>OV702282.1:192146860-193595193 GCA_916181665.1 Avena sativa | reverse complement strand
ATCTTATGCCTTTCACTCTCGTAAATTCTTACCATATGTTATTCTCACACTTTCCTCTTTTAATTGATAGATGGGAGAAGTCAGGACTGAGTATGCAACCATGGAGTCACCAAGGCCCTTTGCAAGACAGTTAGCACAGCTCTCACAGTCATTGGGATTGCCACTGCCCATGTTCAAGGGAAGAAGGCTGTACACCTATGGATATGGCGAGGATGCATGGGAGATCACCACCTTCATCTTCAGGGATGCCGCCTTGCCAAACCTTGTGCATCTGATCTACACCAAGACATACTGCAACTAGGGACTTGGGATAAACTTGGCCTTGCATGAAGCCTTGTCACGCCAGTGCCATCTTGTCCGACACCTGCTGCCAGCAGATTCACCCTACCGTGACTACGGGAGGCGTGATGAAGATGGGAACATTGTGGTTACCCCGGGCGACAGGAAAAACATGCCGCCTCGTCGGAGGCACATAGAGGACATGGAAAGGGAGAATGGAGCTCTAGCTGAGAAAGTAATGATGGTAAAGGAAATTGCATATTTTGCCAGCAATGGTATGGTGGTCCTGGGACAGGAGATAGACACCTTGCATGAAGTTGTGGATGTTCTGAAGAATGCCCTGATAGCCAGGGATGCAACCATAGCACATCTTAATGGGACCGTGCATGAAAACAATCAGACCATACAACAGCTGCAAGGTACCGTCCAGGAAAGGGATCAAACTATTGAAGATATGGCAGCCCAGATTGCTGCTCTCCAAGCACATCTGAATCCACCCTCTGATGATGACAATGGAGATGATGGCAACAATGATGATGATGATGACAGTGGGAACGATGATGATGATGAGGACGAGGATGATGATGATGGAGACGATGATGGTGGAGGAGATGAAGCTGTTGCAGCTGCAGCGGAGAATGAAGAAGAAGAGGAGGATCCAGAAGAGGTGGAGTTTGAGATTTCAAGTGATGACTCAGGAGAGGTGTATACTCCGCCGCCATGGTTGGATCGTGGACAGAAGCGCCAACGCATGAGTGCAAGGACCTACCGCAACCTCTTCAAGAAGTAGATAGAAGTCCACCAATTAGTCTTTGTTAGGTAAAATCGTTAGGATTAGTCTCGATCGATGTAAAACTTAATTACTGTTAGTTTAAGAGTGTTTAGTTGCTCCTATGTGTACTCCAATATCCCAGGATTATTTTTGCGAATTTTATAGAAGAGTTATGACAAGTTTGGTTGATATCTGAGTTATTCCTGTTGCAGTTTTCTGCTGACACAGCAGTACTGTACGAATTTTCATATTTTACTGGTATCTGGAAAAAATCTGAAACAAATAGGGATGGTTCGAAACTCTCTTTACTGTATGCAAAAAAATCAGCAAAAATTCCTGACGAGTTTAAGTCAGGTAGAAAAATTCGTGAACACTGCTGGACTGTTCTGGCAGATTCCTGTTTTCTATGCTTTGTTGATCTATTGTGTAGTTAACTATCACCAACTCTTCTAAAAACTATTTCAGTAGGTATATACTGCTAGGATAACCCATGGGATGTTGCTGGATCATTTGCTTATTGATGTGTTGCTTGCTTGAGATTGTCTGTGATTGTTTTGTTGTTGTTGGTCATAATGCATGGGTAGAATCCTGTTTTAGTAATCGATTCTTTCTAAACTTACATGTGCTGAACCGCAGATGCCTCCCCGCCTTCAACCCACTGAGTTGGAGCATCTCATGGCAGCTCAGGCACAGCTGACCCAAGTTATGACCCAGTTCATGGAAGCTCAGAACAACAACAACAATGGGAACAACCAGCCTCGGGAAGATGCTCTCACTAGGTTTCTGAGGCTAAGGCCATCAAGGTTCTCTACTGCAACGGAGCCGATGGTTTCTCTCGACTGGTTGCATTCAGTCAACAAGGATCTGGTAACTGTTGGGTGCACAGATGCTGAGAAGGTGAGGTTTGCCGCTCACCTACTAGAGGGACCAGCCGCTTCGTGGTGCGATACTTTTCAGATCACCCACCCGCTGGACACTGTGACTTGGGCAATGATTGAGGAAGGATTCAAGACCAACCATGTATCTTCAGGAGTTCTGAGCCTGAAGAGGAAGGAATTTCGCAACTTGCGCCAAACCAACCGCACCGTGGCTGAGTATATTGAGGAGTTCAACAACTTGTCTCGTTATGCACCAGAGGATGTTGACACTGATGCAAAAAGGAGGGAGAGATTCCTGGATGGCCTCAGTGATGAGCTTTCAGTGCAGTTGTTGGTGGTTTACTGTCCCACTTTTCAGGAGCTTATGGACAAGGCCAGAATTTTGGAAGGGAAACACAAGCAGGTGGAAAGCCGCAAGAGGAAGAGCAACAATCACCACTCTGGTTCTCACCACAAGTCTCGCACTTCCTATGATGGATAATCCAAGCATGGAGGGAGTGACCATGGGCACCATGGAAGCCATGACCGCCACCACCATGGAGGCGATGGACATCGCCATGATATCCACAAGAGCAACCACCACGGCCACAAGGGAGGACACACTCACCATTCTGGAGGACACAGTGGACATGACCGCAACCGTGATCGCAGCTTTGTGAAGAAGGATCTGAGTGAGGTGACATGCTTCAAGTGTGGCCAGAAGGGACATTACGCAGACAACTGTCCGGAGAAGAAGGGACTGAAGCCAGGCAACAACCAGAAGGCCACAGTGAACCACATGAATGTGGAGGAGATCCCAGATGAGCCTGACCTTGTGATTGGTAAGTTTCCAATCAACACTCACCCTGCACTTATACTTTTCGATACTGGTGCATCGCATTCATTCATATCAAGGGCATTTGTGGATAAGTATAAGTTACCTATGGAGTCTCTGAAAGGGTCTATTAGAGTAAGCTCACCTGGAGGAGATATGATAGCTAGCGCGGGATGCCGCGACTTAACTGTGAGGATTGGAGCACACAATTTTATTGCACATCTGGTAGTTTTGGAGTCACAAGGTCTAGATGTAATTCTGGGTATGGATTAGATGTCTATGCATGGGGGACACATAGATTGTGCACAGCGAGCTGTTTCACTCAAAACCCCGGATGGTAAGAGAATTAGGTTCAAGTCGGCTGTGCGACCGGGAAGGTGTAAGCTAAATTCTCTTAAGGGGGTTAGCATGGATACTGTGCCTGTGATTAAGGATTACCCCGACGTGTTTCCGGAAGAGCTGCCAGGGATGCCACCTGACAAGGATGTGGAGTTTCTCATCGATCTGATGCCGGGAACAGGACCTATAGCAAAGAGACCGTACAAGATGGATGTGGATGAGCTAAAGGAATTGAAGAAACAGCTAAAGGTGCAGTTGGACAAGGGATTCATTCAGCCTAGTTCGTCATCATGGGGTGCACCTGTTCTATTTGTGGAGAAGAAAGACAGCAGCAAGAGATTAGTGGTGGACTATCGCTCGCTGAATGAAGTGACCATCAAGAACAAATACCCCCTGCCAAACATAAATGATTTGTTTGATCAACTGGAAGGAGCAAAGGTATTTAGCAAAATTGATCTGCGATCGGGCTACTTCCAATTGAAGATCCGGGAGGAGGACATACCAAAAACCGCTTTCACTACTAGGTATGGTTTATATGAGTATACAGTTATGTCTTTTGGACTAACGAATGCCCCGGCATATTTCATGACCATGATGAACAAGGTATTCATGGAGTACTTGGACAAGTTCGTGGTTGTGTTCATTGATGACATACTGATATATTCCAAGGATGATGCTGAGCATGAGAAACATCTGCGACTGATTATGGAGAAGCTGAGGGAACACAAGCTGTATGCCAAATTCAGCAAGTGTGAATTCTGGCTTAACACTGTTGGATTTCTTGGACACGTGGTGTCAGGTGAAGGAGTCGCTGTTGATCCAAGCAAAGTGACTGCAGTGACTGAGTGGGAAGCGCCCAAGAATGTGGGTGATATTCGTAGCTTTTTGGGACTTGTTGGATATTACAGGAGGTTCATTGAAAACTTCTCCAAGATTGCTAAGCCGATGACAGAACTTCTGAAGAAGGAGAGGAAGTTTGAGTGGACGGATGCGTGTGAAGCTAGCTTTCAGGAACTGAAGCGTCGACTAGTGACCGCACATGTTCTATGTTTACCTGATCTTCAGAATGATTTCCAAGTGTACTGTGATGCTTCTCGACAGGGACTTGGGAGTGTGCTGATGCAAGATGGGAGAGTGGTGTCATATGCCTCGCGGCAACTTAAACACCATGAGAGGAATTATCCCACACATGACTTGGAATTAGCATCAGTTGTTCATGCGCTCAAAGTATGGAGGCACTACCTAATGGGAAAATACTGTGATGTGCACACCGACCACAAGAGCCTGAAATACATTTTTACACAGAAGGAACTGAACATGAGGCAAAGGAGATGGTTGGAGCTTATCAAGGATTATGATATGAATCTAGAATACCACCCAGGAAAAGCCAATGTAGTAGCAGATGCTCTGAGCCGGAAGGTCTATGCCAATGAATTGACCGTTGGGGAGTTGCCCGAGGATTTGTGCAAGCAATTTAAGGACCTTAGACTAGAGGTAGTGTCTGAAGGATATTTGGCAGCAATGGAAGTCTAACCAATGCTACAGGACAGGACCAGGAAGGCTCAAGTAGGAGACAAGGAGATAGATGAAATAAGGGAAAAGATGAAGAAGGATCGGGCAAAAGAATTCCGCGAGGATGAGCAAGGAACCTTGTAGTATGGAGATCGTTTGTGCATTCCCAACGATCCGGAGATAAGGAAGTTGATTCTGCAGGAAGCTCATGACTCGCCGTATTCCATACATCCGGGCAATACGAAGATGTATATGGTGTTGGAATTATGCCCTAGAGGCAATAATAAAGATGTTATTATTATAATTCTTGTTCATGATAATGTTTATATTCCATGCTAGAATTGTATTAAGCGGAAACTTTAATACTTGTGTGGTTTGTGAACAACGCCGTGTCCCTAATATGCCTCTATAGGACTAGCTCATTGATTAATGATGGTTAAGGTTTCCTAACCATAGACATGAGTTGTCGATTAATAATGAGATCATATCATTGGGAGAATGATATGGTGGACAGACCCAAACTAAGCGAAGCAATTAGATCGTGTCATCGTGTTCATCTTTGCGAAGCTTTTCTTATGTCAAATATTGTATTCCTTAGACCATGAGATAATACAACTCCCTGGTATCGGCAGAAAGCTTTGAGGTCATCAAATGTCATCCTATGAGAGGGTGATCATAAAGGTGTCTCTCAGGTGATCGGAAAGTACCCGTTGGGTTGTATGTATCGAGATGGGATTTGTCCCTCCCAAGTTGGAGAGATATACTTCGGGCCCACTCGGTAATCGATATCAACACCGCTTGCAATCATGTGGTTAAGGAGTTAATCACAAAGTGATATCGGATTACGGAACGAGTAAAGTACTTGCTGTGAACGATATTGAACTAGGTATGACGGTACCGACGATCAAATCTCGGGCAAGTAAAATATCGCGAGACAAAGGGAATATATATATGGGATTGATTGAATCCTGGCATCGTGGTTCATCCGATATGATCATCGATGAATGTGTGGGAGTCAATATGGGTTTCCAGACCCCGCTATTGATTATTGATATAAGATCATGTCTGCATGTACTCGAACCCGAAGGGTCACACACTTAACGTGTCTCGACGCTAGGATAGATTGGATAATTGGTTTATGAGTTTTTGTTCGGAGTCTTGGATGGGATCCGGTACATCACGAGAGGTTCCGGAATGGTCTGGAGAATAAGATTCATATAAGGCAGTGCAGGTTTGGAGTTCGGAATTGTTCCGGGTTAATCGGTATTGTACCGGAAGCTTCTAGAACCTTCCGGAAGGGGACCAACGTGGTCCCACTTGTCGGAAGGGGGCATGGGCCTATGAGGGAGTGCCCTGGCCGCATTGGGCCAGGGGCACAAGGCCCCATAGGGCCCAGCCGGCCAAACAAGGGGAACCCTAGTTTGGAGCTTCTAGAAGGGGGGGGATTACTTGCCCCCCACTCCTCCCTCCTTTAGCCGTCGGCCTAGGCTTGGGGGAGGGGCTAGGGCTGGCTCCCACCCCTCTATATATAGAGGGATGGGCGCACCACCCCCCCCCCCCCCCACACCTTCCCCTCAAGCCTAGCCGCCCTGCTTCCCTCCTCTCTCTCTCCCTCCCGACTGCGTGTAGGCGAAGCCCTGCTGCAGAAACTCTCCACCACTTGCACCGCGCCGTCGCGTTGTAGATCCAATCCGTCTCTCCACCATACTTGATGGACCGAGGAAGGAGGAGACGTCGAGGTGCCGCACATGTTCATCTCCCGGAGGCATCGCCACTTGCGGTGCTAGATCGGATCGGATACGCGAGGAGGAGAAGCGAGTACGACTACATCACCCACGTTCCGACGAACGTTCCGCTGTGCGAATCATCAAGGGTATGAAGATCTCATCTAATCTCTCTCGTTGTTTGCATCTCCTAGATTAGATCTTGGCTTTCCCGTTCGCATCCGTAGAATTTTTTTGATTTACTATGCTGCGAAAACCTTCAGTGGTATCAGAGCTAGATCTATGCGTAGATGTGTTTCACGAGTAGAACGCAACATGGTTGTTGCGGGCGTTGATGTTTTCTGTTGCAAGCCTCTTGTTTGTGTTCTTCTTATGACGCGGGATAGTGAGATTGAAGCGGTCCAGGCCAACCTTACGCGATGTCGTTCGTGAGACCGGCTCCGCACTTGACGTGTGGCTTGTTCCACACATGCGGCTGGTGGATGCCAGTTTCTCTCACTATAGTTGTCATGGGATTTACACCGGAGTTTGGCAACCATAATATCACCGTTGTGGCTTTCCGTAGGTAAGAATCGTTCTTAGCTTGCTACTCCCATAAGCCACGTAAAACATGCAACAACAAAGTAGAGGCGTCTAACTTGTTTTTGCAGAGAGTGTTTTCTGTGATATGGTATGGCCCAAGATGTGATGTGTATATTGTATGCGATGATCATGTTTTGTAATGTTTCACGACTTGCATATCGATGAGTACACAACCGGCAGGAGCCATATGGTTGTCTTTATAATTGTGTATGACCTGTGTGTCAACTTCTTATGCGCCATGTAATAGTTTCACTTTATCGCTAAGTAGTTAGCAATAGTTGTAATTGCTATTCGTGGTGGAGGCAATCATGGTGGAGTGATGGAGATCATGCCGGTACGCACAAGATGGAGATCATTGCGCGAAGATTGGCTATACCATGTCACATAAAGTTATATGCATGTGATGTTTATCCTTTTATGTATCTTATTATGCTTAGATCGTGACGATAGCATTATAAGATGATTCCTCACTTAAAGATCAAGATAAAACTGTGTTCTCCCCATGTATGCACCGTTGAGAAAGTTTGTCGTGTCCAAGCATCACGTGATGATCGGGTGCTATAGACTCTACGTTCACATACAACGGGTGCAAGCCAGTTTTGCACACGCGGAAATACTTGGGTCTAACTTGACGAGCCTAGCATGTACAGACATGGCCTCCGAACACATGAACCGAAAGTTTAAGCATGAGTCATATGAATGATATGATCGACACTTCGTTGTCCACCATTGAAACCACATCTCTTCTCGTGAAGATCGGATTAGGTGTGGTGAATTTGGATCATGTTCACTAAACAACTTGAGGGATGTTGAATTTAGTGGGAGTTCATCTAGTAATTTGATTAAAAGTTGAACTAGTTATCATGAACATAGTCTAATTTGTACTTGCAAATATTGTAGGTCAAATGGCTAAGTACAACTTCAACTTCAACGTTTTTGCTGAGAAGGAAAAGCTTAGAAACAATGGGTCTAACTTCACCAATTGGTTCCGCAATCTGAGAATCATTCTCTCTGGCGGTCAAAAGGACTATGTCCTTGAGAATGCGTTAGGTGACGCCCCTGCTGTAGATGCGCCGGCTGATGAGAAAGTTGTCTATCAGTCGCACAAATATGATTATGGTGTGATTAAGAGCACCATGTTGTTTGCTATGGAATCGGACCTTCAAAATCGTTTTGAAGACTATCCCGGGCCCTTTGAGATTCTTGAGGAGCTGAAAACCATGTTTCAGACTCAGGCCCGTTCTGAGAGATATGAGATCTCTGAGAAATTCTTTAACTGCAAGATGGAGGAAGGGAGTTCCGTTAGTGAGCATGCCATTAAGATGTCGAGCTACACTCAACGCCTTGAGCAACTGGACTGCAAGATTCCAGAGGAGCTCAAGATTGACAGGGTTCTGCAATCACTCCCTCCCAGCTACAAAAGTTTTGTAGTGACTCATAATCAGATTGGTTCCACTGATACGATCACCGAGCTCTTCGCAAAGCTGAAGGCTGTGGAGGTGGACATCAAAAAGGACAATCATGTGTTGATGGTCAACAAGCCCCCCACCTTCAAGAAAGGTAAGGGTGCAAAGAAGCCCTTCAAGAAAGGCGGCGGCAAGCGCGTTGCCCCTGCTGAGAAGAAGCTCAAGTCTGGACCCAAGCCGGACACTGAGTGCTTCTATTGCAAGGACAAGGTTCACTGGAAGCGCAACTGTCCGAAGTACTTAGCGGACAAGAAGGCTGGCACCATCAAAGGTATATTTGATATACATGTTATTGATGCTTTCCTTACTAGCCCTCGTTGTAGTGCCTGGGTATTTGATACTGGTTCAGTTGCTAAAATTTGTAACTCGAAACAGGAGCTACGGAATAGACGGCGGCTTGCGAGGGATGAGGTGACGATGCGCGTTGGCAACGGATCAAGAGTTGATGTGATGGCCGTTGGCACGCTCTCCTTAGTTTTACCTTCGGGATTAGTTTTAAACCTCAATAAATGTTATTATGTGCCTGTGTTGAGCATGAACATTATTTCTGGATCGTGTTTATTGCAAGACGGTTATTCATTTAAATTGGAGAATAATGGTTGTTCTATTTATATGAGTAACATCTTTTATGGTCATGCACCTGTTGTGAATGGTTTATTTCTTCTAAATCTCGAAAGGGATGAAACACACATCCATAACATTGAGGCTAAGAGATGCAAAGTAGATAGTGATAATACTACTTATTTGTGGCACTGTCGTCTAGGTCATATTGGTGTAAAGCGCATGAAGAAACTCCATTCTGATGGACTTTTGGAGTCTCTTGATTTTGAAACATTTGACACATGCGAACCATGCCTCATGGGCAAGATGATCAAAACTCCGTTGTCCGGTATGATGGAGCGAGCAACGGACTTGTTGGAAATCATACATACCGATGTATGCGGACCGATGAGTGTTTCGACGCGCGATGGATATCGCTATTTTCTCACTTTTACCGATGACTTAAGTAGATATGGGTATATCTATTTAATGAAACATAAATCTGAAACATTTGAAAAGTTCAAGGAATTTCAGAATGAAGTGGAGAATCATCGTAACAGAAAGATTAAGTTTCTACGATCCGATCGTGGAGGTGAATATTTGAGTTATGATTTTCTCACGCATCTTAAAGCAAGCGGAATCGTTTCGCAACTCACGCCACCCGGAACACCACAGCGCAATGGTGTGTCTGAACGCCGGAATCGAAACCTATTAGATATGGTCCGATCGATGATGTCTCTTACTGATTTGCCGTTATCATTTTGGGGTTATGCATTAGAAACCGCTGCATTCACTTTAAATAGGGCACCATCTAAATCCGTTGAGACGACACCATATGAACTGTGGTTTGGTGCTAAACCTAAGTTGTCGTTTCTTAAAGTTTTGGGATGCGAAGCTTACGTCAAGAAGTTGATGCCGGACAAGCTCGAACCCAAAGCGGAGAAATGCGTCTTCATAGGATACCCTAAGGAAACTATTGGGTATACCTTATATCACAGAACCGAAGGCAAAGTGTTTGTCGCAAAGAACGGTTCCTTTCTTGAGAAGGAGTTTCTCTCGAAAGAAGTGAGTGGGAGGAAAGTAGAGCTAGACGAGGTTGTTGAACCTTCTCTTGAATTGGAGAGTAGCGCAGCACCTGAAATTGTTCCAGTGCCGCCTGCACCAACAATAGAGGAAGCTAATGACAAGGATCATGAAGCTTCGGACGATGCTGCTACTGAACGTCGCAGGTCGACAAGGTCGCGTGCCCCTCCGGAGTGGTACGTCAACCCTGTCTTGACTGTCTTGTTGGTAGAAGACAGTGAACCTACGAACTATGAGGAAGCGATGATGAGCCCAGACTCTGAGAAATAGCTAGAAGCCATGAAATCCGAATTGGGATCCATGAGCGAAAACCAAGTATGGACTTTGGTGGACCCTCCTAGCGACCGAAAGGCCGTTGAGTGCAAATGGATCTTCAAGAAGAAAACGGACACGGATGGTAATGTTACCGTCTATAAAGCACGACTTGTCGCAAAAGGTTTTCGGCAAGTTCAAGGTGTTGACTACGATGAGACTTTCTCTCCCGTAGCGATGTTTAAGTCCATTCGGATTTTGTTGGCAATTGTTGCGTTTCATGATTATGAAACATGGCAGATGGATGTCAAGACTGCATTCCTCAATGGCAACATTGATGAACAGTTGTATATGATGCAACCTGAAGGTTTTGTCGATCCTAAGGATGCTGATAAAGTGTGCAAACTTCAGCGTTCCATTTATGTACTGAAGCAAGCATCTCGGAGTTGGAACCTTCGTTTTGATCAAGTGATCAAGAGCTTTGGATTTGTTCCAAATTGCTACGAAGCTTGTATCTACAAGAAAGTGAGTGGGAGCTCGGTGACATTTCTGGTACTATATGTGGATGACATATTGATTATTGGAAATGACATTAACATGCTTAACAATGTGAAGAGTTATTTGAACAAGTGTTTTTCAATGAAAGACCTAGGTGAAGCTGCTTATATATTGGGCATCAAAATCTATAGAGATAGACAAAGACGCCTGATAGCTTTAAGCCAGAGTACATACCTAGACAAAGTTCTGAAAAGGTTCAGAATGGATAAGGCAAAGAAAGGTTCAGTGCCTATGTTGTCAGGTAAGATATTGAGCAAGGCTCAGTGTCCAGCTACGGTAAATGATAGAGAAGCTATGAGCAAAGTGCCTTATGCCTCGGCCATAGGTTCTATCATGTATGCCATGCTGTGTACTAGACCGGATGTGTCCAATGCTCTTAGTTTGATGAGCAGATATCAAAGTGATCCAGGAGTGGAACACTGGACAGCCGTGAAGAACATCCTAAAGTACCTAAATAGGACCAAAGAAATGTTCTTAGTGGGGGTGATGAACAGCTCGTCGTAAAAGGTTACGTCGATGCTAGTTTCAACACCGACAAGGATGATTCTAATCTCAGACAGGATACGTTTATATTTTGAATGGAGGAGCTGTGAGCTGGAGAAGCTGCAAGCAAAGCGTGATCGCGGGATCTACAGTAAAAGCGGAATACATGGCTGCTGCAGAAGCGTCAAGTGAAGGAGTTTGGATCAGGAACTTCATCACTGAGCTGGCGTGGTTCCAAGTGCATTGGACCCACTGGAGATATTGTGTGCCAACACTGGCGCCATAGCACTTGCTAAGGAACCAAGATATCATCCAAAGACCAAGCATATCAACCGCAAGTTTCATATAATCCGAGATTATATAGCAGATGGAGATCTGAAGATTAGCAAAGTACATACAGATCTGAATGTCGCAGATCCATTGACTAAACCTCTTCCACGTGTAAAACATGATCAGCACCTTAGTGCCATGGGTGTGAGATTGTTGCCAAATGTAAACTAGATTATTGACTCTAGTTCAAGTGGGAGACTGTTGGAATTATGCCCTAGAGGCAATAATAAAGATGTTATTATTATAATTCTTGTTCATGATAATGTTTATATTCCATGCTAGAATTGTATTAAGCGGAAACTTTAATACTTGTGTGGTTTGTGAACAACGCCGTGTCCCTAGTATGCCTCTATAGGACTAGCTCATTGATTAATGATGGTTAAGGTTTCCTAACCGTAGACATGAGTTGTCGATTAATAATGAGATCATATCATTGGGAGAATGATATGGTGGACAGACCCAAACTAAGCGAAGCAATTAGATCGTGTCATCGTGTTCATCTTTGCGAAGCTTTTCTTATGTCAAATATTGTATTCCTTAGACCATGAGATAATACAACTCCCTGGTATCGGAAGAAAGCTTTGAGGTCATCAAATGTCATCCTATGAGAGGGTGATCATAAAGGTGTCTCTCAGGTGATCGGAAAGTACCTGTTGGGTTGTATGTATCGAGATAGGATTTGTCCCTCCCAAGTTGGAGAGATATACTTAGGGCCCACTCGGTAATCGATATCAACACCGCTTGCAAGCATGTGGTTAAGGAGTTAATCACAAAGTGATATCGGATTACGGAACGAGTAAAGTACTTGCTGTGAACGAGATTGAACTAGGTATGACGGTACCGACGATCAAATCTCGGGCAAGTAAAATATCGCGAGACGAAGGGAATATATATATGGGATTGATTGAATCCTGGCATCGTGATTCATCCGATATGATCATCGATGAATGTGTGGGAGTCAATATGTGTTTCCAGACCCCGCTATTGATTATTGATATAAGATCATGTCTGCATGTTCTCGAACCCGAAGGGTCACACACTTAACGTGTCTCGACGCTAGGATAGATTGGATAATTGGTTTATGAGTTTTTGTTCGGAGTCTCAGATGGGATCCGGAACATCACTAGAGGTTCCGAAATGGTCCGGAGAATAAGATTCATATAAGGCAGTGCAGTTTTTGGAGTTCGGAATTGTTCCGGGTTAATCGGTATTGTACCAGAAGCTTCTAGAACCTTCCGGAAGGGGACCAACGTGGTCCCACTTGTAGGAAGGGGGCATGGGCCTATGAGGGAGTGCCCTGGCCGCATTGGGCCAGGGGCACAAGGCCCCATAGGGCCCAGCCGGCCAAACAAGGGGAAACCCTAGTTTGGAGCTTCTAGAAGGGGGGGATTACTTGCCCCCCACTCCTCCCTCCCTTGGCCGCCGGCCTAGGCTTGGGGGAGGGGCTAGGGCTGGGCGCACCACCCCCCCCCCCCCCCCACACACACACACACCTTCCTCTCAAGCCTAGCCGTCCTGCTGCCCTCCTCTCTCTCTCCCTCCCGACTGCGTGTAGGCGAAGCCCTGCTGCAGAAACTCTCCACCAGTTGCACCGCGCCGTCGCGCTGTAGATCCAATCCGTCTCTCCACCATACTTGTTGGACCGAGTAAGGAGGAGACGTCGAGGTGCCGCACGTGTGCATCTCCCGGAGGCATCGCCACTTGCGGTGCTAGATCGGATCGGATCGCGAGGAGGAGAAGCGAGTACGACTACATCACCCACGTTCCGACGAACGTTCCACTGTGCGAATCTTCAAGGGTATGAAGATCTCATCTAATCTCTCTCGTTGTTTGCATCTCCTAGATTATATATTGGCTTTCCCGTTCGCATCCGTAGAAAAATTTTGATTTACTATGCTGCGAAAACCTTCATATGGACCTAAAGGACAGATTTTGGTGGAACAACATGAAGGGAGACATCGCCAAGCATATTGCTCTATGTGATGTATGTAGCCGAGTTAAGGCGGAACACCAGAAGCCTGCAGGACTACTACAACCATTGCCTGTGCCGAAATGGAAGTGGGAATGGATTTTATCACAGGCTTACCCAGGACCAGGTCGGGATATGACTCCATTTGGGTAGTGGTCGACCATTTGACCAAGGTAGACCACTTTATACCTGTGAAGACGACTTACACAAGTGCAAAGTTGGCCAAGATCTATATGGGCAGAATTGTGGGCCTACATGGAGTTCCCAAGAGCATTGTATCGGATAGAGGCACCCAATTTACCTCACACTTTTGGCGCCAGCTGCACAAGTCACTGGGGACCAGGTTGGAGTTTAGCACAACATTCCACCCCCAGACTGATGGACAGACCGAGAGGGTAAATCAGATTTTGGAAGATATGCTGAGGGCTTGTGCCTTGGCTCATGGTTCTAGTTGGGATGAGAATTTGCCGTATGCCGAGTTTTCCTACAACAACATCTATCAGACCAGCATCAAGACGTCACCGTTCGATGTGCTATACGGGAAATGGTGCCGGACACCATTGCTATGGGATGGAGTAGGAGAACGTCAGCTGTTTGGACCTTATTTGATCAAGGACGCTGAGGAGAAGGTCGCCTTGATTAGGGACAGGCTGAAGGTAGCACAATCAAGGCAGAAGAGCTACGCTGACGCCAAGTGCAAGGAAGTGGTGTATGAGATAGGCGATAGAGCATACCTCAGAGTGTCGCCACTGCGTGGAATTAAGAGATTTGGAATCAAGGGTAAGCTGGCACCTCGGTTTATTGGGCCATATCGGGTCTTAGCATGCAAAGGAGAAGTTGCTTATCAGTTGGAGTTGCCAGAGGCTCTGTCCGCCATCCACAATGTGTTCCACGTGTCCCAGCTGAAGAAGTGCCATCCGGAGATGGTGGATACACCATTGAGAGACACCGTGCCACTAGAGGAGGTTCAACTTGAGAATGACTTGACCTATGAGGAGAAGCCAGTCAAGATACTGGAAACAGCGGAGAGGATTACCCGTACCAAGACGATCAGGTTTTGCAAGGTGCAATGGAGTCACCACACCGAAGAGGAAGCCACTTGGGAGCGAGAGTATGACATCCGAGAGGACCACCCACACCTATTTGCTAGCCACGCCGAATCTCGGGGACGAGATTCATCTTAAGGGGGTTAGTCTTGTCACATCACAAATTTTAGATTTGGTACTGCATAACATTCATGGCATTGCATTATGATCATCCTTGCAAAATTTCAGTTTGATAAGATTTTGGCAAAACACACCGTCTGCATTTGCATTTTGACACCTACACTTGGACGCTTGGTTTTACCATGCCTCTGTCAACAACTATATATTTTGGGTGTATGGATGGCTCAGGTGCATAGACGGTTCCACCACGAACCCGTAGCACTTTGATTCTCTCGATTCGGAGCCCCGTAGCAAAAGATATGCAAATCTGAATTTTGGATTTAGTTCTAGACAGTTTCAAAAAAGAAATTCAGATAAGGAAAATCGTCAGGAAAAAGAAAAAAAGAAAAAGAACAAAAACAAAAGGCGAAGCAGCCAGCCGGCCGCCGCGCGGCCCACGCCAGCAGCCGCAGCAGCGCGCGCGGCAGATAGTGCGTGTCGCCGCCGCCTGCCGATCCCACTCGCCAGCCGCCCGCCAGCCACCGATAGGTGGGGCCCACCTGTCGATGCCGCCGCCGCCGTGTCCGACGCGGACAGCGCGTCGCTGCCGTTTTCGCGCGGCCGTCCGCGAGGGACTCCGCCCGAGCCCACTAAAAAACCCCTAGCCCCGGCCCTACCTCACCCTCTCGAACCCTAGCCGCCTCGAGCCCGCCGCCGCCGATTTCGCCGTCCCCCGCCACCGCCATCGGTAAGCCGACGCCGCCGCCGCTGCCCCTCGCCTCGCTCGCTTGCTCGCGAGCTTCGCCGCCGCCCACTGACCCCGCCGCCGTCTTTCCTCCCTCTACAGCCGCCGCCGCCGCCGGGAATCTCTTGCCGGAGCGCGACGCCGCCGCCGCCTCCAGCCGGTCGCCACGCTCGGCCCCGCAAACGCCATATGTCTCCTTCGTGCCGACGACCTCCACCCCGACGCCCCCGACGCCGTACGGCGCCGCCACGATCTCACGGCCGCCGCCGCTGCCAGCTCAGGTAAGCCTCGCCGCCGCGCGCCTCCCCTGCCCTCCGATCTGGAACGGACGTCCCAGATGGGCCGTTGACCGGTCACGCTGACCGCTGACTGGTCAGCGTGCCACGTCAGCACGGTCAGCCCAGTCAAACGCTGACTGTGTATTCCTAAATTAATTTTAATTGACAGATTTTAGCTAAAATTGTAAAATCCATAACTTTAGATCTACTGGGCCAAAAATTGTAAAAATATATGTATGGATTCAGTGTCTCACGCAGAATCTTGCTGTAGCATTGTTTTACACTTTTACGGCAAGGTTTTGTCCTGAATAATTAAATTAGTTAATGCTCTTTTTAGAGTAATAAATTCATAGGATAAGTTCTGTAACTCCAAAAATTGCAAATAAGATGTCCCTGGAATCAGTAGAACAAGAGGAATCTCAAAGTGAATTAAAAAGTTAGGCTTACAGTAATATTTTTTGCAGAATCTAATTAAAGTCTTACTGTAGTATTTTAATTACTCAGGGAGTTATATAAATCCTTTTTGAGAATTTCCAATTGGTAATATTTCTATTTAGAGTTTCCTACACAGAGGAAGTTTTCCAAGATTTTACAAATAGTATGTTAGCAGTGGGTAATTATTTAGTTTCTAGCTCTATTATTTGAGCATTATAAATTGCATGCCTTGTTTTCTTTGCATTCAAAATAATTTCCATGCATGCATACAGTAGTTATACTGAATAAGATTATGTGATGTTGCTGTAGCGCTATACCACTTGTCATGCATGCATATTGCATCATCTTTGTTTGCATATGATTGTGGATGGTTTGTTTATGATTGCAATTGTATCGTGTAGATTGTGACGAGTGCAACGCTTGCTCGTGTGTGGATTGTTCTTCCGACCGCTACAGCCAAGGCAAGTAGATGCTACTTTGTTCATGATGTTATAATACTATTTTTAATGCATTGTCATGTATTTTGTAGATGCATGTGTAGGATAATACTATCGCTATTCTATGTCCTATTATGTGGTACGATTTTCCCTGTAGATGAACCACCGTTGGTAGATGTGCTTAGCCATGCTATGATGAACGAGGGCTGGGTTACATCACTAAAAGTTGTTTCTAAATGTCTTGGTTTGTGAAAACTAAAACAACTTAATCAATGAATCTCCTGGGTGTGATGGGATTGACAATTTTTGGTGGTATCATTGCGGAAAGGCACCCAGGTATCAAGATAAAATGATTGGCTTCTTTATTTTGTAGCTTACGTGTACAACCATGTGCCAATAATGAAATGGGCGGTTGGTTGGACTCAGTAGGTTGTGGTAACTCGAACCCGCGTATCCAGAGATGTAGAATTTTGGTAGGTTGGACCGGTGCGCGTCGGGATTGGGGAGCTACTTCCCGAACGGTCTCTTCTTGGACTTCTCCCTATCATCACCCAAAATGAGAGTGATGGTACGAGCTGGGCTGGCCAAGTCACATGGCTAAAGTGTACTAACCCTGCAGGGTGTATAATCTAATCGATTAGCCGTGTCCCCGGTTATGAACGTTTGAGTTGCTTGATATTGATTCCATGACATGTTTCTCGCTCATTCCAATTTCATAATTGCTTTAATGTTGTTGTTGGGTTAACCTAATTGGGATCTTTTCAAAGAAAATCAAAAACTATTTGTGAAAGTAGGACAAAGGATTTGTAAATGCAAGCTAGCCACAGCTCCACTTGCCAAATATCCATGTAGATGTTAGCACTATTGTCTCCTTCAATAGCTCTACTTGCCATACATTCCATGTATTGACCCTTCGGGACTGCTACGTTTCATGTTGCAGGATATTCCGATTCTAAGTAATAGATTTAGGCCACGATACTCCACTCGGCACTTGTTCACTTGTGGGCAATTTGAAGAATGGAGGATTTACTATATTTATATTGCTACTTGAATAACATTGAGCTAGCCTTGATCTAAGCTTTTATTGTAATAATGATACTCTAGATCTTCGTTATTTATGATACACGGATATTTTGCTATGTTATTCATCTTATTCTATTGTGAGCCAATGAACCGATCCAGGGATTGGCATGTCACATAGATGCTACGGTCTTTTCAGAACCGTGGTGTTACATTAAATAAGCACAGATATGGTATAAATAATCCTAAGCTCGCTTTTTTGCAGGTATCGTACAAATATCCCAAGCTCGTACCACCATGTCTCACAAGCTGGCTAAGGTCGTATAACAAGAAGAAGAACATCAAACAAGTACGTATTGAGTCAAGCATAGAGGCAGAGTAGATGTCAAAGAACTATTAAAATACGACTAAGAATAGACTTTTGAAAAAGGTAAATTTCATTGAACAATATTTAACTATGGTCGATCGAGTAGTAACTAGCAGCAGATATATCACATGTACAAGTGAGCACTAAGACTAGCCTCAATGGGGGTATCATATGTAGTATCATGCATCACATGCATGCAAAATGCTTATGTGTCACTATAATTAATGATGAAAAAGATTGTGTTGGTATCATAGGTAGATACGGTATCATAGCACATAGAACTAGAAAAAAAATCTTAAATATATCTTGCACACAAATTTACATTGAGATTCTACAAAACAATAAATATACTAAAACTATGATACTACTACATGATACTATGCATTGTGAATATGGTATCATATACATGATACTACTATATGATATTTCCCATTATGACTAGTCTAACCATGAGATGGCAGATCAACTGCATCGGCATTGCAGCTTATTAGACACGATGGGTAGGGTACACTGTTCACCACACATGCATATGTCACGGAGTAACGTCTGCGCTGACCAGTCAATTCACTTCACGAGATTCACATATTTATCCCATGTCACTCCAAAAAAAACAGTGTACATTGGCTTTTATCGGCAATAATTTTATCTTACCTACAAGGGACATAGCGCCAATTAAGGAGTCACCCACGATCATCTGATACAACACGCTAGTCCCTACACAACTATAATTGCAGATTAGTATGGCTATTGCTGCTAACCACCAAACGGGTTGTCAGCTACTGGTACAAATCTCAAAGCAAATTGTACTGGATCCAAAGGGGGGACAGCTATCCCCCTTGGCAGCAAATCCACACTCTGATATTTAATAGATGGGAACATGTAGTAATGATGCAATAATTCTATCTAGCGAGGACAATTTTCGCATTAACTTTGATGGTTTTAAATTCCAGTTATCAGATGAAGAGCCCACTGAGAGGATTGAGTTTAGAGGTATCAAAAGAAGATCAAAATTGCAGTTATCTGTTTTGTATGTGTTTAGACGGTAAACTTTAATATTCCACCGCATTGAAATTTGTATATGTTGTTGCATCAAGGCCTCAACACAAGGGGGACACTGATTTTTGTAGACTTCCTCCTAGACTGGTGTGAAACCTGAATTTCTACCAAAAATCAAGTACTACGTCTGCAGGCTTCCCTATTCATCTGTCATGAAAAAGAAGTGCAAGCCGGTAAGATGATATATTCTTGATCATAATATCAACAAGCTACCCTATAATGTTTAAATTCTTCTAGTAATCACAAGCATGCTATTTTTTTAATTCTTTGTACTTGCATAGACATTTGAGTTGACTTCACAATAAAATACCTAAAGGATCGCCTTGATGAACCTATTGATGTCCATGTTTGGAAAATAAAGAGCAAAAAGCTAAAGATGGTTAGGATGAAGATAGGAGCTGGGTAAAATGCAATCTTGGCGACTGGATGGGAGAAGGTTGTGAGAAGATTTAACCTAAAGCAGGATAGCATTATCCTTTTTTGCTTTGATGAAAAATATAACGGAGAGGTACATATTCTGGTTCAGCAACTTCCACCGGGCAGCCCATTATAAATGCAATTATGGTTTGTTAGAGAGTACTAATTATGCTATGGATGATTAATTTCTAGAATGCACTTTTTATGTACTGCCATAATGTGTAATGGCTAAATTTGTATGGATTTCTCCAACTATCTTTCTAATTGTTACCGCGATGGAGCTGCTATATATAAGTTCTTGGGTTAATCTATCTATCTGGCTGCTCAATAATGATTTATGTGTCTTGTCAGCTATGACCGAGTTCGAATTAGCATTCTACTATTTAAAATGGTCTACACACACTAGAGACGGTCACTTTAAAAAGTCGCTTCAAGGCACACTAGTTCTGGAGACGGTCTTTGATAGAATCCGACTCAGGTCGCCTAACTATTGGAGACGGTCCCTAGTATAAGCCGTCTGAGGTTGAGGAGTTGTTGCAAGCAGTCAGAAATATTGGCCATTGATACGTCCATTTTGCATCACTATTTTATATCATAATTTGTTGTTATTCATTGATATATTTCATTAAGAGGTGATACTTATGTCATTTCATCTATTTTGCATGTTGGATGACATTTGGAGAATGAATTGCCGGAGTCAAGATTCTGATGCAAAAATTGGTGTCCAGATGCAATATTCGCGAAGATCAGAAAATTCTAGAAAATATATGGAAATTCCTATTTTTCTAGAAGACGAAGGAAGCCAAAAGGGGAAGTGGATATGGGCCACAAGGGGCCCAAACCACACCCTGGCACGGCCCCCCGGGCCGCGCCACTGATGGCGTGTTGTTAACGTGGGAGCTTCTTCTTTAATTCCCTGGCAACGGCGCCAGAAAATAGCTTGATGCGCTCAGATCAATGTAGAGCTTCGTTGGGAGACCCCAAGAGGAAGGGATGATGAGCATAGCAGCAAGTCTTCCCTCATAAAGAAACCAAGGTTATTGAACCAGTAGGAGGAAGGAAACGACCCAAAGGTGTTGCTAGCAACTTGGAAACCTGCACAACACAAACTCAAGACTTTGACCCAATGAACAGTGAGGTTGTCAATCTCACCAGTTTGCTGAAAACAAAGGATTAAATATATGGTGTGGAAGGAAATAATGGTTTGCAGAAAGTAAACAGTAACAGTGGAAGATGTATCAAAATGGTAAAGATTGGACCAGTGTCCATAGTTCACTAGAGGTGTTCTCCTTAAGATAAACAAACATGGCATGCTGGGTAAACAAATTACAGCAGGGAAATTGACAGGACTGATCAAGGCATAACAATGCAATACTATACATTCATGATCCTATAAGATTTGATTGGGCAATACAACAAGATACATAGACCGCCATCCAACTGCATCTATGACTAGTAATCCACCTTCAGGTTATCATCCGAACCCCCTCTAGTATTAAGTTGCAAGCAACGGATAACTGCTTTAATCAAAGTGTGTAAGGTAACAATCCACTTGTTCCATGAACAAGAGACCATTGTTTTCTCCCTAGTAGAAACAACACATCTACAACCTTAGAGATTTCGGTCACTTCCCCAGATTAAATAGAGGCATGAACCCACTATCGAGCATAAGTACTCCCTCTTGGAGTCACTAGCATCTACTTGGCCAAGATAGTTACTAGAAACGGGGAGCATGCAAGATATCAAACAACACATACATGATAGAATCAATAAGATAGAACCACTAATCAATCTGACATAGTAATCTCAATATCCATCGGATCCCCGCAAAAACAACATGCATGATTACAAATAGATGATCTTGATCATGAACGGAGATCACAAGATCTAAACATGGTAGCACAAAGGAGGAGAGACAACCATCTAGCTACTACATGGACCTGTAATCCAAGGTGGAACTACTCACGCTTCATACCGAAGGCTGGCATGATGATGAAGAAGGCCTCCGGGATGATCTCCCCTCCGGCAGGGTGCCGGGAAGAGCTTCAGATCCCCCCTGATCTAGGGACGATGGTGGCTGTGGCTACGGACTGTTTTATGGAATATTGATCGGCTACTTAGAGTTTTGGTATCGGGGGCTTCTTATAGGCAAAGAGGCGAGGCAGGGGGCACCCAGGGTTGCCACACCACCCCCCCTTAGGCGCGGGCCAAGCCTGGCCGCGCGGCCAGGGGGTGTGGCCCCTTGGTGGATCTTCTCCGTCTCATACTTTAGCTCCGTGTTCCCCACGATAAAATATTGACTTTGTCTTTTGTCCCGTCCAATTCCTAGAATATTGATTTTCTGCCTTTTCTGGAACCAAAAACAGAAGAAAACAGGCAACTAGCACTGTGGCATCTTGTTAGTAGGTTAGTACCAGAAAACATATAAAAATACCTCAAAGTGTAGACAAAGCAAAGCAAAGTAGATACTAAACAAGAATGGAACATCAAAAATTATATATACGTTTACGACGTATCAAGCATCCCCAAGCTTAACTCCTGCTCGTCCTCGAGTAGGTAAGTGATAAAAAGAATAATTTTTTAGGTGACATGCACCATCAAAATCAAGATCAAACCATTTGCAAGCATTGAAAGCTAGGATCAAAGAACTCCAAACATGAGAATAAAAGAAGAAGTTCTAGCAGTAAGTCAAAGTAACTATGCATGCAACATGAAAGGTTACAAACAAAGATCATGAATAACAATGCATTGAAAGACGTTTGTTTGTTTCACATATAGAAAAAATGGCATAGTGGCATTCATCTTGTCCCTCATGGAGTACCAAAATAAATGCATATGCCACCTTCAAAGTTCATAAGAGTGACTGGATACAAATTGTTCAAGAACAAGCAATATCAATAATATGAATCAAACAATAAGTTTTGGGACAATGCACATAGAGCTAAGAAAGACAACTATGCTCTCTTAATTGGTGACTAAGGATAGAAGGTGAAGACTCAATATAATGGTGGAAGAAAGGCCCTACATAAAGGTAATCAGGGATTTCAAGTCTCAAAAAGAGCTTCCAAAAATTATGGTACTTGTTAGCTTTCAGCTCTCATTGCCCCTATCATAAGCATCTTGAAGTGATTAAGGTTAAAGTGAACAAACTATGGAGTATATGCTTGACAAAGTATAAGTTGGCAATCTCATGTCCCTTAAATACGAGGGCCGCTCCTCATGCTACTCAAGTTTAGTTACCGGTAAGTTCTTGTCATAGTAAGTACATGTGTATCATAGAGAACCTCCAACGGGGTACCCCTTGCACATGATATAGTAGCTATGCCATAATCAAAATGACAAGGCAAGCAGACAATGAGCATCTCAGCAATCTTCTTATTTACCATGGGAAAAAATGGTGTTTTTTCTCTCTTTCCTCTTTTCTCATTTTTTTCTTTTTCTCAATCTCTTTTTCTATCTCTTTTTTTATAAGAAGAATGCTTCATAGATTGCTCACTATGGTGATGCTGCAAGTTTCCACCATGATTAGGCATGGCTTAGGCTAGCGGCCCTGGAATTTCTATAACTCACATACATAACTCCATGGACTTACAAGATCCCCTTTCATTTCACACCGACGACATCCATAAACAAAAGAGCATGATATCAACTAGGTACTATGTACAAGTGCAATGTTGAAAGCGTTCCCCATGACAACATGGTTCTGCTAATTCTAACGTATAAGTGCAAGCATATACAACATAGATGACACAATGGTTCAAGTTTATTAGGGGCAAGAAAAATAAAGTGTGCCATCAAATTTGTGAGAGCTTTAATCACTAAGTTTTCACATAACAAAGAGACTTTTTAATTGGAAGGTAGATAAAAAAGAATATACTTGGAATGGTGTAACACACCATGCATAGGAATTTATAGTGGACACTTTGGAATAACTTGGTTTCTTGGGAGTTGGATGCATGAGTAGATCTTACTCATACAAGTGGAGGGTAGCAAAAGACTGGGAGCGACCAACTAAGAGAGCAATAATGTCCATAATCATGCAGAGCGACAAAACATTACTAATCAAAGCATAAAGTGGTACCACAAGTCAAAAACTAAATGATCATGGTTGTGGTGAATGGTTCATAGTCATAACATGGTGTAAGCATGTGCCAAGTCAACCCAAACAAAGTATCAAAAGAGAATACCACAATAGTATGCTTTTGTACGCTAAAACAACGCATGATTCCTTCAAGGAACATTAAGCAATCCCAATTGTTTGGAACAAGTCATGCTACAACAATAATCACTAAGCATAAGGTAAAAACAACATCTAGCATGACATGATAAAGTCTAAGTCACAGTCAAAGCAAGCTCCTCTTGTACTATTCAAGCAAGAACTTTCTACTCCTCTCCAACACCAATCAACTTATTTGAAACAACACAGCGAGAACGGGGGTCCAAACTACTTTACTAAAGAAAACTAAGCAAACAAAAACCAAAAACAAAAACTAAGACGCTCCAAGAACAACACAACTTGTGCATGAAACAATAAAAACGAAGTGTCTAGAAAGACCTGAGATTTTTATTGATGAAGAAGGGGATGCCTTGGGCATCCCCAAGCTTTGACACTTGTACCTCTTGAATATTTCTTGGGGTGACACGGGGTGGAATTCCCAAGCTTGAGCTTTTGTCCATTCTTCATCTCATTACATCATTCTTCCTCTACACCTGATAATTTTCCTTCATACAAAACTTCACACAATCTTCATTAGCAACATTAGTGTATTCAAAAGATAATAGACCCTTGGGGTTTAGTTTTAGAATAGAAAAACTTTCACTAAAAACACAAGATACTGTAGCAATTCCCTCAAAAATCTCAATTTCCCAAAAATAACTAAAAAGAAATAAATAAGAAGCAAATGCAAATAATGGCAGAAATCTGTCAAAACAGACCAGCGGGTAGAAACCGATTTTTTGGAAGACCTTATCTTGCTCATTTCAAAAAGTATTAAACTAACGAAAGTTAGATAACAACCTAGGGGATTTATTCAGAAAATTACAGCTCAATCTGACTTGCATATATTTTACACAATTTTTTACGGTGGAGCACAAAAATCTGTTCCGGGACAGCAACTCCCCAAATCTTACTTCCCTCTCATTAGAGGTTATTCTTGGCACAAGAAGCAAATAAAAAGGATAAGGAGAGGTCATTACAGAAGTAATAACTCCCAAGACTCTATAAAACTATTGGTTTATCTCCCACTAAGTACTTTTTAACGCCTTTAAGTTAGGCACAAGAAGCAAGAATCGAGTATTTTCAAATTAAAAAGCATTAACATCAAACCTTCCTTTCAAAGGAGGATCAAAAAGCAACTTATCTCTCCTAATAGGGAAGTGTTTAATACCTTTCTTGAATGGAAATTGATATTTAATGATGCATTCTTTCATATCAATGATGGCACTAGCAGTTCTAAGAAAAGGTCTTCCCAAAGTAATAGGACAAGAAGCATTGTACTCAACATCCAAAACATAGAAATCAACAGGGACATAAGCATTGTTAACCATAATAAGAACATCATTAACACTTCCCATGAGTTTCTTTTTAGCATTATCATTAAGTGGGACATCCAAATAACAATCTTCCAAAGGTCGCAAATCAAGCATTTAATAAATCTTTCTAGGAATAATAAAGACACTAGAACCAAGGTCACATGAAGCTTTGAGATCAAAGTCATTCACTTGCATATTAATGATGGGTTCCCAACTATCTTATACTTTCCTAGGAATAGAGGCTTTGTGTTTCAACTTTTCTTCCTTAATTTTAATGAGAGCATATGTAATCTGTTTGGTCAAAGCCACATTCATATCACTAGCATCAGGGCCTCTAGCAAGCTTTTGTAGGAACATAATCACTTCAGAAATATTGCAACCATCAAGATCAAAATTAAACTTAGCATCACTAGTAGTATACTCATTGGGTTTAGGCATTGTGGTAGGAGGAATAGGGACTTCTTGTGGTTTGGTGGCATCCATATTGGTGGTGGTAATAGTGCACACACTATTGTTTCTAGCAATTTCAGCTTCTCTTTCCCACTTAGTATGTAGTTGGGATAACTGACATGGTTATACCCTACGGGTACATAACTTCAGCATACCTAGTCCAGCCCAAGGAAGGCCCACTGCAGGCATACACTGACCCATGAAGATTTTCGGGTGACCAAGGCCCAGGACGTCTTCGGATCCTTGGGGAACAAGACTAGTTTAGATAGGAAACTCAAAAGGGCAACGCCCTAGAACTTGTAACCGACTAGGACTATGCCCGAGACCTGCCTAAGTCTATATAAAGGCCAGGAGGGCACGTCCTAGGGCAACTCAACCCACCTAGACTCATACTTTCGCACACGCATCCACGCCAGATCGAATCTGCGCACCCTGTAACCTTCGGTTCCGCCGTAATCAAAGAGCAGACAAGCAGGAGTAGGGTTTTCCCTCCGGGGGCCTGAACCTGGGTAAATCTCGTGTCCCCTGGTTGCTTGTCTGTTAACCGTGCCACGATCTCCAGCATCCCCATCTTCTCCAAAACCCAAGTCCATAACAATGGGCATTGACGAGATTAAACCTCGTCAATTGGCGCCGTCTGTGGGAATTGGGGCTGCTGATTGTGCGGTCGTGACGGTTCCGAACCGATCGATCTACAACTCTGCAACGACGGAGAATCACCTCCTCTTTGGCACTTTCGACTTCACCGCCCACTCGCCGGCCACCATGAAGGATTTCGAGCCCGTAGGCGACGGAACTCGAGATTTTGTTCGGGAGTTTCTGCTTCCAGGTGGGACAAACTGGCACCCTCCGCCTCCCTGAGCGGGTGCCCGTGCCGTCAATCAGGCCCGCTTCGTGGGCTCCGCACCCCGTGCTATGCACGTCGCCATCAACAGATGAGTTCCACAGCAGCAGCAGCTGCAACTCTGATCTATGCAGTCCACCCTCGGATGAAGGAACCTACGGTTCCGGATCCGAAAGCTGCGGCAGCAGCTAACCAATCTGCAGACGCTACCTGTGCGCCGCAGTCATCCAGGCCGACGAAGAAACGCCTAACCCGCCGCCCAACCCCAACCCGCAGGACGGGAACGGCGAAAACAGGGAAAACAGAGGCCACCTCATCCAACTTAGCAAAGAAGGATGGGTCGAGGCACGTCGCGCCGTCGCAGACGAAATAGTCCTACCGCTGGACTCCCCACATGATCTGCTAAGGGCATACCACTACCTTCTCATCGAGGAGCACAAGAAACAGGTCGAGATGCAGAAGACGCTCGACAAGCGCAAGCAGGCAGCCTCTGAGTCGAGCGCGCGACGAGCTGCGCTCTCCGCCATGGAACCTGGATCTAGTACAAACAGAAATCAAGGAAACAAGCACCGTTCTCGGATGGAAAACATGGAACCCAAAGAGCGGCGTGATGTGACCCGAACTCTCCACACATCATTCATGGATATGGACGCTGACGGCAACATCACCCCGAAGACGCCACAAGCAGCGATCATGGCAGCCACTGCGTATCTCGCAGCTCACCCACCTCCGGAGGGAGACCCGAAAAGGGCCATGCATAAGTCCGCACTCACCGGACTAGGACTAATCGGAGCTGCGCTCCACGAAGACGCTCCTGCGGAGCCAAAGAAGAAAGCTCCGGCCAGACGCGACCGGAGCCCCACGCCCTCATCCGAAGAGGAAGAGGAGCACGATCTTCCTCAAAGGAAGAAGAGCTCCAACCGCCACAAATATGACTACGACGCCAGAGACAAGCTTACACAACGCAAGATCGACAAGGCACGCACCAAACGCGCATGCTCGTCTGAATCTGAGATGGACGAAGACGAGGGAGAACTCTGCGGGGCTCGATGCTTCAGCAGATCTGTCCGGCGAACGCAGATGCCACGCAACTTCAAGCTTCCCTCGGATACTCCGAAGTTCAACGGCACACAAGATCCAAAGTCCTGGCTCAGTGACCATCTGTCATCCGTCAAGCTTCACGGAGGCAACAAAGAAACCGCCATGCAATGCCTTCAGCTGCAGCTGACAGGCGCGGCACGGGTCTGGCTCAGCAGCCTATCATCAGGATCCATTCGAAGCTGGGAGGAGCTTTCTTATAGCTTCATCCGAAATTTCAAAGGCACCAGTAAAAGGCCCGCCTCAATCGAAGAATTGCGAGCCTGCACTCAAAGAACGGGTGAATCTATTCGCTCATACATACTACGCTGGTCTACGACCAAAAACTCCGCAGCACACATCTCCGAAGAAAGGGCCATCGACGCCTTCAGGGACGGTGTTAAGCGCCCAGACTTCAAGGAGGAACTTGGGCGTGTAAAGCCCAAGACACTTGACCACCTCATGGAAATAGCCAACAGCTGGGCAGACGGCGAAGATTGCATCCAGCGACCACAATCAGATGAAGAGGACGACTACGGCCGAAGACGCGAATGCCGTACCAAGAGGAGATCGCGCGTCTACGAGGACCGCGATGGACCCGACATGGTCGCGGCCGGCTACGCCGACCACGGTAATGACAACAGCCGCAACAGCAGAGGATATCGCAGCGGAAACTTCCGCGACAACGGACGATCAACACAATCATGGCAACGCCGCGACCGCGACAACGGACCCTCAGCATTCGACAAACTTTCGGGTCCATGCACCATCCACTTCTACATCGACAAACAGGATGGCAAAAAGAAGGCCAGCCACATGCTCAAGGATTGTCGCGAGTTCCAAAAACTCAGCGAAGGCATGATGCAGATGAGGCAACAAGTTCCAATCCCTGCGTTTGGAAACACACCTGTGCCAGGTGAAATAGCACACGGAGCTCCTCCGCCGCCGCCTATTGGAGGCCAAAACCAACCAGTCGCACCAGCGCAAAACAACACCGGGGTCCCATATCCCCCATCAAAAGGAGCACTCAATATGATACAGAAGGGACGCCCCACAAATAGGGTGCAGAAGAAAATCACCCGACAAATCAACTTGGTCGTGGCAACTCCGCCCGCAATCCCTGAGTACCTCAGCGGATCGGAGTCCTGCATCACATTCACCCGCGCGGATCACCCTTGCCAGATCCCTCGCCCAGGTCATGCCGCCCTGGTGCTGGAGGCGCAGATCGGAGGCTTCGAAATGAGTCTCGTCTTCTTGGACGGCGGCAGCGGCATCAACCTAATGTTCGCAAGCACTCTAGCAGCCATGCGGATCCCACAATGCAGCCTGGAACAATCAGACACAACGTTCCATGGCATTGTCCCAGGGAAGGGCATCTTCCCCCTGGGCAAAATAGGGCTCGACGTCATCTTCGGGAAGCCGGACAACTTTCGGCAGGAGCGCCTCGAATTCGAAGTGGTAGACTGGCCATCGCAATACCACGCCATCCTGGGATGTATAGCATTCACACGGTTCTTGGCCGTCCCACACTATGCATACCTACTACTCAAGATGCCAGGACCAAGGGGCGTCATCACAATCCACGGGAGCTTCACTCAATCGGACCAATGCGACATGGATTTCAACAAAATCTCCCAGTCCTTCGGCATGCAAGACGAGCTCGTAAAGCTCCGTGAGGAGACGGACAATGGGCTACCCTCAGTCACAAAGCAGAACGCACCCGACATGTCCTTCGACTCCACCGTCAACACAAAGAAAGTGAAGGTCCATCCGACAGACGCCTCCAAGACGGCGCTGATCGCCAACGACCTCAGCACCGCATAGGAAGGCGCGCTCGTCGAATTCCTCCGTGAGCGCTGGGAAATATTGGCCTGGTGTCCTGCGGACATGCCAGGAGTTCCCAGGGAATTCGCCGAGCACGCACTCAATGTCTTCCCAGACACCAAGCCAGTCAAGCAGTCTATCTGAAGACTGTCGGAGCCACGAGCCGAAGCTATCGGCAAGGAGATCAACAGATTACTCGCAGCAGACTTCATACGGGAAATCAAGGAAAGCGAGTGGCTAGCAAATACGGTGATGGTCCCGAAGAAGGACACGGACATCCTGCGGATGTGCGTAGACTTCACGTCACTCAACAAACACTGCCCTAAGGACCACTTCCCTCTTCCTCGGATCGACCAGATCATCGATTCGACTGCAGGATGTGAGAAACTCTCCTTCCTTGACGCCTACTCAGGCTATAACCAGATTCGGCTCAAGGTCGAGGATCAAGAGAAAACGGCATTCATCACACCGTTCGGAGTATACTGCTACAACACAATGCCTTTCGGGCTAAAGAACGCGGGTGCGACGTACCAGCGATGCATGCAGGCCTGCCTCAAGGACCAGATCGGTCGCAACGTCCAAGTCTATGTCGACGACATAGTCATAAAACCAAGGAGGCAAAAACACTAATCGACGATCTCCGCGAGACGTTCGACAACCTTGATCGCTACAGGATCAAGCTCAATCCAGAAAAATGCGCCTTCGGCGTCCCCTCGGGTCAGCTGCTCGGATACTTCATCTCTCAACGAGGAATTGAAGCGAACCCGAAGAAAATCAAAGCTATCATGACAATGGAGAAGCCAAAAAACCTGAAGGGCGTTCAGCAGCTCGCAGGGCGAGTAACAGCACTAAGCAGATTCATCAGCCGCATGGGCGAGAAAGCCCTACCATTCTACCAGCTGCTACGCAAAACAGACAAATTCGAGTGGACACCAGAAGCAAACGACGCATTCGAAAGCCTCAAGCGGCTCCTCTCTACCTCGCCTGTTTTGGTCACCCCAAAAGAGCGCGAGCCCCTGTTGCTGTACATAGCAGCCACACACCAGGTGGTCAGCACAGCACTAGTGGTCGAATGACCCGAAGAAGGCAAGACCCACGGGGTACAACGCCCAATTTACTACCTCAGCGAGGTTCTCACTCCAACAAAACAGCGGTACCCGCACTACCAGAAGCTAGCCTATGGCGTATTCATGACGGCTCGGCGACTGAGCCACTACTTCCAGGAGCATCAGGTGATGGTCGTCAACGAGGCGCCCCTGAACAGCATCCTGAATAACCCAGAGGCCACAGGACGCGTGGCCCTGTGGGGCATCGAACTATCACCCTTGGACATCGTTTACGAGAAGCGACACGCAATCAAATCTCAAGTCCTTCCGAACTTCCTAGTGCACTGGATGGAGCAGCAGCTGCCTAACACCCCAGACATGTCGCAGTCCTGGACAATGCATTTCGACGGCTCCAAACGCGAAGCCGGAGCAGGGGCAGGAGTCATATTGACCTCCCCGCAAGGTGACAAGATGAAGTACGTCCTTCGGATGAAATTCAGAGCCTCCAACAACGAAGCCGAATATGAATCCTTGATCCATGGCATGAAGATGGCAAAAATATGCGGCGCAACGCGCCTGGTCATCTACGGTGACTCCAACCTCGTCGTACAGCAAACGATGAATGAGTGCGACGCACACACCGAAAACATGATCGCGTACCGGGCGCTATACAACGCACTCGAAGGCGAATTCGACGGCTGCGAACTTCGGCACGTTGGAAGAGAGAGCAACGAGGAGGCCGATAGACTCGCCAACATCGGCTCCACTTGTGCCAAGGTACCCCCAGGTGTGTTCCTCGAACAGATCTGCGTGCCATCCATCAAGCGGAAATTCCCTAAAGGATCACCCGAAGAAGCAGAACACTCGGGGGCTACGCTACCCGAAGGTCAGGAAGGACCCGAAAAATTGGATACCGAAGTTGCCATGGTCAACCTAATGCAGGTCATGGCAGTCGAAGAAACTTGGACATGTCCATACCTCCAGTTCCTGACAAATGGAGAATTGCCTGACAGCCCGACAGACGCTAGGCGCATATCTCGTCGGTCCAAAGCCTTCACCATCATCAACGGCGAACTGTACAAACGCAGCATTACGGGTGTACTACAACGGTGCGTCACCATCGACGACGGCAGATCTATACTCCAAGATATACATGAAGGCATATGCGGCCACCACGCAGGCAGCCGCTCCCTTGTCGCCAAAGCTCTACGAGCAGGATTCTATTGGCTAACGGCCATGAACGACGCGAAGGACATCGTCCGAAGATGCAACGGGTGCCAGCGGTTCGCCGACAAACCGCACGCACCTGGGTCCGAACTACGACCCATACCCATAGCCTGGCCTTTTGCCCAATGGGGCCTCGACATGATCGGCAAACTGCCAAAATCCTCAAAGGGAGGACACGTTTTCCTCCTGGTGGCAGTCGACAAATTCACCAAGTGGATCGAAGCCATGCCAGTCACAAACCAGAAGGGCACAACCGCCGTCAAGTTTTTCGAATCCATTGTCTACAGATTTGGTGTACCGCACAGCATCATCACCGACAACGGATCGAACTTCATCTCCGAAGAATTCCAGGACTTCTGCGAAGGCCTCGGGATCAATATCACATATGCCTCAGTGGCACACCCGCAAACAAACGGGCAGGTGGAAAAGGCCAACGGCCTAATCAGCGCTGGCATCAAGAAACGCCTCATGAGCTCACTTGAGCACAAAGCTGGAAACTGGACGGAAGAACTACAGTCTGTCCTGTGGAGCTTACGTACTACGCCAAACAGCTCCACCGGCTACACACCGTTCTTTATGGTTCACGGAGCCGAGGCAGTGCTACCAGCCGAAGTACGCCATCAGGCTCCACGAGTCGTAGCGTACAGCGAAGCCGAGTCCACGACCGCGCTCGAAGATGCCGTCGACACACTCGACGAAGCACGGGACATAGCAGCAGCTAGATCAGCGGTGTACCAGCAAAGTCTCCGCAACTACCACAGCCGACGGCTGCGCCCAAGGTCCTTCGTCGAAGGAGACCTCGTCTTGCGACTCAAGCAAAAGCGCCCGAACAAACTCGATTCACCATGGGAAGGACCCTACGCCATCACCGAGGTCATCCCAGGTGGCGCCTATCGCCTCAAGCACGTGGAGTCTGGAGTCGCATACTCCAACCCATGGAACGTCTCGCACCTGCGACGATTCTACCCGTAGCAACCTACCCCTTATTTTTACTTTCAATAAGGCTTTCAGCCAAGGCTATTCAGACGAACCATGTACCTCCTCCATTACGATATAAATAAAGCTAAGTGTCTCGCTCCCAACCTTCGGTTGACTATTTTTGCAACTTTCCTACATGCTACAAACGCACTCGGGGGCTCCCCCCACCTCACGATTTCATCGACTGAGGACCAAACGTGTACACCTGAGTAGCTGACTACGTCAGGCAAACGAAAAGGGCACGTACTCAATCAAAGCAATACGTGCTCACACACATGCAAACCTTTACAACAAAGGGCACATACACGCCCATCCGCAATACACAAATTTTACATCTATCTGTTTATTTTCAGGTCCTATCTACTCTGAAGAATAACCTGCGCACGCTGCTCAAACAAGTCTACAATTTGCTCGGCATACTGCCTTACAGCCGCGTAATGCGGACGCATGTTCCACTCGCCACCATCTGGTCGAGAAGGTGGCCCAGTCGCCACAGTAGCCAAATCTACGTCAGGGCGATGCACCCTCACAAGAGACAAGGCAGCCTTCACCCCTGCGACGAGTTGCTGCCGCACCAACTCCTTGACATTTCCGGCATTCCGAAATTTCGTCAGAAGACCCGCAAGAGTCGTTGGCACGGCATCCAGCGGAAACATGACGTGCAACACCGAAGACAACGATGTTTGCACCTGGCGGAGCACCCGCGAAACCTGGTAGACGCGATCCTGCACCGTTGCCAGAACCATGGCGCGATCTCGGTCCATCCAGAAGAAGCCGCCGGCCTCCATATCCTGTTGAGTCAAACAATTGACCCGAACAGCAATACGCTCCTTCTCTTCCCTCGGAGCAATATTGGCAACCTAAGACAAACACACAAAAACAAAGAGTAAGGCCAGCAGGCTCACCCGAAGAACTGGGCTACAGCCCGAGAGAAGGGTCAACTTACATTGCAGCTGCTCAGACAGTCGACCCAGCTCCGCCATCAAATACTCCTCTCTGGCCGCACCACGGTCTGCTTTGGATTTCCAAACATCAGCACGACCGCGTAACCCAAGCAAATCCCTCTCCAAGCTACGCACGCGATCCCGAAGAAAAGCAAGCTGCGAGGAACCATCCAATGATGCTCGCAAGGGCCTTTCCGATGAAATGCCAACTGGGTCAACACCCGAAGGAACCTATAGCAGCAAAAAGGTACTCAGACATTCAGCCAAGGATAAAAGCACAACACGGAGGAATTCATTAAAATAAGGCCACTACGTGGCACAATGATGGTACTACAAAATATATTTACAAGCAGACTACAAACTACTCTACGCCTACTATGCCTAAGGTGCAGGGCACTGAGTCGCCTCAGATCCAGACTGCCTAGCCTTAGCCTCGCCCTGCTGCCCCAGCGCATACTCAGACAACAAGTCGATAAGCTTGGACCCGTATCGTCGACAGCGAGCGGAGTAGGCGGCGAAGGCTACCTCGGATCCATCCGCGGCCGTCGGCATCCGAGAAGTAATCTGGGGCAGGTCCAGCTCCGCCCCAGCCGCCATGGCCATTGCCAGCCCAACGGACGCGCCGATGCCCTTCTGCTTGCGCTTGTACGCCGCAGGCGCTTCGCCCGACAGAGCCTCCGCCAGGGCATCCACATCTTCAAGAGACGCACCCTTCGGGAAGAGCTCCTGGTAGAAGCGACCAAGGACTTCTTTCGCCTTGGCGAGGGAGTTGACGACGGTGCTGCAGCGGTCTTCGACCGCCACAGTGGCATCATCCAGAGCACTCCCGTGCTCCAGAGCACCGCAGTCGAACTCAATGCCTGCGGCATCTGCGACAAAACGAAGAAAGCATGAAGAAAGGCAACATAGGAGAAGACCCGAAGGAAAAGAAGCAAAAGCTAAAAGCTCACTCGAGATAGCCTTGGCAGCAGTCATGAGCTTCTCCGCCACCCCTTTCTCACGAGCAGCCGCAACGGTGGCCAGCTGCTCCTCACGATCGGCGGCCTCCTGCTGCAGAAGCTCTTTTGCTTCGGCTGCCTTCGTCAGCTCCAGCTCAAGACGCTCTCGCGCACCTACAGCAGCTTCGGCCTTCTGCTCCGCTTGGCCAAGGCTCTTCTTCAGAGCATCAACCTCGCGGAGAGAGTCGTTATGCTCCTCTGCATTTACAACAAGCAAGTGTCAAAGAAAAGGATCAGAATACGCAAGAAAAATACTACAAGGCAGACGAATACTTTGCAGCTGCCGCAGTTTCGCCTCCAAAGTCAGGCGCTCCTCCACCAGCCGCTTGGCCTCTTGGACAAAAGGCTATAAGAAAAGACAAACACCAGCACTCGAAGACACTCGGGGGCTTCCCCCCATAACATCAAGAAGGACAACTTACGTTCTCCGAAGGTGAACCCGCAGGCCCGCCTCCGAAATTCTGAGGCGCAACCACCAGCCTCTCCTGCACAGGAGGAACTGGTGCAGCGTCACCAGAAGTCGCCACCGTCTGAGGAGGAGGCGACGCAATGTTCGAATCCCCCATCATCTCGTGCGCTCCATCACTAGAGCCGTCGGAAGATTGCCTGCGCACGAATAAATCAACACAGGTGCCAAAATTGCAAGGAAAGAAAGGAAAACAATGGCCCGAAGAAAACTTACGAGCCCAACGCGCTCAGGTCGAAGATAGGAGAAGCCCTTCGGGCCCTCTTCTCTTCCTTCTTTTTTTCCTTCTTCTCCTCCTTCTTTTCTTCCTTCTTCCGCTTTGCTGGCGGCTGCGGAGCAACAGCCCGCACAGGAATGGCAGGAAGGGGAGAGGAAGAGCCTCCCTGAACATCATCATGACGCTCAAGGCCCAGCGGATTTCTGGGAGTCGGAGGAGTCGAGGCATCCGAAGACTCGCTGGAGCTCCGTGATCGCTTGCGCGAATGGTCCTCACTCGACTCGTCATCCTCCGCTGGAGATCGCGCTGACGGCAGCTCGGACACGGAGTCCACCACTTCATTATCCGGGGCATTCGGATACCTTTCGGGCAACGGTGGCGCCATGCCCGGAACTTTGAAGCTCTACAAAAAGAGACGAAGCTTTGTTAGCAAACAAAGGAAAAAGTACACAGCCGACAAAACAAAAGGGGAGCACTACATGCGCAAATCTACACCTTCGGTACGGCCAACGTCGAAGAAAAGGGAGGAGTCTGCGACTTCCCGGAATTTCTTCGTCTGCCTTGAACTTCAACAGCGCGCGAAGAGTCTTGTCAAGTTCCGCCTCGGAGATTTTCTCACTCGAAACCCTCGTCGGATCACGGCGCCCAGAGTAAAGAAACATCGGATGCGCCCTCGCTTGGAGAGGCTGTACCCGACGCTCAAGAAACGTTCGGATGACGTCGACACCGTTCACCTCCTTCTCAGGAATCAGTTGGAGATCCTCCACTCGAAGGTACAGGGCCTCTATCTCCGCCACCTCACCGTCTAAGATCTGGTTTTTCCAGGATCTCTTCTTCTCAATCAACTGGGAGGGGTCAAAAGGAACGAGACCAAAATCTTGCCCAGGCAGTACGGAGTCACGGATGTAAAACCATTTCCTCCGCCAGTACTGGACAGATTCAGACATGGAAAAGGAGAAGAATTGGGCATTGGGACTGAGAGAGATGATGAAACCCCCAATGGGATACACACCATCCGACCCAGATTGCCTCTTCACGGAATAAAGCTTCCGGAAGAGGCCAAAGTGCGGCTCAACGCCAAGCCAACACTCGCAAAGTGTGATAAAACACGCAATGTGGAGAAGGGAGTTGGGAGACAGATGATGCAACTGAACCCCATAGAAGAAGAGCAGTCCACGAAGGAAGTCATGGACTGGATACGAGAAACCACGCAAGACAAAGGCAAGAAACATAACCCGATACCCAGCTGGGGGACGGGGGATTACCTCATTGCCAGGGAGACGCACGGCTGTCGCATCTTGCGGGATCAGGCTCCGCTCGCGCAGCTTGCGGAGATCGCTTTCTCGCGTCTCCGATCGCCGCCAGCCACCATCAGTGACGCGAGCGGCGGCGGCGCCCTTCTTGCCTCCAGCGGCGCTGGTCCCAACTGCGGACGAGGATTTCTTTGTCTTCCCCATGACGCTGCAGCGGTGGTGGCGTTGGCAACGACAAAAAACAAAGGAAGTATGGAAGAAAAGCTAAGCGCGCAAGCACGAATCGCTCAAGAACAAGAGGGCAGCAAACAGATGAACTGGTGCGGTGAAAAAAAAACATGATTTCACCCAGGATTATAACAACGAGGACGATGCACGCCAGCCGTCCATCAAGAAGACCTAACGCCAACGGTAGATCTGACCGTACACGTGTCAACACCACAACGAACCGTCGTTACCACGCCGTCCACTACGCGCGGAAATCGAGGAGGCGCCGTAATCATCTCCACGCCCCGCGTGACCGGTCAAATCAAAGTCAGCAAGTGGGACCCACGCTTCGTCCCGTCAAGTCATCTCTGGCACAGCAGACGCTTGAGGTCATCAATCGTAAGCACTGACGTCATTTAAAGCTATACTAGCACCACTTCGGCTCCACAGCTAAAAGTACTCACTCGAATCTACGATTCGACTAAATACTTGGGGGCTACTCCTATCAGGAGCGCTGGCCACGCACCCGACAGACAAATGAGGGCAAAATTGCTTCTCTGAGTCCTACATCGAGTCTACGATTCGACTAAGGACTCGGGGGCTACTCCCATAGGGAGGATGGATTTAAGCATCCGAAAATTTTCGAGTCCTGCGGACCTAAAGACTTAAACAATGCTTGAACTAAAAGTCTCCGTTCAAGTCTACGACTCGAACAGACACTTGGGGGCTACTCCCATAGGGAGCGCTGGTCGCGCACCCTATGAAATCTTCGACTGCGATCTTTCGGATCAGCACGCAAAAACTTTTTGGCAACTTTGCCCCAACAAAACGCTGAGTGAGCGACAATCTCCTTGGCCACCCGAAACACCTCCGAGGTGATAAATGTTCGGATGCTGCGTCCGCGACGCAAAGATAAGACCTACAGATATCATCTGATGGCCTGGCAACGCACCTGACTGCGCTCTGCTAGTATGAATCCGTACCAACAGGTACGATGAAAAATCCTGACGGACGCGTTGGGTACACCAATTAAAATCACTGGAATTCCTCTCCTGTAAGTCCTCGGCGGCCTGAGTTGAATTACACCAGCATATGTTCCAGGCCCGGGTTAAGGGACCCGAGCCTGAAGAAGATCGTGTTGTTTCGTCCTAAGACAGTTAACTGACCCTGATCTGTCAGGTGAGTCAGGCACGCGTATCAACAATCCCTACACATTTTCTCTTGAAAGACAGAGTTGCACCCGAAGGATTGAAGAGTCCTCAGCCGAATCTACGATTCGACTGATCACTCGGGGGCTACTGACATGGTTATACCCTACGGGTACATAACTTCAGCATACCTAGTCCAGCCCAAGGAAGGCCCACTGCAGGCATACGCTGGCCCATGAAGATTTTCGGGTGACCAAGGCCCAGGACGTCTTCGGATCCTTGGGGAACAAGACTAGTTTAGATAGGAAACTCAAAAGGGCAACGCCCTAGAACTTGTAACCGACTAGGACTATGCCCGAGACCTGCCTAAGTCTATATAAAGGCCAGGAGGGCACGTCCTAGGGCAACTCAACCCACCTCGACTCATACTTTCGCACACGCATCCACGCCAGATCGAATCTGCGCACCCTGTAACCTTCGGTTCCGCCGTAATCAAAGAGCAGACAAGCAGGAGTAGGGTTTTCCCTCCGTGGCCTGAACCTGGGTAAATCTCGTGTCCCCTGGTTGCTTGTCTGTTAACCGTGCCACGATCTCCAGCATCCCCATCTTCTCCAAAACCCAAGTCCATAACAATGGGCATTGACGAGATTAAACCTCGTCAATAACAGTCTAACATTTTCATCAATAGTAACTTGTATAGATTGAGTAGCAGCAAAGGTACTTTCCAAAGTTTCAGGTTTAGCAACCATTTTATTAATCAAAGAGGACTCTGCTTTAGACAGATAGGAAATATTTTTCTCAACATTCAAAAGCTTTTCCTCCACAGTTTTTTTGAAAGTGGTTTGTTTACTAATAAAGTCTTTAAGCGTGACTTCAAGTTCAGAGGGAGCACTCCTAGCATTGTTGTAGGAGTTTCCATAGGTATTGCCATTATTATGAGGATAAGGCCTATAATTGTTGTTACTACCAAAATTATTCCTATAGGCATTGTTGTTGAAATTGTTGTTTCTAATGAAGTTCACATCAACTTGCTCTTCTTGAGCAACCAAAGAGGCTAAGGGAACATTATTTGGATCAATAGGAGCTTTTCCATTAACAAGCATAGCCATTATAACATCAATCTTATCACTCAAAGAGGAGGTTTCTTCAACAGAATTTACCTTCTTACCATGTGGAGCTCTCTGAGTGTGCCATTCAGAATAGTTAACCATCATATTATCAAGGAGCTTTGTTGCAGCACCCAAGGTAATGGTCATAAAGGTACCTCCAGCAGCTGAATCCAATAGGTTTCTTGAAGAGAAGTTTAAACCTGCATAAAAAGTCTGGATAATCATCCAAGCAGTAATTCCATGAGTGGGACAATTCTTAACCAAAGATTTCATTCTTTCCCAAGCTTGAGCTACATGTTCATTATCAAGTTGTTTAAATTTCATTATTTCACTTCTCAAAGATATAATCTTAGCAAGAGGATAGTATTTTCCAAGCATCTTTGCACTTAATCCAAGAATCAATACTATTTCTAGGCAAGGATAGCAAGCGTTTTTTAGCTTTTCCTCTCAAGGAGAAAGGAAACAACTTGAGCTTAATAATATCTCCATCTACATCCTTATATTTTTGCATCTCACAAAGTTCAACAAATTTATTGAGGTGGGCAGCAACATCATCAGAACTAGCACCAGAAAATTGCTCTCTTATCACAAGATTCAATAAAGCAGGCTTAATTTCATAAAAGGTAGTATCAGGAGCAGGTGGAGCAATAGGAGTACTTAGGAAATCATTGTTGTTTGTGCTAGTGAATTCACACAACTTGATGTTCTTAGCAGAGTTCATTTTGGCAAAAGTGGAGCAAACCAACATCAGTAGCAACTAGAGCAGGAACTAATTTTTTTGTGTTTTTGATAACAGAAAGAAAACCAAACTAAACTAATTTTTGTGGAGTTTTTGATAAAAAGAGGCAAACAAAACCAAGCAAAAGAAACTAAGCAAAACAAAAACGAAGTAAAGAGAAAGGTTGTGAAGGACTCCCTTATGAAGCCATTCTTAGCCTCCCCGTCAACGACGCTAGAAAATAGTTTGATGGCATGTTGTTGACGTGGGAGCTTCTTCTTTAATTCCCCGGCAACGGCGCCAGAAAATAGCTTTATGCGCTCAGATCAATGTAGAGCTTCGTTGGGAGACCCCAAGAGGATGGTATGATGAGCACAGCAGCAAGTCTTCCCTCGGAAAGAAACCAAGGTTATTGAACCAGTAGGAGGAAGGAAACGACCCAAAGGTGTTTCTAGCAACTTGGAAACCTGCACAACACAAACACAATACTTTGCCCCAACGAACAGTGAGGTTGTCAATCTCACTGGTTTGCTGAAAACAAAGGATTAATTATATGGTGTGGAAGGTAATAGTGGTTTGCAGAAAGTAAACAGTAACAGTGGAAGATGTATCAATGGTAAAGATTGGACCGGGGTCCATAGTTCACTAGAGGTGTTCTCCTTAAGATAAACAAACATGGCATGCTGGGTAAACAAATTGCAGCAGGGCAATTGACAAGACTGGGCAAGGCATAACAATGCAATACTAGACATTCATGATCCTATGAGATTTGATTGGGCAATACAACAAGATACATAGACCACCATCCAACTACATCTATGACTAGTAATCCACCTTCAGGTTATCATCTGAACCCCCTCTAGTATTAAGTTGCAAGCAACGGATAATTGTTTTAAGCAAAGTGTGTAAGGTAAACAATCCACTTGTTCCATGAACAAGAGACCGTTGTTTTCTCCCTGGTAGCAACAGCACATCTACAACCTTAGAGATTTCTGTCACTTTCCCAGATTAAATAGAGGCATGAACCCACTATCAAGCATAAATACTCCATCTTGGAGTCACTAGCATCTACTTGGCCAAGATAGCTACTAGAAATGGAGAGCATGCAAGATCACAAACAACATAGACATGATAGAATCAATAAGATAGAACCACTAATCAATATGACATAGTAATATAAATATCCGTTGGATCCTCGCAAACACAACATGCATGATTATAAATAGATGATCTTGATCATGAACGAATCTCACAAGATCTAAACATGGTAGCACAAAGGAGGAGATACAACCATCTAGCTACTACATGGACCTATAGTCCAAGGTGGAACTACTCACGCTTCATACCGGAGGATGGCATGATGATGAAGAAGGCCTCCGGGATGATCTCCCCTCCGGCAGGGTGCCAGGAAGAGCTTCAGATCCCCCAATCTAGGGACGATGGTGGTGGCGTCTACGGACTGTTTCGTGGAATATTGATCCGGTACTTAGGGTTTTGGTATCGGGGGCTTATTATAGGCGAAGAGGCGAGGCAGGAGGACACCCAGGGTGGCCGCACCCACCAGGCACGGGCCAGGGGGTGTGGCCCCTTGGTGGCTCTTCTCCGTCTCGTACTTTGGCTCCGTGTTCCCCACGGTAAAATATTGACTTTGGCTTTTGTCCCGTCCAATTCCGAGAATATTGATTTTCTGCCTTTTCTAGAACCGAAAATAGAAGAAAATAGGCAACTAGCACTGTGGCATCTTGTTAATAGGTTAGTACTAGAAAACATATAAAAATACCTCAAAGTGTAGACAAAGCAAAGTAGATACTAAACAAGAATGGAATATCAAAAATTATAGATACGTTTACGACGTATCAGCCACCAGGTGGTGTGGCCACCCTGGCCCACATCTGGCGTCCCCCATTCTATAAAATCCCCCCGAAACCCTAATACTTGGGGAGCAACCACAGAAAGATTCCGCTGCCTCTGCGGGGCGGAAAATACAGATATATAAGGACCTCTCTTGCAGATAGAATCCTGCCGGGGAAATTACTTCTCGGAGAGGGGAGATCGTCGCCATAAACACCGTCATCAAGCTAGACTTCATTGGGATCATCATCATCCTCACCATCATCTCCACCAGCACCATTATCACCACTCCATCCCGCTGTAACAATTGGGTTGGATCTTGCATAGTTCTTAGGGGAAACTTTCCCAGTGTTGATTACTTTTGTAGTTGATGCTATTGAGTGGAACCATTGAATTATTGTTTATGTTCAGATTGTTATTCATCATTATACCATCTCTGATCTTGATCCATATGATGTCTCATGAGTAGTTCGTTTATTCTTGAGGACGTGGGAGAAGTCATGTTGTTAGTAGTGGAATTGTGTTGAAGTAATATTCAATGGTTTGATATTTAAGTTGTGGTGTTATTCTTCTAGTGGTGTCATGTGAACGTCGACTACATAATACTTCACCATTTATGGGCCTAGGGGAATTCATTGTATATTTGGCTACTAATTGTGGGGTTGCCGGAGTGATAGAAACCTGAACCCCCGTTAGGAAACCTTTGCACAAGGGAGTGTAGGATCTCAGAGTTTAATGTTGTGGTTAGGTTTTTATCTTAATTACTTTCTTGTAGTTGCGGATGCTTGCAAAGGGGTTTAATTACAGGTATGTATTAGTCCAAGTAAGGTTGGTACATTAGCATAGGTTCACCCACACAACACTTATCCAACCAAAGAAGATTAATCAACTATATGAAGCGAAAGCACTTGGCAGTATTCCCATGTGTCCTCGAGAACGTTTGGTCCTCATAAGTAATACAACCGGCTTGTCCTTTGCTGAAGAAAGGATTGGGCCACTTGCTGCAGTTATTATTATTATCTTTATTTACTTACACTTTATTTCTTTGCATTATCAAAAAACCCTAAAAATCCGTTTGCTAAGTATTTACAGAGAGTTCATGATCCAAACCACTAGTCAACACCTTCTGATCCTTGTTGGGATCGACACTCCTATTTATCGAAAGTACTACGATACCCCCCCTATACTTGTGGGTCATCAAGACTATTTTCTGGCGCCGTTGCCGGGGAGTGAAGCGCTATTGAAGAGTGGAACTGGTAAAGGAAATTTCTATTGTGATTATTGATTTTATTTATGTTTGCTACTTTGTTTACAATATGTATAATCCTCTTGGTTTCCTATTTGGGAAAGCTAGTACCACTGCTAGGGTAGTAGATGAACCACCACCTGCTAAAATAGATCCTGTTAATATACCTACAAAAATTGTTGATCGTGTTATGGATAACTATTATTTTAGGGATGGAACTGTCCATCCTGGTGATCACTTGCTTTTTATCCATGAATTATGTGGGTTGTTTAAGTGTGCAGGTATCACAACGGAACAAGTTAATAAAAAGTTACTCTCTATATCATTGAAAGCAAGAGCTGAAGAATGGTATAAGCTGCTGAAGAATGGACAATCTATGTAATGGGAGAAAATTGTATCTCTCTTTTATTCTAAATTTTATCCTCCTAGTAAGATTCATAAATACCGGAATCAAATATATAACTTCTGGCCTCGTGATAGAGATAGTACAGCCCAAGCTTGGGGAGATTGAAGTTACTAATGCTTAAATGTCCTATTCATGAGGTCCCAAATAATATTGTTATTAATAACTTTTATGCAAGGCTTTCTCTTCATGATAAAGATTTATTAGTTGCTTCTTGTGCTGGATCATTTACACGTATTAAAGAACAAGATACATGGAATCTTCTAGACCATATTCAAGAAAATACTGAAGCATGGGAAAATGACAAAGGAAGAAAGTTAAGTATAAATTATGATTATGAATGCATTAAATCTTTTATGGGAACTAATGACTTTCATAATATTAGTACTGAGTATGGTCTTGATTCTCAAGTTCTTGCAAACTATTTTAAGGCCTTTGCCTCTTATATTGAAATTCCCCAAAAGGAGTGGAAAAAATACCATGCACCATATAAAGATATTGTTAATCATGTTCCTGCTAGAAATACTGAAGTTTGTACTGTTGATCGCATTTTGCCTGAACCTTATATTGAAAAAAGTACCTTTCCCTTCTAAGGTAAAGGAACATTATATTATAGCTAATGTGGTTAGCAAAAGTACAAAGAAAGTTATAGAACCTGATGAACAAATAAATATTGAACCTGTCGTAGCCATTGTGAAAGACCTTGTCACTAAAAATGTAGAAGATGGGAACATTATCTTTTGTGAAGATGCTTCTAATATTGTTTCACATCCTCGTAAAACTAGGAGAGCCAGTGTTCCTATGCTTTCTGTTAGAATTGGTGATCATTGCTATTATGGTTTATGTGATATTGGTGCAAGTTCTGGTGCTATTCCTTATGAGCTTTACAAAGAAATTATGCATGAAATTGTTCCTTGTGAACTTGAGGACATTGATGTGGTTATTCACCTTGCTAATAGAGAGACCGTCTGTCCAATAGGTATTGTAAGAGATGTGGAAGTTCTCTGTGGTAAGATTAAATATCATGCTGATTTTCTAGTGCTTGGTAAGGAAGCTAGTAAAACTTGTCCTATCATTTTTGGTAGACCTTTTTTGAACACTTGTGGAGCTATTATAGATTGTAAGAAGGAGAAAATTTTAACTAAATTTGATGGATAATCTTATGATTTTAACTTTTCCAAATTTGCTAAAACTCCTTATGAAAATGAATTTCCTAATGAGGATTTCAGAGCTGAACAACTTTCTTCTATTTCTCTTGCTCCTAACAATGCTTTGCAACAATATATGGAAGATCATGAAAGTGAGGTCTTCATGGAAGAAAGAAAGGAGATTGACGAGATTTTCCTTTGTCAACCTGAGATGCTTAAGCATAACCTACCTGTGGAAAATTTGGGTACCACACTACCACCTAAAGGGGATCCTGTCTTCGATTGAAAACCTCTTCCTGATGATCTTAAATACGCTTATCTAAATGATAAGAAAATATATCATGTTATTATTAGTTCTAGATTTTAGGAAAGGAAGAGGAAAGATTATTAGAAGTATTGAAGAAACACCGAGGAGCTATGGGTTATACCCTTGATGATTTAAAAGGTATTTATCATACTATATGTCATCATGATATTAATATAGAACCTGATGCAAAGCCAGTTGTTGAACATCAACGTCGTTTAAATCCTAAGATGAAGGAAGTGGTAAGAAATGAGGTATTAAAACTTCTTGATGCTGCTATTATTTTTCCTATTGTTGATAGTAATTGTGTTAGTCCTGTTCATTGTGTCCCTAAGAAAGGAGTAATTACTGTTGTGCCTAATGAAAATAATGAGCTTATACCTCAAAGAGTAGTAGTTGGTTATAGGATGTGCATTGATTTTAGAAAGGTGAAAAAAGTCACTAAGAAAGATCATTATCCTCTACCTTTTATTGATCAAATGCTAGAAAGGTTGTCCAAGAAGACTCACTTTTGTTTTCTTGATGATTACTCTAGGTTTTCTCAAATTGATGTTAAAGCGCAAGACCAAGAGAAAACCACTTTTACGTGTCCTTATGGAACTTATGATTATATGTGTATGCCTTTTGGTTTGTGTAATGCTCCTGCTAATTTTCAAAGATGTATGTCTGCTATCTTTCATGGCTTTTGTGAAGAAATTGTGGAAGTATTCATGGACGATTTTTTCGTCTATGGAACTTCCTTTGATAATTGTTTGCACAACCTTGATAAAGTTTTGCAGAGATGTGAAGAAACTAATATTGTTCTTAATTGGGAGAAATGCCACTTCATGGTTAATGAAGGAATTGTTCTTGGACATAAAATTTCTGAAAGAGGCATCGAAGTTGACAGAGCCAAAGTTGAAGCAATTGAGAAAATGCCCTGTCCTAGGGATGTTAAAGGTATTCGTAGTGTCATTGGTAATGTTGGTTTCTATAGAAGGTTTATTAAAGATTTCTCCAAAATATCAAAACCCCTTACTAATCTTCTTCAAAAAGATGTACCCTTTGTCTTTGGTGATGGTTGTAAGGAAGCTTTTGAAACTCTAAAGAAGGCTTTAACTACTGCTCCTATTGTCCAACCACCTGATTGGAATTTACCCTTTAAAATTATGTGTGATGCTAGTGATTTTGCTGTAGGTGTTGTTCTTGGGCAACGAATAGATCAAAAATTGAATGTTACCCATTATGCTAGTAAGACTCTTGATGCTGCTTAAAAGAATTATGCTACTACTAAAAAATAGTTCTTAGCTATAATCTTTGCTTGTGATAAGTTTAGACCTTATATTGTTGATTCAAAGGTTACCATTCATACTGATCATGCTGCTATTAAGTACCTTAGATGGGTGTTGCTTTTACAAGAATTATATCTACATATTGTAGATAGGAGAGGTGCTAAAAATCCTATTGCTGATGAATTATCTTGATTGTAAAACATTTCTTTTGATCATATGCCTGTTAATGATAGTTTTCCAAATGAACAGTTAGTTGCAATAAAGGCAAGCTCGCGAGAGAGTTCTTGGTATGCTGATTATGCTAACTTTATTGTTTCCAAGTATTTGCCTCCAACCTTTACAGCCCAGCAAATAAGGAAATTCTTTTATGATCTGAGGAATTATTTTTGGGATGACCCACATTTATATAAAGAATGAGTGGATGGTATTATGCGAAGATGTGTTCTAGAATATGAACAACAAGAGATATTGAGAAAATTTCATGGTAGTGCTTATGGGGGACATCATGCTGGAGATAGAACCGCACAAAAGGTTTTAGAATCAGGTTTTTATTGGCCTACTCTTTTTAAAGATGCAAGAATGTTTATTTTATCATGTGATGAATGTCAAAGAGTTGGCAACATTTCTAGACACAATGAAATGCCTATGAATTATTCTCTTGTTATTGAACCATTTTATTGTTGGGGATTCGACTTTATGGGTCCTTTTCCTCCTTCAAAACGGTATACTCGTATTCTTGTTGTTGTTTATTATGTTACTAAGTGGGTAGAAGCCATACCTACAAAAAGTGCTAATGGTGAGACCTCTTTAAAAATGCTTAAAGATGTTATTTTTACTAGGTTTGGTGTACCTAGATATTTTATGACTGATGGAGGTTCTCATTTTATTCATGGTGGTTTTAGGAAGACCCTTGCTAAATATGATGTTAATCATAGAATTTCTTCATCTTATCACCCTCAAACCAGTGGGAAAGTAGAACTATCGAATGGAGAAATTAAATCTATCTTGCAAAAGACTGTTAATAGATCTAGAAAAAATTGGGCTAAAAAGTTGAATGATGCTTTATGGGCTTATAGAACTGCTTATAAAATCATATGGGAATGTCTCCTTATAAAATGGTTTATGGAAAAGCTTGTCACTTGCCTTTAGAATTAGAACACAAAGCTTATTGGGCAGTAAAAGAACTAAATAGATATTTTAAACTTGCTGGTAAGAAAAGATTGCTCAAATTGAGTTCTTTAGACGAGTGGAGAAGTGAGGCTTATGAAAATGCTAGACTCTTTAAAGAAAAAAGTTAAAAGATGGCATGATAGGAAGATTCTTAAGAGGGAGTTTCATGTTGGTGAGAAAGTTCTATTGTATAGGTCTCGTCTCGGATTTTTTGCAGGAAAACTACTCTCAAAATGGGAAGGACCTTTTGTTATTGAGGAGGTGTATCGTTCAGGTGCTATAAAAATTTCTTCTTTGAGAGATAACACTATACAAGTGGTGAATGGTCAAAGGCTCAAACATTATATTTCTGGAGATTCTTATAATGATATGTTGATATTATTCAAATGGTGACTCCGTAAGAATTTATTAAAGACCAAATTCAGGAACCTGCAGAGCCTGTTTTCGAATAGGTAACAGTTCTGGTAAGAAAAGTTTTGTGAAAATCTTTCCAAATTATATTTTTGCAGTTTTTATTTCATATGGAAGATAATGAGTCGAAACAGGGAAGGAAACGGAGACGGGGGTCCCACACCACCCCGTGGCGCGGGCCCACCTGGTCGGGCCACTAGGGGCGTGACCACCCCGGAGCCCGTCTACGTCCCATTTTCGCCCAGTACTTTCCTTATGTCATAAAACTGCGTAATATGTAATCACCTGGACCCCCCGAGGTCCATATATCGTGTTCTCGTCGTGTTTTTGCTTCGATCTGTTCTATTTAGATGACGTTCCAGGGTTCGTTCTCGGAGGACTATGAGTTGCGACGCCGGCGTAAGCTCATTCGCGATCTTGAGCAAGGAACTTTCATTGGATGGGCAGAGGAAGAAAGGATCAAAGCTAGGCGCGAAGACATGGATCGGAGCGTCAAGGAGGAAGTAAAGAACATGTCAGTAGACATGGAAGGACAGACTATTGCAGGATCAAGGGCAAGAAAACCTACTCTCGTAGGGGCAATTAACACTGGACGTGCTTTTTCTCATAGTATGCAGGAATGATGACCTCGGTTCCTGCCCTATGGTAGTGGAAGCCCTTAGAGTCACTGATGAGTTTTGTGATAAGTATCGAGGCCTGAGGAGAAAGGTGGATATACTTCAAGAGGAGAATAACAGGATCCGCAAGATACTGGAGGATTTCCTCACTCCAATCATGGGAACACCACCACCGAAGGAGTAATTTGTCATCAGGTTTTGGCATCCCCTTGGTTTGTTCCAAGCTTGGGAGTGTCGCGATATCACATCATTATCTTTCATATTTTTACCTTTTTGTAGAGTCATGTCATGAATAGAGAAGTTATCATATAGGATGGTTTGCATTGTGGAAGTATCTCTCCTCTAGTTGGTTATCTATGAATCCCTTGGTGTGAGTGCCATTATGGATTATTAATGAGAAGTTTCATCATTTACTTCTTGCACATCTTATCTTAGTTTGCAATCTCTATTATATGATTGATCTTGTTGATTAGTATTGGTATCACTTTGGGAGTGATATGTTGGAAACGTATCTATAATTTTTGATGCTCCATGCTTGTTTTGTATCTACTTTGCTTTACTTGTCTACACGTTGAGGTGAAATTTACATGTTTTCTGGTACTAACCTATTAACAAGTTGCAACAGTGCCAGATGCCTATTTTCTGCTTTTTTGGTTTTAGAAAAGTTAGTAAAGAAATATTCTTGGAATTGGACGGGACAAACGCCAAAGTCAATAACTTTCCATGGGGAACAAGAAGTCTGGAGGACAGACGAGGAGGACGGCCAGGGGGGCCAGACCCACCCTAGGCGCGGGTGGTCCCTACCCCGCGCCTGGGTAGGGTTTGCCCACCCTGGCGGCCGCCTCGGTCTCCCCCTTCGCCTATAAGAAGTCCCTGATGCATAAACTCTCGGTACCCGATCAATATTCCACAAAACCATCTGTAGCCACCACCACCATCGTCCCTACATCGGGAGGGATCTGAAGCTCTTCCCGGCACCCTGCCGGAGGGGAGATCATCCCGGAGGCCTTCTCTCTGGTATGATTTGTGAGTAGTTTCACCTTGGACTATGGGTCCATGTAGTAGCTAGATGGTTGTATCTCCTCCTTTTTGCTTTCATGTATAGATCTTGTGAGCTCCGTTCATGATCAAGATCTAATCTATTTGTAATCATGCATGTTGTGTTTGCGGGGATCCGATGGATATTGAGATTATTATGTTGGTTTGATTAATGGTTCTATCTTTATGATTCTATTATGTCTGTGTTGTTTGTGATCTTGCATGCTCTCCGTTGCTAGTGGTTATCTTGGCCAAGTAGTTGCTAGTGACTCCAAGAGGGAGTATTTATGCTCGATAGTGGGTTCATGCCTCTAGTTTCCAAGGGAAGTGACAATAATCTCTTTGGTTGTAGATGTGCTATTGCTACTAGGGATAAAACAACGGTCTCTTGTTCATGGAACATGTGGACTGTTTACCTTACACACTTTGCTTAAAGCAGTTGTCTGTTGCTTGCAACTTAATACTGGAGGGGGTTCGGATGATAACCTGAAGTTGGACTTCTAGTCATAGATGCAGTTGGATTACGGTCTATGTACATTGTTGTATTGCCCAATCAACCTCATAGGATCTTTCTAACTAGTAATTGCATTGTTATGCCTTGCTCAGTTCCTGTCAATTGCCTCGCTGTAATTTGTTTACCCTTCATGCCATGTCGTTTATCTAAGGAGAGCACCTCTAGTGAACTATGGACCCCGGTCCAATCTTTAACATTGATACATCTTCCACTGTTACTTGTTTACTTGCTACAAACCATTACCTTCCACACCATACGTTTAATCCTTTGTTATAGCAAACCGGTGATCTTGACAACCTCACTGATTCGTTGGGGCAAAGTCTTGAGTTTGCGTTGTGCAGGTCTCCACGTTGCTTCCAACACCTTTGTGAAGTTTCCTTCCTCCTTCTGGTTCGATAACCTCGGTCTCTACTGAGGGAAGACTTGCTGCTTGCTGCTTCACACCTTGCTCTTGGGGTTCCCAACGAAGTGCACTACTCAGCACTGCATCAAGTATTTCTGGCGCCGTTGTCGGGGACATATAAAGAACAGCTTCAACCTTTTCCTCCCCGTTAGGCACCAGCTAGCAGGGAGCATCAAGTAAATTTAAATTGGTTTTGGCAAACCTAGCTCTGGTCAGTAGCAACACTTTTTAAGGTTTGAAAGGAAAAGAGAAAAGCACTTACAGGTATTTTATATTATTTTTCTTTCTTGATTGGCTCATAAGCTTACTATTATTTAGTTAAGATCTTTTGTGTTTTCAAGGAAGATTGCATGATTGTTTCTATCACTTGTATGTTTACTTGTTTCTTTCGACCCTTATGTTTGCTACCCAGCCTTGCTAGCCAAAAACCTTTACTGAGAGGGAATGCTTCTCGTGCATCCAATCCTTGAACTTAAACCTATGCCATTTGTGTCCACCATATATACCTATTAGCATTATTGCTATTCCAAGTAAATTCTCGAGTTTCATCAATATTTCAAATTAAAAATTATTTTGTTATGTGCAAACTAGTTAGTAAAGCTCTCACGAACTTGATGGCACACTTTATTTTCTTGCCCTTAATAAACTTGAACCATCGTGTCATCTATGTTGTATATGCTTGCACTTATAAGTTGTGAATTAGCAGAACTATGCTGTCATGGGGAATGCTTTCAACACCTGTACATATTACCCAGTTGATATCATGATCTTTTGTTTACGTATGTCGGCGGTGTGAAATAAAAGGGGAGCTTGTAATTCCATGGAGTTATGTATATGTGTTAGAGAAACGCCTGGGCGGCTAGCCTAAGCCATGCCTAATCATGGTGGAAACTTGCAGCAACACCATAGTGAGAAATCTATGAAGCATCCTCAGAAAAAAATAGAAAAAAAGAGAAGAGAAAAAATATATGCACCATGCTTATGGTAAATAAAGGATTGCTGAGATGCTCACTATCTGTTGCCTTGTCATTTTGATATGGGATAGCTCCTGTGTCATGGGGCAAGGGGTACCCCGTTGGCGGTTCTCTATGATACACATATACTTACAATGACAAGAACTTTCTTGTAACTAAATATGAGTAGCATGAGGAACGGCCCTCATACTCAAGGAACATGAGATTGCCAACTTATGATTTGCCAAGCATATACTCCATATTTGTTCACTTTAACCTTAATCACTTTAAGATGCTTATGATAGGAGAAATGAGAGCTCGAAGCTAGTAAGTACCATAATCTTTTGGAATCTCTTTATGAAACTTGAAATCCCTTCTTCCCTCTGCGAAGGGCCTTTCTTTTACTTCTTAGTTGAGTCAGTAAACCTATTCCTTTCTTTATCCAGCAAGCATTTGAGTTGTTGTGATTCAATCATTCATATGATGATTTATTCAATCATGTTTTTTATATTCCTTGTTTTTCACATTGCTCTTATCTGAATGAATATTACTTTGAAAGCTATCATTGTGAAAAGCCTTTTATGTTTGAGAAAAAGGATTCCTGTTATAAACTTCATTACAAAATCTTTGCTTGAAAACCAAGTATGATTTGTCAACTGTTCTCTAACCAAGAACAAAGTTTGTCATTATCAATTATGATTGTCTTTATGCATCTCTATTATGACTCCCATACTCGTTGCAAGTTAAGTTATATAATGGTGAGTTGTTTTCTATTATGATTTGTGTATTGGTGAATGTGATGCTTCTTGTATGTATTCTTTTTATCGACACTTCACTCCATAAACATGTGGTCATGTTTATTGAGCTCAGTTTTCTCTTGGGACAAGCGAGGTCTAAGCTTGGGGGAGTTGATACGTCCATTTTGCATCACTATTTTATATCATAATTTGTTGTTATTCATTGATATATTTCATATTAAGAGGTGATACTTATGTTATTTCATCTATTTTGCATGTTGGACGACTTTTGGAGGATGAACTGCCGAAGTCAGGATTCTGATGGAAAAAAGCGGTGTCTAGATGCAATATTTGCGAAGATCAGAAAATTCCAAAAAATATATGGAAATTCCTATTTTCCCAGAAGACGAAGGAATCCAAAAGGGGAAGTGGAGATGGGCCACAGGGGTCCCATACCACCCCCTGGCGCGCCCCCCCTGGGCCGTGCCACCAGGTGGTGTGGCCACCCTGGCCCACCTCTAGCGTCGCCCCTTCGCCTATAAAATCCCCCGAAACCCTAATACTCGGGGAGCGACCACAGAGAGATTCCGCCTCCTCTGCGGGCAGAAACTACAGAGAGAGAAAGAGCTCTCCGGTAGGCAGAATTCTGCCAGGGAAATTCCTCCCCGAAGAGGGGAGATCGTCGCCATCAACACCGTCATCAAGCTAGACTTCATCGAGATCATCATCATCCTCACCATCATCTCCACCGACACCATAATCACCACTCCATCCCGCTGTAACAATTGGGTTGAATCTTGCAAAGTTCTTAGGGGAAACTTTCTCGGTGTTGATTACTTTTGTAGTTGATGCTATTGAGTGGAACCATTGAATTATTTTTTATGTTCAGATTTATATTCATAATTATACCATCTTTGATCTTGATCCATATGATGTCTCGTGAGTAGTTCGTTTAGTTCTTGAGGACGTGGGAGAAGTCATGTTGTCAGTAGTGGAATTGTGTTGAAGTAATATTCAATGGTTTGATATTTAAGTTATGGTGTTATTCTTCTAGTGGTGTCACGTGAACGCCGACTACATGATACTTCACCATTTATGGGCCTAGGGGAATGCATTGTGTATTTGGCTACTAATTGTGGGGTTGCCGGAGTGACAGAAACCTAAACCCCCGTTAGTAAACCTTTGCACAAGGGAGTGTAGGATCTCAGAGTTTAATGATGTGGATAGGTTTTTATCTTAATTACTTTCTTGTAGTTGTGTATGCTTGAAAAGGGGTTTAATAACAAGTATGTATTAGTCCAAGTAAGATCGATACATTAGCATAGGTTAACCCACACAACACTTATCCAACCAAAGAAGATTAATCAATTATATGAAGCGAAAGCACTTGACAGTATTCCCATGTGTCCTCGAGAACGTTTGGTCCGCATAAGTAATACAACCGGCTTATCCTTTTCTGAAGAAAGGATTGGGCCACTTGCTGCAGTTATTATTATTTTCTTTATTTACTTGCACTTTATTTCTTTGCATTATTGAAAATCCCTAAAAATCCGTTTGCTAAGTATTTACAGAGAATTCCTAATCTAAACCACTAGTCAACACCTCTGCTCCTCGTTGGAATCGACACTCCTATTTGTCGAAAGTACTACGATACACCCCCTATACTTGCGGGTCATCAGCCATCTCCAAATCATACATGTTAGAGGCGCGTTTTACTTTTTGCACCGTCTGAGGTTGCGTATCTTAGAGCCTCAAAGAAAAAACGGCTCAGGTGGTGTGCTCTTAGAAGCTGTGCGCTTGATCCGGAATGAGAAACCATCTGAGGCCTATGGGAAATTGACGTCTCTAAGTAACGTGTTTATACTAGTGGCGGCACAGCTTCAGTCGCTGGTTGACTTGGTGGCCTCTAAGCTGCTGTCGTGGAAAGCTTCTATGCTCAACCGAGGGGGTGGTTGGAGCTAGTCAAGAAAACGCTCTCTTCTATCCCAGTCTTTGCCATGATGTCACTTGACATCCCAATAGAGATCATCGCCACGATCAAGAAAATCATACGAGGATTTCTTAGGAAAGAAAGGACGTGCATGGTGGACACTGATGATAACCCCCAAGTGCAGGGGATCGCCGTAGTACAATTCGCTAAGTATTTGAGTGTCGAACCCACGAGGAGCTGAAGGTAAACTAACTATTCTCTAAAGCCTTATAACCCACTTATATGGCCTTCTATGCAAAGCTAGGATCTAAAGTGTATGTGTGTGGTTGTTTTTTGTATTAACTAGAAAACAATAAAGTAGTTGAAATAAAAACTATAAGTAAAATAATGCAAATGAAGTGGAGCTAGTGGAGTGGATGTTGATAATCTATGGGAGCAAATGTTTAGGCAAATTGCTATTTCATTCATTTGGTTGTCACAATTAGTGAAGCACATATATAGTATTTTTATTATTTCTTCTAGGAGGAGCCATAACTAGGTGTAGCCATAGATATGAGCAAATACACCACTATTGATTGATCCCAAGGCCAATTAAAGCCAAAAAAGAGAATGTTAAGACATAAAGTTCAACCACCGCATTTAGATCTAAGGTCCCCATGATAATAACCCCGTTGATTAACCATGAATTAATACTACATACATTTCTAGGACTTGGGATTTGGCTTCTGTAAAACTCCCTCTCGCCCTCGTCCTATCAACATGCAACTGTGACAACCTTGTGCATCCCCCAATATATGTGTGGACTCATATGTTAGTGCATCAAGATCATCATAGAAGATAACATATACTTGTATGCAACCAAAACAAACTAGATCACAATTTTCATAACAATTCACTACTCAAACATCAACATAGTCATACAATAGATCATTGCATCATGCATTATGTTTGACAAGAGATTACAGTGGGGGGTGATGGGATCTTGTAGTAGATGGTGATGGAGATAATCCTCCCCATGGGGGAGAGGAGGCCATGGCGTGGTGGAGAGGCGACGCCCCTACGGCTCCCTAGGGCGGCGCCGACCCCAGGGCATGGAGGCTCCTTGCACCTTCTTCTTACTTGGACATGGTGATGGTGTGGATGAGCTTCTCCCCCTCTTTGGGGGCTGCCAAGGAGGGGAATTTTTGTGGCTATGGGTGGATGCCTCCAAAAGTAGGGTTTTCTCTCAATATATAGTAGTGGAGATGCAATCTTGACCATAGGATGGATGCCTCTTGGATCCAAGGGCTCTTGAGCATCTCTAGAACCTTTCCTAGTAGTCCCCTCTATCCTTAATGAGTCCATGAAGTCATGGTTGGGCCGAAATCATCAAAGATGGAAGGAGTTTGAGTCAATCACATCACATATTTTTGGAGTCCCGAAATTGCTTCTGTCCTCCGTAGTAATATGACTATAAAAATGCACCCGGACTCCGATTGGGGCGAATTTTATGTATAAATTGTTGTGCATAAAATTGCCTATAGCTTTCCTCTCTACACTTTTTTCCATTAGACGTCATCTTCAGTGTCATTTCTGGCAATCTTTGAAAGAGTTCTGTAGGGACAGATTACAGGAATTTCCAGATTTCTCCATAATGCATGGTTTCCTTCCATATTTGTGCATTTCCTACACAACAAAGTGTAAAACAAGAACTTATGCACTTTTAAAACTATTAGTAGGTTAGTCCTGATAAATATAATAATGTTACAAAATAATAATGATTTTGAATCAATAAACGACAAAGTTCATGGATGCATTTTACATGCATCGACTACCTAGTGGCGTGGGACAGGGTGTGCATGCCAAAGGAGATGGGGGTCCTAGGCATTCCCAAATTGCACCTCATGAACGTTGTGCTGAGAGCCAGATGGTTATGGCAAATGCGCATCGAATTGGATAGGTCCCGATATTTGCTAGGCAGATCTTCTATGCGGCGACTACCTCGGTGGTAGGGGATGGTGCTGAAACTCTGTTCTAGACAGACAAGTGGCTTCCAGGTGGACGCATCAGCGAGATGGTGCCAAACCTGTTTGGGCTAGTGCCAGCTAGTGTTGCTGCCACACACAAAGTTCGCAAGGGCATCGTCGGAGGTTGGTTACACGATGTATCTCCGGATATGGGTGTTGCGGCAATCAGATAGCTCCTCGAAGTGGCAGACCAGCTAGAGGAGGTCAACTTGACCGAGGGCATGCAGGATGTCCTCAAGTGGAACTGGGACCCGAGCAACTGCTACATGCAAATCCTGCTATCAGGCACTTTTTGCTGGCAGCCCTGTAGATTTGGCGCTCGCGTGCACCCGCTAGCTGCAAAGTCTCATTATGGCTAGCTGTGATAAACAGATACTGGACCGCAGATAGGCTTTGCGGGCGTGGCCTGCAACATCCGTGGCCTGTCCGTTTTGCGACCAGTGTCGAGAGATCATTCATCACCTCCTGATGGGTTGTGTTCTCGCCCAAGAAGTGTTGACTTCCTGCCTGAGCTAGTGGGGCAAGAGCCAATGGATGCCCAAACATGACTCTAGGCTTACCGCCTGGTTGCAGGAGAGGCACGGGGGCAAAGGTCGAGACAAAAAAACATGGTTAAACCAATCAAATGTATGCATGTCATCTAAATTATTAAATATAGAGACACCATTTAAGAAACAATGTATTGGACAAGTTGTTTTTTAACCATTTATTACTTTTAGAATAATATGTTAAGATACATCTCATTGTGAAAGACCTAAAATAGATCAGAGAACCCAAAAAAGGCTGGCATTTAAGTTATGTGTAGAATTTATTTTTAAGCAAGTGCATCCATTCCTGAAATTTATTGTACGTGCAGATTCGACAAGATCATTGAAAAATGAGATATCTTCCCCCGCGGTGTATGAAGATGAGAAGGTATTGTGTAAATGTGTACTGTAGCATTCACTAAAAATATATACTGCTCGGTTGGGTTGAACAGTATTTTCAGGATGACTTTGATTTTTTTAAGAAATACAGTACAATCGTAGATATTCATAACACGTAAATGCACCTATCCCTATGAATATACACGCACACTTTACCCAGTTTTGCCCTACTACTGTACTCCCTCCATCCCAAGGCTTAAGGCCTATAAATTTTTTTAAAAATCAAGCCATGTAAAATTTGATCAAACTTTTAGAAAATACTATCGATAACCATTATATTATATAGATACCATGTAAAAATATGCTTTATGATATATGAAAGGGTATGAATTACGTATTGTATTTTTCTCTAAAAACTTGATCAAACTTTAAGTAGTTTGACTTTAAAAAAATTATAGGTCTTAAGCCTTGGGACGGAGCTAGTAGTATACACAAACATTCTTTGCTGAAATGAAGGTAGACTAGAGCACATGCATCAAGTTCACTAGGAAAAAGGAGTTTGTTTTATGTAGTACTGGTACACATGCAATTGGTGCTCCACGGTCCCTTCAACTGCTATCATTACGGATTTTATGCATAGAGGAAAACTAGGATGGTCTCATTTACTAGTTACTGCTCCATCCATTTAAAAATATAAGATATTTTAGTTTTGTAAAGAGAATATATTTAGATTTGTTTTAATTTTTAGATTCACTCTAAATAGAAATAAACCTATATAGTAAAAGAAGCCTAGATATATTTGTTTCACAAAACTGAAACATTTTATATTTTGAAACAGAGTAAGTACTAATTAAGTAAGTAGTAAAGGACTAGACATACCGGGAGTACTGCTAGTGTTGCTAAAGCCATTCGTGGGCTGCAGATACCACTGGACTTCAGAACATGGTTAAGAACAAACGAATGTTATCCTGGACTGGGTCACGACTCACGAGCCCATACATAATAGTAACTGGTCCCTTTTCGTGCGTGCGAGGAGGGATACGACGCGTATCATGCGTGGTGCGGTCCACCTAGAGGCGTCACGATCACGAGGAGGAGCGGGCCTATCTGCGCGCCCGAGATGCCGCCGGCCGTGTGCCGAGCAAGCCGACATAAATCCACCTTGGGTCTCCACGCTCTTCGGCTCTCCACTTCTTTTTTTTAAACCTGCTGCTTGCTTGCTTGCTTGCTTGCTTGCTGGGGGAACGGAGCCTGAGACAGAGTTTTGAAGATACTAGTACAAAATTCAAATGCCTCTGCTGCATTCGCGCGCGGCAGCAAGAAAACATGCAGGAGTGGTCGTGGTAGGCAGGGTCGCATGACACAAAGCAGGTGCCAGACTTCCCTCTGATTACCAACCAGGCATTAAGGGCATGTTTAATGGGAGCCTCTTAGATGGACGCTTAGGTGAGCCAAAAAAAATACCCCAAAACTCATTTAATACCTAAGAGTCTATTCTTGCAATGGGAAGTGCTAAATTGGTCGCTTAGCCAAAGCCAAAGAAAAAAAAAACGACACAAGCGTCCGGACTCTTCCCAACCGGAGGTATCGCTATAGGGCTAGCCAAACAAGTAGTACGGCTGTCCAACTCTTCTATTTTTAAACGTCTATCGCTAGCTCCCGTCGCTCCTTGTTTTCAGATCGTGCGGGAAAAAAATATCAGCGACCGCCGCCAGACTTTCCGTCGACGCTTCGAAGTAACTCTCAATCGTTACGGAATCTATCAATACGGGAACGGGATCTCGGCTAGCGCCCTCTGTAAACACCCACGTTGTACGTGCCCTAAGGGTACTTTTGGATGGATTCTGCCTTTATTAATTATTATTTTGGTCATAATGAGAATGTGGGTTTGCTTACATGGTTGCTACTGTACCATGTTGTCATGTTTTTTTAACAAGGAAGGGGTCTTGAAAGACCCCGAGCTGCAGACAATTCATTAAGCGGTGCGAACAATTACAAACAGGACCCTAAAAAAAGATGACAATGCAAAGCAGTCCTAAACAAGTGCACAAAGGACCTTGGGAAAAAACTGAAAAACGCAATCAAGTCCTTGGTCGTCGCCACCGAAGAAGGGCTTCCGATGTCAGTCTCCTTGACACCGCCAGGAACGAATCACTTGGCGGCGAGAAGGAGGGAGCTCCGACCTGAAGCACCTAGAGAGGCCTCCATCTTGGAGGTTGAACTGAGCGCCATTTTGGCGTCTCACAGGGTCGCCGAATCGGCCGAAGAACGTGGAGTCGGGCATGACCACCGCGTGATAATCTCGTCGTCGTTGCAGCAGATGGTGGTCGCACCACCACGACAAAGGCCGAGAAGAGCTGGCCACCGCACTTTCTCCCCTCGCCACCTCGGCAGCCCAGAGAAAGATTGGGAGCACAGCTCCATCGCCAGTCATGGCAAGCACCAACCAGGCACTTATTGGAGGGGTGCGCTTCTCGGGACCTCGCCTCCTTCCACCAAAGAAGCAGAGCAGAGATCCGCGTCGGCGACCATGCGGTGCAGCGCCGATGCACCAGCAAGGTATACCATCCAGAGGCTTCCCCCGCTCGTAGTGCTGCAGAGAAATCCCCCTTCCTTCCTCGCCTCCACGGCGGGCCAAGGAAAATGGGGGGACTAGCAGAACCACGAATAGGAGGAGAGCCAAGAGACTGACCTTATTTTCGGAGATCCCAACGCGTCGCCACGCCTCCGCCTCCTCCGACCACCAGAGCTCGACGGAGAAGGAGGGCTTGCGTCGGATGCACGAGATCTGGCCAGGCGACCCCGGTGCCCTACTCTAGACTACTGGCAAACAACCAAGAACCCTAGATCTACTAGCTACTACTATGGATCCGGCGCCTCCCCTCCGCCGTCGCCGACCGGCATCGCCGGCTGGAGAGGCTTCAGGTCGGCCCGAAGGAAACGAGGCGACTCTGAAAGCACTGTTCACTCACCATGTTGTCATGTTGACATGCTCAAACTCTATGGCGTGACTCCACTTTTTTTGTTTTGAGACATGCACGTGTTCCATGAAGATCAATCCGTAATCACAGATAACGAGGAAATTGCAGGTTTCGCCAGCTTTTCTTTCGTCTTTTGCACATTTCACCAGCTATTACTCTAATTTGTTGCAACTTCGACCCGTTTATCATTAACCAACATTTAGCCTAGTTGATTGCAAGAGTAATATGGACGTTTAGAATATCAATGCTATAATTTATGCACAAAGATAATTCATACTCCCTCCGTTTCAAAATATAAGATGTTTTAGGTTTGTGAATAGAATGAATCTAGACTTCTTTTAGTGTGTAGGTTCACTCCAAATCTCAGTGAACCTACACACTAAAAGAAGTATAGATACATTTTCTTTACAAACCTAAAACATCTTATATTTTAAAACGGAGGGAGTAGAATAAGTCCAACCGTTTTGATTTTGCCTTTTTGGCTTATATTATCATCATTTGACAGTATTCATTCAAAAGGCAAAATCCAAAGCTAAAACAAAAATAAGTCCAACCAAACAACCCGTCAGTTGCTCGGCATGACTATTTCTTGTAAAAGAAGCCAAAACATGGACCAGCAAATGTCTGTATCCGAGTAAACACATCCAACAGAGGAAAGAAGGAAGAAGCCAGATGCATATCACCTTAGCTAAAAAAACTACATTTTTCGTCAAAAGTAAATGCCTTATAAGTTTGTTAAAAAAATTAGATAAAAATATAGCCAACTACAACAATATTAGACAATCACACTAAAAAAATATTACGGTCTCTTCGTCTTGAAATAAGTGACTCGTTTGGTTTATTTGACTGCTTTTCCAAGAAGTTGTCCTAAGACTTTTAAATTGATTAACGCTAAACTAATTTGAAAGACTCATAAAATTTAAAACCGGCTTTTCCATAAAGCTGGGTAGGACAGTTTTCCGGAAAAGCCACCAATAAGTTGGGCTTAGATTTGTTTAGATTTATTTGTATCTATTTGAAAATTAATTGCCGTCCCCAATTATATCGCTATTTAGTGACCTTGCGCCTAATCTGGACTAGTAGTGAAACTGTATGGACTAGTAGTGAAACTGTATGGAAATTGATAGGCAACTTTGATTTAGCCGGTCTAAGAGCACCTCTACTTGTTAGGCGTTTTCAGGTCAAAATCCGTCGTTATTTAGCATCAACCGGAACTAGTTTTCGGTTTAGAAATGACCAGTTTTCCACTCGCGTTCTCAGACCGAGCTCCTAGGTCGACGCGTTTCTTTCCAGATTTGGCTCAAATTCGACCAGTTTTTGGTATAGTTCGGTATAATATAAATACAGAGCACTATTCGACATAGTTTGGCATGAATTTAAATATAGTTCGGCATTAAATTAAACATAGTTCAACATATAATAAAAATACAACATAACCCTCAACAAGCTTGGCAAATACATTTGAGGAGTTGAGGACATTGATGTCGTTGTTCGATCCTGCCATGTCAAGAAGGAGTGCCAGATCTCGAGGATGGCATGCATGATCTCGAGGAAAAGCTTCCAGCTCATCTTGAAACGGTGCCGAAACACGGCCTCCTCATGCAGCGGCTCGTCGGCGTACAACATGCAATATCCCTCCATCCTCTGCCTTGCTTTGCACTTCCAGCGACCCTTCGTCGAGCCTCCACGCTTCTGTTGGAGATATGCCCAAGTGGCAATAATAAAATTGGTTATTATTATATATTTGTGTTTATGATGAATGTTTGCATAACATGCTATAATTGTATTAACCGGAAATATTAATATTTGTGTGATTTTGTAAACATAAAAGGGTCCCTAGTAAGCCTCTTGTTAAACTAGCTTGTTGATTAATAGGTGATCATGGTTTCCTAATCATGGACATTGGATGTTATTAATAACAAGATCATGTCATTAGGATAATGATGTGATCGACACACTCCTATAGTTAGCATAGCATAAGATCAAGTCATTTAGAGTTTGTTTGCTATAAGCTTTCAAATACATAGTAACCTAATCCTTCGACCATGAGATCATGTTAATCACCATCACCGGATGGATGCTTTGATGACATCAGACACCACTTTCATAACTGGGTGGTTATAAAGGTGGCATTAGGTATTCTGAAAGTATGTGTTGAAACACATGGATCAAGAGTGGGTTATCATCCATATGACAGATAGATATACTCTGGCCCTCTCGGTGGAATGTCATCACCAATTGGCTTGCAAGCATGTGACTAGGTCACAAGGGATGTCATATCACGAAACGAGTAAAGAGTACTTATTGGTAACGAGCTTGAACTAGGTATAGAGATACCGACGATCAAACCTCGGATAAGTTAAGTATCGCACGATAAAGGAAATCGGTATCAAAAGTAAATGGTTCATTCGATCATCAAGTCATCATAGAAATATGTGGGAGCCGTATGGATTTCCAGATCCCTCTATTGGTTATTGATCGGAGAGGTGTCTCGATCATGTATGCATAGTTCACGAACCGTAGGGAGACACACTTAAGGATTCAATGTTGTTTAAGTAGATATGGAATATGAGTTGGAGACCGAATCTTGTTCGGAGTCTCGGATTGGATCCGGGACATCACGAGGAGATCTGGAATGGTCCGGAGAATAAGATTCATACAAGGAAAATCTATTTGTGGGGTTCGTAAATGTTTTCGGTGTTTTGACTAGAAGCTTCTAGAATGTTCTAGAAGGTCCACCACCCCGGGAGGGGGCACTTGGGATGCGCCATGCCCTAAGGGTCTGGCCGCATCATGCCCAAGGGAAATTCGGCCAAGGACTAGGAGGAAAAAGGGTTAAACCCTAGTTTGAAAAGTCAAATTCTAGTTTGAAAAGTCAAATCCTAGTTTGGGAAGGAAAGGAAAACTTGAAAGGCAAGTTTACAACTCCCCTCTTCCTAGCCGAGTTGGGGAGGGACTCTCCCCTTCCTAGCCGAGTTGGGGGGCAACTCGTCTAGGGCAGGGAGGCCCTTGGCCGCCGACCCCTCTCCCATATAAGGAGGGGTAGGGTGCTATAATATCCCAGGATTAGTACCTCGAAATAGATAGGATACATGTTTGTGCATTGCATTCATGCATAAAAAAATCCGGGGAATTTTGGCGCAAAACTAAAAGATCTAGTGAGGGATCGAGATTCTCTTGTACTGATGCAAACAGCAGCACAAGTTTTAGGAATTTCAACATGACCTCTACCATATTTTTGTGTTTAAGGGGAAGACAATTCAAATTTGAATAATCAATTGATAAATTTGAATACTAAAAGAATTTGAAATGGAATAATAAATGTAAATTTTATTGAAATAAGAAATAAGAGTTGAATTCAACTCTTATTTATGAATAAGATACAATATTTATAAGTCTCCAATAATAAAACAGATCTTAAATAAATGAATTACAATAATAAATAAGAATTGAATTCTTATTTATAAGTAAATATAAACATTTAATAGATTCAAATTACAAATAAAATAATAATGGAACACTTTATTACATAATACAATGTTACATTGTTGTTGCAATAAAAAGAATAAAAGAAATTACAATAAATATAAAAAGAAAACCTATACTAAAATCTTAGCTATTTGGTCTAAACTAAATCTTGTATCTTCTTTTCTTCTTATTCTTCATCTCTGCAAAATATAAGAAGGAAAACAAAATTAAGGGAAAAGAAAGGGTTAGTGGGTAGATTGCTCTCAGATTTAGCATACTGGTGATATGCTTTAGTTCATCATTGAGTGTTTAAAATAAAGACCAAGTGTAAGAATATGTTCTTTTGTTGAAAGAGCCTCAGAACACCATCGCAGGCTTTAAGAGGGGCAAGTTTCACCACAGCAGTAAAGGTCAAAAGATTAAAAAAATCCACAAATATCAAGTTTTCACTTGATCTTATCCTCAAGCAAAAGATCTACAACTATAGAAACTTGAACCCACAGGTCCCACTAGTAAGCATCTCACACACTGCATGCAGCAGCCGTGGTGTCGACACAGCAGAACAGCACCAAAGGGACAAAAGGGGAAGTGCAGCCACAACACTAGATACCACACACCATAGTCTCATCTTCTTCCCACAGATACATCCCTTTATCTCCAGAACACCACAAATGCTCTAGTTAGTACAAGCTCAACAACAGATTGACTATACAACTAAAATTTTCCAACTCAGTCTGATAACCATGAAACCATAGATCATTCCAGTAGTACAAGGGAGAGCAGATCCAGGAGAAGAAGGCCAAGTAGCAACAAGGAGGAGAAGGTGGAACAAGCCTACAAGAAGTAAATCCAGGAGTAATAGTAATAAACCAAGATCTCCAAAAGGCCATAGATCACTCAATAACAACAAGTAAAAATCATCAGAACTATCCACTCGATTATGCAGTATTTGTTCTTATATCTTGCATATAGATCTGGGTATATAAAGAAAATAATACACATCAACCAGTTCCATCTACCCTTCCACTAGATTTTTATCTAGGAGGATTGGATGGAGTTATGTTCTCAAACTTGCATGGAAGTGCCATGCAAGGATCATCACAGAAGATTAAAGCCAACAACCATATTTGTTCTTATCCAAAGTATGCCTCCGCCTTTGCATCATAGGCTGGAACTTGTTGCACACATAAATCGTTTTCCTAGATAACTAGTGTAGGAATCATTTATAAGATCACCTTATATATACAAGTTAACATGTGCTTCTAACAAGGCTATATCTCAATTCACAAGGTGCTATATCAGCTAGGAAATAAATAGCTAACGAATTCAGTAGCAGGTCATAATACTAGAAACATCACTATGCACACTCCAGATGGAGGCACCACAGTAGAAATTTCCAATAGCGGAAGCTACTGTTTTTACTAGCTAAAATTAACATCAAATACTCATGTAAACTGAATGATTTACAACCACATGGTATAACTTCAAATCATTTTCTCACCCAGTTTTCATGGGAACCATTTCCTGCTTGAAAATGCATCATTCCATCTATTCAAATCCACAGACCAAATCTCGGCCTATACATCACTGACTTAAGATGGTATTCACTAGTTTGAAATCCGATGTAAGCAAATATATTCATGATCTTCTATTGGGCACATCCTAAATATTGGGTAGCACCTCAATAGTAGCCAAGATAACAGTCATCTGTTTATTATAAAGCTCCCATTTGCAAGCTTTCATAGACTAGATAAATCAAATCATTTTCCTAAAAATAAAAATCATTTAGGAATCATTTCTTTTCCTCTAAAAATCAGTCACAGAGAATTCATCAGTACAAGTAAAAGTAGTATCATCATCTAAATAAGATCAGTCTTTATCTGATACATGAATGGACTATTATAGTATATAATCATAGAGATTGGTTTATGAATTCACCAAACTCAGGAACCAAATCTTTATGCTATTACTAGAAAAATATGATAGCAAACAACAATATTATCATATAGTCATATTTTCCCCCATAGTTGATTATCATAGGGATAGCTTAGGCACAAATCAAGTATACTTGATCTTTCTGTTAGTAAGAAGAGAGTGTTCTTTTAATATAATCATTTCCTTACCTCATAACCAAGGCAATTCAACTTTACTTGTTAAGCTTATTCATATAAGATAGCAAACCAATTTCCTAGAACTATTGCTAGGAATCATCTTTATATGCAAATTCAGTCATTTTGGACATTCATCCTATAAAGGAGATAGTTAATCAATCCAAGGAAACAACAATGGTATCCCTATATATCCATCTAGATAAAGGAAGGTTTTAAGTCAGTCATTATCCAAACTGAAAGGAACCACTATCAAAAATTCCAAACCAAGCATGGAATCAGATTCATAGTATACTCACAGAAGAAATACACATGAACCATTCTACATCATCACTCATAACCACAATTAGAGGAATGAACCCTAGAACAGGAATTAACCCTAAATAGGGATTCATCACAACAGTAATAAGGAATCGAAAGAGGAGACAGAGAACTAGGGGAATAAGAAGCAGACTCGTCGGTGGTCCTCGCTAAGAAATTAGAAGAGAAGGCAGTGGCCGGCGTCATAGAAGAACACGTCGGCACGGGGAGAAGCCCAGGGGCGCTGCAACCCACGCTGAGCCACGTCCATAGCGGCTACCAAAGAGGGGGCAGCACCACATCATTGCCATGGCACCAGGGTGGCGCTAGAGGGTCGTCGGAGCGCCAAACCACTAGCAAGGTCCAAACCCTAGACACCAAGAAGGAGGTAGCATGGCTAGAGAGGGGCCCGAACATCAAATCGGGCTGGGCCAGTTGATGGAGCATCGTCGACTGCCTCATCCTGCATCACAACGGTAGCCGGGGAGGCTAGAGATGGCCAAAATCAAACACGGCGGAGCCAGTAACACCACATCACCGGAGGAGAGAGAATCACATCGTACGCAAGAGAGGACGGGAGAGAGAGGAGGTACTGGGCTGATCGAAGCCAGACCAGTATAATGCTGTGGGTTTGACCCAACCCACTGGGTCATTTCAGGCTGGGCCAACCCAATAGGCCAGGCCTAGATTTAAAGAAAAGGAAACCCTAATCTAATTATTAAAATACCAAAATACCCCCAGGAACTAATTAAGCTCTAGAAAAATGGACAAAAATACCAAAAATACAAATAATATATTCAAGTGTTAATAAAAATATAAACTACCCAATAAGAATAATGAATTGTATTTTAGAATAATAAAACCTAAGTTAATTATTTAAATGACATAAATTCCTTATGGGATTTAAAAAAATAAAAATAAAGAAAAATTATAAAAATGAAGAAAGAATAATTTTGCATATAAAACTAAATTTACTATTTTATAAAAATATTAATTTAGTTTGAACAAATAAAACTTGAAGCAAATAGTCATGGATATCTAATCCTTTGTGGATTTATAAAAAATAAGGATAATACTTAAGAATAAATAAAAATCATTTTAAGAGTTTGAATAAATATATTATACTAGAAAAATACTAAATATATTATTAGTAAGGTTTTCAAGATTTTAAAGTAATAAATCCTTAGCTATTTTATCAAATACCAATTTGGTAAATTCTTTAAAAACATTTCTTAAGTAAGAAATAATCACAATTTTATATAAAACCTTAAATATTTTATATCTAAATACTAACTCCATAACCACAACTTGGATTCATAATCAAGATTAAGTATAACTATTAACTTTAAAATACTATTTTAAAATTTTAAATTAAAACCCCTTTCAAATAAATGTTGTGTATCACTCATATATAATATGGCGAATAACCTTCATCTCTCAATCACACTTAAAAATGGCTCTAAACCCTAACAAATTAACAAGATCATTTAATTATGCTTCCATTAATAAGTTGCATGTGATTAAACTCATCATTCACTTAAATTGAAAGTGAATGACTCCACATCCATAATTATACTTGTCAAAACCCTAAAACTTAATAATACTCAAAACTCACTACACCTTAAGATTCACTTCTAAGTTTTATACTTAACTTTGGTCTACACAACCATAATATCGTATTTGAACTTTATTCATGTTTTTAAAGTTAACTTTGGTCTAAACAATCATAATATCTTATTTGAATTTTTTCATTCTTTTATAGTTAACTTTGATCACTTATATAACCAATTAAAGTATAATAACTCAACATCAGTTTTAACCATAAAAAAACCCTAATGTAAACCCTAGTAACCTTCAAGATTTACTAAACTAACATAAACACTAAATTCTTCAAATGTTATTCTTTTTATCAATTCAAACAACAACTCTATAATAAGTTCTTTCAAATTCTTCAACCAACACTTAGACTTTCATCATAATCACCAGATGGCAATCAACCTCAATCCTATATTGCTTTATACTCTACTGTTATATCGTAGAAACTATAACTCAAGTTTCTTATAAATCCATCTAATTGTAAAGTAAGAATTGAAGATAAACTAACTCTTAAGGAAATCACCTAAGTTCAACTCATTTAGACTATCAGGGATCCACTTTGGGAGTTTTACAAAATGCATAGCATTACTTATGCATAATGGCATATTGCTTCGTTAAACATTAGTCCTTACTGGACCAATGATGTTTTTTTTCAGATATTGGATCTTATATGATCTCGAAGACCGTGATTACATAATCTTGTGATCACAAAGGTAAGTTCACACTTGCTCATGTCCTTTTATTATTTTCTATAAAATATTTGTAAACTGTTGTCTCATCACCTGTATTTCAAAAAGGTCGAAAACACTATTTTCATAATTAACTTGAAGTATCGGTTACTGATCTAGGGTGATCGGCTAATCTATTAAGTCAGGCAGTTGGAATACCACTGCACAGGAATGTATCATATAGGACTTAAAAACCAATGTCACCAGTGCTTCTTGCGTCGTATATTACGCGTTAACCATGATATTTGGAATGGGACAGAGAAGTCAGATGTATCTTCTTCCTCTCGCATGTAGCCGGATGCGCGGGTCGTGGCTATTATCCTTGTAGCATGCAATAATTGGTAATTCATAGAGGATATGCAACATATGGATGGGAACCCTCAACGTCCCATGATAGTTCTGGCATCTGAATGGTATGTACTAACCATTATCGTAATTCGATATATGGGCATGGCGTACACCAAGGAGACATGCGGGGTCACGAAGAGGACAGTGATTGGCTTGGATCATCTACTAGGCCCCACATCACAGAATTATGGACGGCAAAAAGCTGCCCGGTTGTGCAACAAGGATTTGATCTCTCATGGGTAAAGTAATGCAGAGTGTAAGAACTATAACTTGTTACTCCCTGCCCGGCTTAGGCAAAGCCCTGCAGAAATCTCTCCTCCTCCACCACCACCACATCGTCGTGTTGTTGGGATTTCGAGGAGATATAAAACCTCCGCTGCCCTGCTGGAACAAGGGAGAGGAAGGTCTTCATCGACTATCGTACGTGTGACCGACTGTGGAAGCGCTGCCAAAACGTGGTGCCGGAAGGATCGTCTACGCGATCTTGAGATCGGCAAGTGATCGACTACATCAACAACGAGTTATGAATCTCGTTAAACGCTTTGGATCTTCGAGGGTTAGTTCTCTAGAATCTCGTTGCACCGTCTCATAGATTATATCTTGACTTTTGCATATATTAGATCTTGGTTTTGTGTGTTCATGCGATAGAATTTTTTTGTTTTCCATGTTGCGAACCCTATAGTCGTATCAGATCCGACTCTATGCGTAGATCTGTTGCACGAGTAGAACACAATGGTTTTATGGGCGTTGAGGCTTTTGTTGTCGCTTGATTTTTGTGTACTTTGCATCTTGCGGGATGGTGGGATCAAGCGGCACGGGATAACCTTACATGTCATCGTACATAAGACTTGCTCCACGCTTAACGTGCAACTTGCATTGCACAAGTGACTTTGCGGCTATCTGTCTCTTCCACCATAGTGAAGATTCAATTTACATCGGACACTTGACAATACTTGTATCAATGTTGTGGTTCATGTTCGTAAGTAAGAACTCTTATTCTAAATCCCCAAGTCACGTAAAACATGCAAAGAAAATTAGAGGCGTCTAACTTGTTTTTGCAGGGCATGTGTTGTGATGTGATATGGCCATGAAGTGATTGTGATTTTATTTGATGTATGCAATGATCCTTATTGTAAGTTGGCAACCGGCAAGAGCCTTATGGTTGTATTTAATTTCGTTAAGACCCGCATATCTATTCATCAAGTAGTTGTAATAGTTGCTGTTGGTGGAGGACAACCATGAAGCGGCGCCATTGACCTTGACGCCACGCCAGTGATGATGGTGATCATGTTCGTGCTTTGGAGATGAAGATCAAAAGCACAAGAAGAAAGGCCATATCATATCACATATTATGAATTGCATGTGATGTTAATCCTTTATGTATCTTGTATTGCTTAGATTGCGACGATAGTATTATAAGATGATCTCTCTCACTAAATATCAAGTAATATAGTGTTCATCCTTAGTAGGCACCGTTTCTAAGACTCTTCGTTTTGAAGCACCACGTGATGATCAGATGTGATAGATTCTACGTATGTATACAAAGGATGCAAGCCAAATTTGCACATGCGGATACTAAGGTTAACCTTGACGAGCCTAGCTTAGTTTTATGTGTTCATGCGATAGAATTTTTTTGTTTTTCATGGTGCGAACCCTATAGCTTCGGCGCTGCAGTATGCATATATAGCCGGTCCAGAGAGGCGAGGATCTGCATATGCTCTGCATCTTCGGCGACTATGGCGTTCTCTTCCTCCAGCAACACGACGAACATCTCCTCGTCGTCGAAGTCCATGGACGAATGGGCAAAACTCCGAACACTTGGCGGACGAGGTGACGGGAGCTCGGAGCGTAGCCGAACTACGAAGAAGGACATGCGGCGAAAGGTGGCCTAGGCCAAGGGTAGAGGGTGAGGCGACGTCGGCCGACCTATCTACCGGCGTGATTTCGGCTTGGCGTGGTGAAGCTTCGCCGACACAGTCATAGCGACAGGGGCAGCTGGGGAAAGCTTTTCTCCGCGGGAGAGGCGAGTGGTAGTGGGAAATGAGGTTGTCTCGCCGACGAGATTGGCCCACCCGTGTTTTCGTTTCGTCCGGTGTTTTCAAGGCATTCCCGACGCCCCGAGATCGTCCTAAGAACACTGGATAAAAGTTGGACCAAATCCATATGCAATCAATGTACTGGAAACGCGACTAGGCGAAAAATCGACGTGCGGATGAAAAAAAGGCATGAAAACTGTTTTGGAAACCGAGTAGAGATGCTAATTATGTGTCCTTGGTAAACAGAATTATAACCAATCACCTGATACCTTAGGTCCCAGAGAATCTTCAAAGACGTCGTGTAAACTGAGTCTTATTCAGCACTTACACAGAGCCATAATAATTACTTGTAATGACATCACAAGAGAAAAACGTTAGCAAACACACACTTACACACAGCTATAATAATTACTTAGAACCCACTAATCCTAGAGAAGATGCCTCACACAATAAAAAAAAAGATGATGCCTAACTCCCTAATAATCATCTAAAGTAAAGTATACATTCTCTCTAAAAAAAGTCAAGAAGTAAAGAAATTGCAGAAAACTCTCCATCTTGGTCCTCCCCGTCCCCGATCACTCATGCCCATCCACCAAAATGTCCTCCAAAGCTCTCTAAAAGCGGTGCACAAGGGCCCAATCACTCCAAATCGCACAAAGGCTTTTCAAGCCACCAGCCATTATCACCAGCATCTCAGTCAGTCTCGCACTCCCCTCGTCCTCACTCCCAATTCCCCACTCTCCTATGGAGGACACCCACACCCACCTCCTGCTCTGTGTTCTCCTCCTCCTTGCCTGCCACTCGCTTGCCAATGTCGATGACGACGCTGACACCTCGGGCAGCAGCGGCAGCGGCATGACGACCTACATCGTGTTCATGGATCCGGCGGGCATGCCGGCGGCGCACCCATCCCCTTCGCATTGGCACTCGGCGTACCTACAGTCCCTGTCCATCGACCCGGCGCGCAGTCTTCTCTACTCCTACTCCGCCGCCACGCACGGCTTCGCGGCGGCGCTGCTCCCGCACCAGCTGCCGCTCCTCCGTGGTAGCCCCGGAGTTCTGCAGGTCGTTCCGGACACCGTGTTCCAGCTCCACACCACGCGCACCCCGGAGTTCTTGGGGTTGCTCTCCCCGGCGTACCAGCCGACCATCCACAACCTGGATGCGGCCTCACACGACGTGGTCATAGGGGTTCTTGACACCGGCGTCTGGCCCGAGTCGCCGAGTTTCGCGGACGGCGACCTCCCGCCGCCGCCCGCTCATTGGAAAGGGGTGTGCGAGGCTGGTGTGGACTTCCCGCTGACCTCGTGCGGGAGGAAGCTGGTGGGCGCGCGGAGCTTCTCGCGGGGCTTCCGCGCCGCGAACCGCGGGAGAATGGGCGCCGGGAGGCGGTCGGCGCGAGACAGGGACGGGCATGGGACGCACACGGCGACCACAGCGGCCGGCGCGGCGGTGGCCAACGCCAGCCTGTTCGGGTACGCTGCGGGCACGGCACGCGGAATGGCGCCCGGGGCACGCGTGGCGGCGTACAAGGTGTGCTGGCCGGAGGGGTGCCTCGGCTCTGACATCCTAGCGGGCATCGACGCCGCCGTGGCCGACGGGGTGGGCGTGCTTTCCCTGTCTCTCGGCGGCGGCGGCGCGCCCTACTACCGGGACACCGTGGCGGTGGGTGCCTTCGGGGCTGCGGCGGCCGGCGTGTTCGTGGCCTGCTCGGCAGGCAACTCCGGCCCGTCCGGCGCCACTGTCGCCAACTCCGCGCCGTGGGTCGCCACCGTGGGCGCGGGCACGCTGGACCGCGACTTCCCGGCATACGTCACGCTGCCAACCGGGGCTCGTCTGGCAGGCGTTTCCCTCTACGCGGGCCCCGCCCAGTCCGCCCGCCCCGTCATGCTCCCTCTCGTTTACGGTGGCAACCGCGACAACGCGAGCAAGCTCTGTCTCTCGGGCACGCTCGACCCGGCCTCAGTCCGCGGAAAGCTTGTGCTCTGCGACCGCGGCGTCAACGCGCGTGTGGAAAAGGGCGCCGTCGTCAAGGCCGCTGGCGGCGCTGGGATGGTGCTGGCCAACACGGCGGCGAGCGGGGAGGAGCTCGTGGCGGACAGCCACCTGCTCCCTGCCGTGGCGGTGGGGAAGCTGACCGGTGACAAGATACGGGACTACGCCTCGCGCGGTGGCAGGCCGACGGCAATGCTGAGTTTCGGCGGCACGGTTCTTGGCGTCCGGCCGTCGCCAGTCGTGGCGGCCTTCAGCTCGCGCGGGCCCAACTCCGTCGTGCCCGATGTCCTAAAGCCGGACATGATTGGTCCGGGAGTGAACATCCTGGCAGGGTGGTCCGGCGTCGCAGGGCCCACCGGGCTCGCCAAAGACGGCCGCCGGACTCGCTTCAATATCATCTCCGGTGAGTGTCACATAAGCATATATCTGGCGAAAAAAAAACATAAGTATATCTGTCGAGCTCATGCACTTCCAAGCTAGATTCAGTCTTTTCTCATTAGGAGTTGTCATGTTTCGAATTACTCATTTTTACTGCTCCCACAAACTGACAATTCAGGCAGGAACAAATTCTACTTGCACACAAAGCCCTTAAATATAGACGTGTGCCACCCTGTTGCAAAAAGGCGCCATTTCATTTCAACTTTGGTTTGTTGTTGGAGGAAACAGCACTTGCCTTCACTGCCTTTTGTCAGGGATGCACATGTGATGCTCTAGACGACTAGATGTCATATCTTTCAAAGGCAACATCAGCAAAGAAAAGTTACTTTTTTTTACTTTTGCTACTTTCGGGTACCTCACCTGTGCTTACAAGTAAAAGTTAAGACAATAGCATGAGGCAAGGAGATAGATACTCCTGGTTTGAGTGATCTACTTTTAACATGGTATCCTGGATCTTGTGAAATTGACAGCGTTTTCATTATCCACAGTTCCACACACCCTGAAAAACTCCATTGGTAGTCTGATTAGTATCGGAGGTGCTTCACTTCTCTTCTGCATGCTCAGCTGTTCAATTCTGTATTTCGATGATGTATATTGCATTGCCCTGATATTTGCATGATGTGGATGTTGAGTTCTTTTCAGCAGAATTCTTTTATAGGACAACGAAGTGCTGTTGTAGTTGGGGGCAAAAAATTATGTTATTTATGTTCCAACTTGTTCAATTCCTTGTACTTTACTATTTTATTGTAGCATCTAATGCTTAAATAGTGGCCATGTCATATAATTCATGTTGTGGGTTATAAGAAGTTGCATGCTGATATCAGCTAAGCCAAAGGCCTGGATTCCTGGAACTGATATGTCCCAACAATATGGTTTCTACTTTATCATTTTATATATTTTTGGATAATGATATGGTTACCAGTTTATGAAAACCTGTTGTTTATTTGATCTTAATAACTGATTTTGATTCCTGCAGGAACATCGATGTCTTGCCCTCACATTAGTGGGGTTGCTGCACTACTCAAGGCCGCGCACCCTAACTGGAGCCCTGCCGCCATCAAGTCTGCACTGATGACCACCTCATACACCGTCGACAACACAAACTCCTCCCTTCGGGATGCCGCAGGAAGCTTACCCGCAACACCATTTGCTTTCGGTGCAGGCCATGTCGACCCACAGAAGGCGCTCTCTCCGGGCCTTGTATATGATATCTCTACCAATGACTACGTTGTCTTCCTCTGCTCCCTGGACTACAGTGAGACCCATATCCGAGTAATAACCAAGCTATCCAACATCTCATGTCCACCAAAATCCCGTCCTGGTGATCTCAACTATCCATCATTTTCAGTCGTGTTCAAGAAGAAACCAAAGCATGTTATGAGGTATAGGAGAGAGCTAACCAATGTTGGACCAGCAATGTCTGTTTACAATGTGAAGGTCAGCGGCCCTGCATCTGTTGGCGTTACAGTTACACCAGCAAAGCTTGTGTTCAAGAAGGTGGGGCAGAAGCTGAGGTACTACGTCACATTCACATCGAAGGCTGACCCAAGCAATGCGAAACCAGATTTTGGTTGGATATCCTGGGTGGACAATGAACATGTCGTTTGCAGTCCTGTCGCGTATACATGGAAGATGTGAGCACGGTATGTTCAAGTCTTCACGATGTTTTTATCATGTTCAGGAGCAGATGAAAGATAGATAGGTTGATGTAATTTGCTAATGGCTTCACAAAGAGAATCTGCGTGAAGCTCTCAACTGCACACCTGGAGTTCTTTCTTCCTAGTGTTGGCCACTCACCGAACTTCATTTTCCATTAGTTGTTAGACGCTAGTTGACTGGCCAGAAGCTTATGTGCCGTTAACATCGTGAGGTTTTAGTTTCCTTTTTCTAGTCCATGCCTGCAAGCAAGAATGACCCTGAACTGAAATGGGTTGGTCGTTTGATCGCAATGGTCATCTTGTGTAATTCTATGCCCATCCTGGTGCTCCTGAAATAATGGAGAATAACAAGATTTGATTTTATTTCTTCGATTATGAGGTTGATTGGAACTGCATGTTTGGATCAGCGTGTTTCTGTTTGCATTCTTTTCATCAGATAAGCGTTGCATGCAAATCCATTGATTATTACCAGGCAACAGAAGTTCAGAACCCAGTTGGTCTCAAATAGAAGGCGCTTTCTTTCTTTTTTGAAATGGGAAATAACCCGGGCATACTTTTATTGCAGTCCGGACAATCAAAATTATTGCAGAGTCATGGATCGCTTAGAGTTGACACATAAATCGACCAGCGAAATATAAGTAACAAATATAGCATAAGATAACTAAGCATTCTATAGACAACTAATATGCTACTTTATCAAAAAAAAAAACTAATACGCCGCCAGCCAGTCTTGCAACCAGTAGTCATGATATCCCGCCGGTCCCTGATCACCCAATGCACCACCGTATAAATAACCTGCAAAAAATTAAAATTGAAAGTTCTAATGTTGTTACGGACTGTCATTTCTGCATTTCCTTATAGACCGACATAAGGTAGAAATACCAATGCGAATTCTAGCCTTAGATTTTTTTTTCATCCCATTCAACCAGTTCACAAACATATTTGTTATATTAGTCAAAGGAGGAAGGTCGTCAGTAAAATAAACTGTTCGCCACAAAAGATATAAAAAAAATGTTCAATGGTTTACTGTGCCCCACAAAAAAATATTTTTTACATCCTAGCCAATTTCGTTTTGCTAAATTATTTTTTGTAAGAAAAACTTTATTATAGAGGAACCATATGAATATTTTTTACTTTTAGTGGGATTTTCAATTTTCATAAGTACTTCTATAGGAAAACCATATGATCATTCATGAGATTCCTATACATAGATTTTCCGTGAAAACGTCTATTAACTTCCATATAAAACTATCGGATTGATCACACAACTCCACCATCATTAACTTTTGGTATAATTGTGACCATGCTGCCCACTTATTGCCGGTCGGTGCCCTTCTAAAACCAATATTCGATGGTACTTGTGTCAAAAGATGTGCAACTCTAACATTTTTATGCTGCACAATATTATACAATGATGAATATTGTTACGTTAAAGGCATATCACCTATCCATATATCCTCCCAAAACCGAATACTAGATCCATCACCTAGTTTGAAGTGACCCCTCGGGAAGAATTCATCCTTCACCTGCATAAGTCCTTTCCAAAAGGGAGAATCTGTTGGTTTTGCTTGGACATCTAAAAACATTTTTTATTTGGGTACTTATTATGTAGTATCTCGTGTCACACACCTTCATGAAGTAGTTTAAAAAGTCATTTTCTTAGTAAATATTTACTTTTAATGTCAAGCACCTCAATGCCAGGACCACCTTGGTCTTTCGGTCTACATATTATTCTCCACTTTGTTAGTCTGTACTTTCTTTTGTTCTCATCACTTTGCCAAAAGAAACGAGATCTATATCCCGAGCCTGGTTGAAGATATCCCGAGCGTCCATAAGCATACGGTTGCAACCGGAAACCACGATATCCCGTTGGTCCTGTGGGCATCTAATGCACCACCATATGAATAACCTGCAAAAAATTGTAAGTTCTGATGTTGTTAAATACTATATCATCCAATTTCGTCTAGCAGTGCCCACCGGTGCAACATCACCGTGTTGAGCAGACATTTATTATGGCGGAGGACGAGCAAGCATCTCTGGTTGAGGAGGAGGAGCACTCCCTCCTTCTGTCGTACATCAAGGGCGCCTTTTTCCTCTCTTACTCCAACTGGTCCTCCTCGAACAGCGACTGCGAAAGTAATTTGGAGGACGCGGCCACTGTGATGCCGGAAGATTATTCACCGCAAGTCAAATGGCGGGAGGGGCGCTCTCAAAGGAGAAACAATATCGTCGTCCATGGTTAGTGGCAAGTAAACCGTTTGGGATGGCCTGCATCGCACACGATTCATGTTGGACATCACAAAATATTATCATAGTGGGAATCATTTGTGAATATTTTGGAAATTCTATCTTGCCGCGGTGTAACTTTTTTCATTCGAAATGCGAAGTCTCTTTATGTTCGTGGCATTTCCGCTCGCCTATAAAATGCCTCACATAATCTTCCATACGGTTGCCTCTCATCGCCACCATGCCTCCCTGCAAATCCACTCTCGGTTATATTGATCTTGCGTCATCTGATAGGGAGGAGGAGCATTCCTCATAGCACAGTGCTAGGGAAGCACCTTCGACCTCATGAGGTCTGCTTTGGAGGAGGAGCACGCTTCAGAGGAGGAGGATCATGGTCCATTGGCGGATGAGCTAGGAGGGTTGCAGGCAGAGGACTTGTAGGAGCATATGGTGGTGGAGGACTCCATCACGTCAGCGCGGCGTGAGGAAATAGTGATGCATCTCATGGTGGAGGAGTCTTCCGAGACTCTCCACGAGGACTATGTGTGTGCATGGCTGCACACTAAGAAGAAAGGTAAAAAAGAAGTCCATTCACGCAACAACATGTTCGTAGATTCCTGGCTGCGTCTTCGACGAGATTGCGGAGATTTGGATGGCCACCGTCGCAAGGCGCAAGCTCGCCTTGAAATTGGGCGCGTTTTTTGGCACTAGCAACCCTTTCGCCAATGATGGTGAAAGGGTAATTGCCCCTATGTGTGGTTTTGGTGATTAATGATAATCCCTATGGTCTAATGTTTTCACTGAGTTTTATATGAAGGTATATTCCATAGGTCATGCTTGTAGTCCATGTGTTAGATTCAAGTATGGATGCCATGAAGATAAAGATATACCTTGAGTATTGGCATCAAAATCATCGAGATTAAGAGAATAATATGATATGATCAAGATCTTGAGAGTGTGATCTCAATAGAAGAATTCAAGATATGGCTCTAAGTCGGTGTCATGATAGCCTCATTAGTTGAGCTATGGTTGACTAAGATTTAGAGCATGTAATCAAATTAAGAGTTCCTTATGTACCTCAAGATATTTATATGGAGCGCGAGAAGATACTTGGTTGACCAATACAAAGAGTGAAGAGTGATTTCAAATTTGTCAACACATGAAGCATAAAGAATGTACCACATGGTCTTGTGGTATGGTAAGCCTTGTCAATTATGCATCATGAACTAGCCCATTATATATTTGCCTTTGCGTTTTCTATATGGGACAAGTATATTTCCATGGGCATGCTTCAAAAATGAAGATATTATATAGCCCATGAGAGGATGACATCAAGTGGTGATCGTCATCAAGGTTGAGAAGGGCAAGTTCAAGATAAGCATCTCGAGAAGATCATTTGCTTGAAACTTGCCGTCCATATTGGTGATAATGGACATGTGAATATATGTATTAATGAAGCTATCCCATAGTGGTGTATGGGGAGCAAATTAGGAGTCTTCACGAAGCAACGATGATCAAGTGTTGCATTCTGGCTTGGGTGGAGCTTGAAGCGTTGCCATCAAGATCAAGCAGGATGCGCAAGGCAAAGGTATGGCCTTGCTAGGTTTTCCTTTTACCGGTCTCAGGGTGGTTGTTGGGAGACCGGGTTATAGGATAGATAGCCGCACTATCAAGAGGGGCTTTCGGTTGTGTAACTTGATAACATCGTCATAGGGAGCTCAATCCTTTGCATACTTTGCATCTTCCTATTTTGTTGATTATTGGTGTTTCTCCATATTAGGTTCTTGAGCTTGTTTCTAGCTCTTCAACAAGCCCAAGTTCATCGAAAACGGAATTCGTATGCATCTTCTATGGCGTTTTCGAGTTTGAAGGTTTTATCGGTTCTTATTTAGGGAGGCTTCTTACCTTTCTTCATTTGGTTCTATCCTCCTTTGTTGGGCTATGATGTTTCTCTGCACAATTTTGTAAAGCTTGTTGTCCTCATCAAAACAAGCCCAAGATCATCGAAATCGGAGTACGGATGCAAAAGTTATTGCGTTTTCCGTGAAGTCAGTTTCATCCCGGTAGTGGATCCGGTTCAACCGGCTCCTAGTCCGGGTGGTCTGGTGCCAGCACCGGAAAACCGAGATTCAACCGGGTTTCAACCGAGATTCAACCGGGATTTTCGGTTTTTCTATACCGAGTCTATCCGAGACTGTCTACTGACCCTTATACCGGTTGAGATCCGGTTTTCCGGTCCAGGAACCGAACCATCCGGTTCTAGAGCCGGTCCAACCGAACTTTCAACCGGATTCGCACAGTTTTCTCCCAATGGCCATATTTGCTTTCCACTATAAAAGGGGGTTCTTCTCCCAACGTTTTAGAGGGTTCTTGACCACTAAATTGACCTCCATTGTTGAACCTCTTGAGCTTGCTTCCTCCCCTTCCCTCCTATGATTCTTGCATCTTTTTGAGGGCTTTGGAAGAGGAGATCTAGATCTACAATCCCCACCAATCAATTCCTCCTCTAAGTGAGGGGAACCCATTGGATCTAGATCTTGGAGTCATTGGTTGACTTCCACCATTGTTCTTCCTCTCTAATTCCTCCCTAGCACTTGTTGCTTTGGTGGGATTTGAGAGTGAAGGATTTGAGCACCCTTGGTGGTCTTGCTTTGCATTCTTGCATAAGTGTTGAGCTCTCCATTACGATTTGTTCGAGTGAGAGACCGTGAGCTTGTTACTCTTGGAGGGTGACCTCCTAGTTGGCTTGGCGGTTGGTGCCGCGGTGTTCTCTTCGTGGAAGATTGTGAAGAGACCCGGGATTCTCCTTCGTGGAGCTTGTGAAGTGGTTGTGGAGCTTGCCATCTCCGGAGTGGAGGAAAAGCTAGCCATAAGGAAAGGGCCTATTCCTTCGTGGGATAGACTCGGAGAAGAAGGTGAGACTTTGTGGCGCGTGAGGAATCCTTCGTGGAACCTCACACCTCTCCAACGTGACGTAGCCCCCTTCCCAAAGGTGGTGAACACGGGAATACATCTTCGTCTCCGCGTGCCTCGGTTATCTCTATATCCGAGCTTACTTTCCTTGTGATAGCCATCGAGCTTGAAGTACTTATATCTTGCTTATCACTTGTGGTATATTTATCTTGTGCTATCTTGCTTAGCTTAATTTGTTGATGGTGCACTTAGTTGAGCCTAGTGTATTTAGGTTTTGTGCTTGTAAAATAAATGTTAGTTTAATTCTGTATTCTATCAAGCCAAAACCATAATAGTTTTGAAATTGCCTATTCACCCCCCTCTAGGCGACATATCTATCCTTTCAATTGGTACCAGAGCAAGGTCTCTCCTTGTTTAGGCTTCACCGCCTAGAGTGTAAAGATGTTGGCTAGTAGTATAGTGCACAATGACACAATTATCTTTGATGGCACAAATTATGCTTTGTGGAGAAATTGCTTGCTTTGTAATCTTCGGACCTTGTGTCCAAATATTGAGCGATTTCTAGATGTAGGTTTTTCTCCTCCTATGGATCCTCAAAATCTATCTTTAGAGGATGAGAAAAATTTACATCTCGAAGCTCAAGTATCTAATGAGATTATTTTCTCTTTGAGCCCCACAGTTAATTTGTTCTTGACGATTGTAAAGCGCAAGTCGTCTCATGAGAAGTGGACCAAGGTTAAAGAAATATTTGGTGGTTCCATTTCTAATATTGTCGGTGGTTTCTCCGAGGAGATCTCTTTTCCTTCACATCATGAAGAGCTCCAAGTTGCTTCCACCTCCGGCCGCGATGAGCTCTCATCTTCACCCACTTCACCAATGTGTGGCAAGACACAAGGTAAAGATATGGTGAGTGGTGTTGGGAATTGCAATGTTGATATTGTGCTCACTAATGATGATCCTTCATCTCTATCCCATTGCAATGTTTCTTCTTTGGACTTAAGCACTTCGTGCAACAATAATGCTATATCCCCTTGTGTTGCTAGTCCTTGTATATCATCTAGAAATTATTTGAGTACTAGTGTAGATGATACGCTTGATTTGCCTTGTTACCATGAACAAAATGCTTATATTTCCTCTAGTTGTTTATCTAACAATGTAGAGGAAATCAAACATTCTATGAAGCAAGACATGATCATGAATGAAGATTTAAGAATATCCTCATCTTCATTCTCCCATGCTCACATGTGCCTTATGGCAAGAGGATCAAAGGTATCTCCTACTTTGGATCCCAATATATCTTGTAAAGATAATAGCAATGATAATGATGATAGTGATGATGACATTGATGAGGATACTAGTGCTCTCTTTCTTGAGTTGACTTTTTTGTGTACCTCTCTTCGTGGTAATAATAAGGCCGTTACTTGTCTCAAACACGTTATGGACACCATAACTAAACAAACGGGAACCATAGAGGAGTTGGATTTCCAACTTGATGATGTGAGTCGGAGATTCAATCTCCTTAAGCAAGAGCTTGCCGAGGAGAAGCACACTAATTGTCTCCTCACACAAAAAATTGAATCTTATGAGCTTGAAAAGGAAAATTCCATTAATGATGCTTGTGCTACTAACTCTACTTCTTGTGAAGAATCTATCCTAAAGGAGAATGTTGAGCTAATGGCTCAACTTGAGTTGCTAACTAGCAAGTATAGGAAATTGGAAGAAAGTCACGAAAAGCTCTCGGGCTCTCATAATGATCTTCTAATCTCTTTTGATGGGATAAAGTTAGCTCGTGAGGCAAGTATTACTAAGGTAACATCTTGTGAGCCTCTTTTGGACATTAGCACAACTTCTACTCAAAATGCTATTTTGCCATGTGCTAGTCCTAGTAATTCATCTAGAAATACTATTGATAAACCTTGTGTTGGATTAATTGCTTTGCCTTGTTGCTCTAACAATGAAGCTCCTACTTCCTCTAGTACTTGTATTTATACTAACCATGTAGAGGAAATCAAAGAGCTCAATGCTCAAGTCACTTCCTTGAGGAATGACTTGGAAAAGAGTCATGAAGGGAAATCCACACTCGATAATATCTTGAGTGTGCAAAAATCCCCTAATGATAAAAATGGACTTGGATTCAACTCCAATAACAAGAACAAGTCCAATATAAACAAGAACAAGGTCCAAAACCAAGTCAAGAATTCGGCCAAGATTATTTGCTTCAAGTGCAAGGTTGAAGGACATCATGTAAGATCTTGTCCATTGAAGAAAAAGCACTTGAGTGAGAAGCAACAAGGGAAGCGGCCAGAAGTTCATGTTCAAGCCCAAGTTGAAGTTAGGCCACTTCCGAAGAAAAATCAAGATAATGCTCCCCAAGCCAAGAAATCAATGAAGAAGAGAAAGGGGAGCACTTGTTGCTACATATGTCATGTGAAGGGGCACTTTGCCTCTTCATGTTCAAACGGTACCTTATCTAACCCTATCATTGTTGATGATGATTATTCCCTTAGGAAGGATAATGATGGCAATGTGTTTGCCAAGTTTGTTGGAACTCAAAGTGGCGTCAAGAAAAGAACCATTTGGGTTGCCAAGCCTATTATGACTAACCTCTTAGGACCCAACTTGGTTGGGGACCAACTAGCTCAAACTTGATCAATAGGTGTTTATGGAGGGCATTGGAGACTTGGCTAACTCATGAAGAATTAAGGGATCTTCATATGTTATATTTGATCAAGCCAAGTCCTTTGGATTATTATTTCCCTATCTTATATCTAATGTGCCTCTTCGCGGTAACTTGTACTTAACTCATTTATATTGTAAGTTACTTGACCCTTTACATGTTTTGGTTTTGTACCAAGTATGTGTTTGTATTTGGTGTGCCTCATGCTTGATTATTTTGTGTATTCAAGTATGTCTAGGTGTTTGGCACATCATTTACTCGTGTGTTTTATTTTGAGCCTCTAATGCATCTTGATGATATCTTATTTGGCTCTTTTAGAGTGGTTAATGGAACATACCATTTTGGGGGAGTGACATGCCTCGTGCATCTCTCAAACCTTAAAATATGTGTACATGAGTACTACCACTTAGTATTGATATTGCAAGCTTATCTAGTCACTATGTGGTGTATCATACTCATGAGAATCCAAATTCTAAATGTCCATCAATTATCTCTAGTTGAGATTGTTTTGCCTCTTATAAAAAAAATGAATATCACATTATGGGGGAGTAATATGCTTCTTTTGCATATCACAATCCTAGGAAATGTGAACATATGAGGTAGTGCCACTTAGAGTTGATATTGTTGATTATCTTGTTTCTAGGTGGCATGTTGTCTCAAATAAGGTCCTATTTTTTAGAAGCTTTTATTGCTCGTCTTTTTGGTCTTTGTTTGAGTAAGAAATTCTTGGTGCGGTCTTTCTCAAATACATATCTATATATCTTATTTGGGATACCATTTGCTTCAAGTTATTCTAATCATTGTTTTGCATGATTGTGTGACTAGTTGAAGCTATCAAGAATCTCTATCTTTGCATAGTGCTTAATATTTTTATTTCTATCCTATGCTTTTTATTGTGAAGATTTATCTTTAATATCCGTGCAATATACCACCGAAAATCTATTCCAATACAATTATTGTCTTCGATAATTGATATACTTGTGTGTGGTAGCATTTGTGGATCATCTTCACTTTGGAGTTAACCTCTTATTGCCTTACTTTCTTTCCAAAAAAATTGTGTGGCTCCCATTGTCTTCCTTGGCTTTTGAACATATCTCTGATGATGTTTTTGATTATTATCAAATGTGTTTTAGTGGAAGACAAACCTTTTCTTCTCGGAACCTTGTGCCATTGTGAAAAGTGTTAAGGGTTTGGTTTATTTGTTGAAACCTTGCTCTTTTGGGAGTTTGCTATCTCATTCTTTATTCTCTATTTTATTTTCTTGAATGAGATAAATCTTTGAGCATTTGTGTTTTTAATTCATCTTTCATTCTTAATAGTTTTTGCTCGGTTCATTTGTTGAACTTTGTTGAACAAATCTTGTGTTGATTTGATTCTTTGATATAGTTTGGACAACAAATGTGTTTTGTCACACCTTGTATGCCTTCTTGAATATTTTTGGTGATTTGTCCAAAGTATATCTTCGTTGGATCTTGAAATTCTCGCGCATGCATGTTTAATAAATGTATATCTTATGTCATGTTTTGCTTTCTTTGATCCAATATATAAGGTATACTCCATCAAATCCTCAACGGCTAAGATATGCATGAAATTAAAATTTCATCTCTAAATATGCACATATTTTTATGGAGTGTATCCTATGTGTTGTGGTTATTCTAACCACTTTGGACCCAATAAGTTTGGGGACCAAGATGTACTTGAATGTTGTTTTAGGTACACTAAAGATGCAATGGATGCTTGTCTCGTCTATAAAGAAAGTTGTCACCACATGATAATTGGAGCCAAGATAGGATGATATAAAAATTCTTATCTACTATATCATACCATTGCTATCTTGGTAACAAGTATCTTATTCATGCATACTATTCTTCCATCCAATCTCTTGTAGGTTACATCTTGGCATGAATTTATTTGGTTGTAAATGTTCGATTCTTGCAATTATCTTTTAAAGACTTCTGTATCCTTATTGCTTATGTTAGTAATTTGAGATGATGCATATAATGGGGAGTATATAAAATCATGTTCATGATTCACCAATTCCAAATATGCCTTCTAGCAATTTATTGCCTATCAACTCCTCAAGGTACTCTCATGTGCAATATTGTTGAAATTGCATTGAATCATTCCTTTTGATACTTGTTGCCTTTCTCAAAGTATCCCAACTAGCATTAGTTCCCTTAGTGTTAGTTGTGATGGTTTTGAGATTTTTTGTTTATTCTTTGGTGAATTTTATTGATATACCATAAGATAAAATAGAGCCATGGGCTATATATGCACTTAAGCAAAGTATACTTTTTGGTATATCTCATGACTTCCGCTTGGATATCATGTATTCTTTTTATTAACCTCTTGTGTGTGGATGTTTCTTTGTGGATTATTCTCATGTTTTCCCCTTAGAAACTTATATACACGAGAGTGTTAATCTCTCCCCTTGATATGCTCGCTCTTTTCTGACCATCACTCTTATCCTCTTGATTTTTAATGGTTTTGGTAAGGTCTTGATTTATGAGTGCTTGGTTTACTTTTATTTCATCTTCATGCACTCATATCTCATATTTGGTTTCTTTTGGACTTAAGCTTGTCTTGACAAGTGTATTGGTTTATATCTAATCCTTGTATCTTTGCTGTGTTCTAAATAATATAGAGGGAGTGAGGATTCCATGTTTGTGCATATTGTATTCAAATGAAACAACTAATTTATGCACGAACCTTGGGGAGCTTCCTTATTCCATTTAGAGCACTATTTGTCCATTTGATTATTTGGATCTTTTGATTGCTTGCTTCATCTGTTGAAGTTCCTTCACCTTGTTATCCTTGTAGCAATCCTTGATTCTCAATCTATCTATCTACTAATTTACACACAGGTAGGTTCGTCCGTCACCCTATTTTCGTTCCGATTTTTTGTTGGACGATGTTACCCCTGGCTATTCAGGGTTATTACAAGGCTGCCACCGCCAAGTGGAAGGTACGTGTTTGGTGAAAAGAAGTCTGGGTGAACCGCCTGCTCGTGGAGGAAGCAGGGGATCGAGGCGATGAGGCGCCTGTGCGAACGGAGGTCGGGGTAGAGCCCGCTAGCAGCGGCGTGCTGCGCAGATGGCTGTGGGGTCTGCTGGCGAGTAGGCGCATGGGGTTCAGGAAGAAGACGCACAGGAGAGCGTCGAGCTCGCGCGGATGGGGGATTAGAGGGAGCGTCCGGTTGAAGTCGATCTGACAGGGACGGCACTGCGCTCCTGCAGACGTGCCGCGAGGTGGGAGGAAACAGACGTGCAGGGAAGAGGGCGAGATCGATCAGAGAAAGATGAAGATGAACGATTCTGGATCAAGGCGGCTCGGGGGCTCCATGCGAGCGTGGAAACCGCTGGCAGGGCCGAGATGCACGGACGGCCGCGGAACTCGCAGCGCAGCCGACGAAAAAAACATGTTCGTTGAAAGGAAAAAATCCCCAACAGCGCGACCGACCGCTTACCCCTGCCCCGCCGCCGATCGGCTTCACGGCTTTCCGGACCGGCCGCCGACCCCTCTCCGGCGCTCCTCCCGTGTGCGCCGCAACATTTTCCGAATAAATCCCCTGGAGATCCTCTGCCTCCCCTTTGGCTATGCCCCTACTATCCAAGCCCCCTGCTCGGAAGCTGCACGCGCCACCGTCGGTGTCGAACAGGTCGCCTTCCAAACCACTGTCGCAGCTCCTGCTCATCTGCTATAGTGTCTCGATTTAACTGGCGGCCTTCCTCTCCCCCGCCCATAGCTGCTCTTGCAGATCTTCCGAGTCACGGAGCCGGTGACGGCATCCGCGCTTTCTCTCCCATGGCCCCACATCCACCCGTTCTGGCGTTCCTGACGTCTTCACTCGGCTGCATCCCTGGCGAGCTCGGCTTCTGCAGGGCCTCTCGCTTGCAGGTGATGGCATGTGGCCTTGGGACCAGGTTAATTATGTGTGCCACATACCTTCTTTCGAATGTAAGATTCAGTTATAGTCTACAGTACAGAGAAATATTCAGAGACCGAACGAAGTTGCAGACTAATAATTCAGGTATGTTGTGCATTGAGGAGTACAATCCTTACATTTTTCGAAGCAGCTTGGCTTTGATCAAGATGTGCCTGGGTCTATTGCCCGTCTTAACTCAAATTTTGATGATTGTTTGGAGAATTAAGACGATGGAACTTAAAAATTTAGCATCATTCGTTTCACGGTATATGCTGGCTGAGTAGTAGTGTGACATTTGAGTACGCACAGTGGTGGTAGCCCTGCTTGTCTGCCTGTGCTACCGAGAATGTATGTGCCAAATATTTTGGTGGCAACATAGCCTTGCATTACTCTTGAGATTGGCTTTGCTGACTAGGGTTCGAATAACATGGTTGATTTGATATAACAAAAGAGGAATAGAAAATAATAGGCCAAAGAGAAGTCTTGCATTATTCAGTCGTATGAGATTTGCAGATTCTATTATCCGTGAGCGAAAGAGATCGTTGCCTGTAAAATCCTCATCTACAGATAAATCATCCTGAGATTTTATAAAGTTCAGGGTTTGCTCATCAGGTTTACAATGTTCAGGGTCTATAAGTATTTGCCATACTAACCTGCGTGTGTTGCTTTGGCCTAATAAAATAAAGATACTTGGAGCTTTTATTGCATGTTTAGGGATTTTCTTTTCTATATGGAGCAGTATGTAACACAATGATTAAATAAGATTGCAGGTGCTGTATAACCAACTAGGGGTTCAGTTCATCAATGAAGTTGACCCAATCATCAAAATGATTTTCTAATTTCGTTCTAGCTTTGTCAAAAATCATTTTTAGCATAATAAAAATTAGATGTCTTGAATAGCTAGATGAAATCTTCCATACAATTTCTTTCAAAATGCAATGGCAAAAAACTAAAAATAACCAACTCGCTGCTAGCAAGAGGTATCTTTGGCTAAATACTCACTCTATTCGGTATAAGTTGTCGTTAATTTAGTGGTACCGGTAGTACCCGCCTGTTCATTTATGGGTATTCAGTATGTTCGATCGATAGATAGATGTTGATACACTTTGAATGGCAAAAACTAGGGTCTCTTAAGTGAAATTTCACGCCGGTGATGATAGAAAAAACTAAAGGAGCCGTAGCAACGCACGAGCATTCATCTAGTATAGTTTGATTTACTCCAAGTGTTCGTCATTGGATATGTGCATGTGATTTCACTCATATTACGAGTAATGCACACCTTGTGTAGGAACTCATACTATATTGTCCTTCTAACCTTGTTATCCATTTTGGCACTTGTTGTCAATGGGGGAGAAGTTTAGAGGGTTTTAAGGGAAATGGTTTTCTACTTAAGATTGGTTTGTTCTTAAGTGTTTGCCTTTCATGCATTTCATCTTTATTATGTTTTGCTTGGTTGTATATATAGTCGAAACTCTTCCAAAGGTTATGCTTGACAATGTATGCAATGAAATTCAAGATCATCATGTGTGCATATATTGTGGGGGAGTTTGCTCTATATATGTTGGTTCTACTCACAACTCCTACATTAGTTGTAGTTTATGTGAGTACAATCGGTTTTGATATGGGATAGTATCTTTGTGTTACTTAACCATATCAAATACAACCTCTTGTATACAACTTATTCTCCGATAAGTTGCGTACTTGTTTCTAATATTACATATATAAACCCTCTTGTTGTGATTGTCATCAATTACCAAAATGGGGGAGATTGAAAGGGTAATTGCCCCTATGTGTGGTTTTGGTGATTAATGACAATCCCTATGGTCTAATGTTTTCACTGATTTTTATATGAAGGTATATTCCATAGGTCATGCTTGTAGTCCATGTGTTAGATTCAAGTATGGATGCCATGAAGATAAAGATATACCTTGAGTATTGGCATCAAAATCATCGAGATTAAGAGAATAATATGATATGATCAAGATCTTGAGAGTGTGATCTCAATAGAAGAATTCAAGATATGGCTCTAAGTCGGTGTCATGATAGCCTCATTAGTTGAGCTATGGTTGACTAAGATTTAGAGCATGTAATCAAATTAAGAGTTCCTTATGTACCTCAAGATATTAAGATGGAGCGCGAGAAGATACTTGGTTGACCAATACAAAGAGTGAAGAGTGATTTCAAGTTGGTCAACACATGAAGCATAAAGAATGTACCACATGGTCTTGTGGTATGGTAAGCCTTGTCAATTATGCACCATGAACTAGCCCATTATATATTTGCCTTTGCGTTTTCTATATGGGACAGGTATCTTTCCATGGGCATGCTTCAAAAATGAAGATATTATATAGCCCATGAGAGGATGACATCAAGTGGTGATCGTCATCAAGGTTGAGAAGGGCAAGTTCAAGATAAGCATCTCGATAAGATCATTTGCTTGAAACTTGCCGTCCATATTGGTGATAATGGACATGTGAATACATGTATTAATGAAGCTAAACCATAGTGGTGTATGGGGAGCAAATTAGGAGTCTTCACAAAGCAACAATGATCAAGTGTTGCATTCTGGCTTGGGTGGAGCTTGAAGCGTTGTCATCAAGATCAAGCAGGATGCGCAAGGCAAAGGTATGGCCTTGCTAGGTTTTCCTTTTACCGGTCTCAGGGTGGTTGTTGGGAGACCGGGTTATAGGATAGATAGCCGCACTATCAAGAGGGGCTTTCGGTTGTGTAACTTGATAACATCGTCATAGGGAGCTCAATCCTTTGCATACTTTGCATCTTCCTATTTTGTTGATTCTTGGTGTTTCTCCATGTGAGGTTCTTGGGCTTGTTGCTAGCTCTTCAACAAGCCCAAGTTCATCGAAAACGGAATTCGTATGCATCTTCTATGGCGTTTTCGAGTTTGAAGGTTTTATCGGTTCTTATTTAGGGAGGCTTCTTACCTTTCTTCATTTGGGTCTATCCTCCTTTGTTGGGCTATGATGTTTCTCTACACAATCTTGTAAATCTTGTTGTCCTCATCAAAACAAGCCCAAGATCATGGAAATTGGAGTCCGGATGCAAAAGTTATTGCGTTTTCCGTGAAGTCAGTTTCATCCCGGTTGTGGATCCGGTTCAACCGGCTCCCAGACCGGGTGGTCCGGTGCCAGCAGCGGAAACCGAAATTCAACCGGGTTTCAATCGAGATTCAACCGGGATTTTTGGTTTTTCTATACCGAGTCTATCCGAGACTGTGTACTGACCCTTATCCCGGTTGAGATCCGGTTTTCCGGTCCAGGAACCGAACCATCCGGTTCTGGAGCCGGTCCAACCGAACTTTCAACCGGATTCGCACAGTTTTCTCCCAATGGCCATATTTGCTTTCCACTATAAAGGGGGTTCTTCTCCCAACGTTTTAGAGGGTTCTTGACCACGAAATTGACCTCCATTGTTGAACCTCTTGAGATTGCTTCCTCCCCTTCCCTCCTACGATTCTTGCATCTTTTTGAGGGCTTTGGAAGAGGAGATCTAGATCTACAATCCCCACCAATCAATTCCTCTTCTAAGTGAGGGGAACCCATGGGATCTAGATCTTGGAGTCATTGGTTGACTTCCACCATTGTTCTTCCTCTCTAATTCCTCCCTAGCACTTGTTGTTTTGGTGGGATTTGAGAGTGAAGGATTTGAGCACCCTTGGTGGTCTTGCTTTGCATTCTTGCATAAGTGTTGAGCTCTCTATTACGATTTGTTCGAGTGAGAGACCGTGAGCTTTTACTCTTGGAGGGTGACCTCCTAGTTGGCTTGGCGGTTGGTGTCGCGGTGTTCTCTTCGTGGAAGATTGTGAAGAGATCCGGGATTCTCCTTCGTGGAGCTTGTGAAGTGGTTGTGGAGCTTGCCATCTCCGGAGTGGAGGAAAAGCTAGCCATAAGGAAAGGGCCTATTCCTTCGTGGGATAGACTCGGAGAAGAAGGTGAGCCTTTGTGGCGCGTGAGGAATCCTTCGTGGAACCTCACACCTCTCCAACGTGACGTAGCCCCCTTCCTAAAGGTGGTGAACACGGAAATACATCTTCGTCTCCGCGTGCTTCGGTTATCTCTATATCCGAACTTACTTTCCTTGTGATAGCCATCGAGCTTGAAGTACTTATATCTTGCTTATCACTTGTGGTATATTTATCTTGTGCTATCTTGCTTAGCTTAATTTGTTGTTGGTGCACTTAGTTGAGCCTAGTGTATTTAGGTTTTGTGCTTGTAAAATAAACGTTAGTTTAATTCCGCATTCTATCAAGCCAAAATCATAATAGTTTTGAAATTGCCTATTCACCCCCCTCTAGGCGACATCTCTATCCTTTCAGATGGCGAGGCATCAAGTTCTGGAGAGAGCATATGAGCCTCCGACAATGCAGATGCATCAGGCTCTAGATAGGGCGTATGAGCCTCCGACGATGCAGAGGGTCATATTAGGCAGCGACTACCTCATTGACATCTCCTATAGTGAGGAGGAGGACCTTTATTTCTTAGTTATTTCAGTTTTATTAGAACCCATATATATAATGTGAAGTTAATGGTATTTTTGTTACAGAATGGAAAACCATGTTTGATTGGTTCATGCCCTTCTAACCAAATATTATAAACTATTCTTAAAGTTTCATATCGCAAACGAACTTCTTCTGAATAAACCGTGTGTGATGTGTAGATGAATATGAGATAGAGTTTGTGCGGCATGGATGACTTTTACAACGCACGCAGTTGATAACAAGTAAATCGTATGCGGTGCTAGATGTCACAAAAAGATGTCCAAGGATATAAACATGTGTGATGTTAGGCCCATTAGGGCCAGACAGACGCAATACTAGAGTATCTTCTTCTTATATGAAGATAAGGAAAAGCATATGGTTGAAAACATAATTACCGTGTGTGACGCTAGTTATCACAAACGGGTGTGGGATATTAGGCCCATGAGAGCCCACCACACTCAATCCGACCATCTTTATCCTATATATAATGATTGGGACAAGTAGGGACCCGTCTGGTTTCCTTCACTCGACAACTTCCACCCCTCTTTAGGACCACGCAGTATACGCCGCCGTCTTGCTCCCCTGGTTGGCGAGGCGGAAGCAAGCAAGTTTCTAGAACCTTGGCGCAGTGGAATGTAGATGACCATGATGGCAGCTTCTTCGCCATGCTCCTGCCTACCCACGCGGTCGAAGGCCTGCGGTGCCAGCATTAACATCGGTCAAGCCGGCTCGACGTCGCCAGCTAGCTCCACTATCCTCGCTTGTCCGGAGCTATAAACGTTGTTACAATGCATTTTTAAATCATATATAGTACAGATCTATCGTGTATGCACAATTAGCAATTTCTGATTCATTAGAATAGTGTCTTAGAATCGTGTGTTTGGTTTTTATACTCATTTGCATAGTTAGCAAGATTTGATTCATTAGAATATTGTGTTTGGATTGGTGTGTAATCTATCTTGATGTATATCTTATATTGTATGAAACCATTTGATTGTTAGATTTGTATGTTATATTATGTAAGCTAGCTATATCTATATGATATATTGTGCATGACTGAATTTAATTGTTAGATCCATTGAGTTTGCAATTGCAATTTTATGTGATCGTTTGTGTGTGTGTAATGATCTATTTCATTCCATCATAATTAATGTTACCTCATTTTGTACTTATATAATAGGGATCCTGTATTCATAACATAGCCATAGAAGAGGCCTACGTTATTTCCTTCTCAAAAAAGCCAGCTGGACGTGTCATGGAGTTTCGGTGTAGCTGACGATCTCATTTAACTTGTAACTTTTTTTAATAATACAACATCCTCTGTGTATGTGACGATCTCACATTGTGAATATTTATAGGCAATTTTCTTTTGAGGAGAAGAAGCATCGAATCCTCCCGGGGCTTCTGCTAGTGGTCCGTCATTGGGACAATGGCGCCACCTATAATATCCTCGCCATGACCCTCGGAGATGATGCACGTGTGCTCAAAGAGACAAAGACGTGCTCAGCCTTCTTTCGCCACTGGAGAATTCGCAGACGCACTCGTCGAGAGCCCGCCCGTGCGACCCTAGACACACGCGCCGCCGTGAACGCGGGGTCCTGCTCTGCTCCCTATACTGGCTGGTGCACCGCGTTCACATCTGGGTCGAGAAGAGACGTGCTCTTTTTTTTTAACCAGGATAGGCCCCGAAGGATCTAGATAGTGCGATTAGTCAAAGCGGTGGGTACAATTTACAGAAAGGACCAGAAAAGAAAAAAACAATACAACAGGGTCCCTCAACTTTGCACATAGCACCCTGCAGGATAGCGCCAAAACACGATCGAGTCCTGCACACCGCATCAAGCTCGCCTCCAGCCACGGCCGCCGTCGTTGGAACCGGGGACGAACCACTTGGGCCGACGTCGACGCAAGATGCCGCGAGGAGGGAGAGAAAAGGCCGCCGATGGCGGTTATAGAAGCTCAGGCACAGAGGCCGTTCGAGCTCGGCGTGGCCATCTTCTTGGCCAAGGATAGCGGGTGGCATAATGCTTCCGCTTGGGGAACGCCGGAGAAGTCGCAGCATCGCCGCCTGAGAACACCAGGCAGCCCCATCCTTCTCCAGCATCAACACCTTCAGGCCCTCCTCCCTTCTTTCCCTCGCCACCATGGCAGGCCGAGATCTGGAAGGGGAGCTTGTCGCCGTCAACGCCTCGAAGAAGCTCTCGAACTTTATGGCCGAGCCACCAAGATTGCTCCACCCTCTAGTGAATGCATCCACTGCAGCCGCACGGAAGGGGGAGCTTGGCGACCTCCTAGCGCCGCTCGAAAGCACCAGAAAGTAGCTCGAAGACGCGGTGAATCGTAGCCGACGCCCAAAACCAGGCCATCTCCCCCCGCCACCACGGCCGGCTAGAGAGGACCTTATATCTGGGCGCTTCTGCTCAGCACCAGCATCCAACACAGCTTTATTGGGGAGAGCGGTGGTCGTCGCCGTCGCCATCCATCCACCATGGACAAAGAGGAGACCAACAAGCAACCCTAAGATGCTAAGGATCTGGCTGCACAGAGCCCTAGCACCGCCTCCGACTACGGGCATCCAGCCCAAGACCGGCACAAGGCCAAACCACCTACAACTACTGCTATACAACGGTCAGCATCGCCCACCCCATCCACTCCAGCCAGAGCCGGAGGAGAGGGGGAGGGGAGCCGGCGACGCTGAAGCGACTCTCAAGGAAGAAGACGAAGAGGAGAGGAGAGGGGGAGAGGAGAGGGGTAATTCTGCTATACACTATGTTAGAGACGTGCTCCTTGGCCGTCACATTCAATTGTTAGAATACCTATATGTGTACTAGTTAGAAATAGACCAGGATTCTAAAGATCTTCTAGTACTCCAAGTCTATTCTCTTCTTGTACTCCTATATATATATACCCCTACGAGAATCAAATCAATACAATAAAATATTAGGACTCTATAATTTTCTATATAGTATTAGAATGTTTAGTCTCACGTCGCCAATCCTAGAACTTTCACCACTTCCACATCGTGCACCGTCTCCGAGAAGATCAATCTCTTTTTCTTTGGGTTGCGGCACCCGGTTACGATCAAAGATCAGATCGAATCTCTAGATTAGATTTGATTCGATTCGATTCCAAAATTCCCAATTTTTCTATAGATTAATTCCAATTAGACGAGAAATCCCTAAACCATGACCTAGAAATCTTCGGTGAAATCAGTCCAAATCGGTGCTCTTAGAGCATTTCTAGTCGTGTCTATAAAAGACCCGAAACTGTAAAATAACCGCTTGTTTAAAGTTTCCGTGAAAAAATTGCGAGCTAGTCGTGGCTGTATAAGGTGACGGACCCGTAAACATTTTTACCGATCGAGGCCGAGGCCGTCTCCGAAACTCTACTTGTGCATGCCGTGAGGCCGAACCGAGCGAAACCTATACTGCTGCTGCCGTTTGCGCGCGAGGGACATTTCAGCTCCCTCCCTTCCCGCTTCCGCGCCGCCGCCGCCGATCTCCCGCCCACCCAGTCAATAGCGCCTCCGCTCACCGGATCCGAAGCCCATGGACCCCTGCGACCTTCCGCCGGCCGACACAACCGCCGCCGACATGTTTGCGGCTGCCAAACCGGGCAAGAGGAAGCGGTTGGGGAACAACGGCGCCCCGCTGCTCGCCTGCCCCTCCGTCGCCGCCCCTTCGGTCACCGCCCCCTCCGTCGCATCCCCCTCCATCGCCGCCCCTTCGATCGCCTCTTGTGTTTGTGTTGATGACAGTTTATTTTTCATCTGGACTATTTGCTGTAAAACTGTAATGATTTGACATGTTGTTTGCCATTTAATTTGCTGATAAAATTGTTAAATCCTGCGAGTTTTACCGTTCGAAAACTCGCGGCGCAGAATGGAAACCGTATAGCCAGCCCGTTAAAGAGAATATTCCATTCTACGCCGTGAGTTTCGAACGATAAAACCAGTTTTCCACGATATATACTCGCGATCTACGGAGTGAGATTTTACGGACACGACTCTAGAAATGCTCTTACGACTCAAGCGGCTTCGGCATCACCGCGTCGTCCGACTTCGATCCGCCGGCCCGTGACACGCCCGAACACAACTTCCCCGGACTCGCCACGTGCATCACCACAGACTCATATGCGATGTCCGCCTACACCGGCCGCACGACACACGAGGCAGCGCTCCAAGGCAGCCACAGCAGCGACCCGTGCGTAGATCTTAGGGGCCGCACGCACACGAGTAGACCAGACCGACGACTCCACCGTGGTTCCAAACCATGCATGCATCCCCAGGCGAACAGTGCACATGATGCACTAGGAAACAAAGTAAATGACACCGAGTGTCGTATAACTTGTCTCGCGTGTGCAGATAGGACATATTTTTTGTAAAATAGATAAACTGGTCACTATTTATTAAATGCGCATCACAGGTTACAAACAGATCAACGGTCGGTTTTTCAAAAAAGAGGCACTGGATCTCATGGAAGTCAATATATTACATAACCCTTTTAGTATTATTAGATATTTTTAGATCTGGTTTAAATTAATTTTGCAATTGGTTGGATTTAATCAGGATCGACAATTGGTTAGTTAATTTCTAATTTGACAACAATTGACTACTTGATCATATATATTTTGATATGAACTTGTATTTTAACTAGCCAATTGTTGATTTGGAGACGATACGTAGCGACATGGTTAAACCTAACCAGTTACAAAATTGATTTAAACCCTATCTAAAAATATTTGGTAACACTAGGAGGGTTCTGTAAGATATTAACTGCTTTGAAATGCTCATGTGAGACACACGTGACTTTTTTTTGTCAAAAACTGGCCGTTGACGTGTTTATGACCTGCAATGCATACATTTGATAAGTAGTATGGCCGGTTCCTCTATTTTACAAGAGTGTAATTTATATACATAGGACAAGTTGTATGACCCCTAGTGCCATTTACTCCTAGGAAACAAGCCAACAATCCATGAAAGAATTTTTTGCGTGTCCGCTATACCCATTCATATGATAAACATATATCTACACGCCTTACGATAGTATAACTGCAAGGCACGCCGACAATATCGTCGTGTCCATGACCCGACGACGGCATTGACCGTCTCCGACTGCATCAACAAACCTACAACCGCTCACATGGTTCTGGCAAAATTGTGTGTGCTCGGTGAGATTTCTCCAATTCTGGAAAAACTGGTGGTATCACTTATGACTGCGTCCTCTGACATATGCAAGACATCCCCGAAGGTACATCTACAGGTGCGAAACGTCCACAATGTTGGGTACAACAATTTTTGTTGTGATCCTGTAACATCTGATCGAACTGCAACCTCTCCTTTTCTGTGTCGCGGACTCGCTTTGTATCAGAAATGACCCGACCAAGATCATCAGTGGGCTCATCTGGTTCCTGTTCTTCACCTCCTTCTTCTTCATTGTCTTCCATTGCGGTATCAACGTATTCAGAAAACATAGATCGGTAGTTGTCATCATCGTTTTCTTCTTCATCGCCATCTTCTATTGCAACCCCTCTTTCTCCGTGCTTGGTCCAAACATTATAGCCGGACATAAAACCAGACCGAAGCAGGTGGTTCTGATGATTCTTGCGGAAGTGTGAGCCTTCTCATTCTACAGTCAACACATGGACACCACATAAAACCATTCCGCCGCTTATTCGCCTCGGCCACAAGAAAAAAAATAGCACAAACCCACCACCTCTCCCACCAGGAAAAAAACAGTTGAGAGGGGGCGGGACTGTGCCATATATATAAGGTCAGACCACTAGTCCCGGTTTGAGATACAAACCAGGACTAAAGAGGATGCCCGCAGCGAGCAGCAGGCCCCAGACCCTTTAGTCCTGGTTTGTATCACAAACCGGGACTAATAGTCTCTAACGGGCCGGGACCTATGTCCTGGGCGGCTCGGGGCTGTCCGGTCCGGATCATTAGTCCCGGTCCAGACACAGCCGGGACTAATATGGCCTGGACAAAAGACCCGTTTTCTACTAGTGAACTACGGTCCCTGTTAAAAAAAAAGCGCAATTTTTTTGCGCCTTCGGCACTGGCGGCCACACCACTACGACGACTACAACATCGACCACACATACCTCGACTATGGCAACATCACAATTGGCTATCTCAACATCGACATAAAAAACAACGTCTACAGATACACATCAGCAACAACTCCAGTCAATAGCGTCTGCATCATCACCCGCGTCCAGGTCACTCCCGCTGTGACTGCGGGAGGAAGAGAGGCACTAGAAAGGGGAGCAGTCACCGCCCCTAGGTGCCTCTATTCATCATGTCCATCAAATATGCAGTTGATGATAACAAGGAGAAAAAGACGACGCTTTAAATTCAGCCGCTTCTCTCTTGCTACGTCCGAAGGAAAATGTTAGAATACCTATACGTGTACGAGTTAGAAATATACTAGGATTCTGAAAATCTTCTTATACTCCAAGTCTATCCTCTCCTTGTACTCCTATATATATACCCGGCGAGGATCAGATCTATACAAAAAAATATGTTCTACTACAATTTTTTACATCAACGACTTGCAATTGTGCGTCACCACGGGCGTCAGGCACCTAAGACGGTCGGTATCGCCGTGCTTGCGGGAGGTGCTCCTTGTGCTAATGTGCTTGCGCTTCTAAGGCGGTCGCCATCGACTGTTATCCATGGAGCCAGCCGCTGCTGCTTGAATTAGACGAGATGGACGTTGCGAGCTGCGGGACCTGCATCAAGACCTTGCCATGCAGCTCACCACAGCAGCAAATACAGTATGCCATCGGCATCTAGTGACCACAGATGAATCTCTCACGCGTATTTGATGCCATAAAATTCTACTTTTGACGTACGGTGACCGTATTGATTTTGCTCGACAAGTATTTAACTCTGTACACTATATGTACAGATCAAGCGACTAGGTGGTGTTTGGGGATAAGCACGAGCCTCTCCTTCCTACGGACCGTCGCGCCAAACACCTCCGTCATATCGATGTCGTCCCTCCCCATGCCTGGCGCCAGCTCCCAGTCGAAGCAGTACACCATGTTCGCTAGCATGATCTCGACGGTAGCCAAGCCGAAGTTTAGTCCAGGACAGATCCTCCGTCCAGCCCCAAACGGAACGAACTGGAAGTCCTTTCCCCTCAGGTCCACCGCCACTGCGGCACCACCCTGGACGAACCTCTCCGGCACGAACTCCTCGGGCTTCTCCCAGGACCCCGGATATCTGCCAATAGCCCACGAGTTGATGATGACTCGCGTTCCGGCAGGAATCGTGTAGCCCTCGACCTCGCAGTCGGCCATGGCCAGGTGAGGGAGAAGCAGCGGCAGCGGTGGGTGCATCCTGAGCGTCTCCTTCACCACGGCCTTCAAATAGCTCATACCGGCAAGGTTCTCTTCCTCGACGAGTCCTTGTCCCTTGGGTGTGCCGTTTCTTACCTCGGATTGTAGCTTGGTCATGAGTTGAGGGTTGCGCATGAGCTCGGCCATGGCGAATTCTAAGACCAGAGACGATGTGTCCGTGCCCGCGCCAAACATGTCCTACACGTTGTTGTTCATCGGAGGTAATAAGGGAAAATACAATGGATGCGGCCGGAGTAGTATGTTTAATAATTGAATGATTAGTTGCTTACGATTAAGATGGCCTTGATATGGTCTCTGGTGATACCGTGGAACTCTTGGTGAACCGATAGCAACACGTCTATGAAGTCACTCTCTCCTTGCTCATCGTCGATCCCGTTGTCTCCGCAGCCATGGTTCATCGAGTTTTTGTTTTTCTCGTGGTCGCCTATTATGGCTTCGAGCAATTCGTCCCACCTCTGATGTGTTGTCTGGGCCTTGTTGCGCACGAACCTGTTGAGAAGACCCGCTAGCCTTGGGAAGTAGTCCTCGAGGTTAAACCCGGCGAGGAGAGCCGAGTTCGCCACGACCAGCTCCCTGAACAGCTTGTTCCGGCCTTCCGCCCTGAAGAACTTCCCCGACACGGCGCGGCACACCACGTCGTTCGCGAACGTGTTCGCCGCCTCGCCCACGTCGACGGCCTCGCTCGCCGCCGCCGCCTCGCTTATCCTGGCCATCACCTGTTCCACCTGCAAATTAATGGAGACGAGGCCGGCCGGTTGTGTACGTACGTATATTCTCACCACCTCATGGTGGAGATGACGATGATATCAAGAGGTGGCTGCACCTCTCGTCGACGGGCGATGCGGTAGGAGTGGACCTTTCTGACGGTGAACAGGTGCGCGGTGACGAGTTTCCTCGCCTCCCGCCAGTGCTCGCCGTGGGGGGAGAAAGCGATGTCCGACGACGGCCCGTACATGAGCGCGTCGGCGACGGTGGACGGCGGGCGGGACGCGAACAGGTGGTCGTGCGTCCGCATGACCGCCTGGGCAGCGCGAGGGGACGACACCACGAGGTTCGGGACGGTGCCCAGGCGGAGGAGCATGAGGCCGTCGTCGGGGCCGTGTGTCCTGGAGAGGTTGCGGAGGGAGACGTGAGGAAGGTTGCCCACGAGGTGGAGATGCCCTATGACGGGGAGACCCGGAGGGAAAGGAGGTAGCCGACGCTTTGCTTGGGTTCTAATAGTACCACTCTTTGTGGCCAGGTGTAGTACAAGGATGAAGAAGAGCAGTAGCAGCAGGAGGACATGCAGAGGTGTCCCATGCATCAGTTGGTACACTACTTCTGAAGAAGGTGCCATGTTGCTGGGTTGTGGTGCGGTGCCGAGCTAGACCGATTAGAGAGAGTCGGAGAGGCTGCAAGCTTTTATAGCTCCGTGCATTTCACTACATGTAGCTGAACATGATGTCCGGTTTGTCTCTGTTCCTCGGTGCCACCTTTTTTCTCTAGTTTGTTTTTCTGAGAACGTTGAAATATGTTGCACGCACGTCCTTCTCTATCAATTCGAATTTTGGATTACTGGCTAGTGGGCAATTTGATAAGGTATATAAGAGTTTAAAGAGATCATAATTAAGTTGATGATCCGACCAATGCATTATTTAATAAAAAAATATTTGATCCCAGATATACACGCGTGCAAAGGGGGTTCTTGTTGCTTGGGCAAAAAATAATGGTCAATTTTAATAGGAAATAGTTGTTAATTATTTTACTCTATCAGGAGAAAGCAGTGTGGGAGAGTGAAAGTTGATTCCCATCGATCAGTTGAGAAAAAAGAGAAAGGAAACGTGTTGGTGGAGTGGAGACTTGTGGATATAGACCCAGAGAAAAATGTATCCTATTGTTGACAATTTGGCGAAATTATTGGCCACTTATAGGTGTTTAATAAATATTTAACCGTGTACCTTTTTAGCAAGGGTAATGCTGGTTGGAGAGATAATGTAAATCCCTGAGATCGAATCGACCTGATATTGACACTGACAATGAGCTTAGTAGCTGTAAGAGGGGAAAGTGATTTGTGGCGCGGCAGAGTAATTAGCAATTTAGCGTTTGGAGACATCTGGAAAAACCTCATGTAGGGACACGGCATATTATAGGTTCAACAGTAAAGCCATTTTGCTCACCAGAATGACTAGACTCTTGTATTCTTCTTAAAAAAGACAACACTCGTGGTAGGGATACGAGATGCACAATTGACCAGGACACGGTCATGAGCAATATCCTCTTCACCATGACCTGAATATGGTGGCACACCTCGGTGTTCTCACCATGATTTTTTTTTTAGGAGACGTGTTCTCACCTCTCACCTTGATGGAGCGACGCACCAGAAGGAAAAGGTAACGATCGGGCTTTTGGCGCCAACTTAGCAGGCCACGATCCCGGCACACGAGGCCCACCACTCGAGCAGAGCAGAGGTCACTACTCCCTTAATTCCGTCGTGGTGTCTCCGTTATCAAATGACCTAACCGTTGTACACCATAGTGTTATGTGTCAGATTTATGAATGAATCAACACACATGGCCAAGGTTTTACAATCCGGTCAAAAGGATACACACCAGATCGACGAGGAGTAAATTTTGGCTGTACTGGTATTTTCTAGGGATTTTCAACCTGAAGAACAGCCTAGATACCAACTGCGACAGCCCCGCACCTATTGGCAACAAATCATATACTAGTAGAATTTGAACAAATTTGTTTGAGGAATAGCATAATTAGAGATACATGGGGAAAGTAATTTCTAGTTCTCCGATGGCCGACTGAGTGGAGCGGTGCTCTGGTGGTGGAGGTGTTTGGCGTAATGTGTGGCAGGCTAGCGGTGAGGCGCCATGGGAGCGCGATGGCCACGGTCGAGGGGGGGAGGGGGGGGGGGGGTGTTAGGCTAGAGGAGGTGGGCGATTGGGGACGGTATCATCGCCGAAGGTGGGGAAGAAGAAGGGGACCGGGCAATGTTGCAATGTTTTTGTCCCGTAGCTTTTCGGAATTGTCCGCTTAGTGCTAATTGGACGATGGTCGGGAGTTAGCTCACCGTTGAAAACATAAATGTGGAGTATGAAATTTTGACAACCTAGCTTCAAATGATCTACTACTACTTATTTAAAAAAAAAAATCAAAAACCAACTTTTTTACAAAATTTTTCTCCTCGAAACAGGATTTACGTCCAGCTTTATAAATAAAGAAATATTTTTTTAAAATTTTGATGTCCCCTTTTAGCTATCCTCGCGGCATTTCCGTTCTTTGTCGTCCATTATGTATGCAGTCTGTCCCTCTGCCACCGTACCTCTTACGAACGAGGACGTAAAGGTAGCACACTAATCCAATGTAGAATTTTCTCTTGAGATAGGCTTTTGTCCCGCTTTATAAATAAAACAACCGTCTACAACAAGTATCACAATTCAAAGTCACCCACACCCCCACGTGCATGTGGAATTTTCAAAGTTGTCTTTTCTTTCCACCTTTTTTTTTCGATAGTCTTCTCTTTCCTTTCCACCTTCACCAACAACGAGGATCTAGACTCCGCGAGGTGTCATGAGACTGGGTATGATTTGCTTGCACATGTGCGCGTGGAATTAATGGTGACTCCAGGGTCCTTTGCCCTAGTGCCAGTGTATAAAATATTGCGAACTCCGGCGACCGGCGTCGATCTTGACTACGTGCGGCCGACCAACTCTCGTTCCATGTTAGATCTGGCCCAGCTAAACAATTATTTTCGTAGTGGCAGGCAGCGAGAGCACTGAGCACGTCACTACCGATTTCTTTTGTCACGGCCTCATCAATCATCGCGGATCGAAGCATTCAAGCTCAGCCCCGTACGGCCATGACCGCAGCAGGTAGCGGCCGTACTCTGCTTCTCGTACTCATCTTCCTCCTAGCGCTCTCGCGCGTCGGGCGGGCGGGGGCGCAGCGCGAGCGCGACAGCCTGCCGCGCGGCGCCTCGATCGCCGTCGAGGACCACGAGACCGACGTCCTCATCTCCCCGAACGGCATGTTCGCCTGCGGCTTCTACGCCGTCTCCCCGACCGTCTTCACCTTCTCCGTCTGGTTCGCGCGCTCCGCCGATCGCGCCGTCGTCTGGACCGCCGCCGCCAGCCCCACCGCGCGCCGAGTCGTGCACAGCCAGGGCTCCCGCCTCGCGCTCGACAGCCGCAGCGGCGCGCTCGTCCTCGCCGACTACGATGGCGAGGTCGTCTGGAACTCCACCGCCGGCGACGGCGCCGCGCGGGCGAGGCTCCGGGACACCGGCAACCTCGCGGTCGAGGACGACCGGGGGAGCGTCCTGTGGCAGAGCTTCGACCACCCCACGGACACCCTGCTCCCCGCACAGAGCGTCAACCTGAACGGCCTTGTCTCCTCAGGCAGGCTCCTCGACGCGGGGCACTACGGGTTCCGGTTCAGCGACTACGCCATGCTCTCGCTGGTGTACGACGACGGCGGCGAGGTGTCCAGCATCTACTGGCCCAACCCCTACTTCAGCTACTGGCAGAACAGCCGCAAGATCTACAATTTCAGCCGCCAGGCCGACTTCGATTCCTCGGGCCATTTCCTGGCCAGCGACAACGCCACCTTCGACGCCGTCGATCTGGGCGTCGCCGGAGTCAGGAGGAGGCTCACGCTGGACACCGACGGCAACCTCAGGATGTACAGCCTGGACACCAGCCGCGGGGAGACATGGACGGTGTCCTGGATGGCATTCCCTAACCCCTGCATCATCCACGGCGTGTGCGGCGCCAACGCGCTGTGCCTCTACACGCCTTCGCCGTCCTGCGTGTGCGCCCCCGGGCACGAGCGCGCCGACCGGAGCGACTGGAGCAGAGGGTGCCGGCCCACGTTCAGAAACTCCACCGGCGACCAGGTGAAGTTCGTGGAGCTTCCGCACACCGACTTCTGGGGCTTCGACCTCAACAACAGCGAGTTCCTGTCGCTGGACGCCTGTCGGGCGCAGTGCGTCGACGAACCGTCCTGCGTCGTGTTCCAGTACAAGCAGGGGAAAGGGGAGTGCTACCCCAAGAGCCTCATGTTCAACGGCAGGACGTTCCCGGGCCTGCCCGGCACGGCGTACCTCAAGGTCCCCGCCGATTTCGATGTCCCGGAGGTGCGCGTCCATCAGTGGCAGACCGATGGCACCGGTGGCCTCGCCACCGAGGAGGACATTGCCGGATGCGAAGGCGAAGGCCTACAGCCGGAGTTCTTGCTCAACGTCTCCAGTACAGCCAGGACGAGCAGCAGTCAGGGCAAGTCGCTATGGTTCTACTTCTACGGATTCCTCTCTGCATTCTTCGTGATCGAGGTGTTTGTGATAGCCTTTGGGTGCTGGCTCTTCTCCAAGAAAGGAATACTCTTCAGGCCGTCTGAGCTGCTGGCTGTGGAGGAAGGGTACAGGATGATCACCAGCCATTTCCGGGCATACAGCTACTCGGAGCTGGAGAGGGCGACCAGGAAGTTCCGCACCGAGATCGGCCAAGGTGGTTCAGGTGTCGTGTACAAGGGGGTCCTGGACGACGACAGGGCGGTGGCCGTGAAGGTGCTGCAGGACGTGAGCCAGAGCGAGGAAGTGTTCCAGGCCGAGCTGAGCGCGATCGGCAGGATTTACCATATGAATTTGGTGAGGATGTGGGGGTTCTGCTCAGAAGGCACGCACCGGATTCTGGTCTACGAGTATGTCGACAACGGGTCGCTAGCGAACGTGCTGTTCCAAAGTTCTGGCAATTCTGGCAAGCTCCTAGGATGGAAGCAGAGGTTTAACATCGCCATCGGCGTGGCGAAAGGGTTGGCATATCTTCATAACGAGTGCCTCGAGTGGATCATCCACTGCGACATGAAGCCAGAGAACATACTGCTAGACGATGAAATGGAGCCCAAGATCACCGACTTCGGGCTGGCGAAGCTGCTCAACAGAGACGGTTCCGACTCGGGCTTGTCGCGGATCCGTGGAACAAGGGGGTACATGGCGCCCGAGTGGGTCTCCAGCCTCCCGATCACCGAGAAGGTCGACGTGTACAGCTACGGTGTGGTCCTCCTGGAACTGATGAAAGGGAGGAGGGTTTCAGATTGGGTGGTGGATGGAGCACAAGGGCTGGAAACTGACGTGCGAACCGTGGTTAAGATGATCGCTGACAGACCGAAGCTCGGCGATGCAGGATGGGTTGTGGACCTGGTGGATGAACGGTTGGATGGCGAATTTAATCATGTGCAAGCTAAGATGGTTGCCCAATTAGCTGTCTCATGTCTAGAGGAAGATAGAAACAAAAGGCCTGGTATGAAGAATGTAGTGCAGATGCTCATCTCAGCAGATGACGACTCCAGAGGTCATCGGTATCCAGATGTTTGATTCAATCTATATACAGAACTGCGTCCGTGTTTGTATATGTATATAAGCAACCTTAGGTCATGTCCTTCTGTTAGAGATTAGAACCAGCAAAGTATACCTTCGTTAATGCATAGCAAAAGGTTTCTCAAGTTTACCTGTTGTAAATGTTAGTAGAGCTGCACTTGAGTTTGTTCTGCTTGCTGGAATCTATTGGTTCTTCAGTGGTATGTTAGCTGATTTGGGCATCACTTGGGCTGTCAACTGGATCAGGATACCTGGATGCACCCCTGCTGCATTTCCTTGAGTTTCCAGATTAAAAAAAAAACCTTTGATGCAGTGTATCATAGAACACAATAGTATGGGGAAAGGAACACTTAAATAAAGTAAGTTCAGTGAACATTTTGGCAAGCATTTATCAAATGAACAGGCTTGCACAGACATGACAAATGCCAACCTGATTTTCTTCACCGTTGCCAGATTCAAAATATGCTCTCATAACTACTAAAGGGACTGAATATATACAGGAACAACTAGTGCATACGTTACTATTACAATTACTACAAAACATAGAATATCTATACACAAGTAATTGTACCATGATGCTTACAAATCAACCCAGTACTATCTTCAAGCTGAAAAGGAAACTTCATGCGAATACAATTGCTTCACTAGTTTTCATCAGCTAATTCAACCGAAAGGAGGCTCTCCACCACTGATTCCATTGTTGGCCTTCTCTTCCTGTCCTCATTCAGGCATGAAACAGCTATCTTGATCAGTTCTTTCGCTTGAAGGTAGTTGAAATCGCCATCCAGTCTGAAATCTACAAACTCTGCTAACCACAATGGTTCCTCCCCATCCAACCTGTACGAAAGCATCTTAACAAACTTCTTGAGCACCACATGGACATCCTCCTCCAAACCCACAACAAAGTCAAGAATTCTTGTTCCTGACACTAGTTCAAGGAGCACGACTCCATAGCTGTACACGTCAACCTTCGCTGTTATTGGTAAACCGGTGACCCACTCCGGAGCAATGTAACCCAAGGTTCCTCGTGCCCGCGATACATTCTGGTTAGACCCAGATCTGCTGAGAAGCTTTGCGAACCCAAAGTCAGTGATCTTAGGTTCTAGATCCTGATCCAGCAGAATGTTCTCCGGCTTCAGATTGCAGTGGATGACCCACTCTAAACACTCATGGTGAAGATAGGCGAGCCCCTTTGCAACACCTAAAGCAATGTTAAACCTCTTATTCCACTCCAGCAACATTTTGTTGCTGAACAGTACGTTAGCCAATGAACCGTTCTCAACATACTCCAAGACCAACATCCTATGGGATCTATCTGAGCAAAATCCCCATATTCTTGTCAGATTCATATGGTTGATCCTTGCAATAACATGCAACTCATCCTGGAACTCTGCCTTGTTCCGTGTTACATTGTCCAGCCTTTTTACGACCACCTCCCGTGCATCATCCAAGGTTCCCTTGTAGGAAATACCTGAACCTCCCCATCCAAGCTCATGTTTGAACTTTTCAGTTGCCTTTGCCAGCTCTCTGTAACTGTACATCCGGAAATGGCTAGTCATCACCCTGTAGCCTTCCTCGGCCGCCAATTGTTGCGACGACCTGAACTCCCTCCGTAGAACGAAGAACCATGCAAATGTGAAGAAGAAAACCTCAATGACAAAAAATGCAGCAATGAACCCATAGAAGTAGAACCATTTTGGTTCATCCCTGGAATCTTCATGCACAACGTCTGGCACTGGTTCTCTGGTTGTTTTGCTCACATGGTCACATTGAAGATGATGTTTTTCCTTGTTGAGCACATTGGACTGCGGAACCAGGCTATTTGTAACATTGACACTTGCAGGGAGTTTGATGTACATTGTGCGCACGGTGGGTGTTGGAAAACTCCTTCCATTGAAAAGAAAATTCTTTGGATAGCATGTGCCGTTTCCTTCTTGGTATTGAAAACCCTTGCAGGTGCAATCACTCAAGCATACGTTCCTACAATGCTGCCAAGACACTTGGTTGATTCGCTGCTGATCAGATCCCCAAAAATCCGTGTCTGGAAGCCGCAAGAATTTCACATTGTGTTCACCATCCCTGCATCCGATGGTATCTACTATAGGCTTGCAACCCTGTGTCCAGTTGCCAGGATTCATCATTGCATAACCTGGTGGGCAAGAACATGTTGGTGCAGGGGAGTAGTGGCAGATCCCATATGGACCACAGAGGCCATGAATCATGCATGGCTGAGACACAGCCAACCATGAAACTGTCCACTTCCTGTTTGAATCTGATCCATTGCTCAAGCTGTACAACCTAAGATTACCATCATAATCAAGGGTAAGTCTTCTCTTGATCCCATAACCTTTATCAGAAGCAGCAAGAGGCCGGTGCCAAGCAAAATCACTAGCAGAAATTTCCCCAGAATTATCAAGGCTCCCCATCCTAGTACTGTTATAGAGGTTCCTGTTATTCTCATAGTACTGGTAATCAGGATCAGGCCAGTATATGTCAGAAACATTAGTGTCATCGTACATCAGAGACAAGATGGACTGGTCACTAAAACGGAAAGTGTAGTGACCAGGAACATGCAGCTGGGTGGAGGAGACTATCTTTGCCGTGGCAGAAATCCGCTGGGTAGGGAGGAAGGTGTCTGTCGGTGAATCAAAGCTCTGCCAAACAACGGCGCCGCTCGTGTTCTTCAGGACGAGGTTTCCAGTGTCAAGAAGCTGAGCGTACTGGACATTTGGGATGTTGGCCTCAGTTTGCCACACAACCGCAGCGTCGTAGTCGGTGAGGACCATGACACCATCCTTGCGACAACTGATCTCCTGGAACTCACAGGGCGTCCACGGTTCGCACTCCAGACGACAGTTTTGTTGAGTGAGTCAGAGTACCATATGGAGAAGGTGAAGGCACCGGTGTAGATGCTGTGCAAGCCACAAGAGAACGTACCGTCCTGTGATCGCAGGATGCTGGTCTCATACTCCTCAACGGCGAGGGAGGATTTCAGCGCAAGGACATCGCCCCGAGATGTCATGCCACCAGCACCCATGGTTGGTATAGCAAGCAAAGATAGAAGCAGAGTGGAGAGGAAGGAAGTGGCCATGGTTGCAGAAATTATCTCAGCTGCAGGGCCACGATAAGCATGACTACGCAGGCGATGAAGTTCCAGATGCTCCTCGTGGTTTTAGTCAAATCCACTGGTAATGGTTGGATACTTCTTGTCTGCATGGAGCTTGAGGCTTTGTAAACATAATATCCTAGAGAGTAGAATGACTACTAGTTGGACTTTTATTACCTAAAAGGGATTAAAAGTCCACAAGGTGAGAGATGCATCTTGTCCAACATAATAGTTTATGTGTCTGAGTTCGAGAGTCGTCAATGAACATACAGCCTGATGAGTGACGAGGACACTTGATTGTGACATTTCCATAATCTTGAAACATTGCTTTCCAGTGAGAATGGTCACTGTCCAGCCAGATGGCGCCCTCAATTTTTTTCCAACCCTTTGTCCTTGCTCACCAACCCTCTGGGTGCAGAACTTTGACAATGTCAATTAAATATTTAATAAATATTTAGGTAAGGGTACTCTCTCCTTGGTGACCTCTGAGAAATTGAATTTTGAGGATGCATTGGCCCTTAGGGCACGTACATTGCACAAAGCTTGTCTAGACGCTAAAAAAGTCAACTCGGACTGTGCACAAGCGTCAGGCGCTGGGAACAGCATTTTTGTACGTGTTTTCTAAGCAACGGACTCTTCTTTATGCATCGATGCCAGAAAAACGACATGGAAACTCTGTGAAACCGCTGAAACAACCGGTATTTTTCCACTAGCGCCTCTAATTTAGCGCCCCATTGAACCTGCCCTTACCTCTCTGTTACTTGCTCTGTTCAGAAACATGCAATGTTTTAGAAAGCGTGCAATCGAACATATGTAAACTTGAGACACACAAACACAAAATGGTTCACGTGGAATAATATCAATGTTCAATAGGTTAGCTGTAACAAAATATACATACCTAGTAAGATTACAATTTTTACTAGTATGTTGAGTTCTTTTGCTTATGACCAAATTGTCATGTCTTTGAACTGACATAGTACAAAATCTTTATGTGCTACAAATAAATTGAAATAAGCTAGTCTAATTTATACTAATTAAAATATGAGCAACCAATGGGTTGTGTATACTTTGCACCAGCAGTAAAAAGAAACGACCAAATAGTACATACAAAACTAAATGAGATTGTACTACTAGTAATCAGTATTGATGAATAGGCCACTAATAAATGAAAAAAAAATCAATCAATGGGTTGCATAAATATTAAATGTAATATGTACCAGCAACAACAAAACCAGCCGAAGCACGTCAGGAGTTATATGAGAACATATCCTAATCAAGAATGCTGAAAACGAAAAGAGAACATATGCTAGTGAACAGTATTCACAGACGCGAGATATATTATTGATCAAAGTCATGGGATACATATCAAAATTAGTGGACTACGAGTAGCAAGAGTACGAAAAAGATATTGACAGCAGTATGGATCACAGCAAGATGACAAGTGCTAAAGTGGTATGCATATTCTGGCATTCAGCCTGCTAGTATTTACAGCAATGTCTCTTCTTCAAGAGGAAAGAAAGACACTACTATTATGACAGAAGAGACCCTATGATGCGTGTCAACAGAAGTGCAGGTTCTGTTAGCCCAAGCCTAGTCGGAACCTGCTGCTAGACAGTGAAAGAAGCAAACGTTCACCACATGTGCGATAAATTTGCAGCCAGGCAGATATCCAACATCAGTCTGAAGAAGTGAACGCTATTGCAGTGTAATGCGGCAATGGACTGCCCGCAGGGGCTAGCTTCTCAGTGGAAGTTGCCCCTGTTCAATTTCTCAAGATGCGATATTTTGTACAGGTTACAATGTTCCTGAGCAGCTGCCGAAAGCGTGATCATTCGCTGTAAGGCCAGTCTAATAGGTGGAGAAATGAGGGATAAAGGAAGGAACATTATGGTTTGCATTTTTTAACATCTATCATGACATCTGCAGATCATGCCTTTTCCTTGGTTTCAAAACAAAATTCTACAGAAAATTTAAGTAGTCTAGCTAACGTGATTTTTTGCCAGTAATAAATTTCGGTAAATAGTCTCAAACAAAGAAACTTAACTGGAAAGACTGCATTCTCCTAGAAAAGGCACGTATATGAATATGACCCATACACCATAATGCAGAGTTGCAGACACAAGAAGAAAAACCTGGAGTATTTTCGCTACAAAATTTAGGAAGCCCAGTTTCACCACTTGTACTTCAGAGAACACCTTGTCCTGTTACTGCATAGCTTGATTGAATCTTACTTTCGCGTGAGTCGCAAGCAAATACCTCTTCTCCACAGGAGTCACTTTCAAACTGCAACATGGAATCCATGCTATCCACCGGGCATGTGTGATTATGTAACCCATGACTGCTTCTCTGGTTGTCCTCCTCAACAAGCCAAGTTGCACTTTCAGTTTCACCAATGTTACGACATCCAGACAATATGAGATCTAGCATTTTCCTTCGCACACTATAAACAGGGTTAGGCTCAACCAGACAACCTTTATTGTAACTCTCCCTAAGAAGCACTGTTTGTGTGCTTCCTTTGGTCGAAATGTAGAAAATGCCAGGGTGCTTAAGAAGAAGTTCCCGCATGTTTACCTCCATAGAGAAAGGTCTCCTGAAGTGTGCCAGCCTCTCAAGCGGTATCATTTTTTCTACTGTTGAGCTCAAAAGTTCATGAAGAATACCAACAATACGTTTCTCAAGCCGCTCGACATTGCTGATTGGATGCAAATCATTTTCCTCATAAGGTTTGGTATAGGGAAGCCTCTGCCAATTCTTAAGTTTTTCCCTGAATCCTTTCTCTATCTTAAATCCAGTAGGGAAGTTGATTGGAAAAGCATATTTTGTCTCATATTCTGCTAACCATTTTTCTGTATACTCCTTCTGCCTCCATTTCTCGACATTGGCTACAGCTAGATTCTCATCCCTAGAGATCAATGTCAAAGTATCAGGGGTTTCAAGAGAAAAATCAGATTGGTGGTTTGGCAGCATAGAGCACCTGTAGTCATCAGGCAGACCAAGTTCCTTCCTGACAAGCCATATCGCATGCATATTCAGAGTTCCATTCATAGACATCATGAGAAGTTTCTTCAGCCGCTGAACTATGGCAGGCTCATTTTCCCTGATGACAGCATCTTCTTCTGCAACCAAATCAGCCATCTTCCGGCTGATCCTACAGCAATGGTGCCTTTTGACGGGGTGCACATAGATCTCGAAAATATGGGGATATTTCTTGAGGAAAGCGCCGATCTCAATGTTCAGCCCGATCTCACGCCTCCACCTCAAAAGGAGCTGGAGGGATGCGTAGCTGTTCCTCTGCTGAGATATCACCTCACGCAAATCCAAAGCCTGCCTCAGGTTCCTGAGCTGTATCATCAGCTTGTCCAGCCTATGGTCTCTTGTCCTGCCCTCCAGACGGGTCCGTGCCGAATCCACTGGCTTCTTCCACCTCCTCTGCATACTACGATTAAACGGGCCGTAGCAGAACACCTCATCCAACCTGTGCGGGCACAGGGAAGATGCACGCAGATTTATTCGACCAAACACCTTAGACGCCATCTCACTTGTATGCTAGCAACCAAATCCTCACTCAGGGCATACAACAGCACAACATTGAGAACAAAAAAAAAATGAACCGGTACTATAAAGGAGCAATTGCAACTTATTCAATCTGCAACGAAAAGCAGTCCAAAGCATCGTTGTTAGTTCCAACACCAAAATCGAAAAAGTGAATTCACGATGTAGCTAGAAATTACCAGTTTCATTATCGAGTCTACTGAAGCAATGCGCGCGTTCGTATCGTGTGTGCAGTTGCGGGTGCGATTGGAGAAAGCGAGGTGGGCATTTCATCGAACAGGATGTGCTCGAGGTGGATGGAGCGAGCTCTGCCGTGCGGAGCCGTCGCGTACGCGCGCAGGGAAGGTGCACGGGAGGATAGGGGCAGAGCCTGGTGGCCGCAGAGGACGAGGGAGGGCGACGGCGAATCAGCGACAAGGGTAGCGGCTGCGGCGGGGGTGGAATCGGCACGACCAAGGCGGCTTTGGTTGCTTGGTTTCTGACTCAGGGATGAGCACGATTGTTAAAGCACTCTCCAGGTGGAGGCTGCACGAGGAGTACGTTCGAATCGGCCTCTTTCTAGCGAGTCGACCTTTTCGCACACGAGGAGGGAAAAGGCTCTCACCACACTGAGCTTCACCTTGGTGAACATACTGTAGAAACCAACGCAACAATAGAAACTTGCAGAAAAGGAAGTTTGGACATGATCTCAGGGATAAGGGACAACACAACAATTATAATAACAATTTTTTTTCACGGACTCGATTTACTTATGAAAAAGAGAGTTATGTACAACATATACACAGACTCAATGGAGCCAACATCCCGTACAACTCGACCCCTAGGCCTACTAGGATGCCGCCAACAAGGCACGAAGGCCAGTCGCGCCAGCCGTAGCCCAATCGCGAGCCTCGGATCGAATCATACCAAGAAGAGTACCCATGTTTAATGACGCGTTGTCGAAGATGACAGCGTTGCGCTGCTTCCAAATCCACCAGACCGTCAACCTGATCAGTGAAGACGTCCCCTTGCGCATAGCGCGAGGTGTGGAAGACGAATCCTGCAGCCACCTCTTCTCCATCCGGTGGTGTGACCATGGATCGGATCCAGGACAGCACCTCGTGCCAGATTGCCTTCGAAAATGGACAACTCACCGAGATGTGAGTCATGGTATCCTCCGTCTGATCGCACAGGGGGCAACGCGGGGGTTGGGCCAGTCCCCGCCTCGCCAACCGCTCAGCCGTCCAGCAACGGTCCTGACAGGACGGCCATACGAAGAACTTGACCCTAGGTAGGGCCCAAGTACGCTAGTTCAGCTACCAAGACCTCGAGGCGATAGATCCCTGGAAGAGGACTTCGTAGAAAGACTTGGCGGAGTACTAGGCATCCGATGTCCAGCGCCAGAGGAGAGTGTCCGGCTCGTCAGACAGCTCAAAGTCCTGAGCTCGTATCTAGAGTTGCACATACTGCCAGAGGGCAAGCGGGCTCAGCGCGCCCGGATGTCAGTAATCCATCTGCGCTCCAGAAGTGCCTCACTCACTGTCATGCGCTTCCGAGCGCGGCTGGGAATAAGCGCGAAAAGCGACGCCGTTTCCTCGATGGTCTGCCCGTCTAGCCAACGGTCTTGCCAGAATCGTGTATGTGGGACCCAAGTGCTTTGGCCCACGCATCCGTTAGACAAAATTCCGGTTGACTTTGGTATCGCGAAACACATCCAGCCCTACGACATCGCGGCTCGGCCAGATACCTGGCTCCAAGACTTTTTCCAGGCCTGCTGCATCGCCAAAGGAGGAAACAGCCTGGTCGCAGTCCGATATCTCACGCTTATGCCGAGGAAGATGATTCGATCATGGCTCAATGAACTGTCAGAGAATTCAATTCATAACTGGTATGATATGCAAAGTGCGTTCTTTTCAAACTTCGAGGGAACATACAGAAGGCCCTACACAGTCGGAGACTTGCAGCGTTGCACACAAAGACCCGGAGAAACTTGTCGGGATTACCTCGGACACTGGATTGACACGAAGAACTCCTGTGAAGGAGTAAACGAGCAAACTGCGATAGAAGCTTTCATCGCAGGACTTTCAGTCGGACTTTTGCGTCACAGATTGAAGCGTGGCCACGTCACAAATTTGGGAGAAATGATAGAGACGGCAAGCAAATATGCTGATGCCGATGATGATTCAAAAGAGCTACTAAATATTCTGGCCAATCCCAACGCGGCCAAACAGCCAAAACAATAAGCTCAGAAGCGCAAGAACACCTTGGAATATAAACTGGCTCCGGACAACGCAGTTATTAGCGCAACGTTCGGATCTGGAGGACGAGGAGGGCGCGGAGGCGGACGGGGTCGAGGCCGTGGAACTTACCGAATCCAGGGCAGAGGAGAACAGCAACCCGGAAGAACCTATACCTGGGCCGACATTGCCAACAATCCCCGCGTCCACCACTTGGATAGTAATGGAGGATCTACCCACACAAATGCCGAGTGTCGTTTCAATGACGACATCAAAAAATACGAATCCGCAAGCTACAGAGCCAAGAAACAAAAAGGAAAGAAAAATTCCGAGAAAGGCAAAGAGCTCAAGGAAGATTCCGACATGGAAGAAGCGGATGCCACACAACCCAAGTCGGACGGAAAGAAGGATTTTACGACTAAGAAAGACGCATACGTCTGCTTCCTTGGATCTCAACCGGCTAAGGCCAAGAAGGCGGTTCTCCATGAGCTCAATGCCATGGTTCCGTCTGTTCCACAATTTCTGGATTGGTCAAATGTAACCATCACCTTTGATCGCTCAGATCACCCGAGGAAAACACGTCGTCAGTGAAAGTATCCCCTGGTCGTCAATCCTCTTATTGATGGCTATGAGTTCTCTAAAACTCTCATGGACGGTGGAAACAGCATTAACATCCTCTACATCGAGACGCTCCACCACATGAAGATCCACGAAAACCAGTTGAGTTACAACAGTGTAACTTTCAATGGCATCGTACTAGGGAGACAGGCGGATTTTCTGTGTGAGATTACTCTGGACGTGACATTCGGAACCCGAGATAATTACTGGACCGGGTCATTCTCTTTTGAGGTGGTACCGTTCAAAAGTGCTTACCATGCCATCTTCAGACGTCCGTCTTACTGGACGTTCATGGATCGTCCATGTTACATCTACAATATGATAAAACTTCCAGGTCCAAAGGGCATCATCACCATCCGGGGAAATCCGAGGAAAACGCGAGAGTGTGATGAAGGATCTGCTGCCTTTGCCGAAGCCGTGCTACACGCCCAGGAGTACCAGGAGCTCAAGAAGACCATAAACCCGTTCGAGATGCCCGCTATGAAGAACGAGGTGTTGAAGCCAAGCATACAGTTCAAGGCGTTGGAAGAGACGAATAAAACTTCGTTGAAGGACGATGATCCCTCCAAGAAGACGAGCATAAGGGTAGGCTTAGACCTCGCATAGGAAAGCGCGCTCGTCGAGTTCCTCAAAGCTAATAGTGATATCTTCGCATGGAAGCCTTCTGACATGACCAGAGTATCTAGGGAAATTGCCGAGCACTCTTTTAATGTGTACCCTGACGCTAAACCCGTCAAACAGTCTTTACGACAGTTTGGTGATGAAAAGTGCAAAGCAATAACCAAGAAATTGGCCCGACTAGAATTAGCCGGATTCATAATAGAGGTCATCCATACAGTTTGGATGGCAAATCATGTATTCTTCCCTAAAAAGGACACTATTGATTTACGGATGTGTGTTTATTATATCGCTTTGAACAAGGCATGCCCAAAAAGGCCCATTCCCTTTGCCAAGTATCGATCAAGTTACCGACTCGACGACATGGTCGGAGTTACTCTGTTTTCTCGATGCATATTCCGGATATCACCAAATACCGATGAAAGAGTCAGATCAAATTAAAACATCTTTCGTCACTCCTTTTGGAACCTTCTGCTACAAAACTATGCATTTTGGCTTAAAGAATGCAGGAGCAACATATCAACGCACTATGCAACATTGTCTCAACAATCAAATCGGACGCAACATACATGTATACGTAGATGACATAGAGTTATGTTCAAAAATAAGGGAACTTTGATTTCCGACTTGGAGGAAACATTTGCTAGTCTACAAAAATTCAATATGATGCTAAATCAGAAGAAATGTTTCTTTAGAATTCCAGCCGGAAAATTATTTGGTTTCACCGTATCTAAGAGAGGCATAGAGGTGAACCGGGACAAAATCAAGGCTATACTCAACATCACCAGGCCGACTCGCCTGAAGGACGTGCAACGACTCACTGGTTGCATTGCAGCAGTGAGCCGGCTCGGCGAAAGAGCCGCACCTTTATACAAACTCTTAAAGAAAACCGAGAAATTTGTCTAGACCCAGTAAGCTGATACTGCCCTACAAAGTTTGAAAGACCTACTTTCAAACCCACCACTTCTCGCAGCGCCAAAACCTCAAGAGCCTATGTTACTCTATATTGCAGAGATCAACAAGGTCATAAGTGTGGTAACAGTAGTGGAGCGTGAGGAAGAGGGCCACGAGTATAAGGTGCAGCGTCCAACTTATTACCTGAGTGAGGTTCTGACAGAATCAAAACAACGGTATCCACACCATCAAAAGCTAGCCTATGGAGTGTTCTTCGCTTCCAGAAAGCTACGCCACTATTTTCAAGAGCATAAGATCACAGTGGTGAGCACTGCTCTCTTGCGATATATAATCAATAATCGCGACGATATAGGACGTGTCACAAAGTGGGAATAAAGCTTGCAGCTTTTGACATTGAATATAAGCCGCGTACAACAATCAAGTCCCAAATACTTGCCGATTTCGTTGTTGATTGGACAGAGGCGGCAGAAAACAAAACCTGTAGACTCAGAATTTTGGACCTTTCATTTTGACGGATCAAAAGCACGTGGGGGTTCGGGGGCTGGCGTGGTGCTCAAATCACCCCAAGGAGATAAGCTATTCTATGTGTTACAAATACACTTCACGGGGACCAACAATATTGCCGAGTATGAAGCATTGTTGCATGGAATACGCATGACTAACAATATTGGCGTAACAAGACTCATGTGTTACGGAGACTTGGATTTAGTTGCTCAGCAAGTAGCCGACATCTGTAGTGCAAACAAGCACATGGAAACATACAAAGCTGTCGTGGATGAATTATCTAAATGATTCAAGGGTTTTGAAGTACAACACATCCCTCGAACAGAAAATGAGGAAGCAGATGCTCTATCAAGGATAGGCTCTGTGCGGAAACAAGTACCGGATGGCGATTGTTTAGAGCATTTAAGGGTGCCCTCATAATCGTAGTTGATGAGGACTATCCGACGAAATCCGACTCACCTTTATAGCAGTTCTGGATGTAATTCCTAGATGGACAAAACCCTATCTGGATTTTCTGATAGACGGAAAATTACCCAAAGACGAAGTCCTGAGCCGATAGATCGTCCGACGAGCGAAAGCCTACACTATAATAAATGGTAAGATCTATAAGAGGAGTGTTTCTAGGGTTTTTCAGCGATATATTTCTCCTGAAGGAGTGGAAATCTTACGAGAAATCCACGAAGGCGAGTGTGGTCACCATGCTGCAGCCAGATCCTTAGTGGAAAAAGCTTTTAGACATAGATTTTTTTGGCTTACAATTAAGGCGGATGCCGACAAACTGGTCAAAACGTGCAAAGGCTGCCAAAAGTACGCCTATCAGACACACATTTTGGCTGAACAACCGCGAACAATCCCTATTACATGGTCATTTGCGGTCGGGAGTAGGACCGTTTTGCACAGCAACATGTGGATTTACTCACCTATTAGTGATGGTGGATAAATTTACAAAGTGGATTGAGGCTAAACCCGTAACAAGTTGCGATAGAGCCACAACCAAAAAATTCATCAAGGACGTGATCATCCGATTCGAATATCCACACAGTATAATTACCGATAACGGGAGCAATTTTTCCATGAGAGAACTAGCTAAATTATGCAGAACAAGGGATCCGACTTGATCATCAGTCGCGCATCCACGAGCTAATGGACAAGTCAAAAGAACTAACAGTCTTATTTTACAAGTACTCCGACCTCGTCTTGAGGCACCACTTCGTCGTGCCGCGGGGGCTTGGGCGGAAGAATTACTGTCTGTGATATAGAGCTTACGTACAACTCCTAATAGATCAACCAGATACACTCCTTTCTTCTTGGTTTACGGTGCAGAAGAAGTTCTTCCAAGTTATCTACTTCATCAGTCTCCACGAATCAAAGCGTATATCAAAGAAGATGTAGAAATTTTTCTACAGGATGATCTTTATATAATCAAAAAAGTACGCGTCGTTGCTGAGCAGAGATCTACAGCCTATCAACAGAAGTTGCGCAAGTATCATAGTTAGAGAGTACAAAACCGTTCTTTCAGGAACGGCGATTTGATTCTTCGACTTGTGCAAAAAAGAAAGCACAAACTTTCCCCGATTTGGAAAGGACCTTTTATGATTTGGAGAGTTCTGCATAATGGGTTGTATTATTTAACCGATATGAGACCAGTTAAAGAAAGACCAGATACTTGGAAAAGAAAGAGAGTTGGCGGTAGTACAGACCCGGATGAGATAGACCGTCCATGGAATATTGCATAGATACGTCCCTTCTATTCTTAGTTATATTTCCTTATAATCATATATGTATATGTTCCAAGTTAAATAAAGTGTTGGTTTCCTCATGAGTAATCTTTGAGAAGTTTTTTGCCATCTTATTTCCAAAAGAGCATGTCATTTTTCAGAAATCCCAGAATGCTTGAAAGTACTTTATGCTCATGTTCGTTCTGGTTATGATTTTTGAATATTTAAAAAATGTTACCTTAGGGTAAAAAAATCAATTTACTGTTTATACTTTGGTTTTTTATCCGATTGCTTAGACGCGGGTATTTTCTGAGTAATGAATTGTTGGTACTGGAAGCCGGCTTTGTTTCCGAGTTTAAACTGATTTAGCAATTGAGCTTCGTTTCTCAGCAAATTTTTCGTCCTAAAGGTTGGCCGGCTCATGAAAGGGACGAGGCAGCCAGATAAAACAACAAGTATAGGCATAAAAAGAGTGCTTCAGAAATTTTCAAGCACACACATAAAATATATACAAAGAAAAGTGGTACGATAGTAAAGGCATCAGTTCTTACAAACCAGCACAATCAAAATAGTGTTTCCATTATTACATGCCCAAGTTCAGAATAATGCATCTAAAATGTTTATACTACATAATTAGGTGGTGGTGATGAAGAGCGTGGAGAGCTGGAGTCGACATCATTGTCACCTTGGACCTTAGACTCGGAAGCTGCTTCGACAAGGCTGTCTTCTGACTCTTGAGGCGAGGGAGGCACAACAATAGATTCGAAGAATGGCGTCATGTAGTTGGTCATCTCCGCCACACGGCAAGCGTAACCTGCACAAGAATCTTGGATAGTGATGGGAAAATGCCAATCGGGGTATACCCATGAAGCGGAGTCGCCAGCTGGATCGAGCCGACTGAAACCTAGCCCTGAGCAGGTCGACTCGCCCAATACGACGACTGGCGCATGCTGGACCCAGACGAGTGGCGCCGACTGGAGGCCCAAGACGACGACTTCAATACAAAGCCCACCAAATACTTGTAAACCCTAACTGGCTGCATATATAAAACCACCAGGGGCACCCCCACGATGTATGCTCTCCCATCTCATATTAGATCTAGTCTCTCCCACCGCCTCCGGCGACTCCATTGTAAACCAATCTATGATCATATACTGGATTGATAGCAGGACGTAGCGATCCTCCACCGAGGGGACGTGAACCTGGGTACATCGTGTGCCAATCTCGTTCCCGGATTCTCCTACATCGCCTTGCTTCCTCTACGTAAGCTACCCCTAGTAGCATCTGCCGTGCAATACCACGACAATTGGCACCCATCGTGGGGCTAGCGGTGCTTGGAGGGTGATAATCCGAACGGGATCCTTCGCCATCGCCCATGGCCGATCGCATCTGGACTTCTGCCCAAGAAAGCCGATTAATTGGCCCAGCTGCCTGCCAACGCGGCCAACGCATCCGGTCGACTCGAAGATTTCAAACACGCACATACGTGAGATCGCTTCATACGCCCCGATGAGTTTCCGACTCTGTTTTATTATTCTTGTCTTTTGCCCTACCAATTGATTACTCTATTTGGTTTAATATTGCGTGCAATGCTTGTACGATCTGGCTCGTAAGACTAATCCCAGAGGCAGGACAAGACCAGAGTAGCCTTAATTGCTACAGATTGTTTTGTCGGCCGGCGATTGAGCGGCAAGCAATTGCAGTCCAGGGATAAAATCAATCTGTCCAACCCATCATCGGTGACATCTTTTCCCCTTCTAATTATTAATATGTATATGAAGTACGATTGGGCCTGGTGCAGTGACTATATGAAGTACGATTGGGCCTGGTGCAGTGACTAGATCAATGGAAAACAGTACACGTATAGTAAAACGTGTGTAGATCAGTTATACATTTGTCTACTATGTATCTCCGTTTGCATGATCAAACTTTGCACTCACTGAGATCGTATAATTAAGCATACGTACTAATATTTTGCTTTATTTGACCATATGTACGCGGAACAAATCAATCGATACTGCATGTCCATATAAAGCGGTACGGAAATTCAGGCTTGGCGACTATAGCGCGCACACCAGCACCTTGGTGGAAGCACACCGATAAAGCAGTCTTGACTGACTCCGTCCGACCAATGGTCCGACCCAGCTCGGGAGACTCGCCTCGCCTCTCGCGATTCACCCGTTGCAGACTCGCCTGCCGTGTTAACATCGTCATAATGCGACCTTTGTCCGCCACGCCGCCTTCGCCAAAGCGCGACCTCCGTCCGCCGTGTCGACCCCGTGTCCGCCGCGTCGATATCGCCGTAGCACGACCTTCGTCCGCCGTGTCGACTCCGTGTCCGCCGCGTCAACATCGCCGTAATGCGACCTTCGTCCGCCGCGCCGCCTTCGCCAAAGCGCGAACTCCGTCCGCCGCGTCGACCCCGTGTCCACCGCATCGACATCGCCGTAGCGCGACCTCTTTCCGCCGTGTCGACCCCGTGTCCGCCGCGTCGACATCCCCGTGGCGCGACCTCCGTCCGCCGTGTCGACCCCATGTCCGCCGCGTCGACTTCGCCGTAGCGCGACTACCTTCCACCGCGTCGACTCCGTGTCCGCCGCGTCGACATCGCCGTAGCGTGACCTCCGTCCGCCGCGTCGACTCGTGTCCGCCGCGTCGACTCTGTGTCCGCCACGTCGACTTCGCCATAGCGTGATACACGTCCGCCGTGTCGACCCCGTGTCCGCCGCGTCGACTCTTTCCGGCTATGTCGAATGCGCACGCCGCGCCTGCTAAGGGACCTTCATCGTCCGAGTCGCCAGAGAGGGTCGAATTCCACGCTGCATGGACTCACCACTGGGTGTCTCTTCCCCTGGAAAAAATCAATTCACCTTTGTCAACCTTTGAAAGAGCGACTCGGATCGTCCATGAAAAACGCTAACCGAGAGCCATCATTGGAGTCGCCTTGCTCGACTGGCCTTCTGGGCCAAGACAAATGGTTGTGCTACACAAACAACACCATGTCCTCCTCAACCTTAGACAGTGCGACTCGCACGGCCAAGTACTACAGACGAGGACTCGCAAACCGAGCCTCGGATCGTCCAGGAAGAATGCCCAGCCGAGAGCCATATTTGGAGTCGCCATGCGACTGGCCCCCCGGGCCAAGACGGGATCATTACCATTGACGGGTTCACCCTTGTTGGTTGCCTGGCCACCAACGGTGACCAGGGCTTTCGAGATCTTGCCAACACCAAGAGAGGCGAAAGCCTCTGGTGCTGATGATGGAGTACTGGATGGAGTCGGTGGCGGCATTGCAGGGGAGATAACAAGATTTTGCTGACACAATGGCTTGCCTGGTTTGCTGTCTGGCTTAATCTTACTCTTCAAAATTGCTTTAGCTCTGAAGCACCAAAATCCGAATGTCAGGTGTGCTTTGGAAAGAAAGAAAGGTACAAGGTACTAAAAACAAAGACAGGCTGCTTACTTTTTATCTACTAGCAGCACTTGGCTACCAGCAGTGATAACAACTTCCTTCGCCTTGCGCTTCTTGGAGGCGGAGGCGTAAACTTCTTGCACCTCGTCATCCTCCGTCGCCTCCGGATCGTCTGAGAGATAGCCCTCTAGTGGATATAGCTCAGACTCGGGGAGTTTCTCGAGCTGACAAAGTCAAAAAGCATCGATGAAAATAGAGTCAGAGAAAGAAACAGAAAAGAACGAAAAAAATGTGAAAACAGAGTCGAAATATTTACCCAAGTCAGAGGACGGTTAGACGTGAACATCTTCATGGAGACATCCAGAACTTTTTGTTCCACTCTCTCCTTGATCAAATACTGCATGATGGACCTGTAATCCTTCACCGGAATCCGGTTCGGGCTGACCCTCATGTTGTCCTTCTTGTCGCCGGTGATGGAATACATGAGTCGATCTCCATGGTGCTGTAGAGGCTGAATCCGATGCTCCAGCCAGCAGTGGATCAAGTCGAATCCACGAAGGCCCATGTGCTTCATCTGAAAATCAATCCGCCTCTTGGCGAGGATCAAGATATCCGATAGTTCCGGCGCCTCCGTGTCCCATGACTTTTGGTGGGGAGCGGCACCGTCGACGAAGGCTGGAAGACCTTCTGCCTTTCCGGGGACTAGAATATCCTTATGATAGAAGAAAGTTCTGGCCCAGCGTTTGACGGATTCGCTAGTGTTAATCCTAGGATAAACTCGGTTTCTCCTAAGGACTAAGCTAAGAGTGCCAGTGGTGTAAGGCACACCAGCACTAATGGAGTTCTTCCCGGTACCATAGTAGTACCGGAAAAGGGTGAGACTTGGCCTAATGCCAAGAAACCCCTCGCATAAGGCTGCATGAGTATTAAGCTCTAGCAGGGAGTTGGGAGGAAGATTATGGAGCTGCACATCGTAGTTTTTTAGTACCTCGATGAAGAAGTCTGATGGTGGAAGGCTGAGGCCACGGTCGATGTCCGTGCTGAACAGCACCCGCTCGCCGCTACGCGGGGCAGGAGTGGCGTGTCTTGAGGCGCTCCGCCACGCGTCGGCGATGATGAAGCCCTCATCCTCCATGACCTGGATCTCGGTGTCATCCATGAAGCTTGGGACAAAGAGGCCCCGCATCTTCTTCTCATCCGCCGCCGACGTACCCGCCGCCGATCCGCAGCCAGATGCAGATGCCATCGCTCTTGGAGAAAGGAAGATTGGTGGGGGAAAGAGATTTTTCTCGCAGCGTGTAGATGTGAATGGCTGCGGAGGACTCGAGGAGTACGCGGAGGCAATGAATGAAGTGGCAGAGAGATGAATCTGGGAGAGAAGGGTTTTCTCCTCTCTTTTATTTGTCTCTGTGCCAAGATTCGTGCTTCAGTTGCGCGATTTACGCCACGCGTATAGGAGAGAGGGGGGTAGCTTCCTCGTGATTCCTCCTCCCCCTCGATTCTTGTGTGAGCATTAAAACGGTGCTCTGTTCTATAGGGAGCGGACCCACCAACGGTTGTGTCGATGGGACTTCTATCAGTGACAGAACCTGGTCTGAAAAGTTGTCAGTCCGCACGCCGCTGTAAAATCTGACTCATGTTTCAAACTGAGCAAGGAAAAGACTAAAGTCAGAAAAAAAACATATCCGACTCAACTGACTCGGAATCCTACACTATTGAATGAAGTTTTCAGGAACCCTTCAAGATTCTCAAGACGAAGAAACCATCAAGCTAGATGATTTATCCGACTTTGGATCTTGGAGACTTCCGGGGGCTACTGTTGGGGATATACTTTCCGGGTATACTCACAGGACTCGTTGACCAGGGTGGCCCACCAACGAGTTAGAGATTTGCTTCACGGGCGGCCTAGTCAGAGAAAGAGGATGAGCCAGTTCCGGCTACAATAAGGCCCAGAAGAGTTACCGACTTAGGCCTATAGTATTACTTGTAGTCCAAGCTGTATCTAGTTATCGACTCAGTAACGTAGTCGGATAGGTCATTCCTGTAACTCTAGGTCCTGGTGACTATATAAACCAGACCTATGAGAGCCTTTAGGGCATAACCATAATCACAACTCGCATAGGAGAAACTCTCTTGTAATCCACTGTAACATCCAGCTTACACCGATATATTACTGGGTTGCTAGCAGGAGTAGGATCCGATCACCATAATCGGATCTAATCCTGGGTAAACTTGTGCTCACCGTTCCTGGAACATCTGACGTCTCACACCCTATCTTATCAACGCTGCTAGTACCCCCTATGGCGTACTTGTCGACAATGTGATGACATGAAGAGGTGGAGAACTAAAAGGAAGTTCATAATAAGATCCTATGTTGTGACGGTAAGGATTAGGGAGATACTCATCCTTGCTCCTTCTCTGATCTGATTGACGCATCATCTCCATCCTTTGCGGAAACATGTCCTCCCAATTTGGGAGAGGTTTGATCTCCGAGCTAGATGGCGATGATGCTTCTTTTGGTTCCACCTCCTTGATCCTCTTCACGGGATTCTCTTCCTTCTTCTTTCAAACCTTGTTGACATGGAAAGGCTGCATGGCTTCGTTGCACGGATGTTGTTAGAACGGGGGTGTATGGAGATGGCGATGGTTTTTCGAGGCTGGAGGTTGTAGCTCTGCGAAAACTTAATGAAAAAGGTAAGATGCAACCATCTTTACAAGGGTAGGTCGAAAACCCTAGCCTCCATGCTTAATGAGCAACTATACGGGCGCGGGTCGTATAGATCCCGCCGTATAATTGCAAACCAACTATAGATTTTTTTATTATATAAGGCAGTAATAACTATACGGCCACAACTATACGGCGGGAGATTTCCTCTCGCCGTATAGTTGGTCGTTAACCTTTCTGTATCTTGGCATAAAAACTTGAGAATGTGATGAACAACTATACAACCACAACTATACGACCAGAATTTTTATTCCCGCCGTATAGTTGGTCGTTAAGTTTTTAGTACTAAGGAATAAATTTTCGGGGATGGTGTAGATAACTATACGGCCGGAATTTTTATTCCCGTCGTATAGTTGGTCGTTAAGCTTTCCGTAATCACCAAAAAATAACTTTTTCTTAGAAAATTCTTTATTAGTCTGAAAATTAATGGAATACCAAGTTTTGACAGACAAATGATAGCTTAAATTTTTGACCAACATTAACATAAACTGAGCTAGATTTTATCATAACCAAATTTCTTTTATTTCTCAAAAGCTTCATGTGTTCCTTATTCAAACTCAAACTTAACTAAAACTTACCTTGGAAATTTTTAAAAATTACTCGCCCCTTTATTTTGCATGGGTTGCCTCCCATGAAGCACTCTTTTTTGGATCGTAGCTTGACCATACATGTGCTCACTTTGTCTCGATCTTGTCCTTCTTCCGGTTTTTCCATTACTTCCATATTTTTGCTCAATCAACTCTTCTGGAGTAATTATTTATATGGTGATTGCACTTATATCTTCTTTTGCATGATAATGCTTCAAACGTTGTCCATTCACTATCCATAAAAGAGAAGGTGTTTTCCTCTAGAGCTTCACTGCTCCTGATGCATAAGCTTCTTCAACTATATAGGGGCCTTCCCACTTTGATCTGAGCTTTCCTGAAAATAACTTAAGACGAGAGTTATAGAGCAGTACTTTATCTCCATTTTTAAAACCTTATCTTCTATTTTTTCTATCATGCCATCGTTTTTACTTTTTCCTTAAATAGTCTAGCATTTTCATAAGCCACATTCCTAAACTCATCTAAAGCATGGATGTCTAATAGACATTTTTCTCCTGCTGCCTTAAGATCATAGTTTAAATTCTTGATTGACCAAAAGGCTCTATGTTCCAATTATAAAGGTAGATGCCACGCCTTACCGTTTACCATCTTATATGGTGTCATACCCATCAGATTTTTAAATGCAGTGTGGTATGCCCAAAGAGTGTCATTTAGCTTGTATGACCAATCTTTTCTTGATTTATCCACCGTCTTATCGAGTATGGTCTTAAGTTCTCTTTTAGAGAGTTCCACTTGACCACTTGTTTGGGGATGATATGGTGAAGCAACGCGGTGGGTTACTCCATATTTTTCGAGGATTTTCCTAAAAGTTCCCTTCATAAAATGAGAACCACTGTCCATAATTAAAAATCTAGGAACTCCAAACCTGGGAAATATGACATCCTTGATCATCTTCACGGAAGTGGTTGCATCTGCATGGTTAGTTGGGATTGCTTCAACCCATTTAGTAACATAATCGACATCAACAAGAATATGAGTGTAACCATTTGATTCTATAAAGGCTCCCATGTAATTCATTCCTCATACATCAAATGGTTCAATTATAAGACTATAATTCATTGCCATCTCTTGTCTTCTGCCTATATTACCTCTTCTTTGGAAAACATCAGAATACTCCACATACCTTTGTGCATCTTTGAACAAGGTGGGCCAATAGAATCCGGATTGAAGTACCTTTTCCGCAGTTCGCCTGCCTGCATGATGTCCTCCATAGGGGCTGCCATGTCAAGCTTGCAAAATTGCATTCATTTCATGGTTAGGAACACACTTTCGAATCATTCCATCGGGTTCATGATGATAAATAACTAGATCATACCAAAAGTAATGTCTAAGATCATTAAAGAATTTCATTCTTTTGTTTCTTGTCATACCAGGGGGTACAAATTTTACTGCTAGATAATTAACATAGTATGCACACCATGGATCAATTACTTCATTTTTTGCTAAGTATTCTCCTGGAAATGACTCATTTATAGGTACAGAGTCGGTAATTATTCCCTCCATCCTAGATAGATGATCTGCTACTGGATTATCCTTACCTCTCCTATCTACTATTTATAAACCATATCCTTGTAGTAGTAACACACACCTAATCAACATGGGCTTTGCATCCTTTTTAATAAGTAGGTGGCACAAAGCTTGGTGATCTGTATGAATTATTACTCTAGATTTAATAATGTAATATTTAAATTTGTCATAGGCAAAAAAATTATAGCAAGGAACTCTTTCTTGCTAGAAGCATAGTTTTTCTGAATTTTATTAAGAGTCCTACTAGCGTAATGAATAACATTTAAATTCTTCCTGTCTCGCTGTCCTAATACAGCTCCTAAAGCATAATCACTAGCATCACACATGATTTGAAATGGTTCATCCCATTTTGGGGGTTGCATGATAGGTGCTGAAACTAATTTGCTTTTAAGATTTTCAAAAGCTGCAATGCAGGCATGGTCTAGGTAGAACGGAGTTTCTTGGTCAAGAAGGTTAGTAATAGGCATAGCTATTTTAGCAAAATCATGTATAAAACGCTTGTAAAAACCTGCATGTTCCAGAAACATTTTTAAGTTTTTAATGTCTTGAGGTATGGGAAGGTTTTCTATAGCACTTATATTCGTCTTATCTATTTCTATACCTTTTTCTAAAACCTTATGTCCAAAAACTTTACCTTCTCTTTCCGTGAATCGACATTGCACCCAATTCAAAACTAAGTTCGATTGTCTGCATCTCTACAAAACTTTGGTTAAATTGTAAAGACAATTATCAAATGTTGTTCCACAAACAACGAAATCATTTGTTAGAACTTCCATGGTCTTCTCAACAAGATCATCAAAGATTTTTAAAACACATTCTTGAAAAGTTGCATCTGCATTACATAAGCCAAATATGATTAATCTATAAGCATAAGTACCATAAGGACATTCGGAAGTCGTTTTATCTTGATCTTCGGGCTGTATAGAAATTTGAGAATAACCAGAATAACCATCAAGAAAACAAAAATAACAATTATTGCTTAGTCTTTCTAAAATTCTATCCATGAATAGTATAGGTTTATGATTTTTCTGTGTTTCACGGTTTAGTTTTCGAAAATCGATGCACATGCAATACCAAACAATAGGCCTTATTGAGATTAGCTCACCATTATCATTCATAGCAGCATCAAGACCCCCATGTCTTTGTATGTAATTAGCTGGGCTAACTCACTTACTATCAGAAACAGGATATATTATGTCGGCATCTAATAAGCGTATAACTTCTTTTCTTACTACCTGTTTCATTTTAGGGTTAAGCTGTTGGGGGGGTAACCTCGGATAGGGTAAAGACGGGGAAAGACGAAAGGATGTTCCCCGTCCAGTTTCCGAGTTATAGTCTAAGTCGGCCTAATCCTGTAGAGGTCGGCCGATATATGAAAGAGCAGGACCCTTATGATGATATCCAGGCATTACCCGGCCGAGATACTGCGTAAGTCGGCTGGGTTAGCCCGAGTAGTCTCGATGCAGGTGAAGGACGAGCCGAGTTATGCGAGGCAGGGTCGAATGATACGAAGCTTGCAAGAGAAGGAGAAGCCTGAAGTCAAACTCTAGTCACAAGCTAGGGAGAATCTGAGCAGAGCCAAGCACAAAGGACAAAGGAGCAGAGCGACAGAGGGGCAGAAGGAGGTCATGGAGGTGACAGTACTGAAGCCCGAGGCACGCAGGAGGGGCCCTCTGGAACCTTGCCATCATTAGAAGGGCGACACGGAAAGGAGGGTGCCGAGTTACTATATTGGGACAGGCATATTCCTCAAATATGCTTGCCATGTCAGCCCTAGAGGAACCCAGGGCTCTCCTTTATAAGGGGAGGCTTGGACCTTGAGAAGGGCATCGACTCATTTAGGACCGTTAGGCTGGTAAAGTTCTCTCTTTCTTCTTGTACACAGCTCAAGGAGCACTTGTAGCCCAAGGGAGGAGAAATAAAGATCTTTACCTTAGTCTTCTGTGTGTAGAATCAACTACATCTTCCCTCCCCAGATCCTTCTAGCATCCATTGGCCCCATACTTTAGCCTACCCATGGCATCTGCCGTGCCACCACCACGACAGTTGGCGCCCACCATGGGGCCAGCAGCGGTGCTAGCTGGAGTCATGATCCGGACGGGAAACTTCATCAACACTAGCGAGCGCATTGTCTCTGGCTTAGTCCGGAGACTCGATCTCTGTGATTACGTCAGCGACAATGCAGGCAGCTTCAAGGGAAAAGCTCCACCGCACAACGGTGTATTCATCAACTTGGTCGGGCACCAGATCTACGTCGGCGTCGACATCTCCGGCGTTTATCCTCACCAAGTTGTTATTGCAGGAGAACCTCCCCTTAGCGCCGCAAGCAGTCCGCGCGGAGCGTGCACTGTCAGCAGCGTCGAGGTGATGGTCGCAGCCGGGGTGCAGGCGGGAGCAGCGGGCGCCGGATCAAGCAGAGAACCGACGACAGGTGTGCAGGTGGCGCCCAGGCAGATAGCTCCGCAACCCACCGAGGTAATTCCTTCAGTGGCCAACCAGGCCGAAGTGCAGGAGACAACCCCGAAAGCACCAAGGGTAAGAGGGCCACCTTTGGAAAGACCAGAAAACATTCTTCAGGCAACTATAGATAATCTGACTACACCTGTAGCGCCGATACTTGATCCGGCTAATGCTCAGGCAGAATTAGAAGAGACCAGGCAGAAAGTGCTGGTAGAGGCAAAAAAGGTGTCAGCCTTGCGGGAGTCCTTAAACAGGACCCTGCAAGAATATGCCAGGGCAAACAAGCTTGACGTCGCTCCCGAGCGGGTCGACGAGTTGAGATTGAGAGGAAAACACCTCATAGATGATATCAACAAGGAGCATGATGCTCATAAAGAAGAATCAGTTGATCTATGCTTGCCGAGGTACAGTACCCCGACAAAGAACCTGAGAGCGGCGAATGCCGCAGCATTAGAGTTAGAAGGATTAACCGGCGAAGCCCGATAGAAACAACAAGAAAGAGTGAATGAGATGGTGCGCATTGCGAACCAACAGAATGAAGAAATGCTCAGAGCAGATCCGGTGAGGCCAGGTGCCTCGCGAATGGTTCACTCGGCTGGTGCAGCACCTGCCTTATCTGTGGCAGCAGCATCTTCACCCGGAAACAATGCACGAAAGGACAGAGCGGTAACATCGGGAAAGAGAAATAAGCAAATTGTTCCATATGATCCGGCGATAGCCGGAAAAGCAAATGAGAACGGAGGCAATGGAAGCCGAGGTAACAGTGGCGAGAGAAACCCCGACCGTGCCGAGAAAGGCAGCGGAAGCCGAGGCAATGGAGATCTCGGAAGAAGAGAACCCAGAAGAGGGAACCACGAGAACAATATCCCGGTCGAAGGAAGGAGAGAACCGCCACCCAACCCGCAGCCGAGACATGAACCTCGGCAGGAAAAAGAAGCGAGACCAGCTCGCCACAATCAGGTGAATGAAAGGTACAATGATGGTTATTCCGAGATGGAATATGCGATTCATGGTGGAAATAACCACTATGGAATGCAGGAGAGAATTCTATATAGAGATTTGCCGTCAAGTGATGCCAGAGTAAAGTTAGACCGGCTATACCGGTCCGAGTTGCTAGAAGAACAGGGTCCATCGGGTCCGACATGCTTCGGACCACGGATCATGGGCGAACCACCCGTGCCGAATTTTCAGTTGGCAAGAGGCACAAAAACATATAATGGGAGCACCAAACCACAAGATTGGTTGATCGATTATGCTACTGCTATAAAAATAGCAGGTGGAAACTTACGGTGGGCAGTACGATATGTGCCGCAAATGTTGGAAGGACCAGCTAGAGTATGGTTGAATAACCTGCCGGCAGGCAGCATTAACTGTTGGTTGGACTTTGAAGAAATGTTCGTTAGCAACTTCACCAGTACTTACAAAAGGCCAAACCGGCCGCAGCAGTTAGCCATGTGCAAGCAGAGGCCGAATGAGACAGATAGAGAATTCTTAACTCGGTGGTGTAACCTGAGAAATTCGTGCGAGGGAGTTATAGAATCGCAGGCAATAGCTTGGTTCGCCCAAGGATGCCGCTATGCCAGTGTATTATGGCAGCGACTGCAAAGAGATATGCCAACCACATTGGCAGAAACCATCAGGATAGCGGATTCCTATGCATTGGGAGATCCGACGCAACCAGAATTAATGTCGGCAGATCATCGGGAACATCAAGATCAATATGCAAGAGATGTGGCCAGGTCATCCAGGCGCAATGACTTCAGAGGAAGAAGAAGAGAAGAGAGACCGGATTACAGATATGGTTCAACCCAGGTGGCAGAAGTAGTGCAAGATCAGCCGAGTCACGAAAATAGTCAACGGCAAAAGAATGGTCCTCAGCAATGGACACCAAGGAATGAAGGAAAGAGACAGTGGACACCAGAGCAAAAGAAGCAATGGCAGGAGAGGCCGAAGTACACGTTTGAGTCTATGTTAGATCAGCCGTGTAAATTTCACACGTCAAACCTGGCCAGGCCAGCCAACCATACAACCCGCCAATGTGCATGGATGAAAAATGCAATGGGTAACCCCGCAGGCATATAGGCAGTGCCTCTCCAGGCACATCAGCAGCATCAGCCACAGTTGACTGGAGCAAATGCACAACAACTGATGTTACCACCTCCTCCCCCGAGGTATGAAAACTCGGACCGGAGAGATGCGGTGCATCAAGTGATAAACCAAGGTCCGGATGGAAGGACAAATCAAGGAAGTAATGGATGCAATGATTACAGAGAACATCATCAATCATATTGCGTGTTCACAACAGAACAGCAAGACAGGCAGAGTGTACAGCGCTGGCATATGGAAGTAAATGCAGTTATGCCGTCAGTACCAAGATATGTGCCTTGGTCGGATCAAGAAATAACTTGGAGCATAAAGGATCACCCCAAGATAATGCCGAGTCCGGGGTCATATGCACTCGTGTTAGATCCGATATTTGTCGGACCAAGCATTAATGTGAAATTTTCAAAGGTACTCATTGACAATGGGAGCAGTATCAATATCATGTACAAAGATACAATGCATAAACTCGGAATATCGCAGAACATGCTGCAATCCACGAGGACCACATTCCATGGGATAGTACCAGGGCTTTCGTGCGAACCCATTAGAAAGGTTCGATTGGATGTGTTATTCGGCACAAGAGATAACCGCAGAGCAGAAAATTTAGAGTTTGAAGTGGTGGATCTAGAGAGTTGCTATCATGCTCTACTCGGACGGCCAGCATTGGCCAAATTCATGGGCAGCTGCCACATAACTTACCTGAAAATGAAGTTACCCGGACCACAAGGGGTGATAACAGTAGCAGGGGATTACAGGAAGTCAATGGAATGTGCTTCAGCCGGATCAAATCTGGCCGAGTCATTGGTAATAGCAAGAGAAAAAAGAAGGATTTAGGAGGTAGCGGCCCTCGCTCAGTCGGCACAACTGAATATGCCGACATTAGCCAACCCGCATGGAAGTGTCTCCTTCCAGCCGACTAAAGAAACAAAAAAGTTCCAGATAGATGAGCAGTTCCCAGAGCGCACCGTCACCATTGGTGCCGGCCTAGATGCTAAATAGGAAAGCGCGCTCACCAACTTCCTCCGTGAAAATCGGGATATCTTTGCATGATCAACTCAGGATCTGCGAGGTGTGCCGAGGGAGTTGGCTGAGCACTCTCTGAATGTAAGGCCAGGAGAAAGGCCGGTGAAGCAACCTCTCCGCCGCTTCGCCGAGGACAGGAGAAAAATAATAGGGGATGAAATAGCTCGGCTCCTTGCGGCCGGGTTCATCATGGAAGTGTTGTATCCGGATTGGCTATCGAACCCGGTGCTAGTGGAAAAGAAGAAGGATGATCCGAATGTAGCCATTGTATGGCGAATGTGTATCGATTACACGAACCTGAACAAGGCGTGTCCAAAAGATCCTTTTCCTTTACCTAGAATAGACCAAGTCATTGATTCGACTGCTGGTTGTGAACTATTATCATTTGTGGACGCGTATTCTGGTTTTCATCAGATACCGTTAAGTCCGGCCGATCAAATAAAGACTGCGTTTATTACCCCGTACGGGGCTTATTGCTATCGCACCATGCCATTCAGCCTGCGTAACGCAGGAGCAACGTATCAGAGATGTACGCAAAAATGTCTACATGACCAGGTAGGAAAAAATGTACAAGTATATGTAGATGATGTGGTTATCAAAACCAAAGAAAGCAAAACACCACTGGATGATATACGACAGACTTTCGCGAACCTGAGAAGGTTCCGAATGAAACTTAACCCAGACAAATGCACTTTCGGTGTGCCTGCGGGAAAATTGCTCGGTTTTCTCGTATCTAGCCGAGGTATAGAGGCCAACCCAACTAAGATCAAAGCAGTGGAAAGGATGGAATTGCCGAGATGTCTAAACGACGTACAGAAGTTCATAGGTTGCTTAGCCTCGCTCAGCCGATTTGTATGTCGGCTGGGAGAAAAAGCACTTCCACTTTATCAGTTGATGAAAAAATCTGATAAGTTCATTTGGACACCACAAGCAGACAATGCATTCCACGAATTGAAAAAGATGTTGGTCATAGCGCCAGTATTGGCTTCTCCGTTATCGAAAGAGCCGATGTTACTTTACATAGCAGCCACGAACAGAGTAGTGAGCGCTGTGATCGTGGTGGAACGAATTGAAAATGATAAATCCATACAAAGACCGGTGTATTACCTAAGCGAGGTATTATCAGCCTCAAAACAAAATTACCCATATTATCAGAAGATGGCATATGGGGTGTACATGTCAGCAAAGAAACTTAAACATTACTTCGAGGAGCATCCCATCAAGGTGATTTGTGAGGAACCCATAGCCGACATATTGAGCAACAAAGATGCAAGTGGCCGAATAGCAAAATGGGCAATTGAATTGTCACCTTATGCTCCGCAATTCGATAGGCGAGATGCAATCAAATCTCAGGCTGTGGCCGACTTCTTCGTAGATTGGGCCGAGGTACAATATGAGCCACCATTGCCAGATCCGAATTATTGGACGATGCACTTCGACGGTTCCAAACTAAGAAATGGTTTGGGGCAGGGATAGTGTTAACCTCGCCAAAAAGAGATCAGTTGAGATATGTGTTGCAAATACATTTTGCCGCATCAAACAATGTAGCCGAATATGAAGCACTCGTCCATGGATTGAAGGTGGCAAAAGAGATTGGCATACGCCGAATCTTGTGCTACGGAGACTCAGATCTGGTAGTACAACAAGTCTCAGGCAATTGGGATGCGTTAGATGCCAATATGGCCTTATATAGATTTCATGTGCAAAAACTCAGCGGATACTTCGATGGATGTGAATTTCATCATGTACCTCGGGCGGAAAACGACGCCGCAGACACATTGTCAAAACTCGGATCAACCAGACAATCGATTCCCCCAGGTATCGCCCTAGAGCACCTAAGGAAACCATCAATAACACCATCACCAGAGTCCGAATATATTTTTATTCCGGCAAAATCAAGAGAAGATAGTGTGCCGATGGAAGTTGACAAGGGATATAACCCGGAATTTCCAAAAATGAACACGGCCGATACAAGAACGGGTATGGGGAAATCCGAGGTAATTATGTCAGTGGAAAGTATGGGAATAGATAGCGAGATTACATCAGAAAAAATCATACCAACATGGGCGCAACCCATATTTTCTTTCCTCAGAGATGCGACTTTGCCGAATAACGAGATATTGGCAAGACAGACAATGAGAAGAGCTAAAGCTTATACAATCATAAACAATGAGCTGTATAAAAGAAGTGTCACAAGCATGTTGCAAAGATGCGTGAGCTCGGCGGAAGGCCAGTAGATCCTCCTAGATATACATCAAGGAGAATGCGGACATCACGCCTCGTCTAGAGCTTTAGTGGCCAAGGTATTCAGACATGGGTTTTATTGGCTAACAGCGTTGAAAGAGGCCAAGGAGCTGGTCGAAAAATGTAATGGTTGCCAGAGATATGCCATCAAGACACATATGCCATCGTCCGAGTTAAAAACGATACCAATTACTTGGCCATTTTCTGTATGGTGCTTAGATATGGTGGGACCATTTAAGCCGGCCCGAGGTGGGATGACCCACATATTAGTCATGGTGGACAAATTCACAAAATGGATTGAAGTGAAACCAATAAAGAAATGTGATGGGCCCACAGCAGTGAAATTCCTCAAAGATATTATCTTAAGATATGGTTACCCACACAGTGTTATTACAGACAACGGTACGAACTTTGCGGAAGGAGCCTTCGCTAGATTTTGTCAAGAAAAGCACATAAGACTAGATGTCGCATCAGTGGCTCACCCAGCATCTAATGGGCAAGTAGAAAGATCTAATAGACTAGTATTGTCCGGGATAAAACCACGACTCGTCGAACCGCTGCAAAGGTCGGCAGGGTGTTGGATCGAGGAGCTGCCGACAGTACTATGGAGCCTCAGGACTACCCCAAACAGATCAATAGGCTATACACCATTTTTCTGGTATATGGGGCAGAAGCTGTACTCCCAGTCGACATAATACATGATTCGCCAAGGGTCACCCAGTATACAACCGCTGAGGTAAACGAAGTAGCTCGGCAAGATGATGTCGATCTGCTAGAAGAAGCCAGGGAGTTGGCGCTCTCAAGATCAGCTATTTATCAGCAGGACTTGCGACGATATCACAGCAAGAAGGTAAATCCGAGAGTGTTTAAAGAAGGAGATTTAGTTCTCCGACTGGTGCAACGCACGGCCGGCATGCACAAGCTGTCGCCTCCATGGGAAGGACCATTCATCATAAGCAAAGCATTGCATAATGATGCGTATTACCTAATCGATGCTCAATCATCAGGAAAGAACAGGGCAGACAAAGCCGGCGAAGAATCGAAAATACCATGGAACGTAGCTTTACTTCGTCCATTTTACTCGTAGGAGTCATCTATGACACATTGTAAAATGATGCCTCAGGATGGAGCACCAACTATGTATTGAATCTCGGCGTCCAGAGCAGTGACTCGGGGACTGCCATATGTTGTTTTTAATTTCATGTTATGTATCAAACCTCGGCACCTAGAGCAGTGGTTCGGGGACTGCACTATATTGTTTTTAAGTTTGGTTTATGTATCAAACCTCGGCACCTAGAGCAGTGGCTCGGGGACTGCCCCATATTGTTTCTAAGTTTGATTCATGTATTGAACCTCGGTGCTAGAGCAGTGGTTCGGGGACTGCACTATATTGTTTTTAAGTTTGGTTTATGTATCAAACCTCGGCACCTAGAGCAGTGGTTCGGGGACTGCACTATATTCTTTTTAAGTTTGGTTTATGTATTGAACCTCGGCGCTAGAGCAGTGGCTCGGGGACTGCCCCATATTGTTTCTAAGTTTGATTCATGTATTGAACCTCGGTGCCAGAGCAGTGGCTCGGGGACTGACATAAATTGTTTTTGATTTTATGTATTAAACCTCGGCACCTTGAGCAGTGACTCGGGGACTGCCCTATATTGTTTCTAAGTTTGGTTTATATATTAAACCTCGTTGCCTTGATCAGTGGCTCGGAGACTACCCTATATTATTTCTAAGTATGGGTTATCCCTTGTTGCAAGAGTGGGTATCAAACTTCAGCACCCAGAGTGATATTATTTTGCTCTCCCCAAATACGGCCTTCGAGGTTTACGCCCAGATTAACAGTCTAAATCACAGTGGTCAAGTTTCAAAGCTTATCAAAGTCAGGCAATATTGGACGCCGAACTACGAGAGAGCGAAGGCAAATATACACTCCAAACTCAAGAAATTGAAGGCTGCCAAAGCAAGGATTCAGACAAACAGGACCAGTTTAAACAAAGTAATAATGATTACAACCACATGTGTCACAGCGGCACAAGGCAAAAGAAGTTCACACCGCACAAAAGACGGACAAATGTTTGACGTACATCATACGCCCGACATACCAGGGGTAAGAAATGACTTAGAGTTTTTTAAATTGGAGAAGCAGTGACTTGGTCAGGGGCTGGGCGCTCCGAGGTAGGTGGAACTTCGGCCGAAGTTGCCTCGCCCTCCACAGATCCAGGAGCGACTCCGGGGGAAGCCCGAGGCTGTTGAGAGCGGTCAGCTTGCGCTGTGGAATGTCCAGTACCTTTGGAGGAGGATCACGCGTCACCATTACCATCTGAGCTCGAACTGGAATCACCAGAAGTAGCCGAGTCACCCTCATCTTTGGCATGTTCGGCTGAGTCATCATCAGAGGCATGATCAACTTCGACCTCGTCTTCCGGGTTAGGAAGGAAACTCGGCCCTTCATTCCAGTTATGCACATCTGCATACTCAACAAGTTGGACGGCACGAGCTTGCCAGAGAGCGACAAAGTCTGGGTCCTCAACCCAACGGGAACCAGTGCGCATGTTTCTCAAGGTATCAAGGGAAATATCCTCATACCATGACATGATGACAGTGAGAGCCATATCAGCACCAGCTCATCCGGCGGATTCCCTCCAAAGACTTAGCTGTCTCTCAGATGCCATTAATCTTTCCACCAATACTTTGACCTCGTCAATATCAGGAGTCCTAGAAGTATTCGGCTAGAGAACATGGTAGGCCCGGATAGCTGCCTGCACCAAATCCCTGCCCATAATCTTCATCGGACCAACTGCAGCGCCAACAGCAACCAAGAAATCTTCCATCGAGTACTCTGAGTTTGCATCAGCAGGAATGCCTCGGCGCACACGAGCATTAATCACCGCTTTAGAGCTCACGGGCTTAGCTTCTGGAAAATGGTCTGCGCAAAACAAAAGTGTGTCGGTTAATAGTAAGCAAGGAAAAAGACAACTCGGCCACAGTCAGAAGCTTATGGTGAATATAGCTCAACATTATCTGAAGATCTTTAGCCCAGTCACTCTTGCTCTTCTCAAAGCGAGTCATCTCCTCGCTCATCCCCCGTGTCTTTAGTTCGACAGCCTCGAGGAGCTCTTTATTTTTTTGCAATTGTAGAGCTAGACGATTCTTCTCCTCGGAGAACTCCTGGTCGACTTTTTCTAACTCAGACTTCTGAGAGAGCTTGAGGGACTCCACCTCGGCACGCAAGCGAGCTATCTCGTCATCTTTATCCTTCAGCTGCGCCGAGTGAGTAGCGGTTTGTTCTAAAAAATGCAGCATCACATCAGGCATGAGAATGCAATCTTGATGAGACGCTGCAAAGGTGTCTAGCTCGGCTTTACCAAGGCCAAAAGAATTAAAAGAAACTTAGTGCACATTTCAAATGGGAGTATATAAAGGAAAGAGTAACTAACCTTCCAGGGCCTTGATTTTATTCTCAAGACGGATGTTAAGATTGTTGATGTTCCCTGTTTACCAACAAAGTAAGCCAACACCTCATGTACAAAACAATAAGAGCTTTGGAGATGATGCAAGAGTTTGTCGACTTACCAGCTATCTTCACCACAGGAATAACCTTCTCATACTTATCTTGCAATTTTTTATGCGCAAAAAGCAGCCTTTGGAATTCGGCGGTCCGCCGGTCATGCGCAACCTAAGCAATAAAACAAATAGTAATAAGATATTCGAAGCTAAGACAGATCCAAGTCAAGCAAGACTTAACTCGGATCTAGGTGGCTGGATATTCAAAGCTAAGACAGATCCAAGTCAAGGGAAACTTAACCCGGATCTAGGTGGCTGGATATTCAAAGCTAAGACACATCCGAGTCAAGCAAAACTTAACTCGGATCTAGGTGGCTGGATATTCAAAGCTAATACAGATCCGAGTCAAGCAAAACTTAACTCGGATCTAGGTGGCTGGATATTCAAAGCTAAGACAAATCCGAGTCAAGCAAAACTCAACCCGGATCTAGGTGGCTGGATATTCAAAGCTAAGACAAATCCGGGTCAAGCAAAACTTAACTCGGAGTTAGATGGCTGGATATTACAAAGCTCAGATAGACCCAAATCAAGCAAAGTTTAATTCGGATCTAGCTGGATGGAGATTCGAACACTAAGACAAAACTGAACCAGGCAAAACATAATAAAACTTACAAACGAATAACAAGTTATTCGGTTGCAAGCTTCGGGGACTAGAGTATGTATAGTATCATTCGAATAACGAATTAAACGTCGATAAAGACAATTGCCTCATTCATCTTATCGCTTTCAAGAACGATCTTGGCAGCCAGATGTAAGCGACTGCTGATGTCGGAGAGTTGAAAGGGCTGACTGTTTGGATTGCCTTCAAGCTGATCAGCAGCATTCCAATTGTTGGCATACTCAACCAGCGAACCGAGGCTGTTCCCACTTTCCGTACGAGTCAGAACTTTACCTCGGACGTGTTGGGTAGCCGTCGCCGCCGCGGGACTCTTGTGAAGAGCAAGCTGTGTATCAGCAGCCGGGGTAACAACGCTCTTGGCAAAGGAAACCCTCTTGCGCAGCGCATCAGCAATTGTAGGCTGAGAGGAGCTGGCAAGTCCTTTCTGAGAGGACGGAGGCTTGGTAACAACGATATTTCTTGCCTTAAGAGAGGCGTCGGCAGGAGCTGTTACCTCGGCACTTGGAATGACGTCTTTAGGGGCTGGAGGGATTACGGTGTCTGAGGGCGCCAGGATATTAGTATCCTCGGCAGAAATCGGAGTCGCATCAAGGGTTGAGGGAGTCAAAGGGATCTCAGGCAAAACTTTAGGGTTCACGAAGGAGGCAGCAGGCTTAGTAGAAATATTTACTGGCCGAGCTGTATCGGCATCAACAGCAGAAGTCTCAGGCGCATCCTGGCGAGGTGGCGACTGATGCGGAGCAGGAGGAGAACCAGCACGAGCAGGACTCGGAACTCCGGTATCCTCAGGAGGCGGAGGAGAAGGCGGCCGAGTCGCGTGACTCGTCATGCTAGGACCGCTGGGCTTAACAGAAAGAGGAGCCCTGCAAAGACAGAAGGTCAGGTCAAAAAGGAGAAAGAGAGAAACAACAAATACAAACAAATGCAACTCACCCAATAACCCCGAGCATAGTTTTACGCTTCGGAGGGTGCTGGGCTGACTTCTTTATTCGTTTCCTGGGAGCAGCTTCTGAGGCATCAGCTGGAGCTCTACGTTTCCCCGAGGTAACGGGAGGCCGGGAGGCAAGAGGCTCGGCGTTGTGAACCTGACCGGCCGGATTAGCTGAGAAAGTAGAAGCCGAAAATGCATAAGAAATTGGCATTGCGGCAACTACCTCTAGAACTTGGACCTTGTCCGAATCACCTTCCTCCTTGTGGGCCGTGGTCTTGCCGCGGGCGCGAGCCGGAGCAAGATCCGACTTGGGGACGAACTCCTCCGAGTCCGGCTCCCCGCTGTCTGGAGTATTCCGGTCCGCGGGCCATGGGAGGGACAAAACCTCGGCATCCTCGACATTCTGCTCCTCAAACCTCTGCAGGACAAGAAAGAGAAAAATTAACAAGAGAAAACACGGATGCGATTAAAAGATAAAACATGACTGCAAGAACTTACTCTGGGAGGAGGGTTCTCGCGGGTGAACGGCTTCAATCCCCAGGCCCAGTCCTCTGGCATCTCCGTCTTAAAGATAGCCCAGACGCGCTTGAAGATAAGGTAATTGTCCAGCTCCACCGTCGAGACACGGTTGGGATCAAGAGGACCGCTCATGTAGCAGAGTTTGTGTGTGTGCGTTTCTGGAATGGGCAGACCCGGCTGCTAACAAAGGTAGTCATCATATCCTCGCCGCGTAGCCCGGCACGGATCAGTTCCTTCAGTCGAATCTCAAAAGCTTCGGCCAGAGCATGACTCTTTATAGGTCCAGTTCTGCTTGGAAGGAGGGCCAATGGAAAAGGCAGAGAGCCGAATCTTATCCTCATTCCCAGAGTTCTTGACATAAAAGAACGACTTATGCCACTTCTTGCATGATTCTAGACCTGCAACACGAGGAAATTCAGATTTCCTCCGAGGTGTGATGGACGCTGCTCCACATTGGGTGAGCAATTTCTCGGAGGGTTGCAGAGATTTGTCTGGGACGATGTTGGATCGAATCTGAAAAACCTTTGACCAAACATGCACGGACGACCATAGGCTGAAGTATCCCTCCGAAGCAGAGATGAAGGCAGAAAGAGAGGCAATGGCGTTAGCAGGAAGATGATGCGGCTGAAGGCCGAAGTAATCAAGGAAATCCCTAGCGAAATCGCAGAGAGGGAGACCAAACCTGCGAGCGAAATGTGACATGAAGACTACATATTCGCCCTCCCTTAGAACTGGAGAGGATTCACTGCCGGGTAAGCGACAAGCTACCTCGGCAGGAATCCGGCGAGTCCGGATTAGCCACTCAACCTCTCGGCGGGTGATGGAAGAGCCCTGCCACGAGCCCCGCTCGGGCCCAGACGCAGCATCATCATCCTCAATGAGCGCGCCGCTGACAGAGCTCGACATGGGGTCGCCGGAGGAACTTACGGAGGAAGAAATAGCGGCGGAGGAAAACCTAGAACTGCAAGGCCCCGTTTGTGATTCTACGCGAAAACGGCGGCGGAACGGAGAGGGAACTACCACGCGAGAACAAAATAAAAGCAGAGGTGTCTAGAGGAGAGCCTAGGCGATAGGACCAGATGAACTCACCGGCGACGACGCCAGAGCAAGAGAACGGGGACAAGGTCGACGGAGCAGTGCGGTGAGATCCCTGCCGTCGAAGACCCAGATGAGCGCGCGGAGGCGGAAGCACGAACGGGCGCAGAGGCGAGAGGAAGGATAAGGGCGCAGGTAAGCGGAGGGGGAAAGTGAATCCCCCAGCCCCGCGCCCCTCTTTTTAACAGCGCCGCTTGAGAGGTAGTGGGATCGTGGATGTGACGGTTATCTGTGTAGATCGTGTACGCCGCACGACCGCACGCCGCTAAGTGGAAGCACACAGGCGACCACACAATGAAAGAGAAGGCCAAGATCCCTGACGGGAGCGGCGCGCGAGGCGTCGCAGCGCCGACGCGACAGGCACAGTAATAACTGTAGCCTGTCAGTAAATACTGTAGAGGAACAAAAAACTAGACAAACAATGATGAGTATGACACATAGTACGAGGCGTACGCGAGAAGATATGCTGATACCTCGAGTGATAAAAAGATAACTCAGAACATTGGGAAATGAATATCATGAAACTGATACGGCCCGGCCGAAGTTATCAGTGGGGCCATACCAGCTTCGGTGACTAATGTTGGGGGGGGTGACCTCGGATAGGGTAAAGACAGGGAAAGACGAAAGGATGTTCCCCGTCCAGTTTCCGAGTTATAGTCTAAGTCGGCCTAATCCTGTAGAGGTCGGCCGATATATGAAAGAGCAGGGCCCTTATGATGATAGCCAGGCATTACCCGGCCGAGATACTGCGTAAGTCGGCTGGGTTAGCCCGAGTAGTCTTGATGCAGGTGAAGGACGAGCCGAGTTATGCGAGGCAGGGTCGAATGATACGAATCTTGAAGGAGAAGGAGAAGCCTGAAGTCAAACTCTAGTCACAAGCTAGGGAGAATCTGAGCAGAGAAAAGCACAAAAGACAAAGGAGCAGAGCGACAGAGGGGCAGAAGGAGGTCACGGAGGTGACAGTCCTGAAGCCCGAGGCACGCAGGAGGGGCCCTCTGGAACCTTGCCGTCATTAGAAGGGCGACACGGAAAGGAGGGCGCCGAGTTACTATATTGGGACAGGCATATTCCTCGAATATGCTTGCCACATCAGCCCTAGAGGAACCCAGGGCTCTCCTTTATAAGGGGAGTCTTGGACCCTGAGAAGGGCATCGGCTCATTTAGGACAGTTAGGCTGGTAAAGTTCTCTCCTTCTTCTTGTACACAGCTCAAGGAGCACTTGTAGCCCAAGGGAGGAGAAATAAAGATCTTTACCTTAGTCTTCTATGTGTAGAATCAACTACATCTTCCCTCCCCAGATCCCTCTAGCATCCATTGGCCCCATACTTTAGCCTACCCATGGCATCTGCCGTGCCACCACCACGACATAAGCCTTCTTTGTGTGTCAACTATAGGCACATCATCTTCAAGCATGGTAATCTTATGTGTCACAATGGATGGATATATTCCTTTAATGCCACTTAGAGTATACCCAAATGCTTCACGATGCTTGATCAAAACTGAAATAAGTTATTTGTTTTATTTTCTGATAAACTTTTACTAATAATAACATGACATTTGTTTTCATTATCTAAAAATTCATACCTCGTATTGTCTGGAATTCCTTTCAATTCAATTGTAGGAGGTTCTTCGTCACCCTTTCTTACCAGTTCTTCATAATCATGTGGGTTTTGTGCTTCCGGGATAGAGGCAAGGTAATCATCTATGTGTTATCTTTCCTCATCATCTTGTGCCTCTTCCCAATTAATTAAGCTTCTTTCTAATTCATCTTGGGGAGTGCTGAAATGAATCGCGACTAGCTCGGCAATTTTTTCTCTTCCTTGATATCTTCTATTTCATATGGCCTTCTTTTTAGGTTGGCGAAGTGGAATGTGATTTCCTCTTCTCCAAATATCATGGAAATAGTCTCCTCCTTATTATCAATTCGAGCTTTTGTTATGGAGACAAAAGGCCTGCCTAAAAGAATAGGACAAAAAGTATCTCGAGGCATATCAATGATATGAAAATCAATAGGGTACATGAATGGTCCGAATTCCACATCTAAAAATCAACACATAGATATTTCGAATAACACCTTCCGGTTTATATTAGTTCTATTAAATAGTTTAATAGTAGTGTCTACCAATTCCACATCTGGATTATTCAAATTGTAGCGAAGTTCCTCATAAAGTGATGAAGGCATAATATTTATAGTGGACATCGGCTCACAAATTACATATAGGGAAGTTTCTCCACAATAAATAGGAGTGATAGGTTTAGAAGTTTCTTTACCTTGTATCCTACCTGTAATGAAGTCTGAAGTTTCAGAATCTAGCATAACTACTTCATTTTCCATGATTCTTGCTTCCGTATGATCTTTAAATATAACAATATTTGCATTGGTAGCATCAGGGTTCTTTTCTACTTTCTTTGGTCTTCTCTTTGTATGTTCTTCTTCCCTACACTTCTTCTTAATATTCTCTTGAATAGACTCAGAGAAAAATTCTATCAATGATGCGGCCTCTCTTGCTCGCTTTTTTATTCGGGGGGTTTATGAAGTCCCCATTCTAAAGGTACCTGTAGATGCCCTGCATAATTCTCAATAATTTTATTTAACGAATAAGAATCAATGCCGAGGGTTTTAATCATCGCACAAGTCCTTTCATATGCAAGAAAGTCGTTAACACAAGCATATTCAGAAGAACCTTTCATATTGCTCTCCTAATTTTTAAGAATTTATGTTGTTTCTTTCATTTTCATTATTAATTTCCAAGCTTCGTCAGAAGTATAAGATAGGAAACTACCATTAGAAGCGGTATCTAGGCTTGCTCTATTTTTATTGTTAAGCCCTCCATAGAAAGTATGTGCAATTAACAAATTAGGCAAATAGTGATGGGGGCAATTGTCTAGATAGATTTTATACCTTAAATATCCTTCATATAGATTCCCATCAGGATTATTTTTGATACTTATAAAAATACCTCTCATCCTGTGAGATTTTATTTATGAGTAATATTTTGACAAGAATTTGGTTGTCAAATCCGTCCACTTCCTTGGTGCTTCTGCACAAAAGAATCTATACCAGTTGCAAACATTATTAGAGAGATTTTGTCTAAACAACTGGATTTTAATCTTATCAAGGTCACAATTATCAAATATAAAGGAACCAAAAACATCTTCAAAGAATTGTAAGTGTCCATATGGACTCTCTTCATGCGTTCATGCAAACTTTTTAGAGTTAAGTAACTCAAATAATAAATGATGGATCTCAATACCATCGGGGTTTATGCTACTTTTGACAGTTATAAAAGCGTCCATGGGCGAACCCATATTCCTTACTGCCTCAGGCTGCATCAAATGCTGAGTTTTGTCCATTGTTATGATCCTGCAACTCAAACTAAAATTAGTACAATGAAAGTAAATAACTAAAAGTAAAGTGACTTATAGCGCTAAGCTCCCGGCAACGGTGCCAGAAAATAGCTTGATGACTGCAAGTGCACAGATCGTTTGCAGCTAGTTTTGAAATAAAGATATCGATCCCACAGGGAGTAGTAGGCGAAAAACTAAAATGCTTTTAACTAAAACTAAATGAAGTACTGGAGGAATAATTCTAATGTGCAAGAAAGTAGAGTTGTTTTTGGGTTTTTGGTTGGTTGAAACAGTAAAGTAAAGTGAAGTAAAACTTAATGCAGAAAGTAGTAATCACGTGCGTAAGAAAGATTGAAACTGCAATAGGGAAAAGGCATTCTCAGGGAGTGGTGGATACACCGCTAGCAATTTAGACCAAGTGATCAAGATTATTATAGCGAATATTCTTATGATATGCATGTATGTGGGAGGAGCTCCATATATGAATGATAAGGCAGCAACCATGCTCACACCATCCTTAATAACCACAGCTGATAGATAAACGACATCAATCGTATTACCCCGCTATTAAGAGATTTCTCCCGCGACATGGACATGGCTTAATGAGTTCTCCTTGAATCCCCGAGTTAGTACGTAAAGGATGACAACGACTTTATGGTCACAGTAAGTGCTATCATCCCTTCGTCCACCAACAAGTAATCCCCTTCATCGAGTCCCCATAAGAGGCAAATATTGAGGAGGTGCACAACTCCCAACATCAATATGAAGACAATTAACACATACATATAATGATGTATAACATAATAATGTCTATCTCATCTCAATCATATACTAGGGTTTCTCCATCTCCCCAAGAACTAATGATCTACTCAGACATGGAGGCAATCAGCATCATGACAATGGTAATGGAAATGATTATCGATAATAAGTACTTGTATAAATCCACAACTAGTGCAAGAATTACAACAAGATATAGATGGGATGGATGGAGATGATGGTGGTGATGAAGATGTAGAGGTTGATGAAGATGGAGATCGATGCCTTGGCCTCCCAGATCTTCTTAGGGCGAAGATGGATCCCAAGGGCAAGTTCGCCCTCCAGATCCCTTTCGAAGGTGAGGTTTTCGCGATTTCTGGGTGTTTTGTATGTCGTCTCCCCGAACCAGTTGCACGGGGTAAAACTATTTGAGGATACGGAGGCGACGCCAACTATACAGAGGGAACTATATGGCGGCCCGCCGTATAGTTGGTCGTCAACTCTTCTGTCTCTGTTTCTCGCTTCGGGTTTTCTTCTGGTATTATTAATATTTCCCAAATAAGCGATGTACGTAGTTTTTTTGGCTCCTTTTCTCTCCAGTACAACTGCTCCAAGAATTGTGTCCATTGGATCCATCATCTGATCTGATCCTGATGAAAATAAACATAAAAAGTGCGTGCGAATGCCGTAAAATACCAAAATCCTACATCTACATTGCAAAATAATAACCTAAAACATGATGCAAATATGCACTCATCATGAGCCACCATGGTATGCCATTAGCTGGTGTGACCCTAGCGGTCACACTGTTCACATCTATATGTGCGTTATCAAGCTTCACCATCCTACTCTTCCAAGCCATGATAATACCACCTCGAGTATCGGATACCGGCAAGTAGAAGTAAGCATCAAAATCCGCTCCTAGAGTTTCCATTACAATCATAGGTGATACAACATCAAGCTTAGTCTCTTGCAAACACGCAATGGACGCGTTTGTCTTAGCGACAACGCTCCTCACACTCGTATGATGCACATGGTAATTGAGACCATGCATGTTAGACACCAATATCATTGGATCGTATGACATCAGAATGATGTATACACCCGAGAGTGACCACACAGTCACGCTTCTACTATGTGGCCACCCGGCAACACACCTGGTACGGGCGTCGCGCATCCTCTGGTCGCCGAGAGCGTCCAGCTGTAGAGCTCTCCCACTGCTTCTATCATATCGTCGGTAAGAGGGGTCTCGAACATCCTGTGAAAGGCCTCGAGAGCGGCATCGGAAGGCGCCTCATCCTGAGCAATCAGCCCAGCTTCCTCATAAGGTTGTGAATCGCCTTCTGCTCATAGTTGAGCCCACCTGGTTGTCTGGCAATCCTAGAGCTCATGCAGGATTGGAAGTTTAGGGCCATCAACCTGCGCTGCACCGGTGGTGCGAGCAGCAGTGCATCCGAACGTAGTTTGGCAGCTAGTGGGGTGCCCTGGTCGATGTCTGAGGTTAGCGCACTCCTACTGTAGTGGATCGGGGGCGAGGCGAGTCTCTCCATCGGCTGTAGCATAGTGGACTCAGGTCGGGTCGGTACTCTTGGGGGAGTTAGTTGCGAGACAACTGTGCTCTCCGGCCGAGGAGTCGCCCTGTCTACCTATTCCTGGCACTGATTGTCAATGTCAAACAACCAACATGGCATCCCTAGCTCGTCTGCATGGGAGCGTTCTTCCGGCCCCAACTGCGCTTGAGCAGTAGTAACCTCCACGGAATCCTCCTTGCGGGCTGCACTAGAGCGCTGCGGGGAGTATATCACTAGCTGGGTTGATGTTGGGCTATGTGGCCTTAGCACAATGCCACCTTGGGCCTCAACCGCAGCATGGGCCAGAGACTGAGGCTGGTCCGTATCACCCTCAGTAGAATCACGGGCAGTGGAATCACATAGGGAGTCCTGTTCTAGGGCCCATCTAGCACCAGTGTCTGGGCCTGGTTTAGGTCGTTACCAGCAATAACCACCGAGGCGAGCGTGGGGTTCCGCCCCCGCTCCACTTCCACCGTAGAGCCCAGGGCATGATTGATGACTGCAAGTGCATAGATTGGATGTAGGTAGTTTCGAAATAAAGATATCGATCCCACAGGGAGCAGGAGTCTGAAGTCTAAGAATTCTTGAAGTAAATACTCCGTATGTGTGGGACGAACTCCGTATTTGGATAAAGAGGCAGAAACCACTGCTCAAATTATCCTCATAACCACAACAGACAACAAACAACATCAATTGAATTACTGCGCTATTAAGGGACGTAATCACGCATGACGTATACCATGGCATGGATAGTGTTTTGTGAGTTTCCTCGATTCCCAAGTTGATACGCAAGGGATGCCAACAACTTTATAGTCACTGTAAGTGCTAACATCCCTCCGTCTACCAACAAGTAATTTCCTACATCAAGTCCCCACAAGAGGCAAATATTGGAGAGGTCGACTTCTCCCAACATCAAGATGTAGATAATCTAACACATGGTCACAACGATGAATATCATAATAAACTTTATCTTATTACAATTGAAAGGATACGAATGTCGCCTAGAGGGAGGGTGAATAGGCGATTAAAACTTTTCCTAGAGTGGCTCAACAAAGGCGGAATAAAACTAGTGTTTACTTTGTTAAGCACAACATAGAACAACTAAGGTTCACCTATGTGCACCAACAACTTATGCTAAGCAATACAAGCAACAAAGTGATAGCAAGATATATATTACTTCAAGCACGAAGGCTATCATAATGTAAAGTGCATAAGTAAAGAGCTCGGGTATAGAGATAACCGAGGAACGCGGGTACAACGATATTTTACCGAGTTCCTCCCAACATGGAGTACGTCTCGTTTGAAGAGGGGGTGGTATCAAACCACCAACGCCACAAAAGGCCTCCCTTATTCTCCGGTGAATCTCACCCCAACGGGATCGATCCACACTTCCACTATCGGTGCACTTGTCGGTGGCAACAGGAACCTCTCACGAGGTTGGGGCACTTCTCCACAACTTAATTGGAGGCTCCCAACAAACACCACCAAGGCCACAACGCCACCAAGGCCACAAAACCGTCTAGGGTTCCAAGAACCCAATAGGGACAAGCTCCAATGAATAACTCAAACCAAATCCTCCGAGGAGAACACAAACCGATGCACCAAATGCAAATGGCAAGAACACCACAAAGGTGTTCAAATCCTTCTCTCCCAAATTCCACCAAAGCTACAAAAGCTTATGAGGGAATAAGAGAGGAAGAACAATGGAGGAAATCCACAAATGACTCCAAGATCTAGATCCCAATATGTTCCCCTCACTTAGAGGAGAGATTGATTGGTGGGATTGTAGATCTAGATCTCATCTTTCAAATCCCTCAAGAATATGCAAGCTCAAGAAGGTCAACAATGGAGGGGAAAACTTGCAAGAATGGTTAAGGAACCATTGGGGAAGAAGGCCCCTTATATAGGTCCCTCTAAAATCCAACCGTTGCAACCTAAAAACGCGATTCCCGGTACTACCGGACTTTTTCCCGGTACTACCGGACTTTCCCGGCACTACCGGACATTCCCTGGGGTTCCCGAGGCACCAAACGCATTTTTATCTGCGCTCGCCGGTACCAAAATGCGGTACTACCAGACCTCGGTAGTACCGGATCCTGGTCTGGTACTACCGGTCATCACAGAACGAAAACATCTATAACTTTTGCATCCGGACTCCAATTTCGATGATCTTGGGCTCGTTTCGAAGAGGACAACAACCTCTAGAAGATCACGCAAAGAAACATCATAGTCCAGTAAGGGAGTATATATACAAATGATGAAGTAAAAAACCTTCTGCCGCGCTAGGTACTAAAATGCGGTACTACCGCTTTTTGGTACCTAGCCCGAAAGTGGCTTTTGGAAACTTGTCAAAAACCTTCTGCCGTGCTAGGTACTAAAATGAGGTATTACCGCATTTTGGTACCTAGGAGGGCAGTGGCATTTGGCAACTTGCCAAAATCTACTGCTGCGCTAGGTACTAAAATGCGGTACTACCGCATTTTGGTACCTAGGAAAATTCAAACCTCTATAACTTTTGATTGGTAACTCCGATCGACCCGATTCCAATTGCGTTGGAAAAAGGACGACATGAGCTACCCTATGAAAGGTGAAAATATTGGTTATCACCAAGTGATAATGTATCATGTATAATAATGTGAGATACCTCACTTGGTGAGAAACCGAAAATCTGCCAAGATCAAAATCGCAACAAGATACAAACGGAAGATCCGATTTTGATGAACAAGAGCTTGTTATGGAGATTACCACAAGCTCTATATCCTCACTTGTATAAGACCAAATAACAACCAAATATGATGATGCAAATATTCAAAGGTTTGATCTCTCTCCGAACAAGTGAACAAGTTACTCATTCGAGAGCCCCTCTTGATAGTACGGCTATCTATCCTAAACCCGGCATCCTACTAACAATATGAGACCGGCAAAAGGGAAAACCTATCAATATTATACCTTTGCCTTGAGCATTCCACTTGATCTTGATGTATACGATCTTGCCCTTCTCAAGATGTAACGCCTTTCTTAATTCCTCATCATCGATCCATGATCACCGGGAATGGCAAGCATAAAACATGAGATCTTCTATAGATGGTGCATTTTGATCTTGCACAACACATCTTCTTCTCATTTCATCGACCTTGAAGCCAACACATGCTCCAAGCGATGCTAATGGACAAATCCTACAAGTATAACTTAATACACACAATAGTCCATAAATATTGTCATTAATTACCAAAACCACACATGGGGGCCCACATGTTCTTTCAATCTCCCCCATTTTGGTAATTGATGACAATCCATTTAAGAGGGTTTATATAAGGAATCTTAATGAACAAAATGGTAACACCAATATCAAATACTACATCAGTATGTTATATTGGTACCACCACCATATATAGAGCAAACTCCCCCACAATCTATGCATGTGTGATGAACTTGAATTTCATTGCATATATTGCCAATCATTATTATTGGTGGAGTTTCCTCTATATATACCACATGCTAAGCAACAACAAAGATGCAAGAGCATGAAAGGCAAATGCTTAGAAACAAACTCAAAGCATAAACCATTTCCCTTAAACCCTCTAAAACTTCTCCCCCATTGGCATCGATTGCCGAAATGGGTGACAAGTTCTAGAAGGCAAATATAGTAATATTTCCTCCAAATATGTGCATTCGCACATATCCAATGATGAATACTTGGGAGGGAGTAGAACTATATCGAGGACCCGAAGATTGCCAAAGGAATAAAATAAAACGACGCATCACAAATGACGCAAGCAATCACAAGATACGGCAAACCAATTTGAAAACAACAAATGAGTCCAAATGGAAACCACAAGATATTATGATACGAGTAGATGAGTGTTTTAAATAACAAATTGAGAAGCTCCCCAAGATTTGTGCAAACTTTAAAATAGTTGCATTTCAATACAAATTGCAAAAATATGGAATCTTCGCTCCCCCATAAGCATTTAAAACACATCAAATGAAAGATCAAATAAATGCTTAAATAAAATAGAGAAGTTCCCCAAGATTTGTGCACACTTTAGAATCGTTGTATTTCAATACAAAAATGCACAAATATGGAATCCTCACTTCTCCATAAACATTTAAGGCACAATAAATGAGAAATAAGACAAATGAGCATTATTAAATGAATTATATGAGCTCCCCAAAGATAATGCACCAATTATGATAATTGTATTTGGGAACAAGGTGCATAATCATGGAATCCTCACTCATCCAAGTTTATTTAACAATGCAAGGCATGAGAGAAAAAATATGAGTGCCCAAATATTCAAACAATAGGAACTAACACTCATAGGAAATTAAATTTGGAAGCCACTGAAGAATTAAAAGGAATAGAAAGGTGGTCTCCAAGGATTAAAAATCAACTAAAATTATCTTCTCATATGTGTATATGTATCTAAGTGGAAAACATCACAAAGACACATGTCAACAAAGAAATATGCACACATAAAGAAGATATACAAGAAGCACATGGAAGAAAAAATAAAGTCATAACATATACCAATAATATTTTTGCTTGAAAGCATGGCCAAAGGCTCAAATATATCTTATTGTAGATTAATGAGCTTCAAACACCAACACATTACATATATTACAACTATCACCAAGGGAAAAAGGAGAAAGTTGGAATATATGGAGAAAGGAAACAAGTATCATAAGATAAAATTGACTAGCAAAATCTCACTATTGCACATGAGAGAAGTTGAGGAAATGATAGGCAATAAAATTGCTAGATTGACATATTTGGGATTGGAGGATCATATGCATGATTTTGTATAGTCCCAATTATATGCACTCATTTCAACTTATACACATATACAATAGAGAGTCCTCTTAATACCATGGCTAGAGATACAACAATAAATATAATACCAAAAATTCATGCCAAGATGCAACCTACAAAAGGTTGGAAGCAATGTAAATATGCATGAGCAAGAGATACTTGTTACCGAGATATAATTGGTAGGATGAAGAGGATATGAATTCATTGATCATCCTATAGCTTGCCTCCAATTTTCATTAACGCACCACTTCTTCAAGATTGAGAGACAAGCATCCAATATTCTACAATGTACCTAAAACACAATTAAGTACAAAATGGTCCCCAAACATATTGGGTCCAAAGTAGTTAGTGCAACTATAATACATAGGAGAGACTCCACATAATTATGTGCATATTGATATGAAATTGAATTTCATGCACAACTTAGCCGATGGGAATTGGTGGAGTTTCCCCTATATATTGGATCAAAGAAAGCAAACATTCCATAATATAAACATATAGTAAATATGCATGCATAAAGCTTTCAAGAACCAAAAAGGAGATACAATTTGAACAAAAATAATAAGTAAAAAACGATATTCAAATTGTATCAAAGAACCAATTCAACACATGAAAGATCACAAGTTCAACAAATGAACTTAGGCTAAGACTAAAAGAGCAAAAGATACATAGAAATAAAAATGCTCAAGGATTTATCTCATTCTGAAATGGTCAAATCATGAAACAAGGAATGAGACAAAACCAACTCCCAAAAAAAGAGCAAGGTTCCAACAAGAACCCAAACTCCCCAAACTTTTCATGATGGCCCAAAATACCAAAACAAAAAGATTGAGCATCCAAGCACATAAAACTCGATATGGATCAAACAAAGAAGCATAAAAGGATTGTTCTAGATAATATAGGAGAGCTCACCCATAAGTAGTACATTATATAGAATTTTTGCTTTTGAATGCAAAAGCACACAAATGAGATCATCACTACTACCTACATTAAATAAAACACAAGAGGATACCAATAAAAATAAAATGATCCAAAAGTGGGTGCACACAAAGCATTTACTTGGCCAAGGATAGGACAAGATTAAGCAAAGGCCAAAGTGAATATGATAAATAAATTCTGCTGTAAATTTAGTACTAATTGTCCAATGACAAGAAGTATTGAGAATAATCTTCCCTAGGTAGTTCATACGGATATCCAAGATCATATTCACACAAAGAAGCATATAACAAAGTATAAGAATTAAGTTTGATGCTTCAAAAGAGATTCTTGGTAGCTCCCAATAGCCACACAATCATAGTGATTAGAGTGACTTGAAGCAAATGTTTTCCATTAGGATATATATATATATATATATATATCTAAATATGAGGAAACACATACCAAGAACCACTCTCACATACAAGATCCAAAATATGAGCAATAAAGGCATTCAAGCAAATTGGAACTTGTATGAGCACATGTGTCACATAGGAGCTAGATAATTATCAATATCAATTTTAAGTGACACAACCTCAAATGTTCCCATTTTCTAGGATTGTAATAAGCACTAAGAATATGACTCCCCCATAATGTGATACTACCATAAAACCAACACGAGGCAAAATGATACAAATAGAGATAATTAATGGACATTATAAAACTTAAATTTCTCATGAGACTTATACCACATAGAGACTAGACAATAATCCAATATAAATACTAGGTGGTATTCCTCATGTACACATATTTTTAGGATTGTGGAATGCCCAAGCATAACACTCCCCCAAAATGGGATAATCCATTAATTTCTCACAAGAGCCAAATAAGATATCAAATATAATCAAGAAAGGCTCAACCATAAGAACCACACATACATGGAGTGCCACCTAATCATACACAAATATGCTTGATACCTCAAGATAATTAAGTGGAAAGAGCAACATGTACAAAAGCATGGAAGATACAAAACCAACACATGCACAAGGGGGCGAGTAACTTTCAATGTAAAGAGTTTAGCATATGTTACCGCAAGGAGGAACATTAGGAATATAATATAATCATGATAATCAAAATGGCTTGGCTTGACAATAATAATTGATGAAGATCCCTCAATTCTTCATAATGTAGCCAAGTCTCCAATGCCCTCCCACAACACCTATTGATCAATTTTTGGCTTGTTGGCCCCCAACCAAGTTGGGTCCTAAGAGGTTAGTCACAATAGACTTGGCAACCTAAATGGTTATTTTCTTGAAACCACATTGAGCACCAACAAATTTGGCAAACACATTGCTAACCTCATCCTTACAAAGAGAATAAGCATCATCAATAATTATATGGTTGGATGAGGAGATACCAATAGTGCATGAGGAAGAAATGTGCCCTTTCTTACGGCATATGTAGCAAGTTATACTCTTGCCATCTTTCTTCTTAGGTGAATCCACAACTCGAGGAAGAGCTCGAGTAGTTCTCTTAGGAAGTGGCCCATTAATGACTTGAGGTGGAACTTGAGGCCGCTTCCCTTGATGCTTCACACTAAGAGGCTTTTTCTTCAATGGGCAAGATCTAACATGGTTCCCTTCTTCCTTGCACTTGAAGCAAACAATGTTGGCCGGATTCTTGACTTGATCTTGGCCATTCTTCTTGTTGTCCTTGTGCTTCAACTTGAGAGTGGACTTGTTCTTGACATTGGAGTTGAATACAAGCCCACTCTTGTCATTGGGGGATTTTTGCACACTCAAGATTTTGTTGAGTGCGACCTTCCTTTGATGACCCTTTTTCAAGTCATTCTTCAAAGAAGTGACTTGAGCCTTGAGCTCTTTGATTTCCTCTACATGGTTAGTTTCAACAAAAGTACTAGAGGAAGTAGATGCTATATTGTTAGAGCAACAAGGCATGGAATGTAATTCATCACAAGATATAGCATGGTTGTGAGAGGATGAATTACAAGGACTAGCACATGGCAATATAACATTTGGAGTAGATATAGTGCTAATGCCCACATTAGGCCCACTAGATGTTACCTTTGACATGATGGCCTCATGAGCTAACTTTAGCCTACCATGGGAGACTAAAAGATCCTATGCGAGCTCGAGAGCTTAACATGACTTTCTTCTAATTTCCCATAGTTGCTAGTTAGCAAAGCAAGTTGAGCCTTTAGCTCAACATTCTCCTTCAAAATAGATGCTTCACAAGAAATAGAGTTAGTAGAACAAGCATCATTATTATTAGCAAGAGGTGAGGGCAACTTGTCAAGCTCTTTTAAATATGAAGCTTTAAGTTTCTCATGTGACTCGGTGAGTTTGATGAGCTCCCTCTTAACGACCCGAGAGCCATTTTCGAGGTGCTTAAAATCCTCAACAAGTTTAGCATAAGCAACTTCAAGATCGTCATTTTTAATCTTGAAGGAGTTAGCCACCGCAAGTTCTCTATCATGGTATTCCTTTACTCTAGATAATTCTAGAGTAAAAGTCTCCTCAAGAGATTCTTTGGTGGTTTGTTCTTCTTCAAGGGAGTCCTTTACTTGAGCAAGTTCATTAGCATATTCACGCTCAAGTGAAAACTTTTCATCAATTATGTCTTCTTGCTCCTCAATAAGATCATTGCCTTCTATAGCATAATTCAAGATTCAAGAAGGTTGGAGGAAGCAATTTTATTTTTGTAGAGAGCACTGTAGACAACCTCTCCCATTTTCTTAATAGAGGTAATATCATACTTACCTCGATAATCATCATTATCATTCTCAACCTCATCATCATCATGAGATACAATGGGGTCCAAAGAGGTTAACTTTGTTCCCTTAGCCATAAGGCATATGTGAGAACCGAAGGAAGGTGATGATGAGATTGCACTTGTAGCTCTATTCAAAACCTTGTCTTGGTCCATAGAATCTTCATTTTCCTCTACATGGTTAGCAACACAAGCACTAGAGGAAATAGAACCATTTTTATCATGGCAACAAGACAACACAAGCATATCATCATGAGATTTATTCAAGTCATTTCTACATGATATGCAAGGACTATTAACACAAGCATGTAAGAGGTTTGTAGTGCTAGAAGTGTTAAGGTCCAAAGATAGATCATTGCAACTAGATATAGACGAGGGATTACAAACAGTAAGCACACTATCCAAATTGCAATTTCTATCACCAGTTACCATATCATTACCTTGTGAAAAGTCACATGTTGGTGAAGTGGTAGAGGATGATAACTCATCTCGACCGGAGGTGGAAGCAACACAATCATCCTCAACAATATTGGACACAACATATTTATCTTGAAGTTTTGTCCATAACTCATGAGCGCTCCAAAAAGGAATGATTGAAGAGGTAACTACATAGCTCAAAGCATTAACAAGAACATTAGAAGCTTGAGCATCGAGATATAATTTTTTCTCATCCTCACAAGATAGATTTTTGAAATCCATAAGAGGATAAAAACCCATATCTACAATGCGCTCCAAATTTGGGTCCATGTCCCGAAAATGAATGAGCATATGATTTTTCCATGTATTATAATTTGTGCCATCAAATATGAACATATCATTGTGCACTAATCCTCTAGCCGACATCTTTACTCTCAAGGCGGTGAATCCTAAAGTGAGAGACCGGGCTCTGATACCAATTGAAAGGATACGGATGTCGCCTAGAGGGGGGGGGGTGAATAGGCGATTAAAACTTTTCCTAGAGTGGCTCAACAAAGGCGGAATAAAACTAGTGTTTACTTTGTTAAGCACAACCTAGAACAACTAAGGTTCACCTATGTGCACCAACAACTTATGCTAAGCAATACAAGCAACAAAGTGATAGCAAGATATATATTACTTCAAGCACGAAGGCTATCATAATGTAAAGTGCATAAGTAACTAGCTCGGGTATAGAGATAACCGAGGCACGCGGGTACAACGATATTTTACCGAGTTCCTCCCAACATGGAGTACGTCTCGTTTGGATAGGGGGTGGTATCAAACCACCAACGCCACAAAAGGCCTCCCTTATTCTCCGGTGAATCTCACCCCAACGGGATCGATCCACACTTCCACTATCGGTGCACTTGTCGGTGGCAACCGGAACCTCTCACAAGGTTGGGGCACTTCTCCACAACTTAATTGGAGGCTCCCAACAAACACCACCAAGGCCACAACGCCACCAAGGCCACAAAACTGTCTAGGGTTCCAAGAACCCAAGAGGGACAAGCTCCAATGAGTAACTCAAACCAAATTCTCCGAGGAGAACACAAACCGATGCACCAAATGCAAATGGCAAGAACACCACAAAGGTGTTCAAATCCTTCTCTCCCAAATTCTACCAAAGCTACAAAAGCTTATGGGGGAATAAGAGAGGAAGAACAATGGAGGAAATACACAAAAGACTCCAAGATCTAGATCCCAATATGTTCCCCTCACTTAAAGGAGAGATTGATTGGTGGGATTGTAGATCTAGATCTCCTCTTTCAAATCCCTCAAGAATATGCAAGAATCATCTGAGGGATTGAGGGAAATCAAGCTCAAGAAGGTCAAGAATGGAGGGGAAAACTTGCAAGAATGGTTAAGGAACCATTGGGGAAGAAGGCCCCTTATATAGATCCCTCCAAAATCCAACCGTTGCAGCCTAAAAACGCGATTCCTGGTACTACCGGACTTTTCCTGGTACTACCGGACTTTCCTGGCACTACCGGACATTCCCTGGGGTTCCTGAGGCACCAAACGCATTTTTCTCTATGCTCCCCGGTACCAAAATGCGGTACTACCGGACCCCGGTACTACCGGATCCTGGTCCGGTACTACCGGTCATCACAGAACGAAAACATCCATAACTTTTGCATCCGGACTCTGATTTCGATGATCTTGGGCTCGTTTCGAAGAGGACAACAACCTCTACAAGATCATGCAAAGAAACATCATAGTCCAGCAAGGGAGTATAGATCCAAATGACGAAGTAAAAAACCTTTTGCCGCGCTAGGTACTAAAATGCGGTACTACCGCCTTTTGGTACCTAGCCCGGCAGTGGCTTTTGAAACTTGTCAAAAACCTTCTGCCATGCTAGGTACTAAAATGCGGTACTACCACATTTTGATACCTAGGAAAATTCAAACCTCTATAAATTTTGATTGGTAACTCTGATCGACCTGATTCCAATTGCGTTGGAAAAAGGACGACATGAGCTACCCTATGAAATGTGAAAATATTGGTTATCACAAAGTGATAATGTATCATGTATAATAATGTGAGATACCTCACTTGGTGAGAAACCGAAAAGCCGCCAAGATCAAAATCGCAACAAGATACAAACGGAAGATCCGATTTTTATGAACAAGAGCTTGTTATGGAGATTACCACAAGCTCTATATACTCACATGGATAAGACCAAATAACAACCAAATATGATGATGCAAATATTCAAAGGTTTGAGCTCTCTCCGAACAAGTGAACGAGTTACTCATTCGAGAGCCCCTCCTTATAGTACGACTATCTATCCTAAACCCGGTCTCCTACTAACAATATGAGACCGGCAAAAGGGAAAACCTATCAAGATTATACCTTTGCCTTGAGCATTCCACTTGAGCTTGATGTATACGATCTTGCCCTTCTCAAGATGTAACACCTTTCTTAATTCCTCATCATCGATCCATGATCACCGGGAATGGCAAGCATCAAACATGAGATCTTCTATAGATGGTGCATTTTGAGCTTGCACAACACATCTTCTTCTCATTTCATCGACCTTGAAGCCAACACATGCTCCAAGCGATGCTAATGGACAAATCCTACAAGTATAACTTAATACACACAATAGTCCATAAAGATTGTCATTAATTACCAAAACCACACATGGAGGCCCACATGTTCTTTCAACAATCTCATGCTAGGGTTTCTCCATCTCCCCAAGAACTAATGATCTACTCAGACATGGAGGCAGATAGCATCATAGTAATGGTAATGGAAGCGATCATTGATGAATAGTACTTGTATAAATCCACAACTAGTGCGAGAATTACAACAAGATCTAGATGGGATGGATGGAGATGATGGTGGTGATAAAGATGCAGCGGTTGATGAAGATGGAGATCGATGCCTTGGCCTCCCAGATCGGCGTAGGGAGAAGATGGATCCCTAGGGCAAGTTTCCCCTATAGATGCCTTATGGAGGTTATGTTTCGGCGATTTCTGGGTGTTCTGTATGTCGTCTCCCGGAACCAGTTGCATGGGGTAAAACTATTTGAGGAGGCGGAGGCGGCGCGAACTATACAATGGGAACTATACGGTGGCCCACCGTATAGTTGGTCGTCAACTCTTCTGTCTCCGCTTCTCGCTTCGGGTTTCCTTCTGGTATTATTAATATTTCCCAAATAAGAGATTACGTAGTTTTTGGCTCCTTTTCTTTCTAGTACAACTGCTCCAAGAATTGTGTCCTTTGGATCCATCATCTGATCTGATCCTGGTGAAAATAAACATAAAAAGTGCGTGTGAACGTCGTAAAATACCAAGATCCTACATCTACTATGCAAAAATAGTAATGTAAAACATGATGCAAATATGCACTCATCAACTTCCCCGAGCAAGTTTAGATTAATGGATGTGATCCTCATATTCATGAAGCTGAGTCGATAAAATAAATGAGGCAGTTGTAGCATGTGTTGATCATAAAGGATAAATAAGTCCATGAATAGTATCTTACTCGAACCATTTGAATAATATTAGCAGGTTTCCACACCTTAACAATTAATAGTTCACAAAAGATTATTCTCAACATGATTTAAAAGTATTTGGTTCAACCAAATGAGTTAGTGAGGTAGTCCCAAGTGTTTTTAGTATTCACATATTCACTTGGGATTCAAAATCCCAAACGTCTCTTTGTCTTACTACAATATAGTGGTATATGCCTACTTGCTCTTTGCACATTCGCTCTTTTTTCTTCATCTTTCTTTTTCTTATTTTTCTCTCTCTCTCTCTCTATATATATATATATATGTATTTGTGCTCACACTTTTTTTTAAGTGCTGTGCAAAGGATCTAGCCATATACTCCACTTCATTTAGGAATTTCAAAGTTTAACAATCTCAATTATCAAATTCCAAATATATATGAAGCATCTTTATAACTTGAGTATTCTACCTCAAACTTGTTCTCACTCTATTTGATAGCACTTATAATTTCTCCTTTGTTCAAGGTTTTTCTTTTTCATCTTAATTAATTAGATAATTTCTCCTTTTTGTAAATTAAACCATTGACCTACAACAATTGATCAAATTATCTTTATATGTTCCATTAATACCAATGGTGTGGAAGACTCCTATTGCTATCATCCAGTGCAAGTAAAATCATACTCAAGTTATTCATATATCCAATAAGACAAAATCAAACTCAATAATGCTCCATATATTATAATAAACTCAGAATTTCATAATAGGGATCAACTATTCCTGAAGGGAATCTAATGATGCAAACTTTATTTATGATCTCGAACTAATGCAAAACTAGAATAGAAATAAAAACTTGTAAGATATATTACAAGGTCTTAAATATCTCCCCAAGCTTGGAATCAAGCCAGGCGGGATCAAATAATCCCTTGCGATTATTTGATAACGTGCTTTCTTGAAGGTCACTATGGTGCCATGGCACGTGGTATATTTTCCTCATGGGCCAACCTAAGACGGTGTGATTGATTGATAGCCTCTAGTTCCTTAATGCGCAGCTTGTAGAGAATATTATTCTTCTCCATCACTTTCACTTGCTCTTTAATGATCTCATTGTTGTTTTGGAGGGTCTGTATCACCTTGAGACTCATGGTGAACCCTGATTCAGTGGTTTGCTTGATATCTTCATCAAGTTTAGCAAGATAAACTCGTAGCCACCGGAGATGCCTAGGCGTCCCTGGCGCTTCCTTGTTTATTTCATCAATCTTCAACTCGAGGGCCTTCAACTCCTTCTTCCGACGCTCTTTGTCATCGTTGAATAAATCAAAGGGGGTGATCTTTATCTCCTTGCCTTGCTCGCTATTGCTTCCGATCTCCATAGGAACTCCTCCCCTTGGCCTCTTGGATCTTGATGGCTCTATGTTGTGTGTTCCTTGTATGAACAAGAGTTAGATTTGTTCCCGGTGATTTGTGATTAGAGAGAGACACAAGGGAAGTATATAAGAGCGGTCAGAGGTCAGTAAAAATCACAAGAAACACCAAATTATTGTCCAAGAAAACAATCCAAACCGACTAGAAAAAGAAATTGCAAATTTGGAGGTGTCCTGCACCGTAACGACCAACTATACGGTCGCGGCCCGTATAGTTGGTTTCGGGCAGGTATTTCCAAATATTTCCAGCCCAAGTCAGTTACATTACCGACTAAAAACCGATAAAACGTTTTTTTAAATAATAACAAAAACAGGTAGAGGGTACTGAATCTTTAACGACCAACTATACGGCGGTAGAATTTTCTCTAGCCATATAGTTGCGGCCATATAGATATCGCACCTCGAAAATTATTTTGAGAAGAGGGTACAGAATGTTTAACGACCAACTATATGGCGAGAGATTTTTCTCCGGTCGTATAGTTGCGGCCATATAGTTACAACACCCAAAAATTATTTACAAAGGGGATACAGAACGTTTGACGACCAACTATACGGCGGGAGAATTTTCTTCGACCGTATAGTTGTAGAAACCCCTAAAAAACTTCAGAAATACAAGAGAAATTCAAAGGCAAAAAAATTAATAGTAGAAACTGTGAAAAGCAAGCACTTATTAGATTTAGAAAACTTACCTCCGACTTACCGTTTATTTAGTCAGGAGTGATAAGGTCCTCCAACAACAGGGACTTCCTCTTCTTGGGAGGATTTGACCTTAGTTCATATAGTAATTCTTAAAAACAAAAATCATCAAGACTAAAGCTCCTCTCAATAAGATCGGTGTCTTGTTGGGTAAATATAGATGATGCATCCACTATCTTTGCTTCCTGTCTCTGCATAATCGGCAAGTTTAATTCTTGAAGTAAAAGGATCCAATGGATCAGTCTTGGCTTATGAAACTTCCTTTCGAGGAGTTCTTTTAAACCATCATGATCCGTATGAACTCTTACTTTTGCATCAACAATATAAGAACTAAACTTATCACAAGAGAAAAATACAACAAAGAGTTCTCTTTCTTCCTTAGGATAATTCTTTTGAGCACTATTGAGAGTTCTACTAGCATGAGGTATAATATTAAATCTGCGACCTTTGTGTTGTCCCAGAGTTACTCCTACAGCATCATCACTAACTTTACATATTAAATCAGAAGTCATATCCCATATATGTGGTTTAATGACGGGAGCATAAGACAAAGCATATTTAAGTTTATCAAAGGCAATAAGGTATTTGTCATCAAAATTGAATCTTACTCCTTTTTGCACTCCTTTTTTCAACAGATTAGTTAAAGGTTTAGAAATTCCAAAAACAATTCTAATGAACCTTCTATAAAAACCTACATGAACAAGAAAACTTCTCAAGGATTTCTATTTTCGTGCCCTTGGTTTATTAGTTATACTCACTTTTCCCTATCCGCTTAACTTTTGCTCACTTTTCCCCTCGCCATGTTAAGAAACCCTCGCGGGCGCTCGTAGGCGCTCGGACGGAGGGATGTCGTCAGGTCAAAGGCTTGACCGTTACATGCTAACTGGTGGGACCACGTTGGGGCAGGTCGGACGTTGAGTGTTACGTTACAAGGCCTCGACCGTTACATGCCTGACCGGTGGGGCCACTTTGGTACGGGTCCTGTCGTGGCTGATACGTGCTAACGGGTGGGGGCCAGGATACACGTCGAACCCGCCATCCTTATCTCGCTGCCTTGTGGGCCACTTTTTTCCTAATAGGGTGGCCGGTGCAGGCAATGAAAAATTGGACCGTTCTGTGGGGCCATCGAAGCCAATGAACGATGGGGACGCCATGTGGGGCCGTCAAAGCCAATGACCGATGGGGTCATGATGTGGGCTAGAAGGGGGATTTGCATATTTGCCATGTTTTACGTTGCAACTTGCATATTTTACATTTTTGTGTGTCGCTGACATGTGGTGGTCATGTGGCAAATATGAAAATTTGAAAGAAAATGTTCGTTCCGTGGGGCCATCGAAGCCAATGAATGATGGGGTCGTCATGTGGGGTGGGGCCTCGAAGCCAATGACTGATGGGGCCATGATGTGGAGTTGGAGGGGGATTTTCATATTTGCCACATTTTACATTGCAACTTGCATATTTTCCATTTTGTGTGTCGTTGACATGTGATGGTCATGTTGCAAATATGCAAATTTCAAAGAAAAGGTTCGTTCTGTGGGGCCATCGAAGCCAATGAACAATGGACTGTCATGTGGTTGAAGCCAATAACCGATGGGGCCGTGATGTGGGGCTGGAGGGGGATTTGCATATTTGCCATGTTTTACGTTGCAACTTGCATATTTGCCGTTTTGTGTGTCACTGACATGTGGTGGTAATGTAGCAAATATGCAAATTTGAAAGAAAATGTTCGTTCTGTGGGTCCATCGAAGCCAATGAAAGATGGGGTCGTCATGTGGGGCCGTTGAAGTCAATGACCGATGGGGCCGTGATGTGTGGCTGGAGGGGGGATTTGCATATTTGCCACGTTTTAGATTGCAACTTGCATATTTTCTATTTTGTGTGTCGCTGACATGTGGTGGTCATATGGCAAATATGCAAATTTCAAAGAAAAGGTTCGTTCTATGGGGCCATCAAAGCCAATGAACGATAGGTCCATCATGTGGGGCCGTCAAAGCCAATGGCCGATGGGGCCGTGATGTGTGGATGGAGGGGGCTTTGCATATTTGCCAAATTTTAGATTGCAACTTGCATATTTGACATTTTGTGTCTCGTTGACATGTGGTGGTCATGTGGAAAATATGCAAATTTCAAAGAAAATGTTCATCCTGTGGGGCCATCGAAGCCAATGAACAAAGGGACCGTCATGTGCGGCCGTCGAAGCCATGACTGATGGGGCCATGATGTGTGGCTGGAGGGGGGTATGCATATTTGCCACATTTTAGATTGCAACTTGCATGTTTGCCATTTTGTGTGTCGCTGACATGTGGTGGTCATGTGGCAAATATGCAAAATTTAAAGAAAAAGTTTGGCAGATATGTAAAATTGGAAATATGCAAAAAACCCGGAGCAGCTACTCCCCCAAACATTGACAAGTGGGGTCGTGTACGACACACGTGAGGTCGTCTCTCTCATCCGCTCCCAGCCCCTAGCCCCGAGTAGCTCGTACCCCACCGGCGGTCACAGCAGCCATCATCGGCGCGTCAGCGGCTCCGTCCTACGGTGGCGTCGGACGGACTGCCGCGCTGCACCTCAACCACGGCTCCAGCACCCGTTTCATCCGCACACATTGTATGTTGAGGCAGTACCGATCGCAGGCAGGTCCGCCGCCCAAGACGATCGGGATTTTGTTCCGTCGCCATAGATCGACTCACGGTCGCAGCAATTGCTAGTAGTTCTTGGTAAGACCTTCTCCTACCATGTCGGAAGTGCAGGTAGCTCCTTCTCTTTGTACTACCGTTGAATTTGAAGTTCCGCCATGTCTTGTCGGACTTATTTTAATTGGGTTTGTTTTGGGATTGTTACAGTGTGCTATGCAGGCAGATGATCCATGGTACATTGCATACCAAGATGAATCAACCAGTGGTCTAGCCAAAGGATGGATTTGGAGGAGATGGTTGGCAATTTAGGTGATGAATTGGCCCGTAAAAACCTGTTGATATTAGAGCTAACACATACTATCGAGGAAGAAAATAAGAACTCAGAGCTTATTCGCAAAGAGAAGTTGACACTTGAGGCTGATCTTGCCGTATCTGATCAAGTGGTAGAAAATCTAAAACATGGACTTCAAGTGAAGGGGGAGGAGAATAGTAGATTCATGTGGGCAGTTTTAGTAGTTGTCATCCCCGTCCTAACAGTTACACTAAGTGGTTGTGGTGAAGGTGGAACATGTAATGATTAGTTGAATTGATAACTAATTTAGATGGTAGAATTGTTATTCGATGGATGGTTGTGAGTTCCTGCAAATTTAATCACTTTGCGGTCCCAAAGTTGTCATGAGAATGCATTGCGGGCCCGAGTTGCTTGCCATTGGATCTAGCTGCCCATGGTTGGCGTGCCAAATGCCATGTAGACTTGCAGCATTGACGGTAACATCCATTCCCCGTTCTTCCTGACACCCCATTCTTCTTCTCCGGAGAGGTGATCTTTCAAAGAAAGTACTACTCCCTCCAATCCAATTTAGTTGACTCAAGTTCGTCAAGATACGGATGAATCTAATACTAATTCATGTTTAGGTACAATCGAATCTAGACAAATCTAAATTAGCAAATACAAGCCCACCGGAGATTGTCAAAGCAAGTACTTCTACTTATGAATCAGCATATCCACCGGTCTCACAGCTCAAATACATACTCCCTCCGTGTCGTGGTATTGCCGACGAGTACGCCATGGAGGGTTCCTCATAGTGCATGTTTAGAGATGTGGGGGAACGCGGACGGTTGACGGGTACGAGGTAACACAGCTTACCCAGGTTCAGATCCCACGACGGTGGCGGAATCCTACTCCTGCTATAAATCACTATAAGGGCAAATACGCCGAGTTATAGGGATTGGTTCGCTATGTGAGATTGTATGAATCGATGCTTGGTTGTCTGAGATTGTGCCCTAAAGGCTCCCATAGGCCCGACTTATATAGTCGCCAGGTCCTAGGGTTACAGGGAAAAGTCCTAGCCGGACAGGTTACAGAGTTCTACACCGTCTATTACTAGTCTTGTGTATCTTGCACTCCAAGGCTCCGGGTACGCTGGTGACTCCACCGTAGACTTCCTTTATCCGGCATGGGCCTCCCTTCTGGATCCATCTAACTGGGCCGCCCAGCAGGCCATAGGCCATGCTACCAACTGTGGGCCACCCGGGTTATCCGGATAGGAGACATGCTATGAGGATACCCATATAGCATATCCCCAACAGTAGCCCCCGGAGAACTCCGAGATCTTGCGCCGTCTTGCCTCTTCATGTGGAATGCTCCGTCTAGATAGATGTCGGCAAATCATCAAGCAATATCTTGTAGTCCTCCCAAAGAACCCTGCAAGGTTTTCTCCGTCTTCAATATGTAAGTCAAAGAAATGCTGAATCTTCCATCGTACTCTTCCATAGCCGGACTGGATCCGTCCATGCCGGAATCTTCCGATGTGACGGTTCATCTGCCTATGTCAGCTAGGACGACGTAGGCTTAGGTCAGCGACGCCTCATAACTCACACATGCAGAGAACGCAATCATGTCCGATTTTCCCGCGCGAGCGATACGAAACGTTGGCGGCGATGGTTGGAGACGTGGCAAAATTTCCGCACACGTTCACTAACACGTCGTCTACGCGGCAACCGTCCGATCAAGATGTACGAATCTTGACGCTGGAGATGATAAATAGTAACCATGGTGGAATTTCCACTTTTTACCTCATTCTCTCCCCGCATCATCTTCTTCCTCCAGCGCGTGCCTCCTCGAGCTCTCCGCGAAAACTCTCGAAAAACCCTAGCCCCAATCCGCATCAGTCACCCCTATACTCACTCCATGGCCAGCAGCAGCACTTCCCCATCGATGGCGGCGTCGAGCGAAGCCGCGGCGAAGCCGGCGAGCTCCATCGTCGTGCCCCCAGAGGGTTTGGTCATCCCCATTTCGGCGGTGGTCGAATCCACCGGCGGAGACCATAATCTGGCGGTGCTGGAGCCTTTGGAGGAGGAACTGGACTCGCATAAGGGCGACTAGCGCGGCTCAGACATCACTAACCATGATATCCAAGATCTGATCGCTAAAGGCTACCTCCCTTCGACGGAGGGTCTCGCCTGGCGAGCGGCGCCGGCCGGCGAGGTGACACCTTCTCCCCAAGCCGGAGAAAAGGTGTACCTCAAAGCCCAACTGGTACGCGGCATCTCCCTGCCCATCTCCAACTTCTTCCTCTCCGTCTTGAATCACTATAGAGTCCAGCCCCAGAATCTTTCTCCTAATAGTATCTTAGTGCTTAGCAACTACGCGGCTCTCTGCGAGGGATACTTAGGGATAAAGCCTAGGCTAGACCTCTTCGTGTACTTCTTCACTGTCAAACGTGAAGCCGGAGCTAGTAAGGAAGAACTTAGGAACTATGGCACCATAAGCTTCAAGATTCGACCTGGCCGGCGGTTCCCCGACATCGTTGGCCACGAATCCTGCAAAAATTGGCAACACACGTACTTTTACGGCCCAGACATTCCTCTGGCTGGCCGACAAGTAACGTACCCGGACTTTGTTGACGGAGCCACCGCTGAAGCCTCGTCATGGAGATCCTAGGCCTCCCTTCCCTCCGACCTCGATGCTACCCGAGCCATAAGGCGGATAGAATGGTTCGTAGAGACGGGTTTGACCGGCTTGGACCTTGCCATGTGTTGGTTCATCAGGCGAATCCAACCTCTGCAGCACCGCGCGAAGCTCATGCACGAGTATACCAGCGATAGAAGGGATAGCCTCCGCATCTCCGTGGACAACTTCTCGAGTGACTCCGTCAAGCTCCGCCTTAAGGACATCGTCAAGGTGAAGGATAAGAAGCGTGGCTTCACCATCACCTACGACATGTTCGTAGACGGCAAGTGCCCAAAGGTAGTTATTTATTTACCGTGTATGACATATACTCCAGTTCTTCCGTCTTGCAAATTTCATCTCATCTAACAGCTTAGCGATCTAGAGGAGGACAACATGGCTTCCCAAATCTATGATCCAAAGATGAAGGAAGTCATAGTCGTGTCCGACGACGATGCTCCGTTGGCGCGAAAGTGGAAGATCTCCACCTCTGACGACGATGCTCCGTTGGCGCGAAAGTGGAAGATCTCCACCGCAAGAAGAAGAAGACGGAGGGTGGAGCCTCCAAGAAGACTACCACCACCCTGGAGGCGGAAAAGAGAAAAGTTACCGGGATCCCCTTTGCCAAAGCACCCCCACTTGTGTAAGCTTCTCTTCCTCCGACATTGTCTATTTATCTGTCTTGTTCCTCTATTTATGCATTTTGCACGTTTCAGGAAGAAAGCCGCGACCAGCCTCAAGAAGACATCCAAATCACTAGGGGCTTCTAGAACCATCAATGACATGCTGCATCACGACGCATCTCCCATCTTCGCCCCTGCCACTCCCTCCGTCAAGCCTTCGTCTGCCCCGACAAGCTCACAAGCTAAGGAGGCATCTAGCCCTTCCGCCATGGAAGTGGACTCAGGTGCCTCTACCGAGGTTGCTGTCGTCGGCGAGCAGGAAACGCAGGAGAGTGCCGCCCACCAAATGGCTGAAGCTCCGGCTAAGGATGCCATCGGTGGCGGTAAGGCGGTGGTGGAAGCAGGTACCTCTGTCGTTGGCGGCGCCCCCGCACCCAAGAAAACCATAGCCTATCCGAAGATAGTCTACCCGGTACTTACTCCGGGTAGCACCGCTCTGGTCCCTGGTGTGGCGCCGACATCTCTGACGTGCAGTCTAGAGGAGCTCCGCCGACAAGCAGAAATCTTGCAAGGAAACAGCGAATCCTTCAGCAAGCTGCTGGCCGAGAGTGCTACAAACCTCAAGATCATCGCACTTGTAAGTTTTACTTGCCTTTTGCATTTCATATGAGTATCCCACTGTAGCCCCTGAGGATGTAGACGGAAAACCATAGGTCTTTGCATCTACATGCTCTAAGAGTGACTAAGTTAGAAAAACTCTCACTGTAGCCCCCAAGCATGTAGGTGGAATGAATTATTCTGACTAGATGCTTTTAGGAGTAGCATACGCAGTGTTTATAAATTTCAATACTGTAGCCCCCAAGCCTCTAGTTGTAACTGAATCAGTTCTGACTAGATGCTTAAAGAAAAGCTAAGCTTGTGTCCGAGTTAAAAACTTTATACTGTAGCCCCCAAGCTTCTAATCGAGAACTGAATTAGTTCCGACTAGATGCTTAAAGAAAAGCTAAGCATAATGCTAAGTCAAAAACTTCTCGCTGTAGCCCCTGAGCGTTTAGGTGGAAAACTTCCGGCTAGATGCTCCAAGCAGACCAAACAACATTTTAACTTTTACCTTTTTTCCACAGAACGAGAGTGCTCGGAGGGGCATGGCCAATGACAAGTACCAGAATATGCGCGCAGACCTGGAAGCTAAAAAGGGTAAAACTGCCTTCTTGAAGGAACAGATCACCAAGAGCAAGCGTCTGTTTTCTTTTTCGCATTTCTACTTGGTTTTGTGCCCATATTCTCCGAGTACTCACTGTGTACTTTGCTTTCTCCGACTTGCAGAAACCATCGCCAAGGCCAAGAATATTGTCGAGCAATCCAAGCACATTCAAGAGCTGGATAGCGAGAACAAAATTCTTAAGCAGGAGAGGAAGGACATGATGAAAATGCATGAGGAGTCGATGAAGGCCCTGTAGGACTCCGCCACCGAGGAAATCAATCGCTTGAAGGAGGATATTGCGATTGTAAAAGATCAAAAGCAAGCTGTCGATGAGCAAAATCAACGCCATAGAGAGGCGTATAAGCTCCTCCAACAAGAGAAAGAATCCCTGGCGGACACCCTCTGGCAAGCTGAGGCCAGCATCTTCAGTAAGTTTTCTCCATCTTGGATTTCTATAGTCTGGGTACTCTGAATTGTGGAACTCATGCACTCCTTGACGGAATATTCAGCTTCTATGGGTTTAAACCGATCGCCTCCTTCAGCCAAGGAATGCATGGTTCTTGCCGGCAACTTTATCAACACCGCCATCACGCAAGCCAAGGAGATCGCCAAGCACCTCTAGATAAATATCAAGGCATCAGACTCCATGGCGAAGTACTCGGAGATTCTGCGCCGAGCCCCCGAGCGTATCACAAGCTGGAAAGCTTCATGTGCACGGGCTGGCGCAAGGATGGTGCTGTCAATGGTGAAAGCACACTACGAAGGTACCGACATCGACACGGTGACCCGTGGCATTCCCGATGTAGACGACGATGGCAAAGAGATTAACCATGAATCCATCATGTCGTCGCTCGCGGGCTATGACACCAGACTTGTCGACTTGGTCGATATCAACGTCTTCGTGCCAATGAACACCATCGATGGCGGCAACCAAAATTCCTCCGAGTCTCTTCACACTGCCGACTTCGAGGGTGACTCTCCTGCTGGTGATGACGCTGCTTCTAAGTTTCCTGCGCCAAAGGAATGAAGAACAACTTTGTAATATTTGTTTCACCTTTGGTGCCTTTGCAGAAAAAACTTATTGATGTAACTTAAGGCGGAAAACAATGGTTGTTATTTTCCTGCTACACAAGAACTAGTTTCCAACATGTATATATGTTTTAAGCAAGTGCTGGCTTATCCATTACTTTGGTTCTTATGCTTGACCTTTCGTGAGTCGGAAGACTCGTTGTCGGAACCATGCGCTCAAGTGATGATGCCCAATGGTACTGTCTATAACCTAAGCACAAAATCACCGACAATAAGTGCCGAAAGTCACTACTCCTTAATCCACATAAAAACGACAAAGAACGTGTAGACCAGAAAACTTAAGCTAACGCCCGTAGGTGGAATTTTCATAAGTGTAAACGCAAAACTTGTGCATAAAGGTTTTATATGATCCAAAAATAAACACTAAAGGAGGTAAAAGACTCAGAAATATGAGTGAACCAGAGAGCTTTATTTCATTGATCATATAAGAGGTATACAATTAGATAAAAAATGCTAAGTGTAGAAAGGACGTAGCTATGCTATGTTTCATGGCCGATCAAGCTCCGGGTAGTCATCATCCGGACCACGTCTCTTACGCTTATGATCCTTGTTGGGTCTATGCTTCAGTTCACGATTTTCAACAAGGTAGTAAGACCCATTGAGCAGCGCCTTGCTTATGATGAACGGTCCTTCCCATGGCGGGGATAATTTTTGTGACTTCTTCTGCTTAAGTCGGAGCACCAAATCCCCCTCTTTAAACGAGCGATGCCTAACGCGGCGACTATGGTAGCTGCGTAGCTTCTGCTGGTAGATGGCGAATCTTTGGCATGCCAAAACGCGCTCCTCCTCGAGAAGGTCCACATCTAGGCATCTGGATTTTTCAGCATCATCTTCGTCATAGGAGGCGACTCTTGGTGCATCGTGAAGGATGTCGGAAGGCAGGATGGCTTCTGCTCCATATACCACGAAGTAGGGGGTGTAGCCGGTGGATCTGTTGGGTGTAGTTCGTAAACTCCACAGTACAGATGGCAATTCTTCTGCCCAGGCTCCAGCTGCTCTATGTAGCGGTGCGTCAAGACGTGGCTTGATTCCCTGCAGAATTAATCCATTGGCTCGCTCGACTTGTCCATTGGACTATGGTGTGCCACAGATGCAAGGTCAAGTCGGATGCCTTTCTCCCAACAATAAGCCTCCACTTCTCCGAGTGATAAATTGATGCCGTTGTCGGTGATAATGCTATGTGGGAGACCAAATCTCACCACTAGATCCCGTACAAACCTGAGGGCAGTTACCCCATCAAGCTTTCTAATGGGTTTAGCTTCTATCCATTTAGTGAATTTATCAACTGCTACAAGCAGATGCGTAAAACCACAAGGTGCCATCTGTAACGGTCCCACCATGTCTAGCCCCCAGACCGCAAATGGCCAAGTTATTGGTATTGTTCGCAATTCTTCAGCAGGAACATGTGGTTGTCGGGCATAATACTGCCATCCCATGCATGTCTCAACCAGCTTGTCGGCGTCCGCCTTCGCGGTCAGCCAGTATAATCCTTGCCGAAAGGCTTTTGAGCCTCTGCTGTCTAGACGCACGGGCGAAGCCGGCGGATTTGCAGCGATCTTCCACCTTTATATCCTACACAGGGGAGGTTTGGGTGGGCCTTGAATTTTTTCGATCTTTGCCGGCAAACTCCGAAGAGAGATCCGACATCGATCCTTCCGCGAACGTATCCTGCCCGTAGGCGGTCCGTGCGGGTCTTGATTCTCCTCCAACTCCTAGGGAACTAGTGCCCGAGTCGGTTTCGCCAATGAAGAGGTGGATGTCTCCGATAGGAACGATCGAGCGCCGCATAGGGTTCGTCTTCGCCGGGATCCAGAACTTGTCAGGAGGGACGATCGGAACATTGTCGGAGAAGAGAACGCGACCGATGGCTATGGTTTCTCTGATTCCCGCGAAGATCTTGGTCCTCGCCCGCTGAAGAGCCTGAAGCGCCTCTTGCCCCACGGTGGGCGCCAACTGTCGTGGTATTGCCAACGAGTACGCCATGGAGGGTTCCTCATAGTGCGTGTTTAGAGACGTGGGGGAAGGCGGACGGTTGACGGGTACGAGGTAACACAGCTTACCCAGGTTCAGATCCCACAACGGTGGCGGAATCCTACTCCTGCTATAAATCACTATAAGGGCAAATACGCCGAGTTACAGGGATTGGTTCGCTGTGCGAGATTGTATGAATCGATGCTTGGTTGTCTGAGATTGTGCCCTAAAGGCTCCCATAGGCCCGACTTATATAGTCGCCAGGTCCTAGGGTTACTGGGAAAAGTCCTAGCCGGGCAGGTTACAGAGTCCTACACCGTCTATTACTAGTCTTGTGTATCTTGCACTCCAAGGCTCCGGGTACGCTGGTGACTCCACCGTAACCTTCCTTTATCCGGCATGGGCCTCCCTTCTGGATCCATCTAACTAGGCCGCCCAGCAGGCCATAGGCCATGCTACCAACTATGGGCCACCCGGGTTATCCGGATAGGAGACATGCTATGAGGATACCCATATAGCATACCCCCAACACTCCAACCCATATTAGCAGTAAAACTGGACTAGATACGTTTCATATCTAGATGAATCCAAGTCAACTAATATGGGTCAGAGGGAGTATCAAATTTATTCAAATTGGTTCATGGGGGCTTGATGTAACACCCTCCGAATCGACCCTATGCAAGTTTTAGCGAAACCCGCCAAACCCGCATAGAAACGATTCAAAGGTGCCCACCAGGCACTTTCGTGCGGGTGGAAAACGAAGTAGTAACATTACACAACAGTCCTCGATGGGACCCACAGAACAGATATATATACAACAGCGACTCAAGGAGTCAAGAATACAGATATCATATACAAAGATCCAAATCACGTTGGGAAACGACACAGCGTCCAGCTACGGACAAGAGGCAAATGGGGCTAAGAGCCCTGAAGAATAACCAATGGCGTCCATAACCCTGCCCAGGCCAAGCCGGAAGGGTAACCCTGCTAACGACGTCGATCTCAAAACCTGCTTAAACAAAAGGGGTGCCGACAAAGGGCAAAGGAAAAAGAGGAGCGTCAGTACTGAGGCCAGTACACGGCGAGACTAGAATTCGGCGGTCCTCGCCTACATAGGTATGGTGGACTGAGCGGCAGCGGCAGCAAGCACTGAACAACCTATAGAGACTCGATACAACTGGCGGTTATCAGAGGGGGGTAAGAATGACCTATTCGGAACCAACCTGATACTACCATCAAACAAACCCATCCTGGCGTTTCCCCCTCGAGACCATACGAGGAAGTCAACCGAGGAACTCACACCGTTGGCAGTTTTATTTATTCAGTTATCGTTGCAGCAATTACTAGTCAGGTTTAGTTAATCATCCTGATAAAGTAAGCAGTGGGCACTTTTAGTTAACCATTCCGTTTTAGTTGCAACAATTACTAATCAGATACAGATAGCATGAGATAAACCCAAAACCCAGCAGTTGTTGGTACTTTTATTTAGCCATTCCGTTGTAGTTGCAGTACTTACTAGTCAGATACAATGGTCGCAAGCGACACTCCAAACAAGCAATTGTGGGCAGTATTAATTAGCCATTCCATTATAGTGAAGCTGATTACTAGTCATTATAAAGTCAAATTTATAGCAATAAACTTTAGTTATGCTTGTCTATGGTCGAGATACTGTGCTCCAAGTCGTCCATAACCGCGGACACGGCTTTCAGAAAGTTTTAACCCGGCCGGGGTGCACAAATAGCAACACACACTAGATCAACCTCGGAAAAACCAAATCAAAACCCAACGAGGCTTTCACTACAAAGCAATCACAGGATTCAGAAATATTTCAGGGGGGCACCCCTTAAAGTAGACCCGCAACGAAGTAAGCTAGCTTCGAGACGGACTCAAGGTTTGTGGGGCCGGCTGTAAACGACTGGGAACCCGAAAACTCGGGGTGTCGATACCGCGAAAACGGGTCACAATTACTAAACAGTACAGTGTGCTATCCATCGCACAATTTAATTAAAGCAGTAAAACAGGACATAAGTACAGGATCGTAAATAAAACCTCAAACTAGTTTGTGGCCCCAAGAAATAAGACTGAATCAAGCTCTGGCTAAGGGGGGTCCCATATACCTCCCGGATGTGGATAGCGCGATAAATCAAGGAACAGGTATCAAGTACTCGGGGTCCTACGGGACACAAGTGGGCGTTCGGAAACCAAATATTATCTATCACCCACCGATGCCTCTGCTTACTTCAATTTTAGTTGTTAAACAGGAATTAAAGTGGACGGTAAGTAAAACTATGATCATCTCCAACATCAACATGCGGCAATACATCAACAACTGTGGCACTGGACGACACGCAACAGCACTTGAGCAAGCGACTACGACGCGCAAGTCCAACTATCTACCAAACAACAGGTAATAGGATGTGTCCAAGGCAATATAGGGCTGCACGGTATATCACAGGTACGGAAAACTAAAGCATCGCAACACAGATAGCAATAGATCAACAGGAGGGAATAAATACTATAAAAGTAAGATAGGTAGAAAGGGGGAGATGCTCGCCTGAAAACATTGTCGAAGATTCAACCGAAGATCGGGCGAAGCTCACATCAACTCAACGGCCTTATCCGCGAAGAAGCAAAACACTAGAAGAAACACCGGATGCACTATTTAATACAACGGCAGAAGATCGGCATGATGCATGTATGATGCATGGTATAGCAAAGATGCGATGCAATTAGGTCATATTAAGCGGAACTGGGGTCCCGACAATTAATTAGATGGTTCAAGTTGTTTATCTACCCCGCAAATTAAATGTTGTCTTAACATGGCAAGATAAGTTACCGGTTCGCTACACAAATTTAAATGAGGCCGATATGAGACTAGATTTCCCCGCATATGGGCCCCATATTTAATTATTAGGTGAATCGGCATAAGGCCCCCAAACCACACGACAAATATGCATGCATGAACAATTAATATGCAACAAGTTGGATTGTATTATAAAATAGGGTTTCGGGAAGGGGTTCACACATTAGGGGTCTCGACGATCTTGGGGTTCCGGGGTTCGGGGTCGGTCTCAGGGTTCGGATCCGGGGTTCGACGGGTTCGGTCTCGGACTCCGGGGTTAGGGTCTTCGGATCGGGGTAGATCTTGGCGTTCGGGTGGACGAACTTGGCGTGGCGTCGGGGCGCATCGGACTCGCCCGGGTCGGTGTCGTGTTTGTCGTTGTGAAGCTCTTGTCGGGTCCCACGGGGTCGATCTTGCCGTTGCGAGGGTCTTGTCGGGACCTCGAGTCGGGTCGTCTTGGTGTCCGGGGTGCAGTGCTTGGCGTTCTGCGTCAGTTCCCTGTCGGAGGTCTTGGCGCTCCGGATCGTCTTCGGCTCGGGGCCTCAGGGTCTCGGGACTCGCTTCCGGGTGGTAGATCTTGGGTTACCGGCGTCATCGGGTTCCACCTCGCACATAGGTCGACGAAGCACGTGACGACGCAGACCTTGGCGACAAAAGGGCAGCGGGGCTCTTGGGGGTTCGGGACGTCGGGATCCATGAAGAACTTGGTGTTCCATCTTGATCGACTCGAAGAAGGAGACGTAGCAGCGAAGCGTGCATAGCATCAGGCGTACTTGTCCGCATCCGAGACGAAGGTAGCTGACGTGGTGTCCAAAACACCACCACTTAACACGACCAAACACACACGAATTGTTGTCAGACAGCACAACAGGGGTAGCAGCAGGACTTCACGGGAGCGAAAACGCCAACAACAGGCAGGCAGCCTGGTGCCGACAGGGAGATCGTCAGCAGAAGGAGCGGCGACGTCGCGCTTCCGCTTGGAGCGGCTCAAGCTCGCAGAGAGGCAACGAGGATGAGCAGGGCTCTGCTCCAGGACGAAGACGGGGTCGGGGTCGAGCGGGCACGGCGGGGAGGCGATTGCGGAGGGCGCGGAGGCGGGGCGGCTCGCCGGCGACGGCCGGAGGCTGCCTAGGCGGAGGCGGCCGGGACCTGGGCAGGCCGGCGCTGGGGACGAAGGAGGGCAGGTGGCGGCGGCGCGGGGTCGGAGCACGCGGGGGCCGGGCGGGGCGGCGAGGCGGAGCCTGGGCGAGCGGCGGCGCGGAGCGGTGGTGAGGTGGGGAGGCAGGGCGGGCTCTGGCGAGCGGACGGCGCGGCGAGGGAGCTGGCGGCGGTGAGGGCCGGAGAGGGCCGGGCCGGCGAGGTCGGGGAGGGGGTTCGTCGCTTGTGGAGGCGGGGAGGGACGCGGTGGGACGGCGAGCTGGCGGGGCACGCGGCCGCGAGGGCGAGGGAGGAGGATGGGGCGTGCCCGGCCGCGAGGGCGAGGGAGGAGGATGGGGCGTGCCCGGCCGCGGCCAGGGGTGGCCGGAGGCGGCGGTGCGGTGAGCGGGTCTGGGGGAGGCGGCGGCGAGGTGAGCTGCGGGGGAGGCGCGCCGGCGACGCGGCGGCAGAGGAAGGGAGCAGAGGCGGGGCGAGCGGCGCGCAGAGAGGAGAGGAGGAAGAAGGAGGGTGGGGCGACGGGGCGGTCTGGGCGCGGGCGCGCGTGGGGAAACGCGCGGGTGGGCCCCGCGTGGGGATCCCGAGGGGCATGTCGGTGGGGGGGACAAGTGTGGCGTGCGTGCGTCTGTGTGGGCAGGGAGTGTGTGGGATGAGAGGGAGAGGCCAGGGGCTGCTGAGGTGGCAGCTCCTGGTTGGTTGGGGGATAGGGAGGGGGTGAGGTGGCGAGAGACTATTGGTGGGGGTGAGGTGGCTGGTTGGGGGTAGATTAGGTGTAGGTAGCTGTAGGATTTTTAGGTGGACCGATTTGGAACCGGGGGTGGTCGTTCGGGTCGGGTCGGCCCGTTCGACTGCCCCCACTAAAATAATAAATATTTTTATTTGTTTCACACAAGACTTTTGCAAACCGATATCAGACAAAACAAAATATTCCGGCGACCCGGATTTTGGTGTTTGAATAAAGATGGGGCGTTTTTAGAAAACGCAAAATAGGTTTTTCTGCAAATAATTTTATGCAAACAAATGCAAGATGATGACGATGCTCAAATGCAATGTGGCATGGTGACATGAGCATGCGGTCATGATGATGCAATGCACAAAAACAACGCGATTTTCTAGTAGTGGTTTTGCAGGATGCCACAATTCGACACCACTAACAATGGATCTCGCCCTCGAGATCCGCCTCATGGTACCGGAAAGAAAGGTCGGCGATCTGCGTCTTCTCGCTTCGTGTAGATCCTCGCGACAACACTAACAATGGTGCTTTCTTCGTCTTGAAATCGGCGACACCACCAACAAGGGTTCGTTGTTCCTGATCGACGAGAGAACACTCCGGAGAACAAAGGACGAAGGTAGAGGTATCAAACGATAAGGCCACCTCTAACTTCCATTAGAAGAGGAAAAGTTACATTGATCCACCAGTTCGATGTACAGAGCGAACAGTAAGAGTCGGGTAGGGTGATCAGTCCATCCCGTACCCAAACTATCAATTCTATACATGAGTAGGAGAATCAGGCAACTCAACTCTCGAGATATAGACTGAAGATCTTCATAGGCGGTATCCGGAACAAAGGGATGACGCCAGCAGAAATCGTATGAAAGACACAATGATTAGATTCCGCGATGGTTCCATTGGCATGAGCAACACATGCTCAAGGTATACTCCAACTTCACCAATGCTCGTCCTTCTCATATGTTTTTCAACGACACTGATATCCAGCAAGGAACACATATGGATCAAGAGCTCAAGAACAAAAGATTGGAGGAAGGGTACAACAGACAAGTTGCAGATTGATGATCGTAGCACCTCCGTTACAAAAGGGAGAAAGCGAAACCCTGAAGGTACGACGGAAACCCAACCACGAGAAATCCTGGACTCGAAGAGAGAGAAGAGAGCGGATTCAAAACGCGTAGAGGTAAGAGGAGAACAGCAGAGGGGTAAGGAATAAAATCAGACCTAATCAGAACTATCCAACCGATTTTGCAAAATAGTTTTGACACTCTACTTCGGCCGTTAGCTAGGTTATCCTACAGGCTGGACTTGTGGGGTATCGCAACTGCTGAGCTCTGATACCACTCTGTAACACCCTCCGAATCGACCCTATGCAAGTTTTAGCGAAACCCGCCAAACCCGCATAGAAACGATTCAAAGGTGCCCACCAGGCACTTTCGTGCGGGTGGAAAATGAAGTAGTAACATTACACAACAGTCCTCGATGGGACCCACAGAACAGATATATATACAACAGCGACTCAAGGAGTCAAGAATACAGATATCATATACAAAGATCCAAATCACCTTGGGAAACGACACAGCGTCCAGCTACGGACAAGAGGCAAATGGGGCTAAGAGCCCTGAAGAATAACCAATGGCGTCCATAACCCTGCCCAGGCCAAGCCGGAAGGGTAACCCTGCTAACGACGTCGATCTCAAAACCTGCTTAAACAAAAGGGGTGCCGACAAAGGGCAAAGGAAAAAGAGGAGCGTCAGTACTGAGGCCAGTACACGGCGAGACTAGAATTCGGCGGTCCTCGCCTACATAGGTATGGTGGACTGAGCGGCAGAGGCAGCAAGCACTGAACAACCTATAGAGACTCGATACAACTGGCGGTTATCAGAGGGGGGTAAGAATGACCTATTCGGAACCAACCTGATACTACCATCAAACAAACCCATCCTGGCGTTTCCCCCTCGAGACCATACGAGGAAGTCAACCGAGGAACTCACACCGTTGGCAGTTTTATTTATTCAGTTATCGTTGCAGCAATTACTAGTCAGGTTTAGTTAATCATCCTGATAAAGTAAGCAGTGGGCACTTTTAGTTAACCATTCCGTTTTAGTTGCAACAATTACTAATCAGATACAGATAGCATGAGATAAACCCAAAACCCAGCAGTTGTTGGTACTTTTATTTAGCCATTCCGTTGTAGTTGCAGTACTTACTAGTCAGATACAATGGTCGCAAGCGACACTCCAAACAAGCAATTGTGGGCAGTATTAATTAGCCATTCCATTATAGTGAAGCTGATTACTAGTCATTATAAAGTCAAATTTATAGCAATAAACTTTAGTTATGCTTGTCTATGGTCGAGATACTGTGCTCCAAGTCGTCCATAACCGCGGACACGGCTTTCAGAAAGTTTTAACCCGGCCGGGGTGCACAAATAGCAACACACACTAGATCAACCTCGGAAAAACCAAATCAAAACCCAACGAGGCTTTCACTACAAAGCAATCACAGGATTCAGAAATATTTCAGGGGGCCACCCCTTAAAGTAGACCCGCAACGAAGTAAGCTAGCTTCGAGACGGACTCAAGGTTTGTGGGGCCGGCTGTAAACGACTGGGAACCCGAAAACTCGGGGTGTCGATACCGCGAAAACGGGTCACAATTCCTAAACAGTACAGTGTGCTGTCCATCGCACAATTTAATTAAAGCAGTAAAACAGGGCATAAGTACAGGATCGTAAATAAAACCTCAAACTAGTTTGTGGCCCCAAGAAATAAGACTGAATCAAGCTCTGGCTAAGGGGGGTCCCATATACCTCCCGGATGTGGATAGCGCGATAAATCAAGGAACAGGTATCAAGTACTCGGGGTCCTACGGGACACAAGTGGGCGCTCGGAATCCAAATATTATCTATCACCCACCGATGCCTCTGCTTACTTCAATTTTAGTTGTTAAACAGGAATTAAAGTGGACGGTAAGTAAAACTATGATCATCTCCAACATCAACATGCGGCAATACATCAACAACTGTGGCACTGGACGACACGCAACAGCACTTGAGCAAGCGACTACGACGCGCAAGTTCAACTATCTACCAAACAACAGGTAATAGGATGTGTCCAAGGCAATATAGGGCTGCACGGTATATCACAGGTACGGAAAACTAAAGCATCGCAACACAGATAGCAATAGATCAACAGGAGGGAATAAATACTATAAAAGTAAGATAGGTAGAAAGAGGGAGATGCTCGCCTGAAAACATTGTCGAAGATTCAACCGAAGATCGGGCGAAGCTCACATCAACTCAACGGCCTTATCCGCGAAGAAGCAAAACACTAGAAGAAACATCGGATGCACTATTTAATACAACGGCAGAAGATCGGCATGATGCATGTATGATGCATGGTATAGCAAAGATGCGATGCAATTAGGTCATATTAAGCGGAACTGGGGTCCCGACAATTAATTAGATGGTTCAAGTTGTTTATCTACCCCGCAAATTAAATGTTGTCTTAACATGGCAAGATAAGTTACCGGTTCGCTACACAAATTTAAATGAGGCCGATATGAGACTAGATTTGCCCGCATATGGGCCCCATATTTAATTATTAGGTGAATCGGCATAAGGCCCCCAAACCACACGACAAATATGCATGCATGAACAATTAATATGCAACAAGTTGGATTGTATTATAAAATAGGGTTTCGGGAAGGGGTTCACACATTAGGGGTCTCGACGATCTTGGGGTTCCGGGGTTCGGGGTCGGTCTCAGGGTTCGGATCCGGGGTTCGACGGGTTCGGTCTCGGACTCCGGGGTTAGGGTCTTCGGATCGGGGTAGATCTTGGCGTTCGGGTGGACGAACTTGGCGTGGCGTCGGGGCGCATCGGACTCGCCCGGGTCGGTGTCGTGCTTGTCGTTGTGAAGCTCTTGTCGGGTCCCACGGGGTCGATCTTGCCGTTGCGAGGGTCTTATCGGGACCTCGAGTCGGGTCGTCTTGGTGTCCGGGGTGCAGTGCTTGGCATTCTGCGTCGGTTCCCTGTCGGAGGTCTTGGCGCTCCGGATCGTCTTCGGCTCGGGGCCTCAGGGTCTCGGGACTCGCTTCCGGGTGGTAGATCTTGGGTTACCGGCGTCATCGGGTTCCACCTCGCACATAGGTCGACGAAGCACGTGACGACGCAGACCTTGGCGACAAAAGGGCAGCGGGGCTCTTGGGGGTTCGGGACGTCGGGATCCATGAAGAACTTGGTGTTCCATCTTGATCGACTCGAAGAAGGAGACGTAGCAGCGAAGCGTGCATAGCATCAGGCGTACTTGTCCGCATCCGAGACGAAGGTAGCTGACATGGTGTCCAAAACACCACCACTTAACACGACCAAACACACACGAATTGTTGTCAGACAGCACAACAGGGGTAGCAGCAGGACTTCACGGGAACGAAAACGCCAACAACAGGCAGGCAGCCTGGTGCCGACAGGGAGATCGTCAGCAGAAGGAGCGGCGACGTCGCGCTTCCGCTTGCAGCGGCTCAAGCTCGCAGAGAGGCAACGGGGATGAGCAGGGCTCGGCTCCAGGACGAAGACGGGGTCGGGGTCGAGCGGGCACGGCGGGGAGGCGGTTGCGGAGGGCGCGGAGGCGGGGCGGCTCGCCGGCGACGGCCAGAGGCTGCCTGGGCAGAGGCGGCCGGGACCGGGGCAGGCCGGCGCTGGGGACGAAGGAGGGCAGGCGGCGGCGGCGCGGGGTCGGAGCACGCGGGGCCGGGCGGGGCGGCGAGGCGGAGCCTGGGCGAGCGGCGGCGCGGAGCGGTGGTGAGGTGGGGAGGCAGGGCGGCGCGCGGGAGGGCGGGCTCTGGCGAGCGGACGGCGCGGAGAGGGAGCTGGCGGCGGTGAGGGCCGGAGAGGGCCGGGCCGGCGAGGTGGGGGAGGGGGTTCGCGGCTTGTGGAGGCGGGGAGGGACGCGGTGGGACGGCGAGCTGGCGGGGCGCGCGGCCGCGAGGGCGAGGGAGGAGGATGGGGCGTGCCCGGCCGCGAGGGCGAGGGAGGAGGATGGGGCGTGCCCGGCCGCGGCCAGGGGTGGCCGGAGGCAGCGGTGCGGTGAGCGGGTCTGGGGGAGGCGGCGGCGAGGTGAGCTGCGGGGGAGGCGCGCCGGCGACGCGGCGGCAGAGGAAGGGAGCAGAGGCGGGGCGAGCGGCGCGCAGAGAGGAGAGGAGGAAGAAGGAGGGTGGGGCGACGGGGCGGTCTGGGCGCGGGCGCGCATGGGGAAACGCGCGGGTGGGCCCCGCGTGGGGATCCCGAGGGGCATGTCGGTGGGGGGGACAAGTGTGGCGTGCGTGCGTCTGTGTGGGCAGGGAGTGTGTGGGATGAGAGGGAGAGGCCAGGGGCTGCTGAGGTGGCAGCTCCTGGTTGGTTGGGGGATAGGGAGGGGGTGAGGTGGCGAGAGACTATTGGTGGGGGTGAGGTGGCTGGTTGGGGGTAGATTAGGTGTAGGTAGCTGTAGGATTTTTAGGTGGACCGATTTGGAACCGGGGGTGGTCGTTCGGGTCGGGTCGGCCCGTTCGACTGCCCCCACTAAAATAATAAATATTTTTATTTGTTTCACACAAGACTTTTGCAAACCGATATCAGACAAAACAAAATATTCCGGCGACCCGGATTTTGGTGTTTGAATAAAGATGGGGCGTTTTTAGAAAACGCAAAATAGGTTTTTCTGCAAATAATTTTATGCAAACAAATGCAAGATGATGACGATGCTCAAATGCAATGTGGCATGGTGACATGAGCATGCGGTCATGATGATGCAATGCACAAAAACAACGCGATTTTCTAGTAGTGGTTTTGCGGGATGCCACACTTGATCTGCATCATTGCGGTGATGTTGCGAATGATGGCTTCAACCGTCGTCGCATCGATGAACATTGTCGGCATCGCCGCCGCCTCGGTGTCTTTAATCAGCAACGGATCTGAGGAGGTGAACAGGAGTGAGACGGACAGAGACAAAAAATTCAGATGCTTAGATCCTTACTGTCGCATGCCGTTCTAGCCGACACGCTTGGATCCACGCCGCCGCAAGCCGTGCCGACCCCCACGCCTAGGTCCGTGCCACCGCACGCCGTTCCTACCACCAGGCTTAGATCCGCTCCGCCGCATGTCGTTCTGACCACCACGCTTAGGTCCGCGTCGGCGCACGCCGTTCGGACCGCTAGGCTTAGGTCCGTGCCGCTGCACGCCGTTCAGACCGCCATGCTTAGTACCGCGCCACCGTACATTGATATGAGGGGAGGAAGATGCGGCTGGTATACGTGCGATAGGGAAAGAGAGGGAGAGACATCCAGACCATCGGGATCTCCTCTCCGTATAAGGTAGGTGCGCCCATCGGGAGAGAGAGAGACCTCTAGCATGTCGGGCTCTCCTCTCCGTACAAGGTAGGTGTGCCCATTAGGAGAGAGAGAGACCTCCATCCCGTCAGATCATGATGTATCCAATGATGGTTAGCCAAGATCCGTGTGGCATACATCTTGACCAATCAGAGCACAAAAGCTGTTGTGAGGGTTTGAGTCAGGAGAGAGGGGAAAAGTGAGGAAAACTTTAGCAGGAGGGGAAAAGTGAGGAAAAATTTAGAGGGAGGGGAAAACTGAGTAGAGCTAACGAAAACAAGGGCACTCAGATAAAAAAATGACTACCAACAAGGGTTTAAGAAGTGGTATAGGGGATAAGTCCATTTCTCTTTATTTCCCTTTCCTTTATTATTCATGCTAGGTTGTAGGCAACATAACAAGACTACATTTGAAGGTTGCACTATGTTTTGACTTTTTTTGAATTAAACTAACCCTAAAACCATTTTTTTGAATTTAATCACTTAGAAAAATAAAAATGTGGATGATTACAAGTTAATCCAAAATTTCCAATTTCATATGGTAAATCAATCCAAGATACACAAGTGTGCCAAATTTTGGATCAATTGGTCAATGTTTAAGCCATGAACTAGCTAAACCCCATGTGTTGACCACATGTAGAGGGAAAAACTGAGCAGTGCTAAGAAACTAGGTGCATGACAATAGATACTTGCAATAACACATACAATATGGGATTATCCAACACACAAACTTGGGAGTGTCACACTAGTTCGGATTAAATACAAACATTGACAGTAGTTAAAATTTGTCATAAAAATTCAAATTAATAATTCAAATCCCTTTTTTTCTTGCTCCTAGTGTTTTTCACAGGGTTCACCACCTTGCTCCTGGTGATCCTAGATGGAATATACTCGGAGTCCACCATCAACTTCTTCCGTTTTTCCCTTTGTTCTTTTCTCTGCATCCAATGAATCAAGTACTTCATTCTATCGTACAATTGGTTAAATCACGTTTCGATCCGCTGGTTCATACGGTTGAAAAAGCATTGTCCTCATTTCCTCCATATCCGCTGGTGTAATTCCTTTACGCTTGAACTCTGCTACAATATCCTCTCGATCGACTGGTTCAATCTCCCCTGCATTTGGTTCAATCTCCTCTGCATTTGGTTCAATCCCCCTGCATGTGGTTCAATCTCCTCTCGATCCATTGGTTCAATCTACAATGTATCCATTGCTTCATTCTCCTCTCGTTCAAACACTTCATTCTCATCTGCATTTGATGCTCCTGCCCGATCATCCATTCCATAAGCTGGGTCCACTGTGAAAGAACATGTTGGGCCCCCATGTGTGGTTTTGGTAATTAATGACAATCTTTATGGACTAATGTGTGTATTAAGTTATACTTGTAGGATTTGTCCATTGGCATCGCTTGGAGCATGTGTTGGCTTCAAGGTCGATGAAATGCAAAGAAGATATGTTGGGCATGCTCAATATGCGAGGTCGATGATGAGGAATTAAGAAAGGCGTTCCATCTTGAGAAGGGAAAGATCGTCTACATCAAGATCAAGTGGAATGCTCAAGGCAAAGGTATAATATTGATAGGTTTTCCCTTTTGCCGGTCTCACGTTGTGTGTGTGAGACCGGGTTTAGGATAGACAACCGTACTATCAAGAAGGGCTCTCGTATGAGTAATTCGGTCACATCGTTCAGAGAGAGCTCAAACCTTTGCATACTTGCATCATCATATTTGGTTTTTATTTGGTCTTATCCATGTGATGATATAGAGCTTGTGGTAATCTCCATAACAAGCTCTTGTTCATCTAAATCGGATCTCCCATTTGTATCTTGTTGCGATTTTGATTTATGCGGCTTTTCGGTTTCTCACCAAGTGAGGTATATCACATTATTCTACTTGATACTTTCTCACTTGGTGATAATCAATATTTCCACTTTTTATTGAGAAGCCCTTGTCGTCCTTTATCCAATGCAATTGCAATCGGGTCAATCGGAGCTACCGGGCCCAATTCCGGTCCTACCGGACCGGCCCGGTAGTACCGCGCCGGTGGGCCGGTACTACCGGCCAGCCCAGAAAAATGCCCAGATAGTTTTCAGATTCAGATCCAGATCGCGCGTGGTGACTTCGCTCGCGTGCGTTGCGCGTTGACCTGCGGTGTGCCGCCGCGATCTCCGCGCGCATGCGCTGTTGGCCTGCTCGCGCGCGGCGGGCCCTGCCCTGCTGCACTGCTGCCGCTCGTGGCGGGCCCGCCCTCCCGTCCCGCGCGCGGCGCGCGGTGCTGGCTCGCTGCTAGCTGTTGCATGCTTGCTGCTCGCGTGCGGGCCCTGCCAACCGAGCTGCTGCGCTGCTGCAGCTGTCGCTGCTTGCCCCTGCCTGCGCTCTGCTGCTCGCATGCTGGCACGCGCGCGCTGCTTGCTGCCTGCTGCTGGCGCTGCTCCCGCTGCTGCATGCGCGCATCCACTGCTACTAGTTGCATGCGTTGACCTTTCTCATATGCCCGGATTTCCCGCCTTGATTAGTTTGTTCGGCCTAGGACTTTGCGGTGCTACCGGTAAAATCTGGTAGTACCGGACCGGTCCAAAAAATAGCCCCAACGGCCAGATTTTTGGGGCCCCTATTTAAGGCTTTGCCCGTTTTGAGTTTAGTTAACTCCTCTCTTATCTATTAGGCTAAACTTTGTCCACACTTGCTCTAGATCTTGAAGCTTGCCTAATCTTTTCCCTCCGATGATTCTTGCCCATATTTGAGTGGAAGAGAGAGGAGATCTAGCCCCACGTTTTGACCTAACCGATTCATCTCTTTGTGAGTGCATCTTTGGGGATCTAGATTTTGGGGGATTTTGTGTCTCTCTTTGATTTCTCCTCTCTTGTTCCCCCAATAGCTTTGGTAGCTTTGTTGGAACTTGAGAGTGAGAGATTTGAGCATCTTTGTGGTGTTCTTTCCATTTGCATTTGTTGCATCGGTTTGGGTTCTCTTTGGAGGATTTGGTTTGTATTACTCATTGGAGCTTGTACCTCTTGGGTTCTTGGAACCCTAGACGGTTTGTGGCCTTGGTGGCATTGTGGCTTGTGGCATTTGTTGGGAGCCTCCAATTAAGTTGTGGAGTTGTGCCCCAACCTTGTGAGAGGTTCCGGTTGCCACCGACAAGTGCACCGATAGTGGAAGCGTGGATCGATCCCATTTGGGGTGAGATTCACCGGAGAATAAGGGAGGCCTTTTGTGGCGTTGGTGGTTTGATACCACCCCCTCTCCAAACGAGACGTACTCCATGTTGGGAGGAACTCGGTAAAATATCGGTGTCCTCGCGTGCCTCGGTTATCTCTATACCCGAGCTCTTTACTTATGCACTTTACATTGTGATAGCCTTCGTGCTTGAAGTAATATATATCTTGCTATCACTTTGTTGTTTGTATTTCTTAGCATAAGTTGTTGGTGCACATAGGTAAACCTTAGTTGTTTCTAGGTTGTGCTTTACAAAGTAATAACTAGTTTTATTCCGCCTTTGTTGAGCCACTGTAAGAAAAGTTTTAATCGCCTATTCACCCCCCTCTAGGCGACATCCGTATCCTTTCACACTGCATTTTTACAAAGCCTAGCAATGTGCCCTAGGATCCCACAACGTTTGCCCTTACGCCGTCGAGGTGGTGCACCATCCTCTGCACTATCTCTTATCCTATTCTTCCTTAGCCTACCTGCTGGTCTAGTAAAACCTGGAGGGTATAGCTTGAAGCCTGGATCCACTTCCACCCATTGGTCTTTTCGCAACAAGGCTGGAACATTCTGAGCATATGCTGCCCTAAATTTTGCAACGGAGAAATACTCTGACACGTACTGATCAACTTCACCCTCTTCACCTCCTAGAACACCCATGAAAAACAATACATGTATGCAGGGTTTCCCACGGAGCTGTCATTGTCTACAATGGCATGTCCTACCAACCAAACTCACTGGATACCTCCATTGCCTATCTTTACTATCAGTGTATGTTACCTCAGCCTCCATTCCTCTTCCAATGTATTTCATCTTCAATTGTTTTGCCGGGCATGCAAAGCCTTAATCAAAGATGGGAGGATGAGATGGCCAACATATACTGTTGATGCAATTCTTTGACGCAAATCGATCTTTATCATGATCATCTGCCTAATTTATCAAATATTTGCCACAACATAAGCCCTTTCAATTACTTGACCTTTGCATTGAAACCTCTGCAAGGTTACTTGTTACATAGTCTACCTTGCAAATTTCATTGAATCGGCTTCTTGACCACACCATTCCATGTTGTGCATCCAAGTACTCCTTCACCGCAGGTTTTTTTGTTTATACAACACTTCTAAATGATACAAATGCTTCCTCAAACTAATGTGTATGAAGCTGGCCATAGGTTGTCAGTATAAACTTTACCCTTGAATTTTTTTGTAAAATTCCGCACTAAGTGTCGCATACATTACCTATGCTCCACTCCGGGGAATATTGCTTCTACAGCTTTCTCCAAACCTTTGCAAGCGTCCGTGTGGATAGTAAGTCCTGATGGATGACCTATAAGGTCGCGCAAATTCTCCATAAACCAAGTACAATTTTCCTCTGACTTAATCTCCAAAACTCCATAAGCAATAGGGAACATCCAATTATGGCCATCAACTATAGTAGCAGCTACTCTGTCCTTTAAATCTGCCATGAAGAGCTGTTGCATCCACGACCAAATAAGGCCTGCAACCATCCAGAAACCCTTGCCAGCAAGCTTTGAAACAAACAAAAGCCCTTCTAAACCACTCCTTCTCCATTGTCTTCCCTCTTATTTTGTACTGAACTTTATGCCTGTCTATCTATACAACACTACCTGGACTAGCCATCTCCACTTCAGCTTTGAAGCTGTAAAGCAACTGAAAACTTCCATTCCATGGACCATTGATCCTCTCAAGGGCCATTTCGTTTGCATAGAACATCCTCATGTAGGGTACTGTAATACTAAACTTTTTAGAAACTTATTTTATGAGCGCTGTTGCACCAAGTGATGGGTTCGCTCTCATCCAATCCATGATTGCATCTGCCAACCACCTAGTCTTTGCTAGTTTTGTTTTGTCCTTTGGTTGCCCCCTTGAGGTGGACAAGAATGTTCGAACAGGTTAATTTTTATCTAAAAAATAATTAAAATGTTAGGTACAACTAATAAACTCTACACAGTGATCTAAAATACACAAGTGATTGTAATACCTGAACCAAACTGCTCCTGAGCATAGTGGATGCATGCATCCTCCACCTACACCTCTTGTATGGGCACTTCACTATGAACCTTGTTGGCTCACTCTTAATAACATCATAAGCATTATTCGTGTGAATGCCATATGTAGTAAGGGCATTACGACAGTCCCGCATCGTTTCAAATACAGCGCCTTCTGAAATCTTAGGATCGTCCCTGTCCCACTCAATTACTAGCAAGTCCTCACAAGCATACTCGGCTAAAAAAAGGCTGTCATTGTTCTCCTCATTCTCTTTGTCATCAGTATCATCAAATCTGGCACCCTGGGCAATTTCATCCGTGTATTGATCCTCTAGTGCTTGTTTACTGAATCTATCTACAAATTCAGGAAACATCAACTCATCCTCATCATCTAATGGAGGCACTCCCTCGTCAGGCTCTGCCTCGTCCTCCACATCGGCCACATGAGAGGTTTGGCTTACACTCGCTGTGCGAACAGTTGGTACTGCCGTGGACCTACAAGGATTGCCGGGGCGCACACTATTAGCAGAGACAACAAAGACACATGATGCCAGACCACCTGATGATGCGTGACCACCAGATGGTGATTTAACACTCTTTTCTGTGTGATCAACTTTAGGTTGCACATGGAGATGAATTCGACCAAAACGTTCGGCAACATTCAAAGAGAAGAGCATTACCAGATCATCTTCGCTAGTTAGTGGGAGCAATATTTGCTCGCTAATGTTGGAATATTGCAAATCAACTGAATCACCACTGCTCCAGGGGAATTTACAATAGATTTTATCTATCAAATCTCTGCGAGTTATGGAGGTTGCAGCCACCGCTGGGAAGTAAAATCTAGAGAGATATTGTTCACAACCACAAATTACGCTAATATCCAGTCTAATCACCAGCCAGAATGCCAGCACTGGATCAATCCTATTCGAAAAGCAAGGAAGTTAGTTGAGCACCAATGATTCACGCTCAAATACTGCCAATAATCAACCCACAAAATGGAAATTATACTTACCCAGATGGAATCCATGCGTTAGATCCCTGCGATTCCACCCAATCTTCTCCTTGCTTGACGCGGATGGACGGTGCACCAGCCGGCGTTGCATACTGTTCCGCGAAAGGGGGAGATCTAGCAGGGGAGGGAGCGGATCCTGAGGTGGATTAGGCTCCGCGGATAGGGGGGAGGGGGCGACTCTAGGGCCGAGGACGACATAAGGTAGGAGGGCACGATAGCGGGGCGGTGGAGGGGCGGTGTGGGAGATGTTCCAGGATTGGGGGGAATGAATGCTTTGGGTGAGCGAGAATGGCCGGTCCGACATGTATCCCGGTCCCACCCTTCACCATGTATGCAAGACCCGTCCCAACGCGGACCCACCCTTCACCACGTATGCAGGACCTAACCCACACACGGACCCATCGCTGAGGCATGTAACGATCGAGGCCTCGTAACATAACGCTCAACGCTCGACCCGCCCCAACACGGTCCCACCAGTCAGCATGTAATAGTCAAGCCTTTGACCTGACGGCATCCCTCCGTTCGAGCGCCTGCGAGGGTTTCTTAACATGGCGGGGGGAAAAGTGAGGAAAAGTTAAGCAGTTGGGGAAAAGTGAGTACAACTAACGAACCAGGGGCACGAAAATAGAAATCCTAACTTTTTATACCTTTTACGTCCCTTGGTCGTGGCATTCTCTCTATTACTTCAACTTTAGCATTATCTACTCCAATACCCTTACCTGATACTTTGTGTCCAAGGACTATGCCTTCTTTGACCATAAAATAGCACTTCTCCCAGTTTAAGACAATATTAGTCTCTTCGCAACGCTGCAAAATTCTATTGAGATTTTCCACGCAACTAGTAAATGAAGTTCCATAGACATAAAAATCATCCATAAATACTTCCATTATAAGTTCTATAAAATCTGCAAATATAGCAGTCATGCATCTTTAAAAAGTAGCTGGAGCATTACATAGACCAAAAGGCATACGTCTGTAAGCATGTAAACCGTAAGGACTAATGAAAATTGTTTTAAGTTGGTCTTCAGGATGAACAACTATTTGGGAAAAACCAGAATATCCGTCCAAGTAACAAAAATGAGGGTGGTTTGCTAATCTCTCTAAAGTTTGATCAATGAATGGTAAAGGATAGTGATATTTCCTAGTCTCCTTATTCAATTTTCTGAAATCTATGCACATCCTATGTCCAACAATATTTCTAGTAGGTATTAATTAATTGTTTTCATTTGGAACAATAGTAAAGCCGCCTTTCTTAGGAACACAATGAACAAGATTTATCCATTCACTTTTTTTACAGGATAGATTATACCTGCATCAAGTAGGCATACTCTATTCTTACCACTTCCTCATTTCAGGCTTCAGTCTTCTATTAAATTCTGCAATTGGTTTAGCACCTTCCTCCGTGAATATCTGATGGACGACTATCATGGGACTAATACCCTTCAAGTCATCCATTGAGTACCTAGAGGCCTTGCGGTGCTCCTTTAGTACCTTCATAGGTTCTTCTTTCCCCCCTGCAAGTTTAGCACTAATAATAACAGGGAATTTATTAGTATCATCTAAGAATCTATACTTAAGATTATCTGGTAGACTTTTTAATTCTGGGGGTGGTAATTCTTAACCCCCTCTCTTTTCTGGCTCTTCAAAAGCTTCATCGGTTGGAGGTTCTTCATTGGGAAATGAATCAAATTCATTTTCTAATTCTTCTAGAGTTTTATCCTCCATAATTATTTCTCCACAATTTGGATCTTTATTTATTTCTTCATCTTGATTATTTAAGAAGAGAGATGCCATTTCTTCAATAGTTTTCTCCTTCTCTTCTTCTTTTATGAATAGAGGTTTGTCTTTAAATTTGGAAAAATGGAATTCCTTTTCCACTTCCCCAAGCTTAAGGGATACAACCTCCTTTCTGAAGTCAACTATGGCATCTATATCACTCAAAAAGTTTCTTCCAAATATAATTGGGCATAGAGTGTCAATTGGCATATCAACAACTACAAAATCAATAAGAAATTTTTTATTGTTAATTGTGATAACTACATCTTCAACTACTCCCATTGGAATTCTAAGGTTTTTATTGGCTAACATGATTGTCATATCAGTATTTTCTATTGTAGCCGGTGATATTTCTTCTTTTATTTCTAGATAAAAATCATAGGATATAACATTAACTTCGGTGCCAAGATCACATAAACAATAATGAGAGGTTTCTTTAAATATGCAGGGAAGAATAGACTTACCCACATATTTTACCTCAATTTTACCTTCAATCAATATGGAAGTCTCTTCATCAAGTTCAACTATGTTACAATGTGCATACGTAGCCATGATTGCTGATACGTCCAAAACGTATCTACTTTCCCGAACACTTTTTCGATTGTTTCTCCTCTAAACTTGTGTGATTTGGATACAACTAACACGGACTGGCGCTGTTTTCAGCAGAATTACCTTGGTGTCTAGTTTTTGTGCGGAAAATCAACTATCAGGAAAAATCCCAGAAAATGTGCCAAAAATCCTATTTCACCAGAAGATCCACGGATCCAGAGTACGAGACGGAGTGGAGGCCTAGGGGGCCCACACCCCTTCCAGGCGCGGGCCAGGCCTGGCCACGCCAAGGGGGGTGCGGCCACCCCAGGCACCCCCTCGGCCTCTCTCTGCTCCTATAAGAAGACTCTTGACCTAAAAACCGAGGGGGGTTCGACGATTTTCCAGAAAGAGTCCGCTGCGCTGCCACCACCAGAGACCTAGATTCGGAACCAGAAACTCCGTTCTGGCACCCTACCAGGACGGGGAATTTGGGGAGGATCATCGTCATCACCAACGCCTCTCCATCAACCATCCATGTTTCCCTCATCCATGAGTGAGTAATCCCCCACTGTAGGCTATGGGGATGGTAGGGATTGGATGAGTTCTATCATGTAATCGAATAAGATTGTTAGGGCATAGTGCCTAGTATCTCTTTTAGTGCTATTTGACTTTGTTGCAACTTGTTGTGCTTAATGCTTGTCACTAGGGCCCGAGTGCCATGATCTCAGATTTGAACTTATTATTGAATCATTATGATAGTATTGTTTGTGATCTTATCTGCAAGTTGTGTACACATATCATTGTACGGATCCAAAGGCTCTGAATTGATAGAAATTGGGACAACCGGAAGGGATGGCTATGGTGTGAGGATCACATGTGTTCACGGAGTGTTAATGCTTTGCTCTAGTGCTCTATTTAAAGGAGCATCTTAATTTCCAGTAGTTCCCTAGAAGCCCCGCTGCAACGGGCTGGCTGGACAGAAGATGTTGTGCAAGTTCTCATTGCGTGCACGCATGACTATATATGGAGCACATGCCTAGGATTGTTTAGTACTTGGATGCTTGTTCTTATTTATGTGCAATGCCCTAGATCTTGAAGTTACATGTTTAGACTCGTTCATGCAACGCCCGTCCATCCATCCCTATGCCTACCGCACTCGAATCCTACTGTTTACTGTTACTGTTACTATTGCTCTTGTTCTACTGTTGCTGGTTCTTTGCTGTTTCTACTACCAAACTGTTGCTACTGATAAAATTTTGTGAGCAAGAACTATTTCCAGGTGCAGCTGAATTGACAACTCAGTTGTTAAGGCTTGCAAGTATTCTTTGGCTCCCCTTGTGTTGAATCAATAAATTGGGTAATACTACCCTCGAAGACTGTTGCGATCCCCTATACTTGTGGGTCATCAAGACTATTTTCTGGCGCTGTTGCCGGGGAGCATAGATTTATTATAAGTCCACTTGGATCTATTATTCTTCACTGCTACTCCTTTCATCATGGGGAAGTCTCGTGATGGAAAGTTTCCTATTTTACCATCCACTACAAGAAGAGGTATAGTCCTAAACACCTCTGCTGCTCTTGATTCACCGTTTGTTATAAGTAAGCTTGCTATACCACCACCAGATACTCATGCTACACACACTGCTACTACTGCTGAATCTAAAACTGCTTTTGATACTCATGATGTTACTTCTACTATGCTTGATGTGAGTGGTTCATTAGGTCCTTTCCTAGATGCTACTATGACTAGTCTAGGAAATACTGAAACTCCTAGTGAAGACACGGTTACACCTGTTAGCTCACCTCAGTCTAGAGAGAGATACGATATTAATGATGGTTACATTGAGTTTACGGATGAATTTATTAAAGAGTTCCAAAACACACATGGTACTAGTGCCATTAAGAGCCTCCTAGCGAGATGTACCATTATTCCTAAACTGTCCTCTGATCCTAAGTTTTCCACTTCTTTCATAGATATTAAAGATAAAGATTATGATTTCTCTCTTGATTTATCTTATTTGGACATTGTTGAGAAAGAACCTTTTTGTGGGACTGAAAATGAGAGTGTTGTGGCTCATATGAATGAGATTTCTACTATGAGTGCTTTATTCGCTGATGATTTTAAGATGCGCAAGTACTTTGTTACTAAGATCTCCCTTTTTCACTAAAAGGAGAAGTTAGGGCTTGGTTTAATAGATTACCTCCTGGTTCCATTGATAGTCCTGATTGCTTGATTGCTTCTTTCTTCTAGAAATATTTTCCTCCCAGTGCTAGACATGCTGCTTTGCAGAGACTTTTTGATTTTAAACAGGTAGAAGAAGAGAAATTGCCTGAGTCATGGACAAGGTTCTGTGCCTTGATTCATGCACATCTTAGATGTCCATTACCTAAGAATGTGCTTCTTGATATTTATTATAATTGACTAACTAATGATTCTAGGACATACCTAGATAGCTTTGTTGATTGTGTTTTCAGGAAAAGACATCCTACAGATGCTGAAGAATTAATGGCTAAAATAAGCAAGAATTATGATGATTGGACTTCAACTGAGCTAAATACACCTGAGCCTATTACTCCTGAACCAGTTGTGCCTGAACCAGTTCCAATACCAACACCAAAGAAGAGGGGAGTTATTGCATTAAATGATGAAGTGATGAAGGAATCTAAGAAGTGTCTAAAGGAGAAAGGTATTAGAGTTGAAGATGTGAAGAATCTACCTCCTATAGAAGAATTATGTAAGCCAATTCTCCACTCATCTACTATTGAGGTACACTCTATCCAACACTCTGATGAAGGTGATATTCCTTATGTAAGCCTCCTGATCAATGTTTAGAGGAACTTGACATTTTTATTGTTAAGCAAGGTAATTTTAATAAACAAGTTCAGAATCATTTATTGAAAAACTCTAGAGATATTAAAGAGTTGAAAGATATTGTGGAAAGAAGTGATAATGATATTAAAATGCTTTGTAAACACTTTCAAATGGTTCAAACTCAAATTGATCAACTTGCTAAGGTGCAAAAGGATATGATAGTTAATGCTTTGGGAAATAAACATGCTTATGGAATTAGAACTAGGAGTGCTATAGCTACTCAAGATCCTTTATATCCTGAAGGACACCCTAAAAGAATTGAGCAGGATTATCAACAAGGTGAAAGTAGTGGTAGTCCTTGTAAGAGAAAGAAAAGGAAGCACAAAATAGTTGAAGAACCCCTTGAACCTGATATAGATCCTAATAGTATATCTGCCTCTGATGCTGAAACTGAGAGTGGTCATGATAAAAATGATGCTCCTGATAAGGAGGAAGTTGAGGAAGAACCTGAGAAGCACACTAAGAACACTAGGTACACTAAGGAAGATTTTATTGCTAATAAACATGGTAAAGAGAGAGAACCTTGGGTGCAGAAACCTATGCCTTTTCCAGGTAAGAAATACAAGTCAAAGGATGAAGAACACTACAACAAGTTTTGTGAGTGGATGAAACCTTTATTTTTGCAAATTCCTTTGACTAATGCTATTAAGTTGCCTCCTTATTCAAAGTATATGAAGGATATTGTCTCTAATAAAAGGAAGATTTCTAATGAGGAGATTTCTAATTTGCTCGCTAATTATTCCTTCAATGGTAAGGTTCCAAAGAAACTTGGTGATCCAGGTATACCAACTATTCCTTGCTCTATTAAGAACAATTATGTTAGAACTTCTTTATGTGATTTGGGAGCTGGAGTTAGTGTTATGCCTTGTTCTCTCTATAAGAGACTCTAGCTAAAAAAGTTGATACCAACTGATATATCTTTGCAAATGGCTGATAAGTCAACTACTATTCCTGTTGGTATATGTGAGGATGTTCATGTTCAAGTGGCTCATAATTGCTTGGTTTTAACTGATTTTGTTGTGCTTGAAATGCCTGAAGATGATAATATGTCCATTATTCTTGGGATACCTTTTCTTAATACTGTAGGTGTTTTCATCAATTGTAATCAAGGAAAAGTAACATTTAACATTAATGACAAAGAGCATACTGTTTATTTCCCCATGACGGTTGCTAAGAGCTATTGCCTGAATTCCATTTAAAATGTTGAGATCATCAAGGTTGTAGAAATATATTGTCCCATTCCACAAGAAAATTTTGAAACTATTATGATTGGGACCATTGATACTGATGGCGCCTAGTTGACGTGGGAGCTTCTTTCTTTATTCCCCGGCAACAGCGCCAGAAAGTCTTGATGATGCTCGACGTGGCACTTCGTTGGCAACCCCAAGCGTAGGGTGTGAAGAGCCAGCAACAAGTTTTCCCTCAGTTGAGACCGAGGTTATCGAACCAGAAGGAGGAAGGAAGCGTCACACAGGTGTTGCAAGCAACGCGGAGACCTGCACAACACAAACTCAAGACTTTGCCCCAATGAATCAGTGAGGTTGTCAAGCTCACCGGTTTGCTGTAACAAAGGATTAAACGAACGGTGTGGAAGGTAATGGTTTGCAGTAAGTAAAAAAGTAACAGTGGAAGATGTATCAATGGTAAAGATTGGACCGGGGTCCATAGTTCAGTAGAGGTGCTCTCCTTAGATAAACAACATGGCATGAAGGGTAAACAAATTACAGCAGGGCAATTGACAGGAACTGGGCAAGGCATAGCAATGCAATTACTAGTCAGAAAGATCCCATGAGATTCAATTGGGCAATACAACTAGATACATAGACCGCCATCCAACTGCATCTATGACTAGAAGTCCACCTTCAGGTTATGATCCGACCCCCCCTCTAGTATTAAGTTGCAAGCAACAAACAAGTGCTTTAAGCAAAGTGTGTAAGGTAAACAGTCCACATGTTCCATGAACAAGAGACCGTTGTTTTCTCCCTAGTGGCAACAACACATCTACAACCTAAGAGATTATTGTCACTTCCCTTGGAAACTAGATGCATGAACCCACTATAGAGCATACATAGCCCCTCTTGGAGTCACTAGCAACTACTTGGCCAAGATAGCTACTAAAAACGGAGAGCATGCAAGATCACAAACAACACAGACATGATAGAATCATGAAGACAAAACCATTAATCAAACCAACATAATAATCTCAATATCTATCGGATCCCCGCAAACACAACATGCATGATTACTAATAGATTAGATCTTGATCATGAACGGAGCTCACAAGATCTATACATGAAAGCACAAAGGAGGAGATACAACCATCTAGCTACTACATGGACCCATAGTCCAAGGTGGAACTACTCACGCATCGTACCGGAGAGAAGGCGTCCGGGATGATCTCCCCTCTGGTAGGGTGCCGGGAAGAGCTTAAGATCCCCCTGACCTAGGGACAATGGTGGCTACAGACGGTTTCGTGGAGATTTTGATCGAGTGCTTAGGGTTTCTGCATCGGGGGCTTCTTATAGGCGAAGGGAGAGGCCGAGGAGGCGACCAGGGGGGCCAAACCCTACCCAGGCGCAGGCCCACCCGTGGCCGTGCCTGGGGGGGGGGGTTCTGGCTGCCCTGTCCCGCTTCCTCGTCTCCCCTCTAGACTTCTTGTTCCCCACGGAAAGTAATTGACTTTGACGTTTGTCCCGTCCAATTCAGAGAATATTTATTTACTAACTTTCTAAAACAAAAAACAGCAGAAAACAGGCATCTGGCACTGTTGCAACTTGTTAATAGGTTAGTACCAGAAAACATGTAAAAAACACCTCAAAGTGTAGACAAGCAAAGCAAAGTAGGTACTAAACAAGCATGGATCATCAAAAATTATAGATACGTTTCTGACGTATCAGATATCAAGATTGATGTAACATAATCACTTGGTGGAATGCAAAGTTTTGTTTCATATAAGATTGTTTTGGTAACAAGACTTGATCAACCTTGTTAACAAAAGGATTTTAATGAACAAAATAATGTTTTCACTCTAGTTATTCTTTCTCCCTTTTACTTTTCTCATTCCTAGTCTTTGCTTTTGCTCTTGTTTTGCTAGTTGTTTGCTTGTTAGAGTGTCTTAGAACTTCTATAGTTTGGTTTTTGTTTGCTTCTGCTTCTTCTAAAAAAAGTCTTTTCTACGAGAAAATCAATTTTCATACCCTGAAAATTGGCCAAAATAAAGTTTCCCGAAAAATTCCAGAAAATTCAAAATAAATTTTTCCTCAAAATAAGGGGCAGAGGGGCACCTGGAGTGATCCAGGGGGCCACCCCAGGCCAGCACACCCCTGGTGGGAGCGGCCAGCCCCCAGGGCACACCTGGGTGGGGTGTGGCCCACCTGGGCCCCTTCAAGATGCCTCCTCCCAGCCATCTTCTTTCTCTCTCCTGAAAAACACCGGAAAACTTTCTCAAGCTCGAGTTCTTGTTGTTCTTGCTCGCGAATTTCGATATCCTTGCTCAGCCCATCTTTGCTGCTGATTTTTGGTGGGATTGCTCCTTGGTATGTGCCTCCTCTGCTTGTCCAATTAGATTTGTGATTGGTAGATGGTATCTTGAGTATTTTTCTGCTATAGGTGTCAGGTTGTGTGAGCTTGCATGCTTGTTCTATGCTTAGAGATTTCATTTTGATGCATGTGTATCCCTCTAGAAAGTTCCTATAGTAGTTTCTCATCATCTATCAACTTGGAAATCACTTGGTTTGATTTTTGTCTAAATTTTTTAGAAAGGAAGATGAATGCATACCCACTGAATCAATATGATTTGATGGTACCTGAGCCAATGAAAGTTCATCATGAGGAAGGAGTTTTCCCTTTCATATATCCATGCCATGAATTTATGAGAGCTACGGGAATCCTCCAGGATTTCCAAACTATGATTACGAATGCAGGGTTAGAACACTTTGTTAAAGGTGAACCTTTTCAATATGTTAAGCTAACCATGGCTGTGGTGCAGGACTTCCGGTTTACTTGGTCTTCATATAATCCCATGGTCCATTATAAAATATAAAATATAGTTGTCGACCTGCCGTTTGCTGATTTCTGTGTAGCTATTAGAGTGCCCATTGGGGATCTTGTGACAAGATCAAGGAGAGGCCTAAGTCACTTATGGATTTATATGCTGAAATTTGCCAAGGTTTCGACTTCTCGAAGGAAAGTGGTAAAATTCGGAACATTCAGTTCCCATCTATTAGGTATTTTTCCTATTTCATTACCAAGTGTGTTCTTGCTAGAAAGATTGCTAGAAAGTTATCTTCTTTTGATCTAGCTTTTATCGCAACTAATTTGAATAGGGATAGATCTTATAACCTGGTGCTTTGATAGCTTACCGTATTACCACTAACCGCGAGAAGGGTGGAATTTGTGGAGGTCTTATTTTCTCTAGGTTGCTAGCTTTCCATGGTTTAGAGCCTCACCACTCAGATTATCGGTTCCCCATAGAGAGGCTTGATCTTGATTCTATGGTTTAGCATAATTTTGTTTCTCTAGGGGCTACTATGAGAAGTTTACCGTATGAATTATCTTTTGCCAAGTATGGTTGGAGAGGGGGTAGGACTGAGAAAATAGTTTATTTGTATACACATGTTTTGTTTAATTTTGATAACATGCAAGGATGGTCGCTCACGGAGGAGGAGTTTGACACATACATGGCGGAAACTTCCCAGCAAGAGGAGAATGTTGGAGAGGGTGCCGAAGATGATTCGGTTCAGTCCTCCAACTTGGGGGAGTCTTCATACAAGCAGCCCTCTTATGATTGGGGCGCATTTTATTCTTCATCGCAAGCGCCTAACTATGATCATTCCTATGATGACCCACCAGCTTGGGGTTACTACCCGTGCTATTGAGCCCCACTTAGGCCAAAATTCTAAGCTTGGGGGAGGTGTACCGACATCACACTCATCTATATATCATGTTCCGTCGGTCCTTTGTATATCCATTGTTTCGCTTTCTTTTTGGTTCTTGCTGCTGCTTTATCAAAAACACAAAATTACCAAAAATATTGTCGTTGTTTCTCTTGGTATGTTTCTTTGCTTTTTACCTTTGAAAGAACATTTATTAATCCCTAGTGTTTTGTGTGTTAGATAACAATACCAAGGATCATTTAATGTGTGTTGAAGTGTTGCAGCTCTATTTGAGAATAAAGGGAAAAGGACTCTGCCTTTGGGGGCGGATAATCCGGCCCCACCAGGGGCGGATAATCCGCCCCTCCCCTTGCCCAAGCAGGCGCAAGCCCCAGAGAGGGGGTGGAGTTTTGGCCGGACTTTCCGGTCTGGACGGATAATCCGCCCCTCAGGGGGGCCGGATTATCCGCCCCCCCAAGAACTTCACCAAGCTTCACCAAGGCGCAAGCCCCAGAGAGGGGGCGGAGTTTCCCCCGGAGAATCCGCCCTTGGGGCGGAGTTTTCCCAGGGGGCGGATAATCCGCCCCAAGTGGGGGGCGGATAATCCGCCCCCAAATTTGTGCAAAGGCCAGATCTGGGGAGGGGGTATTTAAGCCAGCCATCCCCCTCCTGCCAGAACTCTTGATTCATCTCAAAAAAGAACCGATCAGATCTGAAAGCTTCATCCAAGAGTGCTCCACCTAGATCCACCCAAAGGCCCCATCCCTTGGGGAATCGAAGGAGGAGAACTCAATCTTCATCATCAGCAATCAAGCGCTTCATCTCCTCTCCATTCATTTGGAGAACCTCCGATCTAGTATTTCTTGCAAATATCTAGATCCTCGTTTTTGTTTATATTGATAAACCTTGTTCTTGTGGCAGCTTGTTGTCATCTCGGGAGCCCCCAATTCGGTTGTGGGTGTGTGCCCCGATAGTGTTGTAAAAGGCACCGTTTCCCTCCTCGAAGGGATCCAATAGTGGAGAAGGTGGATCAGGCCTCTCGTGGCGAGATCCATCGGAGAATAGGGTGAGGCCTATTGTGGCGTGGTGGTCTTAGAACCGCCCACCCCTCCAACGCAGATGTACTTCCCTTAACAAGGAAGGAACTGCGGTAAAACAAATCCCTATGTCTCCGCGTGCTCCACTACGGTTTCCTCGCTCCTCTTTTATGCTTAGTAGTTAGGGTTACATATAGGGAAATTCTCGTAGTTGCATATCTAGAGAATTTACTTTGTGTCAAGCCTAAAATTGAAAAAGTATTAAAAATTGGTTAGCACCTATTCACCCCCCCTCTAGGTGCCCATACGATCCATTTCAATTGGTATCAGAGCCTCGGCTCTTATTTCGGGCTTAACCGCCTAAGAGAAGTATGGGTTCCAAGGGAGATGGGAGTGATGCTCCGGAGGTAGTCACCATGAACGATCTCAAGACGTTGGAAACAACCTTGGTGAGTTCAATGGAGGCTAAGATGGAAGAGATGCGTCAATTGATAATGCGTCTCTCCACATCCTCAGCATCACCTCCATCTAACTCTAAGGATACCACTCCGCAATCCAAGGAAACGGGTAAAACTGTTTCCAAAGATAACGAAGTGGTAGGTGATGATACTAGTAAGAGCTCCTCCTCGAAAAAGGATAGCGGTAAGGATGGATACAATGAGGTTTCTCATGTGTATTCCCCTGATCCGCCTATTCCTCACCCACATATACATAATAGGGGTGATCCACCCAAACTTTCAGCATCTACTTTCTCTCAATGGCAATTTTTGATGAAATCTCATGTGTGCAGTTCCTCCATAGAGTCGTGGAAGATCATCGAAAATGGTCTTCATGTTGGAAATCCTAACAATCTCACAAGAAGAGAAGTGGTCGATAGCCAACTCAATGCTAAAGCTCTATACATGATACAGCTTGGTGTGGGTGAAAAAGACATGCCACACATTCAGCATCTTAGCACAGCTAAAGAAGCTTGGGATGCTCTCACCGAGCTCTTCATCGGAAATGAAAGTATGAGAAGGAATAGATATGATGCCTTGAGCAATGAAGCTGAAGGATTTTATATGCTGGATGGAGAAGACCACGAGGACATGTATAGGAGGCTCAAGGCAATAGCCACAACCTTCAGAAACCACGGTGCAGCTCATGTTGATGATGCTTGGATCAAGCGCAAGTATGTCAGTGCTCTTATGCCATTTGAGCCCACAGATTTGAAAAGTCTCCAAGGTAGGCATAACTATCACCTCATGTCATCCAATGAGGTAATGCAAGAAATGGCCGCCTTCAAAGTGGCTGCCAAGAATGCCGAAGATGCTCGTGCTCGAGCTATGGGGATGCAAAAGGGGGTCAACATGGCCTTGAAGACTAGTGTGATTGATCATGATGAATATGCAGTAGAAGGTATGGACTGTCCCGAAGATATAAAAAGGATCCATGGACAATACTTGGCTCTTTATGCAAGAAACTTTTGGAAAGATCCAGCCAAGGCTAAAGCTGAACTAGATCGCAAGAGTGGAGCCTATGGAAGAAAAGAAAATGGTCCCAAGCTGAGAACATGCTTTAATTGTGGTGATCGGCTGCACTTCGTAGCTGAGTGTCCATATCAAAGTAGAGAGGATAATGGAGGAAGACTCATTTTCAAGGACAAACCAAAAGCTCCACATAAGAAACAGTTTGTAAAGAAGAATGCTCCTTTAAAGAAGCAACCAAAGATTGTTCTAGTGGCTCAAGAAGAATATTCATCGGGGAGTGAAGATGAGGACGAGGACGATAGCTCTCAAGAGGTGGCTGCTATAGCCACCACATCTACATCAACATCTCTCTTCGACTCTCTGAACGAAAACATCATCAACAAGAATGCTACTTGCCTCATGGCAAGAAGCTCTGAGGGCTATGCTTCCGGTGGGTCGAAATGGGTGCTGGATAGTGGCTGCACTAGTCATATGACCGGAAGCAAGGAGATCATCACGGACATGCGTCCAAATTATGATAATATCACAGTCTCCTATGGTGATAAGTCTAAATCTCAGGTATTGGGTCTTGGCAAGGTTGTGGTTGCCCACGATATCTCTCTCGTGGACGTCATGCTTGTTGAGACCCTTGGCTACAATCTTCTTTCTGTTCGTGCCCTTGGCAAGATGGGTTTTGCTGTTTTTATCGATGATGATTTGGTGGTACTCTTATGGAGCAAGTCTCTAAAGGTTGCTTTCATTGGATACGTCGAAAATGACCTGTATGTGGTGGACTTCTCGGGGAAAACCACTTCGGGTCTGATGTGTCTATTCGGAAAGGCCGACGTGGGCTGGCTATGGCATCGCCGTTTAGCCCATGTCAACATGAGAACTTTGCAAAGTCTCCAAAAGGGTGGCCACATCCTTGGACTAAAAGACAATGTCTCTTTTGCCAAAGATCGTGTTTGCAGGGATTGTGTTGAAGGAAAAATGCATGATTCTCCCCACAAGAGGAAGACTATTGTGTCATCAAAGAGGATCTTGGAATTACTTCATGTGGATTTATTTGGTACTCCTTCTCATGCAAGTCTTGGTGGGAAGAAATATTGCTTGGTCATCGTCGATGATTACTCAAGATACACATGGGTATATTTTTTCAAGCTGAAAAGTGAGACCCAACAAACTGTCATCGACTTTGCCAATGAAGTTCAACGTCAACACAATGTTCCCATATTGGCAATTAGAAGTGACAACGGCTCAGAATTCAAGAACTACACTTTAAACGAGTTTCTTAGCGAAGAGGGGATTAGACACCAATATTCCGCTGCGTACACCCCTCAACAAAATGGTGTAGCCGAGAGGAAGAACCGGACTTTGATGGATATGGCAAGATCTATGCTAGCTGAATTCAAGTCTCCTTATAATTTTTGGGCTGAAGCCATATCCACTGCTTGTCACTCATCAAACCGGCTCTACCTTCGGAAGATCTTGGACAAGACCCCATATGAAATACTTACCGGTAACAAACCCAACATCTCATACTTCAGGGTATTTGGGTGTAAGTGTTTCTTTCTTATTAAAGGTGTCCGTTTGTCAAAATTTGAATCCAAGGCTTTAGAAGGTATTTTTGTTGGTTACGGTGCTGAATCCCACACTTATAGAGTCTACAACAAACTCACTGGGATTGTTGTAGAATCTTGTAGTGTGGAGTTCGATGAAAATAACGGCTCCTTTGTAGGGCAAGTTGATGTTTGTGATGCAGATGTTGAAATACCCCAAGATGCCATAAGAAGAATGGGCGTGGCATTTTTCTGCCCCATTGAGGAACCACTTGTGGCGGATCGGGAAGGACAATGCTCCACACATGTGGAGCCCTCATCTACACAAGATCAACAAGCTCCTACTGTTGGAGACAATCCTGCACCAACACCACAATCTGCTGAAGACCATCTGTGCACTAGACAAGCTGGTAGTCCCAGGCCGGACTATCCGGCCCCCTCCAAGGGGCGGACAATCCGCCCCTGGCACTCCAACTCGTTCCAGGGGATCCGAAGGAGAAATCAACATCTCTGAAGCTCCCAGGCCGGATTCTCCGGCCCCCAGGGGCGGAGTATCCGGCCCTGGGTCTCCAACTCCAGTCAGGCTTTCTCAGGAAGATGGTTCTGGTACTTCACCTCCCAGGCCGGATAGTCCGGCCCCTCCAAGGGGCGGATTATCCGGGCCTGAAGAAAATTTTCAACAACAATCTTCTGGCAGTAACGGTGACCAAGATCAAGGGCAGGGCAGTAATCAAGACAAGGATACAACGATTGAATCCACTCCTCCTAGAAACAATAAGGACATTGAGGCTCGTCGCAAGGCTCGTGCTGATCGGAACCTTGAACTAAGAGGTCACACTCTTGACAAGGTTGTTGGTGATCTACGATGAAGGGTATCCACTAGAAGAGAGCTTGCAAGCTTCTGTGACCATCAAGCTCACATTTCCATGGTTGAACCGAAGAAGGTTTTTGATGCTCTTGAAGACCCCGATTGGGTTGTTGCAATGCATGAAGAATTAAACAACTTCGAACGCAACAAAGTTTGGAAGCTCGTAGAAAAGCCAAAGGATTGCCGCAATGTTATCGGCACCAAGTGGATCTTCAAGAACAAACATGATGAAAATGGCATTGTTGTGAGGAATAAAGCACGACTCGTGGCTCAAGGATTCTCTCAAGTAGAAGGAATTGATTTTGGCGAGACCTACGCTCCTGTGGCTCGCCTTGAGTCCATCCGTATCCTTATTGCATATGCAGCCCATCATAATTTTAAATTACAGCAAATGGATGTTAAGAGCGCTTTCCTTAATGGTCCTCTACATGAGTTAGTATACGTCAAGCAGCCCCCGGGGTTTGAGGACCCCAAATTTCCGAACCATGTCTACAAACTCGATATGGCGCTCTATGGCCTTAAACAAGCCCCACGTGCGTGGTATGAGCACCTTAAAGAGCTTTTGCTAGACCGTGGATTCGAAGTTGGGCAAATCGATCCCACTCTTTTTACTAAGAAGGTTAATGGGGAGATTTTTGTATTCCAACTTTATGTAGATGACATTATTTTTGGCTCTACTAACCAAGCTTTTAACGATGAATTTTCGAAGCTTATGACTGACAGGTTTGAGATGTCCATGATGGGTGAGCTCAGGTTCTTTCTTGGATTTGAGATCAAACAACTTAGAGAGGGAATCTTTATTAATCAAGCTAAGTACATCCAAGACATGCTTAAAAAGGTTCAAGATGACGGATCTCAATGGCGTTGCTACCCCAATGCAAACAAAGTGTCATCTTGAGCTCAATCCCAAGGGTAAAGACATGGATCAAAAGGTATACCGATCCATGATCGGCTCTCTCCTTTACCTTTGCGCATCTAGGCCCGATATCGTGTTAAGTGTAGGAGTGTGTGCAAGGTACCAAGCCGCTCCTAAAGAAAGCCACTTAGTGGCAGTCAAGCGAATCTTCCGATATTTGGTTCATTCCCCAAATTTTGGGTTATGGTATCCCAAGGGTTCAAGTTTCTCTCTATGTGGTTACATTGATTCAGATTGGGCTGGTGACAAAGATGATAGGAAATCAACCTCTGGTGCATGCCAATTCTTGGGCAGGTCTCTAGTGTGTTGGTCATCAAAGAAACAGAATTGTATTTCACTCTCAACCGCCGAAGCTGAATATGTTGCTGCTGCAAGTGCTTGTACTCAATTTTTATGGATGAGGCAAACTTTAAAGGAATATGGTGTCAATTGTGACAAAGTGCCTCTTTTATGCGACAATGAAAGTGCTATCAAAATTGCTTACAATCCCGTGCAGCATACAAGAACAAAACATATAGAGATTCGCAACCACTTTATTCGGGATCATGTTGCTCGTGGAGATATTGCTCTATCCTTTGTGAGCACGAAGAACCAACTTGCTGATATTTTCACGAAGCCCCTTGATGAAGCAAGATTTTGTTATTTGAGGAATGAGCTAAATATCATAGATTCAAGGAGCTTGGCTTGACTACCCTTGCACACTCACTTGCTCTTATTCATGTATTTGGTTTAGATGCGGGCATAGACATAGGGGGAGTGTGGTCCTAATTGATTGGGCCAACCCTCCCCCCATAATGCCGAAAGCAAGTCAAATCATTTCCCTTAATATCATTTTGTGATATGTGGGTCATCGATGAGCATTGGTTTTGAACTCAAGATACATCTTCGCGGTGTCATGCCATGCGCTCCAACATGGTGGCTTCGGCCACCGCCCTCTTCCTTGAGAAGTGTTGGTTTTACATTGGTTTCGTTGGTTTTTCCTGCTTACCTCTTGTTCTTATGGAAAACTCACTCAAATTTGGCTTTTGATTGATTTGATTCTTGCAAATTTGGGTGTGTAGTACCATCTCAGTTTGATGCTCTCAACCCAAGCCTTTCTCTCCCTTCTTGAACCATCTATTCTTTCACACAAGTCCTCTAAAACACCATCGAGAGGTTTGCTAGGTTGCTCTGGCCTGATTCTGCACTGTACAGAATTTCTGGGGGGGGCGGATTATCCGCCTTAAGTGGGGGGCGGATTATCCGCCCCAGGCGAAATCTTCCCCTTATAGGCTGGGTCGGGGAGGGCAGGCTCAAACAGAGCAGCCAGTCCTCCCCCAACCCTACCTCTGTCCCCCAGCCGCCACCGGAGCATCCGCCTCTCCCGGAGTCGATTCGACCACCGGATTCTCCGGGTTCTCCCCGGATCTTCTTCACCTCGCCTCCGGGTATCTTCTCCTCCGCGATTTTCCTCCAATGAGTGAGGGTAACTCCCTCATCTCTCTCCTTTTGTATGGGATGTCTTTTATTTGGTGGAAATCTCGCTGTAGAAGGTTCTTGGTGTTGTTCCTTACATGCTAGAATTAGTAGAGTTGCAACCCTAGTACCCGATCTGTTTTTCCATGGCAGATCTGAGCCAATCCAGAAATTTTCTGCGGGGGGCGGATTATCCGCCCCTGCTAGGGCCGGATAATCCGGCCTGGAGAGCAATTTTTTTTCTGTTTTGGTTCTGCTTCTGCCAATGCACTTCCTTGGTTATGGGGTTGCACTGCTACTCTTTCTTCATGTTTTTCTCCTGGACTTGTGTGTATACTTATCTCCATGCTATCCCTCTAATGCTATTCATAGGTGGTTCCAAGCCGACCAAGACCTTCGTCCGTCGTCCCCGTCCCCGTTATCTCAAGCCCACTACAGACGGGAAATTCATTGACGAGACCGAGGTCAGCAGAGCAGCGAGAGAGGCTGAACGGATGGCAGAGGCAAGTAAGAAAACTAAGAGGTCCGCATCTCGCAAGGGCAAACAGTCTCGGCCCAATTACAAGGCTATGGACAGACTTCAGTACGCCACCATTCGTCAAACTGATTATTATGATGAGGCTGACAGCGATGGTCCTCCCGAGGATGAAATGTTTTGGAATGCTCACTTTCGGGCTATTCATGATGATGTCTATGCTACTCTCAAGATTCGTCCCATGCGTCCCATCAATTTGACTGAGGCTCAATCCAAGACAAGGCTCACTGAGGCACTAGATGTGACCAACAAGATGGGGCTTCACCACCTCATGACCATTCAATGCAATTATGACTCTTCTGTGGTGCGCCAGTTTTTCTCCACACTTGTGATCTGCGGTGATGAGCGCCGCACTATGAAGTGGATGACCGGGACTACAATGCTTCAGTCAGACTTCCGCACTTTTGGGCAAGTTCTTGGGTATGCTTTCCATGGTCGTGACACTCCCGCTGGTCACCGCATCATTACTCCATTGAAGCCATCCAAGGACACTTCACTTGCTCCTTGCCTTTCCTCTGATGGAGTCGCTGGTACTTTTGCTGGTCTCTCTCCCCTGTATGCAGCCCTTGTTGGCATTTTTAGGGACTGCATCGCTCCTAGTGGTGGCAACAATGACAGGATCCGTGGTCACCTGGTTCCTCTCCTTGCGTTTGCTCACGAGTGTGCCACCAACACTGGATCAGCCACAGGTTACAAACTGGATGTCATGGACTATATTTTTCATGAGATGACGGATGCTATGATCAACTGGCTCTCTATTCCTTATGCTCCATTCATTATGATGCTTGTCAAGCATATGTTACCCCATGAAGAGTTTGGCACTGCTTTGGATGGTGTTCATAAGCCAAAGAAAATCTACAAGAAGGCTCAGAAGACTCATCACCCTTCCACTGCCCCGGAGACATTCATGCGTGATGCTCGGGCTAGTGGTCGTCGTTCCATGGTGTCCCCAATCGCACGTGAGGTCAAGCAGCTTAATTAGTTCCAGCGTAACATTCTTTGCATGGGTATTGACATTCACAAGGGCCAATATGAGGCGTACCGCAGGGATCATGAGAGGGATCACACGCAGCAGCTTATCCTCCACCATGTCTCAGGTGCCACTGGCAATCCACCTCCTCCCACTGCTCCGGATCCGTATGCTCAGTGGAACACCTCAGGGATCAACTATGGCGAGCTCGAGAGTTGTCTCTTTCCTCCTCCACCGAGGGCACCCACTCCTCCAGCTGATGACGATGATGATGAGTATGATGAAGAGGAAGGGGACGGGAATGACTACGACGAGGATGAGGAGGCATGATCTCCAGGGGCGTTAGCATCGCTCTTCTTCCTTTTTTGCGTTTCGATGCCAAAGGGGGAGAAGTAGTTCTATTAGGTCTCGTGGATTTGCAAGGGTCGGGCACAAGCTCTTCGATTTTAGTCGTTTTTATTTGCTTGCTTGTGCCTTTTCTAGCGTGAACTTGTTTGCTATTTGTGGTTGTTTGTGTAAGACTATGTCGTACTCCACAGTTTGGTACTATGTTTGGTATTCATGGATTTCTGGATTTATCTATCATGGACCCCATGGAATTCTGGAATTATGGAGCATATTTGATGGCATATGGATTCATGGGATTATCTATGTATGCCTTGGCTATATATTCCGGTGGTATGACATTTTTCCCAAACCTTAAAGCAGTGTTCTACCTAGTGTGTGTATTTGTATTCAAATGCAAATCTTAAATATGCACACATCTAGGGGGAGCGTCTTTCATTATTTAAGGTGGCATTTGCCGGTTTTATTGCAAATCCTAGTATTGTCATCTAACACCAAAAAGGGGGAGATTGAAAGAACATTTCTTAATCCCTAGTGTTTTGTGTGTTAGATAACAATACCAAGGATCATTTAATGTGTGTTGAAGTGTTGCAGCTCTATTTGAGAATAAAGGGAAAAGGACTCTGCCTTTGGGGGCGGATAATCCGGCCCCACCAGGGGCGGATAATCCGCCCCTCCCCTTGCCCAAGCAGGAGAAAGCACCAGAGAGGGGGCGGAGTTTTGGCCGGACTTTCCGGTCTGGCCGGATAATCCGCCCCTCAGGGGGGCTGGATTATCCGCCCCCCCCCCCAGAACTTCACCAAGCTTCACCAAGGCGCAAGCCCCAGAGAGGGGGCGGAGTTTCCCCTGGAGAATCCGCCCTTGGGGCGGAGTTTTCCCAGGGGGCGGATAATCCGCCCCCAAAGTTGTGCAACGGCCATATCTGGGGAGGGGGTATTTAAGCCAACCATCCCCCTCCTGCCAGAACTCTTGATTCATCTCGAAAAAGAACAGATCAGATCTGAAAGCTTCATCCAAGAGTGCTCCACCTAGATCCACCCAAAGGCCCCATCCCTTGGGGAATCGAAGGAGGAGAACTCGATCTTCATCATCAGCAATCAAGCGTTTCATCTCCTCTCCATTCATTTGGAGAACCTCCGATCTAGTATTTCTTGCAAATATCTAGATCCTCGTTTTTGTTTATATTGATAAACCTTGTTCTTGTGGCATCTTGTTGTCATCTCGGGAGCCCCCAATTCGGTTGTGGGTGTGTGCCCCGATAGTTTTGTAAAAGGCACCGTTTCCCGCCTCGAAGGGATCCAATAGTGGAGAAGGTGGATCAGGCCTCTCGTGGCGAGATCCATCGGAGAATAGGGTGAGGCCTATTGTGGCGTGGTGGTCTTAGAACCGCCCACCCCTCCAACGCAGATGTACTTCCCTTAACAAGGAAGGAACTGCGGTAAAACAAATCCCTGTGTCTCCGCGTGCTCCACTACGGTTTCCTCGCTCCTCTTTTACGTGCTTAGTAGTTAGGGTTACATATAGGGAAATTCTCGTAGTTGCATATCTAGAGAATTTACTTTGTGTCAAGCCTAAAATTGAAAAAGTATTAAAAGTTGGTTAGAACCTATTCACCCCCCCTCTAGGTGCCCATACGATCCATTTCAACCTTTGGTTTGCCTTAAAAGAAAATCCAAAAATATTTTGCTTTGTTTGCTTTTGCTTGGTTTTTTTTTTGTTTGTCTTGCTTTAAAAAAATCGAAAACACCAAAAATATTTGTTGTTCTTCTTTGGTTTTGTGAGTTCTTTGCAGGGTTCAGCCGTCCTTTGTGGAGTTTGGTTTCATGCTATTATTCAAGTCACACAAGTGAAGGGCAATAATGAATATTAAGACAACTTGAGGTGTGGTAAGAGGCTGGTAACAAACTCTATTTGTTTTCATTTTTGTATATATACTCATCATTATGAGCATGCTTAGTCTGTTCATATAAGGTGTATGTTATTATGGATGCTTAGTAGTTCTTGCTCTCTTATGATTAGCTCCAGCTTGCTAATAGTTTGTAGCATGTCATATGAATTTTTGCTTGCATTGTTCTATTCATAATTTGGTATGATATTGTGGTATCCTCCTCTGAATGTTTCATGTGAATCGACTTGGCACATGCTCACGCATGCATATGACTAAACAATAGTCAGTAAGCCTCGATGATTTATTTTTCCTCAGAGTTCTTGTATCACTTTCATGCCATAATTAGTCATGTTTTGTTGCAAGCATGATTATGACAGCTATTGCTCTCTCATTTGTCGCTCTCTCTCTATTGCTAGCCTTCACTTGCACGGAGTATGAGCTCTACTTGTGCATCAAACTCCCAAAAACCAATATTGCCAACTGTTTCCACCACACCTACCTATTAGCATCATTTTCTATCTCAGTGCATATTCATTATGCCTTGTTTTCTTCCAAATAAAATTTTTGACTGCTTTGAGAAAGTTAGTTAGTAAAAGCTCTCACGAACTTGACGGCACACTTTATTCCTTGCACTTAATAAACTTGAACCATTGTGACTTATCCATGAAAGTTATATGCTTGCAAATTATAGGGTGGGAGTTAGAAGAACCGTGCTGTCACGGGGAACGCTTTCAACACTTATGGATACATATCCAGTTGATACCTTGCTCTTTTGTTTGCGGATGTCGTCGGTGTGAAATAAAAGGGGAGCTTCTGAGTTCATGGAGTATATATATGTGTTATAGAAACGCCTGGGCTGCTAGCACCTTCCTCCATGAATATCCGATGGACGACTATCATGGGACTAATATCCTTCAAGTCATCCATTTAGTACCCGAAGGCCTTGCGGTGCTCCTTTAGTACCTTCATAATTTCTTATTCTTCTTCCCCTGAAAGATTAGCACTAATAATAACAGGGAATTTATTAGTATCATCTAAGAATCTATACTTAAGATTATCAGGTAGACTTTTTAATTCTGGGGGTGGTAATTCTTCACCCCCTCTCTTTTCTGGCTCTTCAAAAGCTTCATCGGTTGGAGGTTCTTCATTGGGAAATGAATCAAATTCATTTTCGAATTCTTCTAGAGTTTTATCCTCCATAATTATTTCTCCACAATTTGGATCTTTATTTATTTCTTCGTCTTGATTATTTAAGAAGAGAGATGCCATTTCTTCAATAGTTTTATCCTTCTCTTCTTCTTTTATGAATAGAGGTTTGTCTTTAAATTTGGAAAAATGGAATTATTTTTCCACTTCCCCAAGCTTAAGGGATACAACCTCCTTTCTGAAGTCAACTATGGCATCTATATCACTCAAAAAGTTTCTTCCAAATATAATTGGGCAAAGAGTGTCAATTGGCATATCAACAACTACAAAATCAATACTCCCTCCGATCCATATTACTTGTCGTAAAATGGATGTATCTAGACATGTTTTAGTGTTAGATACATTCAATCTAATGACAAGTAATATGGATCGGAGGGAGTAAGAATTTTTTTATTGTTAATTGTGATAACTACATCTTCAACTACTCCCATTGGAATTCTAAGGTTTTTATTGGCTAACATGATTGTCATATCAGTATTTTCTATTGTAGACGGTGATATTTCTTCTTTTATTTCTAGATAAAAATCATAGGATATAACATTAAATTCGGTGCCAAGATCGCATAAACCGTAATACGAGGTTTCTTTAAATATGTAGGGAAGAATAGTCTTACCCACATATTTTACCTTAATTTTACCTTCAATCAATATGAAAGTCTCTTCATCAATTTGAACTGTGTTACAATGTGCATACGTAGCCATGATTGCTGATACGTCTAAAATGTATCTACTTTCCCGAATACTTTTGCTTGTTTCTCCTCTAAAGTTGTGTGATTTAGATACAACTAACACAGTCTGACGCTGTTTTCAGCAGAATTACCTTGGTGTCTAGGTTTTGTGCAAAAAATCAACTATCAGGAAAAATCCCGGAAAATATGCCAAAAATCCTATTTCACCAGAAGATCCACGGAGCCAGAGTACAAGACGGAGTGGAGGCCTACGGGCCCACACCCCTGCCAGGCACGGGCCAGGCCTAGCCGCTCCTAGGGGGGTGCGGCCACCCCAGGCACCCCCTTGGCCTCCCTCTACGCCTATAAGAAGCCTCTTGACCTAAAAACCGAGGGAGGTTCGACATTTTTTCAGAAAGAGTTCCGCTGCGCCGCTGCCACCAGAGACCAATATTCGGAACCAGAAACTCCGTTCTGGCACCCTGCCAGGACGGGGAATTTGGGGAGGATCATCACCATCATCATCACCAACGCCTCTCCATCAACCATCCATGTTTCCCTCATCCATGAGTGAGTAATCCCCTGCTGTAGGCTATGGTGATGGTAGGGATTGGATGAGTTCTATCATGTAATCGAATAAGATTGTTAGGGCATAGTGCCTAGTATCTATTTTAGTGCTATTTGACTTTGTTGCAACTTGTTGTGCTTAATGCTTGTCACTAGGGCCCGAGTGCCATGATCTCAGATTTGAACTTATTATTGAATCATTATGATAGTATTCTTTGTGATCTTATCTGCAAGTTGTGTATACATATCATTGTCCGGATCCAAAGGCTCTGAAGTGACAGAAATTGGGACAACTGGAAGGGATGGCTATGGTGTGAGGATCACATGTGTTCACGGAGTGTTAATGCTTTGCTTCGGTGCTCTATTAAAAGGAGCATCTTAATTTACAGTAGTTCCCTAGAAGCCCCGCTGCAATGGGCTGGCTGGACAGAAGATGTTGTGCAAGTTCTCATTGCGTGCACACATGACTATATATGGAGCACATGCCTAGGATTTTTTATTACTTGGATGATTGTTCTTATTTATCTGCAATGCCCTAGATATTGAAGTTACAAGTTTAGACTCGTTCATGCAACGCCCGTCCATCCATCCCTATGCCTACCGCACTCGAATCCTACTGTTTACTGTTACTGTTAATATTGCTCTTGTTCTACTGTTGCTGGTTCTTTGCTATTTCTACTACCAAACTGTTGCTACTGATAAACTTTTGTGAGCAAGAACTATTTCCAGGTGCAGCTGAATTGACAACTCAGTTGTTAGGGCTTGCAAGTATTCTTTGACTCCCGTTGTGTCGAATCAATAAATTAGGTAATACTACCCTCGAAGACTGTTGCGATCCCCTATACTTGTGGGTCATCAATTGCTTCCTTGGTTATTCTTCATCTTTGGTTTCATCTAGATGTTCTTCAATTATTGGAACACTTTCCTCTTCTTTCTCCTCCTCTACTGCTTTGACATGTTCATACTCCAAAATATGCTTTTGTGTAGTGTTAGGAAAAGGTATCTCATACATTGGTTCTAGTAAGGCTACAGTTGCTTTAACTTCTCTTTTCTTTTCAGGTTCAGGTGGTTGGTCAAACTTGATCGGACCCACCTTTGGAGCTTCGATGTGTTCTGTAAAAGCTTTAACAACTTGCAATACAAGATCTGAATTTAAATAAAGCTCTTTAGATAATTCATTAACATGGCCTTTTTATTATATTTGTGAATACATTTATGATCTATTTTCGTGCCTCCTTCACTTTGTAGACCAAAATTCCATGAAACTATATGATCGTGAATTCTATTAAGTAAATCCCAAGCTCTAGTTATAGGTAAATCCATAAAAGCTCCTCTTGCGCAAGAGTCTAGTTTAATTCTATTAGTTTCAATTAAACTGCCATACAATATATGCAATAAATACCATTCAGGTAAATCATGATGAGGACATTGTCTAAGCAAATATTTAAATCTTATATAAGCTCTTACTAGTCCTTCATTGGGACGGTTTTTCCAAGTCATTGTAAGATGCCTGATTCCAAAAGATTTTGATAATGGGTAATATTTAGATAGGAATTTACATGCTAAATCATCCCAAGTAGTAGTTGGTTCTGAGGGTAGAGATCTATACCATGAGAGAGCTGTGCTTGTAAAAGTTTGACTAAAAAGTTTAACCCTTACCTCATCGGCGGTATACCCTATTAATTGGAACATGCCACATATCTTTGAAACATGCAATATGCTCATATGGATCAGGATCTTCTTCATCTCTAGTAAATTGCTTCTTGTGTAGAATACCAAGTAGTAGAGGATTTATTTCAAACCCCTTGTATTATCGTTAGAGTTATCTCTTTTATAAATATCATAGGGCTTCCCAAAACGGTTGAGTGGGTTAGCACTAGTCATATCCTCAAACTCCATCATGTTGGTGGAAACCTGTAACTCAAAACAAAACTTAACAAAACTAAAGTAAATAAGAAAAAACTAAAAGACCTACAACTCTTAGCTCCCCGGCAACGGCGCCAAAAAATAGCTTGATGACTACAAGTGCACAGATCAGATGTAGCTAGTTTTGAACTAAAGATATCGATCCCACAGGGAGCAGGAGTCTGAAGTCTAAGAATTCTTGAAGTAAATACTAAAAATAGAATTGCTAAATAGAGTTCTAAGTGAGAAGATAAAATGCGAGTAATGTGTAAAAAAGTGTTTTTGGGGTTTTGGTATAAGAGAACAATGCGTAAAGTAAATAAAACTGAATACAAAAAATAAGTATCGCATATGTAAAAGAGATTTGAAATTTCAATGGGAGAAAGCGTTCACAGGGATTGGCGGATACACCACTAGCATTAGAAAGGGTTAAGATAAAGATTATTATCATAAACATTCTCAACTATGTATGTGTGGGAGGAACTCCGTATTTGGACAAAGTGGCAGCAACCACTGCTCAAATCATCCTCATAACCACGGCAGACATCAATCAACATCAATTGAATATGTGCTATTAAGGGATGTAATCCCGCAAGACGTATCCCATGGCATGGAGAGTGTTTTGTGAGTTTCCTCGATTCCCAAGTTGATACGTAAGGGGTGCCAACAGATTTATAGTTACTATAAGTGCTAACATCCCTCCGTCTACCAACAAGTAGTTCCCTATATCAAGTCCCCACAAGAGACATATATTGGAGAGGTTGACTTCTCCCAACATCAAGATATAGACAATCTAACACATGGTCACAGCGATGAATATCATAATAAACTTTATCTTATTCCAATTTCATACTAGGGTTTCTCCATCTCCCCAAAAACTAATGATCTACTCAGACATGGAGGCAGACAGCATCATAGTAATGGTAATGGAAGCGATCATTGATGAATAATACTTGTATAAATCCACAACTAGTGCAAGAATTACAATAAGTTCTAGATGGTATGGATGGATATGATGGTGGTGATGAATATGCAGTGGTTGATGAAGATGGAGATCGATGCCTTGGCCTCTCAGATCTTCGTAGGGAGAAGATGGATCCCTAGGGCAAGTTCCCCCTCCAGATGCCTTTCAGAGGTTAGATTTCAGCGATTTCTGGGTGTTCTGTATGTCGTCTCCCCGAACCAGTTGCACGGGGTGAAACTATTTGAGGAGGCAGAGGCGACGTCAACTATACAGCGTGAACTATACGGCGACCCGTCATATAGTTGGTCGTCAACTCTTCTGTCTCCGCTTCTCGCTTCAGGTTTCCTTCTGGTATTATTAATATTTCCTAAATAAGCAATTTATGTAGTTTTTGGCTCCTTTTCTCTCCAGTACAACTGCTCCAAGAATTGTGTCCTTTGGATCCATCATCTAATCTGATCCTGGTGAAAATAAACATAAAAAGTGTGTGTAAATGCCGTAAAATACCAAGATCCTACATCTACTATGCAAAAATAGTAACGTAAAACATGATGCAATGAACTCATCAGTGATCATCTGTTCCCGTTTCTCGTTGCCCTGTCACAGATGGCAAAGGCAGATCTATGGACCTGCACTCCCTCGCTGTCGTCATCAAGGTCAAAGGGCCAGTGGTAGCCTTAGCTGCAGCTGCTGCTTTTTCTCTATGCTCCGCACGCCTATGCTACTACCTGCTCCTCCGCCACTTTTGGCGTCGCGACAGGGGCTGCGTCGTGCCATCCCCAGCGTTGTCGGCTTCCGCCTGGGTGGGGGAGGAGGAAGCTTCACGTCCCTGGGCCACCAATGTTTGGCGTGGAGCGCCATCCCCGTGCCCGACAAGCCGTCCCGCGCCGGCGTCAGCGGAGATAGGCGCAGCCATTTTGCGACCGACCCGCTTTTGCTTTTGGCGTCACGATGAAGTTGTAGCGGCCCCATGTGCTGGAGCCTGTGCATCCAATCATTGGTGGATCCGCCAGCCTGGCCACCGTACCCGTCTTTGGGCCAAGCGTGGTCACCGTCGGAGCTCTCGCCCTTGCCGCCAGGAAGCCGGTCAGGGGCACCCCGATCGTACGAGTACTGCCTCGAGGTGGGGTACCCAGTTGCCGGTCCGCCCTCGCCGCTTCCGTTAGAGCCATGTTGCCGCCACCGGTAGTCACTGAACGACATACCTTGCATGAGGAGGGGGTGAATCAGGGTGGCGACCTGGGGGGGGTCACCACGTCTATCGGTGCCGCCATCGCCTCCACTGATAGCATCGCATGTGGCTCTGCGATGTGGAATTCAACCTCTTTCGGGATGAGGGCGGGATCGAGACACCACGCCGACAGCCGGAACATGTCCATGTCCGCCCGTGTTCGGGTGAGTGGGTCGAGTCGCTCCACCCAGGAGTTTGGCGCGAGGAGAGTCTCTCTCGCCGCCATGCTCCAAGCATTCGCCGGGATACCCTCGATCTCCAACGAGACGAGCACCCCAAGCCCTCCTGCCGTGGTGTTCGTCCGGCGCGACCACGGCTTCACCATCATCTTGAAGAGAGAGGGGGAGTAGAGGAACTGGGTGCGCAGAACCTGATCGCGGTCTTCCCTCGCGGTGAAGTAGAGCAGCATGGATCCTCCACCATGATTTTGCACCGAGAACATCTCTGGTGGGAGGCCGTGGTTCCCCTCGACGGCGTCTGCCACATCTGCCAGTGAAGCTTCCACCCGCTCCCCGAGGAAGACGCCCACTGGCGCATTAGCAAGGCCACGCTCCACCTCCTCCACCTCAGGAGAGCGCGTGAAAACGCAAGTCGTGCGCGTCGGTCTGCGTGCCAGCTCGTCGCCCATGGCCACAGCCGGTGGCGTGACGTCGACCAGGCCACGCCTAGGTTGCGCGTTAGCCAAGGCCAGTGGAAGCGGTGCATCCACGACACGTTCATCTACCGTCCTGTCTAGGAGAGTCAGTTGTGCGCCAGCGCGAGACGTAGCGTTGCGGCCAGCGACGCCTAGAGTTGTCGTCGGGCGCTACACATCGCAGCTGGGTGCAACCAAGCGTCGGTCGGCCGGAGTTGCCTGCGTTCCGTGCTGCTACATGGCCAGGGCGCTGCCCGCTTCCGCATGCCATCGCTAGTGGCGGGGCAAACTGTCTCGCCACCATCTATCGTCCCAGGGTGCCGCGTGTGCGCACGCAGTGGGAACCACGCCGCTGGCTATGCGCTTGCTGGCCGTCTAGTCGGTGGTGTCCGGAGGCGTGCGTGGCCGCGAAGCGAACACTCTCGCGCCATGTGATCAACCTGCCCGCACCTCAAGCACACCAGCCCGACGGTGCAGTCCCTCGCTCTGCGGCCCGGCTCGTGGCAGAGCAGGCACAAACCACGATAGGCGTCATAGGCACCGATCTCGCGACCCGAGCGCGCCGCCCACGCCACCGCCACCTTCTTCCCTGCGTGGCGGCCCCGCTAAAGCTTGGATTTGGGTTTTTCCCAAGGCGCGTCATCGCAGCCCTCGATGGAGTCATCAGATTGGTCCAGCTCGTCAATGGCTCCCGACTCCCTGTGCACCTCTAAGCGCGGGACGCTCAAAGCACCCTCCTGTGTTGCCGGCTCCTTGCCCTTTAGCGCATCCCTGTACGATGCTAGCGAGTCGCCGGAGTCAAATTCGCGGCCGCCGCGCCATCTGTCCTCGTGGCCACGCGCGTGCTCGTCGGTGGCGCTCAGGGAGGGAGGGGAGGCGGGTGGAGAAGCCATGGGGGAGGTGGGCGCCGTCACCGGGGTTACGGAAGGCGAAGGGGAGTGGGCACCGGCGTCGGAGTGGCTGCCGGCAATGGGGAGGGAGTAGGGCGCTCTCCTGCTCTTGCTCGTGAGAACCATAGGAAATTCTTATAACAACAACTGTTTTGATGAAAGGGGGGTAAAGGACAACACAACAATTATAACAAGAACTCTTCTCAGAATTTTGACAAGAGGAACTTCAGATCTCATGGCTGCAGTGATTATAGATATTTTAGTCAGACTGTACCAAAAGGATAAAGACCAACGACAACAACAAAAATACTACTCCTACAAGGGAAGACAATCGCAAGGGGAATCGATCCTCAGAAGGTATAACCGATGTTTATGTCTCGAAATAGGCTTTCGCCCCGCTATATTAATATAGCAACCGCATGATACAAGGATTAAGAACACAACTGGAGCCGACAGCAAAAACGGCCCAAAAGCAAAGACAAAAAAAGAGAGAGAAACAAATGCACAACGGCGCCGGATCGATCAACGACGAAGACTCGCAACCGCTGCGCCCTCCAGAGAAGTCGCACCACGCTCCAATGCCTTCGAATTGCCGTGTACCAAGCAACACCTTCAAGAAGGAATGCAACGATGACGAAGCTGCTGCCCGGACTACTCCTAGGATTTCTCCCGGCACACATAGGGGAGTGGGGAGAGGGTACGCGGAACCCGCAAGTGTCACCGCGTCGGAGCCAGACTAGCCAGAAAGGATTTCTCCCAACCCTAACAACCACAACCCCACCCAATTCTGGCACTCCACCAAAAATGCCGCCCACCAACATGCGCCACCACGGTCTTGAATGCATCATCGTCGTCTCACCATGGCAAACGTTACGAGACCAGTCAGACCGCAAAACAGCCACGGATACAGGAGGATAGTTCCTTAGCCGCGTGGGAGGGAACAACCTCCACCGCCTTTCGCCAAAGATGGTAGTCGGCCGGACGCAACAACGAGAGCACACCAGGCAAAATTGGAGACGTGGGGCAGCAACGGCACTGCCACCCGAAGGTCGTCCTCCACCGCCTATGGCGGGTGCCGATCGGACGCGGCGGCAGGAACACACCAGGCCAAATAGGCCCGGCCGTGCCCTGGACAGGCATGTAAAGTCCCTGCCGCCCCGCTGTAGCACATAGGCCACGCCACTGCTACCTCCTGTTTGGCGCCATAGGCCCGGCCGGACCCAGACGGGCCCGTGAAGCTTCCACCATCACGCTGCAACAAGCACGGCATTGGCACCACCACCCTCACCACGAGCCTCTCAGCAGATCATCCCGAAAACGACAAGGCCAAGCTTGACCAGGCCCGCCCTGACCCAAATCGGGCCCAAAAGGGCCCAGATCTGGGCCTGCAGGGCACTGCCGGCCAGCCTCGGCAGCACGCGCCTAGCGTCGCCAACCAACCACTCCACTCGCCCCGCCACCATCCGCAAGCGCAGGCTTCGCCGCCGGCCTAGGAGCTCCGCCGTCGCCGCGACCCTCCCAGCAGGCCGCCTGTAGGGGTTTGTAGCATGGAAAACAAAAATTTTCTATCGCATGAACACACATAAGCCAAGATCTATCTACTAGATTGCAGCAACGAGTCGATAGAGTACTAACCCTCGAAGATCCAAAGCGGTTAACGAGAGCAGATTCTCGTGGATGATGTAGTCGTACACTTCTGATCTCAAGATCGCGTAGACGATCCTTCCGGCGCTGCGTTCCGGCAGCGCTTCCGCAGTCAGTCACACGTTCGGTACTCGATGAAGACCTTCCTCTCCCTTGTTCCAGCAGGCAGCGGAGGTTGTAGCACTCTCCTCGTGATTCCGGCAGCATGACGACGTGGTGTCGGAAGTAGATGGGAGATCTCGCAAGGCTTCGCCTTAAGCCGGAGCGAGTATGGTGGAGTATGAGAGAGGCCTTGGCGATCTACGGTTTAGAGGTAACCAAGGGGAGGGTGTTGGAGATATGCCCAAGAGGCAATAATAAAGTGGTTATTATCATATCTTCACACTTATGATAAATGTTTACATACCATGCTATAATTGTATTAACCGGAAACATTAATACTTGTGTGATTTGTAAACTAAAATAAGAGTCCCTAGTAAAGCCTCTTGTTAAACTAGCTTGTTGGTTAATATATGATCATGGTTTCCTGATCATGAACATAGAGATGTTATTAACAACAGGATCATATCATTAGGAGAATGATGTGATGGACATACTCCTATAGTTAAGCGTAGCATAAAGATCAAGTCATTTCAATAGTTCAATTGCTATATGCTTTCTGATACATAGTAACCTAATTCCTTCGACCATGAGATCATGCATATCACCTTTTCCGGATGGATGCTTTGATGTCATCAAACACCACACCGTAACAGGGTGGCTATAAAGGTGGCATTGAGTGTTCAGAAAGTATTGGTTGAAACACATGGATCAAGAGTGGGATTTGTCCATCCATATGACGGATAGATATACTCTGGGCCCTCTCGGTGGAATGTCATCCAATTAGCTTGCAAGCATGTGACTGGCTCACAAGGGATCACATATCACGGGAACGAGAAAAGAGTACTTATCGGTAACGAGGTTGAACTAGGTATGTAGAGATACCGACGATCATAACCTCGGATAAGTAAACTATCGTGAGACAAAGGGAAATTGGTATCGTATGTAAGTGGTTCATTCGATCGCAAAGTAATCGTAGAAATATGTGGGAGCCATATGAATTTCCAGAGTCCTCTTTTGGTTATTGATCGGAGAAGTGTCTCGATCATGTCCGCATAATTCACGAACCGTAGGGAGACACACTTAAGGATTCGACGTTGTTTGAGTAGTTATGGTATTATGAGAAAGAGACCGAATGTTGTTCGGAGTCTCGGATGGGATCCGGGATATCACGAGGTGATCCGGAATGGTCCGGAGAATAAGATTCATATAAGGAAAGTCCCGTTTCGGAGTTCGGAAATGATTCCGGTGTTTTCATCGGGAATGTTCTAGAAGGTTCCGGAATGTCCGGCACTCCGGGAAAGGGGAGGGGTACATGAATGTGTCATTACATATTGGAATGATTGCATCATGTACTAAGTGTTCTTGCTGTTCCAACTAAAGGATTAAATTGAATCCTAAAACAGAAAAGTCAAATTGCCAGTTTGAAAGTCAAACGGCTAAAACAGGAAACTGTGGGAAACAAGCAAGAGGAGGTTGAAACCGACTTGGGGGAGGAGTCCCTCCTCTCCAAGCCGGCGCACCACCTAGGCCAAGTTGGGGACGGACTCTCCTCCCTCCCCTTGGCCGCCGGCCCTCTCCACCCATAAAAAGGAGGGGCAGGGCCTCCTCCTCTAGACACACAAGTTCCTATCCTCTAAACTCCGGTTTAGAGCCGTTTTGGTTTAGAGCTTCTAATTTCCCTAGCCTTCGGTTTAGAGCCTTCTAATTGGTGTGTCTAAACCCTAGACCACTAATATCTCTCTCTCATACTCCACCATACTCGCTCTGGCTTAAGGCGAAGCCCTGCGAGATCTCCCCTCTACTTCCGGTACCACGCCGTTGTGCTGCCGGAATCGCGAGGAGAGTGCTACAACCTCCGCTGCCTGCTGGAACAAGGGAGAGGAAGGTCTTCGTCGAGTACCGAACGTGTGACCGACTGCGGGAGCGCTGCCGGAACGTGGCGCCGGAAGGATCGTCTACGCGATCTTGAGATCGGAAAGTGTACGACTACATCACCCACGAGAATCTGCTCTCGTTAACTGCTTTGGAATCTTCGAGGGTAAGTTATTCCATCGACTCGTTGCTACAATCTAGTAGATAGATCTTGGCTTGTTTGTTTGTATGCGATAGAAAATTTTTGTTTTCCATGCTTCGAACCCCTACAGTGGTATCAGAGCCGTGTCTATATGTAGATCTGTTGCACGAGTAGAACACAATAGTCATTGTGGGCGTTGATGCTTTTATTGTTGATTGCTTCTTGTGTACTTTGCATCTTGCGGTATGTTGGGATGAAGCGGCCCGGGCTAACCTTACATGACATCGTTCATGAGACTTGCTCCACGCTTGACATGCAACTTGTATTGCATAAGTGGCTTTGCGGGTGCCTGTTTCTCCTAGCATAGTTAAGATCCAATTTACAACGGGTGATCAACAATGCTAGTATCAATGTTGTGGTTCTTGTTCGTAAGTTAGAACGACACTTATTAACAGCCTCAAACCACGTAAAACATGCAAAGAAAGTAGAGGCGTCTAACTTTGTTTTGCAGGGGTGTGCAGTGATGTGATATGGCCATGATTGTGATTATATATGATGTATGCAATGTTCCTTATTGTAAGTCGGCAACCGGCAGGAGCCATATGGTTGTCTTTAATTTCTGTTAAGACCCGCGTGTCTATTCAAAGTAGTTGTAATAGTTGAAGCCGGTGGACGACAACCATGGAGCAGCGTCATTGACCTTGATGCAATGCCGGTAATGATGGAGATCATGTTCGTGCTTGAAGATGGAGATCGGAAGCACAAAGAAGAAAGGCCATATCATATCACATATTATTGAATTGCATGTGATGTTAATACTTTATGCATCTTGTATTGCTTAGTAGACGACGGTAGCATTATAAGATGATCCCTCATGCACATAAATTTCAAGTCATAAAGTGTTCACCCTTAGTTAGCACCGTTGCTAAAGCTTGTTGTTTCAAAGCACCACGTGATGATCGGGTGTGTTAGATTCTGCAAGTGTATACAACGTGAGCAAGCCATATTTGCTCATGCGGAAACTAAGGTTTGATCTTGACGAGCCTAGCATGTACAGACATGGTCTCGGAACACGGATCACCGAAAGGTAAAGCATGAGTCATATAGTAGATACGATGAACATGTTGATTGTTCGCCATTGAAGCTACATCAACTCTCGTGATGATCGGTTTTGATGTGGTGGATTTGGTTCGTGTGATCACTAAAACAATGTGAGGGATATTGTTTTGAGTGGGAGTTCAACAACAATATTATTAAAAGTTGAACACAATTTATCATAAATTAAATCAAAGTGAATTGCATAGTTGTTGTAGTCATTGGCATCCGTTTACCACCTTGCGCTTAGTTATAATTGAGATGATAGAACTATAGAATTCTGGTTAGTTACTTTACGAACTGGTATCGTATTGTTTTGAAGTGTTAATCTAAAGTTTAAAAGTCCTATTGCAAACTTTCAGTAAGTTCCGGTTACTCCATGAAGTTTAATAATTAGTATTAAAACAGGAGTGACAATTCCAAGAGTTAGTGTATGAGTATCATGTTTGTCTCCATGATTCTTGATATTCAAAGGATTCTCTTAATATCAAGGTTATCTAGGATCTGAAAGAGTTGTTTTAGAAACCATGATGTGTGGAAGATATTGTGATATCTGAAACGAAGTTTTGGTTACAACATGATAGAGTATAATATGGCAAAGTTCATGTTCTCATATTTTGATGAGAATTTGCAAAAAGGTTGGAGACACTTGTTGTCCTAATCCTCCAAAAGGTTTTGGATAGCAACATTATACTCATAATTCATCATTATAAGCTAAAAGTAGCTTGATCATGGACGATTCCATGATAAGGGTGAATATTTGATGTAGGTAAAATGTTTACTACACCAAGAGATTACTAAAGAAAGGAATTTGAAAGAACACCAAACATTTGATGATGGTGATCTACTTCAAAGTGCAAGTCCAAAGACATTGGTATTTAACTATACACGCTTTAGACTATATGTCATATGTATGACTCCACTATTGATGTTGATAGATTCTTTCAAACAGAAAAGGAAATATTGAAAGAAAATTCATAAATATATGGCAGAAAGGAAAAGACTAGAATTGTTCAGCTTAAGTATATAGATGATATACATGTTATGGCTATATTCTTTGCTTATTAAACAATGTGGTTCTCAAGTATTTGATACTGAATTTGTTGGTGTGAATCGTCATACGAAACAACACAATTCATGAACTACAATGGCCTAAGTAACTAGCAAAAGAATATGTGATGATGTTCATCGAGAACAAATAAAGGGTTATTGTGTTGCTCGTTAAACATCAAAGCTTGCCTTCAAGATTTGTTTTATCAGGTATTATGAGAACAAAAGGGTTGTTCAAATAATTGCCGTAATCCATAAAAGATGGATGATTCACATATCTCGTTGGAGAAATCACATCCATAAAACCAGTGCTAAAAATGTCGAAAGACAAATTGATTGAAAGATCACTTAGGAAGTGACATCGCCGTTTAAATTATATTGGAAAGAAAACATGAAGAAACTCCATGTGTATGGAATTTTGGAGTCTTTTGATTTTGATCAAATGACGCTTGTGAAACTTTCCTAGAGATAATTAAAACTTCGTTCATAGGCCAAAAGGGAACGAATGACTAGCTTATTGGAACTTGTACATATTGTTGTACGAAGTCCATTATGTGTAGTCAAGGGCGATGGATTTTAACTTCATTTGCTTTTTCCGAAATTTTGAGTGAATATATGAATATTTACTTAATAAGGATGAAGTATGAAACATTTGAAAAGTTCAAAGAATTTCAAGATGAAGTGCAAAATCATTGTAGCAAGAATATAAACAGTTTATGATAAAGATCATAAAGGAAGAGATTTGAGTTACAGAGCTTAGCATAATACCTAAGATTTAAGGAATCGTTCCGTGGATTTGCATTTCCTGAAACACCATAAGAGTATGGAGCGTTCGAGGTATGTAATTAAACCTTGTTTGACATGGTAAGATCAAAGGTATAATTCATAAAACTGCCATTGTATTTTAAAGATTAAAAGCTTTAGAGATTACCGTTTTTCCACTGAAAAGAGCTTCATCATAATCCGTTGAATTGACACCATATAAAGTTATGGTTTGGGATAAAACCCAAGTTGTCCTTTCTTAAACATTGGTATGCTATGCATAAGAAAGATGTGTGCAACCAAAGTCGGATGAACCTGTCTTTGTATAAATTGTTAAGTATTCCTCCATAAACACCAGAGACAAAAGTGTTTGTTGCTTAGAACGTCAAGTTTCTTTGAGAAGGAATTTTTCGTGAAAAGTTAAGTGGGAGGACAATAGAACTTTAATAAGGTTAAAAGAACCTTAGCTATATGTGCAAAGTTGCACAGCGCCGAAAAGTGTTCCGGAGTTAGCAAACAATGCTCATGGCTCGCGTACTTCAAAGGTTGTGGTCACGGAGATCTAAGTTCCTATTGAAACAAGTAGGTCGGATGAACAATCAAATACCAAGATTTGAGAGTTAAATCATTATTTGACAATAATGATCCGACTACGTGCAAAGAAGCGATGATGAGCCCTGACTCCGTAAAATGGCTTGAAGCCATAAAATCCGTGATAGTTCCATACACGAGAAATCAAGTTTTGAACTTGAAGGACCCTCGAGAAAGGTGTAAGACCTTACAGTTGTGTCTGGATCTATAAAGAAATAGACATGGATGTTTTACATCTATGAAATAGTCGACATGTTGGGAAAGAGTTCACAACAATGTTCAAAGGTTGACTATGACAAGATTTGATCTTTCATAGTGATATTTAGTCGGATTAATATAGCAACCACTACATATAATTTGTTATATGGTAGTTGAATAAACAAAACAAGTCCTTCTAATAGAATCGTTACCTAGGACATGTGCATAACACGGTCCATAGGGTTTTGTTAATTCAAAGGATGCTAAAAGCATATGCAAACTTCAATGGTTAAAGTGAGCATCGCGGAGTTGGAATCTTCACTGTGATGAAACTGTTAAAAGAGTTTAAAAGTTCATTAGAGACGATGAAGATGCTTGCATTTGCAAGAAATTAAGTGGGAGCGCTAAGACATGTTTCTAATACATTATGTGGAAGACATATTGTTGATTGGAAATAATGTATCTTTTATTAACACATATTAAGAATTTCATCCTGATGAAAGACTTAGGCAAAACCCAAATATTTGGCATCAATAGACGCTAATATGGTTGTGCCAGAAGTACATAGACAAGATATTGAATGAGTTCAATATAGAAACTACAAGAAAGGTTCTTGTTGCACAGAAAGGATTGAATGAGTTCAATACTGATGATATATTCAAGTGTATTGACATTTGGTAAAGTGAAACAAATAATCAAGTATAGATTGATACTTGATGTATGAAATCACAAAGAGTATTTATATCAATCATACTGTGATATGTACAAATCCAGATATGTCCTATGCTCTAAATGTTGTGAGCATATACCAGAATGATTCGTAAGATGATCATTGGACAATAGTAAGGATATTCTTATGATCTTTTGGAAGAACTAAGAGTATAATATTTGTAGAAGTGACAAATAGATGGTTAGTTCATTGTAAAAGTACTACATTGATACTAGCTTTGTCACAAAGTACAAATTAAGTTTATCTCAATCTAAACTAAGGGTGGCACAATATAATGGAAAGTGAGTTCCATAATGGATTTGGATGAGTTCCAAAGTTAAGACATTGTGACAGATACTACAACAAAAGGCTAAGTATATGACTGCTATTTTAGCAGCAAAAGAGGGCATTTGTGTCAAGTAGTTTGTTATCAAACTAGGTGTAGTTCACAGTGGGATAAAACTATGAAGATATATTGTACGACAATATTATCAACATGTTTTAACCCCAAAGAGCTAAAGGTCACACCGAAAGACCAAATTTATACAAAGCCATCTCATTAGAGAATGAGTGATGCGTAGAGACGCAAAAACATGCAATTACACACGGACCTGGAAGTGTCAGATCCGGAGATCAGTTGACCACTAGCAATCGTGTACATACAACACCGGAAAGCCATAGGTGTTGAATACACAAAGGTTTGAAACTAGATTATTGACTCTAGTGCAAGTGGGAGACTGTTGGAGATATGCCCAAGAGGCAATAATAAAGTGGTTATTATCATATCTTCACACTTATGATAAATGTTTACATACCATGCTATAATTGTATTAACCGGAAACATTAATACTTGTGTGATTTGTAAACTAAAATAAGAGTCCCTAGTAAAGCCTCTTGTTAAACTAGCTTGTTGGTTAATATATGATCATGGTTTCCTGATCATGAACATAGAGATGTTATTAACAACAGGATCATATCATTAGGAGAATGATGTGATGGACATACTCCTATATTTAAGCGTAGCATAAAGATCAAGTCATTTCAATAGTTCAATTGCTATATGCTTTCTGATACATAGTAACCTAATTCCTTCGACCATGAGATCATGCATATCACCTTTTCCGGATGGATGCTTTGATGTCATCAAACACCACACCGTAACAGGGTGGCTATAAAGGTGGCATTGAGTGTTCAGAAAGTATTGGTTGAAACACATGGATCAAGAGTGGGATTTGTCCATCCATATGACGGATAGATATACTCTGGGCCCTCTCGGTGGAATGTCATCCAATTAGCTTGCAAGCATGTGACTGGCTCACAAGGGATCACATATCACGGGAACGAGAAAAGAGTACTTATCGGTAACGAGGTTGAACTAGGTATGTAGAGATACCGACGATCATAACCTCGGATAAGTAAACTATCGTGAGACAAAGGGAAATTGGTATCGTATGTAAGTGGTTCATTCGATCGCAAAGTAATCGTAGAAATATGTGGGAGCCATATGAATTTCCAGATTCCTCTATTGGTTATTGATCGGAGAAGTGTCTCGATCATGTCCGCATAATTCACGAACCGTAGGGAGACACACTTAAGGATTCAACGTTGTTTGAGTAGTTATGGTATTATGAGAAAGAGACCGAATGTTGTTCGGAGTCTCGGATGGGATCCGGGATATCACGAGGTGATCCGGAATGGTCCGGAGAATAAGATTCATATAAGGAAAGTCCCGTTTCGGAGTTCGGAAATGATTCCGGTGTTTTCATCGGGAATGTTCTAGAAGGTTCCGGAATGTCCAACACTCTGGGAAAGGGGAGGGGTACATGAATGTGTCATTACATATTGGAATGATTGCATCATGTACTAAGTGTTCTTGCTGTTCCAACTAAAGGATTAAATTGAATCCTAAAACAGAAAAGTCAAATGGCCAGTTTGAAAGTCAAACGGCTAAAACAGGAAACTGTGGGAAACAAGCAAGAGGAGGTTGAAACCGACTTGGGGGAGGAGTCCCTCCTCTCCAAGCCGGCGCACCACCTAGGCCGAGTTGGGGAGGGACTCCCCTCCCTCCCCTTGGCCGCCGGCCCTCTCCACCCATAAAAAGGAGGGGCAGGGCCTCCTCCTCTAGACACACAAGTTCCTATCCTCTAATCTCCGGTTTAGAGCCGTTTTTGTTTAGAGCTTCTAATTGCCCTAGCCTTCGGTTTAGAGCCTTCTAATTAGTGTGTCTAAACCCTAGACCACTAATAGCTCTCTCTCATACTCCACCATACTCGCTCCGGCTTAAGGCGAAGCCCTGCGAGATCTCCCCTCTACTTCCGGTACCACGCCGTTGTGCTGCCGGAATCGCGAGGAGAGTGCTACAACCTCCGCTGCCTGCTGGAACAAGGGAGAGGAAGGTCTTCGTCGAGTACCGAACGTGTGACCTACTGCGGGAGCGCTGCCGGAATGTGGCGCCGGAAGGATCGTCTACGCGATCTTGAGATCGGAAAGAGTACGACTACATCACCCACGAGAATCTGCTCTCGTTAACCGCTTTGGAATCTTCGAGGGTAAGTTATTCCATCGACTCGTTGCTACAATCTAGTAGATAGATCTTGGCTTGTTTGTTTGTATGCGATAGAAATTTTTTGTTTTCCATGCTTCGAACCCCTACAGAGGGCTTGGTCGGCGGCTAGGGTTTGGGGAAACCCTAACTCTCCGAGTTAGAGGAGGCCCTAGGCGGCGGCTTGGAGGTGGCCGACGACTTAGAGGCTAGGGTTTAGGTGTGAGGGTAGGGGGCGCCCTACCCCTTCTTTTATAGGTGGGAGGGAGGCGCCTAGGAGGAGGGAGTCCTCCTCCAACTCCTCCTCCTTGGCCGGCGGGTGGAGGGAGTGGGACTTCCTCCCTAAGTAGGTTTCCTACTCACCCTCCACCAAGCAAACTTGCCGTTTGACTTTTTCAAATTGGCGTTTGACTTTCAAACTAGGATTTGATTTCTTCCTTTATTTTGCCCAGCCAAGTGACCTAGTACATGATGCAACCATTCCACATTGTAATGACACATTCATGTACCCTTCCCCTCCGGAGTGCCGGACCTTCCAGACCCTTCTAGAACATTCCTGGTGAAAAACACCGGAATCATTCCCGAACTCCGAAACAGGACTTTCCTTATATGAATCTTATTCTCCGGACCATTCCGGATCTCCTCGTGATATCCCGGATCCCATCCAAGACTCCGAACAACATTCGGTCTCTTACTCATCATTCCATAACTACTCAACAACATCGAATCCCTAAGTGTGTCTCCCTACGGTTCGTGAATTATGCGGACATGACCGAGACACTTCTCTGAACAATAACCAATAGAGGAATCTGGAAATTCATATGGCTCCCACATATTTCTACGATTACTTTGCGATCGAATGAACCACTTACATACGATACCAATTTCCCTTTGTCTCACGATAGTTTACTTATCTGAGGTTTTGATCATCGATATCTCTGCATACCTAGTTCAACCTCGTTACCGATAAGTACTCTTTTCTCGTTCCCGTGATATGTGATCCCTTGTGAGCCAGTCACATGCTTGCAAGATAATTGGATGACATTCCACCGAGAGGGCCCAGAGTATATCTATCCGTCATATGGATGGACAAATTCCACTCTTGATCCATGTGCCTCAACCCATACTTTCCGAACACTCAATGCCACCTTTATAGCCACCCAGTTACGGTGTGGTGTTTGATGTCATCAAAGCATCCTTCCGGTGATGGTGATTAACATGATCTTATGGTCGAAGGAATTAGGTTACTATGTATCAGAAAGCTTATAGCAAATGAACTATATTAAATGACTTGATCTTTATGCTACGCTTAACTATAGGAGTATGTCCATCACATCATTCTCCTAATGATATGACCCTGTTGTTAATAACATCTCTATGTTCATGATCAGGAAACCATGATCATATATTAACCAACAAGCTAGTTTAACAAGAGGCTTTACTATGGACTCTTTATGTTTACAAATCACAAGTATTAATGTTTTCGGTTAATACAATTATAGCATGGTATGTAAACATTTATCATAAGTATGAAGATATGATAATAACCACTTTATTATTGCCTCTTGGGCATATCTCCAACACCGCCTTGGCACGGGAAGAAGGGGGCTGCCACCGCGGCCCTAGCGGCACCGCGCGGGCAACGCCCGGCGGCAGCAGCAGGGGAGAAGGGAGGGCGGGAGGAGCTTTGGGCAGGGAGGAAGCGGCCGCCCGGTCGCCTCGCTGGGAAGGCGACGCGGGGCGACGGGGGTTCAAGAAAACACATGAAATTTCAGACTTTTGTGCCCATAACCGATGTTTATGTTTGCACTGAGTCTCTATTTACTACTACGTTTCATAAAAAGTTGGGTTGTAGACTTAGGATCTACTGTACACATTGCTAGAGATAATAGTTCATTTATATCTTGAAAAACAATTCCAAGGAGAAATAAATTTGTCTACTTAGGAACCAGTGCTAAAGTAGGCATCCTTGGAATTGGAAATCATGAACTTATAAACTCCCTAATGAAGGAAAACTAGTCTTGGAAAATACCCTGTTTTCACCCACATGAGAGGGAATATAATTTCTGTTTCGAAATAGGAAGTCATTGGCTATAAGGTAATGTTTGGAGATGGTCAATATTCTGCTAGATGGTAAACTAGTGCATGCAGGCGATATACATGAAGGTCTTTATATTCTTAATGACATATCTCAAAACAATTTCCTTTTGGGGAAAGAGAAATCATTAGTGAGGAATATTGCGGGCAACAATAATTGCTCCGAGTCCTATCTTTGGCACTTATGTCTTTGTCACATTTTTTATAAATAGCACATATTAATATTAAAGAGATTACCTGTAATTTTTTTACAGAGATACCAACTACAACCAACCTCCGCAATAACGCATGTTCTAGCGGCCTTATGGATGCACACAACCCAGAAAAAAGGAAGAAGAATTATAAAAAAGAGAAGTCATGCTACAGAGAATGATTTCTTGTAGCAACGATACTAACAGCACCAGAACAACATGAGTAGTCCAACCACTCCAATAATGACGTCTTCAAGAAGAAAACAGTGCACAATCATCGTCGTCGATCAAAGATCATAGGTTTTCATCATGGAAAAAGTCCTCTCTCATAAAACAATTCCTTCAATAAGGCCATTGCCAGACACAACCAATTAAGGTCAGATCTTGGATTTTCACCCTACTAGATAGGACTATGAACTCCTTCTCTGTTTTCTCCCCCACAAACAGTCGTTGCTGCGAGTCACAGATCATGCAGTCAGTTCCTCGTCGCCACAAAGACTCAAATCACGGTCGCTAGCCCTCATGTTCCTGATTTCATGACATTCTCCGTATCTGACTTCACCATGAATCGTCTAAGACATGACACATGATGGTAACCGGTAGCAGAGCTTCGCAACACTCACTTTGAAATCAAACGGCCAGATTAAAAAACATGGTTACACACGAACGAATACCTTTCGATCCAGCAATCTCCAGGCATATCATATCTAAAAACAAAATTAAAAGGCTCATTAGTTCTGGAATTCTGAATTTTAAGTGGGTAGATTATGGTATATGTGAGGTGTGTATCATGGGAAAAATGATCGGGTCACCCTTTCCAAAGGCTAACAAATCCACCGAACAACTTTCTATTGTCCATTCCGACATTTGCGGTGAATTTTCCACACCCACTTTGGGAGGGCAGAGATTCTATTTTATTACATTCATAGATGATTATTCAAGATACGTTATGTGTATCTACTGAAAAAAAAATCAGAAGGTCTTGAGGATTTTAATTTTTTCAAAGTGGAAGTGCAAAATCAGTTTTCATTTCGGTGATTTGGCATGCTAGTATGTCTGCCTCCGTCCTCAGTAGGGTGTGTCAGGTCATCTCCACATTCCCCGCTGAATTTGTGTTCAAAGATAAGCGCTAACAAGTGTTGCAGATGATGTTTTAAAGTTATGTGGCCGTGAATTCACCTAGGGTCAGATCTACAACCATCTTAGGCATTTTAGAGCAAGGCTTAAGGACATCGCCGGGAGGAGGAGACATCGACATAATATAAAGAAATGAACTAATAGGGTAACACATTAATTAGCACAAATGGTTATGAGATCATATAGTCAGGAATGTAATCCATATTTTTCTAATTAATGAAATCCTCTATTTACCCTAAAAATGTTGATTTATGTCTAGGAAAACTCACTTATGTGGGAAAACAACCTTATGCATTAGTGATGTTTCCCCAGACCTAAAATAAAATAAGAAAGGAAGAAAGATCACATATTCGCCTCTAGTCCAATAAAGAATCATGCTTCTGCTAGTGAAACAAAAAAGTAGCGCAAATCGTACAGACAATAAGGCAATGTTCTAGGAAATCTATTGATGAAAGAACAACTACAAAATTAGCGAAAGTAATTTAAATAGAGATGAATGACAAACTAATTCTAAAGAAATAAACTCCAATGCAAATCATACACTCCGACCAGGGGGGTGGGGGCAAAAGCCCCCCCCCCCCCATTCAAATCTTGCAAAGTGGTTCGTGATAATTGGCCCATTTAACCCTACAGCTTGGACCAAAATCTTCTTGTTTTTTGCTCTCCCAATCCAACCCTCTCATTACAAAAATATCTTTCCATAGCAAGAACTTAATATTGTTTTTCATCATTGGATAATCGATAAATATATGCTTAGGTGCTTTAATATGATTTTATGGGGTTTTGGATTTTTAGATATACCTCTAATTCCAATTTAAATTGCTTTTGGTTAAAACACAAATGTTCCTTAAAACTATTGAAAATAGAAAAAAAATCTAGAAAATTCACACGTGTCCTATATGAGCCTTTTAATATGGTGCGGTACACTCACAAAAATCATCAGTCATTTGCCCTATATTTCAGGTACCTGCTTCACAAGGTTGCTTCATAAGCCATTACAAAAACAACTCCACACACTGAAAATATTAGTTCACATTGTTGTTTAACATGGTAAAAGGCATGTGTATGTAAAATTATAACCCATAATGTTCTGACATGCCCATGAACTTTGTCATTTGGGTTGAAATCCATGAGACTTCATACTCATACGGTCATACCAGAGTAGAGTTGGAATTTTACATAGTCCCACTTCTTCAATTGTTTCCTCCCCATTCTGCACCTCTCCACAGTTTCCATCGTTGGCGCCTACCGCAGTTGTTTCCTATAGCATTGTAAAACTTCAGGTAGTTTAAGAACATCGGGTGAAAAGGTTGTGGTAAACACTACACATGAGGCATTTATGGTAATTACAGCTCAATGGATGACCAGAATGATTTTATAAGGTACCCATTAAATTATTATCATCAACTTATTTACTTTAAATGATCCTCATGTAAATTGCGTGTGGCATATTTGCTGGAGCCACCATTTTATTTATTTCCCCTGAATACTATTTTTCCTCCCACGAGACTTTGTATTCAAATTTTATACGTTGTTACACTTTTTATATTTTGTTATAACGATATGACTGTAACATTTCATCTCATGAATATGCATTCTACCAAATTCTTGTGACTAGTACAGTGGTTGCACACAGATTCCAAATTCTACCAGGCCCGGCTCACCAGAATCTATTTTTTCCGCAGCGACACCATGAGGAGGCAAAACGACTTGTGCTCTTTACGCTATCAAATGGAGTATGAATGTATGTCCAGGAAAGAGCAACATGTGATCGTTTTTAGTAGACCATGCTTGCAGAAAAGACTGCATCTGTTATGAAGAAAATACAAAAAAATAACTAACTACTTTTTAAAAGAAACAACAAAAAACAGCCTAAATAGCCGGAACAAAACCAGAAAAAATAACCCCCCAAAAAAGTCCGAACACTAGTACATACAACGAGGGAGCAGGCTAGTTGTAAGAAAAAGTTGTCAAATAAAAAATACAACGAGAGAGCAGGCCTGAGTGTCCATGAGTTTAGAATTTGGGAGGTCCATGCTAAATTAAGGTGTTTTGAGGATTACTAGGAAAGCTAAATGGTGATCCAGTCGTTTTTCAGATTTTCCTTCGCCTCTTGTTCTCCTTGTTTCTTTCCTGCCATGCCGTAGTTTTTTGTAGCTTGAACTGCAACATGTTTATGATGAAAAAAAAACTGCAACATGTTCTTGTCACAAGATTGCATCATTATCCATCCCATATGGATTACTGCTGGCTGCTGCAGTGCTCCTGCTAATCTTTTTTAATGTCCATCCGGCTCCTAGAATTCATGAGCTTAAGCTATGGTTTGTCCATAGAACAAGAAAAAAAAAAGATTAGATCTAAAATTGGTGAGGGCTAAGCAATCACCTTTGAACCCCCTTTTGACACTCCCGTTATATATGCATATTACTGTAACAAAAACTGCAGATGGATTTTCGCTACTGCGCCATCACTGGATGCAGTCACACTGACACTTCAGTTCTCCTATCAAACAGGACCACCAAATGTTCACAAACGCGAGATTTTTCCCAACTTTTATACTTTATCTGGACAAGCATCAAACCAGAAAGTAACCTGAACATGTCTCAACTAACTAAACTAGATGGCTCATAAATGTGATTAGCAGGATCACATGAGCCCTGATAGGCCGATACAAGCAAATCATGTACTTAGTATAGTAGTATTTATTTAATTTGAAGGAGCCCGAGAGGAGCACTTCACATACTGTAATTCATGCACCACAACTCAATACCTTATCAAATCATCCTATTTCCACCTCGTGTAAAACTATAATAACCATTGCTTCACATCTCAGCTATGAGCTCGCGGTACTGATCCAGAGCCAGATCAAATGATGTGAGAGAGTAAGGAACCAGCAAGGCCTGCATCTTTTCTCCAGCACTGGGCAGACCGCTGCTAACCGGCACAACCTGCACCATTTGCAACATTCATGTTACATTACAGAAACTAGTTTAGTGTATAATGTATCAAACCAAAAGTACATAAGCGAAGCAAAGGCATCATCTTGCCTTGTTTGGGTCGCTGAACGAGTTTTCATCGAGCAAATCACTGGACGTGAGAATAGTCACAGTTGATCTTGCTGTATCGACTCCAGCTTGAAGTCCACTTGCAGATATTGTTAAGTTCACAGCATGTGGACCGAAGTTCACAATCTGCAGAAGATCACATGAAGATTAGTATTAAACATGTTACTCCAGCAGTAGAAACCATGTCTATGGACGGGGTTGTTACGCAAGTATGTAAATGTTCAAGCAACTGTATTGTCGCATATGGATTGGCCATTCAAACATCAAGGCAGGTTTACCCTTTATCTAATGAACTGAATCCCTTAAAAAAATTCTAATGAACTGAAGCAATCACATGCAGGCTAGGAGGAAAATGGAACCACTGAGTTTACCTTTATCCTCAGGAACATATCCTCGTTGTCTTTCCAGGTGATTGCAGATGCTTCCAGTGAACTAGAGTAGCTGGAAGCGAGTCTCACTGGATGGATAACAGAACCACTTGATTCGCGAAAAAACGTCTGCATCCAGTAACTAGGAGTTCCATACTGTTGCCAGGAGTTGAAGACTATCGCATCTGGGCTCCAGCTGATCATTATTATTCAGACATAATCACTGGAACCGACATCAACAAGAATGCTAGTATGAAATAAAGAAGAAAGGTGTTGGTACTAACAAGCGGTCGTTATCATTAACGAAGAGTGGAGCATAGCTCGCCATGTGGACGATATCACTGCAAAAGAGAATGACACAGAGCCATCTCATTAACTCATAGTAAGGACTTATAATTTACTTAGTTCCATATTCAGAAGATTTTTCATTGAGAACTGTCAAAGACAATGCCGATTTACATCCAGGAAAACTCATGCCTGATAGAAGGACGACCCTATGCATTATCGACGTTTCCCCAAATCTAAAGAAATGAAGGAGTGAGAGACGTCACCTATTCTTCTCTAACCCAATAAGGAATGCAGCTTCTGACAATGAAGCAAGAAGGCTTCCATTGCCGGCATCCCTTGGATCAGTAACAGCATACTCACTAACAAATACCTGATAGAAGATCGCAGCATAGTTAGTTATAGTACCTTCAGTCTACATAGTACGCAACATTTTCTAGAGCATGATAACACTGACACACTTGTTACTATTGGATCAGTTAAGAACTTAAGATCTTCCTCTCAAAAACTCTAAACTAAAAGCATGGAAATTCGATAAATCAGTAAGGGTAGATGTAGGTACGTCTAGAAATTCAGAAACGTAGGTCTATGAGATATCTATACCGAAATAAGCCACTCCATAGGCCGGTAGAAACTAAGGCATACCTTTGGACCGGTACGTGATGTCCTGGTAAACTTGTCTTTCATGAGAAATATAAAAGTGGCATTGCTGTAAACCTACAGAAAAGAAGGCAGTATTCTAAGAAACACATTGATAAAATAACAACTAAAAATTCTGGTGAAAGTTAAATAGGGAGAGATGACAAACAAATTTGCATGCAATAAACTTACATGGAAATCATATAAATCAGCAGGATGGTCAAGTGGCTTAGATGAGCCATCACAGTTTGAAATAATTTGAATATCTGGATAGGCTTCTTGAATTGCATCGTAAAACTTGAGATAATTTCCTGTTAACAAAGAACTTGAGAACATCATGTGAAAAGTGGGAAATTCTATGCTAGCTCTTCACTATTCAGTACTCCAGCAAAACAAGTGAAGGCCACAGAAATTATGTAAGCTACGATGAAATTATTTAATTTATGTGCAAATCCAATGTTAGTGGTCAAGTGGACCCTAAACTACTAAAGTGGATTTTAATCATATTTCTATGAGCAAAAATGGGGAATAAAAACAAAATGTGGTTTCAAATATGCTCAAAATAAAACGATCATGATGTAACTAAACTAGGGCAATGGCCATTACATCACTTCTGTATTTAGATACACATATTCCCAAGTTAATGAAACCACTAAGGTATTCAATGACAAATAGACCTTTATAGTTTACTTATGTTGGTTAACAAAAATATTACCCTGGTAAAGTTGTTTGTAGCAATCTTCATTCCCGATTGCGACATACTTCAGCGGGAATCGTTCAGAATGCCCCATTGCAGCTCTAACAGAACCCCATGTTGATTCTGCACTTCCTCTTGCGAACTCAAGACTGTTCAATATGTCCTATACCAAGGCAAGAAAAAAAAAGCAAACATAAAATCATGAGGAATGCATATAACTAACTTTTTACAGATATGATAGCATCTACTGTGAGGTAAAATAACAGAAGGACTAACAATATTTAAGGACATTGAAGCTACTTAGGTGACACACTAGGCCCCTACCTAACTCACATGTGGATGTCACCATTGTTCAAGTTTGGCTTCTTGTTATGCCAACTATATTTTCGCATTTGAGCCATGTTCAATCGAGCATACGTACTATATGTGGTTGTCATTCAGATTCCATACCCATAAACTAGCCTGTAAAGGTTTTATTTTGACACGACCACCTAACTCACCTGAATCTAATATGCCCATAAAGATGTTCTGGAAAAGAGGCCATATGTTTTTTGTACACGGATGCAAAAAAAACATTAAACTCACTGCACTAAGGATGATCCATACAGTGAAAGATCTGATGCACTGAATACATACCTCTACAAAAGGTCTGAGTGTAGTGGTATCAACTTCATCACGGTGGCTGATCCCTAAATTTGGAGAGATAAATTTGAAGCAATTAATGGGTACACAAGTGATGATTAAAGACATGCTAAAATAAAACTAATGGAAAAACAGCAAGAATATTATTACCAGCATTGAAAACCCAGATTGGCTCAGCACCCAGGTCTTCGGCAAGCTTTCATAGACATTCCCAATTAAATGTATGAGATATATGACTACACCTGGAAAACTCAGTAGGATATTAATCAGTACATACCTGGAGAAACTCATAATACCCAAGGCCATCATCTGTCCAGTAATTCCAAACGTCTCCATAGTGTCCAGGCCTCTCTTCCCATGGACCAATAGTTTCCCTCCATCTGAAAGCATTTCTTAACCAATTGCCTTCAACAAAGCAGCCACCTATCCAATATGGTGTGACATATCAACATATGTATGATTGGAGATTTTGTTTAAACATGGAGAATTTTTGAAAAGATTATTGCCTAAACTCATTTCTGTCTAGATAGTACCCATTCAGTATACGTATGAAAAATAGAGAAATATGGTACTCCCTCCGACCCATATTAGTTGACTTAGATTTATCTAGATACGAATGTATCTAGTCAAGTTTTAGTGCTAGATACACCCGTATCTAGAAAAATTTGAGTCAACTAATATGGGTTGGAGGGAGTACCATATACCATCATGGTAAGATACTCATTTTCTTGTCATAAAATTGGAAAACTATACTCACTCTTCATATGTATGTGTTAAGCATAACATGTCAAGTATCGTCCCTTCTAATCTGGACTAGGAAGATTAATAAGTTGTGCAATGTTAAAAAAAGGTCAACCATATAAGTATGTGTCAAGCATAACATGTCAAGTCCACAATTCTGTAAAAAAGAAGGTCGCATAGGACACTAAGATAACAAGAATTGTGTGCTCAATTGTAGTTTGTTCTTTTAAAGTAGTGTTCGATTCTTATGTTTTCCATATCTTGGAATATTCTACATGATAAAAATTGTCTGCTAGGCACACCATCTGCATGATTTGTTTTTAGGGTCAGCCAACTTGATACATACGAGAACATTAGAACATTAGGGATCTGTCAGTCAAATGTATTATACGTTGCGATGTAATAAGATGGGCTACTCCTAGAGTCTACATATCTAAAGACGGTACATGGCACAATAGAGAGATCTACTCTATCTTGCACATCAAATCTTGTCAGTTTTCACTACAGTTTGCAACCATCAAAATGCATTTTACTGGACAAAAGGAGACTATGTGGTACAAACACAACCACAGTGTATGTCTACAGTTCTGTGCTTCAGTCATCAGTAGTTCCTTTGACAGTCGTGATAAAATTTATGATTGTCACTGTTGGCATGTTCAGGTTTGAGTTCAGTTGCTTAATTAGTTCCTGCCAAAATCCTAGTGGCTGAATATGATATAAAAACTGCGAATGTAGCAAGAAATCGTTGGATATAAACCAGTATCATAAACGCACTAGGAGTTTAGAACATATATGGGCAGCCTTTATTAGTTGATCTTGATTGAAATAGCATATGAAATACCAGGAAATCGCAGGAACTGTGGTCTTAAATCCATAAGCATGTGTATGAGTTCCTTGCGAAAGCCATGGCCCTGTATATGTAGAACAAAATGACGATGAACACCTCTAGTAGACTCATAGTAAGAATGATCTGGCATTATAAAAAGAAGATTATGTTTTTATTATTATTTAAATATCTATAAATCAATGTAAGTTTTTAGTTTGATCTTATTAATCAGAAACAAGAACTGTTGACATACATTTTGGTAATTATCGAATTTCATTTACGATCAAACAATGTGATGATTGATTTTCCTTGAACATATTATTCCTAGGTAACAAAACAAACCTGCCTTTCTATATGGTTTTACGATTTGAGGTAATATACATTTTGGGAGTCTTTATGAGATGTTTTCATATCAATAAATGCCTTTTTGATTGGAGACTCTTTTGATTGTCAGTGTCAGTAGCCAATACGAAGATAGAGGATAAAAAGCCAATTCACCTTGTATGTATCTGAAGGCAGAAGTGACACTTGATCTATCCATATGACCCCCCTCTTGGAAGTCGTTAACTCTAATCTTGAAGTTCTGCATGTTCCTTGTGCTACTAATTGCAATTCTATCTTTCTCCAATCTGACACATTATTATCTCTGCAACCATGCAGTATGATTTCTTTCGCAGTTAGTGGAGAAAATTAACTAGTTGAAAAATTATCTTATCTCATTGGGAAAGATATATATACACTATATCAGCTGATGCCATATTTTGCAATCCATCCGAGCATGTGAGTGAAGCGGTCAACTCCACGGGTTCCATTGATCTGATATACATGACTAGCTTATATGTCTTCCCTTCTTCTATATTCTGTAAGTTGAAATGATAAAGTTAAGCACAAAACCCGAGGGAAATAGTGGAAATGCTTCTCAGAGAAAATAATGCGGTGATTCCAAGGAAGCGAAGCACAGAAACTGGATGGAAGCTAACATTATCGAAGGAAAATATGGATATGAATTAGAAGCGACAAAGATCATGTTCGAGTTTTACTTTTACAAAGAAAAAGTATTTGCTATCATTTTTCAACTGTCAATACTGTAGCCTGCAAACCGTTGACTGAATTTGTCGTTTCATGATTTATATTTTCATGCTCATGTTCCAGTGCACTTATACAGTGAAAAAGAAATCATACCATGCCCCAGAATCCTGGGTTATAAATTCCAACACTGCCAGCTGGACACTCATCACAAAGGACCTCCATCCTTAGAGCAATGATATTTTTACTGAAACAAGATGCTCTTTCAGTCTTGACATATATGGAGGATTCATTCCCGATGATGGTCCATGGATCTATGTTTGAAGGAGTGTTCTGTCCTCCAGCTTCAAAACCTAAAGAATAAATTCAACAACAGTCAGTACGTGGCTAAACATGAAATGCTACTAATAACAGGTTATAAAAGGAAGAGGCTAATTTTTTTCTTCCACTGTTATGTTTTGCAATACTGATTCTTTGTTATTCAGTTATTGCAGAACTACGTAGGGAACAGACAACAAGCAGCCTGAAGGAACGGAAATAAATATAACAGTAACAAAAATTTGTTCTGTGATTTTTCTCTGCACATGATTTTGTATGCTTCAGTTCCACAAAAAGGGCACTGTACTCTTTTATTTTCGTATACCCCTTGTTATAAGGGAAATCTGGTATACATGTCACTGCGAAATTTCAGATTTCGAAAAAATAATGCCACTAGGTGTATCAGCGTAAGTCATTGTATGGCATTTGGAACCATTTAATCCTTGGAAACAACCACATGTATTCCCCAACTTAGTCAAGTAGTTTGTGAAACATTTTTCCAAAAGGCATACACAACAGCAGAGAGCGGACAGTACCTCTGTTACTGACAAGCTCCGCCCAAATTCCTCCAGCTCCAGCGTGGTTAATTTCCTAGAATGAATATTCAGTGACTAGTTATAATGAATGCTGTGGGTAATACACAGTGGATAGAAGAAATTAAAGCAACTGTCAAGAAGGTGAGCCAACAAGAAGAAAAAACATTACCTCAAAGAACAATCCAAAGAGTGTCTGAGGGATCTTTCTGGCGGCCTCCCATGACGTATTGACCTGTAGCAGCGCCGCCTGAGCCTGATTCAACTCTGCCGCCATGCAGTCGCAGCTCAACGAGAGAAGTAGCAAGGAGCAGAGGATGGTGCGGAAAGTTGCCGCGTCCTTTGCACAGGCCATCGTTCCCTTGCTTCAGCCTGCAGATAAACATCACCAGTCTTCAGTTGGCAGATCGATCGAAAAAGCAAAATGGCACAGACAGTAGAATCGTTTCCACAAGAAAACCGAAAAATTGGGGGCGCGGAGGAAGGGAAAAAACACCCAGTGGCAAACTAGTAAAGGTGAACGCATCGGGGAAGAATTTAACGGGCAGAAAACCTAAAACACGAGTGAAACAAAGTGAACCTCCTCTCCTAGACATTCCATCGAACACATCAAGCTCTCAGCCTTGACGACCTACCGGAGGAGGATGGAGAAAAAGATGCAGAGAAGAGGGAGAGAAAAATATATGCATCGCCTTTACTCAACAAGATTGGATCGTGGAACTGCTCACCTCCGGCCAACACTCGAGGATACGATGCGATTCGCTCGTGAACCTGCGATGGCGATGGCGATGGCGATGGCAATGGTGTGTGCGTGGGGAGCTCGAGGAGGAAGTGGCACTTCTGCTCTGCTTGTCTATAAGTAGCTAGCTACGACTACGAGCCTGCGAGCGAGGAAGAGGAGAGAGGTGGGTTGCTTTGGTGGGACCGGGCGCCACATGGAGCCTGGAGCCACGCTTGATCGGGCGGTTTGTGCACAATTTAAAGTGAAATCGTTTAGAATTGTGAAACTGGAGTTGTAATTCCATTTCAAAGGTTGCTTGGATTCAGAGGTATTGTGTATGGGTTGAAATCCAAATTCAGACCAAATTAAGGAGATACGTCCTACAAGTGGACAGATGACAGAGGACAGAGGAGGAGGGCAGATTTTACATAGCCTATGCTATATTGTATTCCTTCGCAGAAGACCCAAATTGTACAGTTGAATCACATCATGACAGTGGGAACTGGGTGCTCAAGCTATTGCTTCCATTGACTACTACTGCCCAGCAACAAATGGAACAACTGATGACCGTCCTACAGCAAGCCCTACTGCAGGATGGTGGTGATAGAATGGAGATGACGATAACAGGGAAGGAGCCAAGGACATATGATTTTTACAAACTGTTTAGCGACCATGGACAGATCTGGCAGCCATATAAATGGGTTTGGCAAAAAAGCTGTTCCACACAAACAGAAATTTTTTCTATGGCTAGCTTTCATGGGAAGACTGAACACAAAGGACAACATGACTACTAAATCCTTCCTGGTGCAAGGATGCTGGCTGCGACCAATGCCCCACGCTAGAATCAATCCATCATATTGCGTCTGCACTGCAGCTCCTCCACTGGGGTGTGGAGAAAACTTGACCTCTCACTGGCTGTGGACTCAGCAAACTCAATTTCAGAATTTGTGGAGAGAGGCCAGAGAGAAACAAGAGATAAAACCTGGCCTATTTGCTTCGCTGCCTGTCTATGGGGGCTATGGAAAGCTAGGAACGACAGGGTGTTTAACAATCAGAGAATGAATTTCAGAAACAATGCTCACAAGAAAAATTGCAGAGGACCTGAAGCTTTGGTCATGCAGAGCACCAGGTAGCAGCCTCCAAATGGTACTATCATGGGCTGAAAAGTTGCAGGCAGGCAGCTAGTTCAATAGTCTCTTTTTCACTTTCTTTTCTTTTTCTCTCACCCGGGGCTTGACCGGTTGTAAATCCATGCTGTAACCGTTGTGCAACCATAAGGTAGAGGCGGCTTTCTCTACCTTTAATAATTCCAAAAAAAAGAAAATACGCAACCTTTGCAAAATCTCGAATGGACACAACACCGATGAATGATGATCATTGTTGACTACTCCCAATACTACTCGACGACACAATCAAATGTCGCCGATTGCCCACCCTCGACCGCCATAGTTCATTCCCATGTTAGGGGCATACTGCTTAATCCATTCCGCAAAGCCCGGGCGGTAGCTCACTGCTTACATAAGTGTATATACCGACCCTTATAAACCAAATGCATTGAACGTGGGGCATTTTTTTGCCAAACAAAAAGAGAACTAATGGAATGCCATATGCCACACGCCTACAAGTTCCATATTGCAGGAGACATCGCTTGTCGTAGGGCAGTCAGGTAGTGTGTAGATTAAGTTCAATGCATATTGTTGCGTGTAGGCAAGATGCATATTCTCCTAGAGGGCTAGAGGCCGATTTGTATGGAATGGTCCACAAGGGTGTTGCTTGTCCACCTCTTTTCAGCACTCCCCTTTTTCGTAATGGAAAAATCAGGACAAAAATGTCTTGGCCCACTTATGAACAAGAGGCATCGATCGGGAAGGTCCAAAGGGTACAAGAGGCATGTTTCCTTTTTCGTGATGGAAGTACACGTGACAAAATATGTCCTGACCCACTCACTCATAATTGCACCCTTTCTTGCCATCTTACCTTGAACATCATCACCCATTTTTTGAGTTCCATTATTATCGTGCATATATAGCTCCGCGGCAGTATGGGCATGATATGGCGATGTTTCGCTGACCTGAGAGACAGCAGAAAAATTGAATTATGGGGGCTGATCGTGCTGTTGTAAAGTAAGAAAATTTCACCCAGATACTACTTTCTCAAACTGTTCCATTGGAGCAACAATCTGAGACCAAGGTATCATCAACTAGCCAGTGACCTATGGCAGCAAGCAATGGACTTGCCAGCTACTAGCTACCATTTATAGGTTTATCATCAGCCCATCCATCTAATCACGCTGGCAGGACATACCAGTATTGTTCATCTCTGTTTTTTTTCGAAACGAGGCAAAACAAAAAAAAACTTTGCCTATCTATTACTACTATTTATTAAGACTAGCAAAAGAGCCCGTGCGTTGCACCGGACAAACAATACTCAAACGCTCATTGTCATCATCACACCGACCGGTGACATCCTTAATTGGTGATGCTCGCGTTGCCAACCGGGCTCTCTTGACATCCTTAATTACTTAATTAATTAATTAATTAATTAATTGATGATGCGATAGGCCCACGCGTACGTTACTTGACCTGTCCATCAGGAGGATAGAATCACGGGATCCCGAGGAGGATTATCATTTTCCATTGTGGATGGTATGCATCAGCAAGGCATGATCAATTTGCTCGAGAAACCGAAGAAAAGAAGAAATCAAGCAAAAAATAAATTTGGATCTATTATCCGTAATTTTATAGAAAAGGCTTATTTTGGAGAATTACAGTGTGGCTCCTGGGTGCTACACACCCCCATACCTAGAAATATTAATAAATAATTAGAAAAAGGTTTAAAAAAATCAAACTTTTTTTGGAAATCAAAGATGACCAGGTATGCTACTTGTATAAAAACATTTTCCTAGAAAATTACTTCCATTGCCACCTGGGTAAAAAATAATTCGAAATGCCCCATAACCAAGTAGTATTCACCTTTAATTCGTCATATTTTTGTTTCTTTTGCCCTAAAGACCATGCAAATCATTTCTTTCCAAATATTTTTATCTGAGTAGCTTACCTGGCCAACTTTGATTTCCAAAAAAGTTCAAAAAAATTTAACCTTATTTTTAATTATTTTTTATTTATCCAAATATGGGGTGTGTAGCACCCGAGAGCCAAATGTCCGCGTTACTTATTTTGTAACTATTTAGCTCTACCTATATAGATTTGCTGCGACACTGAGACTTCTGAAGCATTTTTACCTCACGAAAAACTCGATACCGCATGTCCTAGTACATCCAAAGAAGCATTCTTGCAATGAAGTTCTCTTATAATTAAACACAAAACTTGATGACAGACATAAACACAGTATATAAGGAGTGGCCCTTTGTTTCTGTACTGCAGGATAGGCGATAGTTAGTGTTGGATGGGGCGCATGGCTTTTCCTTGTCAGTTCTGTTGATGTCTCGAAAATGCAATTTCTTTTGGCTAAAAGAAAGAAAAAAATACGTCAACATAAGGAGTGGCCCTTTGTTTCTGTCTTTCAGATCCAGAAAAATGAGGAGAGTGCTCTGCTCCCATGGCGGCCACACAATAGATGCTCGACGGCAGGGTTAATCCAGTCGATGAGAGAAGTGTGGAGATGTAATAGGAGGCACATAAATTACCGGTTTGGTGTAGGGAATTCATTTTTGCAGAAAAAGATGGGGTTCTTGGTTCAGGATTTGGATGACGACAGCGGCTGGACAGGGGAGCTCGGGAGTGTTTGCGAGGCGAGGAGCTTGAGCTGCTGGTGTTGGCGGTTCATACGAAGTGGAGAAGGCGAGGGGTAGCCACTCATCTCCTCCAAAGAATCTTGGCTCATGAACAAATCGGGACAGAAAAACAAGAGAAAAAATCATGAACAGATTCAGTCCGGCAGTACCCGTGATCCTCGTCATGGTCTTCAGTACGCTCGCCAAGCGACTGGAAGGGGATGGAAGGGCAGGACCCAGCCGCCTCCGGTCACCCACCGCACCTCTCTGCCGGGAGTCCCCACATCCACCATGCATCGCCGGAAGGGACCCAAACTCCTGCTCCGAACACCTTTCGGGGCCAACCCCGCCGACTGACCTGAGCGCGCCACCCTCCCCTACTCATCGCACGAATCCCCTTCATCCCCTCCCGTACTCGCCCCTATCGACCATGTCCCCCACGCAGGCCCTTCTCCACGAGCTTGTCATGTCCCCCGCCAGGAAGCTCGCCTTCATCTTCGGGCAAGCTTGGAGGCGAACGACAGCGCCGGACGCGACTATGCTTTTTTATTGAACAATTGCTTCTCCAAAAAAAACTGTCGGACCGGGAGTGTTTTTTGCTTGTCCAAAAAAAAGTGTTGGACCGGGAGTGTTTTTTTTCTTTTTCACTTACCGGTGGCATTGGTGGGTAATTTATTTTTTGGTCAAAGGGTAAAGTCGTCTAAAAAAGTGTAGGTACTACAAGAAACACTCCTTCCTTTATTATTAGGTATAGATTGCTTCTCCAAAAAAAAGTGTCGGACCGGGAGTGTATTTTGCTTGTCCAAAAAAAAGTGTTGGACCGGGAGTGTTTTTTTTCTTTTTCACTTACCGGTGGCATTGGTGGGTAATTTATTTTTTGGTCAAAGGGTAAAGTCGTCTAAAAAAGTGTAGGTACTACAAGAAACACTCCTTCCTTTATTATTAGGTATAGATTGCTTCTCCAAAAAAAAGTGTCGGACCGGGAGTGTATTTTGCTTGTCCAAAAAAAAGTGTTGGACCGGGAGTGTTTTTTTTCTTTTTCACTTACCGGTGGCATTGGTGGGTAATTTATTTTTTGGTCAAAGGGTAAAGTCGTCTAAAAAAGTGTAGGTACTACAAGAAACACTCCTTCCTTTATTATTATATTAGGTATAGATAAGAAGAATGGTACCTGTTTAAATAAGGAGAAATTAGGCGAGAACCACGATTACAGCTGCCCACTGCCTTGCGAAGCAAGACTATGGCACGACACACTGGCTGACCTGACGCACACCACACACACGGCCAAGAAGAAGAGCGCTGCCAATCAGGATGAGAATGGGTCGGGTCGACCCGCTGACCCGGCCCAAAAATTCAAGGCGAATGGGTCAGCGGGTCGTCCTCAAACGAAATTTGGGTCAATGGAGCCGGCATCATGTGGCCCATTGGGTCAGAAGGGCCGGATCCTCCTCTGAGTCTCGTAACAACTTTCTAATCATCGCCCCCCCGTGAAATTTATGTTGCACAGTCGGCGCTGCCTCGTGTTCAGTGACCCGCTCGCCGTCTAGCTCCTTCTCTGGTTCGTCGAAGATTAAGTTCAATGCATATTGTTGCGTGTAGGCAAGATGCATATTCTCCTAGAGGGCTAGAGGCCGATTTGTATGGAATAATGATCCACAAGGGTGTTGCTTGTCCACCTCTTTTCAACACTTTCCTTTTTAGTAATGGAAAAATCAGGACAAAAATGCCTTGGCCCACTTATAATTGTAACCCTTGGTGCCATCTCAACTCAGTTATGAACAAGAGGCATCGATCGGAAGGTCCAAAGGGTACAAGAGACATGTTTCCTTTTTCGTGATGGAAGTACACGGGACAAAATATGTCCTGACCCACTCACTCATAATTGCACCCCTTTCTTGCCATCTTACCTCGAACATCATCATCCATTTTTCGAGTTCCATTATTATCGTGCATAGCTCCTCGGCAGTTTTGCTAAGACCGACAGAAAATTTAATTACTACAGGGGCTGATCGTGCTGTTGTAAAAGAAGAGAATTTCCTTCTTGTTGTATCTAGGACGATGCCATCAAAATATGTTGTAAAGTAAGAAAAAAATTCACCCGGATACTACTTTCTCAAACTGTTCCGTTGGAGCGACAATTTGAGACCAACATATCATCAACTAGCCAGTGACCTATGGCAGCAAGCAATGGACTTGCCAGCTACTAGCTACCATTTATAGGTTTATCATCAGCGCATCCATCTAATCACGTTGGCAGGACATACCAGTATTGTTCATCTCTGTTTTTTTCGAAACGAGGCAAAACAAAAAAAAAATTTACCTATCTATTACTACTATCATTAATATAAGAAGAATGTTACCTGGTTAAATAAGGAGAAATTGGGCGAGAACCACGATTACAGACGCCCACTGCCAAGCAAGACCATGGCACGACACTGGCTGACCTGGCGCACACCACACACACGGCCAAGAAGAAGAGCGCTGCCAAGGTTGCACACAAGTCATAGTCATCACATGCCGAAGACAGGGCAGCTCCGAGTCTAGCGATCACAAGGGGACGTATGGTTTTGTTGGGTGAGCGAGAGTACCATATGGAGAAGGTGAAGGCGCTGGTGTAGATGTTGTGGAAGCCGCAGGAGAACGTACCATCTAGCGATCACAGGACGGTGAGGGGCAATTTCAGTGCTAGGACGTCGCTGTGTGGTGCCGCGGCACCAGCTAGCACGCGTTGTTGGTAGAGCAAGCAAATATAGGGGCAAAGTGGAGAAGAAAGTAGTCATGGTTGCACAGATTATCTGAGCTGCAGGTTTAGGATGAGCATGGCCAGGCAGACAACGAAGCTCCACATGCTCCCTGTGGTTTTAGTCAAACCCACTGGTAAGCCATGGTTGGATTACTTCTTGTCTGCATGCAGCTTGGGACTTTCTAAAAATAATATCCTGCAGAGGTGAACAGCTACTTGTTGGACCTTGTTACCTGAAAGGGATTAAAGGTCCACAAGGTGAGAGATGCAACTTGTCTGACGCAAGAGTTTATCTGTCTGAGTTTGAGACTCATCAATGAACATACATGCAGATGGTGAGCGAGAGTACCATATGCAGATGTTGATGCTTGATTGTGACTGTTCCAGCCGGCGACAGTCACTGTCCAGCCAGATGTCATCCTCTAATTGCTTTTCAACCCTTGTACCCTGATCACTAACCCTCCCTCTTTGTGCAGAACTTTGACACTGTCATATAAATATTCAGCCAAGGAAACTCTCTCCTTGGTGAACTTAGAGAAAATGAATCTTGAGAATGCATTGGCTCTTACCTCTGCTACTTGTTCTGTTCAGCAACATACAATGTTTATAAAGTGTGCAAACAAACATCTGTAAACTTGAGACACAACATTTGAACAAATACTGATGGTTTATGCGGAATAATATAATTATGTTTTATGTGAAAGAATATGCATACCTATTAAGACAACAACTTTTACTAGCATGTCGGAGGTCCTTTGCTTATGACCAAATCGTTATATATCATTGAACTGATTGAGTAAAAAAAAAATGCTTAGCAACCAATGGGTTCTATCTACTCTGCACCAGAAGTAACAAAACGAGACGACTAGCACACAAAAAATTAAATGAGAAAACATCCTAGTACTGGTAATCATTATTGATCAATATGCCACTAATAAATAAACAAATCAATCAATAGATTGCATAAAGATTAAATAGTTAAATATTATATGTACCAGCAGCAACAGAACCAGCCGAAGTACATCAGAAGTTAGATGAGAACATATCCTAATCAAGCATGTTCGGAACTAAATGAGAACATATCCTAGGGATCACTGTTCACAGACGCTGTACTGTTTACATTGTTCCAGAGCAGCTGCCGAATGCCTGAGCATTTGCTGTAAGGCCAGTCTGATAGATGGAGAAATGAGGGACAAAGGAATGAACGCTGTGATTTTGCATTTTGTAACAACTATCATGACATCCTAAGAGTATGCCTTAGTTTAAAAAATCTACAACGAAACTCTAGTTAAAGTAATTTTCCGCCAGAAATAAGCTTCGGTAAATAGTCTTAAAGGAAGAAACTTCAGCGGAAAGACGGCATTCTCCTCATAATGCTGACACAAGAAAAACCTGATAGAGACTTTTTGGTACAAAATTTAGAAAGCCCAGTTTAACAACATATATAAGCTCAACTTAGGGTCATCAAGCTGATGCATCCTCCCCCCTCTCTCCTTGTAAAAAAATTTGGGCTTTTCCGCCCTTTTGCAATGAAAAATATGCAGGTGGCAGTTCGCCCCCGTTGTGCCGATAAAAAAAGGTAGTGTGAAGATTAAGTTCACTGCATATATAATTTTGCGTGTAGACAAGAGGCATATTCTCCTAGAACCCGATTTGTACGGAATGGTCCACAAGGGTGTTGCTTGTCCACCTCTTTTCAACACTTCCCTTTTTGTAATGGAAACAATTGGGACAAAAATGTCTTGGACCACTTATAATTGTAACCCTTGGTGACTCAGTTATTAACAGGATGTGTACATCCCTGAAAAAAAAGGCGTATCTCGATCGGAAGGTGCAAAGGGTGTTGCTTCTGTCTTCTTCTATGTCTATTCCCCTCTAGGCAAGAGGCATGTTTCCTTTTTCGTAATGGAAGTACCCGGGACAAAATATGTCCTAACCCACTCATAATTGTACCCCTTTATTGCCATCTTACCTCGAAAATTATCACCCATTTTTCGAGTTTCATTATTATCGTACATAGCTCCGAGGTAGCATGGGCACGATGTGGCGACGTCTTGCTAAGACATGAGCGACCGGCAGAAAATTGAATTACAGGGGCTGATCGTGCTGTTGTAAATGAAGAAAAAAATCCATATTGTTGTATCTAGGACGATGTCATCAAAATATGTTGTAAAGTATAGTACTAGTAAGAAAAAATTCACCCATATACTACTTTCTCAAACTGTTGCGTTGGAGCAACAGTTTGAGACCAACATATCATCAACTAGCCAGTGACCTATGGCAGCAAGCAATGGACTTGTCAGCTAGCTACCATTTATAGGTTTATCATCAGCGCATCCATCTAATCACGTTGGCAGGACATACCAGTATTGTTCATCTCTGTTTTTTTCAAAACGAGGCAATTTTTTTTTCCTATCTATTATAGTAATTAAGATAAGAATAATGTTACCTGGTTAAATAAGGGGAAAGTGGGCGAGAACCACGATTACAGCTGCCCACTGCCTTGCGAAGCAAGACCATGGCACGACACACTGGCTGACCTGGCGCACACCAAATACATCACACACACATGGTCAAGAAGAAGAGCGCTGCCAAGTTTGCACACAAGTCATAGTCATCACTTTCCTCGACCAAGCATTTCCGACTTTCTTGCAGTCAACCATCGACGAAGATCTCTCCCCAGACACATGAGAACACACTAAGAACCGCCACACAGCTAGCCAAACAAATTCCGAAGACAGGCCAAGTATATGTTGTGGAAGCCGCAGGAGAACGTACCATCTAGCGATCGCAGGATGCCGGTCTCATACAGCTCGACGGCGAGGGGCAATTTCAGTGCTAGGACGTCACTGTGTGCTGCAGATTCAGGATGAGCATGGCCAGGCAGACAATGAAGCTCCAGATGCTCCCTGTGGTTTTAGTCAAACCCACTGGTAAGCCATGGTTGGATACTTCTTTTCCGCATGCAGCTTGAGACTTTCTAAAAATAATATCCTGCAGAGGTGAACAGCTACTAGTTGGACTTTGTTACTGTACCTGAAAGGGATTAAAAGTCCACAAGGTGAGAGACGCAACTTGTCTGACGCAAGGGTTTATCTATCTGAGTTTGAGACTCATCAATGAACATACATGCAGACGGTGATGCCTGATTGTACCTCAGAAAGCCCAGTTTCACAACTTGTACCTCAGAGAGCACCTTGTTCTGTTGCTGCATATCTACATTGATTCTTACTTTCACTTGAGTCGCAAGAAAATAACTCTTCTCTACAGGAGTCACTTTCAAACTGCATTTGTTCAAAAAACTTTCAAACTGCAACTGGAATCCATGCTATCCACTGGGCATGTGTGATTAGGTAACCCATGACTGCTTCCTTGGTTGTCCTCCTCAATGAGCCAAATTGCATTTTCAGCCTCACCAATCTAACAACATCCAGACAAAATCAGATCTAGCATTTTCCTTCGCACACTATAAACAGGGTTATGCTTAAACAGACATCCTTTATTGTAACTCTCCCTAAGAAGCACTGTTTGTGTGCTTCCTTTGGTCTAAATGTAGAAAATGCCAGGGTGTTTAAGAAGTTCCCGCATGTTTACTTCCATAGAGAAAAGTCTCCTGAAGTGGTATCATCTTCTCTTATGTTGAGCTTACAAGTTCATGAAGAATACCAAAAATACTTTCTCGAGCCAGTCGACATTGCTAATTGGATGCAAATCATTTTCCTTGAAAGGTTTGGTATAGGGAAGCCTCTGCCAATTCTTAAGCTTCTCCCTAAATGCTTTCCTAATTTTAAAGCCCGTAGGGAAGTTAATTGGAAAAGCATATTTTGTCTCATATCCTGCTAACCATTTTTCTGCATACTCCTCCTCCCTCCATTTTCGACACTGGCTACAGCTAGAATCTCATCCCTGGAGATCAATGTCAAAGTATTAGGGGTTTCAAGAGAACAATCAGATTGATGCTTTGGCAGTATAGAACACCAGTAGTCATTGGGTAGACCAAGTTCCTTCCTGATGAGCCATATCGCATGCATATCCACTTTGAGGTGTGCTTCGGTCCCCCACCCCTAAACTTAAGCTACATGGGCCGTCTTATTTTTTTGACCGGTCGAAACTCATATCGAGATCACGTCTATCTCTGTATATGTGTACTCGGTCGAACTGGGTATAATCCACGTTTCGACCGGCTGATCCCACCTCCTATTATCGCGATCTACGTCTTTGTATGTTATTTTTTTGTTGTTGTTATATAACTTCTGATTTTCGCCTTCCGCAGACACATGAGCATACGTATATGGTGAGTATACGTCTAAGAGGATCATACGGAGTTCGGGTAGGTTCGTACGATCCTCTAAACAATCGGAATCGAGTTTTTGTTTGTCAAAATTTGAAAGAGGGAGGGAGAGGGGGTGGGGGACCGAAGCAAATATCCAGAGTTCCATTCATAGACATCATGAGAAGTTTCTTCAGCCGCTGAACTATGGCAGCCTCATTTTCCCTGATTCTGTAACCAAATCAGGCATTTGCTATTGAGGATAAATTTCCTAGGCAGCCGGCTGATTGTGTGTTCAAAACTACTCTTTTCATGCAGCAATGGCGGCCTCTGTTCAGAAGTAAGGATCACAGTGGCGTGGAGTTGATCATGGAGATTCTTCACAAGCTTTATCAAGACACTTACCCACACCCCCTTCAGCTCCACCACTAGTTTGTTGTTTACCTTGTTTTGGCAAGTGCTGCCGTGAAACTTGTTGCCTATGGGCAGGTCTGTAATTGTTAAGCTGGCTTTCCACGGCAATTATGACTCTGTTTGAATCCTTGTAGAACTTTATTAATTTATAAAGTCCGGCTGATGCTGCCTTTTATCTAAAAAAAAAAATCAGCCATCTTTCAGGTCATTCTACAACAACGGTTCCTTTTGACAGTGTGCACATAAATCTCGAAAGTATGGGAATATTTCTTAAGGAAAGCACCGATGTCAATGTTCAACCCGATCTCACACCTCCAACTCAAAAGGAGCTGGAGAGATGTGTTTCTATTCCTCTGCTGAGATACAACCTCATGCAAATCCAAAGCCTTCCTCAAGTTCTTGAGTTGAATCATCAGCTTGTCCATCCTATGGTCTCTTGTTCTGCGATCCAGACGTGTCCGTGTCGAATCCACTGGCTTCTTCCATCTCCACTGTATTACTAAAATTAAACTGGCCGTAACAAAAAACCTTATCCAACATGTGCAGGCACAGGCTAAATGCATGCCGATTTATTCGGCCAAACACCTTTGTTGCCATCTCACTTGTACACTAGCAACCGAATCCTTACTCAGAGCATACAACAGCACACCAGTGGCAGTGAGAAGAAAAATTGAATCCATTCTATAAAGGAGTGATTTCAACTAAATTAATCTGCAAGAAAAGGAGTTCAAAGCACCGTTAGTTCCAACACCAAAATGGAAAAGGTGAAGTCACGATGAAACCAGACGCACGTACGTATCATGTGTGCAGTTGCAGATAGAGAAACAAGGGACAACTAGGTTGGCATTTCATCGAACAGGATATAGCAACAGCATCTCATCAAAGGATAATAAGGTGTAAAGCACAAATAAGATCTTTAGTGTAGATCTCAAAGTTTCAAATATCAAATAAAGAACAAAATACGAGAAGCATTTTTTTAGATCAAGAAGCATATGAGGAGTGTATATATTAGAGGCCAATGTTTCTTCAGATACTAGATAATGACCGTGCGTTGCTGTGGAAATGTATAAGTATATAATCATGAAATAATTACAGAAATAAAATCAACGATGAACAAGTATCATTGGCCTAAGCACCGATAAACAAATTAAGCGGTTGCAAGATGTGGGCATTCAACGCAATACTCTCAAGAAACAAATCAATGAAGTTGAAAGCACTGCCTCACCTTCTTGGATAAGATTCTTTCTTTCTCATAAGCAAAAAATCAGTGGATTTGTTGACCGTTTGTCATGATCTGCTAATGCATGAAGCAAATAAGAGAAAGAAAAGCATAGATAGATGGAAGAAGAGGACATGACTGTGTTATCTAGAATTTAATTCTTGATATACAAAGATATGTATCCAGAATTTAATTCTTGATATACAAAGATATGTACCTGTTAAACTTCTGCTGCATACATAACAGGAGTGAGCATGCACGCAGAATTGTATAAATGAAAGGTTGGAGAGATTGGTTTTACAAAGAAGATAGAAAATCATTGGCCTAAGCACCAATGAACAAATATTAAAATGACAACACAGTTGAAAGATCAAAGAACTGAGAAACATGTAATGAAGCAGAAGGCACCAAGATAAAACAGTCAGTATCCGTCCATTCTAAGAAGTGCCGAAGAGAACAATGAAGTGTCTTAATTAATTGATGTTTTCAATGTCAACACCATCTGCAGGTTCATCTAGCTACAAAAATTACAAACCTCTGGTTCGGAGGTTTTATCTTTCTTTTCTTTGCGGGGAGGGTGGATACAACAAATATGGCCGTTTTGAATTCCATTTCATGGCAAAACCAAGTTTCTCGTTTGATAACATGGAAAATGATGATGGCATGCGAAAAGGATTGGCAGCAATTGAGTCAGAGTCAGAAAATGCTCATAGGAGATACCAGCAACTAATGGGATTTAAGAAGCCTCTCATCAAACTTGTATCCAGTATAGGTGAACAGGAGATATATCCACAACAAAATAAAAGATGCTGTCCAGGCAGCAGATGATGGTGTCCTTGCCTGGGCCCACTTGCAAGGTAAATCGCAAGATTGCACTTCTTGGTGTTCTGTATGGTGAAAAATGCAAAGCGGCTTTTCTCGAAATAGGCTTTCGCCCCGCTTTATAGATAAAGAAACGTTCACATACAAGGTTCATACAACATCCACGACTGCCGAGGCCGAACCGAAAAGAAAAGAGTACGACAACCGCTGGGGCCATAGCACAAGAATGCCCAAGACAAAACGAAAAGTCACAGCGCAGAGATGACCAGGACTTAGGTCACCGACAGGGTCGACGTAGCAGGACCCGAGAGGGTGAGCGCCGCCGCCCTCAAGACCCGAAGAGTGTCGTCGAAGACCGGCCTGTCACGCTGGCGCACCAGGGGCGACCACTGCTGGAGGAAAGCAAGAAAGAAGAAAACAGGGTCAGTCACGCGGGAAGGGTAGACCTTCTCAAGCACCATCTTGTTACACACATTCCACAAGGTCCACGAGATGGCTGCAAACACAAGCCAGAAGAGACGGCGCCCTCCTCCGGCTCGGTTTGTCTGGGTTTGCAAGAACTCCCCGAGCTCCTGCGCCTGCCAGGCAGGCCCCAGCGCCTCTCGGACAAAGCTCCACAAAGCTCGAGCCGCCGAACAAGAAAACATAATATGGGCACAGGACTCCGGAGTCCCACATAGGGGACACAAACCATTACCCGGGCCATTCCGCTTGGCCACCTCAATCCCCGAGGGGAGCCGGTCCCGCAGGAGTTGCCAAACGAAGATGCGAATACTAAGCGGGACGGGGGCCTTCCATAGGGGGGAGTCCAGCTCAGCTCCGGGCCCTGGAACAGGGCGTGGTAGGCCGAGCTCACCGAGAACTCCCTGTAGGGGTTCGTAGCATGGAAAACAAAAAATTTCTACCTCATGCACACAAACAAGCCAAGATCTATCTACTAGATTGTAGCAACGGGTCGATAGAAGCACTCACCCTCGAAGATTCCAAAGCGGTTAACGAGAGAAGATTCTCGTGGGTGATGTAGTCATACACTTGCCGATCTCAAGATCGCGTAGACGATCCTTCCGGCGCTGCGTTCCGGCAGCGCTTCCGCAGTCGGTCACACATTCGGTACTCTATGAAGACCTTCCTCTCCCTTGTTCTAACAGGCAACGGAGGTTGTAGTTCTCCCCTCGCGATTCCGGCAGCACGACGGCGTGGCGTCGGAAGTAGAGGGAAGATCCCGCAGGGCTTCGCCTAAGCCGGTGCGAGTTATGGTGGATCTAGGGTTTCCCGGTGATCTAGGGTTTAGAAGACCAAGAGGAGGAGGAGGTGTCGGTGGCGGCTAGGGCGACGGCGACGAGGCGGCGACGGCGCAGTGGCTTGGCGGCGGCGGCGCGGGTGTGGGAGGGCTAGGGCTTGGTGTTTGGGGCAGCCCTCCCCCTCTATTTATGAGAGGGGGGCAGCCTTGGGAGGGGTGGGTTTGAATCCAAACCCAAACCCAAGTTGGATTGAGAGAAGGACTTTTTCCTTCTTCCACTAGAAAACCATTGTTCCAGTTTGACTTTTCAAACTTCCCGTTTGACTTTCAATTTAGAGCTTTAATTCTCTCTTGAAAATGCCCAAACCAAGTGACCTAGGATATGATCCAATAATTCCACTTATCCATGACGCATTCACGGTCCATTCCTCTTCCGGTCCGGTGAACCTTCTAGAACCTCTCTGATGAAAACATCGAAATCATTCCCGAACTCCGGAATCGGACTTTTCTTATATGAATCTTATTCTCCGAACCATTCCGGATCTCCTCGTGATATCCCGGATCCCATCCGAGACTCCGAACAACATTCGGTATCCCTACTATCATTCCATATCTACTAAACAACATCGAATCCTTAAGTGTGTCTCCCTACGGTTCGTGAATTATGCGGACATGATCGAGACACTTCTCCAATCAATAACCAATAGAGGAATCTGGAAATTCATAAGGCTCCCACATATTTCTACGATTACTTTGTGATCGAATGAACCACTTACATACGATACCAATTTCCCTTTGTCTCACGATAGTTTACTTATCCGAGGTTTTGATTGTCGGTATCTCTGCATACCTAGTTTAACCTCGTTACCGATAAGTACTCTTTTCTCGTTCCCGTGATATGTGATCCCTTGTGAGCCAGTCACATGCTTGCAAGTCAATTGGATGATATTCCACCGAGAGGGCCCATAGTATATCTATCTGTCATATGGATGGACAAATCCCACTCTTGATCCATGTGCCTCAACACATACTTTCCGAACACTCAATGCCACCTTTATAGCCACCCAGTTACGGTGTGGTGTTTGATGTCATCAAAGCATCCTTCCGGTGATGGTGATCAGCATGATCTCTTATAGCAAACGAACTATTGAAATGACTTGATCTTTATGCTACGCTTATCTATAGTAGTATGTCCATCATACCATTCTCATAATGATACGATCGTGTTGTTAATAACATCTCAATGTTCATGATCGGGAAACCACGATCATCTATTAACCAACAAGCTAGTATTACAAAGAGGCTTTACTAGGGACTCTAATTTAGTTTACAAATCACACAAGTATTAATGTTTCCGGTTAATACTGTTATATCATGAATTTAAACATTTATCATAAACACAAAGATAAAATAATAACCTCTTTTATTATTGCCTCTAGGGCATATCTCCAACAGTCTCCCACTTGCACTAGAGTCAACTAATCTAGATTACATGGTAATATACCGAACATCCATAGCGGTTTGGGGCTGGTGATGTTTTGCCCTCGGGAGAGGTTTAGTCAACGGATCCGCCACATTCAGATCTATGTGTACTTTGCAAATCTTTATGTCACCATCTTGGGCATGCTCTCGAATAGCATGAAACGTAGCTTGATATGCTTCAACTTCTTGTGTGACCTTGGTTCTTGCGCATTGGCTATGGCGCCCATGTTATCACAGTAGATAGACATTGGGTCCAGCGCACTTGGAACCACACCGAGCTCAGTAATGAACTCCTTCATCCATATCGCCTCTTGTGAAGCCTCCGAAGCAGCTATGTATTCAGATTCAGTTGAAGATCTCGCCACAACACTTTGCTTTGCACTCCTCCAGCTAACTGTTGCACCATTCAAAGTAAATACGTATCCAGATTGAGATTTAGAATCATCCGGATCGGTGTTCCAACTAGCATCGGTGTAACCATTAACAACGAGCTGTTCATCACCTCCATAAGAAAGAACCATATCCTTAGTTCTTCTCAAGTACTTAAGGATGTTTTTGACCGCAGTCCAATGATCCACTCCTGGATCACTTTGATATCTGCTAGTCAAACTAACAGCATATGCAATGTCAGGTCTAGTACATATCATGGCATACATAAGTGATCCTATGGCTGAGGCATAGGGAGTCTTACTCATCCTTTCTCTATCTTCTGCCATTGCAGGACTTTGAGTTTTACTCAAGGTCGTATTGGGCAACATGGGCAAGAACCCTTTCTTTCTATCTTCCATTCCAAACCTCTTTATAACTTTGTCCAAATATGTACTCTGTGACAATGATATTAGGCGTCTCGATCTATCTCTATAAATCTTTATGCCTAATATGTAAGCTGCTTCGCCAAGATCTCTCATTGAAAAACTATTATTCAAATAATCCTTGACACTATTAAGAAGGTCTACATCATTCCCAATCAACAATATGTCATCTACATATAGTATTAAGAATGCTACAGAGCTCTCACTCACTTTCTTGTAAATACAAGCTTCTCCATAAGTTTGTATAAAACCAAAGCTTTTGATTACCTTATCAAAACGTTGATTCCAACTTCGGGATGCTTGCTTCAAACCATAAATGGACTGTTAAAGTTTGCATACCTTGTTAGAATCTTTAGGATCGACAAAACCTTTGGGTTGCATCATATACAACTCTTCATCAATGTCTCCATTGAGGAACGCTGTTTTGACATCCATTTGCCATATCTCATAATCATAATATGCAGCGATTGCTAACGTAATCCTCACAGAATTTAGCTTCTCTACTGGTGAGAAAGTCTCATCGTAGTCAACTCCTTGAATTTGTCGAAACCCTTTTGCGACAAGTCGAGCTTTATAGACAGTAACATTACCATCAGCATCTGTTTTCTTCTTGAAAATCCATTTGTTCTCGACAGCCTTCCGGCCATCCGGTAAGTCCACCAAAGTCCATACTTGGTTTTCGTACATGGATCCAATCTCAGATTTCATGGCTTGTTGCCATTTATTGGAATCTAGGCTCATCATCGCTTCCTCATATGTCGCAGGGTCATCGGTGTTGTCCACCAACATGACACTCATAACGGGATCATACCAATCAGGAGTGGTACGAGTTCTCGTTGACCTGCGAGGTTCCGTAGTAACTTCAACCGAAGTTTCATGATCAACATCATTAGCTTCCTCTCTTATTGGTTAGGCGCTACAGGAACTACTTCCGGTGCTGTGCTACTCGCAATTTCGAGAGAAGATTCAACAACCTCGTCGAGTTCTACTTTCCTTCCAGTCACTTCTTTCGAGAGAAACTTCTTCTCTAGAAAGGATCCATTCTTGGCAACAAATATTTTGCCCTCGGATCTATGATAGAAGGTATACCCAATAGTTTCCTTCGGGTATCCTATGAAGACGCATTTTTCTGCTTTGGGTTCAAGCTTGTCGGGCTGTAACTTCTTTACATACGATTCGCAACCCCAAACTTTAAGGAACGACAATTTAGGTTTCTTCCCAAACCATAATTCATACGGTGTCGTTTCAACGGATTTAGATGGTGCCCTATTTAAAGTGAATATGGCTGTTTCTAATGCATAACCCCAAAACGATAGCGGTAAATATGTAAGTGACATCATAGAACGAACCATATCTAAGAGAGTTCGATTATGATGTTCGGACACACCATTACGTTGTGGTGTTCCCTGCGGTGTCAATTGTGAAATTATTCCGCATTTCTTCAAATGTTCGCCAAACTCGTAACTTAGATATTCACCTCCACAGTGAGATTGTAAAAATTTAATCTTCTTGTTACGTTGATTCTCTACCTCACTTTGAAATTTCTTAAACTTCTCGAAAGTTTCGGACTTATGTTTCATGAAATAGATATACCCATATCTACTCAAATCATCCGTGAAGGTAAGAACATAACGATAACCACCGCGCGATGCTACACTCATTGTGCCACATACATTGGTATGTATGATTTCCAATAAGTCCGTAGCTCGCTCCATCATACCAGAAAATGGAGTCTTAGTCATTTTACCCATCAGACATGCTTCACATCTTTCAAGTGATTCGAAATCAAGTGATTCAAGAAGTCCATCAGAATGGAGTTTCTTCATACGCTTCACTCCAATGTAACCAAGACGACAGTGCCACATATAGGTCGAGTTATCACTCAATTTCAAACGTTTAGCTTCAATGTTACTAATGTGTGTATTTCCATAATTGAGATTCAATAAGAATAGACCATCTATCAAAGGTGCATATGCATAAAACATATTACTCATATAAATCGAACAACCATTATTCTCGGACTTAAACAAGTAACCATCTCGCAATAAACATGATCCGGATATAATGTTCATGCTCAACACAGGCACCAAATAATAATTATTTAAGTATAAAACTAATCCCGATGGTAGATTAAGAGGTAGCGTGCCTACCGCGATCACATCAACCTTTGATCCATTTCCAACACGCATCGTCACCTCGTTCTTCGCTAGCTTCCGTCTATTATACATCACCTGTTTCGAGTTACAAATATGAGCAACCGAACCAGTATCAAATACCCAGGCACTACTACAAGTACTAGTGAGATACTGATGCAGCCCGTCCTACGGACGCACCTCCATCTACAACACCTAGTCCACCAAGTGGACCAATGACTCGCGCCCGTGCCAAGCTCCTACAAGCCAAGGTTAACTCGCTCCTTTCCTCATGTGATTTTGGTCTACCTTTGGATGGCTTGCTACTTCATGCATCTACGTTGTGTATCCTCAGATATGAAGCAACACCACCACACCAAGCCACCAAGGAAGCAGGACCAGGAGAAGAAGCTGCTGGAGCTCTGCACACCGGAGTTTCCGGTGTAGACCGGAGTCTCCGGTCTCCTACACCGGAGTCTCCGGACCTTCCTCCGGTCCAGACCGGAGACCCAAGCCCGGGACAGACAGAAGCCCCCTCCGGAGACGGGTCCGGAGATTGACCGGAGTCTCCGGTCCAGACCGGAGTCTCCGGACCCCAGTCTCCAGACTGATCGACGTCAGGCATGTTAAAGCCTTTTGGGCCTGGCCCATGTAACCCCCAATTTCGCCCCAAACTTCCAGTTTTATTCCAGAACTACCCCTGTTTATGTGGTTGGCCTATATATAGCCCCACCCCTCATATGTAAACCCTAGACTTGGATAATGATAGATTTGTTGGAATTATGCCCTAGAGGCAATAATAAAGATGTTATTATTATAATTCTTGTTCATGATAAAGTTTATATTCCATGCTAGAATTGTATTAAGCGGAAACTTTAATACTTGTGTGGTTTGTGAACAACACCGTGTCCCTAGTGTTGGAGATATGCCCAAGAGGCAATAATAAAGTGGTTATTAACATATCTTCGTATTTATGATAGATGTTTACATACCATGCTATAATTGTATTAACAGGAAACATTAATACTTGTGTGATTTGTAAACTAAAATAAGAGTCCCTAGTAAAGCCTCTTGTTAAACTAGCTTGTTGGTTAATATATGATCATTGTTTCCTGATCATGAACATAGAGATGTTATTAACAACAGGGTCATATCATTAGGAGAATGATATGGTGGACATACTCCTATAGATAAGCGTAGCATAAAGATCAAGTCATTTCAATAGTTCAATTGCTATATGCTTTCTGATACATAGTAACCTAATTCCTTCGACCATGAGATCATGCATATCACCTTTACTGGATGGATGCTTTGATGTCATCAAACACCACACCGTAACAGGGTGGCTATAAAGGTGGCATTGAGTGTTCGGAAAGTATTGGTTGAAACACATGGATCAAGAGTGGGATTTGTCCATCCACATGACGGATAGATATACTCTGGGCCCTCTCGGTGGAATGTCATCCAATTGGCTTGCAAGCATGTGACTTGGTCACAAGGGATCACATATCACGGGAACGAGAAAAGAGTACTTATCAGTAACGAGGTTGAACTAGGTATGCAGAGATACCGACGATCATAACCTCGGATAAGTAACATATCGTGAGACAAAGGGAAATTGGTATCGTATGTAAGTGGTTCATTCGATCGCAAAGTAATCGTAGAAATATGTGGGAGCCATATGAATTTCCAGATTCCTCTATTGGTTATTGATCGGAGAAGTGTCTCGATCATGTCCGCATAATTCACGAACCGTAGGGAGACACACTTAAGGATTCGACGTTGTTTGAGTAGTTATGGTATTATGAGAAAGAGACCGAATGTTGTTCGGAGTCTCGGATGGGATCCGGGATATCACGAGGTGATCCGGAATGGTCCGGAGAATAAGATTCATATAAGGAAAGTCCCGTTTCGGAGTTGGGGAATGGTTCCGGTGTTTTCATCGGGAACATTCTAGAAGGTCCCGGAATGTCCGGCACTCCGGAGGGGGAAGGGGTACATGAATGTGTCATTGCATGTTGGAATGATTGCATCATGTACTAAGTGTTCTTGCTGTCCCAAATAAAGGATTAAATTGAATCCTAAATTGAAAAAGTCAAACGGCTAGTTTGAAAGTCAAACGGCAGTTTTTGGGAAGTGGGAGGAGAGGAGGAAACCGACTTGAGGGAGGAGTCCTCCTCCCCAAGCCGGCGCCCCACCTAGGCCGAGTTGGGGAGGGACTCCACTCCCTCCCCTTGGCCGGCCAGCCCCTCCCACCTATATAAGGAGGGGCAGGGCTCCCTCCCAACACACACAAGTTTCCTATCCTCTAAACTAAACCCTAGATCTAGACCCCGGTTTAGAGCTATTCGGTTTAGAGCCTTCTAATTGGTTTAGAGCCCTCTAATTGGTGTGTCTAATTACTAGACCACTAATAGCCTCTCTCATAAGCTCCACCATACTCGCACCGGCTTAAGGCGAAGCCCTGCGGGATCTCCCCTCTACTTCCGGTACCACGCCGTCGTGCTGCCGGAATCGCGAGGAGAGTGCTACAACCTCCGCTGCCTGCTGGAACAAGGGAGAGGAAGGTCTTCGTCGAGTACCGAACGTGTGACCGACTGCGGGAGCGCTGCGGGAACGCGGCGCCGGAAGGATCGTCTACGCGATCTTGAGATCGGAAAGAGTACGACTACATCACCCACGAGAATCTGCTCTCGTTAACCGCTTTGGAATCTTCGAGGGTGAGTTCCTCTATCGACTCGTTGCTACAATCTAGTAGATAGATCTTGGCTTGTTTGTTTGTATGCGATAGAAAAATTTTGTTTTCCATGCTACGAACCCCTACAGTGGTATCAGAGCCGTGTCTATATGTAGATCTGTTGCACGAGTAGAACACAATGGTCATTGTGGGCGTTGATGCTTTTATTGTAGATTGCTTTGCGTGTACTTTGCATCTTGCGGTATGTTGGGATGAAGCGGCCCGGGCTAACCTTACATGACATCGTTCATGAGACTTGCTCCACGCTTGACATGCAACTTGTATTGCATAAGTGGCTTTGCGGGTGCCTGTTTCTCCTAGCATAGTAAAGATCCAATTTACAACGGGTAATCAACAATGCTAGTATCAATGTTGTGGTTCTTGTTCGTAGGTTAGAACGACACTTATGGAAAGCCCCAAACCACGTAAAATATGCAAAGAAAGTAGAAGCGTCTAACTTTGTTTTGCAGGGGTGTGCAGTGATGTGATATGGCCATGATTGTGATTATATTTGATGTATGCAATGTTCCTTATTGTAAGTTGGCAACCGGCAGGAGCCATATGGTTGTCTTTAATTTCTGTTAAGACCTGCGTGTCTATTCAAAATAGTTGTAATAGTTGAAGCTGGTGGACGACAACCATGAAGAAGCGTCATTGACCTTGATGCTATGCCGGTGATGATGGAGATCATGTTCGTGCTTGAAGATGGAGATCGGAAGCACAAAGAAGAAAGGCCATATCATATCACATATTATGAATTGCATGTGATGTTAATCCTTTATGCATCTTGTATTGCTTAGTAGACGACGGTAGCATTATAAGATGATCCCTCATGCACATAAATTTCAAGTTCTAAAGTGTTCACCCTTAGTATGCACCGTTGCCAAAGCTTGCTGCTTCGAAGCACCACGTGATGATCGGGTGTCTTTGATTCCGCGGGTGAATACAACGTAAGCAAGCCAGATTTGCTTATGCGGTAGCTAAGGTTTGATCTTGACGAGCCTAGCATGTACAGACATGGCCTCAGGAACACGGATTACCGAAAGGTAGAGCATGAGTCATATAGTAGATATGATGAACATGTTGATTGTTCGCCATTGAAGCTATATCAACTCTCGTGATGATCGGTTTTGATGTGGTGGATTTGGTTCGTGTGATCACTAAAACAATGTGAGGGATATTGTTTTGAGTGGGAGTTCACTTAGATTAATTTAATTATTAATTAGAACTCAATTTATCATAAACTAAATCAAAGTGAATTTGCATAGTTGTTGTAGTCATTGGCATCCGTTTACCACCTTGCGCTTAGTTATAATTGAGATGATAGAACTATAGAATTCTGGTTAGATACTTTACGAACTGGTATCGTATTGTTTTAAGTGTTAATCTAAAGTTTAAAAGTCCTATTGCAAACTTTCAGTAAGTTCCGGTTACTCCATGAAGTTTAATAATTAGTATTAAATCAAGAGTAACAATTCCAAGTGTTAGTATATAAGTATCATGTTTGTATCCATGATTCTTGATATTCAAAGGATTCCCTTAATATCAAGGTTATCTAGGATCTGAAAGAGTTGTTTCAGAAACCATGATGTGTGGAAGATATTGTGATATCTGAAACGAAGTTTTGGTTGCAACATGATAGAGTATAATATGGCAAAAGTCATGTTCTCATATTTGATGAGAATTTGCAAAAGGTTGGAGACACTAGTTGTCCTAATCGTCCAAAAGGATTTGGAAAGCAACATTATACTCATGATTCACCGTTATAAGCTTAAAAGTAGCTTGATCATGGATAAATCCATGATGAGGGTGAATATTTGATGTAGGTAAAATGTTTACTACACCAAGAGATTACTAAAGAAAGGAATTTGAAAGAACACCAAACATTTGATGATGGTGATCTACTTCAAAGTGCAAGTCCAAAGACATTGGTATTTAACTATACACGCTTTGGATTATGTGTCATATGTATGACTCCACTATTGATGTTGATAGATTCTTTCAAACAGAAAAGGAGATACTGAAAGAGAATCTCATAAATATATGGCAGAAAAGAAAAGACTAGAATCGTTCAGTTTAAGTATATAGATGATATACATGTTATGGCTATATTCTTTGCTTGTTAAACAATGTGGTTCTTAAGTATTTGATACTGAATTTGTTGGTGTGAATCGTCATACGAAACAACACAATTCATGAACTACAATGGCCTAAGTAACTAGCAAAAGAATATGTGATGATGTTCATCGAGAACAAAATAAAGGGTTATTGTGTTGCTTGTTAAACATCAAAGCTTGCCTTCAAAGATTTGTTTTATCAGGTATTATGAGAACAAAAGGATTGTTCAAATAATTGCCGTAATCCATAAAAGATGGATGATTCGCAAATCTCGTTGGAGACATCATATCCATAAAACTAGTGCTAAAATGTCGAAAGACAAATTGATTGAAAGATCACTTAGGAAGTGACATCGCTGTTTGAATTATATTGGAAAGATAACATGAAGAAACTCCATGTGGATGGAATTTTGGAGTCTTCTGATTTTTGATCAAAAGACGCTTGTGAAACTTTCCTAGAGATAATTAAAACTTCGTTCATAGGCCAAAAGGGAACGAATGACTAGCTAATTGGAACTTGTACATATTGTTGTACGAAGTCCATTATGTGTAGTCAAGAGCGATGGATTTCAACTTCATATGCTTTCTCCGAAAATTTGAGTGAATATATGAATATTTACTTAATAAGGATGAAGTGTGAAATATTTGAAGAGTTCAAAGACTTTCAAGATGAAGTGCAAAATCATTGTAACAAGAATATAAACAGTTTATGATAAAGATCATAAAGGAAGATATTTGAGTTACAAGTTTAGCATAATACCTAAGATTTAAGGAATCGTTCCGTGGATTTGCATTTTCCCGAAACACCATAAGTGTATGGAGCGTTCGAGATATGTAATTAAACCTTGTTTGACATGGTAAGATCAAAGGTATAATTTATAAAACTGCCATTATATTTTAAAGATTAAAAGCTTTAGAGATTACCGTTTTTCCACTGAAAAGAGCTCCATCATAATCCGTTGAAATGACACCATATAAGGTTATGGTTTGGGATAAAACCCAAGTAGTCCTTTCTTAAACATTGGTATGCTATGCATAAGAAAGATGTTTGCAACCAAAGTCGGATAAACCTGTCTTTGTATTACTGTTAAGTATTCCTCCAAAACACCGGAGACAAAAGTGTTTGTCGCTTAGAACGTCAAGTTTCTTTGAGAAGGAATTTTTCGTGAAAAGTTAAAGTGGGAGGACATTAGAACTTTGATAAGGTTAAAAGAACCTTAGCTATATGTGCAGAGTTGCGCAGCACCGAAAAGTGTTCCGGAGGCAGCAATAATGCTCATGGCTCACGTGCCTCAAAAGTTGTGGTCACGGAGATCTAAGTTCCTATTGAAACAAGTAGATCGGGTAAACAATCAAATACCAAGATTTGAGGGTTGAATCATTATTTGAGAATAATGAACCGACTACATGCAAAGAAGCGATGATGGGCCCTGACTCCGTCAAATGGCTTGAAGCCATAAAATCCGTGATAATTCCATACACGAGAAATCAAGTTTTGAACTTAAAGGACCCTCGAGAAAGGTGTAAGACCTTACAGTTGTGTCTGGATCTATAAAGAAATAGACATGGATGTTTTACATCTATGAAATAGTCGACATGTTGGGAAAGAGTTCACAACAAGTTGTATATGACAAGATTTGATCTTTCATAGCGATATTTAGTCTAGACGGATTAATGTAGCAACCACTACATATAATTTTGTTATGTGGTAGTTGAATAAACAAAACAAGTTCTTCTAATAGAATTGTTACCTAGGACGTGTGCATGACACGGTCCAAAGGGTTTTGTTAATTCAAAGGATGCTAAAAGCATATGCAAACTTCAATGGTTAAAGTAAGCATAGCGGAGTTGGAATCTTCACTGTGATGAAACTGTTAAAGGAGTTTAAAAGTTCATCAGAGACGATGGAGATGCTTGCATTTGCAAGAAATTAAGTGGGAGCGCTAAGACATGTTTCTAATACATTATGTGGAAGACATATTGTTGATTGGAAATAATGTATCTTTTATTAACACATATTAAGAATTTCATCCCGATGAAAGACTTAGGCAAAACCCAAATATTTGGCATCAATAGACGCTAATATGGTTGTGCCAGAAGTACATAGATAAGATATTGAATGAGTTCAATATAGAAACTACAAGAAAAGGTTCTTGTTGCACAGAAAGGATTGAATGAGTTCAATGTTGATGATATATTCAAGTGTATTGACATTTGGTAAAGTGAAACAAATAATCAAGTATAGATTGATACTTGATGTATGAAATCACAAAGAGTATTTATATCAATCATACTGTGATATGTACAAATCCAGATATGTCCTATGCTCTAAATGTTGAGAGCTTATACCAGAATGATTCGTAAGATGATCATTGGACAATAGTAAAGGATATTCTTATGATCTTTTGGAAGAACTAAGAGTATAATATTTGTAGAAGTGACAAATAGATGATTAGTTCATTGTAAAAGTACTACATTGATACTAGTTTTGTCACAAAGTACAAATTAAGTTTATCTCAATCTAAATTAAGGGTGGCACAATATAATGGAAAGTGAGTTCCATAATGGATTTGGATAAGTTCCAAAGTTAAGACATTGTGACAGATACTACAACAAAAGGCTAAGTATATGACTGCTATTATAGCAGCAAAAGAGGGCATTTGTGTCAAGAAGTTTGTTATCAAACTAGGTGTAGTTCACAGTGGGATAATACTATGAAGATATATTGTGCGACAATATTATCAAAATGTTTTAACCCCAAGGAGCTAAAGGTCACACCGAAAGACCAAATTTATACAAAGCCATCTCATTAGAGAATGAGTGATGCGTAGAGACGCAAAGACATGCAATTACACACGGACCTGGAAGTGTCAGATCCGGAGATCAGTTGACCACTAGCAATCGTGTACATACAACACCGGAAAGCCATAGGTGTTGAATACACAAAGGTTTGAAACTAGATTATTGACTCTAGTGCAAGTGGGAGACTGTTGGAGATATGCCCAAGAGGCAATAATAAAGTGGTTATTAACATATCTTCGTATTTATGATAGATGTTTACATACCATGCTATAATTGTATTAACAAGAAACATTAATACTTGTGTGATTTGTAAACTAAAATAAGAGTCCCTAGTAAAGCCTCTTGTTAAACTAGCTTGTTGGTTAATATATGATCATTGTTTCCTGATCATGAACATAGAGATGTTATTAACAACAGGGTCATATCATTAGGAGAATGATATGGTGGACATACTCCTATAGATAAGCGTAGCATAAAGATCAAGTCATTTCAATAGTTCAATTGCTATATGCTTTCTGATACATAGTAACCTAATTCCTTCGACCATGAGATCATGCATATCACCTTTACTGGATGGATGCTTTGATGTCATCAAACACCACACCGTAACAGGGTGGCTATAAAGGTGGCATTGAGTGTTCGGAAAGTATTGGTTGAAACACATGGATCAAGAGTGGGATTTGTCCATCCACATGACGGATAGATATACTCTGGGCCCTCTCGGTGGAATGTCATCCAATTGGCTTGCAAGCATGTGACTTGGTCACAAGGGATCACATATCACGGGAACGAGAAAAGAGTACTTATCAGTAACGAGGTTGAACTAGGTATGCAGAGATACCGACGATCATAACCTCGGATAAGTAACATATCGTGAGACAAAGGGAAATTGGTATCGTATGTAAGTGGTTCATTCGATCGCAAAGTAATCGTAGAAATATGTGGGAGCCATATGAATTTCCAGATTCCTCTATTGGTTATTGATCGGAGAAGTGTCTCGATCATGTCCGCATAATTCACGAACCGTAGGGAGACACACTTAAGGATTCGACGTTGTTTGAGTAGTTATGGTATTATGAGAAAGAGACCGAATGTTGTTCGGAGTCTCGGATGGGATCCGGGATATCACGAGGTGATCCGGAATGGTCCGGAGAATAAGATTCATATAAGGAAAGTCCCGTTTCGGAGTTGGGGAATGGTTCCGGTGTTTTCATCGGGAACATTCTAGAAGGTCCCGGAATGTCCGGCACTCCGGAGGGGGAAGGGGTACATGAATGTGTCATTGCATGTTGGAATGATTGCATCATGTACTAAGTGTTCTTGCTGTCCCAAATAAAGGATTAAATTGAATCCTAAATTGAAAAAGTCAAACGGCTAGTTTGAAAGTCAAACGGCAGTTTTTGGGAAGTGGGAGGAGAGGAGGAAACCGACTTGAGGGAGGAGTCCTCCTCCCCAAGCCGGCGCCCCACCTAGGCCGAGTTGGGGAGGGACTCCACTCCCTCCCCTTGGCCGGCCAGCCCCTCCCACCTATATAAGGAGGGGCAGGGCTCCCTCCCAACACACACAAGTTTCCTATCCTCTAAACTAAACCCTAGATCTAGACCCCGGTTTAGAGCTATTCGGTTTAGAGCCTTCTAATTGGTTTAGAGCCCTCTAATTGGTGTGTCTAATTACTAGACCACTAATAGCCTCTCTCATAAGCTCCACCATACTCGCACCGGCTTAAGGCGAAGCCCTGCGGGATCTCCCCTCTACTTCCGGTACCACGCCGTCGTGCTGCCGGAATCGCGAGGAGAGTGCTACAACCTCCGCTGCCTGCTGGAACAAGGGAGAGGAAGGTCTTCGTCGAGTACCGAACGTGTGACCGACTGCGGGAGCGCTGCGGGAACGCGGCGCCGGAAGGATCGTCTACGCGATCTTGAGATCGGAAAGAGTACGACTACATCACCCACGAGAATCTGCTCTCGTTAACCGCTTTGGAATCTTCGAGGGTGAGTTCCTCTATCGACTCGTTGCTACAATCTAGTAGATAGATCTTGGCTTGTTTGTTTGTATGCGATAGAAAAATTTTGTTTTCCATGCTACGAACCCCTACACCTAGTACGCCTCTATGGACTAGCTCATTGATCAATGATGGTTAAGGTTTCCTAACCATAGACATGAGTTGTCAATTGATAATGAGATCATATCATTGGGAGAATGATATGATGGTCAGACCCAAACTAAGCGAAGCAATTAGATCGTGTCATCGTGTTCGTCTTTGCTAAGCTTTTCTTATGTCAAATATTGTATTCCTTAGACCATGAGATAATACAACTCCCTGGTATCGGAAGAAAGCTTTGAGGTCATCAAACGTCATCCTATGAGAGGGTGATCATAAAGGTTTCTCTCAGGTGATCGGAAAGTATCTGTTGGGTTGTATGTATCGAGATGGAATTTTTCCCTCCCAAGTCGGAGAGATATACTTCGGGCCCACTCGGTAATCGATATCAACACCGCTTGCAAGCATGTGGTTAAGGAGTTAATCACAAAGTGATATCGGATTACGGAACGAGTAAAGTACTTGCTATGAACGAGATTGAACTAGGTATGACGGTACCGACGATCGAATCTCGAGCAAGTAAAATATCGCGAGACGAAGGGAATATATATATGGGATTGTTTGAATCCTGACATCGTGGTTCATCCGATATGATCATCGATGAATGTGTGGGAGTCAATATGGGTGCCCAGACCCCGCTGTTGATTATTGATAGAAGATCATGTCTGCATATTCTCGAACCCGCAGGGTCACACACTTAACGTGTCTCGACGCTAGGATAGGATGGATAATTGGTTTATGAATTTTTGTTCGGAGTCTCGGATGGGATCCGGGATATCACGAGAGGTTCCAGAATGGTCCGGAGAATAAGATTCATATAAGGCAATGCAGTTTTTGGAGTTCGGAATTGTTCCGGGTTAATCGGTATTGTACCGGAAGCTTCTAGAACCTTCCGGAAGGGGACCAACGTGGCCCCACCTTCCGGGAGGGGGCATGGGCCTATGAGGGAGTGTCCTGGACGCATTGGGCCAGGGGCACAAGGCCCCATAGGGCCCAGCCGATCCTAGAGAGTTTAAATCGTTTAAACTAGAGATAGGGTTTCTAGAAGAGGGGAGAGTCCATGCCCCCCACTCCTTATCCTTTGGGCTTGGGGGAGGGGCTAGGGCTGCGCCCCCCCTCTATATAAAGAGGGGTGGGGGCGCACCAACCCCCTACACCTCTCCTCCAAACCCTAGCCGCCTTGCTAGCTTTCCTCTCTCCCTCCCGACTGTTTGTAGGCGAAGCCCTGCTGCAGAAATTCTCCACCATATACACCACGCCGTCGTGTTGTAGATCCAATCTATCTCTCCACCATACTTGCTGGTCCGAGGAAGGAGGAGACGTCGAGGTGCTGCACGTGTGCATCTCACAGAGGCACCGCCACTTGTGGTGCTAGATCGGATCGGATCGCGAGGAGGAGAAGCGAGTACGACTACATCACCCATGTTCCGACGAACGTTCCGCTGTGCGAATCTTCAAGGGTATGAAGATCTAATCTAATCTCTCTCGTTGATTGCATCTCCTAGATTAGATCTTGGCTTTCCCTCTGTTCGCTCCGTAGAAAATTTTGATTTACTATGCCGCGAAACCCTTCAGTGGTATCAGAGCTAGATCTATGCATAGATGTGTTTCACGAGTAGAACGCAACATGGTTGTTGCGGGCGTTGATGTTTTCTGTTGCAAGCCTCTTGTTTGTGTTCTTCTTATGACGCGGGATAGTGAGATTGAAGCGGTCCAGGCCAACCTTACGCGACGTCGTTCGCGAGACCGGCTCCGCACTTGACGTGTGGCTTGTTCCACACATGCGGCTGGTGGATGTCAGTTTCTCTCACTATAGTTGTCATGGGATTAACACCGGAGTTTGGCAACCATAATATCACCGTTGTGGCTTTCCGTAGGTAAGAATTGTTCTTTGCATCTACTCCCATAAGCCACGTAAAACATGCAACAACAAAGTAGAGGTGTCTAACTTGTTTTTGCAGGGAGTGTTTTCTGTGATATGGTATGGCCCAAGATGTGATGTGTATATTGTATGCGATGATCATGTTTTGTAATGTTTCACGACTTGCATGTCGATGAGTACACAACCGGCAGGAGCCATATGGTTGTCTTTATAATTATGTATGACCTGCGAGTCAACTTCTTATACGCCATGTAATAGCTTTACTTTATCGCTAAGTAGTTAGCAATAGTTGTAGTTGCTATTCGTGGTGGAGGCAATCATGGTGGAGTGATGGAGATCATGCCGGAACGCACAAGATGGAGATCATTGCGCGAGGATTGGCTATACCATGTCACATAAAGTTATATGCATGTGATGTTTATCCCTTTATGTATCTTATTATGCTTAGATCGCGACGGTAGCATTATAAGATGATTCCTCACTTAAAGATCAAGATAAAAACTGTGTTCTCCCCAAGTATGCACCGTTGCGAAAGTTCGTCGTGTCCAAGCATCACGTGATGATCGGGTGCTATAGACTCTACGCTCACATACAACGGGTGCAAGCCAGTTTTGCACACGCAGAAATACTTGGGTCTAGCTTGACGAGCCTAGCATGTACAGACATGGCCTCGGAACACAAGAACCGAAAGGATAAGCATGAGTCATATGAATGATATGATCGACACTTTGTGGTCCACCATTGAAACCACATCTCTTCTCGTGATGATCGGATTAGGTGTGGTGAATTTGGATTGTGTTCACTAAACAACTTGAGGGATGTTGAATTTAGTGGGAGTTCATCTAGTAATTTGATTAAGTTGAACTATTTATCATGAACATAGTCTAAATTGTACTTGCCAATACTGTAGATCACATGGCCAAGTCCAACTTCAACTTCAACGTTTTTGCTGAGAAGGAAAAGCTTAGAAATAATGGGTCTAACTTCACCAATTGGTTCCGCAATCTAAGAATCATTCTGTCTGGCGGACAAAAGGACTATGTCCTTGGGAAAGCGTTAGGTGACCCCCCTGCTGCAACTGCGCCGGCTGATGAGAAAGCTGTCTATCAGTCGCGCAAAGATGATTATGGTGTGATTAAGAGCACCATGTTGTTTTCTATGGAACCGGAACTTCAAAATCGTTTTGAAACCTATCCGGGCCCTTTGAGATTCTCGAGGAGCTGAAAACCATGTTTCAGACTCAAGCCCGTTCTGAGAGATATGAGATCTCTGAGAAGTTCTTTAACTGCAAGATGGAGGAAGGGAGTTCCGTTAGTGAGCACGCCATAAAGATGTCGGGCTACACTCAACGCCTTGAGCAACTGGAATGCACGATTCCAGAGGAGCTCAAGATTGACAGGGTTTTGCAATCACTCCCTCCCAGCTACAAAAGTTTTGTAGTGACTCATAATCAGATTGGTTCCACTGATACGATCACCGAGCTCTTCGCAAAGCTGAAGGCTGCGGAAGTGGACATCAAGAAGGATAATCATGTGTTGATGGTCAACAAGCCCTCCTTTAAGAAAGGTAAGAGAGCAAAGAAGCCCTTCAAGAAGGGCGGCGGCAAGCGCAATGCCCCTGCTGAGAAGAAGCTCAGGTCTGGTCCCAAGCCGGACACTGAGTGCTTCTATTGCAAGGAGAAGGGTCACTGGAAGCGTAACTGTCCGAAGTACTTAGCGGACAAGAAGGCTGGCACCATCAAAGGTATATTTGATATACATGTTATTGATGTTTTCCTTACTAGCCCTCGTTGTAGTGCCTGGGTATTTGATACCGGTTCAGTTGCTAATATTTGTAACTCGAAACAGGAGCTACGGAATAGACGGCGGCTTGCAAGGGATGAGGTGACGATGCGCGTTGGCAACGGATCAAGAGTTGATGTGATGGCCGTCGGCACGCTCTCCTTAGTTTTACCTTCGGGATTAGTTTTAAACCTTAATAAGTGTTATTATGTGCCTGCGTTGAGCATGAACATTATTTCTGGATCGTGTTTATTGCAAGACGGTTATTCATTTAAATTGGAGAATAATGGTTGTTCTATTTATATGAGTAACATCTTTTATGGTCATGCACCTCTTGTAAATGGTTTATTTCTTCTAAATCTCGAAAGGGATGAAACACACATCCATAACATTGAGGCTAAGAGATGCAAAGTAGATAGTGATAATACTACTTATTTGTGGCACTGTCGTCTAGGTCATATTGGTGTAAAGCGCATGAAGAAACTCCATTCTGATGGACTTTTGGAGTCTCTTGATTTTGAATCATTTGACACATGCGAACCATGCCTCATGGGCAAGATGATCAAAACACCGTTCTCCGGTATGATGGAGCGAGCAACGGACTTGTTGGAAATCATACATACCGATGTATGTGGACCGATGAGTATTTCGACGCGCGGTGGATATCGCTATTTCCTCACTTTTACCGATGACTTAAGTAGATATGGGTATATCTATTTAATGAAACATAAATCTGAAACATTTGAAAAGTTCAAGGAATTTCAGAATGAAGTGGAGAACCATCGTAACAGAAAGATTAAGTTTCTACGATCCGATCGTGGAGGTGAATATTTGAGTTATGATTTTCTCACGCATCTTAAAGCAAGTGGAATCGTTTCACAACTCACGCCACCCGGAACACCACAGCGCAATGGTGTGTCTGAACGCCGGAATCGAACCCTATTAGGTATGGTCCGATCAATGATGTCTCTTACTGATTTGCCGTTATCATTTTGGGGTTATGCATTAGAAACCGCTGCATTCACTTTAAATAGGGCTCCATCTAAATCCGTTGAGACGACACCGTATGAACTATGGTTTGGTGCTAAACCTAAGTTGTCGTTTCTTAAAGTTTGGGGATGCGAAGCTTACGTCAAGAAGTTGATGCCGGACAAGCTCGAACCCAAAGCGGAGAAATGCGTCTTCATAGGATACCCTAAGGAAACTATTGGGTATACCTTCTATCACAGAACCGAAGGCAAAGTGTTTGTCGCAAAGAACGGTTCCTTTCTTGAAAAGGAGTTTCTCTCGAAAGAAGTGAGTGGGAGGAAAGTAGAGCTAGACGAGGTTATTGAACCTTCTCTTGAGTTGGAGAGTAGCGCAGCACCTGAAATTGTTCCAGTGCCGCCTGCACCAACAATAGAGGAAGCTAATGACAAGGATCATGAAGCTTCGGACGATGCTGCTACTGAGCGTCGCAGGTCGACAAGGTCGCGTGCCCCCCTAAGTGTTACGGCAACCCTGTCTTGACTGTCTTGCTAGTAGAAGATGAGCCCAGACTCTGAGAAATGGCTAGAAGCCATGAAATCCGAATTGGGATCCATGAGCGAAAACCAAGTATGGACTTTGGTGGACCCTCCTAGCGACCGAAAGGCCGTTGAGTGCAAATGGATTTTCAAGAAGAAAACGGACGCGGATGGTAATGTTACCGTCTATAAAGCACGGCTTGTCGCGAAAGGTTTTCGACAAGTTCAAGGTGTTGACTACGATGAGACTTTCTCTCCCGTAGCGATGTTTAAGTCCATTCGGATTTTATTAGCAATTGCTGTGTTTCATGATTATGAAATATGGCAGATGGATGTCAAGACTGCGTTCCTCAATGGCAACATTGATGAAGAGTTGTATATGATGCAACCCGAAGGTTTTGTCGATCCTAAGGATGCTAGTAAAGTATGCAAACTTCAGCGTTCCATTTATGGACTGAAGCAAGCATCTCGGAGTTGGAACCTTCGTTTTGATCAAGTGATCAAGATCTTTGGATTTGTTCCAAATTGCTACGAAGCTTGTATCTACAAGAAAGTGAGTGGGAGCTCGGTGACGTTTCTGGTACTATATGTGGATGACATATTGATTATCGGAAATGACATCAACATGCTTAACGATGTGAAGAGTTATTTGAACAAGTTTTTTTCAATGAAAGACCTAGGTGAAGCTGCTTATATATTGGGCATCAAAATCTATAGAGATAGACAAAGACGCCTGATAGCCTTAAGCCAGAGTACATACCTAGACAAAGTTCTGAAAAGGTTCAGAATGGATAAGGCAAAGAAAGGTTCAGTGCCTATGTTGTCAGGTAAGATATTGAGCAAGGCTCAGTGTCCAGCTACAGTAAATGATAGGGAAGCTATGAGCAAAGTGCCTTATGCCTCGGCCATAGGTTCCATCATGTATGCCATGCTGTGTACTAGACCGGATGTGTCCAATGCTCTTAGTTTGACGAGCAGATTTCAAAGTGATCCAGGAGTGGAACACTGGACAGCCGTGAAGAACATCCTAAAGTACCTAAATAGGACTAAAGAAATGTTCTTAGTCTATGGGGGTGATGAACAGCTTGTCGTAAAAGGTTACGTCGACGCTAGTTTTGACACCGACAAGGATGATTCCAAATCTCAGACAGGATACGTTTATATTTTGAATGGAGGAGCTGTGAGCTGGAGAAGCTGCAAGCAAAGCGTGATCGTGGGATCTACAGTGGAAGCGGAATACATGGCTGCTGCAGAAGCGTCAAGTGAAGAAGTTTGGATCAGAAACTTCATCACTGAGCTTGGCATGGTTCCAAGTGCATTGGACCCACTAGAGATATTGTGTGACAACACTGGCGCCATAGCACTCGCTAAGGAACCAAGATATCATCCAAAGACCAAGCATATCAACCGCAAGTTTCATATAATCCGAGATTATATTGCAGATGGAGATCTGAAGATTAGCAATGTACATACAGATCTGAATGTCGCAGATCCATTGACTAAACCTCTTCCACGTGTAAAACATGATCAACACCTCAGTGCCATGGGTGTGAGATTATTGCCAGATGTAAACTAGATTATTGACTCTAGTGCAAGTGGGAGACTGTTGGAATTATGCCCTAGAGGCAATAATAAAGATGTTATTATTATAATTCTTGTTCATGATAAAGTTTATATTCCATGCTAGAATTGTATTAAGCGGAAACTTTAATACTTGTGTGGTTTGTGAACAACACCGTGTCCCTAGTACGCCTCTATGGACTAGCTCATTGATCAATGATGGTTAAGGTTTCCTAACCATAGACATGAGTTGTCAATTGATAATGAGATCATACCATTGGGAGAATGATATGATGGACAGACCCAAACTAAGCGAAGCAATTAGATCGTGTCATCGTGTTCGTCTTTGCTAAGCTTTTCTTATGTCAAATATTGTATTCCTTAGACCATGAGATAATACAACTCCCTGGTATCGGAAGAAAGTTTTGAGGTCATCAAATGTCATCCTATGAGAGGGTGATCATAAAGGTGTCTCTCAGGTGATCGGAAAGTATCTGTTGGGTTGTATGTATCGAGATGGAATTTGTCCCTCCCAAGTCGGAGAGATATACTTCGGGCCCACTCGGTAATCGATATCAACACCGCTTGCAAGCATGTGGTTAAGGAGTTAATCACAAAGTGATATTGGATTACGGAACGAGTAAAGTACTTGCTGTGAACGAGATTGAACTAGGTATGACGGTACCGACGATCGAATCTCGAGCAAGTAAAATATCGCGAGACGAAGGGAATATATATATGGGATTGTTTGAATCCTGACATCGTGGTTCATCCGATATGATCATCGATGAATGTGTGGGAGTCAATATGGGTGCCCAGACCCCGCTGTTGATTATTGATAGAAGATCATGTCTGCATATTCTCGAACCCGTAGGGTCACACACTTAACGTGTCTCGACGCTAGGATAGAATGGATAATTGGTTTATGAATTTTTGTTCGGAGTCTCGGATGGGATCCGGGATATCACGAGAGGTTCCGGAATGGTCCGGAGAATAAGATTCATATAAGGCAATGCAGTTTTTGGAGTTCGGAATTGTTCCGGGTTAATCGGTATTGTACCGGAAGCTTCTAGAACCTTCCGGAAGGGGACCAACGTGGACCCACCTTCCGGGAGGGGGCATGGGCCTATGAGGGAGTGTCCTGGCCGCATTGGGCCAGGGGCACAAGGCCCCATAGGGCCCAGCCGATCCTAGAGAGTTTAAATCGTTTAAACTAGAGATAGGGTTTCTAGAAGAGGGGAGAGTCCATGCCCCCCACTCCTTATCCTTTGGGCTTGGGGGAGGGGCTAGGGCTGCGCCCCCCCTCTATATAAAGAGGGGTGGGGGCGCACCAACCCCCTACACCTCTCCTCCAAACCCTAGCCGCCTTGCTAGCTTTCCTCTCTCCCTCCCGACTGTTTGTAGGCGAAGCCCTGCTGCAGAAATTCTCCACCATATACACCACGCCGTCGTGTTGTAGATCCAATCTATCTCTCCACCATACTTGCTGGTCCGAGGAAGGAGGAGACGTCGAGGTGCTGCACGTGTGCATCTCACGGAGGCACCGCCACTTGTGGTGCTAGATCAGATCGGATCGCGAGGAGGAGAAGCGAGTACGACTACATCACCCACGTTCCGACGAACGTTCCGCTGTGCGAATCTTCAAGGGTATGAAGATCTAATCTAATCTCTCTCGTTGATTGCATCTCCTAGATTAGATCTTGGCTTTCCCTCTGTTCGCTCCGTAGAAAATTTTGATTTACTATGCCGCGAAACCCTTCAAGATTAAGACACCCCTTGAGGATCTTTTAATCTATTGGTCTCATGCTCCTACCAAGGAGCACCTATTGTCCACCCTCCTCTTGGATCTTGCCTAGTGAGTTCAAGTTTTACAAGGCCTTGGGTTCTCGGTTTCTCGCCCCCAAGTCGTCAAGGTCTCACCAAGCACCTCGTCCCCCGTTGTTGGCGTGGAGAGAGAGCTTCGCCCAACACCGATCCTAGAGATTATGTTGGACCGGTTTCCACCGGCGTGAGATAACGGCGTGTATCGTGATTTGTGTGCGTGTGTTCGTGGTTTCCATCCCTTCTTCCCCCGTCCACCGCTTTTCCCCTCGTTTCCCGTGGAGATTCGTGAAAGATCGGGCCACCCCAAGGGGTTACCCCATAACATCTTGGTATCAAGAGCAAGGTTGATCACGAATTTCCCCCCAATTTTTCTTCTATCGACCATAAATTCGAAAATTTCCCAAAAAACAGCCCCAATTTTCCTTTGGATCGATCTGTCGTTTTGGAGTGTTATTGGTGGTTTTGATCCGACCAAATCTTGTCTAAGGTGTTGGTTCAGCTTTTGTCTGCGTTTTCCAGCCCAATTTTGGCCAAATTTTCGCGGATTTGAGGACTCTAGGCGTGGTTTTCCGCTCAAGAACACGAGCAGACCCCCCACACCGGAGTCTCCGGCCTGTGCACCGGAGTCTCCGGTCTACACCGGAGTCTCCGGCCCAAGACCGGAGTCTCCGGCCCTGGACGCTTGTTTTGCTCATTTTTCCTCTTTTCTGCATTGGCTAATCTGTCCACTTGTTGTTTGTGTTCCGTGTGCGTGTCACCAACTAACAGATAGCTTCCGCAACATCGCCGCGCTCTTTGACACCACGGACCCCATGTCGTGGGAATGGTCACGGCAGATGCTGCAATCGGCAGCGAGTAGTAGAACGAGGGGCAAGGGCGGCCTAGGTAATCTTCTTCAGTGCTGAGAGGTAATCTTCCAGCCTCCACTCGCCGAGGCAGGCCTTCGTCGAGTCCCCCCGGCCGGTGTATTGGTACATGTAGTGGTCGCGCTGGGCGAGTGGAACAAGCCGCTGCCCAAGCCAACAATTGTACAGATTTATCGTTTGGAGGCCCTTCTTCTTCAAACCACGGATGGTCTGGAGCATCTCGTCAACGACCATCCGCTGGTCGTCGGGAAGCTTGCCGACTTGGAGATGGCGCGGCTCCGAACGGCTAGCGGAGTACCGCGGGATCGCCGCCTCGCCCTCTAGGGTCGCCTCGGTCACGTAGAACCACGACTCTTCCCCGCTCCATCGACACAAGATCATCACCATCAACTAAGGTATAACTTGTGTCAACCCTTGTAGCCATATCTTCCTTTGTGTGTACCTATCCTATGAGAGCAACTCATTTTGTGTTTGTCTAAGCATTGTGCACTTGCCATTGGAAAGTGAGAATGTGAGGGAAAATACAAAAGTTAACATAGTAGCATAGCAAGGGAGAAAAAGAAAAAGAATCAAAAAAAAGAGAAAAAGAAAAAGAAAAATAGAAAGATACATAGTCTCCCAATACAAAGAGAGCATCAAGCTTGTAAGCAAAAGAGAGAGGAAGAAGCGCGCCAAGGCAAGTGCACGAATCAGTTGACCCTCTTTTGGCAAACGAGTTGTGGTCTCTCCTTGCGTTGGCACGACACCCGAGCGTAGTCTTCGTTAGGCCATTTCGTGCTCACTTTCATAGTCGTGCTAACCCCATTTTTCTCCACGCGTGTGTGTAGTCGTAGGTTCTCGTCACCTTTTGAGTTGACCATTTCCTTTTGACTTGAGTTGTTGGATTTTCTCCACTTTTGACTATCCTTTGTGTTCGGTTGGTTCTTTGGTTTTTCCACAATCCTACACATCCACCAAAAGCTTTTGCGAGTTGTCGCTCCTTTGTGTGTGAGTTTCTTTGCCATTTCACTTTGCACGCTGTTCGCTCCTTTGTGTGGCAATTGGTTTGATATAATCTCCAAGGTGAGGTAAAAGGATAACTCTACGCACCTTTACTCTCCATATACAACCCTTGTCGGCTTTGCATCATGGACAGGAATGGCGAGCCGTCCCAACCACCACCACCACCTCCGGAGGACGACAATCCATACATGATAAGATGGGACCATTGGAAGGTCCGAGGAGAATTCAACTACCGTTGTGAAGCACTTGAGCGGCGCCAAGATGAACAATTTAGCGAAGCCCGAGTGGAGTTCAAGAACATCGACAACCGCTTCGAGGAAGTCCGAGGCCAAATGCATGCCATGCAACACAACCTTGGTCATCAAAATGAAGCTCTTGGTCGTGCCCTCGCCTCAACGGATGAGAAGCTTCAACGCCTCATTGGTGGGTTAGCAAGGACACGCTCGCGAGACTCAAGATCATCACGACACTCCTCAAGTGAATCAAGTGCACCTCGCCGTCACGCTTCAAGGCACCGGGATGGACCCGTTCTTCAATCCATGAGCTCTTCGCAAGCGGTACCATCTCCGCGTCACGCCGCAACGTCAAGCTATGATGGTAACCTCTCCGCAAGACCTCCACAACGTGAAGCGAACCGGCCACAACCAAGGGCACTTGTGATTCAAGAAGAGCAACCTCACATGGACCACCAAGGCCATCGCCGTCGACATATCCCTTCAACAACAAGTGATGCATCCGAAGAGGACGAACAAGATCACCGTCGACGTGAAGCACTCGAAGATCCTCCAAGGCGTCATCATCGACATGATCGTCCACGTCGGCAACATGATGGTCATGACGAGCCTCCTCCACATCAAGAAGAAAGAGAGCAGCCCATTGCGCATGCAGCTCGACGTCCTCCTCGCCACATGGCGCAAGATAATGCTCCTCGACATCAACCACGACAAGAACAAGAGCAAGCTCCCCAAGCTCGCCGTGAGGACCAACAACATCCTCCTCGTCCTCAACCGCGCCAACAACAAGAGCAATCTCCCCAAGCTCGTCGTCCAAACCAAGTTCCACCACCAAACGCGGCACCGCAACAACCGCAAGAGCAACGCCACCATCAACAAGAAAGACATGAGAGCTCGGATGATGAAGATGGCCGCCACAATCATGGAAACCGTCGAAACCGGAACCGCAATGAGGAAGAAACATTTGGCAAGCTCAAGTTCACCATGCCCAAGTTCACCGGTTCCAATGATCCCGAAGAATACCTCTCATGGGAACTCAAGGTTGACAAGATCTTCCACATGCACAACTTTAGCAATGAGAAGATGATGGCCATGGCATCCCTCGAGTTCGATGAATATGCCAACCTTTGGTGGGAACAAGTCCAACTCGCTCGTGAATCAAAAGAAGAGCCCCCAATCTCAACTTGGAAAGATATGAAGGCTCATATGAGATCCCGCTTTGTTCCTTCACACTACACACGTGACCTCTTCAACAAGCTTCAAACGCTTAGTCAAGGGAACAAAGACCGTGGAAGAGTACTTCAAGCAAATGGAGCTCAACATGATCCGTGCCAACATTGAAGAGTGTGATGAGCAAACAATGGCACGTTTCCTCAATGGCTTGAACCATCCTATCAAGCGCATCACCGAGTTCCAAAGGTACAACAACATGGTTGAGCTTGTGCACATTGCATCAAAGGCCGAACGTCAAGTGCAAGAGGACATCAAGTTCAACAAGCCAAAGACATACTTCACATACAAGCAAGCTCCAACCACTACTCCGACAACACCAAGTGGAAGCTCGTCAAATACCACCAAGCTTCCCTTCAAGCCAACACTTCCTCAAGGAAAACCGCCCCCAAGTGGCAAATACACAAGAGATGAACAACCATTCAATGGTGAGTGCTACAAGTGTGGAGGCAAAGGACACAAGTCGGCCGCATGTGGGAACAAGAAAGTTTTGTTCATCCATGATAACGGCGATGAAGAATACTTGAGTGAAGATGAGTTTGATGCAAGGGTCAAGGAAGCCATGGCAAGGCAACATTTGGAAGAGGACCAAGAGCTACTCATGTGTGAGCATGACGCAAGTCCATCGCTTGTGGTCACAAGGGTCTTAACTACTCAAGCCAATGAGAATGAAGACCAACGATCAAACATCTTCCAAACTCGTGCCGGTATCAATGGGAGGTCCATCAAAGTTGTCATCGATGGAGGGAGTTGCCACAATCTTGCAAGCACGGAATTGTGTGAGAAACTCAACCTCACCCTCCATCCGCATAAACACCCCTACCATATCCAATGGCTAAGTGACCAAGGATCCGTCAAGATCAAGCACACCGTCTCGGTAACGTTCTCAATTGGGCCCTACAAGGACACGGTGGAATGTGACGTGGTCCCAATGACGGTTTGCCATATGTTGCTCGGAAGGCCGTGGAAATATGACAAGCGTGCTTTGCATGATGGTCACTCAAACACTTATACCTTCAAATGGCTTGATAAAACTTGTGTGTTGCAACCAATGACTCCTAGCCAAATAATTGCGGATAATGCAAAGGCTTTAGCGAGGGCACAATACACAAAAACATCTTGTGAGAAGAGTGGTGAGCGAGAGAACCACACTATAGTGAGTGAGTGCCACAAGCCAAACTCGAGTGGAAAAACTAAGAGTGTTCTTCTTGCCACCAAAAGTGAGATGAGAGAAGTGCGGAATAACCCATCCATTTTGCACTATGTCCTTGTATGCAAGGGACTAGCGCAAGGAACTAATGACTTGACAAATGTTCCTCCTTCTTTGATGGCTGTTTTGCAGGAATTCCGAGATGTATTTCCCAAAGAGCTTCCTCATGGACTACCTCCTCTTCGTGGAATCGAGCACCGCATCGACCTCATACCCGGCGCCCCACTCCCAAACCGCGCCGCGTATCGCACGAACCCGGAAGAGACGAAGGAGATAGAACGACAAATCAACCAACTCGTCTCCAAAGGTTTGATCCAAGTAAGCACTAGCCCAAGCGCGGTCCCCGTGATTCTAGTTCCAAAAAACGGATGATACGTTGCGGTTATGCATGGACTTCCGTCCAATCAATGCTATCATCGTGCGTTATCGACATCCTATACCGCGTCTTGATGACATGCTTGATGAGTTATGTGGAGCCACTATATTTTCGAAAATTGATCTTCGTAGTGGTTACCATCAAATTCGCATGGCCGAAGGTGATGAGTGGAAAACCGCCTTCAAGACCAAGCTTGGTCTCTATGAATGGTTGGTTATGCCTTTTGGCTTATCTAATGCCCCATCTACCTTCATGCGTCTCATGAACCATATTTTGTGATCTCTCATTGGGAAGAGTGTAGTTGTTTACTTTGATGACATCCTTGTCTATAGCAAGTCACTAGAGGAGCATGTTACTCATGTTAAGGAGGTCCTTCAAATCCTTCATCATGAAAAGCTTTATGCTAATCTCCCAAAGTGCACTTTTGCAAAAGACAAGCTGATTTTCCTTGGTTTTGTTGTGTCTTCCAATGGCATTGAAGTTGATGTCTCAAAAGTCAAGGACATACGAGATTGGCCCATCCCTACAAATGTTAGTGAACTTCGTAGTTTTCATGGGTTGGCTGGCTTTTACCGTCGCTTTGTGAAAGACTTTTCTACCATTGCTTGCCCCCTCAACGAATTGACCAAAAAAAATGTCACGTTCGTTTGGGGGAAAAGCACAACAAAAGGCTTTTGATGAGCTCAAAAAGAGGCTCACCGAAGCACCACTTCTTGCATTACCGGATTTCACAAAAACCTTTGAGATTGAATGTGACGCTAGTGGTATTGGCATTGGTGGTGTCCTTATGCAAAATGGGCGTCCTATTGCTTACCATAGTGATAAACTTGATGGCGCACGCCTCAATTATCCCATTTATGACAAAGAACTTTTTTCCTTGGTTCGAGTTCTTCAAGTGTGGCAACACTATCTTTGGCCCAACGAATTTATCATCCATTCCGACCATGAGTCGTTGAAGTATCTTAAGGGCCAAGCCAACTTGAGTAAAAGGCACACCAAATGGGCTGAGTTCATGGAGTATTTTCCTTACATTGTCAAATACAAGAAGGGCAAAAAAATGTGGTAGCGGACGCCTTGTCTCGAAAAAACACAAACCTTCTTACACGACTCGAAGTAAATGTCTTGGGTCTTGATGACATCAAATCTCTGTACGCGTCCGACCCTTTCTTTGGACCAATTGTTGCAACATGTGTAGGGGTTCATAGCATGGAAAGCAAAATTTTCTACCGCATACAAACAAACAAGCCAAGATCTATCTACTAGATTGTAGTAACGAGTCGATAGAGGAACTCACCCTCGAAGATTCCAAAGCGGTTAACGAGAGCAGATTCTCGTGGGTGATGTAGTCGTACACTTGCCGATCTCAAGATCGCGTAGACGATCCTTCCAGCGCTGCGTTCCGGCAGCGCTTCCGCAGTCGGTCACACGTTCGGTACTCGACGAAGACCTTCCTCTCCCTTGTTCCAGCAGGCAGCGGAGGTTGTAGCACTCTCCTCGCGATTCCGGCAGCACGACGGCGTGGTACCAGAAGTAGAGGGGAGATCTCGCAGGGCTTCGCCTTAAGCCGGAGCGAGTATGGTGGACTATGAGAGAGCCTTGGTGATCTAGGGTTTAGACACACCAATTAGAAGGGGCTAAACCAGCGGCTAGGGCAATTATAAGCTCTAACTCGGCGGCTTGGGAGAAATCCCTAGGCTGTGGCTAGGGTTTAGGTTTAGAGGGAGGCAACTTGTGTGTCTAGGAGGGGAGCCCTGCCCCTCCTTATATAGGTGGAGGGAGGCGCCGGCCAAGGGGAGGGAGTCCCTCCCCAACTCGGATCCCTAGTGGGCCGGCGGTGGAGGAGGCACTCCTCCCCAACTCGGTTTCCCACTTCTTCTCCACTTTCCAAAATAGCCGTTTGACTTTTCAAATTGGCGTTTGACTTTTCAAACTAGGACTTGATTAAACCCTTTATTTTGTACAGCGATGACACCTAGTACATGATGCAATCATTCCAACTTGCAATGACACATTCATGTACCCTTCCCCTCCGGAGTGTCGGACATTCCAGAACCTTCTAGAACATTCCCGATGAAAACACCGGAACCATTCCCTAACTCTGAAATAGGACTTTCCTTATATGCATCTTATTCTCCGGACCATTCCGGATCTCCTCGTGATATCCCGGATCCCATCCGAGACTCCGAACAACATTTGGTCTCTTACTCATCATTCCATAACTACTCAACAACATCGAATCCTTAAGTGTGTCTCCCTACGGTTCGTGAATTATGCGGACATGATCGAGACACTTCTCTGAACAATAACCAATAGAGGAATCTGGAAATTCATATGGCTCCCACATATTTCTACGATTACTTTGCGATCGAATGAACCACTTACAAACGATACCAATTTCCCTTTGTCTCACGATAGTTTACTTATCCGAGGTTATGATCGTCGGTATCTCTGCATACCTAGTTCAACCTCGTTACTGATAAGTACTCTTTCCTCGTTCCCGTGGTATGTGATCCCTTGTGAGCCAGTCACATGCTTGCAAGCTAATTGGATGACATTCCACCGAGAGGGCCCAGAGTATATCTATCCGTCATATGGATGGACAAATCCCACTCTTGATCCATGTGTCTGAACCGACACTTTCCGAACACTCAATGACACCTTTATAGCCACCCAGTTACGGTGTGGTGTTTGATGTCATCAAAGCATCCTTCCGGTGAAGGTGATATGCATGATCTCATGGTCGAAGGAATTAGGTTACTATGTATCAGAAAGCTTATAGCAAATGAACTATATTAAATGACTTGATCTTTATGCTACGCTTTAACTATAGGAGTATGTCCATCATATCATTCTCCCAATGATATGACCCTTTTGTTAATAACATCCCTATGTTCATGATCAGGAAACCATGATCATGTATTAACCAACAAGCTAGTTTAACAAGAGACTTTTCTAGGGACTCTTTTATGTTTATAAAGCACACAAGTATTAATGTTTCCTGTTAATACAATTATAGCATGGTATGTAAACATTTATCATAAGTATGAAGATATGATAATAACCACTTTATTATTGCCTCTTGGGCATATCTCCAACAACATGTTCAATAGACAAAGGGATTGATGATTTCTATTTGCATAAGGGTTTTCTTTTCAAACAAAACAAGCTTTGCATTCCGAAATCGTCTCTCCAACTTTTGCTTCTTCAAGAGTCCCATGGTGGAGGCCTTATGGGTCACTTTGGCCGTGACAAGACTTATGACATGCTCTCCACTCACTACTTTTGGCCAAAGATGAAGCGCGACATGGAGCGCCATGTCCAACGATGCACTACATGTATCCAAGCTAAGTCTAAGTCCAACCCCTTTGGTCTTTATATGCCATTGCCTATCCCTCATGCACCTTGGTCGGACATTAGCATGGACTTTGTGTTAGGCTTGCCTAGATCTAAACATGGTCATGATTCTATATTTGTAGTAGTGGATCGCTTTTCAAAAATGGCACATTTCATTCCGTGCCATAAGACCGATGATGCTTCACATGTAGCAAATTTGTTTTTCAGGGAAACAATTCGGCTACACGGTGTACCAAGAACAATCGTCTCCGACCGCGACGTAAAATTCATGAGCTACTTCTGGAAGACTCTCATGGCCAAGCTCGTCATCAAGCTCCTCTTCTCGTCCGCCTCGCATCCTCAAACCCATGGACAAACCGAGGTCGTCAATCGAAGTCTTGGCACACTCCTCCGGGTGTTGATAAAGAAGAACCTTAAAGACTGGGAGGAATGTATTCCACATGCCGAGTTCGCCTACAACCGCGCCAAGCACTCCACCACCATGAGGAGCCCGTTCATGATCGTCTATGGCTTTGAGCCCCTCACCGCGCTCGATATCCTTCCACTACCTCTTCATGAACGTACCAATATGGACGTGGTCAAGCGTGCCCAAACAATGAAGAAACTCCATGAAGACACAAGATCTACGATCGAGAAACAAGTCCTTCGCCAAGCATCAAGGCTAAACAAGAACAAGAAAGAGATGATCTTCGAAGAAGGCGACCTTGTGTGGATACACTTGAGTAAAGACCGCTTCCCCAAGGACCGCGACTCCAAACTCAAGCCAAGAGGTGATGGACCGTTCAAAGTGCTAAAGAGGATCAACAACAACGCCTACATCATAGATATCCCAACATCCAAGTATCTTGTGAGCCCGACATTCAATGTCAAGGACCTATCACCCTACCATGGCAAAGATGAAGTTGAGAAGGTTGAAGAGTCGAGGACGACTCTTTCCCAAGGGGGGGGGGAGCTGATGCAGCCCGTCCTACGGACGCACCTCCATCTACAACACCTAGTCCACCAAGTGGACCAATGACTCGCGCCCGTGCCAAGCTCCTACAAGCCAAGGTTAACTCGCTCCTTTCCTCATGTGATTTTGGTCTACCTTTGGATGGCTTGCTACTTCATGCATGTACGTTGTGTATCCTCAGATATGAAGCAACACCACCACACCAAGCCACCAAGGAAGCAGGACCAGGAGAAGAAGCTGCTGGAGCTCTGCACACCGGAGTTTCCGGTGTAGACCGGAGTCTCCGGTCTCCTACACCGGAGTCTCCGGACCTTCCTTCGGTCCAGACCGGAGACCCAAGCCCGGGACAGCCAGAAGCCCCCTCCGGAGACGGGTCTGGAGATTGACCGGAGTCTCCGGTCCAGACCAGAGTCTCCGGACCCCAGTCTCCGGACTGATCGACGTCAGGCATGTTAAAGCCTTTTGGGCCTGGCCCATGTAACCCCCAATTTCGCCCCAAACTTCCAGTTTTATTCCAGAACTACCCCTGTTTATGTGGTTGGCCTATATATAGCCCCACCCCTCATATGTAAACCCTAGACTTGGATAATGATAGATTAAGACACCCCTTTAGGATCTTTTAATCTATTGGTCTCATGCTCCTACCAAGGAGAACCTATTGTCCACCCTCCTCTTGGATCTTGCCTAGTGCGTTCAAGTTGTACAAAGCCTTGGGTTCTTGGTTTCTCGCCCCCAAGTCGTCAAGGTCTCACCAAGCACCTCGTCCCCCGTTGTTGGCATGGAGAGAGAGCTTCGCCCAACACCGATCCTAGAGATTATGTTGGACCGGTTGCCACCGGCGTGAGATAACGGCGTGTATCGTGATTTGTGTGCGTGTGTTCGTGGTTTCCATCCCTTCTTCCCCCGTCCACCGCTTTTCCCCTTGTTTCCCGTGGAGATTCGTGAAAGATCGGGCCACCCCAAGGGGTTACCCCATAACAGATACACATCAATAACATGTATATCGGATATACCTTTCTTCTTGATGTTGCTGTTATTCAAATCCGCCAAGTACTTAGGGCAATTCCGCTTCCAGTGACCTTCTCCCTTGCAGTAAAAGCACTCAGTATCAGCCTTAGGCCCAGCCTTGGTCTTCTTCGCCGGCACGGCTACTTTCTTACCGTCCTTCTTGAAGTTTCCCTTTTTCTTAGACTTGCCTTGCTTCTTGAATTTGGTGGTATTATTGACCATCAACACTTGGTGCTCTTTCTTGATCTCCACTTCCGTAGACTTTAACACGGAGAAGAGTTCGGGTAACGACTTGTCCATGTTTTGCATATTGTAATTCATCACAAAGTTCTTGTAACTTGGTGGTAGTGATTGGAGGACACGGTGAACCCCCAAAGCATTAGGAATCACTATACCTAAGCTTTGAAGCTTGCTTGCGTGCCCAGACATCTTAAGCACGTGCTCACTGACGGAGCTGCCCTCTTCCATCTTGTAGTTAAAGAACTTTTTAGAAGCCTCATAACTCTCAACTGCCGCGTGAGCCTCAAATATCATTTTGAGTTCACGGACAATATCATGTGGGTCATGGTTCTCAAAACTTTTCTGAAGCTCCGATTCCAAACCATACAAGATAGCACATTGAAATGTGGAGTACTGATTCTTCCGAGCGAGGAAAACATTCTTTACCTGCGGTGACCCAGCATACCACTGCATGATGTAGTATACTATAGTCGTTGACATAACACCAATGAAACACCGTTCACTAGTATTACATCCCTCAGAATGGCACAACAGAAACACAGCGGGTCCAATACATGGCTAAAGGTTACAACTCACTCTTTACCCAAGTTCCAGAGAACACTCTAGGTTAAAGAGAGAGAAATAACTTCTTATGAAGAAGAATCAAAGATAAATAACGCAAAACTATTATACTATTAAAACTAGTATTTAACTAAGGAATTGGCATTGCTGCTATTGCTGCTATTGCAATACACTATAGAATTAGGTTCTTTGGCTAGAAATTATATTCCTATCTAATCAGTAACTTTGTCTCCACTTGAGTGATGTACATTTTGACTTCTTTGACTTCATTAAATATCATTAGCTGTTGATGATTCCTGGAGCATAACTTGGTGTAGACATCGTCTTAATGACTTCAGAATCTAGCAAGGGTTAAGAAGATACTTTGAGTACGAGCGTACTCAGCAAATTCACTAGAAAAGGAGTGTTTGATGCACTATAACTACACCCAAAGACCATAGGTCGTAGGCAATGCAAGTTTTCATAAACATTTCTTCAAAGGTTCCTTTTATTCTGAAAAGCTATGTCCGTCAGCCTTCAGGGGGTTACCAAAACTTTCATGGAGTTCCTTTCCCGCCGCGTTCCTAGCTCCTTCCCGGAACAGGGAGTAACAAGTTACAGTTCTTACACTATGCAGAGGTGGGTTACTTTACCCATGAGAGATCAACTCTTTGTTGCACAACCGGGTACCTTATTCCCGTCCACAATTCCATGATGTGGGGACCAGTAGTTGGTCCAAGCCAATCACTGCCCCCTTCGCGACCTCGCATGCCTCCTTGGTGTACACCATGCCCACATAATGAATTACGGCAATGGTTTCTACAAACCGTTAGATGCCAGAACTATCGTGGGACGATGAGGGTTCCCACCCATATGCCGCATATCCTCTACGAATTACCAATTAATATGCATGCTACGAGGATAACAGCCACGACCTGCACATCCGGCTTCATGCGAGAGGAAGAAGATACAACTGACTTCTCCGTCCCATTCCAAATCTCATGGTCAACGCGTAATATACGGTGCAAGAATCACTGGCGACATTGGTTGTTAAGTCCTAGGTGATGTTGTTTTGAACAGTGGTATTCCAACTGTCAGATTTAATAGATTAGCTGATCACCATGGATCAGTAACCAATAGTTCACATTATTATCGAAAATAGTGTTTTTAGACCTTTTCAAATGCAGGTGATAACAACACTAGATTTGTAAAATACTTTACAGAAAATAAACAAAGGACATGAGCAAGTGTGAACTTGCCTTTTGTGATTGCAAGATTATGCACTCACGGTCTTCGAGTCAGTATAAGATCCAAAATCTGAAATCAGCATCATTGGTCCGGTAAGGACTGATGTTTAAAGAAGCAATATGCTTTTATGCATAAGTAATGTGATGCACGTTCTAAACACAAATCCCGGGGATAACATTTTCCTAGGGTTTGGATTCCGTAAATGGTTACTTTGGAATGTGTGGTCCTTTTAGATAAGTTTCACATTTGTGCTTCTATTAGAGCTTATAAGTGGTTGTGAGAAACACATATGTAGCAATAAAATATATACTTATGAAATACTAGTCAAAATTTCTTATATAAGAGTTCTTGTTTGAAGTGTAAAAAAGAATAACCTTCGAAGAAAAGGTTTCTCTTCTAAGGTCTAAACAAGCTTTGGGGTTAGTTGAGTTGGGTAGCTGTTATTTATGTTTGCTCGAATGGTTTGGGTTTAAGATGTTTTTATAACTAAACTACTTCAGACCAAAGTTAACTATAAAACATATAGTAATGCTTATAGTGTTATATTTAGATTCTTGAAGACTGAAGTTAACTTTAAAATATAGATAATTTTGAAAGTATATTACTTAAAACATTTGTATCTTGTGTATTTCGAATGTTTCCTTTAGGTTACTTAAAATTGGTTATCCTTTTACTTAGTGTAGTGGTTTCTTGATTTTTATAATGGAGTAGTATCATTTAACTTTTATCAATGAGTGGTTATAGTTTATAAATCAAAATATAATATTACTTAACTACTTATGGATTTATTATAGTGTGGTGGTAGTTTTTGTAATCTGGTGGTTAAAGTAGATAGGAATGATCTGGCTTATTTACAAGTTATTCTTTAAGGTTTTTATCATGAATTGGAATCCTTTAAGAATATAATCTTCCCTCAAGGTTGGGGACAATTTAAATAAAAGGGTATTTATAATGTTCTAAACCATTATGGCCTTATATTATTAATATTTAAGACTAATACTGTTTGTTAGACTTATTTGACACATTTTAGAAATATTAATAAATTTTATTTATCCTTATATGAATTATTAATGAATTAAATAAGTTTAAATTTGAGTTATTAAAATATTTAAATTTTTATTTAACTCAAAAGTATAATATTTGATTTTTAATATATAAATATTATTTTTTTGCGATCCTCTTGTTATATTACAATTATTTTTGTGATTTATAAATAATAAGATATGATTTTTACAATTCTTATTACTTTATAATTACTTAATAAATAATAAATATTTAATTAAGTGAAATAATAATGCATGATTATAATTTTAAATTATAATTCTTATTGTGCTAAGATTTTTGGTATTCTATTTATATTTTTTATATTCCCATTATTTAAATATATAAATTATTAAAGTTTAATTACTTATAAGACCTTTATTAAATAATATTTGTTTAAATAATCATCACAATAATATTTGATGATAGTTTTAAGTTATAGATTTTATTTTTCTGAAAATTTTCATATATTATACACATTTTTCTGAATTATAAATCAAAAGTTATTAATTAAACAAGATTTAATCATTTATTTGATTTCTGGAATATTATTAATTTATTTATAACATTTTGTTTATTTCTTCAACAGGAAATACTTTTTACACCGCACCTAAGACTAGCCTCAGTCACTGACTGGTGGGCCAGTGGCCACCTCAACACACTGGTTAAAGAAAATGCATTTGTTACTAACCTTCTCTCTACTCCCAGCCGATGACACATGGGCCCTAGGCCACGTCACCAGCCACGCGAGACAAAGACCAGTCAAACTAGCTAACGTGGTTTGATCCTGAGGTGAGCATGACGTCACTCGAGCTGATCCTCACTGGTTGAGGATCAATCGATCGATCTGGTGCATGCACGGGGCTGTGGCTAAGTTCGTTGGACAGAGGAGATCGAGGCGACCCTATTGGTTGTGGCGCTGCTATCTAATGGTTATGGGAGAGCAATCGGCGACGTGCTTCGGCCAGTGGTGGTTCTCAACAAAACTAGGTATACAGTGAGATTTAGCAAGCAAAATTAGGGTCCAGAGATGCGTAAACTTACCCTGATGACGATAGAGCGGTCAAGGAGGCTTGGGAGGGGGGGGGGCGTGACGACGGTGAATTGACGGTAATGGACATGGCGGCCGAGGAAAAGGAATGCTTGATTTCACATGATTCCCGGCGAGCGGGCCTCCGTGCTTGGTCTTAGGTGGTTCAGTCCACGACGGTGCGTCCAACGGTGGCTACCACGAGGCGAGGGGCGGTCGGAGTTGGCCGGAACGATGAACTCCGACGAACTGGGTTTTCGGGTGAGGAAGGGAAGTGAGTATGGAGAGCGAGATTGAGGATGAGGACGAGCAGGGGTGTCGCGGTGGCCTCCTTATCCTCTCCTGGTGAAGGCGGCGTTGATCTTGGCGCAAAGACGACGATGACGGCATCGAGCGGCGGCGAGCTCCTCCAGCGAGCTGTCTGTGTGCGTGAGGATGACGACGACATGTTGTTTTGCGGATAACCCCCTGGCCCCACTTCTCAGTCACAGATGGAAATGAGCTGGGCTGGTTACTCGGCTATTGTGGGCTACACATGGGCGTTAGATAAAAACAGAGATGTTGGGCCATGGCCAGGTAATGTTTTTATTTGTTTAACCTTTATATATATTTTGTTTTCCTTTTCAGATTTGAATTTGATTTATATTTTGAACTCTTCTTTGTAGTATTTATTTGCTGGATATTTTTAGTAATACTAAAATAGATTTAGTATCATTTATGAACTTTTATTATATAATCCTTTTATTTTTATTTTATTTTCTTTATATGAACCCCTTTTAATAATTTGTAGAAACTTTTCTTATTATTTTTCTCTCCTCTTTTAGTTATGGATTTCTGGAATGATGTATTCTTATTTGTTTATAAGACTTAACTCTAGTTGGCTCAGAGTTTGAATAGACATTTTTATATGTATAATGATCCTATATCATTATTTATTGCATGGAATATGAAAAAATTAATATGGTTCTTACTACTTCCATTGGTTTGGGAAATGGAAACTGTATCTATTCTTTTATGATAAACAAGAAAGTTTAGGATTTTGGATTATGATTATTTACCCTAGGGTTTAGGGTTTTTAATATACTTAGACTCCTATATGGATGGGGTTAAAGATTCCATAACTAAGCATATTGTTTTCTGTTTGGGATATTTGATGACATCACTTTTATAATAGAAAGTTATATCTAGAATGTTTTATAGAAAGAAATTAGTAAAGATACTCTTAAGCACATTCAATTATGATGGTTGGAATTGTCAGAGATGTGTTTATGTGATTTGCTCTTGAAGAATATTTCTATAAAGTGATATAGATATAATATGAGGAATTCTTAATATGAAATGGATATTATACTTGGTTTTAATATTTAGAGTTGATTGTTTTCCAAGAATTACTATCTTCCATAATTCATAATTCTAGACTTCTTATTAAGGAATTCCTGTCCTAGATATACTACCTTTTTCTATCTATCATCATGATTAATATGATGAGTTTTACTTCATAGTATTATTCTCATTCACTGATGGACCTTCTAAACTCATGGATGAATCAAATGAGTTTGATACTAAAGTATTTCATAACTTCCTCCTATCCTTGCTTGGTTGTATTTACTACTCTACTGTTGATAGCCTTCCATCCAACAAATAGTTCCTTCAAACTCTACTCATAATCTTCCTTAATCATTCATTACTAATGTATTTCTATTAGTTGTATGCATCCAACTACCTTTCTCTAAAGTTGACTGTCCTTTAAGATGAATAACACCACTTCTATAACTCTATGCTATACTAGCTTTAGTTGTATAATATCATCCTATATTCACTTTACTCCAACCCTAAATTATATTTATGTGGCTTGCAATGACTACTCTAGTATGACTTATCTCTTCTAAGGTTCCAATCATGTTCTACCCACCAGTATTACTTATACTAAATATAAGCATTCAACATTGGTGGCTAAAGCATCACCATTATAATCCTTTAATCATTTATTGCTTAAGTTCTTAGTTGGCTAAGCAAGACTTTATCAATCCTACTTTTCCATTATCTTGAAATTATCTTCTTAGTATCTCATATTGGATTAAGGTTATTAATGAACTATGCCCTCTTTAAAATATTTAAGTAGATGTTATGATAAGATCAAGAAATAGTAGATCAAAGAGTGATAGTTAAAGAATTTGTGAATCAATGGTTGATTACTCAAAATTGATGAACAACAGATATTAAGATAGTTTCCATAAAGATTGATATGGAAAGAAAGATATATGGTGAATGATCTAAACTTAGTTTCTTTCCAACTCAAACTCATTAAATAGTTAAAGTTAGGTATTACTATGGTACTCATAGTAAGAATAGATAAGAATAAGATAGGTCAGCATTAATCATTGCATTTTTTATTATTCTAGTGGTAATCTTAACTTAGTATTCATAGGTTGTTATAATGAATAGTATGAGATGATCCCTTAAGGATCATATATTAATCATTAAAGCAATGTATTATGAGTGACATATTATTATATCTTATCTACCCTTAGATCAAATCATGTTTACCCAAATAAGGTTTTGGCAAAGGTCATTTAGAAACTTATCGCAGTTAACTTGATGATCTACTTCAATTCCATCAAGTTAAGAGAAGCTTCAATCAATTTGACAAGTTCTGTTTTAAAAGCACGAACATTATTCGGATTTTCTATGCATGTATGCAATGCACACATCTGGTTTCAGCTTATTTCTAAGCTCTAATACTGGGATGTTACAGACTCTTCCCCTTAAAATAAACTTCATCCTCGAAGTTCGCAAACTCTCATGTTTCGGAGTAAGGAATTGACTTGTAGTGGTTGCTACATTCTCCACTCCATGATGACCTTAAATGGAATTAATTGTAGTATTCCATAACCTGATTAGATATCATAATCCAATTATTTTTTATTTAATCATCAAACTTTATTACTATTTTAAGTACAGTTTAGAGTGTCTCCTTAAAAACAAGTTTTACGTTTCTATATACCCGTGTTAGTAGTCAAATGACTACCCTTCTATTGATGTCATAGTATAGTTGATATTGGTACTCCTTCCAAGATTGGATTTGAACTTATTTAGTCCATACCCATTGGAATTTATTATTCTCAATACTTGTCCAGTTGGGTGTTCTCTAATACATCTTAAGGGTTACTTAAGAGTTGTTTCTTCTAGAATTGGTTGGATAAATGTATCCCTTATCACCTTCAAGCTTATACCTTCTTAAGGTTTTTAAATAACCTTTCCTTATGACCTATATTATTTTCTTCAACTTTCATTCATAATGTCTACTCTCCCCCTTAGGTTTTACTAATAGTCTTTAAACTACATACATAGAGACCATTGGTTCTTAAACTAGAATGTTGGTCCATGTTCAGCTTATATTTTACCGGTTTAAGGTCCGATGAAAGATTATACGGTGTATCCACATAGTTGTGGATCTCCGAAGCAAATCTTTCTGCACAAAATGTCGTACTTACTATTGGACATTTTTGCTGGGATAAAACTAATTTTGCGAAGCCTCTCGAAACACGATTGTCTTTAAATCTGTTATACTTCCTTAGGTCTTACTTAACTTAGGCCAAATTTAATGCTCTTTATGCAACTTTTAAGAGGATCTGGGTAACTATGTTAACCAATATACCGGCTGTTGTCAAAATACCCACCGTGGATTAGAATACCGGCTAGGAATTAAATACCAATGGCTCATCATGCTGGTGGTAGGTATTACCTTATATTTTCCGACCTACACTTGACATTCTCTCTGAATTGTCAGATCTTGAATATCCTTTTGGTTCCAAAGCATCTACTTGGTACTTTTTCATGATACTACCATGAACTTGGTACAACTCTTTCATTAACTTCTTAGCATCTTACCTACTTTGAATGAACTTTCAGTTTATCATATCTTGTTGCTCCCTACATCTTCTACACCGGACTTTCTTCCTAAGCTGGCCAAAATTGACCTATGCTCTATCTATCCTCCAAATGGTGTTAATACCCCTTATATCCTGCTTCATCCTTCAAGTCAGTCTTCCTTATGATCTCTGAAATACGTCACTCCCTTACACGAATTTCCCGTTTCTATCTAGGTCTATAACATCAAGTAATAACTGGGTGTTACATCATGCATTTGCACACCTAATTAAACTTCATGTACAGATCTAGTCAATCAAGAAGATCCAATAAGATCCAAAAGTCGATAAACAACAAAACATATACCATTTATTACACATAGGTTTTAAATAATTTACAAATGTATTAGATGTTCCAACAGTTTGCTCCATACCTATTTACACAACTATCTTACAAGAACTTCTTGTTCTCGTGGATATATCCTCACTTATTTCGGCAAACCCTTCAAACTACAATACGCATTACCCTCTATATACATTATTCAAGACCTCATCCCTTGGGATGTCGTTCCTTTCTTACTTTCATCTTCCTCTAGTGCTTCTTGGAGTTCCATCCATGATGACGTGAAGTCCTACGACTGCCTTCTGGAGCATAAGAGCATCCAGGAGGTGCGTATTCTTGATTAGAAGTATTGAGACTGAGATTAGTCATTGAAAAATGACTAGAGTTGGCGCAATCTTCCACCGAATACTCCGGGTTTTCTGGCAACGCTTCCTCATAGTAAGTTGGTTCCTTAGCTTTTTCTTGGATCCAGTCATATATATTGGTGTAGTAGCTATCGGAATACTCTTCTAAGTTGATTGTATTAGTATTACCCCCATATGGTCCATAAGGCTCTCTATGGTTATAGTTGGTCTCTTCTTCAATACCTGTATCACAAGGTATATGATTTCCTATGGTTCTACCTTGAGATTCTATTTCCCATCCATACTTGTTGGGCTCAGGGTTATTTGGAATAACTTTATTCCATTCATGTTGTTTGGAGTTATATTTGGTCCATAGGTCTTCAGGTGGCTTGAAGTCATTTTGGTAATAGGCATAATTTTCCGAGTTTGGGTCATCAAACTCAGTTTCCTCAAACACTTCTCCTGAAGGTATGTATTTGGGATGCCTAGCTTCTTTATCTAGCTTCTTCCTACGAGCCATTGCTTTATCAGGATCAGTAAAATCCTCAATGACCGTATCCAGCTCCTGAACTAAGAATTGGTGAGTGTTATGATAAGTGTTTAGCAAAGACCGATAACGATCCATATACTCTACAGCTAGAGTAGGTTCAGCTTGGACTAAGGTAGAGTGATCTAACTCATGCTCTGAGTTTGAGGTTTCATGTGGTATAATGGTGTGAGTACTACCTTCTAGAGCTTGGGATTTCTGTTCTCGGATCATGGTTATGGCTGCTGCTACGACAATCTGGTATGCAGATGCCATGCACCTTGCCTCTCCTGATGGCATTTCTCCCTTAAGTCCTAACTTATTGGGTAACATGATCAGGACATGGTATTTAGCTAATACCTACCCATCATAATAATTGTATATCTTGACCAAAAGTCTCGATTCACATTCGAAACTCCATAGAAGTTGTCGGAGATTGTCTGTCCAATCCCCTCCGTAGTCATCCAACGTCCTGTTCATCACTTGAACATTCTGGGGTGGATATCGAGGTGCCATGTGGAACTATGGATAAGAAATTATCATCAGTCACATAGAGTTAAAACTCTTGGGTAATGATCGGAATTGCAATCATATAAAAGAGTTATCGCACTAGTAACACAACAGGATTATTCTCAAGTGAATATCCCTCATATCACTAGAGAACTCTTTATTATCACTAAGATGTGTTCTACAGGTTCTACCCATTTACTAGGCTTCCAACCTAAGGTCAAAGCATATGCTCTGATACCAACTGCGGTGACCAAGCATACCACTGCATGATGTAGTATACTATAGTCGTTGACATAACACCAATGAAACACCGTTCACTAGTATTAAATCACTCAGAATGGCACAACAGAAACACAGCGGGTCCAATACATGACTAAAGGTTACAACTCACTCTTTACCCAAGATCCAGAGAACACTCTAGGTTAAAGAGAGAGAAAGAAGAATCAAAGATAAATAAAGCAAAACTATTATACTATTAAAACTAGTATTTAACTAAGGAATTGGCATTGCTGCTATTGCAATACACTACAGAATTAGGTTCCTTGGCTAGAAATTATATTCCTATCTAATCAGTAACTTCGTCTCCACTTGAGTGATGTATATTTTGACTTCTTTGACTTCATTGAAGAGCTTTAGCTGTTGATGATTCCTAGAGCATAACTTGGTGTAGACATCGTCTTAATGACTTCAGAATCTAGCAAGGGTTAAGAAGATACTTTGCGTACGAGCGTACTCAGCAAATTCACTAGAAAAGGAGTGTTTGATGCACTATAACTATAGCCATAGACCATAGGTCGTAGGCAATGCAAGTTTTCATAAAAATTTCTTCAAAGGTTGCTTTTATTCTAAAAAGCTATGTCCGTCAGTCTTCACGGGTTTACCAGAACTTTCATGGAGTTCCTTTCCCGCCGCGTTCGCAGCTCCTTCCCGGAACAGGGAGTAACAAGTTATAGTTCTTACACTCTGTAGAGGTGCGTTACTTTATCCATGAGAGATCAACTCTTTGTTACACAACTGGGTAGCTTATTCCCGTCCACAATTCCATGATGTGGGGCCTAGTAGTTGGTCCAAGCCAATCACTGCCCCCTTCGCGACCTCGCATGCCTCCTTGGTGTACACCATGCCCACATAATGAATTACGATAATGGTTTGTACAAACCGTTAGATGCCAGGACTATCGTGGGACGATGAGGGTTCCCACCCATATGCCGCATATCCTCTACGAATTACCAATTAATATGCACACTACGAGGATAACAGCCACGACCTGCACATCTGGCTTCATGCGAGAGGAAGAAGATACAGCTGACTTCTCCGTCCCATTCCAAATCTCATGGTCAACGCGTAATATACGGCGCAAGAATCACTGGCGACATTGGTTGTTAAGTCATAGGTGATATAGTTCTGAACAGTGGTATTCCAACTGTCAGATTTATTAGATTAGCTGATCACCCTGGATCAGTAACCAATAGTTCACATTATTATCGAAAATAGTGTTTTTAGACCTTTTTCAAATGCAGGTGATAACAACACTGGATTTGTAAAATACTTTACAAAAAAAAGGACATGAGCAAGTGTGAACTTGCCTTTTGTGATTGCAAGATTGTGCAGTCACGGTCTTCGAGTCAATATAAGATCCAAAATCTGAAATCAGCATCATTGGTCCGGTAAGGACTAATGTTTAAAGAAGCAATATGCTTTTATGCATAAGTAATGTGATGCACGTTCTAAACACAAATCTCGGGGATAACGTTGTCCTAGGGTTTGGATTCCGTAAATGGTTACTTTGGAATGTGTGGTCCTTTTACATAAGTTTCACATTTGTGCTTCTATTAGAAATTATAAGTGGTTGTGAGCAACACATATGTAGCAATAAAATATATACTTATGAAATACTAGTCAAAATTGCTTATATAAGAGTTCTTGTTTGAAGTGGCAAAAAGAATAACCTTCGAAGAAAAGGTTTCTCTTTTAAGGTCTAAACAAGCTTTGGGGTTAGTTCAGTTGGGTAACTGTTATTTATGTTTGCTCGAATGGTTTGGGTTTGAGATGTTTTTATAACTTAACTACTTCAGACCAAAGTTAACTATAAAACATATAGTAATGCTTATAGTGTTATATTTAGATTCTTGGAGACTGAAGTTAACTTTAAAATATAGATAATTTTGAAAGTATAATACTTATAACATTTGTATATTATGTATTTGGAATGTTTCCTTTAGGTTACTTAAAATTGGTTATCCTTTTACTTAGTGTAGTGGTTTCTTGATTTTTATAATGGAGTAGTATCATTTACCTTTTATCAATGAGTGGTTATAGTTTATAAATAAAAATATAATATTACTTAACTACTTATGGATTTATTATAGTGTGGTGGTAGTTTTTGTAATCTGGTGGTTAAAGTAGATAGGAATGATCTGACTTATTTACAAGTTATTCTTTAAGGTTTTTATCATGAATTGGAATCCTTTAAGAATATAATCTTCCCTCAAGGTTGGGGATAATTTAAATAAAAGGGTATTTATAATGTTCTAAACCATTATGGCCTTATATTATTAATATTTAAGACTAATACTATTTATTAGACTTATTTGACTCATTTTAGAAATATTGATAAATTTTATTTATCCTTATATGAATTATTAATGAAGTAAATAAGTTTAAATTTGAGTTATTAAAATATTTAAATTTTTATTTAACTCAAAAGTAGAATATTAGATTTTTAATATGTAAATATTATTTTTTGTGATCCTCTTGGTATTTTACAATTATTTTTGTGATTTATAAATAATAAGATATGATTTTTACAATTCTTATTACTTTATAATTACTTAATAAATAATAAATATTTAATTAAGTGAAATAGTAATGCATGATTATAATTTTAAATTATAATTCTTATTGTGCTAAGATTTTTTGTATTCTATTTATATTTTTTAATATTACCATTATTTAAATATAAATTATTAAAGTTTAATTACTTATAAGACCTTTATTAAATAATATTTGTTTAAATAATCATCACAATAATATTTGATAATAGTTTTAGGTTATAGATTTTTTTTCTGAAATTTTTCATATATTATACACATTTTTCTGAATTATAAATCAAAAGTTATTAATTAAACAAGATTTAATCATTTATTTGATTTCTGGAATATTATTAATTTAGTTATAACATTTTATTTATTTCTTAAACAGGAAATACTTTTTACACCGCACCTAAGACTAGCCTCAGTCACTGACTGGTGGGCCAGTGACCACCTCAGCACACTGGTTAAAGAAAATGCATTTGTTACTGACCTTCTCTCTACTCCCAGTCGATGACACATGGGTCCTGGGCCACGTCACCAGCCACGCGAGACAAAGACCAGTCAAACTAGCTGACGTGGTTTGATCTTGAGGTGAGCATGACATCATTCGAGCTGATCCTCACTAGTTGACGATCAATCGATCGATCTGGTGCATGCGCGGGGTTGTGGCTAGGTTCGTTGGACAGAGGAGATCGAGGCGACCCTATTGGTGGTGGCGCCGCTATCTAATGGTCATCGGAGGGCAACCGGTGACGAGCTTCTGCGGCGGCCTGCGGCGGTTCTCAACGAAACTAGGTCTATGGTGAGATTTATCAAGCGAAATTAGGGTCCAGAGATGCGTAAACTTACACTGATGACGATAGAGCGGTCGAGGAGGCTTGGGGAGGCATGATGACGGCGAATCGACGGTAATGGCCACGACGGCCGAGGAAAAGGAATGCTCGATTTCACATGATTCCCGGCGAGCGGGCCTCCGTGCTTGGTCTTAGGTGGTTCAGTCCGCGACGGCGTGTCCAACGGTGGCTACCACGAGGCGAGGGGCGGTCAGAGTTGGCCGAAACGATGAACTCCGACGAACTGGGTTTTCGGGTGAGGAAGGGAAGTGAGTCTGGAGAGCGAGATTGAGGATGGGGACGAGCAGGGGTGTCGTGGTGGCCTCCTTATCCTCTCCTGGCGACAACGGCGTTGATCTTGGCGCAAAGACGACGATGACGGCATCGAGGGAGGCGAGCTCCTCCAGCGAGCTATCTGTGTGCGTGAGGATGACGACGACATGTTGTTTTGTGGATAACCCCCTGGCGTTTATTTCTTCTCAACCCGCAGTCCTTCTCTGGCCCCACTTGTCAGTCACAGATGGAAATGAGCTGGGATGGTTATTGGGCTGTTGTGGGCTACACATGGGTGTCAGATAAAAACAGAGATGTTGGGCCACGGCCAGGTAATGTTTTTATTTGTTTTACGTTTTTCTATTTTCTGTTTTCCTTTTCAGATTTGAATTTGATATATATTTTGAACTCTTCTTTGTAGCATTTATTTGCTGGATATTTTTAGTAATAATGAAATAGATTTAGTATCATTTATGAACTTTTATTATATAATCCTTTTATTTTTATTTTATTTTCTTTATATGAACCCCTTTTAATAATTTGTAGAAACTTTTCTTATTATTTTTCTCTCCTCTTTTAGTTATGGATTTCTGGAATGATGTATTCTTATTTGTTTATAAGACTTAACTCTAGTTGGTCCAGAGTTTGAATAGACATTTTTATATGTATAATGATCCTATATCATTATTTGTTGCATGGAATATGAAAAAATTAATATGGTTCTTACTACTTCCATTGGTTTGGGAAATGGCAATTGTATCTATTCTTTTATGATAAACAAGAAAGTTTAGGATTTTGGATTATGATTATTTACCCTAGGGTTTAGGGTTTTTAATATACTTAGACTCCTATATGGATGGGGTTAAAGATTCCATAACTAAGCATATTGTTTTCTGTTTGGGATATTTGATGACATCACTTTTATAATAGAAAGTTATATCTAGAATGTTTTATAGAAAGAAATTAGTAAAGATACTCTTAAGCACATTAAATTATGATGGTTGGAATTTTCAGAGATGTGTTTATGTGATTTGCTCTTGAAGAATATTTCTATAAAGTGATATAGATAAAATATGAGGAATTCTTAAAATGAAATGGATATTATACTTGGTTTTAAGATTTAGAGTTGATTGTTTTCCAAGAATTACTATCTTCCATAATTCATTATTCTAGACTTCTTATTAAGGAATTCCGTTCCTAGATATACTACCTTTTTCTATCTATCATCATGATTAATATGATGAGTTTTACTTCATAGTACTATTCTCGTTCACTGATGGACCTTCTAAACTCATGGATGAATCAAATGAGTTTAATACTAAAGTATTTCATAACTTCCTCCTATCCTTGCTTGGTTGTATTTACTACTCTACTTTTGATAGCCTTCCATCCAACAAATAGTTCCTTCAAACTCTACTCATAATCTTCCTTAATCATTCATTACTAATGTATCTCTATTAGTTGTATGCATCCAACTACCTTTCTCTAAAGTTGATTGTCCTTTAAGATGAATAACACCACTTATATAACTCTATGCTATACTAGCTTTACTTGTATAATATCATCCTATATTCACTTTACTCCAACCCTAAATTATATTTATGTGGCTTGCAATGACTACTCTAGGATAACTTATCTCTTCTAAGGTTCCAATCATGTTCTACCCACCAGTATTACTTATACTAAATATAAGCATTCAACATTGGTGGCTAAAGCATCACCACTATAATCCTTTAATCATTTATTGCTTAAGTTCTTATTTGGCTAAGCAAAACTTTATCAATCCTACTTTTCCATTATCTTGAAATTATCTTCTTAGTATCTGATATTGGATTAAGGTTATTAATGGACTATGCCCTCTTTAAAAGATTTAAGTAGATGTTATGATAAGATCAAGAAATAGTAGATCAAAGAGTGATAATTAAAGAATTTGTGAATCAATGGTTGATTACTCAAAATTGATGAACAACAGATATTAAGATAGGTTCCATAAATATTGATATGGAAAGAAAGATATATGGTGAATGATCTAAACTTAGTTTCTTTCCAAATCAAACTCATTAAAGAGTTAAAGTTAGGTATTACTATGGTACTCATAGTAAGAATATATAAGAATAAGATATGTCAGCATTAATCATTGCATTTTTTTATTATTCTAGTGGTAATCTTAACTTAGTATTCATAGGTTGTTATAATGAATAGTATGAGATGATCCCTTAAGGATCATATATTAATCATTAAAGCAATGTATTATGAGTGACATATTATTATATCTTATCTACCCTTATATCAAATCATGTTTACCCAAATAAGGTTTTGGCAAAGGTCATTTACAAACTTATCGCAGTTAACTTGATGATCTACTTCAATTCCATCAAGTTAATAGAAGCTTCAATCAATTTGACAAGTTTTGTTTTAAAAGCGTGAAAATTATTCAGATTTTCTTTGCATGGATGCAATGCACACATCTGAGTTCAGCTTATTTCTAAGCTCTAATGCTGGGCTCTCCCCCTTAAAATAAACTACTTTGAATAGATACGCAGGTCTTAACAGAATTAAAATACAACCATATGGCTCCTGCCGGTTGTCGACTTACAATAAGGAACATTGCATACATCATATATAATCACAATGATGGCCATATCACATCACAACACACCCCTAAAAAACAAAGTTAGATGCCTCGAATTTTCTTTGCATATTTTACGTGGTTTGGGCTTTCAATAAGTGTCGTTCTAACTTACGAACAAGAACCACAACGTTGATGCTTGAACTATCAAGTGCCCGTTGTAAATTGAATCTATACTATGATGGGAGAGACAGACACCCGCAAAGCCACTTATGCAATACAAGTTGCATGTTAAGCATGGATCAAGTCTCATGAATGATGTCATGTAAGGTTAGCCCGGGCCGCTTCATCCCATCATACCGCAAGATGCAAAGTACACAAAAAGCAATTGATATTTAAATCACCACCGCCCATAATGACCATTGTGTTCTACTCGTGCAACAGATATACATATAGACACGACTCTGATACCACCGTAGGGGTTCGTATCATGGAAAACAAAATTTTTTTACCGCATGCACACAAACAAGCCAAGATCTATCTACTAGATTGTAGCAACGAGTCGATAGAAGCACTCACCCTCGAAGATTCCAAAGTGGTTAACGAGAGCAGATTCTCGTGGGTGATGTTGTCATACACTTGCCGATCTCAAGATCGCGTAGACGATCCTTCCGGCGCTGCGTTCCGGCAGCGCTTCCGCAGTCGGTCACACGTTCGGTACTCGATGAAGACCTTCCTCTCCCTTGTTCCAGCAGGCAGCATAGGTTGTAGTTCTCCCCTCGCGATTCCGACAGCACGACGATGTGGTGTCGGAAGTAGAGGGAAGATCTGTTGGAGATATGCCCTAGAGGCAATAATAAATATAGTTATTATTATTTCTTTGTGTTTATGATAAATGTTTACATTCATGCTGTAATAGTTTTAACAAGGAAACATTAATACTTGTGTGATTTGTAAACTAAATTAGAGTCCCTAGTAAAGCCTCTTCATAATACTAGCTTGTTGGTTAATAAATGATTGTGGTTTCCCTATCATGAACATTGAGATGTTATTAACAACAAGATCATATCGTTAGGAGAATGGTATGATGGACATACTCCTATAGATAAGCATAGCATAAAGATCAAGTCATTTTAAAAGTTCAATTGCTATATGCTTTCTGATACATAGTAACCTAATTCCTTCGACCATGAGATCATGCTTATCACCATCACCAGAAGGATGCTTTGATGACATCAAACACCACACCGTAACTGGGTGGCTATAAAGGTGGCATTGAGTGTTCGGAAAGTATGGGTTGAGACACATGGATCAAGAGTGGGATTTGTACATCCATATGACGGATAGATATATTCTGGGCCCTCTCGGTGGAATGTCATCCAATTGGCTTGCAAGCATGTGACTGGCTCACAAGGGATCACATATCACAGGAACGAGAAAAGAGTACTTATCAGTAACGAGGTTGAACTAGGTATGCAGAGATACCGACGATCAAAACCTCGGATAAGTAAACTATCGTGATACAAAGGGAAATTGGTATCGTATGCAAGTGGTTCATTCGATCGCAAAGTAATCGTAGAAATATGAGGGAGCCATACGAATTTCCAGATTCCTCTATTGGTTATTGTTTAGAGAAGTGTCTCGATCATGTCCGCATAATTCACGAACCGTAGGGAGACACACTTAAGGATTCGATGTTGTTGAGTAGTTATGGAATGATGAGTAAGAGACCGAATGTTGTTCGGAGTCTCGGATGGGATCCGGGATATCACGAGGAGATCTGGAATGGTCCGGACAATAAGATTCATATAAGGAAAGTCCTGTTTCGTAGTTGGAGAATGATTCCGGTGTTTTCATCGGGAATGTTCTAGAAGGGTCCGGCACTCCGGAGGGGAAGGGTACATGAATGTGTCATAACAATTTGGAATGGTTGCATCATGTACTAGGTGTCATCACTGAGCAAAATAAAGGGATAAATCAAATCCTAGTTTGAAAAGTCAAACGCCAATTTGAAAAGTCAAACGGCAAGTTTGCTTGGTGGAGGGAGAGTAGGAAACCTACTTGGGGAGGAAGTCCTCCTCCCTCCACCGTCGGCCAAGGAGGCCGACTTGGGGGAGGACTCCCTCCCCCTTGGCCGCGCCCTCCCACCTATAAAAGGAGGGGCAAGGGTGCCCCTCTAGACACACCTTGCCCCACCAAACCCTAACCCTAGCCGCCGGCCACCAAATCGCCGCCGCCGCCCTAGGGTTTCCTCCTAGCCGCCGAGTTGGGGCCCTCCCCTTGCCCTAGCCGCCGGCCTAGCACTCTCTCCTTGGTGCCTCTAAACCCTAGATCGCCAAGGCCTCTCTCATAGTCCACCATACTCGCTCCGGCTTAAGGCGAAGCCCTGCGAGATCTCCCCTCTACTTCCGTGTAGAGGTACCAACCTTTAATAAGGTAGAGATGCCTGTGTTTACAATGCTAGTCCCTGGATCAATAGCTAGCATCCACAGTTAAGATGTAATATCAAGAAAAAAAGGTCATAATTCAACTTTATAACCAGGAATAACATAATTTTATTACATCTTACATAGCTCATTTGGCTATTACATTACATTGCAGCAGATTATCTATAAGCATGGGGTCCTTCATCTTCAAAGAGCCACAGGCAAACATGTTGGTTGTAGACTAGTAATCCTAATCAATCAACTTCACTAATATCAAACAAACCTGCAACATAACAAGTTACAGCCACAAGGGTCAATACATTTTAATTGTATTGGCAAGTTTCACTACTATGTAGAATATAAGTGGATCCTAACATTACATGCATATTTGGATAAGTAGGGTTATAGGCTCATTTGCAGAAAGCAATAATATTTTTCCTATCTTTTTCAAAATAATTTTGATCTTTTGTCAAAATCTTTCTGAGCTCCTTGGTACACCCCAAGTGCTTCAAGTCTTTGTCAAAATCTTTTGAGCTCCTTGGTACACCCCAAGTGCTTCCAGTCTTTGTTGTCACTTTCAAGTTTTACTTTTAGAAATTGGAATGTCGAGATTTCCCATAGCTTCAGGCCTTAGTTGCTCAGTATTGTCCATAACCGGGGACACGACTAAGTACTTATATTTTTATCTTCTGCAGAAGTTGTACACTTTACCCACATGACACACTCTCATCTTGTTGCCACCAGTGGCCGCTGGATAAGTACTCACCAAGATGGAGTACTGGCAGATTGAGAATGTGACGAAGTCTTTCCATAGGGTCCTCCCAATACATAATGCTAGCTTGTCTACCAGGCACCAATGTAGGGTTCCGAGTTCCCTCATTTAGTTAACCTGAAGAGGCCAATGCATGGGTCTTCCACGATGTAATTGACTAAGCCAGTGCCCATTTAGCATGTGGCTGTACACGGAAGCCACTGTACGAGAAACATGTTTAATATCTAAGTCCCTGGGTGGTTTTCTTTTAGTGCACAACCAAAAAGAGATTGCCATATAAACATGGTTCTTTTTGTTGCCACCTTGTCCAAAACTTGAGTATCCTTGTCCACCCAGGTGGTTCATTGAGTACTTGTTTTATTATATAAAACACAAGTCTTTTCTCAACTTCATATAATCTCAACATGTATCCTTTCTCAAAATATATATAGCAGGGCTAAGCATATTACAACTACATTGTTTTCACTAAGGAATGTATAAGGGTATCCTATTAGGATTTAGCATAGCAAAATATAGTAGTCCTTATCATGCATGTTTAAAAATCCACTAAGTGTAATGAAAATAGTAGGACTTGGATGATAGTGTCACTTGCCTTTTTGGTAGAGGATGTTGGTTCACTTCTTGATCTTGCTAATATCACACTCTTCTAACTTCACTACAAATCAATCAAGCAAACATAGATTCAACTAGCATTCCAAACAATATTCAAACAATTTAGCACACATAAAATATTAGAAACAAGGTCATGCATGCAAGCATGCAAAAGATAGTTTTATTTGCAAAGGTGGTTTCTACTAGGCTCTAAACATTGTAAGGTTCAAAGTGGTCATTTTTCTTAAGTGGCAAAACCATTTGCAAAAGGGTTTTATCTAAAAACCATTTTTAAATCAAATCATCATTTCATGTGATTGAAAATGCTTTTAGCAAAGCAAATTCACAAAACTTGGTGTTTAGGGTCAGTAGGTTTGAATCAACACATTTGCCAAAGGTTTTTCTCAAAAATCATTTCCATAACAAAATCAATGTTTTTATTTTGACTAGAAATGAGCTAATTCAATTCTTTCAATCCTAATCTTCACAAAATACATTTTCAAATCCATGAGTTGGTTCCTAGGGTCAGTTGGTTCACAACAAATCATTTTGCAAAAGATTTCAACCCCAAAATTCATTTTGGAATAAATTTTATATCCTAAACAAGCATACACAAGTTTCTGCAAAAACAAACCATTTAACAGAAACTTTTTACTAAACAAATGTCATGGTTGGCTAGGGCTTGCTTTTCTGAATCCATTGATATAAAGTTTGCAAAATTTGGACGTGTAGAACTAAAGTTATGGATTTTTCAAATTTGCAAATCTAATAGAATCTATCTCTGTTTTTAATCCTGAGTCTGGCCACGTGGCATGTTCTTATTGGGCGGTACCGCTTCGTGCGGATCAGCCTCTCTGGACCACAGGATTTAAGTTACAACGCACGACACTGATCAACTCGTACCCCTTCGTTAAGTCATCTGTTTCTACGCGTCGGATCTAAATCTAACGGTGCAGATGAGTTTGACCATTGCCTGGCGGCGCTGCGCGGCGGCAGACGGCGGTGGGCTAGCAGCGTTGCGGCGGCTACAGGAAGCAAAGAAGGAAACGGGGGTGCTCACCGTGCTCGCGAGGTCGAGGTGATTCTCAACGCATGGTCAGCTTGGCAAGGGGCGCTCAGACGCGACGGGGATTCCTCGTCGGAGTAGGTGGCGGCGTCGGGCGGCTCTGGAGGTCGTCGAGGGTGACGCTGCGGTTCACCCTGAGGAAAAACAAGGGCACGGTTAGATGCGGCCGAGTGTGGCGAGTGCAGGAGCGTCATCGGGAAGGAGAGGGGTGGTCGGCTCTTACCAGGAAAGCTCGTCGGAGGCGAGACAGACGGCGGCGGCGAGTTGAGGTCGTCCTTGTCGGCGCTAGGGAACGCGCGCGGGCGAGCTAATGCTACGGGGAGGTGCGCCTAGGTCTGGGGAGTGTGTGAGCTTGGTCGAGGAGGCAAGGGGCGGTGTCTACTGGCCGAAATCGCTTGCGGAACTCGTCGGAGGCAGTGGCAATGCGAGGCGAAATAGTCGCAGCCTGGTGGCTCCGGGGAAGCGGGGACTGAGGGAAATCAGAGAGGGGGCGAGGGCGTTTAAGACAGCGTGGTTGCGGGGTGGAGTAATGGCCGCTGTTAACGCGAATTGATCGCCGGAGTAAATGGCAGCAATGGCAGGGCGACGTGATCAGGGGGAAGACGACGCTGAGGTGGCACTATGGGACCTGCCTGTCAGCGAGAAAGGGAGAGAGGGAGAGGGGTCCACTCGTCGGTGTCTGCGCGGGTTCGCGGTTGAGTAGGAAAATGATTCGCTGAGGGCGAGCTGGTGGGCTGGTTACTGGGCTGGGTTGGGCCAGATGGTTGGGCTGTTGTTTGTTTTCCTTTTTTTGTTCTTGTTGCTTTTTCTTTTTCCATTTGATTTTCTGTTTTGAAATTCAATCAAACAATTCAAACATTCAAATCAATCAAGCTTCCACCACACTTGGTACTGAGTTTAGTTCTGTTTAACAACATAAACCAAGTCCCCAAAATAAAATAATATTTTTATTCTTTTAGGATCTATTTAATAATTAAATAAAATAGTCCTTAGTTGTTAATTCAAATAGGATTTCAGTATTAAAACTCCATTTGAAATCTAAAATAAAACCAAAACACTTCAGTAGGTTTTATTTGTAAATATAAAACACTTGGAAAACCTATTTAAAATGAATTAATAAGTTTTAGTGTTTATTTAAAAATGGGAAAAGCCTTTACTTAAATAAAATAGGATAATAATGAATCCTCATCATTTTATTTAAATAGACCTTAATACCTTTAATCAAAACAAAATATTTTATTTCAAAAACTTGGCCAAGGTTTAATTTGGCTCTACAAAAATAGTCCTTATTCATAAATCTACCTTTGCTTTATAAAATCCAAATCTTTTTATTAAAAGATCCAAAAATAGTAATTTTATTTATTTAATATTTTCTTTATTAATTGTTTTTCTTTTCAAATCCCTTTAGGATTTGTTTGATCAAAAAGGTGTGAAAGTTTCCAATTGGAATCAAAAGTTTCTTCTCACCCTGAAAATCAACAAAGTTTTATTTTATTCATTTATTTTTCTCATAACAGATTTGGAAAATCTTGGGATGTGATAGGCTACCACCCTTAAAATAAATCTCGTCCCGAGATTTGGGAAGGCTAGGGTTACAAGTTGGATCATAGCATGTAGGGTACTACCACCCTTAAATTTTTTTCAACTAAATTACATATTGGCTTGCTTGGGGTCTTGGGGAAACTTCTCTGGGCAAACATCTGCATAGTGTCCTTTGTTTCCACACCTGAAACATGTGACAAGGCTGAGATCCTTCATAGGCTTGTTTATCTTGTGCTTCATCTTTTCTAGACAGTTGCTTGCATAATGCCCTTGGTTACCACAATTGTAACATGTGATAAGTTTGAGTTCTTCACGTATTTCTTGTGGACAGGTTGCTGCATAATGGCCTAGTTCTTTGCAGTTGTTGCACCATACTTGGCCAATCTCTTTATACTTCTGTTTCTCTGGACATTCACTGGAATAGTGTACCATTTCTTTACAATGATTACATTGTACATGGCTCTTGTCCTTCTTTTTCTTGGGTTTCTCCAAAGCTAGGAGTGCTTCCAGTTCATGTTCTTCATATGTTATCTCATAGGTAGGAATGTCTACTGGTTTCTTTGACCTTCTATTGCTATTTGGATAGTTCATATGCCTCTTCTTTGGTCCTTTAAATTGGGTTGTATTGCATGGAGGTACAAGTGGTGATTTTCCTTTGTCCTCATCCTTCTTGGTAGACTTGGATCCCTCTTGATAGTTTGCAATCAGTTGTTGCACTCCACCTTGTTTCCTTTGTTCAACTATGGAATAGATGGGGCATTGGATAGGGACATGATTATTTCCTTCACACAGGTAGCAAGTAGCTTGAGATGTGGGACATTGGCCAACTGGGTGTTCCTCTTCACAATTGGGGCATTGATCTCCATGCTCCTTGGAAGTGTGATCCTTGTCTCCACAAATATTGCAAGCTTTGGTTCCTTATAGAATAACATCTTTGTCATCTTTGTTGTCACAAAATCCTTTGGAAGAGTTGCCTTCCATGTTGATCATTTGATCTGTCACCTTATGCAACATTTGTGCTTGAGTTTCCAAAAATCCTTGCAGGGTTGGATCTTCCCCACTAGTGTTGGCTATGAATTGAGCTGTCATTTGGTTCAACTGGTTTTGGGTTGCTATGAGTCCTTTCATGTTGTCCTCTTGGTTGTTGTTGTTGTCATCAACTTTGAAGTTGGAGTCTCTTGGAGTAGTCATCTGTTTGGGTTGAATTTGGGTTAGAATAGGCAAAATATTTCTAAGGAATAATTCTAATCACACACTTCACAATTCACACAAACAATGTGCAAGCAATCACAAACAAATACTCCTTTCAAACACAAGTTTCCAAGCATATTCTTAGGCAAAAAATATTTTTGTTACACCACATAAGTTGGTGGGTTTGACTTATACTAAATATGGTGGTCCATCTATATGGTTCACTTGTGATCTTTCCATCCTTCTTGGTTGATTCTTCTTGCTTGAGATCATGGTTTCCTTGGAAAATCTCTTGGCCACAAACTTCAAAGGTGATGATGGCTCCTTCTAATTTGTGTTTCCTTAGTCTCCAAATCTTGAGCAAGATTTCTTGTCTCACTTGTCCTTAGTGATATCCAAGGTTGAAGTCCTTGGTGAAAATGCTGATGATGTTGAAGTCATTAGAGTTGAAGATGTTGAAGTCATTAGAGTTGATGAAGTCCTTAGCTCATGGTGAAGTCTTTGGCCATGGGGTAGGTTTGTCCATCAAGTTTGAAATAGAAAAGATGTGGAATCAAAACCAAAATGGTTGAGGAAAGAGTTTACAAGATTGTTTGTAAATAAGTTTTGGAACAAATACAACTCCTTTTTTTTCTAAGGGTTTTGTCCAATCCTAGGGTTATAAATCCTACAGGCAACACAATGCTCTGATACCATCTGTAGAGGTCCCAACCTTTAATAAGGTAGAGATCCCTGTGTTTACAATGCTAGTCCCTGGATCAATAGCTAGCATCCACAGTTAAGATGTAATATCAAGAAACAAAGGTCATAATTCAACTTTATAACCAGGAATAACATAACTTTATTACATCTTACATAGCTCATTTGGCTATTACATTACATTGCAGCAGATTATCTATAAGCATGGGGTCCTTCATCTTCAAAGAGCCACATGCAAACATGTTGGTTGTAGACTTGTAATCCTAATTAATCAACTTCACTAATATCAAACAAACCTACAACATAACAAGTTACAGGCACAAGGGTCAATACATTTGAATTGTATTGGCAAGTTTCACTACTATGTAGAATATAAGTGGATCCTAACATTACATGCATATTTGGATAAGTAGGGTTTTAGGCTCATTTGCAGAAAGCAATAATATTTTTCCTATCTTTTTCAAAATAATTTTGATCTTTTGTCAAAATCTTTCTGAGCTCCTTGGTACACCCCAAGTGCTTCAAGTCTTTGTCAAAATATTTTGAGCTCCTTGGTACACCCCAAGTGCTTCCAGTCTTTGTTGTCACTTTCAAGTTTTACTTTTAGAAACTGGAATGTCGAGATTTCCCATAGCTTCAGGCCTTAGTTGCTCAGTATTGTCCATAACCGGGGACACGACTAAGTACTTAGATTTCTATCTTCTGCAGAAGTTGTACACTTTACCGACATGACACACTCTCATCTTGTTGCCACCAGTGGCCGCTGGATAAGTACTCACCAAGATGGAGTACTGGCAGATTGAGAATGTGACGAAGTCTTTCCATAGGGTCCTCCCAATACACAATGCTAGCTTGTCTACCAGGCACCAATGTAGGGTTCCGAGTTCCCTCATTTAGTTAACCTGAAGAGGCCAATGCATGGGTCTTCCACGATGTAATTGACTAGCCAGTTCCCATTTAGCATGTGGCTGTACACGAAAGCCACTGTACGAGAAACATGCTCAATCTCTAAGTCCCTGGGTGGTTTTCTTTTAGTGCACAAACAAAAAGAGATTGCCATATAAACATGGTTCTTTTTGTTGCCACCTTGTCCAAAACTTGAGTATCCTTGTCCACCCAGGTGGTTCATTGAGTACTTGTTTTATTATATAAAACACAAGTCTTTTCTCAACTTCATATAATCTCAACATGTATCCTTTCTCAAAATATATATAGCAGGGCTAAGCATATTACAACTACATTGTTTTCACTAAGGAATGTATAAGGGTATCCTATTGGGATTTAGCATAGCAAAATATAGTAGTCCTTATCATGCATGTTTAAAAATCCACTAAGTGTAATGAAAATAGTAGGACTTGGATGATAGTGTCACTTGCCTTTTTGGTAGAGGATGTTGGTTCACTTCTTGATCTTGCTAATATCACACTCTTCTAACTTCACTACAAATCAATCAAGCAAACATAGATTCAACTAGCATTCCAAACAATATTCAAACAATTTAGCACACATAAAATATTAGAAACAAGGTCATGCATGCAAGCATGCAAAAGATAGTTTTATTTGCAAAGGTGGTTTCTACTAGGCTCTAAACATTGTAAGGTTCAAAGTGGTCATTTTCTTAAGTGGCAAAACCATTTGCAAAAGGGTTTTATCTAAAAACCATTTTTAAATCAAATCATCATTTCATGTGATTGAAAATGCTTTTAGCAAAGCAACAATTTTATATTGTTCACCAAATAAGTTGTTAGTTCACAAAACTTGGTGTTTAGGGTCAGTAGGTTTGAATCAACACATTTGCCAAAGGTTTTTCTCAAAAATCATTTCCATAACAAAATCAATGTTTTTATTTTGACTAGAAATGAGCTAATTCAATTATTTCAATCCTAATATTCACAAAATACATTTTCAAATCCATGAGTTGGTTCCTAGGGTCAGTAGGTTCACAACAAATCATTTTGCAAAAGATTTCAACCCCAAAATCATTTTGGAATAAATTTTATATCCTAAACAAGCATACACAAGTTTCTGCAAAAACAAACCATTTAACAGAAACTTTTTACTAAACAAATGGCATGGTTGGCTAGGGCTTGCTTTTCTGAATCCATTGATATAAAGTTTGCAAAATTTGGACGTGTAGAACTAAAGTTATGGATTTTTCAAATTTGCAAATCTAATAGAATCTATCTCTGTTTTTAATCCTGAGTCTGGCCACGTGGCATGTTCTTATTGGGCGGTACCGCTTCGTGCGGATCAGCCTCTCTGGACCGCAGGATTTAAGTTACAACGCACGGCGCTGATGAACTCGTACCCCTTCGTTAATTCATCTGTTTCTACGCGTCGGATCTAAATCTAACGGTGCAGATGAGTTTGACCATTGCCTGGCGGCGCTGCGCGGCGGCAGACGGCGGCGACGCTCGGCTAGTGGCGTTCCGGCGGCTACAGGAAGCAAAGAAGGAAACGGGGGTGCTCACCGTGCTCGCGAGGTCGAGGTGATGCTCAACGCGTGGTCAGCTTGGCAAGGGGCGCTCAGACGCGACGGGGATTCCTCGCCGGAGTAGGTGGCGGCGTTGGGCGGCTCTGGAGGTCATCGAGGGCGACGCTGCGGTTCACCCCGAGGAAAAACAAGGGCACAGTTAGATGCGGCCGAGTGTGGCGAGTGCAGGAGCGTCATCGGGAAGGAGAGGGGTGGTCGGCTCTTACCAGGAAAGCTCGTCGGAGGCGAGACAGACAGCGGCGGCGAGTTGAGGTCGTCCTTGTCGGCGCTAGGGAACGCGCGCGGGGAGCTAATGCTACGGGAGGTGCGCCTAGGTCTGGGGACTGTGTGATCTTGGTCGAGGAGGCAAGGGGCGGTGTCTACTGGCCGGAATCGCTTGCGGAACTCGTCGGACGCAGTGGCAATGCGAGGCGAAATAGTCGCAGCCTGGTGGCTCCGGGGAAGTGGGGACTGAGGGAAATCAGAGAGGGGGTGAGGGTGTTTAAGACAGCGTGGTCGCGGGGTGGAGTAATGGCCGCTGTTAACGCGAATTGATCGCCGGAGTAAATGGCAGCAACGGCAGGGCGACGTGATCAGGGGGAGGACGACGCTGAGGTGGCACTGTGGGACCTGCCTGTCAGCGAGAAAGGGAGAGAGGGAGAGGGGTACACTCGTCGGTGTCTGCGCGGGTTCACGATTGAGTAGGAAAACGATTCGCTGAGGGCGAGCTGGTGGGCTGGTTACTGGGTTGGGTTGGGCCAGATGGTTGGGCTGTTGTTTGTTTCCCTTTTTTTGTTCTGGTTGCTTTTTCTTTTTCCATTTGATTTTCTGTTTTGAAATTCAATCAAACAATTCAAATATTCAAATCAATCAAACTTCCACCACACTTTGGTACTGAGTTTAGTTATGTTTAACAACAATAAACCAAGTCCCCAAAATAAAATAATATTTTTATTCTTTTAGGATCTATTTAATAATTAAATAAAATAGTCCTTAGTTGTTAATTCAAATAGGATTTGAGTATTAAAACTCCATTGGAAATCTAAAATAAAACCAAAACACTTCAGTAGGTTTTATTTGTAAATATAAAAAACTTGGAGAACCTATTTAAAATGAATTAATAAGTTTTAGTGTTTATTTAAAAATGGGAAAAGCCTTTACTTAAATAAAATAGGAAAATAATGTATCCTCATCATTTTATTTAAATAGACCTTTATACCTTTAATCAAAACAAAATATTTTATTTCAAAAACTTGGCCAAGGTTTAATTTGGCTCTACAAAAATAGTCCTTATTCATAAATCTACCTTTGCTTTATAAAATCCAAATCTTTTTATTAAAAGATCCAAAAATAGTAATTTTATTTATTTAATATTTTCTTTATTAATTGTTTTTCTTTTCAAATCCCTTTAGGATTTGTTTGATCAAAAAGGTTTGAAAGTTTCTAATTGGAATCAAAAGTTTCTTCTCACCCTGAAAATCAACAAAGTTTTATTTTATTCATTTATTTTTCTCATAACAAGATTTGGAAAATCTTGGGATGTGATATTCCGGTACCACGCCGTTGTGCTGCTGGAATCGCGAGGAGAGTGCTACAACCTCCGCTGCCTGCTGGAATAAGGGAGATGAAGGTCTTCATCGAGTACCGAACGTGTGACCGACTGCGGGAGCGCTGCCGGAATGCAGCGCCGGAAGGATCGTCTACACGATCTTGAGATCGGCAAGAGTACGACTACATCACCCACGAGAATCCACTCTCGTTAAACACTTTGGAATCTTCGAGGGTGAGTTATTCTATCGACTCGTTGCTACCATCTAGTAGATAGATCTTGGCTTGTTTGTTTGTATGCGGTAGAATTTTTTTGTTTTCCATACTACGAACCCCTACAGTGGTATCAGAGCCGTGTCTATATGTAGATCTGTTGCACGAGTAGAACACAATGGTCATTGTGGGCGGTGGTGCTTTTATTATCAATTGCTTCTTGTGTACTTTGCATCTTGCGGTATGATGGGATGAAGCGGCCCAGGCTAACCTTACATGACATCGTTCATGAGACTTGCTCCACGCTCAACATGCAACTTGTATTGCATAAGTGGCTTTGCGGGTGTCTGCCTCTCCCATTATAGTATAGATCCAATTTACAACGGGCACTTGATAGTTCAAACATCAACGTTGTGGTTCTTGTTCATAAGTTAGAACGACACTTATTGAAATCCCCAAACCACGTAAAACATGCAAAGAAAATTAGAGGCGTCTAACTTTGTTTTGCAGGGGTGTGCTGTGATGTGATATGGCCATGATTGTGATTATATTTGATGTATGCAATGTACCTTATTTTAAGTTGGCAACCGGCAGGAGCCATATGGTTGTCTTTAATTTCTGTTAAGACCCGCGTGTCTATTCAAAGTAGTTGTAATAGTTGAAGCTGGTGGACGACAATCATGGAGCAGCGTCATTGACCTTGATGCAATGCCGGTGATGATGGAGATCATGTTCGTTCTTGAAGATGGAGATCGGAAGCACAAAGAAGAAAGGCCATATCATATCACATATTATGAATTGCATGTGATGTTAATCCTTTATCATCTTGTATTGCTTAGTTAACGACGGTAGCATTATAAGATGATCCCTCATGCACATAAATTTCAAGTTCTAAAGTGTTCATCCTTAGTAAGCACCATTGCTAAAGCTTGTTGTTTCGAAGCACCACGTGATGATCGGGTGTGTTAGATTCTGCAAGTGTATACAATGTGAGCAAGCCAGATTTGCTCATGCAGAAGCTAAGGTTTGATCTTGACGAGCCTAGCATGTGCAGACATGGTCTCGGAACAGGGATCACCGAAAGGTAAAGCATGAATTATATAGTAGATATGATGAACATGTCGATTGTTCGCCATTGAAGCTACATCAACTCTCGTGATGATCGGTTTTGATGTGGTGGATCTGGTTCGTGTGATCACTAAAACAATGTGAGGGATATTGTTTTGAGTGGGAGTTCACCTAGATTAATTTAACTATTAATTAGAACTCAATTTGTCATAAACTTAGTCTAAACTATTGCAAATATGTTGTAGATCAATGGCGTCCCCTACCATCAATTTTAATGCATTCCTAGAGAAAGAAAAGTTGAAAAACAATGGAAGCAACTTCGCGGATTGGTTCCACAATTTGAGGATTGTCCTCAATGCTGGTAATTTGACCTATGTGCTGGATGCACCGCTGGGTGACCCGCCTGCAGCTGATGATACCGATGAAGTAAAGAATGTTTACCTCGCTCGGAAGAATCAGTACTCCACAGTTCAATGTGCTATCTTGTATGGTTTGGAATCGGAGCTTTAGAAAAGGTTTGAGAATTCAGACCCACATGATATTGTCCATGAACTCAAATTGATATTTAAGACTCACGCGGCAGTTGAGAGTTATGAGGCTTCTGAAAAGTTCTTTAACTGCAAGATGGAAGTGGGCAGCTCCGTCAGTGAGCATGTGCTTAAGATGTCTGGGCACGCAAACAAGCTCCAAAGCTTGTGTATAGTGATTCCTAATGCTTTGGGGATTTACCGTGTCCTCCAATCACTTCCACCAAGTTACAAGAACTTTGTGATGAACTACAATATGCAAAGCATGAACAAGCAGTTGCCAGAACTCTTCTCCATGTTAAAATCTGCAGAAGTGGAGATCAAGAAAGAGCACCAAGTGTTGATGGTCAATAAGACCACCAAATTCAAGAAGCAAGGAAAGTCTAAGAAAAAAGGACACTTCAAGAAGGGTGGTAAGAAAGTTGCCGCACCGACGAAGAAGACCAAGGCTGGCCCTAAGCCTGATACTGAGTGATTTTACTACAAGGGAGAAGGTCACTGGAAGCGGAATTGCCCAAAGTACTTGGTGGATTTGAAGAACGTCAACATATGGAAGAAAGGTATATCCAATATACATGTTATTGATGTGTATCTCACTAGTACTCGTAGTAGTGCCTGGGTATTTGATACTGGTTCGGTTGCTCATATTTGTAACTCGAAACAGGTGCTGCAGAATAGAAGGAAGCTAGCAAAGAACGAGGTGATGATGCGCGTTGGAAATGGATCAAAGGTTAATGTGATCGCGGTCGGCATGCTACCTCTTCATCTACCATCGGGATTAGTTTTATACTTAAATAATTGTTATTTGGTGCCTGCGTTAAGCATGAACATTATATCGGGATCTTGTTTATTGCGAGACGGTTACTTGTTTAAGTCCGAGAATAATGGTTGTTCGATTTATATGAGTAATATCTTTTATGCACATGCACCTTTGATAGATGGTCTATTCTTATTGAATCTCGATAGTGGAAATACACATATTAATAAAATTGAAGCTAAACGTTTGAAATTGAGCGATAACTCGACCTATATGTGGCACTGTCGTCTTGGTCACATTGGAGTGAAGCGTATGAAGAAACTCCATTCCGATGGACTTCTTGAATCACTTGATTTCGAATCACTTGAAAGATGCGAAGAATGTCTGATGGGTAAAATGACTAAGACTCCATTTTCTGGTATGATGGAGCGAGCTACGGACTTATTGGAAATCATACATACCGATGTGTGTGGTCCAATGAGTGTAGCATCGCGCGGTGGTTATCGTTATGTTCTTACCTTCACTGATGACTTGAGTAGATATGGGTATATCTATTTCATGAAACATAAGTCCGAAACTTTCGAGAAGTTTAAGGAATTTCAAAGTGAGGTGGAGAATCAATGTAACAAGAAGATTAAATTTCTATGTTCTGATCGTGGAGGTGAATATCTAAGTTACGAGTTTGGTGAGCATTTGAAGAAATGCGGAATACTTTCACAATTGACACCGCCGGGAACACCACAGCGTAATGGTGTGTCCGAATGTCGTAATCAAACTCTCTTAGATATGGTTCGTTCTACAATGTCACTTACAGATTTACCGCTATCATTTTGGGGTTATGCATTAGAAACAGCCGCATTCACTTTAAATAGGGCACCATCTAAATCCGTTGAAACGACACCGTATGAATTATGGTTTGGGAAGAAACCTAAATTGTCGTTCCTTAAAGTTTGGGGTTGCAAAGCCTATGTAAAGAAGTTACAGCCGGACAAGCTTGAACCCAAAGCGGAAAAATGCGTCTTCATAGGATACCCAAAGGAAACTATTGGGTATACCTTCTATCATAGATCCGAAGGCAAAATCTTCGTTGCCAAGAATGGATCCTTTCTAGAGAAGGAATTTCTCTTGAAAGAAGTGACTAGAAGGAAAGTAGAACTCGACGAGGTTGTTGAACCTTCTCTCGAATTTGCGAGTAGCACAGCACCGGAAGAAGTTCCTGTGGTGCTTGCACCAATAAGAGAGGAAGCTAATGATGATGATCATGAAACTTCGGTTGAAGTTGCTACAGAGCCTCGCAGGTCAATGAGAACTCGTACCACTCCTGATTGGTATGATCCCGTTATGAGTGTCATGTTGGTGGACAACACCGATGACCCTGCGACATATGAGGAAGCGATGATGAGCCCAGATTCCAATAAATGGCAAGAAGCCATGAAATCCGAAATTGGATCCATGTACGAAAACCAAGTATGGACTTTGGTGGACTTACCGGATGGCCGGAAGGCTGTCGAGAACAAATGGATTTTCAAGAAGAAAACATATGCTGATGGTAATGTTACTGTCTATAAAGCTTGACTTGTCGCAAAAGGGTTTCGACAAATTCATGGAGTTGACTACGATGAGACTTTCTCACCAGTAGCGAAGCTAAAGTCTGTGAGGATTTTGTTAGCAATCGCTGCATATTATGATTATGAGATATGGCAGATGGATGTCAAAACAGTATTCCTCAATGGAGACATTGATGAAGAGTTGTATATGATGCAACCCAAAGGTTTTGTCGATCCTAAAGATGCTAACAAGGTATGCAAACTTCAACGGTCCATATATGGATTGAAGCAAGCATCCCGAAGTTGGAATCAACGTTTTGATAAGGTAATCAAAAGTTTTGGTTTTATACAAACTTATGGAGAAGCTTGTGTTTACAAGAAAGTGAGTGGGAGCTCTGTAGCATTTCTAATACTATATGTAGATGACATATTGTTGATTGGGAATGATGTAGCCTTCTTAATAGTGTCAAGGAATATTTGAATAATAGTTTTTTAATGAAAGATCTTGGCGAAGCAGCTTACATATTAGGCATAAAGATTTATAGAGATAGATTGAGACGCCTAATACCATTGTCACAAAGTACATATTTGGACAAAGTTCTAAAGAGGTTTGGAATGGAAGATAGCAAGAAAGGGTTCTTGCCCATGCTGCCCAATATGACCTTGAGTAAAACTCAAAGTCCAGCAACAGCAGAAGATAGAGAAAAGATGAGTAAGACTCCCTATGCCTCAGCCATAGGATCTCTAATGTATGCTATGCTATGTACTAGACCCGACATTGCATATGTTGTTAGTTTAACTAGCAGATATCAAAGTGATCCAGGAGTGGATCATTGGACAGCGGTCAAAAACATCCTTAAGTACTTGAGAATAACTAAGGATATGGTTCTTTCTTATGTAGGTGATGAACAGCTCGTTGTTAATGGTTACACCGATGCTAGTTGGAACACCGATCCGGATGATTCTAAATCTCAATCTGGATACGTATTTACTTTGAATGGTGCAGCAGTTAGCTAGAGGAGTGCAAAGCAAAGTGTTGTGGCGAGATCTTCAACTGAATCGGAATACATAGCTGCTTCGAAGGCTTCACAAGAGGCGATATGGATGAAGGAGTTCATTACTGAGCTCGATGTGGTTCCAAGTGCACTGGACCCAATGTCTATCTACTGTGATAACATGGGCGCCATAGCCAATGCGCAAGAGCCAAGGTCACACAAGAAGCTGAAGCACATCAAGCTACGTTTTCACGCTATTCGAGAACATGTCCAAGATGGTGATATAAAGATTTGCAAAGTACACACATATCTGAATGTGGCGGATCCGTTGACTAAACCTCTCCCGAGAGCAAACCATGACCAACACCAAACTGCCATGGGTGTTCGGTATATTACCATGTAATCTAGATTAGTTGACTCTAGTGCAAGTGGGAGACTGTTGGAGATATGCCCTAGAGGCAATAATAAAAGAGGTTATTATTTTATCTTTGTGTTTATGATAAATGTTTACATTCATGATATAACAGTATTAACAAGGAAACATTAATACTTGTGTGATTTGTAAACTAAATTAGAGTCCCTAGTAAAGACTCTTCATAATACTAGCTTGTTGGTTAATAAATGATTGTGGTCTCCCTATCATGAACATTGAGATGTTATTAACAACAAGATCATATCGTTAGGAGAATGGTATGATGGACATACTCCTATAGATAAGCGTAGCATAAAGATCAAGTCATTTTAATAGTTCAATTGCTATATGCTTTCTAATACATAGTAACCTAATTCCTTCGACCATGAGATCATGCTTATCACCATCACCGGAAGGATGATTTGATGACATCAAACACCACACCGTAACTGGGTGGCTATAAAGGTGGCATTGAGTGTTCAGAAAGTATGGGTTGAGACACATGGATCAAGAGTGGGATTTGTCCATCCATATGACGGATAGATATACTCTGGGCCCTCTCAGTGGAATGTCATCCAATTGGCTTGCAAGCATGTGACTGGCTCACAAGGGATCACATATCACAGGAACGAGAAAAGAGTACTTATCAGTAACGAGGTTGAACTAGGTATGCAGAGATACCGACGATCAAAACCTTGGATAAGTAAACTATCGTGAGACAAAGGGAAATTGGTATCGTATGTAAGTGGTTCATTCGATCACAAAGTAATCGTAGAAATATGAGGGAGCCATATGAATTTCCATATTCCTCTATTGGTTATTGTTCGGAGAAGTGTCTCGATCATGTCCGCATAATTCACGAACCATAGGGAGACACACTTAAGGATTCAATGTTTTTGAGTAGTTATGGAATGATGAGTAAGAGACCGAATGTTGTTCGGAGTCTCGTATGGGATCCGGGATATCACGAGGAGATCCGGAATGGTCCAGAGAATAAGATTCATTTAAGGAAAGTCCTGTTTCGGAGTTGGAGAATGATTCCGGTGTTTTCATCGGGAATGTTCTAGAAGGGTCCGGAAGGTCCGACACTCCGGAGCGGAAGGGTACATGAATGTGTCATAACAAGTTGGAATGGTTGCATCATGTACTAGGTGTCATCGCTGAGCAAAATAAAGGGATAAATCAAATCATAGTTTGAAAAGTCAAACGCCAATTTGAAAAGTCAAACGGCAAGTTTGCTTGGTGGAGGGAGAGTAGGAAACCTACTTGGGGAGGAAGTCCTCCTCCCTCCACCGCCGGCCAAGGAGGCCGACTTGGGGGAGGACTCCCTCCCCCTTGGCCACGCCCTCCCACCTATAAAAGGAGGGGCAAGGGTGCCCCTCTAGACACACCTTGCCCCACCAAACCCTAACCCTAGCCACCGGCCACCAAATCGCCGCCACCGCCCTAGGGTTTCCTCCTAGCCGCCGAGTTGGGGCCCTCCCCTTGCCCTAGCCGCCGGTCTAGCCCTCTCTCCTTGGTGCCTCTAAACCCTAGATCGCCAAGGCCTCTCTCATAGTCCACCATACTCGCTCTGGCTTAAGGCAAAGCCCTGCGAGATCTCCCCTCTACTTCCGGTACCACGCCGTTGTGCTGCCGGAATCGCGAGGAGAGTGCTACAACCTCCGCTGCCTGTTGGAACAAGGGAGAGGAAGGTATTCATCGAGTACCGAACGTGTGACCGAATGCGGGAGCGCTGCCGGAATGCAGCGCCGGAAGGATCGTCTACATGATCTTGAGATCGGCAAGAGTACGACTACATCACCCACGAGAATCCGCTCTCGTTAAACACTTTGGAATCTTCGAGGGTGAGTTATTCTATCGACTCGTTGCTACAATCTAGTAGATAGACCTTGTCTTGTCTGTTTGTATGCGGTAGAATTTTTTTGTTTTCCATACTACGAACCCCTACAAGATCCCGCAAGGCTTCGCCTAAGCCAGTGCGAGTTATGGTGGATCTAGGGTGTTGGTGATATGCTATATGGGTATCCTCATAGCATGTATCCTATCCGGATAACCCGGGTGGCCCACAGTTGGTAGCATGGCCCATGGCCTGCTGGGCGGCCCAGTTAGATGGATCCAGAAGGGAGGCCCATGCCGGATAAAGTACGGCTACGGTTGGAGTCACCGACGTACCCGGAGCCTTGGAGTGCAAGATACACAAGACTAGTAATAGACGGTGTAGGACTCTGTAACCTGTCCGGCTAGGACTTTTCCCTGTAATCCTAGGACATGGCGACTATATAAGTCGGGGCTATGGGAGCCTTTAGGGAATGATAACTTAGACTTTCTAGTCACCTCGCATAGTGAACCAGTCCCTGTAACTCGGTGTATTGCCCTTATATTGATTTATAGCAGGAGTAGGATTCCGCCACTGTCGTGGGATCTGAACCTGAGTAAGCTGTGTAACCTTGTACCCGTCAACCGTCCGCCTTCCCCCACGTCTCTAAACACGCACTGTGAGGACCCCTCCATGGCGTACTCGTCGGCAATACCACGACATAGGGTTTCCCGGTGATCTAGGGTTTAGAAGACCGGGAGGAGGAGGAGGTGTCGGCGGCTAGGGCGGTGGCGTGCGGCGGTGGCGGCGGCACGGGTGTGGGAGGGCTAGGGTTGGTGTTTGGGGCAGCCCTCTCCCTCTATTTATGAGAGGGGGGGCAGCCTTGGGAGGGGTGGGTTCGAATCCAAACCCAAACCCAAGTTGGATTGAGAGAAGGACTCTTTCCTTCTTCCACTAGGAAACCATTGTTCCAGTTTGACTTTTCAAACTTCCCGTTTGACTTTCAATTTAGATATTTAATTCTCTTTTCAAATGCCCAAACCAAGTGACCTAGGATATGATCCAATCATTCCACTTATCCATGACACATTCACGGTCCATTCCCCTTCCGGTCCGGTGAACCTTCTAGACCCTTCTACAACCTCTCCGATGAAAACATCGAAATCTTCCCCGAACTCCGGAATCGGACTTTCCTTATATGAATCTTATTCTACGGACCATTCTGGATCTCCTCGTGATATCCCGGATCCCATATGAGACTCCGAACAACATTCGGTATCCCTACTATCATTCCATATCCACTAAACAAAATCGAATCCTTAAGTGTGTCTCTTTACGGTTCGTGAATTACGCGAACATGATCGAGACACTTCTCCAATCAATAACCAAAAGAGGAATATGGAAATTCAAATGGCTCCCACATATTTATACGATTACTTTGCGATCGAATGAACCACTTACATACGATACCAATTTCCCTTTGTCTCACGATAGTTTACTTATCCGAGGTTTTGATCGTCGGTATCTCTGCATACCTAGTTCAACCTCGTTACCGATAAGTACTCTTTTCTAGTTCCCGTGGTATGTGATCCCTTGTGATCCAGTCACATGCTTGCAAGCCAATTGGATGACATTCCACCGAGAGGGCCCAAAGTATATCTATCCGTCATATGGATGGACAAATCCCACTCTTGATCCATGTGCCACAACACATACTTTCCGAACACTCAATGCCACATTTATAGCCACCTAGTTATGGCGTGGCATTTGATGTCATCAAAGCATCCTTCCGGTGATGGTGATCAGCATGATCTCATGGTCGAAGGAATTAGGTTACTATGTATTAGAAAGCTTATAGCAAACAAACTATTGAAATGACTTGATCTTTATGCTACGCTTATATATAGGAGTATGTCCATCATACCATTCTCCTAATGATACGATCTTGTTGTTAACAACATCTCAATGTTCATGATCGGGAAACCACGATCATCTATTAACCAACAAGCTAGTATTACAAAGAGGCTTTACTAGGGACTCTAATTTAGTTTACAAATCACACAAGTATTAATGTTTCCGGTTAATACTGTTATAGCATGAATGTAAACATTTATCGTAAACACAAAGATATAATAATAAACAATTTTATTATTGCCTCTAGGGCATATCTCCAACACTCCCCCGAGGGGTGGAGCTACCACCTGGCCGAGTCCGAGCCCTCAGACAAGGACACCGGAAGCGAGCCGAGTAGCTGCTGGAGGTCCACAGCTTCCGCCTCGCTAAGGAACCGGCAGGACAAGATGTTCCAGTGGCCCTCGCGAAAGGCCTCAGCAACAAGCACCGATGGAGAGGATGAGATAACAAAGAGATCCGGGAATTGGACCCCCAAAGAGATGTGGAGCAACCACGGGTCAAGCCAAAACCGAACCCCCTGCCCAGCGCCCGCGGCAAAGGAGACGCCCAAACCAATGAAGTGCTTAATCTCCTGGATGGCTCTCCAGAATTGAGAGCTCTCCCGCCTCTCGCAGGCCAACAGAGGAAGGCCCCGGAGATATTTGGCCTTGATAAGCTGCAGCCAGAGACCACCATCCTCTCTGATGATGCGCCAGACCCATTTCAGCATCAGTGCCACGTTAAACCGGCGAGAGTTAAAGATCCCTATGCCTCCAAGGATCTTGGGGGCACACACATCCGCCCATTTGACCATATGATATTTCTGATTGCCGTCCCGTGCCGCCCAAAAGAACCTAGACAACTCCTTCGCGAAGTCGGCATGAGTCCCTTCTAGCAGGAGGTACAGGCCCATCTGGTACATGGGCAGGCTAGAGAGGGACGAGTTAATCAGGACCGACTTTCTCCCCTTGGACATCAGGCGCGCTCGCCACGGATCTACACGTGAGCGCATCCTAGACACCAGGGGGATAGGTCCCTGATCAACACCCTGGTCTCCCGAATGGGCATCCCCAGATATGTAATGGGGAAGTCAGCCAGCCGAAAGTTCAAGTTATCGACGATCCACTTCCGCTCCTCCTCAGAGTACCCGAGGATCATAACCTCGCTCTTGTCAAAGTTGATCGTCAGCCCAGACAACGATTCGAAGCAAAGGAGCAGGAACTTTAAGTTAATTATGTCGAGGTCTGAACCCTGCACCATGATCATGGTGTCATCCGCATATTGGAGGTGGGAGACCCCACCTCCGGGGATCAGGTGGCCCACCACCCCCGAGATATGGCCAGCCGCTTTGGCTCTATCCAGAATCTCAGCCAGGGCATCCACCGCGGTGTTAAACAAGAGGGGAGAGATCGGGTCCCCTTGTCTAACCCCGCAGGACGGACTAAAATATGGGCCAATCTCCCCATTTATGTTGATCATCGTCAGTCCACTCATCACGAACTGCATGATCCAGCAGATCAGGAGGTCGTCGAACCCCCTCCTCTCCAGTACTAGTCTCAAGAAGGCCCACTCCAAGCGGTCATAGGCCTTCTGAAAGTCCAGTTTGAGGAACACCCCTTTCAAACGTTGTACCTTCACTTCATAGATAATTTCATGAAGCGCCAGGACATCGTCGTGAATGAGGCGTCCCTTAAGGAAGGAGAACTGGAGGGGATGGGTAAGTCGCTCCATGACCGGAGCGAGACAAAGGGCACAGAACTTGGCGAACAGACATTGGATGACATTGATCACAGTGATTGGGCATAATTGGCGGATATCCGTGGCCCCCACTACTTTGGGGATCAGGGTAATAACGCCAAGGTTCAGGCGGGACATCACCAAAGTCCCCGTGAAGAGCTCCTGGAACATCTACATGATCACCGACTGAAGCTGGTCCGAAAAATTCTGGAAAAAACTTTCACAGACAGCCCATCTGGGCCTGGAGCCGAACTAGACTTCATGGCCTTTAGGGCCGCCGACACCTCCCCCGGAAGAAATGGGAGAGTGAGCACCGCATTCTCCTCATGGGAGACAAGTGCCTCCCCGGACCAAAAGTCCGGGGCAAGCGAGATGCCCGAAGGCAGGGACGCCGATAAAAGGGACCGGTAGAAGGCATAAATATGGGAGGAGAGGGCCCGTGGAGACTCCAACAGAACCCCGTACGCCCAGAGGCAGGGGATCGAGCACTTCCTCCTCCTGCCATTGGCAATGACGTGGAAGTAGGCTGTGTTTGACTCCCCCTGGACAATCCAGTTCTGGCGACTCCGCTGTCGCCAGAACGCCTCCTCTCCCTTGTAGATCTCCATAATGGAGGTCTCAAGGGAGTACCTAAGGGACCAAGACTCGGCCGAGAGGCCATGTTGGTCAGTCTCCTTGTCCAACGCCTGAATTTCCCCCAGAATGGCCTCCTTCTGGTTCCGGAGGTCTGCCCCCAAGTTAGCCCCCCAACCCCTCATGAACTGCCGAGATAATTTGGCACCATGGTACCAGATATCCACAACACTATATACACGAGGGTTTGAGGCAGCCGCTAACAACCACCTCGACCGGACCGCCTCCACAAATCCTCGTTTCTATAGCCAGAAAGATTCAAAGTGGAATCGGTTCAGACGTAGTGGTTGTCCCCCTCCCGGGAGAGGGGTGTGATCAGACCCAATCCTAGTGACTGCCTTGAGGGAGCACATGGGGAAGGCCACCTCCCACTCAACTGAGACAAAGACACGGTCGAGGACACTGCGGATGGGGTGAAGTTGTTTATTTGTACAAGTATATCTAACGCCCACACGCGCAATCTCGCGCAGAGCCAGATCCGCGATGCGGTCGTTAAACATACACATCCTAGGGAGGTCCACATTTGCCGAGTTCTTGTCTTCAGCAAAGCGGATCAGATTGAAGTCACCGGCAATAACCACCGGGATCTCAGTCCATTCCACTTTCGACTTAAGCTCCATCAAGAAATCAGCGGACCTCCTATGGTCCGCGGGGCCATAGACAATCATCACCTCCCATTTGAAGCGAGATTGTCTATGTGTGAGGGCCATGCTCACAAAGAATTCCCCGCGGTCCATATCATCAATATCAAAGCTATCCTCCTTTACCCCCAGGAGGATCCCCCGAGTGGCCCGAAGCAGGAAGCCAGGACCAGGAGAACTTGCAGCTGCTAAGTGCCTCCAATTCAGCGATGGAGAATTCTTGGAGAATCGTCTCTTGAAGACCGACAATATCCGGTACTTCCCTGCGGATGTATTCCTTGATCTGGTGGCGCCTTCCCTCTTGCCGAAACCCCCTGGATGTTCCAAATGAACAACCGGAAGGCCCGGAGGATGTCCATCAGGAAAGCTCAGGCCGGGGTTGAAGGGAATATGCCCTGAGAGGCAATAATAAAGTGTTTATTATGTGTATTCCAAGTATATGATAGATGTTTATTTTGCATGCTATAATTGTATTAATACGGAAACGTTAATACATGTGTGTTTAATAAACAAACAGAAAGTTCCTAGTTATGCCTCTCTCATAAACTAGTTCATTGATTAAGAAGATGATCACAGTTTACTGATCATAGACATTGGATGTTGTTAATAATGAGATCACAACATTAGTGTACTGGTGTGATGAACATTCATCCGAAGTATAGCATTACGATCGAAGTCATTGAGTTTATATTGCTATAAACAACTTACGAAGTAGTCCTAATCCTTAGACCATGAGATCATGCCAATCACTAACACCGGAAGAGTTTCTTGTTGACATCAAACGTCACACCATAACTGGGTGATTATAAAGATGGCTTCAAAGCTACTAAAGTGTTATGTTGAGAATCATGGATCAAGAGTGGAATTTGTTCATCCCGATGACGGATAGATATACTCTGGGACCTCTCGGTGATATCACATTGGTTAGCTTGCAAGAAAGTGATTTGATCACTAGAATGTTATATCACGGGAACGAGAAAAGAGTGCATGTCAGTAACAAGATCAAACTAGGTATGGAGCTACCGATGATCGAATCTCGGACATGTAATATATCGTGAAACAAAGGGATTAAGATACAAGCCTAAAAGGTTTCGATGATCATAGGAAAGTCATCGTTGAAGATGTGGGAGTCAGTATGGATCTCTAGGTCCCGCTACTGATTATTGATCGGAGATGGGTCTCGATCATGTCCGCATTATTCGCGTACCATAGGGTGACACACTTAAGGGACACTGACATCTAGTTGGAGCAAATGTTTCATGCCGAAAGAATAAACAAGCGCAGGAATTTATTTCACTAGATACCGAAACAGGTTTTTGGGTGAAATTGCATAAAGAGGTTATGCATGTGAAATAGAATTCTAGCAAGGGGTTATTTGTGAATGTGTGTCATTAAAGTAATTGACAAAATTCTGAATAAAATAAAAGAGTTTTATTTAATGAGAGTTTGCATTAAATTTGGTGGAAATTTAATGGCAAGTTTGAGTGGGATCTAGAGTGTCCACCCACATAAATGAAGGAGGGGAGGGGGCAGCCCCCATGGCCGGCGGCCACCCCCTTGGGTGCCCCCTCCTCTTATAAAAGGCACCCCTCTCATCTCTCTCACTTACACCTCCTCGTGAAGGATCTATCTTCCCCTCTAGAAATTTATTCCCCATGGTCTCGGCCTAGCGAGATACATGTTCCCGGTGGCTATTCGGCAAGAAAGGATTGTGCTTCCGCTGCATCGCTGGAGCGAGGAGGCGGAGGTTGCTCGGTGTCTTGTACGTGTGTGCGAGCACAGATGCGCTGCTGCTTTGCAGCGCTAGGACTTCCTCTCGATCTTGAGATCGGCAAGAGATCGTCTACATCAACCACGAGTTGAACTCATTAAGCTTTGTCGGTCTTCAAGGGTATGTTCTCTACGGATATACATCCGCCCGTTGTTTGTATCTAATAGATAGATCTTGGTACATAGTTCCCATCGTAGGAAAATTTTTGTTTTCTAAGATGCGAACCCTACAGTGGTATTAGAGCCAGATCTATGCGTAGATGCTTTACACGGGTAGTACACATATGAGTATGTGGGCGATGATGATCATGTTGTTGATCCTTAGTTGTAATTTTGGATATTGGTGGCATAGTGGGATGAAGCGGCCTGGACAAACTTTACATGTCCTCGCACATGAGACCTGTTCCACGCTTGACATGCAACTAGTTTGCATAAGTGGCTAGCGGGTGTCTGTCTTTCCTACTATAGTCAATATCTATTTTGCAACGAGTTGTCAACAATTTGGTTATCCTCGTTGTGGTTCAAGTTCGTAGGTAATAACGGTTCTATCTTCGAAAGCCGTAAGCCACGTAAAACTTGCAATGGATAAATTAGAGGCGTCTAGTTTAGATTGTTGCTGGGATAGTGTCATGATATGGTGATGTTGTAAGAAGAAGTATGAGATGATACTCTTACAACACACATAGCGTGTAAACTCCATAGACCTTGGATTTACACATAAAGGTATGATAGTGATCATACCACGATGCACATGATAGAGATCATATGCGGGAACCATATCATTTCACTAATAAACATGTGATGTTTGATAGCATCTTATATTGCTTGTTTAGCGCTTTGTTAGCATAATAAGATGATCCCTCATTTAAATATCAAGATAAGAATGTGTTCTTCCTTTAGTATGCACCGATTATGTTTTCGTCGCTCCAAGACATCACGTGATGATCGGGTGTTCTTGAATCCACGACCATATATCGGGTGTAAAACAGTTACACACGCGAATACTAAGGTTCTAACTTGGCGAGCCTAGCATGTACAGACATGGCCTCGGAACACGGACCGAAAGGTTAAGCATGAGTCATATAGTAGATATGATGCCCATTTGATGCTCGCCTTTGAAGCTACACTGACTCACGTGATGATCGGACTTGGTGTAGTGGATTTGGTTCATGTAATCACCAAAAAGGCACGAGGGATGTCGTTTTTGAGTGGGAGTTCATTCGTAATATGGATTAGTTGAACTCAATCTATCATAAACTTAGTCTAAACTTTACAAATTCTGTTGTAGATGGCACCACCTGCTTTTAATTTCAATGTGTTCATGGAGAAAGAGAAACTTGCAACGAACGGTAGAAACTTTACCGAATGGGCCATGAATTTGAGGATTCTCCTCTCTGCTGCACAAAAGCAATATGTGCTAGAAGCGCCGGCTAGGCCCCCCACCTTTTGAGGATGCCCCTGACGAGGAGAAGAATGTCTATCAGACTCGTCAGGAGGACCACAACTTAGTTCATTGCGGCATATTGTATGGGCTAGAGCCGAAACTTCGAAAGCGTTTCGAAAATGGCAATGCATTTGATACAATGGGTGAGTTGAATTTTCTACGCACATGATGCTGTAGAGAGCTACAACTCTTCAGAAAAGTTCTTTAGCTGCATGATGGAAGAGCACAGCTCCGTTAGTGAGCATGTACTCAAGATGTCGGGTTACGCCGATAAGCTTATGTCCTTGGGAATAACGATTCCCATTGACTTAGGCATCCATCGTGTTCTGCAGTCTCTGCCACCTAGCTATAAGAGCTTCGTGATGAACTATAATATGCAAGGCATGAAGAAGTCTCTCCCCGAGCTTCTGTCAATGCTTAAAACTGCAGAAGTGGAGATGAAAAAGGAACATCAAGTGTTGATGATCAATAGGAACACTGGTTTCAAGAAATACAAGAAGGGAAAATGGAAGGGAAGTAAGGGCGGCAAGCCGGTTGTCGTGCCTGAAAAGAAACCCCGAGTTGAACCTAAGTCTGATACCGAGTGCTACTATTGTAAGGGGACTGGCCACTGGAAGCGCAACTGCCCCAAGTATTTGGCAGAAAAGAAGGCCGGCAAGGCAAACAAAGGTATATATGATATACATGTTATTGATGTGTACTTGACTAGTGCTCGCAGTAGCACCTGGGTATTTGATACCGGTTCAGTTGCTAATATTTGTAACTCGAATCAAGGGCTGCGGAACAAGCGACCGCTAGCAAGGGGCAAGGTCAAGATGCATGTCAGGAATGATCAAGCATTGATGTGATCGCCATCAGAACACTACCTCTACACTTGCCGTCGGGATTAGTAATAAACTTGAAGAATTGTTATCTAGTGCCAGCACTTAGCATGGACATTGTATCTGGATCGTGTTTAATGCGAAGTGGTTATTCATTTAAATCCGAGAACAATGGTTGTTCCATTTATATGAATGAAATCTTTTATGGTCATGCACCGATGATAAATGGTTTATTTCTATTGGATCTCGATAATAATGTTACACATATTCATAATGTTGATGCTAAAAGGATTAAACTTAATGATGATATATCCGCATATATGTGGCACTGCCGTCTAGGTCATATTGGCGTTAAACGCATGAAGAAGCTCCATTCGGATGGACTTTTGGAATCACTTGATTTTGAATCATTTGATACTTGTGAGCCATTCCTTATGGTCAAGATGACTAGAACGCCGTTTTCCGGTTCAATGGAATGGGCGACAGATTTATTGGAAATCATACATTCTGATGTATGTGGTCCAATGAGTGTGTCGGCGCGAGGTGGATATCGTTATTTTGTTACTTTCACGGATGATTTGAGTAGATACGATTATATCTACTTTATGAAACATAAGTCTGAAACATTTGAAAAGTTCAAAGAATTTCAGAATGAAGTGGAAAATCATCCTAATAGAAAGATCAAATTTCTACGGTCCGACCGTGGAGGTGAGTATGTAAGTTACGAGTTTAGCACTCACATGAAAGAGTGTGGAATTGTTTCACAACTCACACCTGCCGGAACACCACAGTGAAATGGTGTGTCAGAACGTCGTAATCGTACTTTATTAGATATGGTTCGATCTATGATGTCTCTGACGGACTTGCCGTTGTCATTTTGGGGTTATGCACTAGAAACTGCTGCATTCACTTTAAGTCGGGCTCCATCTAAATCCGTTGAAAAGACACCATATGAATTGTGGTTTGGAAACAAACCTAAGCTGTCATTTCTTAAAGTTTGGGGATGTGATGTTTATGTGAAGAAACTTCAACCGGATAAACTCGAACCCAGAGTGGAAAAATGCGTCTTCATAGGATACCCTAAGGAAACAATTGGGTATTCCTTATATCACAGATCCGAGGGCAAGGTTTTTGTTGCCAAGAATGGATCCTTTCTAGAGAAAGAGTTTCTCACGAAAGGTGTGAGTAGTCGGAAGGTAGAACTCGAAGAGGTTATTGAACCTTCTCTTCAAAGTATGGCGAGTAGCGCAGCGCCGGAAGTTGTTCCGGAGTTGGCTTCACCAGTTGAAGAAGGAACTAATGATAATGATCATGAAACTCCAAAAGAGAGTACTACCGAACCTCGCAGGTCTAGCAGGACGCGTGCAGCTCCCGAGCTGTATGGAAATCCTGTCATGAATTTCATGGTTGATGAAAATGATGACCCTACGACATATGAAGAAGTGATGATGAGCCCGGATTCCAACAAATGGTTAGAAGCCATGAAATCCGAGATGGAATCCATGTATGAAAATCAAGTTTGGAACTTGGTGGACTTACCTCACGACCAAAAGGCCGTGGAGAACAAATGGATTTTGAAAAGAAAAACTGATGCTGATGGTAATGTAACCGTCTATAAAGCTCGACTTGTCGCAAAGGGGTTTCGACATATTCAAGGAGTTGACTACGATGAGACATTCTCTCCCGTAGCAATGCTAAAGTCAGTTAGGATTATGTTAGCAATTGCTGCATATTTCGATTATGAGATATGGCAGATGGATGTCAAAACCGCGTTTCTCAATGGTAATATTGAAGAAGAGTTGTATATGATACAACCAAAGGGTTTTGTCGATCCCAAGGATGCTAACCAGATGTGCAAGCTTCAGCGATCCATCTATGGATTGAAGCAAGCATCACGAAGTTGGAATCTCCGCTTTGATGAGGTGATCAAAGAGTTTGGATTTGTCCAAACTTATGGAGAAGCTTGTATTTACAAGAAAGTGAGTGGGAGCAATGTGGCATTTCTGATATTATATGTGGATGACATATTATTGATCGGAAATGATATAGATCTTATAAACAGTGTTAAAAGTTAGCTAAATAGCAAATTTTCAATGAAGGACCTAGGTGAAGCGTCATACATATTAGGCATAAAGATCTATAGAGATAGATCTAGGCGCCTAATAGGGCTATCACAAAGTACATATCTTGATAAGATTTTAAAGAAGTTTAAAATGGAGGATAGTAAGAAGGGGTTCTTACCTATGTCACAAGGCACGACATTGAGTAAGACTCAAAGTCTGGCTACGGCGGAAGAAAGAGAGAAAATGGAAAATGTCCTCTATGCTTTAGCCATAGGATCTATAATGTACGCCATGATATGTACAAGACCGGATGTGGCACATGCTATTAGTTTGACTAGTAGGTACCAATCGGATCCAGGTTCGGAACACTGGAAAGCGGTCAAGAATATCCTTAAGTACTTGCGAAGAACTAAGGATATGTTTCTTGTATACGGAGGTGAAGAAAAGCTCGTCGCTAAGTGTTATGTCGATGCTAGCTTTGACACCGATCCGGATGACTCTAAGTCTCAATCCGGATACATATTTCTCATGAATGGCGGAGCGGTTAGTTGGAGGAGCTCCAAACAACCTGTGGTGGCGGGATCAACAACGGAGGCCGAATATGTTGCTGCTTCAGAAGCGGCTCAGGAAGCAGTTTGGATGAAGGAGTTCATATCCGAACTAGGTGTGGTTGCAAACGCGTTGTCCCCAATGGTGATCTATTGTGACAACAATGGTGCCATTGCCAATGCCAAAGAGCCAAGGTCTCACAAGCATTCCAAGCATATTAAGCGTCGGTTTCACTCCATCCGCGAGCCTGTCAAGGATGGAGATATAAAGATTTGTAAAGTACATATGGATCTCAATGTAGCAGATCCGTTGACTAAAACTCTCCCTAGAGCAAAACATGATCTACACCAGAACTCCATGGGTGTTAGATACATCACTATGTAACTAGATTATTGTCTCTAGTGCAAGTGGGAGACTGAAGGGAATATGCCCTAAGAGGCAATAATAAAGTGTTTATTATGTGTATTCCAAGTATATGATAGATGTTTATTTTGCATGCTATAATTGTATTAATACAGAAACGTTAATACATGTGTGTTTAATAAACAAACAGAAAGTTCCTAGTTATGCCTCTCTCATAAACTAGTTCGTTGATTAACAAGATGATCACAGTTTCCTGATCATAGACGTTGGATGTTGTTAATAACGAGATCACAACATTAGTGTAATGGTGTGATGAACATTCATCCGAAGTATAGCATTACGATCAAAGTCATTGAGTTTATATTGCTATAAACAACTTACGAAGTAGTCCTAATCCTTAGATCATGAGACCATGACAATCACTAACACCGGAAGAGTTTCTTGTTGAAATCAAACGTCACACCATAACTGGGTGATTATAAAGATGGCTTCAAAGCTACTAAAGTGTTATGTTGAGAATCATGGATCAAGAGTGGAATTTGTTCATCCCGATGACGGATAGATATACTCTGGGCCCTCTCGGTGATATCACATTGGTTAGCTTGCAAGCAAGCGATTTGATCACTAGAATGTTATATCACGGGAACGAGAAAAGAGTGCATGTCAGTAACGAGATCAAACTAGGTATGGAGATACCGATGATCGAATCTCAGACATGTAATATATCGTGAAACAAAGGGATTAAGATACAAGCGTAAAAGGTTCTGATGATCACAGGAAAGTCATCGTTGAATGTGTGGGAGTTAGTATGGATCTCCAGGTCCCGCTACTTATTATTGATTGGAGAAGGGTCTCGATCGTGTCTGCATTATTCGCGAACCGTAGGGTGACACACTTAAGGGACACTGACATCCAGTTGGAGCAAATGTTTCATGCCGAAAGGATAAACAAGTGCAGGAATTTATTTCACTAGATACCGAAATAGGTTTTCGGGTGAAATTGCATAAAGAGGTTATGCATGTGAAATAGAATTCTAGCAAGGGGTTATTTGTGAATGTTTGTCATTAAAGTAATTGACAAAATTCTGAATAAAATAAAAGAGTTTTATTTAATGAGAGTTTGTATTAAATTTGGAGGAAATTTAATGGCAAGTTTGAGTGGAATTTTGAGTGGAGGGATTGAATGGATTTTTGTGAGTGGAGTGTCCACCCACATGAATGAAGGAGGGGAGGGGGCAGCCCCCATGGCCAGCGGCCACCCCCTTGGGTGCCCCCCTCCTCCTATAAAAGGCACCCCCTCTCCTCTCTCTCACTTACACCTCCTCGTGAAGGATCTCTCCCCTCCTCTAGAATTTATTCCCCATGGTCTCGGACTAGCGAGATACATGTTCCCGGTGGCTATTCGGAAAGAAAGGGTTGTGCTTCCGCTGCATCGCTGGAGCGAGGAGGCGGAGGTTGCTCGGTGTCTTGTACGTGTGTGTGAGCACGGATGCGCTGCTGCTTTGCGGCGCTAGGACTTTCTCTCGATCTTGAGATCGACAAGAGATCGTCTACATCAACCACAAGTTGAACTCGTTAAGCTTTGTTGGTCTTCAAGGATATGTTATCTACGGATATACATCCGCCCGTTGTTTGTATCTAATAGATAGATCTTGATACATAGTTCCCATCGTAGGAAAATTTTTGTTTTCTATGCTGCGAACCCTACAGGGGTGGTCCCCTTTGCGGGAACCGAGCGGGCACGGGGAGTAAGGGGAAGGGTCCCAGCTGACCTGGGGGGTCTCCCATGAGGCCTACCTGGGGGGTAGGGGTCGGCCTGTGAGTGATCTCCCGCGCATCAGGTGCAGGAGGGGGGTCCCTGTCGGGGCCAGGTCCACCGGAGCAAAGCAATTTTTGACTCTGTCAGTAAAAGTGTTGAGACACTACAAGGATTGCGCCGTGTTCTAATGGCATATGTGCACCAGAAAAATTCTAATGATACCAATGCATTGCAAGCCTTTTCAATACCAAGGTCTCCGAGTAGCTGCTACGGCTGTCTATAGTTATTACAAGTGCTATCCAAACACACAAAATGCAGAAAACAACTTGTCGCTGCTAGCATTTTATCAGAGTTATTTGAGAACAACATTCATCAGGACCCTAGAACTTCACGCACCCTTGCGAGGGTTGTGCTGTCTTCATTCTCTGAAGGTGATGTAGATGCAGTCCAGGAACTAGACAAGTTAATTCAGAAGAAGGTGGATGTATTGTCTTGAGCACCATCGCTCCATGGATATTGCACAATCAACACGAGAAGAGTTACAACTCCTTTCGGAGACTCAAATCAACACGGCATGATCCACAGAAATCTGATTACCTAGTTATAAAATATGGACTCGGGCGGAAGCATTGTTGTAAAACAAATAAAATGATAAGATATTCATAAAGTGTGTATCATTCGATATGTCAGTGTAAATTAAGAAGGTATGATTATACAAATCAGAATACGGTACTGTATTAAAACCTTGAGATCTTCCACCTGATTAACAATAATTTTAAGAAAGTAATGCTCTGAGACCAGAGCAGAAAGGAAAATTTTCATCTCAAAAAAAGGCTCTGCAACTGTGAGCAGATTGGGAAATCATCGACATGTGACCTTTGATCACCAGTTCAGCACTGTCAGAGGAAAGCGACAACTGGATAATGCTCAAGAAGTACCTCCTGCCAGTGCCCAGTGGAGGTCATAGGCAAAAAAGGAAAACAAAACAATAGTAGTAATTAGAATATGCAGGGCGTAATAAATGTAAAAAGAAGAGAGAGAAATGTCGCCGGAAGAGTGTAACAAATTAATCTAACAGCCAATTAACAAAGGGAAATTTATTCGTGGCTCGACATGCCAAGGTTCAATACTGCATATACAAAGATATGTACCTGTTAAACTTCTGCTGCATACATAACAGGAGTGAGCATGCATGTAGAATTGTACAAATGAAAGGTTGGAGAGATTGGTTTTAGAAAGATTGGAGAGATCGGTTTTAGAAAGAAGATAGAAAATCATTGGCCTAAGAACCGATGAATAAATATTAAAATGACAACACAGTTGAAAGATCAAAGAACTGAGAAACATGTAATGAAGCAGAAGGCACCAAGATAAAACAGTCAGTATCCGTCCATTCTAAGAAGTTCCGAAGAGAACAATGAAGTGTCTTAATTAATTGATGTTTTCAATGTCAACACCATCTGCATGTTCATCTAGCTACAAAAATTACAAACCTCTGTTCGGAGGCTTCATCTTTTTTTTTCTTTGCTGGGAGAGTGGATACAACAAATATGGCCGTTTTGAATTCCATTTCATGGCAAAACCAAGTTTCTCGTTTGATAACATGGAAAATGATGATGACATGCGAAAAGGATTTGCAGCAATTGAGTCAGAGTCAGAAAATGCTCATAGGAGATACCAGCAACTAATGGGATTTAAGAAGCCTCTCATCAAACTTGTATTCAGTATAGGGTGAACAGGAGATAGATTCACAACAAAATAAAAGATGCTGTCCAGCAGATGATGGTGTCCTTGCCTGGGCCCACTTGCAAGGTAAATCGCAAGATTGCACTTCTTTGTGTTCTGTATGGTGAAAAATGCAAAGCGGCTTTTGACTCTGTGAGTAAAAGTGTTCAGACACTATAAGGATTGCGCCGTGTTCTAATGGCATATCTGCACCAGAAAAATTCTAATAATACCAATGCATTGCAAGCTTTTTCAATACCAAGGTGTCCGAGTAGCTGCTACGGCTGTAGTACTACATTTGTCACACAATGCCTAGAGTTATTACAAGTGCTATCCAAAAACACAAACTGCAGAAAACAACTTGTCACCGTTGGCATTTTATCAGAGTTATTTGAGAAGAACATTCATCAGGGCCCTAGAACTTCCCGCACCCTTGCGAGGGCTGTGCTGCCTTCATTCTCAGAAGGTGATGCGGATGTAGTCCAGGAACTGGACAAGTTAATTCAGAAGAAGGTGGATGTATTGTCTTGAGCACCATCGCTCTATGGATATTGCAAAATGAACACAAGAAGAGTTACAGCTCCTTTCGGGGACTCAAATCAACACGGCATGATCCACAGAAATCTGATTACCTAGTTCTAAAATATGGACTCAGATGGAAGCGTTGTTGTAAAACAAATAAAATGACAAGCTATTCATAAATTGTGTATCATTCGATATGTCAGTGTAAATTAAGAAGGTATGATTATACAAATCAAAATACGGTTCTATATTAAAATCTTGAGATCTGCCACCTGATTAAGAATAATTTTAAGAAAGTAATGCTCTGAGACCAGAGCAGAAAGGAAAATTTTCATCTCAACAAAAGGCTCTGCAACTGTGAGCAGATTGGGAAATCATCGACATGTGACCTTTGATCACCAGTTCAACACTGTCAGAGGAAAGCGACAACTGGATAATGCTCAAGAAGTGCCTCCTGCCAGTGCCCAGTGGAGGTCATATATAAAAAAGGACGGCGAGCTTGACGTTAGGTGAGGTACAGTAACTGGGAACATCATGTGAATGAATAACAAACCTAGAATTAGACCTTAACTGGGAGGGAAAAGGGTTACTTAGTGTTACCAGAAGTAGAAGGGCGACGCTATTGTTCTTGGGAAAAATAATCCAGAGCTCGAAATATAACCACTGGCAGGGCATGGAGTTGATATTATCAGGATGATTAATTCAGAAGCCTCTCAATTTCAGCACTGTATGTAGCAATGCAATCTGCGAGAAACGGACGCAATCCTATACTAGAAGAATTGTTGAAAATGATACAGTATGCAAATCTGATTAAAACAAAACGGGGAGAGAAACTGACGATTAGATCGGATAGTACCTGTAACTATCCTGTGTGCAGGGCCGGCCCATAGGGCGGGACAGAGGGGCGCTTGCCTAGGGACCCATGATGTAGGGGCCCCGATTGAATTTTTTTTGTGTTTTTATATTAGTCTCCTTTTGAGTTATAATAGTGTAGAATTATTTTAGAAAATATAGGTGATCCAAGTTGTATCCTACCATGGTTCTACTTTGACTCATATTTTCCAAAAAAAAAATAACTCAACATTTCTTTATATTTTTCTTGATGCCACAATTTCTCCGGTCTCTCCAATTTTGCAGAACAAAACCGATATCACATGCCTTTATAGAGTTGTGAATATATTCATTACCATAGACTAGCAACGCAATTACAGTCATATGTACACAAGAAGCGATTGGTAGAAATAAGTATTGTGGAATATAATTTGCTCGATCAATACTAATAAGTAGTTTTTGTCTTATCCATGATTTTAAAGATAGTTGAGCTATCAAATGTATGTTCTTTTAATTTTCAATTGCATAACAATAGCGGTGGAATGACATTGTTGAGAGGCCTAAGAACGCTAACCATGTATAATATTTTATTAATATTTAAATTTAAGCATAAATGTTATATATAGATAGATAGATAGATATCTTTAAGGTGTTTTCTGAAGTAGGGAGGAAATGTTTTAGCATAAAATATTAAAGATATATATTTTTAAAGTGTTTTCTAGAGTATGTGACAATTTTTTAGCATAAATATTAAAAATATACAGATTTAGGTGTTCTCTAGAGTAGGGGGGCCTTTGCCCCCCCTCCCCATGCCAGGAAAGCTTGGCTACTTTAAATAAGGGTCCATTGATGTCATTTTTCCCAGTGGAGGTCATAGGCAAAAAAGGACGGCGAGCTTGACGTTAGGTGAGGTGCTGTAACTGGGAACATCATGAATAACAAAGCCAGGATTAGATCTTAACTAGGAGGAAAAAAGGGTTACTTAATGTTACCAGAAGTAGAAGGGCGACGATACCATTCATGGAAAAAATAATTCGGAGCTCGAAACTGGGTAAATGGCAGGGCATGAAGTTGGCATTATCATGATGATTAATTCAGAAGCCTCTCAATTTCAGAACTGTACATAGCAATGCATCTGCGAGAAACGGGCACAATCCTATAGAAAAATTGCTGAAAATGATATGCAAAGATGATTAAAATAAAACAGGGAGAGAAACTGACGATCAGATCGGATAGTGTACCTGTAACTGTCCTGTGTGATGTACATATAGGAAGGATGCAGAGAGAAGTAACGTGAGAGCCTCCAGGTTTGATCAGTAAACGCTAAAATGGTTCCAGTTCCAGCGCGTGGTTGGTGCTACCCATCGAATATAAATGGTAGCGGTTACTCGCAAAAAAAAGAATATAAATGGTAGCACCGGAGAAGATAGGGAGCGGTTGGGTTGTAGGGAGATAGTGAGGCATTACCGGCGCTGATAATGGGCAGCAGGTAGTGGAAGCGGAAGGGAAGGGTGGATGGCCATGGAAGGAGGAGGATAAAAATCATACACACATTGGTTAGAAATAGAGAAAAAACACGGGCCAATTTTATGACGCGTATTCACCAAATGAACTAACTGATGAATGTGGATATTAAAAGGATGACGTGGAAGGTTTTTTGTGTGAATAGAAGATGTGGAAAGTGATGAGGCGCATAGCTGCATGTTTAGAGAAATAGATTAGTCCTCTCAAAAGAAAAGAGAAATTGGTTAATGGGAGTGACATTATATAGGATTCCACGTTGGTCTCTCTTCTATAGGTTGAGGTTGATCATAGAATAATTAGTGCTCGAGGGCACGTGCGCATAGATTTAAGATAAAAATGTAGAAGTTACTCGTCGTTATGGTAAGCATAACTTCATAAACCAAAGATGCTTTATTTGGAGCACCGTAAGTTTTTAAATTTGCTAATAATTTTAGCACCGGGGCATCAAGAAATTCATTCTATCCACATATAGCATAAGGAAAAGCATAGACAAAATTGATGTTTGAGTAACTATTAAACCCCAATATCATGTTGAGAATAACTTCGCTAATGAATTATAAATATTTTGTACAATAGAGTGAGAGTGAGCCTTAAAATAACACATATAGTGGATAACCACTTCCAGCAATATCGATCTCACTACTATTGCATTTGCAGACCTTGGATGTCACGCCATCCTTCTAGAGCATGGTTGGTTGTCCGTAAAGCCTCTGTGCATGCCCTAGAGGGATAAAAATTTAACATTCGGTTGCCTGTGAGTATTCTTAGACATGCATAGCACTGTTATCAAAAGAAGCCTAAAACTTGGCCCTGAAGAAATGCCTAAATCTGTTATTTTTGCAAGAATAGATCTGGGCGAGCGCAAAGAGGACACGCGGCTACACATGAAGAAAAGAGCAGCTGATGGCGCAACGTTTCGTAAACACGCGCCATAAATCTTTTTAATGCGCTCGTCCCTATCACTTGCCCCATATACACACGTCCTCTTTTCTCAACTGTGAGTAGATTGAAATCATCGACATGTTACCTTGATCACCAGTTCAACACTGTTAAAGGAAAGCGACAACTCATAATGCTCAAAAAGTACCTCCTGCCAGTGGAGGTTATAGGCAAAAAAGGACGGCGAGCTTGACGTTAGGTGAGGTACTTGTAACTGAAAACATCATGAATAACAAAAGGATTAGAGCGCCTCCTGGGCGTTTCCGGGCTAAAATTCGGCGCAATTTAGCGCCAAACGATATAGTTTTTAGCCTGAGAATGCCCAGTTTTCTACTCGTGTTTTCAGGCCGAGTTATTTGATTTTTTCGTTCCCGCGGGCAAAATCTTGGCCCAAGGTATTCGACAAAAGTATGCTTAAAAAGTTCGGCGACCAAATTATTACAGAACAAGATAAAATGGTTTGGCGATCAGTCATCGATGGGGATGGCCTCCTTCGGCATGTCCGGTGCGACGAGGATGGGCACATCGGCGGCATGGTCGGCCAACTGATTGGAGGAGGTGGAAGCAGAGCTCGGCGAAGACGTGGGGATGGACGCGATCAGCGCAGAGCTTGGCGTGCTGGAGGCGATGTCCTCCTAGAGGATGGCATTGCGGTGCACCATGTACACGGCCTTGACCCGCGTGCTTCTCGCCGCTCATGAGGAACTATAGATCCATGTTCCTCTTCTTAGTGGCATAGTTCGCCTTGGGGAGGTCGAGCTTGCGATCTTGGATTTGAAGCAGCTGTGCCCACCTCTCGTCGGCCTTCTCCTCCCTCTTCTCGGCATGGGCCTTGGTGTCAGCGATACAGTTCTCAATGGAAGTGTGGAGGCGTTCGGCGGGAGGTCCTGTGGCTTTGATCATCTTCGCCTTCTTCTGGCCGACCTCCGGCCTTCCTTCGCCGGTAACAGGGGAAGGAGCCTCCAGGTTGTACACGCCGTCCTTGGTCTTGGCGAGGCTCACACGAGTATCCACCCATTTCTGACATTTCTCTATCACGTCAAACACGTGGTGAAACTTGAACTCGGTCTTGGTGTCGTCCCGGTACATACCGAGTGCACGGACGAGTTGCAAAGGCAAGGAGAAGTGTGCCAGGATAGGTATGAACTCGGAATACCTTCGTCTAGTGTTCGGCAAAGTACCTTGCTATCCATGCTTTCACCGCTAACGGGTGTGCGATCCACCTCCTCAAGAATGTTGTGCCACTTGCTGCACGCCTGCTGGATGAGTCCCTAGTGGTTGATCATGGCTTTCTCGTCGCGCTCCATGTGAACCTTGTTGTAATTCGTCACAAAGGTTGCACTCGTCGAACGCTAGCTTCACGCGCTTCTAGTAATTGTTCGAGTTTTGGTTGGTGCTGGTGATGGGATCAATGCTCACCACTTTCCAGGCGTCGGTGAGCAAAGGTCCTCAAGCGTCATTGATTCGTCGGAAACGTATCTATAATTTTTGATGTTCCATGCTTGTTTAGTATTTACTTTGCTTTGCTTTGTCTATACTTTGAGGTGTTTTTATATGTTTTCTGGTATTAACCTATTAACAAGATGCCATGGTGCCAGTTGCATGTTTTCTTTTTTTGGTTCCAGAAAGGCAGAAAATCAATATTCTTGGAATTGGACGGGACAACAGCTAAAGTCAATATTTTACCATGGGGAACACGAATCCTGAATACGAAACGGAGGAGAGCCACCAGGGGGCCACACCCCCTGGCCGCGCGGCCAAGGTGGGCCCGTGCCTGGGAGGGTGCGGCCGCCTGGCGACCCCCCTGCCTCGCCTCTTCGCGTATAAAGACCCCCCGATGCCTAAACCCTAAGCACCCGAACAATATTCCACGAAACCGTTTGTAGCTGCCACCACCATCGTCCCTAGATCGGGAGGGATCTGAAGCTCTTCCCGGCACCCTGCCGGAGGGGAGATCATCCCGGAGGCCTTCCTCTTGATCATGCCAGCCTCCAGTATGAAGTGTGAGTAGTTCCACCTTGGACTACGGGTCCATGTAGTAGCTAGATGGTTGTATCTCCTTTGTGCTACCATGTTTAGATCTTGTGAGCTCCGTTCATGATCAAGATCATCTATTTGTAATCATGCATGTTGTGTTTGCGGGGATCCGATGGATATTGAGATTACTATGTCAGATTGATTAATGGTTTTGTCTTATTGATTTTATCATGTCTGTGTTGTTTGTGATCTTGCATGCTCTCCATTTCTAGTAGCTATCTTGTCCAAGTAGATGCTAGATAGTGGGTTCATGCGTCTATTTAATCTAAGGTAAGTGACAGAAATCTCTAAGGTTGTAGATGTGTTGTTGCCACTAGGGAGAAAACAACGGTCTCTTGTTCATGGAACAAGCGGATTGTTTACCTTACACACTTTTCTTAAAGCAGTTATCTGTTACTTGCAACTTAATACTGGAGGGGTGCGGTGACCCAGCATGCCACTGCATGTGTAGTACACTATAGTCGTTGACATGACATCCATAGAACACCGTTTCGTAAATATCACATCCCTCAGAGTGGTACAACAGAAACATTGCGGGTCCATATTACAAAAGTACACACATTATTATTATTACAATACCGAAAGTTCAAGACTTCCAAAAGATCCAACTTACAAACCAAATATAAAGTGTTCAGCGGAAATTTAAAAGTAACAACTCCGACTAGGAGTGGGGCTCAACAGCTTATTCTATAGAGCTCATGCTGCTCGGCTCCGTTAGTTACTACTAACTAGACACTTAAGTGGACTCGTTCTCATCGACACCATATCGGATCTCGTAATCCATGCCTTCAACTCCTCCGGATAGATCAGGTTCCTCGTAGAACATGTCTTCTTGGCATTCGGCTGCATACATTGGCACGTCTTCGGGACCTCAGAGTCTAAGCAAGTGATCAAAGGAAAGAATGAGTAACACCGTTACCCAACAAGTTCATTATATGCAAGGTGGGAAGTTTGATGCTCTAACTACCACCTCGGATTATAAATCCTTGGCACTATGCAGTTTTTGTAAATCTTTCTTCAAAGATTGATTTTATTCTGAAAAACTTTGACGATCAGCCTTCACAGGTTGACCAGAACTTTCATGGAGTTCCTTTCCTGCCGCGTTCGTAGCTCCTTCCCGGAACAGGGAGTAACAAGTTACAGTTCTTACACTCTGCAGAGGTGCGTTACTTTACCCATGAGAGATCAACTCCTTGTTGCACAACCGAGCGTACTTTCCCGTCCACAATTCCATGATGTGGGGCCCAGTAGTTGGTCCAAGCCAATCACTGCCCCCTTCGCGACCCCGAATGCCTCCTTGGTGTACACTATGCCTACATAATGAATTACGGCAATGGTTTGTACAAACCGTTAGATGCCAGAACTATCGTGGGACGATGAGGGTTCCCATCCATATGCTGCATATCCTCTACGAATTACCAATTAATATGCACGCTACGAGGATAACAGCCACGACCTGCACATCCGGCTTCATGCGAGAGGAAGAAGATACAGCTGACTTCTCTGTCCCATTCCAAATCTCATGGCTAACGCGTAGTATACGGCGCTAGAATCACTGATGTCAAGGGTTATTAATGTAGGGGTTCGTAGCATGGAAAACAAAAATTTTCTACCGCATGCAAACAAACAAGCCAATATATATCTACTAGATAGTAGCAACGAGTCGATAGAGGAACTCACCCTCGAAGATTCCAAAGCGGTTAACGACAACAGATTCTCGTGGGTGATGTAGTCGTACACTTGCCGATCTCAAGATCGTGTAGACGATCCTTCCGGTGCTGCGTTCCGGCAGCGCTTCCGTAGTCGGTCACACGTTCGGTACTCGACGAAGACCTTCCTCTCCCTTGTTCCAGCAGGCAGTGGAGGTTGTAGCACTCTCCTCGCGATTCCGGTAGCACGACGGCTTCGCCTTAAGCCGGAGCGAGTATGGTGGACTATGAGAGAGCCTTGGTGATCTAGGGTTTATACACAGCAATTAGAAGGGGCTAAACCAGCGGCTAGGGCAATTAGAAGCTCTAACTCGGCGGCTTGGGAGAAATCCCTAGGCTGTGGCTAGGGTTTAGGTTTAGAGGGAGTCAACTTGTGTGTCTAGGAGGGGAGCCCTGCCCCTCCTTTTATAGGTGGAGGGAGGCGCGCCTGGGGAGGGGAGTCCCTCCCCAACTCGGACCCAAGGTGGGCCGGCGGTGGGAGGAGGAACTCCTCCCCCAAGTCGGTTTCAAACCTCCTTCTCCTCTTTCCCAAAACTAGCCGTTTGACTATTAAACTAGCCGTTTGACTTTTCAAACTAGGATTTGGATAAACCCTCTATTTTGGTACAGCGATGACACCAAGTACATAATGCAATCATACCAACTTGATATAACACATTCATGTACCCTTCCCCTCCGGAGTGCCGGACATTCCGGAACCTTCTAGAACATTCCCGATGGAAACACCGGAATCATTCCCCAACTCCGAAACAGGACTTTCCTTATATGAATCTTATTCTCCGGACCATTCCGGATCTCCTCGTGATATCCCGGATCCCATCCGAGACTCCGAACAACATTCGGTCTCTTACTCATCATTCCATAACTACTCAACAACATCAAATCCTTAAGTGTGTCTCCCTACGGTTCGTGAATTATGCGGACATGATCGAGACACTTCTCCGAACAATAACCAATAGAGGAATCTGGAAATTCATATGGCTCCCACATATTTCTACGATTACTTTGCGATCGAATGAACCACTTACATACGGTACCAATTTCCCTTTGTCTCACGATAGTTTACTTATCCGAGGTTTTGATCGTCGGTATCTCTGCATACCTAGTTCAACCTCGTTACTGATAAGTACTCTTTTCTCGTTCCCGTGGTATGTGATCCCTTGTGAGCCAGTCACATGCTTGCAAGCTAATTGGATGACATTCCACCGAGAGGGCCCAGAGTATATCTATCCGTCATATGGATGGACAAATCCCACTCTTGATCCATGTGTCTCAACAAATACTTTCCGAACACTCAATGCCACCTTTATAGCCACCCTGTTACGGTGTGGTGTTTGATGTCATCAAAGCATCCTTCTGGTGATGGTGATTAGCATGATCTCATGGTCGAAGGAATTAGGTTACTATGTATCAGAAAGCTTATAGCAAATGAACTATATTAAATGACTTGATCTTTATGCTACGCTTAACTATAGGAGTATGTCCATCATATCATTCTCCTAATGATATGACCCTGTTGTTAATAACATCTCTATGTTCATGATCAGGAAACCATGATCATATATTAACCAACAAGCTAGTTTAACAAGAGGCTTTACTAGGGACTCTTTTATGTTTACAAATCACACAAGTATTAATGTTTCCGGTTAATACAATTATAGCATGGTATGTAAACATTTATCATAAGTATGAAGATATGATAATAAACACTTTATTATTGCCTCTTGGGCATATCTCCAACAGTCTCCCACTTGCACTAGAGTCAATAATCTAGTTTCATACCTTTGTGTATTCAACACCTATGGCTTTCTGGTGTCGTATGTACACGATTTCTAGTGGTCAACTGATCTCCGGATCTGACACTTCCAGGTCCGTGTGTAATTGCATGTCTTTGCGTCTCTACGCATCACTCATTCTCTAATGAGATGGCTTTGTATAAATTTGGTCCTTTGGTGAGACCTTTAGTTCTTTTGGAGTTAAAACATGTTGATAATATCGTCGTACAATATATCTTCATAGTACTATCCCACTGTGAACTACACCTAGTTTGATAACAAACTACTTGACACAAATGCCCTCTTTAGCTGCTATCATAGCAGTCATATACTTAGCCTTTTGTTGTAGTATCTGTCACAATGTCTTAACTTTGGAACTCATCCAAATCCATTATGGAACTTACTTTCCATTATATTGTGCCACCCTTAGTTTAGATTGAGATAAACTTAATTTGTACTTTGTGAAAAAACTAGTATCAATGTAGTACTTTTACAATGAACTAACCATCTATTTGTCACTTCTACAAACAATATATTCTTAGTTCTTCCAAAAGATCATAAGAATATCCTTACTATTGTCCAATGATCATCTTATGAATCATTCTGGTATATGCTCATAACATTTAGAGCATAGGACATATCTGGATTTGTACATATCACAGTATGATTGATATTAATACTCTTTGTGATTTCAAGTATCAATCTATATTTGAATCTTTGTTTCACTTACCAAGTGTCAATACACTTGAATATATCATCAATATTGAACTCATTCAATCCTTTCTGTGCGACAAGAACCTTTCTTGTAGTTTCTATATTGAACTCATTCAATATCTCATCTATGTACTTCTGGCACAACCATACTGGCGTCTATTGATGCCAAATATTTGGGTTTTGCCTAAGTCTTTCATCAGGATGAAATTCTTAATATGTGTTAATAAAATATACATCTTTTCCAATCAACAATATGTCCTCCACATAATGTATTAGAAATATGTCTTAGCGCTCCCACTTAATTTCTTGCAAATGCAAGCATCTTCATTGTCTCTGATGAAATTAAACTCTTTTAACAGTTTCATCATAGTGAAGATTCTAACTCCTGCTATGCTTACTTCAACCATTGAAGTTTGCATACGCTTTTAGCATCCTTTGAATTAACAAAACCCTATGGACCGTGTTATGCACATGTCCTAGGTAACAATTCTATTAGAAGAACTTGTTTTGTTTATTCAACTACCACATAACAAAATTATATGTAGTGGCTGCTACATTAATCCGTCTAGACTAAATATCGCTATGAAAGATCAAATCTTGTCATAGTCAACTTTTGAACATTGTTGTGAACTCTTTCCCAACACGTCGACTACTTCATAGATGTGAAACATCCATGTCTATTTCTTTATAGATCCAAACACAACTGTAAGGTCTTACACCTTTCTGGAGGGTCCTTCAAGTTCAAAACTTGATTTCTCGTGTATGGAACTATCACGGATTTTATGGCTTCAAGCCATTTGACGGAGTCAGGGCCCATCATCGCTTCTTTGCATATAGTCCGTTCATTATTCTCAAATAATGATTCAACCCTCAAATCTTGGTATTTGATTGTTTACTCGACCTACTTGGTTCAATAGAAACTTTGACCTTCGTAACCACAAACTTTGAGGCATGTGAGTCATGAGCATTGTTGCTGTCTCCGGAACACTTTTCGGTGCTGCGCAACTTTGCACATATGGCTAAGGTTCTTTTAACCTTATCAAAGTTCTATTGTCCTCCCACTTTACTTTTCACGAAAAATTCCTTCTCAAAGAAACTTGACGTTCTAAGCGACAAACACTTTTGTCTCCGGTGTTTATGGAGGAATACTTAACAGTTATTTGAAATAACATACAAAGACAGATTCATCCGACTTTGGTTGCAAACATCCTTTTTATGCATAGCAAGCCAATGTTTAAGAAAGGACAACTTGGGTTTTATCCCAAACCATAACTTTATATGGTGTCATTTCAGCGGATTATGATGGAGCTCTTTTCAGTGGAAAACGGTAATCTCTAAAGCTTTTAATCTTTAAAATACAATGGCAGTTTTATGAATTACACCTTCGATCTTACCATGTCAAACAAGGTTTAATTACATATCTCGAACGCTCCATACTCTTATGGTGTTTCGGGAAAATGCAAATCCACGGAACGATTCCTTAAATCTTAGGTATTATGCTAAACTTGTAACTCAAATATCTTCCTTTATGATCTTATCATAAACTATTTATATTCTTGTTACAATGATTTTGCACTTCATCTTGAAAATCTTTGAACTTTTCAAATATTTCACACTTCATCCTTATTAAGTAAATATTCATATATTCACTCAAATTTTCGGAGAAAGCATATGAAGTTGAAATCCATCGCTCTTGACTACACATAATGTACTTCGTACAACAATATGTACAAGTTCCAATAAGCTAGTCATTCGTTCCCTTTTGGCCTATGAACGAAGTTTTAATTATCTCTGGGAAAGTTTCACAAGCGTCATGTGATCAAAAATCAAAAGACTCCAAAATTCCATCCACATGGAGTTTCTTCATGTTTTCTTTCCAATACAATTTAAATGGCGATGTCACCTCCTAAGTGATCTTTCAATCAATTTGTCTTTCGACATTTTTAGCACTAGTTTTATGGATGTGATTTCTCCAACGAGATTTGTGAATCATCCATCTTTTATAGATTACGTCAATTATTTGAACAACCCTTTTGTTCTCATAATACCTGATAAAACAAATCTTTGAAGGCAAGCTTTGATGTTTAACGAGCAACACAATAACCCTTTATTTGTTCTCGATGAACATCATCACATATTCTTTTGCTATTTACTTAGGCCATTGTAGTTCATGAATTGTGTTGTTTCGTATGACGATTCACACCAACAAATTCAGTATCAAATACTTAAGAACCACATTGTTTAATAAGCAAAGAATATAGCCATAACATGTATATCATCTATATACTTAAACTGAACAATTCCAGTCTTTCCTTTTCTGCCATATACTTATGAGATTCTCTTTCAGTATTTTCTTTTCTGTTTGAAAGAGTCTATCAACATCAATAGTGGAGTCATACATATGACACATAGTCCAAAGCGTGTATAGTTAAATACCAATGTCTTTAGACTTGCACTTTGAAGTAGATCACCATCATCAAATGTTTGGTGTTCTTTCAAATTCCTTTCTTTAGTAATCTCTTGGTGTAGTAAACATTTCACCTACATCAAATATTCACCCTTATCATGGAATCGTCCATGATCAAGCTACTTTTATCTTATAACAATGAATTACGAGTATAATGTTGCTATCCAAAACCTTTTGGAGGATTAGGACAACTAGTGTCTCCAAATTTTTGCAAATTCTCATCAATTATGAGAACATGACTTTTGTCATATTATACTCTATCATGTTGCAACCAAAACTTCGTTTCAGATATCACAATATCTTCCACACATCATGGTTTCTGAAATAACTCTTTCAGATCCTAGATAACCTTGATATTAAGACAATCCTTTGAATATCAAGAATCATGGAGACAAACATGATACTCATACACTAACTCTTGGAATTGTCACTCTTGTTTTAATACCAATTATTAAACTTCATGGAGTAACCGGAACTTACTGAAAGTTTGCAATAGGACTTTTAAACTTTAGATTAACACTTCAAAATAATACGATACCAGTTCGTAAAGTAACTAACCAGAATTCTATAGTTCTATCATCTCAATTATAACCAAGCGCAAGGTGGTAAACGGATGCCAATGACTACAACAACTATGCAAATTCACTTTGATTTAATTTATGATAAATAGTGTTCAACTTTTAATCATATTGCTGTTGAACTCCCACTCAAAACAATATCCCTCACATTGTTTTAGTGATCACACGAACCAAATCCACCATATCAAAACCGATCATCACGAGAGTTGATATAGCTTCAATGGCGAACAATCAACATGTTCATCATATCTACTATATGACTCATGCTTTACCTTTCGGTGATCCGTGTTCCTGAGACCATGTCTGTACATGCTAGGCTCGTCAAGATCAAACCTTAGCTTCCGCATGAGCAAATCTGGCTTGCCCACGTTGTATACACTTGCGGAATCTAACACACCCGATCATCACGTGGTGCTTCGAAACAACAAGCTTTAGAAACGGTGCTAACTAAGGGTGAACACTTTATGACTTGAAATTCATGTGCATGATGGATCATCTTATAATGCTACCGTCGTCTACTAAGCAATACAAGATGCATAAAGGATTAACATCACATGCAATTCATAATATGTGATATGATATGGCCTTTCTTCTTTGTGCTTCCGATCTCCATCTTCTAGCATGAACATGATCTCCATCATCACCGACATTGCATCAAGGTCAATGATGCTTCTCCATGGTTGTCGTCCACCGGCTTCAACTATTACAACTACTTTGAATAGACACGCGGGTCTTCACAGAAATTAAAGACAACCATATGGATCCTGCCGGTTGCCAACTTACAATAAGGAACATTGCATAAATCATATATAATCACAATCATGGCCATATCACATCACAGCACACCCCTGCAAAACAAAGTTAGACGCCTCTAATTTTCTTTGCATGTTTTACGTGGTTTGGGGCTTTCAATAAGTGTCATTCTAACTTACGAACAAGAACCACAACATTGATACTAGTATTGTCAATCACCCGTTGTAAATTGAATCTTAACTATGTTGGGAGAAACAGGCACCCGCAAAGCCACTTATGCAATACAAGTTGCATGTCAAGCGTGGAGCAAGTCTCATGAACGATGTCATGTAAGGTTAGCCCAGGCCGCTTCATCCCACCATCCCGCAAGATGCAAAGTACACAAGAAGCAATCGACAACAAAAGCATCAACGCCCACAATGACCATTGTGTTCTACTCGTGCAACAGATCTACATATAGACACGGCTCTGATACCACTGTAGGGGTTCGTAGCATGGAAAACAAAAATTTTCTACCGCATGCAAACAAACAAGCCAAGATCTATCTACTAGATAGTAGCAACGAGTCGATAGAGGAACTCACCCTCGAAGATTCCAAAGCGGTTAACGAGAGCAGATTCTCGTGGGTGATGTAGTCGTACACTTGCCGGTCTCAAGATCGTGTAGACGATCCTTCCGGCGCTGCGTTCCGGCAGCGCTTCCGTAGTCGGTCACACGTTCGGTACTCGACGAAGACCTTCCTCTCCCTTGTTCCAGCAGGCAGCGGAGGTTGTAGCACTCTCCTCGCGATTCCGGCAGCACGACGGCGTGGTACCGGAAGTAGAGGGGGGATCTCGCAGGGCTTCGCCTTAAGCCGGAGCGAGTATGGTGGACTATGAGAGAGACTTGGTGATCTAGGGTTTAGACACACCAATTAGAAGGGGCTAAACCAGCGGCTAGGGCAATTAGAAGCTCTAACTCGGTGGCTTGGGAGAAATCCCTAGGCTGTGGCTAGGGTTTAGGTTTAGAGGGAGGCAACTTGTGCGTCTAGGAGGGGAGCCCTGCCCCTCCTTTTATAGGTGGAGAGAGGCGCGCCTGGGGAGGGGAGTCCCTCCCTAACTCGGACCCAAGGTGGGCCGGCGGTGGGAGGAGGAACTCCTCCCCCAAGTCGGTTTCAAACCTCCTTCTCCTCTTTCCCAAAACTAGCCGTTTGACTTTCAAACTAGCCGTTTGACTTTTCAAACTAGGATTTGGATAAACACTACTAGGAAAACAGCTATAGGTAATCAGCACATCCGTGGCGCACATGACTATAGTGCGCCACAGATGTGTGTGGTCCAGGGCCCTGTTGGACGCTCGCCAAACATCTGTAGCGCACTATAGTCATGTGCACCACGGTTGTTAGTGTCTTCTGTGGCGCACATGGGGGGGGTGCGCTACGCCTAAGCGCACGCCCCCTCTGCTGTGAAACGGCCACAAACATCTGTGGCGCACATGGCATAGTGCGCCACAGATGTATAAACTTAGCCGTAGGGCACTCTGCCCTAGTGCCCTACGCCTAAGTGGCATGCACCAACTCCACCCCCCCCCCCCCCGTGGATCGCCTTTTTAGGGTTTGCAAAAAATAAACGAAAATGGTAAACACTTCAAAAAATTAAATCCTTTCATATTTAGGTAGGTAATGTGGTATAGCTTCTAGTAAAATTAACAAAAATGAGTTTCGACTTTATTTGCAAAAAAAAGTCATGCCACGGTAAAAAGGCCGTAACTTTTGCATACGATGTCGAAAAAAAACGTATAATATACCAAAATGACCAGAACGAGATTCCAGATCCGCTTGCAACCCCTTTAGGTCGTTTAGCGATTTTTTAGAATCTCAAAATTCGAAAAGAGTAAAAAGTTATGGCAAAAACAAGATTTTTTGCTGCAGAAAAAAAAATTGAGGCAACTTACCCGTAGCGCACCACCACCTAGTGCGCCACGGATAATCTTGGGCGGGATTCAAATTTGAATCACCACCCCGCCCACCTGCCCCTATTCCCTCCCTCTTCTCTTTTTCATTCTCCTCCCACCTCCTTTTCCTTCTCTCTTCTCCTCCTCCTTTTCCTTCTCTCTTCTCCTCCTCCTCCTCCTCCTTTACTTCTCCTCCTTCCCTTGCCGTGGCAGTGATGATGGCGATGGCGGCGGCGACCTTCTCCTCCTCCTTGCAGTCATGACGGCGACGACCTCCTTCCTTGCGGCCTCCTCCTCGCCTCCTCCTTCCTTGCGGCCTCCTCCTCGCCTCCTCCTTCCTTGCGGCCTCCTCCTCGCCTCCTCCTCCTTGCAGTCATGAAGAGCGACGACGAGCTCCGACGACCGTCGAAGACCTCCTTCTCCAGCCACACCTCACTGCCTCTCTTCCTCGATGCCGGCGAGGAGTAGCAAGTCCACGGCCTCCCGCACCTCCCTGCGGTGGTAGGTCATGGCCACGGCCACCTCCCTGCCGGCGAGGCGACACGACGGCGGCGATGCGGACCCGATTGCTTTTGTAATTCAAAACGAGGGTGTTTTTTGCATTTTCTTTTTGATTTTTGAAAAAAACATCCGTGGCGCACATGTACCCCTACCCGTGGCGCACCTGGTAGTGCGCCACGCCTATCTCGATATAACCGTGGCGCACCATGCAGTGCGCCACGGCTACGAGATAGCCGTAGCGCGAGGCCCGTGGCGCACTGCTAGTGCGCCACAGAAGGCCTTTTCATGTGCGCCACGAATAGGCGTTTTTCTAGTAGTGAAACCCTCTATTTTGGTACAGCGATGACACCAAGTACATAATGCAATCATACCAACTTGATATAACACATTCATGTACCCTTCCCCTCTGGAGTGCCGGACATTCCAGAACCTTCTAGAACATTCCCGATGGAAACACCGGAATCAGTCCCCAACTCCGAAACAGGACTTTCCTTATATGAATCTTATTCTCCGGACCATTCCGGATCTCCTCGTGATATCCCGGATCCCATCCGAGACTCCGAACAACATTCGGTCTCTTACTCATCATTCCATAACTACTCAACAACATCGAATCCTTAAGTGTGTCTCCCTACGGTTCGTGAATTATGCAGACATGATCGAGACACTTCTCCGAACAATAACCAATAGAGGAATCTGGAAATTCATATGGCTCCCACATATTTCTACGATTACTTTGCGATCGAATGAACCACTTACATACGATACCAATTTCCCTTTGTCTCACGATAGTTTACTTATCCGAGGTTTTGATCGTCGGTATCTCTGCATACCTAGTTCAACCTCGTTACTGATAAGTACTCTTTTCTCGTTCCCGTGGTATGTGATCCCTTGTGAGCCAGTCACATGCTTGCAAGCTAATTGGATGACATTCCACCGAGAGGGCCCAGAGTATATCTATCCGTCATATGGATGGACAAATCCCACTCTTGATCCATGTGTCTCAACCAATACTTTCCGAACACTCAATGCCACCTTTATATCCACCCTGTTACGGTGTGGTGTTTGATGTCATCAAAGCATCCTTCCGGTGATGGTGATTAGCATGATCTCATGGTCGAAGGAATTAGGTTACTATGTATTAGAAAGCTTATAGCAAATGAACTATATTAAATGACTTGATCTTTATGCTACGCTTAACTATAGGAGTATGTCCATCATATCATTCTCCTAATGATATGACCCTGTTGTTAATAACATCTCTATGTTCATGATCAAGAAACCATGATCATATATTAACCAACAAGCTAGTTTAACAAGAGGCTTTACTAGGGACTCTTTTATGTTTACAAATCACACAAGTATTAATGTTTCCGGTTAATACAATTATAGCATGGTATGTAAACATTTATCATAAGTATGAAGATATGATAATAACCACTTTATTATTGCCTCTTGGGCATATCTCCAACAATTAAGTCCCTACTTGATCATCATTGTTGCAAATAGAACCTAAGTTCTATTGCTCCATTATATCACCACTTAGGATGATATCTATGATTTCTTTATTTATGAAAATATTATTTTCCTTCTTTTATAGCATCTATGATAACACACAATTTGCAAATATTTTGATAAAGACTCTTCAAAGGACTTGAGCAAGTGATGAACTTGCCTTGTGATGGCAAGGTAGTGAAGTCTGATGCTTGCACTGGACCTTTGGCTTCTAGTTCTACAAAAACATCATTATTGCCCGGTAAGGACAATATTTAAAGAAGCAAAATGATTATGCAATTAATGTAATGCATTATTTAATTCTATATGCATTTTCCCTATATAAGGTGCCTTTTAATAAAGCATTTATAAATATTATTTTTTTATATTTATTGCATATATTGAATTATTTTATTTGATTTCCCTTCTTATTTGACTTTTATTGATTTAATAATTCTTTTAGGAATTATTAATTATACATTAAATTTATTACTAAATATTTATTTAGTATTTTTCAAAAATACTATAATATTAATAAATAATGAAAGTGATTTTAATTTATTTTTATCACTTTTCAATTTTTTTGTAAAATTCCATAAAGAATATATAAATTACAAAATTCTTATAAGAGTTTAAATGTCCAAAATTTTATATTTTATTTTCTTTGGACAGAGTGGATTATTGTGAATGCAAAGATATTTTATTTATAATTTTTGGACTATTATTTTATTTTCTAGAATTTTATTGAGGTTAAGGGCATTTTGGTCTTTTCCAATTGATCAAAATAGTTTATTAAACAATTTGGGATGGCCCCTTGGGCTTATTGGGCCAGGGTGGCCCAATAGGGCAGGGTCAAAATATCACCCCTAAGGGGTTTGGCCCACACAGCCCATTCTCTCTACCTCCCTCTCTCCCTTGGCCTTATCCTCTCCTCCTCTGACCCGACCCCGCGGCCGGCGATGCCACCACCGTCGATTCCCGCCGCCGTTGGCCGTTCTGGTCGCCGTCGTCGTGCGAGTTGGGGTTATCGATGACGCTTGTTTGTTCTATCCACTTGGATTTGACTCCGGGGCTTCCCCGTGGTTAGGTCCACCCCATTCCCGAACCCTAGGTTTAGGAAAAGGTGCTGCCGCCACCGCCGCGGTTCCGCCTGTGGTGGTGTGCTAGGCTCGTGTGCTTCGGTGGCCACCACCGTGGCAGGTGCAGGTTGCAGCGCCCCCCTGGATGCTCCCTGTACCGCCGCGGTTCGTCGGCCAATCTGCTTCCTCTTCGATTCGTCAGCGAGGACCTCGGGTAAGTTGCTTCGGTGGTCCTTGTTCATGCTAGTACCATGATTATCTCTGTGTGTGTCTAGTGGTTATGTGCTGATTGGGTTCATCTCTTGATTAGGGTTCTTGCTCTGATTAGAGTTAATAACCCCCTGTTGATCATATCCATGATGCTTTTAGATCTAGTGATAATCATACTTGAGCATGAAGAATGATTGTTTGTTGTGGATCATGATTTATAGTGGCTTTGATGATGCTAGTTGCCTGTCAGATTATTCTAGTGATGATTCACTATGATCCTATGCTAATGTTTCTATGGAATCCCTGATTGGATTATGTTTGTTGATCTGAGAAGTTACTTTACTGTCAGAATGCTTGTACGGACAGTAGCTTTCTCTTAGTAGTTGCTTACTGCAATTATAATGTGGGCTTGTATGAGATTATACACACTGAATCAAATCATTACATGTAATGATTTTCTGTGGATGTATAGATTCATTTTAATGTTGATTCCTGGCACTTGGCTTCAGGAAAATGATATTTATGGGTTTATCCCTTTTATCTGTGGGAACTAAGCAAAGATTGGTTTTAGTTCATTTAGAACCTGTCCTTGTGATACCATTATGATCTGGCACACAAGTGATTGAGTTTTATTTTTGGTCTTATCTAGATAATGCTTGTGATTAATACTGACAAGATGATATGAAAGCTTGTATTAACTTTCCTGCCTATGATGCTAGTCTGTGGCTCTAGGATTTAATTCCTAGTTAGTTGAGCATTAGTTTGTTTGAAACTTGTAATATTAGAGGTGCTACTCTCTCTGAGATATGTGCCCTGATGTGATAAGATCAAATGGAAAATGATCTAAGTTGCAAGAATAACACTGAACCCAGTGATGTTGGTCTGAGGGTTTAGTGCTTTTGGCTGAGTTTGATTTCTTATCTTATACTTGAAATCTATAGGATAGATTCACCTCTCTTGGGTGATTATTGAGAGATCATTTCATAAAGCAACACATGCTTTTATTTATATAATATGATGAAATCATGTGATGGTTTTATGAGGCTCACCACAAAATTTGATGTTGGTGTAGTAGATTGATGATGATCTTGATCTGCTTTTGCTAGACTCCTGAGCTGGCTCTTGAGCTTGCCTGCTACTCCTATCTTCTGGGCTTGACCTTGCTGTCCACCTGATTCATGCCCCTCCTTATGTCACCATCTTGGTGATGTTTGGTTGATCTGGGTGATTTGGTTTGGCTGCTGTTTACCCTGGCTGTGCTGGTGTGTTGTGTAGTGGAGAGATGCACTGTTGTGCTCCTCCATGGCTGTGCTGTGGTTTTGTGATATTTGGATGTGCTTGTGAGGTCGACAACACACCATCTGCATGCTTGTGTGTGTGTCCAGCTTGTGTGCCTGCTATGCACTTGTGGACAGGTTCAGAAAGTTTGAACTTACTATTACTAGCTTACTTTCACGTGGCTAGTGAATTGATCCCTCTTGGCTGTCATTTGCATCCTGACTGTGAATTTATGAAAGATGAAATCTTTCATATTGGTGAAACTTGCCCCTTTTATAACATTTCTCAATGATGAATTTGTCAAGTGCACTTCACTGACATATCTGAAAGAAATATACTAACACTAATCTTATTTGTTTCTATTTAGTCTTTGTTTTGCAGGTACAAAGATAAAGATGAAGATTTAGTGTAGATTTAGATATAGGATAGTTAGTAGATATACAAATGTAATCTTTTTATTCTTTTGTAATTTTTCTTTTATCCTTCTTGTAATCTTTATTTTATTTAATTGTAATAAAGATTATATTATTGTTAATAAAGAATATTCTTATTCTTTATTCTTTTGTAAATTGTGAATTTGGAAATGATTTCAGTAGTTACATTTTTGTGACTTGTTTATGTGCTAATGAAATAAATTTCATATTAAATATTGTTTTTTGGATAAGATTTAAGTTATAATACTTATCTCTCAATTAATTTAAGATTCAAATCTTATATTTAAATCATTGAAATTATTATTCAAACACTCAAGTTTAAAATTCAAATTCATTTTTAAAACACACATTATCCTTTAAGATCATATCAAAGTTTATAGCAATCCTCCTTTAAGACTGAACCTAATCTCAAAGTAAGAAAGAAACATTGATCACTCAAGGTTTTATTTGGCGAAAATTTTACCCACATTTTCACAAATGAATGAATGCAACAATTCATATTCCTAAATCTACCCTTCGTTAGGTCCTATATGCTGGGATGTTACAAGGGGGGTCGGATGATAACCTGAAGGTGGATTTCTAGTCATAGATGCAGTTGGATGGCGGTCTATGTATCTTGTTATATTGCCCAATCGAATTTCATAGGATCATGAATGTCTAATATTGCATTGTTATGTCTTGCTCAGTCCTGTCAATTGCCCTGCTGTAATTTGTTTACCCAGCATGCCATGTTTGTTTATCTAAGGAGAACACCTCTAGTGAACTATGGACCCCGGTCCAATATTTACCATTGATACATCTTCCATTGTTCATGTTTACTTGTTGCAAACTACTATTAACTTCCACACCATACAATTAATCTTTTTTTACAGCAACCGGTGAGATTGACAACCTCACTGTTCGTTGGGGCAAAGTCTTGGGTTTGTGTTGTGCAGGTTTCCAAGTTTCTAGCAACACCTTTGAGACGCTTCCTTCCTCCTACTGGTTCGATAACCTCGGTTTCTTATTGAGCGAAGACTTGCTGTCGTGCTCTTCACACCTTGGTCTTGGGGTTTCCCGATGAAGCGCTATCAGGCGCCATCAACAAGTTTTCTGGCGCCGTTGCCGGGGAGGCTAAGGACGTCTTCACAAGGGGAGTCCTTCACAACCTTTCTCTTTACTTTGTTTTTTTTTGCTTATTTTATTTTGCTTGGTTTTGTTTGCCTCTTTTTATCAAAAACTCTAAAAAATAGTTTAATTTGGTTTGCTTTCTCTTATCAAAAACACAAAAAAAATTAACTCCTACTCTAGTTGTCACCTTGCTCTATCTCACCATGTTGATTCCCAAGTTCACCCTGAAGGACCTTTCATTAGGTAGTGGCTCTATAACTGGGAAAGAAAATATTGAAGAATTCTTTAATCATGTTAGCAAACATGAGGATATTGACGATAGATCTATAGCAGAACTTGCTCCTAATTATGAAATTGCTGCAGCTTCTTTAGTTCATATGTTGGAGGCTAGGTTTGTTAACCTTAACCCCATGATGAAAATTTTGTTTCTCAAACTAAAAGAAGAAGAGGATCCTGAAAAGAGATATTTTATCCTAGAAACTCTACTAAAAGAGTTCAATGATGTTGCTAAGGAAGCCAAAAAGGTCTTTAAACGTTTTAATATGCTAGGCTCATGTGTAGATGTTATGGGTAATTAGACAAAGCCAAACCCAGAGAGGAAATTAAGATACCCATACCTTTTAAACTTGTAGGGATGCATAAAGCCTTAGAAAAGAATTTTGATTGGATTGTTTCTGAAAAAACCTTTTGATGAAAGTAGTGAAAAAAGGATAGATGATAAGGGATCCTCCAAAACTCATTTGGATGAGATACCTTTCCTAGTTGAAGAGATTGCAAGTATTGATCTTAATTCTTCATTTGAAAATACTTGATTCTTGCTTTTTATGCCTAACTTAAAGGCGTTAAAGAAAAGTACTTTTTGGGAGATAACCCAAGAGTTTTCTTGAGTCTTGGAAGTTATTACTTCAGTAATGACCTCTCCTTATCCTTTTTGTTTGCCTTTTGTGCCAACAATGACCTCTAATGAGAGGGAATTAAGATTTGGGGAGTTGCTATCCCGAAACAGATTTTTGTGCTCCAACATAAAAATTTGTGAGGAATCTCTGTATGTAGGATTGAGATGATATTTTGCGAATAAATCTCCTAATATGTTAGCTAACTTTCATTAGTTCAACATGTTTTGATTCGAGCAATAGAAGGTCTTCAAAAAAATTGGTTTCCACCTGCTGGTCAGTTTTGACAGATTTCTTCCATTATTTGCATTTGCTTCATATTGATTCCTTTTGGGTTCTTTTTGGGAAATTGAGTTTTTGAGGGAATTGATACAGTATCTTGTGTTTTTAGTGAAAGTTTTGATGTTCTAAAGCTAAACCCAAAGGTCTATTATCTTTTGAATACACTAATGTTGCTAATGAAGATTGTGTGAAGTTTTATATTAAGGAAAAATTTTAGGTGTAGAGATAGAATGATGTAATGAGATGAAGAATGGAAAAAAGTTAAAGTTTGGGGATGCCACATCGTGTCACCTCAATAAATATTCAATAGGAACAAGCGTCAAAGCTTGGGGATTCCCAAGGCATCCCCTTCTTCATCAATAAAAATCTTAGGTCTTTCTAGACACTTTGTTTTTAATGTTTCATGCACTATTGTGTTATTATTTGAGAGTATTAATTTTAGTTTGGTTTGCTTAGTTTTATTGAATAACGTAGTTTGGACCCCTGTTCTCGCTGTGTTGTTTCAAATAAGTTTATTGGTGTTGGAAATGAGTAGAAAGTTCTTGCTTGAATAGTACAAGAGGAGCTTGCTTTGACTGTGACTTAGACTTTAGCATGTCATGCTAGATGTTGTTTTGACCTTATGCTTAGTGATTATTGATGTAGCATGACTTGTTTCAAACAATTGGGATTTCTTAGTGTGCCTTGAAGTAATCATGCGTTGTTTTAGCATACAAAAGCATAGTATTGTGGTATTCTCCTTTGCTGCTTTGTTTGGGTTGACTTGGCACATGCTCACACCATGTTATGACTATAACAAGTCACCATAGCCTCTATGATCATTTAGTCCTTGACTTGTAATACCACTTTATGCTTTGATTAGTAATATTTTGTCGCTCTGCATGATTATGGACATTATTGCTCTCTTAGTTGGTCGCTCCCAGTCTTTTGCTAGCCTCCACTTGTATGAATAAGATCTACTCATGCATCCAACTCCCAAGAAACCAAGTTATTCCAAAGTATCCACTATAAACTCCTATGCATGGTGTGTTACATCATTCCAAGTATATTCTTGTTTTGATCTATCTTCCAATTAAAAATATTTTATTATGTGAAAACTTAGTGATTAAAGCTCTCACAAACTTGATGACGCACTTTATATTTTTTCCCCTAATAGACTTGAACCATTGTGTCATCTATGTTGTATATGCTTGCACTTATACGTTGGAATTAGCAGAACTGTGCTATCACGTGGAACGCTTTCAACATTGCACTTGTACTTTGTACACACTTGATATCATGCTCTTTGTCTATGGATGTCGTCGGTGTGAAATAAAAGGGGAGCTTGTAAGTCCATGGAGTTATGTATGTGTGTTAGAGAAACGTCTGGGCCGCTAGCCTAAGCCATGCCTAATCATGGTGGGAATTGCAGCATCACCATAATGACATCTATGAAGCTTTCTTCTTATAAAAAAGAGACATATTGAAAAGAGGAAAGAGAGAAAAGAGCACCATTTTCCCATTGTAAATAAGAAGATTGTTGAGATGCTCATTGTCTGCTTGTCTTGTCATTTTGATTATGGGATAGCTCCTGTATCATGTGCAAGGGGTACCCCGTTGGCGGTTCTCTATGATACACATGTACTTACTATGACAAGAACTTACAAGTGACTAAAGTTGAGTAGCATGAGGTGCGGCCCTCGTATTAAAGGGACATGAGATTGCCAACTTATACTTTTTCAAGCATATACTCCATAGTTTGTTCACTTTAACCTTAATCACTTCAAGATGCTTATGATAGGGGCAATGAGGGCTGAAAGCTAACAACTACCATAATTTTTGGAAGCTCTTTTTGAAACTTCAAATCCCTGCTTCCCTTTATGAAGGGCCTTTCTTCCAATATTATATTGATTCTCCACCTTCTACTCTTAGGCACCAGTTAAGAGAGCTGATGACCCACATGTATAGGGGATCGCAACAGTCTTCGCGGGTAGTATTACCCAATTTATTGATTCGACACAAGGGGAGCCAAAGAGTACTTGCAAGCCTTAACAACTGAGTTGTCAATTCAGCTGCACCTGGAAATAGTTCTTGCTCATAGAAGTTTATTAGTAGCAACAGTTTGTAGTAGCAACAACAAAGCAACAGTGAAACAAGAGCAATAGTAACAGTAATGGTAATAGTAGGATTCGAGTGCGGTAGACATAGCGATGGATGGACGGGCGTTTCATGGACGAGTCTAAACATGTAACTTCAAGATCTAGGGCATTGCAGATAAATAATAACAAGCATCCAAGTACTAAACAATCCTAGGCTTGTGTCAACACCCGGATTTTTAATCCCAGTTTCCTGTTATGCCATACCTCGCAATCCCAGGATTACCATTTTTGCGAGACATAACAGAATTGTATACCATAGTACATCATCCATTACAAACCATACATAAGGTCTTACACAAATAAGGATCTCATGATCCAGTTCTTAATACAACTCAAGCAGCAGAATACGTAATAATAACGGTAGCGTAGGCGAAGCTCCATCTTCGGGGTCACAGGCAATGCTGACGATGGGAGATGATCCTAGTTGTCGTAACCTTCCTGGGGTCCATCCTCCAGGTACTCCTCTTCATAGTCTGGCCACGGGAATAGGAAGGGACAAAGCCATGAGTACTCTTTAAGTACTCGCAAACTAATACTAACAAGTGAAGGGGGTTTTTGGTAGTAGGACACTAAGCTCTAGGGTTGTTTTGCAAAAATCCAGATTTACATCTACTAAGTTTAGAAACGAAGAAAGCTAGTTGAATTTTTATAACACCTAAGTGGGAACTCGTATTTCATATCACAACTCTGTTGTGGTGAAGTCAAAATCTCAATTCATTTCACAAGTTATTTTGAAAACATCTGACGGGGGAACAATATGGCCACTCTAACTGTCCATAACTACGGACGCGGCTATTCGAATAGTTTGACACTCTGCAAAGATTGTACACTTTCACCACAACATTCGATACATCCATGAGGAACAAATCCTGAATTCCCCATACTCAGTATGCGGATAATCAATCCTAACCTTTCAATTACACGCCGTAGTATAAGCACCTCTCCTGTGAGTTTGGCCTACCAACCATGACCAACTGTTATCTTGGGTACTGCACAGGTGGACAATCTTCACAAGGTAGCCTCAGCTCATACCTTGGCCGGTGAGGGAACCAATACTAAGATATATAAGTTTCCAGTCAAGCCCTACCCAATTCTCAGGTATTGTGGTTGTACAGTAAAATTGGAATGGTATCGCATCCAGACAACCATCAGTTTTATAAAGGGCTAAGGCTCATGCCTCAATATTTTCATCACCAAAATCATCTGGTGTTCGGAAACACATGTCAAAACATCTCAATAGAATGATCCATCATTCAAAGGTTTTCATAACCATTTTTCCACCAAGTATTCCCATCTAAAGTTGATCAAGTTTTATGCTTAGCACTAGCACCTACAAGTGGGGGTAAGTACTAATGATGGGTGGTAACTAGTGGAGTTTAACTAAGTTCAATCTCATGCCTTAGGATGACATAAAGATTATCTAGCTTAGGCCAAGTTTTATGATCTTTATGCAACCTTCCATTATCTTTCTAGTATCTACAATTCACTGAAGTAAGCTCTAAGTACTAGCTTTGATAAAGAAATAAAGTATAAAGCTTGCAAGAAAAACTAGGATTGGGTATCATCAAATGTGTCTAACCAAGCATGGTTAGTGCATTGCATAGGTTATTTAACTCTCATAATTGCAAGTGTTAGCTTGCATAGGTAAAGTATCTTGCAAGTATTGGCTTGCATCATTGTCAGTATAAGCTTGCCTTGTGCAGAGTAGTGGTTGAAGTTCTTCTCGGCTTCTTCTTCGTAGTATCCTCCTTCTTCCTCGTATCCTTGGTCGGTACTAGCGTCCATAAATAAATACGAGGTACACAATCACCAAACAATACTTAACTATTTTCAATCATCACACAAAAGGGTCCTATAGATGATCTAGCATCATCACTAACATTACAAGATTAAGGCTTGGTTTAATTTCTTTTATTTTTAGAAAAGTAATTTCTACTCATTGAAAAACTACTTAAGATTTAATATTCTCCAAACCAAACATGGGATCATGTTGACACATGTCATCACCACACATTTAAGTACATGGGAATGTGATTTAAAGTGGTGTCACAATTTAATAAGATTTAACCTTTTATTTTAAATAAAAATAAATGACTAGAAATGCCTATGTGGCATTATTTTATTACTTGAACATTATTTATGTAAGTAAACCCACATATTTTTATATATTCTGAAAGGTATGATCAAATGTGATTTTTGAGAGTTGGAATCAACTCAAAATCTATTATGGTCTAATTTTGAAAAATGTTTGAATGCAGAAAAGGTTCTGCCTTGTTATTTTTACTAAGGTTGATCTATAGATTCAAATGATTTGAATCCAACGGTCTTGGATTAAGCATTTCAAAACCTTTCTAACAAAATTGGTTTCATTCAATTTGGTTCATTGAATCGAGCTGGGTTGATTTTTGAAACTAGGTACAGAACAGTGTTTGAATGAAAATGGAAAAATCCAAATTCAAACGATTGGGCTGCGCGAGAACTGTTAGTGGGCCGGCCTGCTACTCACAACGTGGTGCGAAGAGGTACGGGGCAATGTGGTGCGTTGGATCTAGTTCTAATCCGACGGCTCGGGTTCATCGTCCATGTCGGGCAGCGCCGGCGAGACAGAACCCTAACGCGGAAGGTGGGGGTCGTCAGGGGCTCACCGGGGCTCAGGCGAGGTCGGCGAGGCGGGCGAACGACGACGTCGAACCTCCTCATACCGGCGGCTTCTCTTGGGGCGGCTCCAATCGCTGGCTCCCTTCTGCACCAGCAGCGGCGGGATCCGGCCAAATTCCGGCGATGCGCTGCTCACCTTGGTCCGGGAACGGGGTGGAACGATCATGAGGAGAGGAGCGCGAGATGGTGTGAAGAGTTTAAGCGGGGGAGGCCTCTATTTATAGTCTCGACGGTGAGACCGAACGGGATGGGCAGGCGACATTGGCGACATGGCTATGGGCAGCTAGAGGCATGGTGTGGCATCCCGCAAAAACCACTACTAGAAAATCGCGTTGTTTTTGTGCATTGTATCATCATGACCGCATGCTCATGTCATCATGCCTCATTGCATTTGTGCATCGTCATCATCATGCATGGTTTTTGTCTAAACTATTTCCGAAACGCCTAGTTTTGTTTTCTAAATACTCCCGCCTTTATTCAAATTAAAACCCGGGTCTCCAGAGTATTTTGTTTTGTCTACCCACGGATTTCAAACGCCCCGTTTTAAATAATAAAATACTTATTTTATGTTAGGGGCAGCCGTACCGGGCCGATCCGACCCACTCGGCCACCCCAGTTCAAAAACCCTACCTACCCTAGAACACCCGGAACCTATGCTACCAGATAACCTACCCAGCCCCCCCTCCACCTCACCCTGACCAATCCCCTCTCGCCACCTCATCTCTCATCTCTCCCCCACCCAATCACACGCTGCCACCTCACCTACCCCCACCTCTCTCACCCCACTCCCCACTCCCCCAGCCCCAACCACACACACACGCCACCACCCGGACCTGGTCCAACCCACGCCCCTGGACCCACCCCCACAGCGGCCCCCACACAACAGACGCGCCCCACGCCACACCCCCCGCGCCCGACCATCCCTCACCCCGCCTCTGCTCTCCTCGCGCCGCCAGGAGCGCCTCGCCAGTGCGTCGCCCCTCCGGCCGACCGCCTCCTGGGCACGACCACGACGCCGCCCTCACCTTCCTGTTAAGTTCCGCCGCCACCCTCCTCCTCTAGCCGGCCCTCCCTGTTCCCTGTCGGGCCCAACATCCGCCGGCGACCGCCACCCTTGGTCGTGGCCCCGTTGTTCCCCCATCGAGCACACCTCTGCAGGACCAGCGCCGCCCCCTACTGCTGCGGCTTCCTCTTGGCTGCGCCACCGCCGCCGGCAGGCGACCTCGCCCACCCCTCCGCCAAGCTCCGCGCCGCCTTCGCCGGCGCTCCACCCACTTTCTCCACTTCGTGCAGAGCCGCCGCCGGCGAGCTCCTCCGCAGTCCTCGCCGCCGAGCTTGGTCCCGCCTCCTCCGCCAGTCACCGCTGCCGCCACCCTCTTCCTCGTTGCAGGGCTCCACCCTGGCTCTCCCTTCTTCGCCGACGGCCACAGGAGCTCGCTCAGGCCGCCATCTCGCCGGCCAGTGGCCTCCTCCCTCGTTCCTGGTCGCCACCGTCCTCCGGCACGCCGTCGCGCGCGACCGCGGCGCTGCAAGATGCCACTGCCTCGGGCCCCTGCCTCCTCCGGCCAGCGACGGATTCCTCTGCGACGCCCGTGCGTCCCCTCCTGGCCGCATGAGCTTGCCCATCGGCTACTGGATGGGTCCTATCATCGTCGTGTTGCTACGTCCGTAGCTGCATAGTTCCGCCTCGCCAAGTTTGTCCGATGCTGGGACCTTCTATCCAGCTGCGACATCTGGAGTCGAGCACGGTGCTACTAGAAGGCCTCGATGCCTAATCACAAGAACTCCCTCTCGGATCACCGAGAACTCCTGCACGGAACCCCAAGTCCTCCATCGAGTATTCGAGAACCCTAGATCTGAAGGTTCGAAGACCAAGCCTCGACACCCCGAAACCGGTGCCACGCCAAGACCTCCTATCCGGATCCGAAGACCGAACCCGGGCATGCCAAATTCTTCGGCCCGAAGGACACAGATGCGACAAGTACTTCTTCCTGGATCTGATGCCCGAGAACCCGGACGCCAAGGTCGTCGACACGGATTCTCCAAGTACTTCCTCGCGGACGCCAAGTTCTTCACCCCGAATGCCAAGACTGACTCGATGGCGCGGACCCGACAAGATCTTCGCGACGGCAAGATCGACCGCTTGGACCCAAGTTCTCCTCGTGTATCTGAACCTCGCCGATCCCGGCGCCCAAACTCTTCGGACCGTCAAGCTCTCCTTCCCGAAGACCGATCCCTGAACCCAAAACCCTCGGAACCCCAAGATCGCCGAGACCCCCCATGTGTGATCCCCTTTCCGAGCCCTATTTTATAAATTGTAATATAAACTCATGCATATTAAATTGACATGCTTGCATACATATTTGGTGGTTTGGGGGCATTATGCCAATTCATCTCATAATTAAATATGGAGTCTATATGCGGGATATCTTTGTCTTATTCCGGACTCCATTTAAATTGGTGTAGCGAACCGGTGCTATCTTTTGCCATGTTAAGACAACATTTAAAATGCGGGGTATCTAAACAACTAGAACCATATATTTAATTGTCGGGACCCCGGTTCCGCTTAATAGTGCCTAATTGCATCGCATCTTTGCCATGCCATACATCATACATGCATCATGCCCGATCTTCTGCCGTAGTATTAAATATTGCATCCGGTGTTTCTTCTAGTGTTTTGCTTATTCGCGGATAAGGCCGTTGAGTTGATGTGAGCTTCGCCCCGACCTTCGGATGAACCTTCGGCAATGTTTTTCAGGCGAGCATCTCCCCCTTTCTACCTATCTTACTTTTATAGTATTTGTTCCCTCCTGTTGATCTATTGCTATCTGTGTTGCGATGCTCTAGTTTTCGTACCCGTGATATCCCTTGCAGCCTTATATTGCCTTGGACACCTCCTATTACCTGTTGTTTGGTAGATAGTTGGACCTGCGCGTCGTAGTCGCTTGCTCAAGTGCTGTTGCGTGTCGTCAAGTACCACAGTTGTTGGAGTATTGCCGCATGTTTAATGTTGGAGATGATCATAACTTTAATTATTGTTTAATAACTAAAATTGAAGTAGGTAATGCAGAGGCACAGGTGGGCAATAGATGTTATTTGGTTGTTAACCGTCCACTTGTGTCCCGTAGGACCCCGAGTACTTGATACCTGTTCCTTGAATATTCGCGCTATCCACATCCGGGAGGATTATGGGACCCCCTGAGCCAGAGCTTGATTCATTCTTATTTCTTGGGGCCACAAACTAGTTTGAGGTTTTATTTACTATCCTGTACTTATGCCATGCTTTACTGCTTTATTTAAAATTGTGCGAGGTACTGCACCTGTACTGTTTAGGGAAGCGGAGTGTTTTCGCGGTATCGACAAGCCCAGTCACATTTTCGGGTTCCCAGTCGTTTACAGCCACTGGCGCAAACCTTGAGTCCATCTCGGAGTCGGCTAACTTCGTTGCGGGTGTACTCAATGGGGTGGCCCCCTGAAATATTTCTGAATCCTGTGATTGCTTTGTCGTGAATGCCTTGTTGGGTTTTGATTTGGTTTTTCCGAGGTTGATAGAGTGTGTGTTGCTATTTGTGCACTCCTGCAGGGTAAAACTTTCTGAAAGCCGTGTCCGCGGTTATGGACGACTTGGAGCACAGTATCTCGATCATAGACAACTATAACTGAAGTAGTGCTATAAATTTGACTTTACAATGACTAGTAATCAGCTTCACTATAATGGAATGGCTACATAAAATTGCCAACAATTGCTTGTCTGGGTTGTCGCTTGCTACCATTGTACCTGACTAGTAAGTATTGCAACTATAACGGAATGGCTAAATAAAAGTAACAACAACTGCTGGGTTTGGGATATCTCATGCTAATTGTATTTGACTAGTAAGTGTCGCAACTACAACGGAATGGTTAAATAAAAATTGCCCACTGCTTATTATATCAGGATGATTATCTATACTTGACTAGTAATTGCTGCAATGATAACTGAATAAATAAAACTGCCAACTGTGTGAGTTCCTCGGTTGACTTCCTCGTTTGGTATCGAGGGGGAAACACCAGGATGGTTTGTTTGGTGGTAGTATCAGGTTGGTTCTGAATAGGTCTTTCTTATCCCTCTCTGATAGCCGACAGTTATCTCGAGTCTCTATAGGTTGTTTAGTGCATGCCGCGCGGCCGCTCAGTCCACCATACCTATGTAGGCGAGGACCGCCGAATTCTAGTCTCGCCGTGTACTGGCCTCAGTACTGACGCTCCTCTTTTTCCTTTGCCCTTTTGTCGGCACCCCTTTTGTTTAAGCAGGTTTTGAGATCGACGTCGTTAGCAGGGTTACCCTTCCGGCTTGGCCTGGGCAGGGTTATGGACGCCATTGGTTATTCTTCAGGGCTCTTAGCCCCATTTGCATCTTGTCCGTAGCTGGACGCTCTATCGTTTTCTAGGTGATTTGGATCTTTGTTCTGTATATCTGTATTCTTGACTCATGGAGTCGTGTTGTATATATATATCTGTTCTGTGGGTCCCATCGAGGACTGTTGAGTATTGTTATTACTTTGTTTTCCACCCGCACGAAAGTTCCTGGTGGGCACCTTTGAATCGTTTCTATGCGGGTTTGGCGGGTTTCGCTAAAACTTGCATAGGGCCGATTCTGAGGGTGTTACAGAGTGGTATCAGAGCTCAGCAGTTGCGATACCCCACAAGTCCAGCCTGTAGGATAACCTAGCTAACGGCCGAAGTAGAGTGTCAAAACTAATTTTGAAAAATCGCTTGGATAGATCTGATTAGGTCTTCTTTTACTCCTTACCCCTGTGCTATTCTCCTCTTACCTCTGCGTGTTTTGAATCCGCTCTCTTCTCTTTCTTCGAGTCCAGGAATTCTCGTGGTTGGGTTTTCGTCGTACCTTCAGGGTTTCGCTTCCTCCTTGGGTAACGGTGATGCTACATCTGGTCTTCTTGCTATCCGAGGAATCCTTCGTCTGGTGGACTTCTCTTTGTTCCTTCTTGTGCCTTCCGGTGTTTTCCGACGCGACGACATCATCTACGCCAGATCCGATGCAGAGTCTGCATCACTCCTTTGTTTCTGAACCTCGATTGTCGAGATCTTCAGTCTGATTCTGAGAGTTGGTTGCATAATTCTCCTATTCATGTGCATAGTAATGCTTTGGGTGCGCGATGGACTGATCACCATCCGACTACTCGTATCATTCGCTCTTGTGCATTGAATGGTGGATCGATGCAATTTTTACTCTTTCCACAGAAGTTAGAGGTGGCCTTATCTTTTGATACCTTTACCTCCATCTTTGTTTCTCCGGAGTGTTCTCTCGACGAATGGGGAACAATCCTTGTTGGTGGTGTCGCCATTTTCAAGCTGAAGAAAGAACCATTGTTAGTGGTGTCGCGAGGATCTACACGAAGCGGGAAGGATCAGATCGTCGGCCTTCTTCCCTGTACCATGAGGCGGATCTCGAGGGCGAGATCCATTGTTAGTGGTGTCGAATTGTGGCATCCCGCAAAAACCACTACTAGAAAATCGCGTTGTTTTTGTGCATTGTATCATCATGACCGCATGATCATGTCATCATGCCTCATTGCATTTGTGCATCGTCATCATCATGCATGGTTTTTGTCTAAACTATTTCCGAAACGCCTAGTTTTGTTTTCTAAATACTCCCGCCTTTATTCAAATTAAAACCCGGGTCTCCGGAGTATTTTGTTTTGTCTACCCACGGATTTCAAACGCCCCGTTTTATATAATAAAATACTTATTTTATGTTAGGGGCAGCCGTACCGGGCCGATCCGACCCAGTCGGCCACCCCAGTTCAAAAACCCTACCTACCCCAGAACACCCGGAACCTATGCTACCAGATAACCTACCCAGCCCCCCCTCCACCTCACCCTGACCAATCCCCTCTCGCTACCTCATCTCTCATCTCTCCCCCACCCAATCACACGCTGCCACCTCACCTACCCCCACCTCTCTCACCCCACTCCCCACTCCCCCAGCCCCAACCACACACACACGCTACCACCCAGACCTGGTCCAACCCACGCCCCTGGACCCACCCCCGCAGCGGCCCCCACACGACAGACGCGCCCCACGCCACAACCCCCGCGCCCGACCATCCCTCACCCCGCCTCTGCTCTCCTCGCGCCGCCAGGAGCGCCTCGCCAGCGCGTCGCCCCTCCGGCCGACCGCCGCCTGGGCGCGACCACGCCGCCGCCCTCACCTTCCTGTTAAGTTCCGCCGCCACCCTCCTCCTCTAGCCGGCCCTCCCTGTTCCCTGTCGGGCCCAGCATCCGCCGGCGACCGCCACCCTTGGTCGTGGCCCCGTCGTTCCCCCATCGAGCACACCTCTGCAGGACCAGCGCCGCCCCCCACTGCTGCAGCTTCCTCTTGGCTGTGCCACCGCCGCCGGCAGGCAACCTCGCCCACCCCTCCGCCAAGCTCCGCGCCGCCTTCGCCGGCGCTCCACCCACTTTCTCCACTGCGTACAGAGCCGCCGCTGGCGAGATCCTCCGCATTCCTCGCCGCCGAGCTTGGTTCCGCCTCCTCCGCCAGTCACCGCTGCCGCCACCCTCTTCCTCGTTGCAGGGCTCCACCCTGGCTCTCCCTTCTTCGCCGACGGCCACAGGAGATCGCTCAGGCCGCCATCTCGCCGGCCAGTGGCCTCCTCCCTCGTTCCTGGTCGCCACCGTCCTCCGGCACGCCGTCGCGCGCGACCGCGGCGCTGCAAGATGCCACTGCCTCGGGCCCCTGCCTCCTCCGGCCAGCGACGGATTCCTCTGCGACGCCCGTGCGTCCCCTCCTGGCCGCATGAGCTTGCCCATCGGCTACTGGATGGGTCCTATCATCGTCGTGTTGCTACGTCCGTAGCTGCATAGTTCCGCCTCGCCAAGTTTGTCCGATGCTGGGACCTTCTGTCCAGCTGCGACATCTGGAGTCGAGCACGGTTCTACTAGAAGGCCTCGATGCCTAATCACAAGAACTCCCTCTCGGATCACCGAGAACTCCTGCACGGAACCCCAAGTCCTCCATCGAGTATTCGAGAACCCTAGATCTGAAGGTTCGAAGACCAAGCCTCGACACCCCGAACCCGGTGCTGCGCCAAGACCTCCTATCCGGATCCGAAGACCGAACCCGGGCATGCCAAATTCTTCGGCCCGAAGGACACAGATGCGACAAGTACTTCTTCCTGGATCTGATGCCCGAGAACCCGGACGCCAAGGTCGTCGACACGGATTCTCCAAGTACTTCCTCGTGGACGCCAAGTTCTTCACCCCGAATGCCAAGACCGACTCGATGGCGCGGACCCGACAAGATCTTCGCGACGGCAAGATCGACCGCTTGGACCCAAGTTCTCCTAGTTTTTCTGAACCTCGCCGATCCCGGCGCCCGAACTCTTCGGACCGTCAAGCTCTCCTTCCCGAAGACCGATCCCTGAACCCAAAACCCTCGGAACCCCAAGATCGCCGAGACCCCCCATGTGTGATCCCCTTTCCGAGCCCTATTTTATAAATTGTAATATAAACTCATGCATATTAAATTGACATGCTTGCATACATATTTGGTGGTTTGGGGGCATTATGCCAATTCATCTCATAATTAAATATGGAGTCTATATGCGGGATATCTTTGTCTTATTCCGGACTCCATTTAAATTGGTGTAGCGAACCGGTGCTATCTTTTGCCATGTTAAGACAACATTTAAAATGCGGGGTATCTAAACAACTAGAACCATATATTTAATTGTCGGGACCCCGGTTCCGCTTAATAGTGCCTAATTGCATCGCATCTTTGCCATGCCATACATCATACATGCATCATGCCCGATCTTCTGCCGTAGTATTAAATATTGCATCCGGTGTTTCTTCTAGTGTTTTGCTTATTCGCGGATAAGGCCGTTGAGTTGATGTGAGCTTCGCCCCGACCTTCGGATGAACCTTCGGCAATGTTTTTCAGGCGAGCATCTCCCCCTTTCTACCTATCTTACTTTTATAGTATTTGTTCCCTCCTGTTAATCTATTGCTATCTGTGTTGCGATGCTCTAGTTTTCGTACCCGTGATATCCCTTGCAGCCTTATATTGCCTTGGACACCTCCTATTACCTGTTGTTTGGTAGATAGTTGGACCTGCGCGTCGTAGTCGCTTGCTCAAGTGCTGTTGCGTGTCGTCAAGTACCACAGTTGTTGGAGTATTGCCGCATGTTTAATGTTGGAGATGATCATAACTTTAATTATTGTTTAATAACTAAAATTGAAGTAGGTAATGCAGAGGCACAGGTGGGCAATAGATGTTATTTGGTTGTTAACCGTCCACTTGTGTCCCGTAGGACCCCGAGTACTTGATACCTGTTCCTTGAATATTCGCGCTATCCACATCCGGGAGGATTATGGGACCCCCCTGAGCCAGAGCTTGATTCATTCTTATTTCTTGGGGCCACAAACTAGTTTGAGGTTTTATTTACTATCCTGTACTTATGCCATGCTTTACTGCTTTATTTAAAATTGTGCGAGGTACTGCACCTGTACTGTTTAGGGAAGCGGAGTGTTTTCGCGGTATCGACAAGCCCAGTCACATTTTCGGGTTCCCAGTCATTTACAGCCACTGGCGCAAACCTTGAGTCCGTCTCGGAGTCGGCTAACTTCGTTGCGGGTGTACTCAATGGGGTGGCCCCCTGAAATATTTCTGAATCCTGTGATTGCTTTGTCGTGAATGCCTCGTTGGGTTTTGATTTGGTTTTTCCGAGGTTGATCGAGTGTGTGTTGCTATTTGTGCACCCCTGCAGGGTAAAACTTTCTGAAAGCCGTGTCCGCGGTTATGGACGACTTGGAGCACAGTATCTCGATCATAGACAACTATAACTAAAGTAGTGCTATAAATTTGACTTTACAATGACTAGTAATCTGCTTCACTATAATGGAATGGCTAAATAAAATTGCCAACAATTGCTTGTTTGGGTTGTCGCTTGCTACCATTGTACCTGACTAGTAAGTATTGCAACTATAACGGAATGGCTAAATAAAAGTACCAACAACTGCTGGGTTTGGGATATCTCATGCTAATTGTATTTGACTAGTAAGTGTCGCAACTACAACGGAATGGTTAAATAAAAATTGCCCACTGCTTATTATATCAGGATGATTATCTATACTTGACTAGTAGTTGCTGCAATGATAACTGAATAAATAAAACTGCCAACTGTGTGAGTTCCTCGGTTGACTTCCTCGTTTGGTCTCGAGGGGGAAACACTAGGATGGGTTTGTTTGGTGGTAGTATCAGGTTGGTTCTGAATAGGTCTTTCTTATCCCTCTCTGATAGCCGACAGTTATCTCGAGTCTCTATAGGTTGTTTAGTGCATGCCGCGCGACCGCTCAGTCCACCATACCTATGTAGGCGAGGACCGCCGAATTCTAGTCTCGCCGTGTACTGGCCTCAGTACTGACGCTCCTCTTTTTCCTTTGCCCTTTTGTCGGCACCCCTTTTGTTTAAGCAGGTTTTGAGATCGACGTCGTTAGCAGGGTTACCCTTCCGGCTTGGCCTGGTCAGGGTTATGGACGCCATTGGTTATTCTTCAGGGCTCTTAGCCCCATTTGCATCTTGTCCGTAGCTGGACGCTCTATCGTTTTCAAGGTGATTTGGATCTTTGTTCTGTATATCTGTATTCTTGACTCATGGAGTCGTGTTGTATATATATATCTGTTCTGTGGGTCCCATCGAGGACTGTTGAGTATTGTTATTACTTCGTTTTCCACCCGCACAAAAGTGCCTGGTGGGCACCTTTGAATCGTTTCTATGCGGGTTTGGCGGGTTTTGCTAAAACTTGCATAGGGCCGATTCTGAGGGTGTTACACATGGCCGAGGGTGGCGATCGATCGATGGTCTCCTGGCGATGCTCTATGGCTTTAATGCGTGTGTAGGGGCGGTGGCAAACGGTCTGGAACGCTCAACGTTCTGCGCGGCAGAGGCGGCGTCTTCGACGGCGAGTGGTGGCTACGGGGCACGGGCGGTGAAATGGGCATGTCTGGCGTGTTCCTGGAATGGTGGGGAGCATGTTGGCAGGCGGCGAGGGCTCGAGGTGGTCGGGTTGCGTGGGAACGATGCGTGCTCTGCGGCGCACGTCGGCATGGTCGACAACGGCACGGGCGCGGCATTCCTGGCGGTTCTGGGCATTGTCTGCGAGGCAGGGCTGGTCGAGAGGGGGCGGTGAGGCATGGGCTACCTCCCAGACATGCTGGCTAGGCTTGGTGCTTCTCCTAGATTGCTGTCGACATGTGGGTGGCAAGGGTGCACTCGGCCTGCTCACCATTGATGACAATGGCTAGCTTACAGTGGTGCTAGGGATTAGTTTAGGTTGTTAGATGATCTACTAAGGCTAGTGGTGTCCAGAGAGGGAACAAGTTAGCCCAGAATCACTTCTCACTATAGTGTTTTGATTTTATTTGATTTGAATCAGCAAGGTGTTTGATGAAATGGCCGCATGAATTCAAGTTTTGAATTTTGAAAAGATTTTTGGTGGGTGTGCTAGGCATGTGCTGGTGAGTCTGTAGATGCTTGGGTTTTGAAAGTTTAGCTTGCTTGAGTGGTTTTTGAAAAAGTGGGATCGTCCCATATGATATATATTCAATTTGGAATTGTCATTTAAACTATGCATTTGAATGTTTCTGGATGATCACAAGGTGGTCCTTGATACTTTGTTATGAGTACTATCAAGGGGTGCAAAGATCCAAACAAGTTTTTGTTAAGTTCTAAAAGTTAGAGACAACCAAAGTAGGCATGGGAGTTAATTTGGCAAAAGTGACCATTCCTTTATTTTGTTTGTTTTGATTTTTTTGTCTTTGCGAAAAGTGTGGGGATTGTTTAGATGATGTTCATTTCACCTAAGAATCATTTTACAAGCAAAGAAACATACAAGCAAGGTAATTCAAAAGAATCCAAATTGTCATGCTTACACATATGCATGCTTTCATATTTTTATTTAGAAAAGTTTTTGTTAACCCTAATTTTGATGATTAGAGTTTGATGATTCTAGTTTAATATTTTTGGGATGTTACAGCCTGTGCTCCAAATATAGTCATACATGCTCGCAATGAGAACTTGCACAACATATTTTGTCCAGCTAGCCGGTGGCAGCGGGGCCTTTAGGGTACTATTAGAAATTAAGGTTCTCCTTTTAATAGAGCACCGGAGCAAAGCATTAACACTCCATGAACACATGTGATCCTCACACCATAGCCATCCCCTCCGGTTGTCCCAATTATTGTCACTTTGGGGCCTTTGGATCCGGACAATGATATGTGTACACAACTTGCAGATAAGATCACAAACAATACTATCATAATGATTCAATAATAAGTTTAGATCTGAGATCATGGCACTCGGGCCCTAGTGACAAGCATTAAGCACAACAAGTTGCAACAAAGTCAAATAGCACTAATATAGATACTAGGCACTATGCCCTAACAGATCTTATTCGATTACATGATAGAACTCATCCAATCCCTACCATCCCCAAGCCTACAGCGGGGGATTACTCACTCATGGGTGAGGGAAACATCGATGGTTGATGGAGATGCGTTGGTGATGACGATGGCGATGATCCTCTCCAAATTTCCCGTCCCAGCAGGGTGCCAAAACGGAGTTTCTGGATCCGAATCTTGGTTTCTGGTGGCGGCAGCGGAGCGGAACTCTTTCTGGAAAACTATCGAACTCCCCTAAGTTTTTAGGTAGAAGACAACTTATAGGCGCGGAGGGAGGCCGAGGAGCTGCCTGGGGTGTACAAACCCCCTCCAGGTGCGGGGTTAGGTGGGCCCGTTCCTGGGGTGGGTCTGGGCCCCCCATGCCTCCTCTCTGTCTCCCCTTCTGGCTCCGTGGATCTTCTGGTGAAAAATAGTTTTTGGCATATTTTCCGGAATTTTTCCTGATAGTTGATTTTCTGCACAAAAACAAGTCACCAAGGTAATTCTGCTGAAAACAGCATCAGTCCGTGTTAGTTGTATCCAAATCACACAAGTTTAGAGAATAAACAATAGCAAAGTGCTCGAGAAAGTAGATACATTTTGGACGTATCAACTCCCCCAAGCTTAGCTTATTGCTTGTCCTCAAGCAATTTAGTTGAAAACTGAGTGCGATAAAAGAACTTTCATGAACACTTTTCTTCATATGATGTAAATATTCTCAGCACAGGAGTATATGCTTAGACAATTAATAATAAGTAGTATGCAACTAAGTCTACTCAATAGTCATTGCAAGCTATGAAGAGGAACCAACTCAATAATAATAAATAGCATGAAACATAAACATAAGCAACATTGCAATGCTCATAATAAGGTATGATAGAGTGGTATCTCGCTTGCCTTTGTTTGAAGAGCACAATATAAATGCCAAGGCACCTCTGAAGTTCACATGAAGACTAGAGGTAAAAATATCAGAGATACAAGCATCAAAGTCATGACATAATTAACCAAGTTTTGGAACAAACACAAGAATGACAACTATGCTCTCAAGAAGGTGCTCATAGAATAAGTGGTGACTCAACAAAATTGTGGAAAATGTTTTGTGAAGGTTTGAAAGGCTTCCTAATGCTGAAAAGGAAGGTACTCGTTAGCTTTGAGCTCTCATTGCCCCTATCATAGGCATCTTCGTGTGGTTAAGGTGAAAGTGAGGTCCACTCTGAATCATATGCTTGACAGACCATAGGCTGAAAATCCCAAGTCCCTTGAGTACGAGGGACGCTCCGCATGCTACTCAACTTTGGTCACCTGAAAGTTCTTGTCATTGTAAATACATGCATATCATTGAGAACCGCCAACGGGTTACCCCTTGCATATGGTACAGGAGCTTTCCCATAACCAAAATGACAAGGCAAGCAGACAATGAGCATCTCAGAAATCTTTTTTATTTACCATATGCATAGGTTTTTATTGAGGATGCTTAATAGATGCTCAATATGGTGATGCTGCAAGTTTCCACCATGATTAGGCATGGCTTAGGCTAGCGGCCCAGGCATTTCTCTAACACTATGTATAAACTCCATGAACTCACAACTTCCCCTTTTATTTCACATCCTTGACATCCGTAAACAAAATAGCAAAGTATCAACTAGATAGAATTATCCAAAAAAGTGTTGAAAGCGTTCCCCATGACAACACGGTTCTGCTGACTCCCAGCATATAATAAGCAAGCATATAACTTTCATGGACTAGTCACAATGGTTCAAGATTATTAAGCGCAAGGAATAAAGTGTGCCATCAAGTTCGTGAGAGATTTACTAACTAACTTTCTCAAAACAGACAAACATTTTATTTTGGAAGAAAACACGGCATATAGAATATGCACTGAAGTAGCAAATAATGCTAATGGATAGGTATGGTGGACACAGCTGGCAATATTGGTTTTGAGGAGTTGGAAGCACAGGTGGAGCACATACTCAGTGCAAGTGTGCGGTGACCCAGCATACCACTACATGTGTAGTACACTATAGTTGTTGATATGACATCCACAGAACACCGTTCCGTAAATATCACATCCCTCAGAGTGGTACAACAGAAACATTGCGGGTCCATATTACAAACATACACATGTTATTATTATTATTACAATACTCGAAGTTAAGGACTTCCAAAAGATTCAACTTAAAACCAAAATATAAGTGTTTTAGCGGAAGTTTCAAAGTGAAAACGTAAACTCCAAATTGAGCTCAACAACTTATTGCTATATATTGTTCATGTTGCTCGGCTCAAGTGGCTCCAAGAACTATAGTAATTATTATGACTCTTGGTACTCTCCTCCGTAGACGATATCGTAGTCCTCCCCTTCTACGGCTCCATACAAATTGGGCTCTTCATAGAAGACCTCCTCTTGGCTCTCAGTTGCATACATTGGAGTCTCTTCGGGATCCTCAGAGTCTAAGCAAGGATTCAAAGGAAAGGGTGAGTCACATCTAAAAGAACATTTCATAATCCCTAGTGTTTTGTGTGTTAGATAACAATATCAAGGATTATTTAATGTGTGTTAAAGTGTTGCAGATCTTTACATTGAAAAAGGAAAAGGGAACTGCTTTTGGGGGGCGGATAATCCGCCCCTCCCCATATCTAGAAGGGCGCAAACCCCAGAGAGGGGGCGGAGAATTGGCCGGATTTTCCGGCATGGGCGGATAGTCCGCCCCTGGAGGGGGCGGATAATCCGTCCCTCGAGGATTTTCACCAAGTCTGGACCTGCGTCGCTCTCTGTATGGGGGGCAGATTTTCCCCCGGACATTCCGGCTCGGGGGCGGAGTTTTCCCCTAGGTCGGATAGTCCGCCCCTTGAGGGGGGCGGATAATCCGCCCCTCAAGGAATTTCGCCAAGTATAGACATGCGTCGCTCTCTGTATGGGGGGCGGACTTTCCCCCGGATTTTTCGTCCTAGGGGCGGAGTTTTCCCCAGGGCGGATAATCCGCCCCTAGTGGGGGCGGATAATCCGCCCCCAAACTTCTTCAATGGCCAGATATGGACAGGGGGTATTTAAGCCTGCCTTCACCCTCCTGCCAGATCTCTTAGTTCATTCGAAAAAGTAAAGATCTGATCTGCAACCTTCATCCAAGAGAGCTCCACCTAGATCCACCCAAAGGCCCCGTCCCTTGGGGAACCGAAGGAGGAGGACTCGATCTTCAACAACTGCAATCAAGCGCTTCATCTCCTCTCCATTCATTTGGAGAATCACCGATATAGTATTTCTTGCAAATACCTAGATCCTTGTTTTGTTTATATTGATAAACCTTGTTCTTGTGACAGCTTGTTGTCATCTCGGGATCCCCCAATTCAGTTGTGGATGTGTGCCCCGGTAGAGTTGTAAAGGCACCAGTTCCCGCCTCGAAGGGTACCAATAGTGGAGAAGGTGGATCAGGCCTTTCATGGCGAGATCCATCAGAGAATAGGGTGAGGCATATTGTGGTGTGGTGGTATTAGAACCGCCCACCCCTCCAACGCAAATGTACTTCCCTTAACAAGGAAGGAACTGCGGTAAAACAAATCCCTGTGTCTCCACGTGCTCCACTATGGTTTCCTCGCTCCTCTCTTTACGTGCTTAGTAGCTAGGTTTGCATATAGGGAAATTCTCGTAGTTGCATATCTAGAGAATTTACTTTGTGTCAAGCCTAAAATTGAAAAAGAACTAAAAATTGAGTAGCACCTATTCACCCCCCTCTAGGTTCCCATACGATCCTTTTCAATTGGTATCAGAGCCCCAGCTCTTAATTCGGGCTTAACCGCCTAAGAGAAGTATGGGTTCCAAGAGAGATGGGAGTGATGCTACGGAGGTAGTCACCATGAACGATCTCAAGACGTTGGAAACAACCTTGGTGAGTTCAATGGAGGCTAAGATTGAAGATATGCGTCAATTCATAATGCGTCTCCCCACATCCGCAACATCACTCCATCTAACTCTGAGGCTACCACTCCGCAATCCAAGGAAACGGGTAAAACCGATTCCAAAGATAACGAAGTGGTTGGTGATGGCACTAGCAAGAGCTCCTCCTCGAAAAAGGATAGTGGTAAGGAAGGATACAATGAGGTTTCCCATGTGTATTCTCCTAATCCACCTATCCCTCACCCACATATACATAATAGGGGTGATCCACCCAAACTTTCAGCATCTACTTTCATTCAATGGCAATTTTTGATGAAGTCTCATGTGTGAAGTTCCTCCATTGTGTTGTGGAAAATTATCGAGAATGGTCTTCATGTTGGAGATCCCAACAATCTAACAAGAAGAGAGGTTGTTGATAGTCAACTCAAAGCTACAGCTCTAGACATGATACAGCTTGGTGTGGGTGACAAAGACATGCCACACATTCAGCATCTTAGTACAACTAAGGAAGCTTGGGATGCTCTCACCGAGCTCTTCATCGGAAATGAAAGTATGAGAAGGAATAGATATGATGCTTTGAGCAATGAAGTTGAAGGTTTTTATATGTTAGATGGAGAAAACCACAAGGACATGTATAGGAGGCTCAAGGCAATAGCCACCACTTTCAGGAAGCATGGTGCCTCTCACGATGATGATGCATGGATCAAGCGCAAGTATGTCAGTGCTCTTATGCCATTTGAGCCCACAGATTTGAAAAGTCTCCAAGGTAGGCATAACTACCACCTTAGACATCCAATGAGGTAATGCAAGAAATGTCCACTTTCAAAGTGGCTGCCAAGAATGCCGAAGATGCTCGTGCACGAGCTATGGGGATGCAAAAGGGGGTCAACATGGCCTTGAAGACTAGTGTGATTGATCATGATGAATATGCCATAGAAGATATGGACTGTCCCGAGGATATAAAAAGGATCCACGGACAATACCTGGCTCTTTATGCTAGAAACTTTTGGAAAGACCCGGCCAAGGCTAAAGCTAAACTAGAATGCAAGAGTGGAGCTTATGGAAGAAAGGAAAATGGTACCAAGCTAAGAACATGTTTCAACTGTGGAGATCGGCTGCACTTTGTAGCTGAGTGTCCATATAAAAGTAGGGAAGATAATGGAGGAAGACTTATTTTCAAAGACAAGTCAAAGGCTCCACGCAAGAAACAGTTTGTAAATAAGAATGCTCCTTTCAAGAAGCAACCAAAGATTGTTCTAGTGGCTCAAGAAGAATATTCTTCGGGAAGTGAAGATGAGGACGAGGATGATAGCTCTCAAGAGGTGGCTGCACAGTCACCACATCTACATCAACATCTCTATTCGACTCTCCGAACGAAAACGTCATCAACAAGAATGCTACTTGTCTCATGGCAAGAAGTTCCGAGGTAACTACTTCTAACTCTTCTTTTCCTAAGTCTATGATTGACATGGATGATCCTACTAGTCTTAAGGTTAAAGAAGAGATTATTGCCTTGGACTATTTCTTCACTAACATTCAAGGTGAGCACAAAATACGTTTTGAGGCTCTTATGGACCAGCTGGCCCAAAATGAAGCTCTCCTCGAAGAAAAGGGCAGAATTGAAAGGGAGGATGCAATGGAAATTGCATCCTTAAAAAATGCTCTAGAAGAAGAAGAGGCTCGGGTTTCTCTTGAAGAGAGGCTTGAGTCCATTGAGGAGTCACATGAAGAAATAGTGGCTAAGCTTGTTAAGGAACGTGACAATGCAGTCACCAAAGCAAATAAGTTAAAGAAGGAAAAGATTTACTTTGGGGCTGCTCATGATAGACTCTCTGAGGAATTGGAGAAACTTGACATCGCTCACAAGGCATTGAAAAGCGATTTCTCCATTCTCAATGAGTCACATGATCAGCTCCAAATTCGATTTGCCAAGTATGACGTTCCTAGCACATCCAAGTCAACATATATTCACAAGGAGAATGCTAGTGTGGAAGAAGAATTTGTCAAGGACATCACTCCCAAAGATAAGGGTGTTCTTGATGAAGTTCTTGGAAAGCAAAAGTCAAATCTTGGTAAAGAGGGACTTGGGTATGTCACCAAGTACAAGAAGAAGAAAAACAAGAAGAAAAAGACCAAGAATGTTCAATCAAAGACAAGCACCGCTGAGAAGAATGTCACAAAATACAAAACTAAAAATATTGGTTTTGCAGGGTCTCACAATCCAAATTATGAACTCTTTTGTGATTATTATGGCGATGTCTATGCTTATTATGTCGGTCCTTTTGATGAATATGTTGCTTGGTCTATTTGGGTTCCAAAGACCCTTGTTGCTAACATGAGAGGACCCATTGAAAAATGGGTACCTAAAACCAACAAGTAGTTCTCTTGCAGGGCTATGCTTCCGGTGGGTCGAAATTGGTGCTGGATAGTGGATGCACTAGTCATATGACCGGAAGCAAGGAGATCATCATGGAGATGCGTCCCAATCATGATAATATTACAGTCTCCTATGGCGATAAGTCTAAATCTCAGGTATTGGGTCTTGGCAAGGTTGTGGTTTCCCACGATATCTCTCTCGTGGACGTCATGCTTGTTGAGACCCTCGGTTACAACCTTCTTTCTGTTCGTGCCCTTGGAAAGATGGGTTTTGCTATTTTCATTGATGATGATTTGGTGGTACTTTTGTGGAGCAAGTCTCTAAAGATCGCTTTCGTTGGGTAGTCGAAAATGACCTGTATGTGGTGGACTTTTCCGGAAAAACCACTTCGGGTCCGATGTGCCTATTCGGAATGACCGACGTGGGCTGGTTATGGCATTGCCGTTTAGCCCATGTCAACATGAGAACTTTGCAAAGTCTCCACAAGGGTGGCCACATCCTTGGACTAAAAGACAATGTCTCCTTTTCCAAAGATCGTGTGTGCAGGGCTTGTGTTGAAGGAAAAATGCATGACTCTTCCCACAAGAGGAAGACTATTGTGTCTTCAAAGAGAATCTTGGAATTACTTCATGTGGATTTATTTGGTCCTCCATCTCATGCCAGTCTCGGTGGGAACAAATATTGCTTGGTCATTGTCGATGATTACTCAAGATATACATGGGTCTATTTCTTCAAGCTAAAGAGTGAGACTCAACAAACGGTCATTGACTTTTCCAATGAAGTTCAACGTCAACACAATGTTCATATCTTGGCAATAATAAGTGACAACGGCTCCGAATTCAAGAACTACACTTTAATGAGTTTCTAAGTGAAGAGGGGATTAGACATCAATATTCCGCTGCGTACACCCCTCAACAAAATGGTGTAGACGAGAGGAAGAACCGCACTTTGATGGATATGGCAAGATCAATGTTGGCTGAATTTAAGTCTCCTTACAATTTTTGGGCTGAAGCCATATCCACCGCTTGCCACTCATCTAACCGGCTCTACCTCCAAAAAATCTTGGACAAGACTCTGTATGAAATAATTACCGGTAACAAGCCCAACATCTCATACTTCAGGGTATTTGGGTGTAAGTGTTTCTTTCTTATCAAAGGTGTCCGCTTGTCTAAATTTTAGTCCAAGGCTTTAGAAGGTATTTTTGTTGGTTATGGTGCCGAATCCCACACTTATAGAGTCTACAACAAGCTCACCGGGACTATTGTAGAATCTTGTAGTGTGGAGTTCGATGAAAATAACGGCTCCTATGTGGGGCAAGTTGATGTTTGTGATGCAGATGTTGAAATACCCCAAGATGCCATAAGAAGAATGGTCGTGGGATTTTGCCGCCCCATTGAGGAACCCCTTGTGGCGGATCGGGAAGGACAATGCTCCACTTTAGTGGAGCCCTCATCTACACAAGATCAAAAAGCTCCTACTGCTGGAGAAAACTCTACACCAACACCACAACTTTCTGAAGCTCATCAGTCTCCTGGACAAAATGGTAGTCCCAAGCCGGACTATCCGCCCCCTCCACGGGGCGGACAGTCCGCCCCTGGCACTCCAACTCGTCACAGGGGATCAGGAGAAGAAGAAAACAGCCAAGAAGACTCCAGGCCGGATTCTTCGGCCCCCGAGGGTGAATTATCCAGCCCTGGATCTCCCAACTCTGTCAGGCATTCTCAGGAAGAGGAAGTTGTAGCCACATCTCCCATGCCGAATAGTCCGGCCCCACCAAGGGGCGGATTATCCGGCCCTGAAGAAAATGTTCAGCAGCAAGCTCCTGTTGTCAACTCATATCAAGAACAAGGGCAAGGTAGTGGACGCGACAAGGATACAAATGTTGAATCAACCCCTTCTAGAAACATAAGGACACTGAGGCTCGTCGCAAAGCTCGTGCTGATCAGAACCTTGAGCTAAGGGGTCACACTCTTGACAAGGTTGTCGGTGATCTACGAAGAAGGGTGTCTACTAGAAGAGAACTTGCAAGCTTCTGTGATCATCAGGCTCACATTTCTATGGTTGAACCAAAGAAGGTCTTTGATGCTCTTGAAGATCCCAATTGGTTAGTTGCAATGATGAAGAATTAAATAACTTCGAGCGCAACAAAGTTTGGAAGCTTGTTGAGAAACCAAAAGAATGCGGCAATGTTATCGGCAACAAGTGGATTTTCAAGAACAAACAAGATGAAAATGGCATTGTTGTGAGGAACAAAGAAAGACTCGTGGCTCAAGGATTCTCTCAAGTTGAAGGAATTGATTTTGGCAAGACTTATGCTCCTGTGGCATGCCTTGAGTCCATCCATATCCTTCTTGCATATGCCGCTAATCATAATTTTAAACTACAGCAAATGGATGTTAAGAGTGTGTTTCTTAATGGTCCACTACATGATTTGGTATACGTCAAGCAACCCCCGGGTTTTGAGGACCCCAAATTTCCGAACCATGTCTACAAACTCGATAAGGCGCTCTATGGCCTTAAACAAGCCCCACATGCGTGGTATGAGCACCTTAAAGAGCTTTTGTTAGACCGTGGATTCGAAGTTGGGCAAGTCGATCCCACTCTTTTTACTAAGAAGGTTAATGGGGAGCTTTTTGTATGCCAACTATATGTAGACGACATTATTTTTGGCTCTACTAACCAAGCTTTTAACGATGAATTTTCAAAGCTCATGACTGACAAGTTTGAGATGTCTATGATGGGTGAATTGAGGTTCTTTCTTGGATTCGAGATCAAACAACTTAGAGAGGGAACTTTTATTAATCAAGCTAAGTACATCCAAGACATGCTCAAGAGGTTCAAGATGACGGATCTCAATGGCGTTGCTACTCCAATGCAAACAAAGTGTCATCTTGAGCTCAATCCCAAGGGAAAAGACGTGGACCAAAAGGTATACCGATCCATGATCGGTTCTCTCCTTTACCTTTGCACATGTAGGCCCGGTATCGTGTTAAGTGTAAGAGTGTGTGCAAGGTACCAAGACGCTCCTAAAGAAAGCCACTTAGTGGCGGTCAAACGAATCTTCAGATATTTGGTTCATTCCCCGAATTTTGGATTATGGTATCCCAAAGGTTCAAGTTTCTCTCTATGTGGTTACACTGATTCAGATTGGGCTGGTGACAAATATGATCGAAAATCAACTTCTGGTGCATGTCAATTCTTGGGCAGGTCTCTAGTGTGTTGGTCTTCAAAGAAACAGAATTGCATATCACTCTCAACTGTTGAAGATGAATATGTTGTTGATGCAAGTGCTTGTACACAGTTATTATGGATGAGGCAATCTTTAAAGGAATATGCTGTCAATTGTGACAAAGTGCCTCTTTTATGTGACAATGAAAGTGCTATCAAAATTGCTTACAATCCAGTGCAGCATACAAGAACAAAACATATTGATATTCGCAACCATTTCATTCAGGATCATGTTGCTCGTGGCGATATTGCACTATCCTTTGTGAGCTCGAAGAACCAACTTGCTGATATTTTCACGAAGCCTCTTGATTAAGCAAGATTTTGTTATTTGAGGAATGAGCTAAATATCATAGATTCAAGGAGCTTGGCTTGACTACCCTTGCACACTCACTTACTCTTTTTCATGTATTTGGTTTAGATGTGGGCATAGACATAGGGGGAGTGTGGTCCTAGTTGATTGGGCTAACCCTCCCCTCATAATGCCAAAAGCAAGACAAAATCATTTCCCTTAATATCATTTTGTGATATGTGGGTTATTGATGAGCATTGGTTTTGAACTCAAGATACATCTTCACGGTGTCATGTCATGCGCTCCAACATGGTGGCTTTGTCCACCGCTCTCTTCCTTGAGAAGAGTTGGTTTCTAATGGCTCTCATTGGATTTTCTTGCATACCTCTTGTTCTTATGGAAAACACACCCAACCTTGGCTTTTGTTTGATTTGTTCTTGCAACTTTGGGTGTGTAGTACCATCACAGTTTGTTGCTCTAAACCCAAGCCTTCTTTCCCTCCTTGAACCATCTATTCTTGCACACAAGTCCTCTATACACCATCGAGGGGTTTTGCAAGGATGCTCCATCCTGAATCTGTATTTACACAAAATTCAGAGGGGGGCGGACTATCCGCCCGAAGTGGGGGGCGGATAATCCGCCCTGGGCGAATTCTGCCTCTTAAGGGCTGGGTCGGGGAGGCCAGGCTCAAACAGAGCAGCCAGCACTCCCCCAACCCTAGCTCTGCCCCCAGCTGCCGCCGCCGGAGCTTCCGCCCCTCCCCGGAGTCGATTTGACCACCGGATTCTCCGGGCCCTCCCCGGATCTTCTTCACCTCGCCTCCGGGTATCTTCTCCTCCGCGATTTTCCTCCAATGAGTGAGGGTAACTCCCTCATCTCTCTCCTTTTGTATGAGATTCATTTTTTGGTGGAAATCTCGTTGTAGAAGATCCTAGGTGTTTCCCTTGCTGGCTAGAATTAGTAGTATTGCAACCCTAGTGCCAGATCTGTTTTGCCATGGTAAATCTGGGCCATTCCAGAATTTTTCTGCGGGGGGGCGGATTATCCGCCCCTGCCAGGGCCGGATAATTCGGCCTGGAGATTAAAATCTGGTCTGGTTTGGTTCTGATTTCCGCAACACAATCCTTGGATCATGGATTGTTTTTCTACTATTTCTAACATTTCTCCTGGACTTGTGTGTGTGCGTATCTCCATGCTATCCCTCTCATGCTTTTCACAGGTGGTTTCAAAGATACTAAGACCTTCACTCGTTGTCCCCGTGCCCGTTATCTTAGGCCCACTTTAGAAGGGACTTTTATTGACAAAACAGAGGTTCGCAAAGAAGCAAGAGAGGCTGAACGGATGGCAGAGGCAGCAAAGAAAACCAAGTGGACTACATCTCGCAAGGGCAAACAGTCGCGACCCAACTACAAGGCCATGGACAGTATTCAGTATGCCACCATTCGCCAAACTGATTACTATGATGAGGCGGACAATGATGGTCCTCCAGAGGACTCTATGTTTTGGAATGCTCACTTTCGGGCTATTCATGATGATGTGTATGCTACTCTCAACCTTCGCCCATGCACCCCATCAATATAACTGAGGCCCAATCCAAGGCAAGGCTCCTTGAAGCTTTGGATGTGACTAACAAGATGGGGCTTCACCACCTTATGACTCTCCAATGCAACTATGATTCCTCTATGGTGAGGCAGTTTTTCTCGACACTTGTGATTTGCGGTGATGAGCGCCGTACCATGAAGTGGATGACCAGGACAACAATAATTCAGTCGGACTTCCGCATTTTTGGGTAGGTTCTTGGGTATGCTTTCCATGGTCGTGACACTCCTTTTGGCCACTGCATCATTTCGCCAATCAAGCCATCCAAGGACACTGTGATCGCTCCATGTCTGACATCTGATGGTATTGTTGGTACTTTCGCTGGACTCTCTCCTTTGTATTCCTCCCTTGTTGGCTTATTTAGGGAAAGCATATCTCCTAGTGGAAGCAACAATGACAAGATCCACGGACACCTAGTTCCTCTCCTTGCATTTGCTCATGAGTGTGCCACTAATTCTGGTTCAACTATAGGTTACAAACTGGATGTCATGGACTACATATATCATGAGATCACGGATGCTATGATCAATAGGCTCTCTATCCCATATGCTCCTTTCATTATGATGCTCATCAAGCATATGTTGCCCCTTGAGGACTTTGGCACTGATTTGTATGGTGTTCATAGGCCCAAGAAAATCTACAACAAAGCTCAGAAGACCCATCACCCATCCTCTACTCCTGAGTCCTTCATGCGTGATGCAAGGGCAAGTGGTCGTCGTTCCGCGGTGCCCCCAATGGCACGCGAGGTCCAGCAGCTCAATTGGTTCCTGCGGGACATCCTTTGCATGGGCATTGATACACACAAGGGCCAGTATGAGTAATACCGGAGGAGCCATGAGATGGCACACACTCAGCAGCTCATTCTTCATCACGTGTCCGGTGCCACTGTCCATCCACCTCCTCCTACTGATCCAGAACCATATGCTCAGTGGAACACTTCAGGGATCAACAATGGAGAGCTCGAGAATTGCTTGTTTCCTCCACCTCCGAGGGCTCCTACTCCTCCAGCTGATGACGATGATGAAGAGTATGATGAAGAGGAAGGGGACGGGGATGACTACGACGAGGATGAGGAGGCCTGATCTTCTGGGGTGTTAGCATCGCTCTTCTTCCTTTTTGGTGTTTCGATGCCAAAGGGGAGAAGTAGTTCTATTAGGTCTCGCGGATTTGCCTGGGTCAGGCGCAAGCACTTCTCTCTCTTTTAGTCGTTTATTTGCTTGCTTGCTCCCCTTTAGCGTGAACTTATTTGTGAACTTATTTGTTATTTGTGCTTGGTTTATGTAAGGCTTTGTCGTGCTTTACTCTATATGGTCTTCTAGAATTCTGGATTTATATTGTGGATCTACTCTCATGGAATTCTGGATTTATATTGTGGATCTACTCTCATGGAATTCTGGATTTATCTGTGGAGTCTATCTGATGGCATATGGAATCATGGGATTATCTAGTGTATGCATCAATATTGTGGGATGTGCTTTGAGCCCGACAATCTCATTATTTTATTTGGATATATTCACATCCCGGTGATATGACCTTGTTTCCTAACTCACCTTGTCTTTATTGTCTTTGCTATGGAAGTTGCGTACTCTCTAGTGTGTGCATTTGTATTCAAAGGCAAAGTTTTAAATATGCACACATCTAGGGGGATCCTCTTTCATTTAGTTTAAGGTGTCGTTAGTAGGTCTCTTTGCAAATCCTGGTATTGTCATCTAACACCAAAAAGGGGGAGATTGAAAGAACATTTCATAATCCCTAGTGTTTTGTGTGTTAGATAACAATATCAAGGATTATTTAATGTGTGTTGAAGTGTTGCAGATCTTTACATTGAAAAAGGAAAAGGGAACTTCTTTTGGGGGGCGAATAATCCGCCCCTACCAGGGGCGGATAATCCGCCCCTCCCCATATCCAGAAGGGCGCAATCCCCAGAGAGGGGACGGAGAATTGGCCGGATTTTCCGGCATGGGCGGATACTCCGCCCCTGGAGGGGGGCGGATAATCCGCCCCTCAAGGATTTTCACCAAGTCTAGACCTGCGTCGCTCTCTATATGGGGGCCGATTTTCCCCCGGACTTTCCGGCTCGGGGGCGGAGTTTTCCCCTAGGCCGGATAGTCAGCCCCTTGAGGGGGGCGGATAATCCGCCCCTCAAGGAATTTCGCCAAGTCTGGACCTGCGTAACTCTCTGTATGGGGGACGGACTTTCCCCCGGATTTTCCGTCCTGGGGCGGATTTTTCCCGAGGGTGGATAATCCGCCCCTAGTGGGGGGCGGATAATCCGCCCCCAAACTTCTTCAACGACCAGATATGGGTAGGGGGTATTTAAGCCTGCCTTCCCGCTCCTGCCAGATCTCTTGGTTCATTCGAAAAAGTCAAGATCTGATCTGCAACCTTCATCCAAGAGAGCTCCACCTAGATCCACCCAAAGGCCCCATCCCTTGGGGAATAGGAGGAGGAGGACTCGATCTTCAACAACTGCAATCAAGCGCTTCATCTCCTCTCCATTCATTTGGAGAATCACCGATCTAGTATTTCTTGCAAATACCTAGATCCTTGTTTTGTTTATATTGATAAACCTTGTTATTGTGACAGCTTGTTGTCATCTCGGGAGCCCCCAATTCAGTTGTGGGTGTGTGCCCCGGTAGAGTTGTAAAGGCACCGGTTCCCGCCTCGAAGGGTACCAATAGTGGAGAAGGTGGATCAGGCCTTTCGTGGAAAGATCCATCAGAGAATAGGGTGAGGCCTATTGTGGTGTGGTGGTCTTAGAACCGCCCACCCTTCCAACACAGATGTACTTCCCTTAACAAGGAAGGAACTGCGGTAAAACAAATCCCTGTGTCTCTGCGTGCTCCACTACGGTTTCCTCGCTGCTCTCTTTACGTGCTTAGTAGCTAGGTTTGCATATAGGGAAATTCTCGTAGTTGCATATCTAGAGAATTTACTTTGTGTCAAGCCTAAATTGAAAAAGAACTAAAAATTGAGTAGCACCTATTCACCCCCTCTAGGTGCCCATACGATTCTATTCAACAGTGTTACCCAGCAAGTTCATTATATGCAAGGTGGGAAGTTTGATGCTCTATCTACCACCTCAGACTATAAGTCCGTGGCACTATGCAGTTTTTGTAAATCTTTCTTCAAAGATTGATTTTATTATGAAAATCTATGACCATCAGCCTTCACAGGTTGACCAGAACTTTCATGGAGTTCCTTTCCTGCCGCGTTCGTAGCTCCTCACCGGAACAAGGAGTAACAAGTTACAGTTTTTACACTCTGCAGAGGTGTGTTACTTTACCCATGAGAGATCAACTTCCTTGTTGCACAATCGGGCGTACTTTCCCGTCCACAATTCCATGATGTGGGGCCCAGTAGTTGGTCCAAGCTAATCACTGCCCTCTCCGCGACCTCATATGTCTACATGATCCTTCGGGGCCGGCTCACCTCCGTTAAGCCCCCTTTCGGGCAGGCTAAAACCCTGATGAGTTCCCGAAGACTCTATGACCTGGTGATGCCTGGGCAAGTACCCTTTAAATGGACTATACCCCTAAACACCATTCATAGATAATCTAGACACCAAAAGTGTTGGGTGTAAGGGTGCCCACCCATATGTTGGATCCTCACAAGGAATCACAACGTCACGTTAAGGTCAGCTTGCCTCCATACGAGAGGAAAAGGATACAGCTGACTCCTCCGTCCCATTCCAAATCTCATGGTTAACGCGTGATATACAGCGCTAGAATCACTGATGTCATGGGCTATTAATCCCTAACTGATCATCATTGTTGCAAGTAGAAACCTAAGTTCTATTGCTCCATTATATCACCACTTAGGATGATACCTAAGATTTATTTATTTTGAGAATATAATATTTTCTTTCTCTGGAATATAGATGATAACACACAATTTGTAAATACTTTGATAAAGACTCTTCAAAGGACATGAGCAAGTGATGAACTTGCCTTGTGATTGCAAGGTAGTGAAGTCGGATGCTTGCATTGGACCTTGAGCTTCTATGTCTACAAAACATCATTATTGCCCGGTAAGGACAATATTTAAAGAAGCAAAATGATTATGCAAAGTAATGCAATGCATTATTTATTTTTCTATGTTCTCCCCCATTATTTAAATTATAAAAATTCTTTTTCGTAATAAAGAATTTATAAATATTATTTTTTAATATTTATTGAATATTGTATTCTTTTATTTAATTTCATTTTATTTGAATTTTATTTATTTAATAATTCCTTTAAGAATTATCATTTAAATACAAAAAAATTGATATTAAATATTTATTTAGTATTTTTCTAAAATACTACAATATTAATATATAATGAAAGTGATTTTTATTTATTTTTATCATCTTTCATTAATTTTATAAAATTCCATAAGGAATATATATATTATAAAATTCTTGATAAAAGTTATATGCCTAAAATTTTATTTCTTAATTTATTTAGATAGATTGAATTATTGTGAATCCAAAAATATTTTATTTATAATTTTGAGATTTTTATTTGATTTTCTAGAATTTATTGAAATTCAGGGGTAGTTTGGTCTTTTCTTAATTATTAAAATTTTCCTTGGGTAATTGGGCTGGCCTTGTTGGGCTTATTGGGCTTATTGGGCTATTTTATACCAAGTGGTTATGACCAAAAGGGCTCCCCGAAGGGGTCTTGGCCCTCTCAGCCCACTCCCTCTGTATTTCTCGTTCTCATCTCCCCTCTCCCTCAACCCCGTGGGGTGCTGGCGATGCCCGCCAGCGTGGCCCTCCTTGTCCGCTGTCATGGTGCAGGGCGAGGTTGGCGACTACGCTGGTTCATCTCCTCCGCTTCGATTTGATTTTGGATCCCTCTTGTGGCCAGGCTCGCCCCGTTCCCGAACCCTGGGGTTTGGGGTTGGGTGCTTCCACCACCGCTACGGACCCTCCTGTGGTGGTGTGCGGTGCTCGTGTGCTGCTGTGGCCGCCGCCATGGCTGGTGTGGGTTGAAGCGCCCTCTGGGTGCACCCCGTGCCGCCACGAGCATGTCGGCCATTCTGCTTCCTCTTCAATTCGTCAGCGAGGACCCCAGGTGAGTTGTGCCTCCGTGGATCCTAGTTCATCTTACCATCTTGAATCCCTCTATGTGTATCTAGTGGCTAGTCTTGGTTTGTGCTTGTATTTCTACTAGGGTTCATCCCTGGTGCTTGTAAGATGCTCCTATGGTCTGGTTATGATGTTTAGTAGGGATTTGGGTGCTCTGCACCTCAGTGCTTTTAGTCACCCCTTTGATTGTGTGGTGCTGTTGTTGGTTTGAGCTAATGCTGGATTGAATGCTAGGGTTGCATAGTATTGCCTCTGGTTGGTACTCTGGTGACTTGATGTGTTTATCTGTTGTTAGTATCTTGATACTGGAAGTGATCCAGTCAGTGATGATTCATTGCCCTAATTATTGTTGGCTTGCCAGATTATGCTTGGTCTGAATTTTATTCAATAGAATCAAATGATTCTTTGACCATGAATAGATAAATAGGATATGATCCCTGTATCTGGTCTCAAGGAAATGATTTGATAGATGATTTGTCTAGATTGGACTATTTGATGGTCTTAGTGATAAGATCAGTGCTTATGAAACCTTCTTAAAATGGTACATAAGTAGATTTTGTTGCTGACTATACTTATGGTCATTTCTGGAATTTGATGGATGTTGATAGATAAGTTGGAAAGCTTATTGTTTGATCAAGCCAATGATGCTGGTCTAAGGCTCTAGGAACTAAGTTCCTATGTTGCTGTCATTTTCAAAATTGATTAAGGCATCAGCTTCTTACTAGATCTTGGATCCTAGTTGGTTAAGTGTATGGTTTTGTTTGTGGCTTATAAAATCTGAGGTGCTACTCCTTCTTGGAGATGTACCCAGATTTTGTAAGAAAAAACGATAGAATATAGAAGTTGCCTTTGGTATCACCAATTCTGTGAGGCTGGTCTGAGAATTTGGTGTTTTTAATAGAGTTTGGTTCTGATCTTTATATATAAAACCTCTAGGACAGATTCACCTCACTTGGGTGATTATTGAGAGGTTGTCTTATGCATCAGCACATATATTCTTCTTGGATAAGATAAACGGATCATGTGGTTGTTTATGATACTCACCACAAAATTTATGATTGTGATGGCTTGATGTGCTGGTGGTGTTGCTGGTCTGATCCAGTCCTTCACCTCTTGATGATGTTCTTGTTTTCCCCTGATGCTTGTGCTTGGCCTTGATCAACTCTGCTCCTCCTAGCTCCTGTGACCTTGGCCTTGCTGTCCACCTGATCCTCCCCCTCCTTATGTCACCATTAGGTGACGTGTGGCTTGATCTGGTGTGAGATTGTGTTTTTGATTTGGTTTGGATGTGGCTAGGCTGCTGGTTCTTGATGTGTATGAGCAAGGAACAGATGTTGTGGTGCTTGCCCACGGCTGTGTTGAGCTGTTTTGCTGGTGTGGGATGATGCAGCTGTTTTGACAGCACAAACCATGCATTTAGGTGTGTATGCTGCTTGTATGTCTACTACACCCTTGTGGATATGCTCTGGAAAGGAAGTTACCTTTTTATCTGTTTACTACTTATCTGCCTGGTGAAACTTTCCCTCTTACTGATTGGAATCATTTAACTTATGGCTTAAGAATTATGAAAGATTTAACTCTTTCATATTGGTGAAACTTGCCCCTAAAGATTTACTCAATGATGTAAAGTGGAACAGTGCATCTCACTATCACTACTGAGAATAAAAGAAATATCTTAACCTTTACTTTCTTTCTTTTTTGTTTGTTCTTTGTTTTGCAGGTACAAGACTTGAAGATTCAAGATTTAGATTAGGTTTTCTTTTTCTTTATAGAATAGTCCCCTTGTAATATTTATTTTATTATTTTGTAAGTAAAATGTACTAGATAAATAAGGATGTAATTCTACTCTTTTAAAGATTCTTTATTAATTTTGTAAGTTACATCTTGTAACTTATTGATGAATTGATTAAATGAAATGTATATTTATTTATTTATTTGTCAATCTTATTGTCACGACCCGGGATCAGGGCTAGACAAATACCAGATCCTCATCTGATATAAGCCTAACCTAAATTCCGAAACACGCAGGGAAAGATCGGTAATATTATAGAACAAACAAACCATACATTAATAAGGTAAACTCTTAAGAGAGTTACAAACTAGTCATACAAGCCAGGGGTCACACACCCATCATTACAACAAACAACGGAAGCAAACAAGTTGTTCTAAACAACAAACTTTAGCAAAGGGCCTAAGAGGCCATAAACAGAAGTAGCGACCCTTCCATAGATCCTAGGATGCTACCCGGGAACCCCGACTACTCGTCGACTTCGACGTAGAAACCACCTTCAGTGGGAGTAACTTGATCTGTAGAAAAACATCAACGAAGCAAGGCTGAGTACAGGGTGTACTCCGCAAGACTTATGGCTAGTGGAGTTATTTTGCATAAAGCCATCTTTTGTTTTCAAATCAAGAGGGAGAAGAAACTCGTCTAGTCAGATCATTTTCAAAAGGGAATAATAAGACTACAACTGTGGCTCTTAGAATCATCTTTGATATCCACCAAGTACCATCATCAACTAAACCTCTCTTCCCGGAATACCCCCTCAACAACCCCCAAGGAAGTACTCCGGATCTCACATTAGTTGACAAGTTTTATCATTCGGTTATAGTTCTCTATGATCACAGAATCCATTCCCAAGTCGTCCATAACCATGGACATGGCTTTTCGAAAAGATTATAACCCTGCAGGGGTGCACAACTTTACCCACACGTACCAACCTATTCTTAATGCCAAATTATTAGCCCTCTTCCTTGGAAGGCCGGCAGAGAGTGGTTGACCATGACCTTTACCTTGCTTTCACCGAGACCATGAGTCACGCACTAAGGACATGCCGCCATAACGGGTCGAGTCCCGAAGTCAGTCACTAGAGATGTGAACAGGGTTTGAGATTACGGATGCCGGGCATCTCCCATTCCCTGCCACGCTTACCTACCAATATGAATGCACCTCCGTCACCTCCATTCAAGAACAACCAAGATGTGTATGTCGAATGGAAAGCTCGAACTATGTGACTCATGGAATCTACTAGGCAAGTTAGTGAGTCGAGGGGGTTTCTAGGCCCCCGTGTGGTTGTACGCTCGTCTTGGTTCAAGAGGCGAGAACATCAGGTCCTAAGGATGGCAAGTATGGGACTGCAAAAACCACAACCCACGTGGCCTCCCATATAAGCCTTAGCATGTTTATTATCCATCTCTGATCACATCACACATCCTACCATACTAGATTCATTCGCATCTCCGGTGCATCATCTGAATGATCAGCATCGGAACACTAAGCATGGCTAAGCTTGACTAAACTGTGGCACTAGCGATGCTCATAAGCCAAACCCTAGTTATGCTAGGAGCAGTGGATCAGGTAATATAGTTCACAAAGGGAAACATGCATCAGATAGGGTTACTCTATCTACTGATAAAAGACTATTGAATCGAATGCATATAGCGAGAATGAAATACTTTGTAAACATAGGATTCATATGTATGAGTGGGGCTTCGCTTGCCTTGTCCGTTGTTGGACTAGTACTGCTCTTCGGTGGCATTGACTTCAGCTTCGGTTTCGGTTCCTATTCGCAAGAACCAATCACCGGAAAAGAGAAAGCAACATTCAACACATGGCATGTGCAATGCTCATACAATATGGATGATATGACAAGTTAAACAGTGTTGAAATGAAGCCTAGAACATGCTTGGTCATTTTAAACACGGTCCTAAAGGTCCAAACCCTAGAACAGGAGGATCATCAGAATCACCTGTGGGGTTCAATTGGTTCTTCTAATTAAACTTGCCATCAAAGTTGATTAACCATGTATGATTATAGCTTAGTTAGATAGGTTTCATTTTTTGAAAATTTTGGTATATTATTTGTATTTTTTGATTTAAAATGAATTAGTTATGAATTTCTCCAATTTTTTAATTCATTTTAAATCATTTTTGGAATATTTAAAATAATTTCCAACTTGGGCCCACATGTCAGACTTTTATTAATTTCAGAAAACATTTACAAAAAAGATTAAAATCCTGATAGGCAGGGCCCACCTGTCATATATTTCTTATTACAGAAATAATTAGAGAAATTGATAAAGGAAAAAAGGAAAATGACCTCATGCTGATGTGATGTTGACATCAGCAATGGAGGATCTCCTAGATCAAGCACGGGCCAGACGATAGGGGACGCGCGGGCGAGCGAGAGAGGGTGCGTTCGACGCGGGGCGCTGCGCTGGACCAACTAGTGGCGGCGCCGCCCAAGATTGGTCGCCGGAGCGTCGACATCGATGACGAACAGCGGCAGCGAGTGGTGGTGGTCGTCGGGAAGGAGCTAGGGAGCGAGAGGGTGAGTGCGGAGGGGTTCATTAGAACCGTGAGCTCACCAGGAGTGCGGTAGGCAGGCCGGGGAGGCGAGGCGACCTCGAACGACGACAAATCGATGGTGGCAACGACGGCAGCCGACGGTGGTTCGGGATGATTCCGGTGAGGAGGGAGCTTCCCTGCTTATGTGTCTTGACAAGGACGATGACGGAGACACCACGCTTCTCCTAGGCTACTCCACTGAGCTCGGGACGGCCCAGAACATCGGCGGCGTGCGAAACTGGCCGAGCTAGGGTTTCGGTCATTTGGGGAAATTGACAGAGAAGGAGAGAGGAGATGAGACTGGTACTGGGAGAGAGAGCACGGCGCGGAGGTTCTTATCCGCACATCCTGGGGCGGCAGCGAGCATCACAACACGGCGGCGACGGACAGCATCGCTGCGGCCATGCAGCTGCTTGCCAGCCGGGGAGGAAGACGACGACAGGAGTGGCGAATCGGTATTGGGCTAGAGCGGGCCGAATCAGGCCGGCTACTGGGCTACAGGAAAGGTTGCGCAGCTGCTCCTGCTGGAAGCACTGGGCGACAGAGAGAGGAGAGGAGAGGTGGGCTCGGCCCAGAGAGAGAGGGAGAGATTTTTTTCTGCTGAAACGTTTTCTATTTCTGTTTTGTGTTTTTTAGTTGTATTTTCAATTTCTTTTCTGTTTTTTAATAGGTTCAAAATACAAGATACTTTTATAAAACATCTGAAAGCACTAAGGGGCCCTTTATACTATTTGGGCTCCAAACACTTTGAGGTTTTCAAAATTCGAAAGTCATTTGAATTGATTTCAAAGAGGAAGGAAAATATTAGGGTTTTATTTGTTCTTCTTTTAGTTAAACCAAAGTGCAAGTATAATGAATGCATGCAATACTCAAACATGTTTTTATTTATATTACATAAGAGGTGGTATGTTACACTTATATAGAGTTTCTGGTTACTATATATTGTTTCTTTATTATCTTCATAAGTTACATTTTGTAACTTATTCATTGAATAAATATATCAAATAAATATTCATTTACTCAATTATATTATATTATTTAAAGTTTGAGTTACCAAATATTATTTCTTGATTAAGTAATATTCTCACACATAATCTTAATCCTTTTAAAAATATAAATCCAAATCTTAAGTTTGAATTCAAATTCCTTTTCCCAAAACACATTAATCCATCAAGATCATGTCAAAGTTTATAACAATCATTCTCCAAGGCTATTCCTAAACTTAAAGAGTGAAAGAAACTTTGATCACTTTAAGTTTTTATATGGCGAAAAAATTTACCCACATTTCTTTATAGATGAATGCATGCAATTGCACATATTCCTAAATCTACTCTTCGTTGGTTCCTAAATGTTGGGATGTTACAAAGTGAAGGCTAGCAATAGAGAGGGAGCGACAAACGAGAGAGCAATAACTGTCATAATCATGCTTGCAACAAAATAGGACAAATTATGGCATGAAAGTGATACAAGAACTCTGAGGCAAAAAAAATCATCGAGGCTTACTGACTATTGATTAGTCATATGCATGCGTGAGCATGTGCCAAGTCGATTTACATGAACAGTCAGAGGAGGATACCACAATATCATACCAAAGTATGAATAAAACAATGCAAGCAAACATTCATATGACATGCTACAAACTATTAGCAAGCTCGAGCTAATCATAGACAAGCAAGAACTACAAAGGATCCATAATGACATACACCTTACACAAGCAGGCTAAGCATGCTCACAATGATGAGTATATGTACAAAAATGAAACAAATAGAGTTCGTTACTAGCCTCTTACCACACCTCGAGTTGTCTTAATCTTCATTATTGCCCTTCACTTGTGTGAATTGAATAATTAACATGAAACCAAAATCCACTAAGGACGGATGAACCCTGCAAAGAACTCACAAAACCAAAGAAGAACAACAAATATTTTTGGTGTTTTCTCTTTTCAAAGAAGCCAACAAAGGAAAAACAAGCAGAGCAAAAACAAACCAAGCAAAGCAAAACGAAAAACAAAAACTAAGACGCTCCAAGAACAACACAATTGTGCATGAAACAATAAAAACGAAGTGTCTAGAAAGACCTAAGATTTTTATTGATGAAGAAGGGGATGCCTTGGGCACCCCCAAGCTTTGACGCTTGTACCTCTTAAATATTTCTTGGGGTGACATGGGGTGGTCCCCCCCAAGCTTGAGATTTTGTCCATTCTTCATCCCATTACATCATTCTCTCTCTACACCTAAAAATTTTCCTTCATACAAAACTTCACACAATCTTCATTAGCAACATTAGTGTATTCAAAAGATAATAGACCTTCGGGTTTAGCTTTGGAACAACAAAACTTTTCACTAAAAACACAAGATACTATAGAAACTCCTTCAAAAATCTCAATTCCCCAAAAGAGAACTCAAAAAGGAATCAATAAGGAGCAAATACAAATAATGGCAGAAATTTGTCAAAACAGACCAGCAGGTAGAAACCGATTTTTTAGAAAATCTTCTGTTGCTCAAATCAAAAAGTGTTGAACTAACAAAAGTTATCTAACATAGTAGGGGATTTATTCGTAAATGTTCAGCTCAATCCGACTTATATAGACTCCTCACAAATTTTTATGGTGGAGGACAAAAATCTGTTTCGGGACAGCAACTCCCCAAATCTTACTTCCCTCTCATTAGAGGTCATTCTTGTCACAAAAAGCAAACAAAAAGTATAAGAAGAGGTCATTACTGAAGTAATAACTTACAATACTCAAGGAAACTCTTGGGTTATCTCCCAAAAAGTACTTTTCTTTAACGCCTTTAAGTTAGGCATGACGAAGAGCAAAGATTGGAAAGGAGAAAATAAAAGGGAGCAAGTATAACCACAGTGAAAACATTATTTTGTTAAATCCTTTTGTTAACAAGGTTTATCAAGTCTTGTTACCAAAACAATCTTATATGAAACAAAACTTTGTATTCCACAAGGTGATTATGTTACCTCATACTTGATAGCAATGGTCCGAATCATAATAGTTTCAAAATTTTCTTGTGGAATGGGACAATATATTTCTCCAACCTTGATGCCCTCAATATTTTCAATAGAATTCAGGCAATAGCTCTTAACAACCTTCTTGGGGAAATAGACAGTGTGATCTTTGTCATTAATATTGAATGTTACTTTCCCTTGATTGCAATTAATGACAGCACCTATAGTATTAAGAAAAGGTCTCCCAAGAATAATAGACATATTATCATCTTTAGGCATTTCAAGCACAACAAAATCAGTTAAAACCATGCAATTATGAGCAACTTGAATAGGAACATCCTCACATATACCAACAGGAATAGTAGTTGATTTATCAGCCATTTGCAAAGATATATCAGTTGGTATCAACTTTTCTAGCTGGAACCTCTTGTAGAGAGAAAAAGGCATAACACTAACTCCAGCTCCCAAATCACATAAAGCAATTCTAACATAATTATTCTTAATGGAGCAAGGAATAGTTGGTATACCTGGATCACCAAGTTTCTTTGGAACCTTACCATTGAAGAAGTAATTAGCAAGCAAAGTAGAAATTTCCTCATTAGGAATCTTCCTTTTATTAGAGACATTATCGTTCATATACTTTGAATAAGGAGGCAACTTAATAGCATCAGTCAAAGGAATTTGCAAGAATAAAGGTTTCATCCACTCACAAAACTTTTTGTAGTGTTCTTCTTCCTTTGACTTGTGTTTCTTACCTGGAAAAGGCATAGGTTTCTGCACCCAAGGTTCTCTCTCTTTACCATGTTTATTAGAAATAAAATCTTTCTTTGTGTACCTAGTGTTCTTAGTGTGTTTCTCAGGTTCTTCCTCACCTTCCTCCTTATCAGGAGACTCATTATTATTACCACTCTTAGTTTCAGCATCAGAGACAGATATACTATTAGGATCTACAGCAGGTTCAAGTAGTTCATCAACTATCTTATGTTTCTTTTTCTTTCTCTTACGAGGACTACCACTATCTTCACCTTGTTGGGAATCCTGCTCTATTATTTTAGGGTGTCCATCAGGATATAAAGTATCTTGAGTAGCTATACCACTCCTAGTTCTAATTCCATAAGCATGTTTATTTCCTGAAGCATTAACTAGCATATCCTTTTGTACCTTAGAAAGTTGATCAAGTTGAGTTTGAACCATTTGAAAGTGTTTACAAAGCATTTTAATATCATTAGAAGTTCTTTCCACAATATCTTTCAACTCATGGATAGCTCTTGAGTTTTCCAATAAATGATTCTGAACTTTTTTTATTAAAATGACCTTGTTTAACAATAAAAATGTCAAGTTCCTCTAAACATTGATCAGGAGGCTTACCATCAGGAATATCACCTTCATCAAAGTGTTGGAGAGAGTGTACCTCAATAGTAGATGAGTGGGGAATTGGCTTACATAATTCTTCTAAAGGAGGTAGATTCTTCACATCTTTAGCTCTAATACCTTTCTCCTTTAGACACTTCTTAGCTTCTTTCATTACTTCATCATTTAATGCAATAACTCCCCTCTTCTTTGTTGTTGGTGTTGGTACTGGTTCAGGAACAACTGGTTCAGGAGTAATAGGCTCAGGTGTATTCAGCTCAGTTGAAGTCCAATCATCATAATTCTTGCTTATCTTGGTCATTAATTCTTCAGCATCTATAGGAGTCCTTTTCCTTAAAACACAATTAGCAAAGCTATCTAGGTAGGTGCTAGAATCATCAGTTAGTCCATTAGAATAAATATCAAGAAGCTCATTTTTAGGTAATGGACATCCAGGATGTGCATGAATCAAGGAACAAAATCTTTTCCATGACTCAGGCAATTTCTCTTCTTCTCCCCGTTTAAAATAAAAAAGTCTCTGCAAAGCAGCATGTCTAGCACTGGGAGGAAAATATTTATGGAAGAAAGAAGCAATCAAGCAATCAGGGCTATCAATGGAACCAGGAGGTAATCTATTAAACCAAGCCCTAGCTTCTCCTCTTAGTGAAAAAGGGAAGATCATAGCAACAAAGTACTTGCGCATCTTAAAATCATCAGAGAACAAAGCACTCATAGTAGAAAGCTCATTCATATGAGCCACATCACTCTCATTTTTAGTCACACAAAAAGGTTCTTTCTCAACAATATCTAAATAATACAAATCAAGAGAGAAATCATAATCTTCATCTTTAATATCTATGGGAGAAGTGGCAAACTTAAGATCAGAGGACAGTTTAGGCATAATAGTACGTCTAGCAAGGAGACTCTTCATAGCACTAGTACCATGTGTGTTTTGGCACTCTTCAACAAAATCATCAGTGAACTCAATGTAACCATCACTAATATCATAACTCTCACTAGCCTCAGGTGAGCTAATAGGTGTAACAGTGTCTTCACTAGGAGTTTCGGTATTTCCTAGACTAGCCATAGTAGCATCTAGAAAAGGACCTAATGAACCACTCGCATCAAGCACAGTAGAAGTAACATCATGAGTATCAAAAGCAGTTTCAGATTTAGCAGTAGTAGCAACGTGTGTAGCATGAGTATGTGGTGGTGGTGTGACAAGCTTACTTATAACAGACGGTGAAGAAAGAGCAGCGGAGGTGTTTAGGACTGTACCTCTTCTTGTAGTGGATGGTAAAATAGGAAACTTTCCATCACGAGACTTACCCATGATGAAAGGAGTAGCAGTGAACAATAATAGATCCAAGTGAACTTACAAATAAAGCTATGCTCCCTGGCAACGGCGCTAGAAAATAGTCTTGATGACCCACAAGTATAGAGGATCGCAACAATCTTCGCGGGTAGTATTACCCAATTTATTGATTCGACACAAGGGGATCCAAAGAATACTTGCAAGCCTTAACAACTGAGTTATAAATTCAGCTGCACCTAGAAACAGTTCTTGCTCACAGAAGTTTATCAGTAGCAACAGCAAAGCAACAGTGAAACAGGAGCAATAGTAATAGTAACGGTAACAGTAGGATTCGAGTGCGGTAGGCATAGGGATGGATGGACGGGCGTTGCATGGATGAGTCTAAACATGTAACTTCAAGATCTAGGGCATTGCAGATAAATAATAACAAGCATCCAAGTACTAAACAATCCTAGGCATGTGCTCCAAATATAGTCATACGTGCTCGCAATAAGAACTTGCACAACATCTTCTGTCCAGCCAGCCCGTGGTAGCGGGGCCTCTAATGAACTACTAGCAATTAAGGTGCTCCTTTTAATAGAGCACCGGAGCAAAGCATTAACACTCTGTGAACACATGTGATCCTCACACCACAGCCATCCCCTCCGGTTGTCCCAATTATTGTCACTTTGGGGCCTTTGGATCCGGACAATGATATGTGTACACAACTTGCATATAATATCACAAACAATACTATCATAATGATTCAATAATAAGTTCAGATATGAGATCATGACACTAGGGCCCTAGTGACAAGCATTAATCACAACAAGTTGCAACAAAGTCAAATAGCACTAATAGAGATACTAGGCACTATGCCCTAACAGATCTTATTCGATTACATTATAGAACTCATCCAATACCTACCATCCCTAAGACTACAGCGGGGGATTACTCACTCATGGATGAGGGAAACATCGATGGTTGATGGAGATGCGTTGGTGATGACGATGGCGATGATCCTATCCAAATTCCCCGTCCCGGCAGGGTGCCAGAACGGAGTTTCTGGATCAAAATCTTGGTTTCTGGTGGCGGCGGAGCGGAACTCTTTCTGGAAAAGTATCAAACACCCCTGAGTTTTTAGGTCAGAAGGCAACTTATAGGCACGGAGGGAGGCCGAGGAGCTGCCTGGGGTGGCCAAACCCCCTCTAGGAGCGGAGTTAGGTGGGCCCGTGCCTGGGGTGGGTCTGGGCCCCCCAGGCCTCCTCTCTGTCTCCCCTTCTGGCTCCGTGGATCTTCTGGTGAAAAATAGTTTTTGGCATATTTTCCGGGATTTTTCCTGATAGTTGATTTTCTGCACAAAAACAAGACACCAAGGTAATTCTGCTAAAAACAGTGTCAGTCCGTGTTAGTTGTATCCAAATCACACAAGTTTAGAGAAGAAACAATAGCAAAGTGTTCGAGAAAGTAGATACGTTTTGGACGTATCAAGAGCATAGTTGCCATTCTTAGTTCTATGTGCATTGTCCCAAAACGTATTAATTGATGCATATTGTTGATATTACTTGTTCTTGTGCTATTTGTATCTAGTCACTCTTATGAACTTTGAAGGTGTCATATGCATCTATTTTCTACTCCATGAGGGACAAGCTGAATGCCATTATGCCATGTTTTCTGTATGTGAAACAAACAAACATTTTTCAATGCATGTTATTCATGATCTTTGTTTGTAGCCTTTCATGCTGCATGCATAGTTACTTTGTCTTACTGTTATAACTCCATCTTTCATGCTCATGTTTAGAGTTCTTTGATCCCATCTTTCAATGCTTGCAAATGGTTTGATCTTGATTTTGATGGTGCATGTCACCTCAAAAATAATTCTTTTTATCACTTACCTACTCGAGGACGAGCAGGAGTTAAGCTTGGGGATGCTTGATACGTCGGAAACTTATCTATTATTTTTTATGTTCCATGCTTGTTTAGTACCTACTTTGCTTTGCTTTGTCTACATGTTGAGGTGTTTTTATATGTTTTCTGGTACTAACCTATTAACAAGATGCCATAGTGCTAGTTTCCTGTTTTCTTCTGTTTTTGGTTCTAGAAAGGCAGAAAATCAATATTGTCGTAATTGGACGGGACAAAAGCCAAAGTCAATATTTTACCGTGGGGAACATGAAGCCTGAATACGAGACGGAGGAGAGCCACCAGGGGGCCACAACCCCTGGCCGCGTGCCAAGGTGGGACCACGCCTGGGGGTGCGGTCGCCCCGTGACCCCCCTACATCGCCTCTTCACCTATAAACACCCCCCGATGCCTAAACCCTAAGCATCCGATCAATATTCCACGAAACCGTCTCTAGCCGCCGCCACCATCGTCCCAAGATCGGGGGGATCTGAAGCTCTTCCCGGCACCCTGCCGGAGGGGAGATCATCCTGGAGGCCTTTTTCTTCATCATGGCAGCCTCCGGTATGAAGTGTGGGTAGTTCCACCTTGGACTACGGGTCCATGTAGTAGCTAGATGGTTGTATCTCCTCCTTTGTGCTACCATGTTTAGATCTTGTAAGCTCCGTTCATGATCAAGATCATCTATTTGTAATCATGTATGTTGCGTTTGCGGGGATCTGATGGATATTGAGATTACTATGTTAGATTGATTAATGATTTTGTCTTATTTATTTTATCATGTCTGTGTTGTTTGTGATCTTGCATGCTCTCCGTTTCTAGTAGCTATCTTGGCCAAGTAGATGCTAGTGACTCCAAGTGGGGGTATTCATGCTAGATAGTGGGTTGATGCCTCTATTTAATCTAAGGAAAGTGACAGAAATCTCTAAGGTTGTAGATGTGTTGTTGCCACTAGGGAGAAAACAATGGTCTCTTGTTCATGGAACAAGTGGATTGTTTACCTTACACACTTTGCTTAAAGCAGTTATCTATTGCTTGCAACTTAATATTGGAGGGGGTTCGGATGATAACCCGAAGGTGGATTTCTAGTCATAGATGCAGTTGGATGGCGGTCTATGTATCTTGTTGTATTGCCTAATCGAATCTCATAGGATCATGAATGTATAGTATTGTATTGTTATGCCTTGCTTAGTCCTGTCAATTGCCCTGCTGTAATTTGTTTACCCAGCATGCCATGTTTGTTTATCTAAGGAGACCACCTCTAGCGAACTATGGACCCCGGTCCAATCTTTACCATTTATACATCTTCCACTGTTCATGTTTACTTGTTGCAAACCACTATTACCTTCCACACCATACAGTTAATCATTTGTTACAGCAACCGGTGAGATTGACAACCTCACTGTTTGTTGCGGCAAAGTCTTTGGTTTGTGTCGTGCAGGTTTCCAAGTTGCTAGCAACACCTTTGAGACGTTTCCTTCCTCCTACTGGTTCGATAACCTCGGTTTCTTACTGAGGGAAGACTTGCTGTTGTGCTATTCACACCTAGCTCTTGGGGTTTCCCGACGAAGTGCTATCAAGCGCCATCAGTCATCCACTTGACCCGGGGCTCCTACGCCGACGTCCCCACCTTCTCTTGCATTTGGCTTTGGCCTTTGCCAGAGCCAAGGCATCCCCTTCGGCTTCCTCCTTGTCCTCGGCCTGGCCTTTGACGAAATCCTAGGACTCGATGCCATGTTCGGCCCGGGACTGTTCTTGAGTGAAGGAGGCATTGTCGGCCACCGCCAAACCTGAGGCGATCATGTCCTGCATGTACGCTCCGTCGACATTCTGATGAACATGTTGTAGGTGTCCTCCAGTGCACGTCGTACTGTGCGGGGGGGGGGGGGGGGGGGGGGGGGGGGGGAGGTCGGCTTCGGGTGCTACATCACCGTACGCGCCTGCGTTTCCCTCATCGCCTGGGCCTCGGCGAGCGCCTTCGCTTCCTTCGACCTTGTATCCCTATCCCTGCGGCTGTCTATTTCGACCTTCCTCTTTTGGACAAGGGCCAGCCACTCGGCGTTGGTAAAGCCCTCTGGCCTCGGCGTCGGCTTCCTCTCCTTTTTCTACTTTGGTTCATAGACGGCGGATCAGGGTTTGACGAAACCTTTGGGTGGCATGGTGGTCGGAAGCTCGGCGAACTGGCGGGAGATGTGGGGGAACAGAGAGGAAAGGAGGGAGGGGAAGAAGAAAATGGCGGGATCTCGGCCTTCAGTCGCCGACAGGGTTGGCCCACCCGCTTTTTCGCTTCGTCTAGTGTTCCTAGGGCGTTCCCAGTGCCCCGGGATCGGCCTGGGAACGCCAGATAAAATTTGGGCCAAATCCTTACAAAATCGGCTTCCTAGAAACGCGACTGGACGAAAACTCGCCGTTCGGATAAAAAACGGCTTGGAAATGCCGTCCTGAGAACCCGAGTAGAGATGCTCTTAGGTCTTAACTAGGAGGAAAAAGGGTTACTTAATGTTACCAGGAAGGGCGACTCTATTGTTCGTGGAAATAATTCGGAGCTCGAAACTGGGTAGATGGTAGGGCATGGAGTTGGCATTATCAGGATGATTAATTCAGAAGCCTCTCGATTTCAGCACTGTACATAGCAATGCAATCTGCGAGAAACGGGCGCAATCCTATAGTAGAAGAATTGCTGAAAATGATATGAAGGATAGTACTTGTAACTGTCCTGTGTGATGTACACATGGGAAGGATGCAGAGATAACTAACGTGAGGGCCTCTAGGCTTGATCAGTCAACGCTGCAATGGTTCCAGTCCAGCGCGTGGTTGGTGCTATCCATCGAATATAAATGGTAGCGGTTACCCGCAAAAAAAGAAAATAATATAAATGGTAGCACTGGAAAAGATAGGGAGAGGTTGGGCTGTAGGGAGAGAGCGAGGAGGCGGCCTGATAGTGGAGGCATTACCAGCGCTGATAATGGGAAGCAGGTAGTGGAAGAGGAAGGGAAGGGTGGATGTCCACGGAAGGAGGAGGATAAAAATCGTACACGCATGGTTAAAAACAGAGAAAAAACACGGGCATGCACATCGTTCTAAAAAGGAGCCTAAAACTTGGCCACAGAGAAATGCACGAATCCGTTGTTTTTGCGAGGATAGGTCCAGGCGAGCGCAAAGGGGACACGCGCATACACACACGGGAAAGAACAGCTGATGGCGCAACGTTTCATGAACACGCGCCATAAATCTTCTCAACGTTCGCTCACCCCTATCAATTGCCCCATATACACACGTCCTCTTCTCTCTCTTCTCTTACAATTGGTGGTCCACTATTAGCAGCACATCAAAGACCACTGCTATGACCATTGAGGGCGGTAGATCAATACGAACATTGACGTTCCCTCCTCGGCACGCCCATAATCAATGACGACGCGCTTTGTCTACACCCTGACTCTTCTACGACCTCTGTCAATGGTGTTAAGCCCTCAATCGTGTCTCAGAATTTGGTTGCTAGTTCTTGCTTAGGATTGATAATCCATCGATTATTAGGGATAAGGTTAATAGTCCATCGATTTGTTAAATTTTAGCCATCATTGTTCTTATAGGTGCATACACGTTGAAATGTGCAGGTCTACGTACATGTTGTTCCGATTTAGGGGTTTGATGTAGTCCAATTTGGGGAGATGCATGCTCGATTTACGTGTCGATCTAAGCCCGGTCCTGGGAGATGCACTATACTATTCAAGGTTTTATCTAATCTTGATTAGTTCATATTCTGCGTTTAGAGTTTATGTAAGGCCAATGATTAGTTCAGATTTGTTGTAATCGTAGATCCCAATTGGTTTACATCGATTTCATGCCTACTATGATTGATCTTCGACACATGATGCCAAATATGAGACGCTAGTAAAACTGTTATGTTCACTGGTTTGCAACTGACGATGATATATGTAGCACTCTGCTAAAAGGACGTGGTGCTATCGAACCTTGTTGTTTGTACAAAAACAAATGTGGTACTCTTATTAGTTCGCTAGCACCATATCTTCCATTTGTGTGTGCAGTGTAAGTATGAGGCTTTGTTGCATCTGTCGATGATTACAATCTGTAGCACCGTGTGTTCGAGGGATGATACTGTAATACCTAGAGCAATACAAACACATTGCTAGTGCATGCTCTTTGGTATTGTAGGACCATCTCTTAGATTTCGTGTGCTATATAAATATGAGGGCCCCAATTATTTTTTGCATTGCACTGTCTAATTTTACAATAATGCCGATGATGAAAATGCAACACATTTTAATCATAGGGTTGATGCTATTGGACCAGAAGATCTGTACAAACTACACTGTTTGTGCATTTTCTCTTATCCAAGTACCCTAAATCCTAAACCCTAAACCCTAAACCATTCATAGTGGACATAATCTATGAAGTGTTTGCATAATCTTATGATTAAAATGTGGCACAATCTAGTGCAAGAGATTATTGTATAGTTCCTTGTCCTATGTGCAGGCACATTGTTTATGCATTTTTCTAGGTACCATGGAGTAATACTTTTTTCTTGTGTGCTTCTTTGCATTATATGTGGCACTATCTTTTTAACGCATTGTTTGTGCATGCACCCTTGCAAATGATTACACATGTTCTAATTTTTCTTGCACTGCTCTGGCAACATGATGCACGCTACATGCCCCAACATTGGACTAGCATGCTCCAAGGAAGCTAGAGAAGGAAGCGCGTCCAAGAGGCTGAGAGAAAGGCTGGTGAAGCTTTGCCACTTCCATGACAAGGTTTCTCCAACCCACTCGCTAAGGCCATCTTAATACCTCGGGTGGATTTGCATCCAATCTCCAACGAGTTTCATCCGTACCTTTGGCACCGTCCCATGGATCTGTAGGGTTTGTAGCATGAAAAACAAAAAAATTCCTATGATGGGAACTAAGTACCAAGATCTATCTACTAGATACAAACAACGGGCGGATGTATATCCGTAGAGAATATACCCTTGAAGAACGACAAAGCTTAACGAGTTGAACTCGTGGTTGATGTAGACGATCTCTTGCCGATCTCAAGATCGAGAGGAAGTCCTAGCGCCACAAAGCAGCAGCGCATACGTGCTCGCACACACGTACAAGACACCGAGCAACCTCCGCCTCCTCGCTTCAGTGATGCAGCGGAAGCACAACCCTTTCTTGCCGAATAGCCACCGGGAACATGTATCTCGCTAGTCCGAGACCATGGGGGATAAATTCTAGAGGGGGAGAGAGATCCTTCACGAGGAGGTGTGAGTGAGAGAGGAGAGGGGGTGCCTTTTATAGGAGGAGGGGGCACCCAAGGGGGTGGCCGCCGGCCATGGGGTTGCCCCCTCCCCTCCTTCATTCATGTGCGTGTACACTCCACTCACAAAAATCTCTTCAATTCCCTTCACTCAAAATTTCTATTAAATTTCCACCAAATTTAATGCAAACTCTCATTAAATAAAACTCCTTTTATTTATTCAGAATTTTGTCAATTACTTTAATGACAAACATTCACATATAACCCCTTTCTATAATTCCATTTCACATGCAAAAACACTTTCTGCAATTTCACCCGAAAACATGTTTCGGTATCTAGTGAAATAAATTTCTACGCTTGTTATTCTTTCAGGCATGAAACTTTTGCTCCAATTGGATGTCAGTGTCCCTTAAGTGTGTCACCCTATGGTTCGCGAATAATGCGATCATGATCGAGACCCTTCTCTGATCAATAATCAGAAGCGGGACCTAGAGATCCATAGTGACTCCCACACATTCAACAATGACTTTCTTGTGATTGTCGGAACCTTTTACACTAGTATCTTAATCCCTTTGTTTCACGATATATTACATGTCCGAGATTCTATCATCGGTATCTCCATACCTAGTTTGATCTCGTTACCGACATGCACTCTTTTCTCGTTCCCATGATATAACATTCTAGTGATCAAATCACTTGCTTGCAAGCTAACCAATGTGATATCACCGAGAGGGCCCAGAGTATATCTATCCGTCATCGGGATGAACAAATTCCACTCTTGATCCATGAGCCTCAACATAACACTTTAATAGTTCTGAAGCCATCTTTATAATCACCTAGTTACAGTGTGACGTTTGATGTCATCAAGAAACTCTTCTGGTGTTAGTGATTGACATGATCTCATGGTCTAAGGATTAGGATCACTTCGTAAGTTGTTATAGCAATATAAACTCAATGACTTTGATCGTAATGCTATACTTTGGATGAATGTTCATCACATCATTACACTAATGTTGTGATCTCGTTATTAACAACATCCAATGTCTATGATCAGGAAACTGTGATCATCTTGTTAATAAACGAGCTAGTTTATGAGAGAGGCATAACTAGGAACTTTCTGTTTGTTTATTAAACACACATGTATTAACGTTTCGGTATTAATACAATTATAGCATGCAAAATAAACATCTATCATATACTTGGAATACACATAATAAACACTTTATCATTGCCTCTCAGGGCATATTCCCTTCAGTCTCCCACTTGCACTAGAGACAATAATCTAGTTACATAGTGATGTATCTAACACCCATGGAGTTCTGGTGTAGATCATGTTTTTCTCTAGGGAGAGTTTTAGTCAACGGATCTGCTACATTGAGATCCGTATGTACTTTACAAATCTTTATATCTCCATCCTTGACATGCTCGCGGATGGAGTGAAACTGGCGCTTAATATGCTTGGAATGCTTGTGAGACCTTGGTTCTTTGGCATTGGCAATGGAACCATTGTTGTCACAATAGATCATCATTGGGTCCAACGCGTTTGCAACCACACCTAGTTCGGATATGAACTCCTTCATCCAAACTGCTTCCTAAGCCGCTTCCGAAGCAGCAACATATTCGGCCTCTGTTGTTGATCCCACCACCACAGGTTGTTTGGAGCTCCTCCAACTAACCACTCCGCCATTCATGAGAAATACGTATCCGGATTGAGACTTAGAGTCATACGGGTCAGTGTCAAAGCTAGCATCGACATAACATTTAGCGACGAGCTCTTCTTCACCTCCGTATACAAGAAACATATCCTTAGTTCTTTGCAAGTACTTAAGGATATTCTTGACCGCTTTCCAGTGTTCCAAACCTGGATCCGATTGGTACCTACTAGTCAAACTAATATCATGTGCCACATCCGGTCTTGTACATAGCATGGCGTACATTATAGAGCCTATGGCTGAAGCATAGGGGACTTTGTCCATTATCTCTCTTTCTTTCCGCCGTAGCCGGACTTTGAGTCTTACTCAATGCCGTGCCTTGTAACATAGGTAAGAACCCCTTCTTACTTTCATCCATTTTAAACTTCTTTAAAATCTTATCAAGGTATGTACTTTGCGATAGCCCTATTAGACGCCTAGATCTATCTCTATAGATCTTTATGCCTAATATGTATGACGCTTCACCTAGGTCCTTCATTGAAAATTTGCTGTTTAGATAACTTTTAACATTATTTAAAAGATCTATATCATTTCCGATCAATAATATGTCATCCACATATAGTATCATAAATTCCACATTGCTCCCACTCACTTTCTTGTAAATACAAGCTTCTCCATAAGTTTGGACAAATCCAAACACTTTGATCACCTCATCAAAGCGGAGATTCCAATTTTGTGATGCTTGATTCAATCCATAGATGGATCGCTGAAGCTTGCACACCTTGTTAGCATCCTTAGGTTCGACAAAACCCTTTGGTTGTATCATATACAACTCTTCTTCAATATTACCATTGAGAAACACGGTTTTGATATCCATCTGTCATATCTCATAATCAAAATATGCAGCAATTGCTAACATAATACTAACTGATTTTAGCATCGCTACGGGAGAGAATGTCTCATCGTAGTCAACTCCTTGAATTTGTCGAAACCCCTTTGCGACAAGTCGAGCCTTATAGACGGTCACATTACCATCAGCATCAGTTTTCTTTTTGAAAATCCATTTATTCTCCACGGCCTTTCGGTCGTGAGGTAAGTCCACCAAGTTCCAAACTTGATTTTTCATACATGGATTCCATCTCGGATTTCATGGCTTCTAACCATTTGTTGGAATCCGGTCTCATCATCGCTTCTTCATACGTCGCAGGGTCATCATTTTCATCAACCATGAAATTCATGACAGGATTTCCGTACAGCTCGGGAGCTGCACGCATCCTGCTAGACCTGCGAGGTTCGATAGTACTCTCTTTCGGAGTTTCATGATCATTATCATTAGTTCCCTATTCAACTGGTGAAGCAAACTCCGGAACGACTTTCGGCGCTGCGCTACTCGCCATACTTTGAAGAGAAGGTTCAATAACCTCTTCGAGTTCTACCTTCCGACTACTCACACCTTTCGTGAGAAACTCTTTCTCTAGAAAGGATCCATTCTTGGCAACAAAAGCCTTGCCCTCGGATCTGTGATAGAAGGAATACCCAATAGTTTCCTTAGGGTATCCTATGAAGACGTATTTTTCCTCTTTGGGTTCGAGTTTATCCGGTTGAAGTTTCTTCACATAAACATCGCATCCCCAAACTTTAAGAAATGACAGCTTAGGTTTGTTTCCAAACCACAATTCATACGGTGTCTTTTCAACGGATTTAGATGGTGCCCGATTTAAAGTGAATGCAGCAGTTTCTAGTGCATAACCCCAAAATGACAGCGGCAAGTCCGTCAGAGACATCATAGATCGAACCATATCCAATAAAGTACGATTACGACGTTCCGACACAGCATTTCGCTGTGGTGTTTCGGCAGGTGTGAGTTGTGAAACAATTCCACACTCTTTCATGTGAGTACTAAACTCGTAACTTAGATACTCACGTCCATGGTCGGACCGTAGAAATTTGATCTTTCTATTATGATGATTTTCAACTTCATTCTGTAATTCCTGGAACTTTTCAAAGGTTTCAGACTTGTGTTTCATCAAGTAGATATAACCGTATCTACTCAAATCATCCGTGAAAGTAACAAAATAACGATATCCACCTCGCCCCGACGCACTCATTGGACCACATACATCAGAATGTATGATTTCCAATAAATCTGTCGTCCGTTCCATTGAACCGGAAAACGGCGTTCTAGTCATCTTGCCCATAAGTCATGGCTCACATGTATCAAATAATTCAAAATCAAGTGATTCCAAAAGTCCATCCGAATGGAGCTTCTTCATGCGTTTAACACCAATATGACCTAGACGGTAGTGCCACATATGTGCGGATATATCATCATTAAGTTTAATCCTTTTAGCATCAACATTATGAATATGTGTAACATTATTATCGAGATCCAATAGAAAGAAACCATTCATCATCGGTGCATGACCATAAAAGATTTCATTCATATAAATAGAACAACCATTGTTCTCGGATTTAAATGAATAAACACTTCGCATCAAACACGATCCAGATACAATGTTCTTGCTTAGTGCTGGCACCAGATAATAATTATTCAAGTTTATTACTAATCCCGACAGCAAGTGGAGAGGTAGCGTTCCGACGACGATCACATCAACGCTTGATCCATTGCCGACACGCATCTTGACCTCACCCCTTGCTAGCGATCGCTTGTTCCGCAGCCCCTGATTTGAGTTACAAATATTAGCAACTAAACCGGTATCAAATACCTAGGTGCTACTGCGATCACTAGTCAAGTACACATCAATAACATGTATATCATATATACATTTGTTTGCCTTGCCGGCTTTCTTGTCTGCCAAATACTTGGGGCAGTTGCGCTTCCAGTGGCCAGTCCCCTTACAATAGTAGCACTTGGTATCAGACTTAGGGCCAACTCGGGGTTTCTTTTCAGGCACGGCAACCGGCTTGCCGCCCTTACTTCCCTTCCGTTTTCCCTTCTTGTCTTTCTTGAAACCGATGTTCTTATTGATCATCAACACTTGATGTTCCTTCTTGATCTCCACTTATGCAGTTTTAAGCATTGACAGAAGCTCGGGGAGAGACTTCCTCATGCATTGCATATTATAGTTCATCATGAAGCTCTTATAGCTAGGTGGCAGAGACTGCAGAACATGATGGATTCCTAAGTCAATGGGAATCGTTATTCCCAAGGACACAAGCTTATTAGCGTAACCCGACATCTTGAGCACATGCTCACTTACAGATCTGTGCTCTTACATCATGTAGCTAAAAAACTTTTCTGAAGCATTGTAGCTCTCTACAACATCATGTGTGTCGAAAATCATTTTCCACTCACCCATTGTATCAAATGCATTGCCGTTTTCGAAATGCTTTCGAAGTTTCGGCACTAGCCCATTGAAAGAACATTTCTTAATCCCTAGTGTTTTGTGTGTTAGATAACAATACCAAGGATCATTTAATGTGTGTTGAAGTGTTGCAGCTCTATTTGAGAATAAAGGGAAAAGAACTCTGCCTTTGGGGGCGGATAATTCGGCCCCACCAGGGGCAGATAATCCGCCCCTCCCTTTGCCCAAGCAGGCGCAAGCCCCAGAAGGGGGCGGAGTTTTGGCCAGATTTTCTGGCCCCGCCAGATAATCCGCCCCTCAGGGGGCCGGATAATCCGCCCCCCTACTCATCGCCAAGGCGCAAGCCCCAGAGAGGGGGCGGAGTTTCTGCCGGACTTACCGGCGTGGCCGGATAATCCGTCCCAGGAGGGGGCCGGATTATCCGCCCCCCAAGATTTCCACTAAGTTCCTCAAGCGCAAGCGCCAGAGAGGGGGCGGACTTTCCCCCGGAGAATCCGCCCTTGGGGTAGAGTTTTCCCAGGGGGCGGATAATCCGCCCCAAGTGGGGGGCGGATAATCTTCCCCCAAAGTTGTGCAACGGCCAGATCTGGGGAGGGGGTATTTAAGCCAGCCTTCCCCCTCCTGCCAGAACTCTTGATTCATCACGAAAAAGACCAGATCAGATCTGAAAGCTTCATCCAGGAGTGCTCCACCTAGATCCACCCAAAGGCCCCATCCCTTTGGGAATCGAAGGAGGAGAACTCGATCTTCATCATCAGCAATCAAGCGCTTCATCTCCTCTCCATTCATTTGGAGAACCTCCGATCTAGTATTTCTTGCAAATATCTAGATCCTCGTTTTTGTTTATATTGATAAACCTTGTTCTTGTGGCCGCTTGTCATCTCGGGAGCCCCCAATTCGGTTGTGGGTGTGTGCCCCGATAGTGTTGTAAAAGGCACTGGTTCCCGCCTCGAAGGGATCCAATAGTGGAGAAGGTGGATCAGGCCTCTCGTGGCGAGATCCATCGGAGAATAGGGTGAGGCCTATTGTGGCGTGGTGGTCTTAGAACCGCCCACCCCTCCAACGCATATGTACTTCCCTTAACAAGGAAGGAACTGCGGTAAAACAAATCCCTGTGTCTCCGCGTGCTCCACTACGGTTTCCTCGCTCCTCTTTTACGTGCTTAGTAGTTAGGGTTACATATAGGGAAATTCTCGTAGTTGCATATCTAGAGAATTTACTTTGTGTCAAGCCTAAAATTGAAAAAGTATTAAAAATTGGTTAGCACCTATTCACCCCACCACCCCCTCTAGGTGCCCATACGATCCATTTCAATTGGTATCAGAGCCTCGGCTCTTATTTCGGGCTTAACCGCCTAAGAGAAGTATGGGTTCCAAGGTAGATGGGAGTGATGCTCCGGAGGTAGTCACCATGAACGATCTCAAGACGTTGGAAACAACCTTGGTGAGTTCAATGGAGGCTAAGATAGAAGAGATGCGTCAATTGATAATGCGTCTCTCCACATCCGCAACATCACCTCCATCTAACTCGGAGGATACCACTCCGCAATCCAAGGAAACGGGTAAAACTGTTTCCAAAGATAACGAAGTGGTTGGTGATGATACTAGCAAGAGCTCCTCCTCGAAAAAGGATAGCGGTAAGGATGGATACAATGAGGTTTCTCACGCGTATTCCCCTGATCCGCCTATCCCTCACCCACATATACATAATCGGGGTGATCCACCCAAACTTTCAGCATCTACTTTCTCTCAATGGCAATTTTTGATGAAATCTCATGTGTGCAGTTCCTCCATAGAGTTGTGGAAGATCATCGAAAATGGTCTTCATGTTGGAAACCCCAACAATCTCACAAGAATAGAAGTGGTCGATAGCCAACTCAACGCTACAGCTCTACACATGATACAACTTGGTGTAGCTGACAAAGACATGCCACACATTCAGCATCTTAGCACAGCTAAAGAAGCTTGGGATGCCCTCACCGAGCTCTCCATCGGAAATGAAAGTATGAGAAGGAATAGATATGATGCCTTGAGCAATGAAGCTGAAGGATTTTATATGCTGGATGGAGAAGACCACGAGGACATGTATAGGAGGCTCAAGTTAATAGCCACAACCTTCAGAAACCACGGTGCAGCTCATGTTGATGATGCTTGGATCAAGCGCAAGTATGTCAGTGCTCTTATGCCATTTGAGCCCACAGATTTGAAAAGTCTCCAAGGTAGGCATAACTATCACCTCAGGTCATCCAATGAGGTAATGCAAGAAATGGCCGCCTTCAAAGTGGCTGCCAAGAATGCCGAAGATGCTTGTGATCGAGCTATGGGGATGCAAAATGGGGTCAACATGGCCTTGAAGACCAGTGTGATTGATCATGATGAATATGCGGTAGAAGGTCTGGACTGTCCCGAGGATATAAAAAGGATCCACGGACAATACTTGGCTCTTTATGCAAGAAACTTTTGGAAAGATCCAGCCAAGGCTAAAGCTGAAATAGATCGCAAGAGTGGAGCCTATGGAAGAAAAGAAAATGGTCCCAAGATGAGAACATGCTTTAATTGTGGTGACTGGCTGCACTTCGTAGCTGAGTGTCCATATCAAAGTAGAGAGGATAATGGAGGAAGACTCATTTTCAAGGACAAATCAAAAGCTCCACGTAAGAAACAGTTTGTAAAGAAGAATGCTCCTTTCAAGAAGCAACCAAAGATTGTTCTAGTGGCTCAAGAAGAATATTCATCGGGGAGTGAAGATGAGGACGAGGACGATAGCTCTCAAGAGGTGGCTGCTATAGCCACCACATCTACATCAACATCTCTCTTCGACTCTCCGAACGAAAACATCATCAACAAGAATGCTACTTGCCTCATGGCACGAAGCTCTGAGGTAACTTCTTCTAACTCTTCCTTTCCCAAGACTATGATAGACATGGATGATCCTACTAGTCTTAAGGTTAAAGAAGAGATTATTGCTTTGGATTATTTCTACACTAACTTGCAAGGTGAGCACAAAGTTCGTTTTGAAGCTCTCATGGATCAGCTGGCCCAAAATGAAGCACTCCTTGAAGAAAATGGCAGAATTGAAAGGGAGGATGCAATGGAAATTGCATCCCTAAAAAATGCTCTTGAAAAAGAAGAAGAAGCTCGGGTCTCTCTTGAAGAGAGGCTTGAGTCTATGGAAGAGTCACATGAAGAAATTGTGACTAAACTTGTTAAGGAACGTGACAATGCTGTCACCAAAGCAAAGAAGTTAAAGAAGGAAAGGATTGACTTTGGGGATGCTCATGATAGACTCTCCGAGGAATTGGAGAAACTTGACAATGCTCACAAGGCGTTGAAAAACGAGTTCTCTATTCTCAATGAGTCACATGATCAGCTTCAAAGTCGATTGGCCAAATATGATACTCCTAGCTCGTCCAACTCAACATATAGTAACAAGAAAAATGCTAGTGTGGAAAAAGAAGTGATCAAGGACATCACTACAAAGGACAAAGGTGTGCTTGATGAAGTCCTTGGCAAGCAAAGGTCAAATCATGGTAAAGAGGGACTTGGGTATGTCACCAAGTCCAAGAAGAAGAAAACCAAGAAGAACAAGACCAAGAATGTGCAATTAAAGACAAGCACTACTGAGAAGATTGTCACAAAAGACAAGACTAATGATATTTGTTTTGCAGGATCTCACAATCTGAATTATGAACTCTTTTGTGATGACTATGGCGATGTTTATGCTTATTATGTTGGTCCTTTTGATGAATATATTGCTTGGTCTATTTGGGTCCCAAAGACCCTTGTTACTAACATGAAAGGACCCATTGAAAAATGGGTACCTAAAACCAAGAAGTAATTCTCTTGCAGGGATATGCTTCCGGTGGGTCAAAATGGGTGTTGGATAGTGGCTGCACTAGTCATATGACCGGAAGTAAGGAGATCATCACGGAGATGCGTCCAAATCATGATAATATCACAGTCTCCTATGGTGATAAGTCTAAATCTCAGGTATTGGGTCTTGGCAAGGTTGTGGTTGCCCACGATATCTCTCTCGTGGACGTCATGCTTGTTGAGACCCTTGGTTACAACCTTCTTTCTGTTCGTGCCCTTGGCAAGATGGGTTTTGCTATTTTTATCGATGATGATTTGGTGGTACTCTTGTGGAGCAAGTCTCTAAAGGTCGCTTTCGTTGGATACGTCGAAAATGACCTGTATGTGGTGGACTTCTCGGGGAAAACCACTTCGGGTCCGATGTGTCTATTCGGAAAGGCCGACGTGGGCTGGCTATGGCATCACCCTTTAGCCCATGTCAACATGAGAACTTTGCAAAGTCTCCAAAAGGGTGGCCACATCCTTGGACTAAAAGACAATGTCTCTTTTGCCAAATATCGTGTTTGCAGGGCTTGTGTTGAAGGAAAAATGCATGACTCTCCCCACAAGAGGAAGACTATTGTGTCATCAAAGAGGATCTTGGAATTACTTCATGTGGATTTATTTGGTCCTCCTTCTCATGCAAGTCTTGGTGGGAAGAAATATTGCTTGGTCATTGTCGATGACTACTTAAGATACACATGGGTATATTTCTTCAAGCTGAAAAGTGAGACTCAACAAACTGTCATCGACTTTGCCAATGAAGTTCAACGTCAACACAATGTTCCCATCTTGGCAATTAGAAGTGACAACGGCTTAGAATTCAAGAACTACACTTTAAACGAGTTTCTTAGCGAAGAGGGGATTAGACACCAATATTCCGCTGCGTACACCCCTCAACAAAATGGTGTAGCCGAGAGGAAGAACCGGACTTTGATGGATATGGCAAGATCTATGCTAGCTGAATTCAAGTCTCCTTATAATTTTTGGGCTGAAGCCATATCCACTGCTTGTCACTCATCAAACCGGCTCTACCTTCGGAAGATCTTGGACAAGACCCCATATGAAATACTTACCGGTAACAAGCCCAACATCTCATACTTCAGGGTATTCGGGTGTAAGTGTTTCTTTCTTATTAAAGGTGTCCGTTTGTCAAAATTTGAGTCCAAAGCTTTAGAAGGTATTTTTGTTGGTTACGGTGCCGAATCCCACACTTATAGAGTCTACAACAAGCTCACTGGGATTGTTGTAGAATCCTGTAGTGTGGAGTTCGATAAAAATAACGGCTCCTTTGTAGGGCAAGTTGATGTTTGTGATGCAGATGTTGAAATACCCCAAGATGCCACAAGAAGAATGGGCATGGGATTTTTCCGCCCCATTGAGGAACCCCTTGTGGTGGATCGGGAAGGACAATGCTCCACACATGTGGAGCCCTCATCTACACAAGATCAACGAGCTCCTACTATTGGAGAAAATCCTGCATCAGCACCGCAATCTGCTGAAGATCAACTGTCCCCTGGACAAGTTGGTAGTCCCAGGCCGGACTATCCGCACCCTCCAAGGGGCGGACAATCCGCCCCTGGGACTCCAACTCTTTCCAGAGGATCCGAAGGAGAAGTCAGCAACTCTGAAGCTCCCAGGACGGATTCTCCGGCCCCCGAGGGCGGATTATCCGGCCCTGGGTCTCCAACTCTCATCAGGCATTCTCAAGAAGATGGCTCGGATTCTTCACCTCCCAGGCTGGATAGTCCGGCCCCTCCAAGGGGCGGATTATCCGGGCCTGAAGAAAATGTTCAGCAACAATCTTCTGGTAGTAACAGTGACCAAGATCAAGGGCAAGGCAGTAATCAAGACAAGGATACAAATATTGAATCAACTCCTTCTAGAAACAATAAGGACATTGAGGCTCGTCGCAAGGCTCGTGCTGATCGGAACCTTGAACTAAGAGGTCACACTCTTGACAAGGTTGTTGGTGATCTACGACGAAGGGTATCCACTAGAAGAGAACTTGCAAGCTTCTGTGATCATCAAGCTCACATTTCCATGGTTGAACCGAAGAAGGTTTTTGATGCTCTTGAAGATCCCGATTGGGTTGTTGCAATGCATGAAGAATTAAATAACTTCGAACGCAACAAAGTTTGGAAGCTCGTAGAAAAGCCAAAGGATTGCCGCAATGTTATCGGCACCAAGTGGATCTTCAAGAACAAACAGGATGAAAATGGCATTGTTGTGAGGAATAAAGCACGACTCGTGGCTCAAGGATTCTCTCAAGTGGAAGGAATTGATTTTGGCGAGACTTACGCTCCTGTGGCTCGTCTTGAGTCCATCCGTATCCTTCTTGCATATGCAGCCCATCATAATTTTAAATTACAACAAATGGATGTTAAGAGCGCTTTCCTTAATGGTCCTCTACATGAGTTAGTATACGTCAAGCAGCCCCCGGGGTTTGAGGACCCCAAATTTCCGAACCATGTCTACAAACTCGATAAGGCGCTCTATGGCCTTAAACAAGCCCCACGTGCGTGGTATGAGCACCTTAAAGAGCTTTTGCTAGACCGTGGCTTCGAAGTTGGGCAAATCGATCCCACTCTTTTTACTAAGAAGGTTAATGTGGAGCTTTTTGTGTGCCAACTTTATGTAGATGACATTATTTTTGGCTCTACTAACCAAGCTTTTAACGATGAATTTTCGAAGCTTATGACTGACAGGTTTGAGATGTCCATGATGGGTGAGCTCAGGTTCTTTCTTGGATTTGAGATCAAACAACTTAGAGAGGGAACCTTTATTAATCAAGCTAAGTACATCCAAGACATGCTCAAAAGGTTCAAGATGACGGATCTCAATGGCGTTGCTACCCCAATGCAAACCAAGTGTCATCTTGAGCTCAATCCCAAGGGTAAAGACGTGGATCAAAAGGTATACCGATCCATGAACGGATCTCTCCTTTACCTTTGCGCATCTAGGCCCGATATCGTGTTAAGTGTAGGAGTGTGTGCAAGGTACCAAGCCGCTCCTAAAGAAAGCCACTTAGTGGCGGTCAAGCGAATCTTCCGATATTTGGTTCATTCCCCCAATTTTGGGTTATGGTATCCCAAGGGTTCAAGTTTCTCTCTATGTGGCTACACTGATTCAGATTGGGCTGGTGACAAAGATGATAGGAAATCAACCTCTGGTGCATGTCAATTCTTGGGCAGGTCTCTAGTGTGTTGGTCATCAAAGAAACAGAATTGTATTTCACTCTCAACCGCCGAAGCTGAATATGTTGCTGCTGCAAGTGCTTGTACACAATTGTTATAGATGAGGCAAACTTTAAAGGAATATGGTGTCAATTGTGACAAAGTGCCTCTATTATGCGACAATGAAAGTGCTATCAAAATTGCGTACAATCCCGTGCAGCATACAAGAACAAAACATATAGAGATTCGCAACCACTTTATTCGGGATCATGTTGCTCGTGGAGATATTGCTCTATCCTTTGTACGCACGAAGAACCAACTTGCTGATATTTTCACGAAGCCTCTTGATGAAGCAAGATTCTGTTATTTGAGGAATGAGCTAAATATCATAGATTCAAGGAGCTTGGCTTGACTACCCTTGCACACTCACTTGCTCTTATTCATGTATTTGGTTTAGATGCGGGCATAGACATAGGGGAGTGTGGTCCTAATTGATTGGGCCAACCCTCCCCCCATAATGCCGAAAGCAAGTAAAATCATTTCCCTTAATATCATTTTGTGATATGTGGGTCATTGATGAGCATTGGTTTTAAACTCAAGATACATCTTCGCGGTGTCATGCCATGCGCTCCAACATGGTGGCTTCGGCCACCGCCCTCTTCCTTGAAAAGAGTTGGTTTTTCATGGGTCTCGTTGGATTTTCTTGCATATCTCATGTTCTTATGGAAAACACACTCAAATTTGGCTTTTGTTTGATTTGATTCTTGCAAATTTGGGTGTGTAGTACCATCTCAGTTTGATGCTCTCAACCCAAGCCTTTCTCTTCCCCATAGGAAGGTGACGGGGATGACTACGACGAGGATGAGGAGGAGTGATCTTCAGGGGCGTTAGCTTCGCTCTTCTTCCTTTTTGGCGTTTCGATGCCAAAGGGGGAGAAGTAGTTCTATTAGGGCTCGTGGATTTGCTTTTCGATTTTAGTCGTTTTTATTTGCTTGCTTGTGCCTTTTCTAGCGTGAACTCATTTGCTATGTGTGTTTGTTTATGTAAGACTTTGTCGTACTCCACTTTGTTTGGTACTATGTTGGGTATTCATGGAATTCTGGATTTATCTATTATGGACCCCATGGAATTATGGAATTATGGAACATATTGGATGGCATATGGATTCATGGGATTATCTATGTATGCTTTGGCTATTCTCATCCCGGTGGTATGACCTTGTCCCTCAATCCACTTTTGTTCCAATTATCTTTGCCATGGAATTTATGCTCTCTCTAGTGTGTGTATTTGTATTCAAATGCAAATTTTAAATATGCACACATCTAGGGGGAGCTCCTTTCATCTTAAGGTGGCAATAGCCGGTTTCATTGCAAATCGTAGTATTGTCATCTAACACCAAAAAGGGGGAGATTGAAAGAACATTTCTTAATCCCTAGTGTTTTGTGTGTTAGATAACAATACCAAGGATCATTTAATGTGTGTTGAAGTGTTGCAGCTCTATTTGAGAATAAAGGGAAAAGAACTCTGCCTTTGGGGGCGGATAATCCGGCCCCACCAGGGGCGGATAATCCGCCCCTCCCTTTGCCCAAGCAGGCGCAAGCCCCAGAAGGGGGGGCGGAGTTTTGGCCGGATTTTCCGGCCCCGCCGGATAATCCGCCCCTCAGGGGGCCGGATAATCCGCCCCCCTGCTCATCGCCAAGGCGCAAGCCCCAGAGAGGGGGCGAAGTTTCTGCCGGACTTTCCGGTGTGGCCGGATAATCCGCCCCAGGAGGGGGCCGGATTATCCGCCCCCCAAGATTTCCACTAAGTTCCTCAAGCGCAAGCGCCAGAGAGGGGGCGTACTTTCCCCCGGAGAATCCGCCCTTAGGGCGGAGTTTTCCCAGGGGGAGGATAATCCGGCCCCAAAGTTGTGCAACGGCCAGATCTGGGGAGGGGGTATTTAAGCCAGCCTTCCCCCTCCTGCCAGAACTCTTGATTCATCACGAAAAAGACCAGATCAGATCTGAAAGCTTCATCCAAGAGTGCTCCACCTAGATCCACCCAAAGTCCCCATCCCTTTGGGAATCGAAGGAGGAGAACTCGATCTTCATCATCAGCAATCAAGCGCTTCATATCCTCTCCCTCATTTGGAGAACCTCCGATCTAGTATTTCTTGCAAATATCTAGATCCTCGTTTTTGTTTATATTGATAAACCTTGTTCTTGTGGCAGCTTGTTGTCATCTCGGGAGGCCCCAATTCGGTTGTGGGTGTGTGTCCCGATAGTGTTGTAAAAGGCACCGGTTCCCGCCTCGAAGGGATCCAATAGTGGAGAAGGTGGATCAGGCCTCTCGTGGCGAGATCCATCGGAGAATAGGGTGAGGCCTATTGTGGCGTGGTGGTCTTAGAACCGCCCACCCCTCCAACGCAGATGTACTTCCCTTAACAAGGAAGGAACTGCGGTAAAACAAATCCCTGTGTCTCCGCGTGCTCCACTACGGTTTCCTCGCTCCTCTTTTACGTGCTTAGTAGTTAGGGTTACATATAGGGAAATTCTTGTAGTTGCATATCTAGAGAATTTACTTTGTGTCAAGCCTAAAATTGAAAAAGTATTAAAAATTGGTTAGCACCTATTCACCCCACCCCCCCCCCTTCTAGGTGCCCATACGATCCATTTCACCCATACAATATGCCGCAATGAACTAAGTTGTGGTCCTCCTGACGAGTCTGATAGACATTCTTCTCCTTGTCAGGGGCATCATCAAAAGGTGGGGGCCTAGCGGTGCAGAAGAGAGGAGAATCCTCAAATTCATGGCTCATTCGGTAAAGTTGCTACCGTTCGTTGCAAGTTTCTCTTTCTCCATGAACACATTGAAATTAAAAGAAGGTGGTGCCATCTACAACAGAATTTGTAAAGTTTAGACTAAGTTTATGATAGATTGAGTTCAACTAATCCACATTACGAATGAACTCCCACTCAAAAACGACATCCCTCGTGCCTTTTTGGTGATTACATGAACCAAATCCACTACACCAAGTCCGATCATCACGTTTGTCGGTGTAGCTTCAAAGGCGAGCATCAAATGGGCATCATATCTACTATATGACTCATGCTTAAGCTTTCGGTTTGTGTTCCGAGGTCATGTCTATACATGCTAGGCTCGCCAAGTTAGAACCTTAGTATTCGCGTGTGTAACTGTCTTACACCTGAAATATGGTCGTGGATCCAAGAACACCCGATCATCACGTGATGTCTTGGAGCGATGAAAACATAATCGGTGCATACTAAAGGAAGAACACATTCTTATCTTGATATTTAAATGAGAGATCATCTTATTATGCTAATAAAGCGCCAAACAAGCAATATAAGATGCTATCAAACATCACATGTTTATTAGTGAAATGATATGGTTCCCGCATATGATCTCTATCATGTGCACCGTGGCATGATCACTATCATACCTTTATGTGTAAAGCCAAGGTATATGGAACTTACACGTTATGTGTGTTGTAAGAGTATCATCTCATACTTCTACTTACAACAACACCATATCATAACACTAGCCCAGCAACAATCTAATCTAGACACCTCTAATTTATCCATTACAAGTTTTACGTGGCTTAGGGCTTTCGAAGATAGAACCGTTCTTACCTATGAACATTAACCACAACGAGGATAACCAAATTGTTGAAAACTCATTGCAAAATAGATTGACTATAGTAGGAGAGACAGCCACCCGCTAGCCACTTATGCAAACTAGTTGCATGTCAAGCGTGGAACATGTCTCATGTGCGAGGACATGTAAAGTTTGTCCGGTCCGCTTCATCCCACTATGTCACCAATATCCAAAATTACAACTAAGAAGCAACAACATGATCATCATCACCCAAATACTCATATGTGTACTACCCGTGTAAAGCATCTACGCATAGATCCGGCTCTGATACCACTGTAGGGTTCGTAGCATGGAAAACAAAAAAATTCCTACGATGGGAACTAAGTACCAAGATCTATCTACTAGATACAAACAACGGGCGGATGTATATCCATAGAGAACATACCCTTGAAGACCGACAAAGCTTAACGAGTTTAACTCGTGGTTGATGTAGACGATCTCTTGCCGATCTCAAGATCGAGAGGAAGCCCTAGCGCCGCAAAGCAGCAGCGCATCCGTGCTCGCACACACGTACAAGACACCGAGAAACCTCCGCCTCCTCGCTCCAGCGATGCAGCGGAATCCCAACCCTTTCTTGCCGAATAGCCACCGGGAACATGTATCTCGCTAGTCCGAGACCATGGGGGATAAATTCTAGAGGGGGAGAGAGATCCTTCACGAGGAGGTGTGAGTGAGAGAGAAGAGGGAGTGCCTTTTATAGGAGGAGGGGGGCACCCAAGGGGGTGGCCGCCGGCCATGGGGGCTGCCCCCTCCCCTCCTTCATTCATGTGGGTGGACACTCCACTCACGAAAATCTCTTCAATTCCCTCCACTCAAAATCCCACTCAAAATTGCTATTAAATTTCCACCAAATTTAATGCAAACTCTCATTAAATAAAAATCATTTTATTTATTCAGAATTTTGTCAATTACTTTAATGACAAACATTCACATATAACCCCTTTCTAGAATTCCATTTCACATGCAAAAACACTTTCTGCAATTTCACCCGAAAACATGTTTTGGTATCTAGTGAAATAAATTCCTGCGCTTGTTATTCTTTCCGGCATGAAACTTTTGCTCCAATTGGATGTCAATGTCCCTTAAGTGTGTCACCCTACGGTTCACGAATAATGCGATCAGAGACCCTTCTCTGATCAATAATCAGAAGCGGGACCTAGAGATCTATACTGACTCCCACACATTCAACAATGACTTTCTTGTGATTGTCGGAACCTTTTACGCTAGTATCTTAATCCCTTTGTTTCACGATATATTACATGTCCGAGATTCGATCATCGGTATCTCCATACCTAGTTTGATCTCGTTACCGACATGCACTCTTTTCTCGTTCCCGTGATATAACATTCTAGTGATCAAATCACTTGCTTGCAAGCTAACCAATGTGATATCACCAAGAGGGCCCAGAGTATATCTATCTATCATCGGGATGAACAAATTCCACTCTTGATCCATGAGCCTCAACATAACGCTTTAGTAGTTCTGAAGCCATCTTTATAATCACCCAGTTACGGTGTGATGTTTGATGTCATCAAGAAACTCTTACGGTGTTAGTGATTGACATGATCTCATGGTCTAAGGATTAGGATCACTTCGTAAGTTGTTATAGAAATATAAACTCAATGACTTTGATCGTAATGCTATACTTCGGATGAATGTTCATCACATTATTACACTAATGTTGTGATCTCGTTATTAACAATATCCAATGTCTATGATTAGGGAACTGTGATCATCTTGTTAATCAACGAGCTAGTTTATGAGAGAGGCATAACTAGGAACTTTCTATTTGTTTATTAAACACACATGTATTAATGTTTCCATATTAATACAATTATAGCATGCAAAATAAACATCTATCATATACTTGGAATACACATAATAAACACTTTATTTATTGCCTCTCAGGACATATTCCCTTCAGGATCATCACTCTAAATACGAACACCGACTGCAACTAGATGGTGGGGCTGAAACATTTCAATGGGAGGGTTGTCATGGACCAATGGTGGCCTAGGATTTTCCATAGGTCACCGGATCAAGATAGGCTACTTCCTGACCTTCAATGTCACCATGGATGATGTTTACAAGGTGACAATCTTCAACTACTCCATAACCGAGATGATTAGGCCCCGAGAACAATCCGGCCATTGCGACGATTGATGAGTGATAGGTTATGATATAGTTAGTGGTGAATTATAATTATCGCTGTGTTTACTAAGTATGTGTTTGTGTGGGTTGAACTATGTACTACCGTCTCGTTATGCTATTATGCAGACTATGATGACTGGTTTAATATTGTAGCTTGTACTTATGTCTTGTTATTGCTTCTTAGTTCTGCACAAATGAGCTTGGAACTTTGCCACTTGAAGAAGAGATTATCACATCGTTCATCTTGCAAAACAACCAAACAGCAGGTTTAGTTTCTGCCAAGACTAAATCAACTAACCAAACAACATGCTTCAGTTTCTGCCACAAAATAGAAAATAAATTTCCGGGCAACCAAACAATAGGCAAACTTGGCTAAGAGCATGCATGTTCCCGCGCAGGATATGTGAGGCCGCCGCGTGGGGGGGGGGGTGCGCCTTCCGGCAACCAAACATACCCCTAACTGTCGGACTACAATCTGGCCGATGAATTATTCCAGCAATTAGATCCCAATTTTAGCTAATTGCAAACTTCACAAAGGGAAGACCACTAAACATCAATTCATGGAGTGACAAATATATAAATCTGAAAGATGATAATAATAATTACATTAGCAGTAGGAGTGTTAAAACTAGTACCTAGTCAGGCAAAAACATCGACGACACTTTTGTGAGGAAAAGAATAGGTGATTACCTACCGTAGTCTTTAGATATATTGAATAGTAAATCTATGAAAGCCTTAAGAGAGTTGTGCCATGCTTCTCTAATGGCGAACTTCCTACTTTGTTTTCCAATTCCGAACTTCCTAGGAATCTGTACAAAATGTTTCCCCTTAGGGTTAAAAGAAAAAGGTTGACCAGTTTTTGAATCCTGAATAAGTCTTTCTTCTAGAATGGTGGAAAACTAAGTTACCTCGTATTTTGGAACATTTCTCCATCTGCACACGATAGGCTCGATTAGGCTTGGTGCATGTGGAGCCAAATTTGGTAAAAGTTGGGCACAATAAGATAAAAACGCTCGGAAAGAAATTGAAATAGTGGAAGAGATTCATGCGGTTAGATCTGTGTCTCTGTATTTGTAAGGACCATCGTGAGGAGGACAGGGAGAGGAGCACCAGGACGGAGAGGTGAAAGGCGGCCGAGGCATTGGTGTTGGAGGAAGAGATTTCATGGGGGGAGGCTCTTTTAAAGGGAAGAGATACTCGTCCAATGTCTTTTTTTACAACCAATACCATGATGTATTGTCTCTATGTGTTACAATATTATTGAGTTCTTCAAACTCTTTCTTCTTTAATAAAATAATCTTGTATAAAAACTATTTGATACCCAAAATTGTTCTAGCGGAAATAATAGGTGATTTCCATATGTGCCAACACATATCATGTTCATTATCCAAGTTCAAAAAATAAGGTGGCCTTTGGTTGGCATGCAAAAATTAACTATCATTTGGCAGGAGTTAACCAACTAAGGTCTAGCCGAACTTGTAGCTTAAACAAAAGTACTACTGAAAGAATGGTCAGAATAGACACTATAATTTTAAGTGAGTATGATACATGGAAAACAATGCCATGTAAAGTGTGGCAACGCAATAAACAATGGTTAGAAAATGCATGCATGTAGAAAACATACCCTTGGAATAGGCTCGTTTGACACTTGGACCAAACGAATTGACTAATATAGAAATCTTCTTTATCTCATAGACTGGTGGGCCCTGCTGTCAAGTGGGATATTTTTATTTTTAATATAATATGGGATGCCTCGTCAATAGTGCCACGTCATCTTGGTTGGTGGTTCCGCTATTAGTTCGGGTGTCAATTCGCTCTCAATTCACGTTTAGTGCCGCAACAAATTCATCTAAACCGTTAAATTTCTGCCCCAAAGATGTGACGTGATACAATTTGATAAGCTTCACCACTAAAGTGGTTGTTTTATGTTAATAAATCCATTAAAATCTGACAGAATGCCTCTTTGCATTGCCGCCCCGGGAGATGACATGCTACTATGCTAGTGAACACTCTATGGACGTAACAATTGTAAACCCAACAAAACCGGGACGTTGTTGTGCACTAAGAATTTTTAGATATACGCTGAACACAAAAATGGAAATATACCATTACCCACTAAACTCTGAAAAAAGTAAAGCTGTATGTATGTCCTAACGATTAGAGCTCAACATGAAATTCCGAGATTTGAGCTCGATGTAAACTCCAATGAAAGAATTCTATCAAGAGATGGAGAAAAGAGTATTATTTTTTCGAGTGAAATTTCACTATTAGAGATTAAATTTCTGATTTGGGTCTTTTCTATGCATATGCCTTAACGAGAGTCGAGAGCGCCACAATGTATTTGGCATAAATTAGCTGCCTTAGTTTTTCTACTTCCCCCGGTCTATATTATTGACCTCAACTTTATCTAGATTTGTCTGTATCTAGTTAAGTATTTAGGTTAAATGCACTCGTATCTGGATAAAGTTGTGGCCATTAATATGGACCGGGAGGAGTATATGAAAGTTACTCTTAGACAACCGTATGGATATCAATTTTGTGCGCAAACTTGTGGGAAAACCTGTGAGGCTTATATGGGCATTTGTAACTTTGTTGTGGAATTTCCATATAAAATTGGCACATTTACATTTATGCCACTTCATAATGGCATTTGATATTGTCCTTATTTTAGTTATATATTCAGTGTTTAATCTCCAGTTGGTAGTAAATTGTGTATTTTCTTTGAAAATTTCTTTGGGTTGAGCACCAAGATTATTTGTTTTGCAGATCAAATAACTCAAGTTTAGGCATGTTATTTTCTTCCTATTATCACCTTGACCCCATTTTTTATTGAAGCATTTAAGTTCTTCGATTTACCCAATGTGTCTCCGAAAATAATCATGTTTTCATTTCATTGTCAAGGGTCAGCCAATGCGAGCTGTTGATATATTTCCCTTCATGTGGTGTGGTCCCTCATGTGACAGAGCCTAATGTGGCAGTGAGTCCCAAGACAAGGACAAGGGAACACAGACATGGGTATATTGAGAGTGACATCTACAAGTGTGATGTGCGTGCGAGTGTGGTTTGGTTGTCGTGTGGGTCTGTCTTAAGAATTAATGTGAGAATGTGGGGTGCAAAATTATTTTGATACAAATTTAGGATTTGATATGAATCTGTATAAAAATTGTGAACTACAGTTTTATATCATGTATTTCATCGTACTTGTTTGGTTTTCATGGTTTATAAGCACAACATCACATTATTCATTTTGACCGGTAGCACGATATACTTTGATGGAGTAAGTGCGATTGCGACCATTATTCCAGCTATGAGCAATTGAGCACAACTACCAAGAGGTACAAATATTTGTAATTGGTTTGGAAATTTTATATATCTTGATATGAGAACAAGGCTTTTAACGATTGGAGCGCATCATGAAATTCGGAGATTTGAGCTCGATATAAACTCCAATGGTAGAGTTTACGGGTTTGGATTTAGGCTGGGGCTGAGACTTTGGTCATGGGACACGGGACATGGACAGAGGAATTATTAGCGCTCCAGAGGGAGTATGGTATAGTACATAAATCGTCAAATTCCAAACGTGTAGTGGGTGGTGCGCATTCTGAAGCGAGCTCTTTTCGTCCCGACACACCCTACTGTACGAGAATTTCTTAGGCTGGAAACTGATAGCCCCATCCACCTACACTGCGTGCTCAAGAATGGAATGCAGAGATGCAAGCGTGCTTCAGTGCATGTGTTGGTCTTGAGCTTCAGTCCCATTTCTGTACATCTAACTTCAGAGTAAGTAAGCACCCCATTTCCAATTGAATTTCATGCAGAGAGATACATTAGTAATACAGTTTCCGAAATACTTCTAGTGCCAGCAGGCACTTAAGGCCTGAAGTTTTGTACAATACTACCCATCTTTGCATGCTCGGGGACCAGGGCAACACAATACTAAAGGTCTCTTGTTCAAAGTACCAAAGTTTTACTGAGTCAGGGGGATGGGGGAGGGGCAATGGCCCCCTAATTCAGAAAAAAGTTCAAATATATCTTTAATATGTGTGCTAAAAAATTAGTATTACTCAAATTTTAAGCATTCTTAGGGCCTCTAAACAATTATATAATCTATATATTTGTTAGATCCTTTATCCGGTTGCTTCATCGTTTTGTTAGGAAATTTTAAATTTATAGCAGTAGAAATATAATCATATAAAACCAACTTCTTATATTATGAAAACGTCATGGCACACTTACCCCTCCCCTAAATCACAAAGAGCATTAGTTTTAGCTATATCGTGCAACTTTCAAATGCATCCTTAAAAAAGAAATGCAATCAAATTGCAACTGAATCGACGACCTAATTTAGCTGACCTGCCGGTTCAATTTCAACATCCAGACTCGTGTGTGCCCGCGTGCATCACTCTTAATCCTGCACTCACAAAATACAAATGAGCTCACGGAAATGCATATACCGATTAATGCGAACATGCACTGAACGCGCGGAGTATTTTTTGGCAAACAAGAAAAAAAAACAAGGGTATTACTTCTCCACCTCTTTTCACCACTTTCCTTTTTTGTATTGGGAAGAGACAAAAATGTGTTGGCCCTTGTTTGCCATCTTAACTCAAATTTTTAACTCCGGAGAGTGTGTGGCAGTCCCTCTGTTGCTAACCCAACAGAGGTGGTTGATTCTCGATCTAGTAGTTATATCGAATGATTGATAGAAATTAAAGCAATTGTGTTGAGTCCTCTGTACCCATCATCCACACTGGAGATAAGCAGCCCTAGTGTTCAGCTCGATCGAGCAGGTACGATGGAAACGCACTCCAAGTCAGACCTAACCACGGTTCTCCATCGAAGAAAAGGAGAAAAAAAGGTTTTCAAAGTGTCGCTCACTACTAGCATCGAAAACTTTGGACTGAACTAAAAAGAATAACATCTGACAATTAGTTTTTGGATTTGGTATCATGCAACTTCCAGAGGACACGAGGTTATAACCTCATGCCTCACGCGCTTACAGAAATGTTATCCAAAGGAGCTCATAGAAATGTACATAGCTATTGCTTAAATGGGCTATACCTGTCATGGATGTGCCTTGGTGCCTGTATAGCGAGTCATAGAAATACTGTTGCTCTATGGAGATATATATTTTGCCTACATTGGCAGCCAACCCAACCTTTCTTCTCTCATGAACACAGCCAACGAACAAGCAGAGCCAAAGGAGTGTCACTTCTAGGCAAGAGGCATAGACAGTGCACATGTGACATGCCTCGTAGGAGTACTACTTATGAGCACCTCCAGCTTTTTTTCTCTTCTACACAAGCAGAGCTCCCCATGCACCAGGGTTCACGAGCACATTCGAAACCCAGGGCCGGTCCATAGGGCAACACGACACTAAAGGATCCTCATTCAAAGTGGCAAAGTTTTACTAGGTCAATGGAGGGAGGGGGGCAATGGCCCCCTACTAGCAGTTTCGTGGTGGGTGGGCGGTGCGCACTCTCAAACGAGCTCTATGAGAATTTCTGTATCTGCAAAGTAAGCAAGCACTCCATTGCGTTTCCAAAGATGGTATGCGCCTATACACGCTAGGCGCACCACCCCTGCAACTTCGGGGTGGTTTCCGATCTTTATAAAACAGATTTTGGGTTATACATCTTGTTGTACAAGCTAGGATACTAAGAACATCTCTAACAGATGACCTAAAATGGTTGCGGTGATCTAAAACCTAACTTTTACATCATTAGAGATAAAAAAACGCTTGATACTTGTTACCCCATGTGGTCATCTCAAACTGTATTGGTGTTCGTTAATTTTTGTGTGGCTTGTTTTTACCTTTTTCTTCAAATACTTTCTTTCACAAACATACCTTTCAGAAACACTCAAACTGTACTGGTGATCTGGTTTAGAGATTTTAAGTTGGATAACATACCTTGAAGTGTCCTTTTTCAGAAACACTCACCATATTCTCCTCTTAGGTGGTGGTATATACTTTCCTCCTTAGTCATTTTTCTTCGGAAAGTACCTTATGATTTTTTAATCATATTCCTTAAGAACTTAAGCGTAAGATGCAGAAAGTTCTCTCATCCTCCTGCGATGCGCCTGTCGTGGCCAAGTATATTTTAAAGGCGATCTTTCCTTCTGCACAGTCAACAGCTACTCTTGTGGTGCTAAGAAAAGATCCTCATAAAATAATAGATAACTTGTCATCTTTAGACCGCTCAAAAAAAATTTGTCATGTTTAGGCATGTCGAGTATAATAAAATCTGTAGGAATAACATTATTGATCTATTCTAAGTAGCACATCCTCAAGCATTCCTACCAGTTGCTTCAACGTTTTGTTAGGCAATTTGAAAGTTATAGCAGTAGAAATATAATCATGTAAAACCAACTTCTTATATAGTGAAAACGGCATGACACGCTTTCCCTTGCCCATAAATCACAAAGAGCATTGGTTTAGGTCTATCGTGCAACTTTCAAATGCATCCTTAAAATAAAATAGGATCACAAGCAACTGAATCGGCGACCCAGTTCAATTTCAACATCCAGACTCGTGTGTTCCTGCGTGCATCACTCTTAATCCCACGCACACAAAATACAAATGGGCTCACGAAAAAGCATATACGGATTAATTCGAAAATGCACTGAACGTGGACCATTTTTTGGCAAACAAGAAAAAAAAGCAAGGGTGGTTGCTTCTCCACCTCTTTTCACCACTTTCCTTTTTCGTATTGGAAAGGGACAAAAGTGTGTTGGCCGTTGGTTGCCATCTTAACTCAATCATGAACTGACTGCAGAGAGTGTGTGGCAGTACCACACTCCCCCGAGCTCCCCACGCACACCGCTGCACATTTCTTGGATTACGAAAAAGGGAAGTGTTGAGAAGAGGTGGACAAGCAACATCCTTGTGGACCATTCCACACAGATCGGCCTCGGGCCTTGTTTGGATAAAGGAGTTTAACAGAACTTGTTTTCCGTAAGCCAAACTAACCGCGTAACCACCTAAATTTGTGTTTGGCTGAAGTAAATAAAACGTGAATAAGGAAAACTAAGTTTTCACAAAGTCAGGAAAACGAGTATAAACGATCGAGTAATAGTCGTTTTTGTGAAAACACGATGACAGATACCCGCGCGATGCCATGGACTTTCAGCGGGACCTCGGCGGCGACTACGTGTCGGCCGTCTATGTGTGCGACCTTCCGTGAGCGCCGCCGACACAAACTCTTCCTTGTACATCCCGTCGAGTTCTAGGCCCCAAAGCTTTGCCGACTCCTCGATTTTTTTTGAACAGGAGAGCCCCGGAAGGGGCTAGAAGCCTTTTCATTAAACCAAGACGGTGGAGCTACACATTTTCACGCTTTACAAAGAGAACCCTACAAGAATAAAGCAAAAGGAAAATAGGTCCTCCTTCCAGCTCGTCTCTGCAAGTGATTGGCCTCGCGATGGAGGTTGAAAATGTGCCGGACTTCGCCGGCAATCTTGATGGCCTCAACTTGGCCTGGATAATCGGCTGGCTTCCTGCCTCCGATTTGGAACTACAGAGAAAATTGGCTTTACTTCTTCAAGAGAACCCATCGCCGCTGCAACTCAAAGAATCCTTTCTTGCGAAAGCAACCTCTGCGCCTAGAAAGAGAGAAATCTTCAAATAGCAGCAGTAACAAGCTCCCATGGTTCGTCAGTGCCGCGCGAAGAAACCGAGCCCTCTCTTCAGAGCTCCTGCCCGAGATGAGGAGAAGAAGCAATAGAAAATGCCGCAACGACGAACCCAATAAACATGCTTATTGGATAAGCAGCGGCCGGAGATCGCCAACGAGGAACTCCTCCATGGAGCCCCAAAATCCAGCGAGTACGACCACTCTAGCGGTAGCCGCTAGGGTAGCTGCGACGAAGCCTCATCTTCTTTGACAGAAGGCTACAAGGATCGGAAAAAACCGAGACAGTACCCTCACCGCGTCCCTCCTCGCCGCCACGGCTGGCCAGGGACAACCGCGAATTAGCGCATCTCGGCTTCAAAAGGCACCAGCACAAATGCCATCTGGAGGTTGGCAAAGAAGAAACCGCAGCCATCATATCCCCCTCCCTCGCCGCCACGGCCGGCCGGGGGAAGACGAACATGCCACAGCAACACGCCACCACACCTCACCCCCCTGCCGCCACGGGCAGCCGGGTGAGTCGAGGCAGCCTCCACCGCCCTCATCGGAAGAAGAAGCTCCATGGGCCTTTTATTCATGGAGTCGCAGGCGCCGTCCTCAATCCGCAGCTCCGACCGCCGGAGCAACAACAGGAGGACGAGAACCACCAGCCATGAGCAGAGCTTGACCCAAAGCTCGAGCTCACTCAGACTCCCAGCGAGAAGCCTCGCCACAGCGGAAATCCGCCAAAACTAAGACAAGCTACTCCTACAACTACATCGGGCGCCTCCCCAAACCCAACCCCAGCTGGCTAGTCCGGCAGAGAGGGCGACGGAGAGGCCTGGCGCGCGGCGGCAGCTAACTCTCGGGGGGAGGAAGGGGTCGGGAGAGGATAAGGTAGTAACGGGTTAGTCCCTCCGTACAGTGCCGACTCCTCGATGAACCCGCGCTTGATGATCATGTGCAGCCAGGCTCGCTCGTCGTGTCAGACTGGCCACAGAGCAGCGTCAGTCGTGGAGCAAACGGGCATGTGCAAGCGGCCATGATGCAGAATCGGAAGTGGAAGGTCATGTCGTCATGAACTCACGGGAAGAGAACCATGATTGGGATTATTTCTAGTACAAGGTAGTAAATGAGAATAGGACTAGCTGGCTGATCGTTATCCAAATACTACGATACTTGACAAACTAGTTTTAGTCTTTCCTAACCCAAACATAATTTTCCTTAAATTGATTAGTAATAGAAAATTTATCAAAACCGGTTCTGCTAAAAAATAGGCTGAAAACTCGTTTTATGTAACGCAGACCTTGATCTGGCACAAACCAATGTCACGTCTCGTGGCCCTAGGATCACCATCTCATATCTTTACTTGTGCATTTAATTACCAGGCATATCTTGTGCTGGCCAAAACGTCACACCACTGCATATTTCCACTTGTGCATTTAATTACGAAACCCAAAAATTTAAAATGTTTTCTAGCTAAAACCGTTTATCTAAATTAGATTTCGTTTTTATCGTTAGACTAGTCATAGCGAGATCTTCGAAACAAGATCCCATGTTATTATGTTTCGATGACTCTTTTTTAGGATGTAACTTTTTGCTAGATGTAACTCTCTGCTAACTGGGATCTAACTTTTGTGTTGGATGATGTAACTTTTTCTGCTAATTCAGATATAACTTTTTGCTGGATGATGTAACTTTTTTTGTTAGATGTAACTTTCTGATAACTTGGATATAACTTTTTTTGTAAATTGGATGTAACTTTGATCGGATGTAACTTCCACAATTACATCCTTAAAAAAATAGTCGAAACATATCGACATGGGATCTAGTTTTGAAGATCTCGTCGCGACAAGCCCAATGGTAAAAACAAATCTTGAATCGGACAAAATGTTTGAGCTAGAAAACATTTCAAATTTTTGGATTTCGTGCATACAGTATGGTTGAGTAGTGTATCTTTTTTAAATAAAGACAAAACTCATTTGTTTTTTCTATTCCAAAAATAGAAATATTAGCCTTATTTTTTGTTAACACGAGGTCGACCTTGGTGTAGCCGCACCCTAAACCCACCTCTAATATTTGCTATCCAAACATGCCTCTTGTCTAGAAGGGATGGACATAGAAGAAGACAGAAGCAACATCCTTTTTTTCTTTTATTTTTTTTTCGCGAAAACACAAAAAGCTTTGCGTTTCGATTCATGATAGAGAAGAAAAAGTCGAACACCCATATTTACAAGCCTAAGAAAGGACGACACACACACCGCTCAAACAAGACTACGACTAAAATGCCGAAATCCGTCGAGTGCTTCTCCAAGACGCCACGGAGTGAGTTCCTCCGCTAAGCAGAACCCTTGCCAATGAAACTCGTGGTGCTTGTGAATTGTCGATATTACCAAGAAACTGCCAGCCGCAGCCAAGACACGTTCCTCCACGATCCCGCAAGCCAACAAAGGCTCAACTGGGAGCATTGCTGCTCTGGCCTCAGCCCAAATCCAGGGTACGCCGTCGGTGCAACGACTACCTCCCAGCAACCTCAATAGACACAGGCGTGTAGTCTTCACCAGCCCACCATCAAACACAAAGACCAACCCACCACTGCACATCCGGAGGCTTGCCCGCGCCGTCTGAGAAAGACCCTCAACGCGCAAGGCATCGCGATACCACTAGAGAGGCCAGCACGCCAACACTGAAAGACGCCGCCTATATGGCCAGCACCGGGATTCCTGACGAAGAAGTGCTGCCTGAACCAGGGTGTTTCTTTTTTCTTTTGCGGGGATGTACGCCTCTTGTTAATAACTGGGTTGAGATGGCAAACCAAGGGTTACAATTATAAGTGGGCCAAGACATTTTTGTCCCATTACAAAAAAGGCAAGTGTTGAAAAGAGGTGGATAAGCAACACCCTTGTGAACCATTCCTCTAGGGGAATACTTCTCTTGTCTACACGCAACAATATGTAGTCAAGGAACTTAATCCTCACACTAACTGTACCTGACTATTCCCTCCGTCCGCAAATAAGTGTACTTCTAGAACAATGTACCAACATTTATGACACTAAATTGTTGACATTGGATTTACTTTTAAATCTAGGTTCATAATATATTAATTTGATGTAATATATGTTTCTATAAAGTTAGTCAAATTTGGTTATATTTGACTTAGGCAAAAGCTAGATGTACACTTATTTGCAGACGGAGGAAGGACCCTGAAAGAAGCGATGTGTCTTACAATATGGAATTTGTTGGCGTCTGGCACATGACATCCCATTAGTTTTTTTCGTTTGGCAAAACATGCTCCACGTTCAATGCATTTGGTTTACAAGGGTCGGTATATACACTTATGTGAGCTCCTTTGAATAAATATTTTGGTGAGCGCGGGATTAAAAGTGGTGCATGCCGTTTCATACGTCTTCATTAACGATACGTTGAACTGAATTTGGTGTCCAATTAAGTTGCATTTGGATTTCATTTCTTTTTTTAGGATGAATTTGGAAGTCGCAGGATAGAGCTATAACTAAATCAAATCAGAAAAGTAATAGTCACATGTTCCTCACGGTAAACTTTTTGCTCCATAGTTTTTTTAGGGAAAACTTTTTGCTCCATAGCTGCGACACTTTGAAAACCTTTTTCCTCTTGTTAGTTTATAGAGTACCATGATTTGTTGTTCCGTTATCTTTTTGATAGAGAAACACGACCTTCTCAAATCTCAAGGTCAAATGGACAAACAATGTTCTATATCCAAATCCCCTTATGCTTCCTTATGGTCACCGGTCAACACTCAATGACCAACGGTGCCTCCATTTTTTACCGGCACTAGATCGATGTCGGATTACGCCTCCCACGGATCTGGAACTCAGCGTGGGCCACCTCAGAGTTGGGGTGAAAAAAAACATGCTAAACGTTGGGTCTGTGCAAGAGATTAGCAAATCCACAAAAAAGATTTGGAAAGATATGCTATAGGCATTTTCTCATTTTCGGATGTGCTAGTCCGAATGGCAAGATCGTGTGTCGTTAAAGGAACCCGTGTGGTCGAAGATGGTGAAGAATGTTGTGGGGATGGAAAAGCCACACGGGACAATCGTGACTACGGAGTAGCTTGGTGACCCGATGAATGACACCCGGAGGTACGAAAGAAGCTAGCCATGGATGAAGCCGTATGCCCCTAACATGGGAATGAACTATGGTGGTCGAGGGTTCACGATCGGCGACATTTGATTGTGCCGTACGTCGAGTAGTATTGGGAGTAGCCGACACTGATCATCATTCATCGGTGTTGTGTTCATTCGAGATTTTGCAATGGTTGCGTATCTCCTTAATTTGGTCTGAATTGGATTTCAACCACACATAATACCTCTGAATCCAAAACAACATTTGGAATGGAATTACAACTCCAGTTTCACAATTCTAAACAGATTCACTCTAAATTGTACACAAACGAGAAGTGATAAACCCACCATGAGAACCCACCCGAGGGCAAGATAAAGCCCGCACCGCCCGATCAAGATAGGACGGCTGATGCACCCACGTACGCCTGGCCAGCATGGCTCTGGGCTCCATGTGGCATCCGGTCCCACCAAACCAACCCACCTCTCTTCTCTTCCTCGCTCGCAGGCTCGTAGCTAGCTACTTATGGACAGGCAGAGCAGCAGTGCCACTTCCTCCTCGAGCTCCCCACGCAGACACCATTGCCATCGCCATCGCCATCGCAGGTTCACGAGCGAATCGCATCGTATCCTCGAGTGAGAAGCTCCACGATCCAATCTTCCTGAGCCAATATGCTTTTCTCTCTTCTCTGAATCTTTTTTCTCCCTCCTCGTAAATTCTTCCCAAATGGGTTCACCTTTTCTTGCTTGCCACTGGGTGTTTTTTACCTTCATCCGCGCCCCCAAGTTTTCGGGTTTCTTGTGGAAACGATCCCGCTTTCTGTTACCATTTTGCTTGCTCGGTTAATCTGCCAACTGAAGACTGCCGATGTTTATCTGCAAACTGCAGTTCCATATTTTTTCTCTGCATCTTTTTTCTCCACCCTCCGGTAGGTCGTCATGGATGAGAAGTTGATGTCTTCAGTTGGATGAGAAGCATGATTCCCCCTATCTTTTTCCATTTTTCTTGCTCGGTTAATCTGCCAACTTAAGACTGCAGTTCTTCATGGTTAAGCTGCAGTTCCATATGTTTTTTTCTGCATCTTTTTTTCTCCACCTTCCGGTAGGTTTTCATGGATGAGAAGTTGATGTCTTCGATGAAACATCACTTAGTTTCACTCGTGTTCTAGGTTTTCTGCCCAGTAAATTCTTCCCCGAATGGGTTCACCTCTACTTGTTTGCCACTGGATGTTTTTTCCCTTCATCCACGCCACCAGTTTTTCGGTTTTCTTCTGAAAAAGATTCCCCTATCTTTTGCCATTTTGCTTGCTCGGTTAATCTGCCAACTTAAGACTGCTGATGTTTATCTGCAAGCTGCAGTTCCATATGTTTTCCTCTGCATCTTTTTTTCTCCACCTTCCGGTAGGTCTTCATGGATGAGAAGTTGATGTCTTCGATGAAACATCACTTAGTTTCACTCGTGTTCTAGGTTTTCTGCCCAGTAAATTCTTCCCCGAATGGGTTCACCTCTACTTGTTTGCCACTGGATGTTTTTTCCCTTCATCCACGTCACCAGTTTTTCGGTTTTCTTGTGGAAAAGATTCCCCTATCTTTTGCCATTTTTCTTGCTCGGTTAATCTGCCAACTGAAGACTGCTGATGTTTATCTGCAAGCTGCAGTTCCATATGTTTTTATCTGCATCTTTTTTTCTCCACCTTCCGGTAGGTCGTCATGGATGAAAAGTTGATGTCTTCGATGAAACACATCACTTAGTTTCACTCGTTCTCTAGGTTTTCTGCCCAGTAAATTCTTCCCCAATGGGTTCACCTTTACTTGTTTGCCGCTGGGTGTTTTTCGGTTTTCTTGTTGAAAAGATTCCCCTTTCTTTTTCCATTTTGCTTCCTCGATCGATCTACAAACTGAAGACTGCTGATGTTCATCTGCAGGCTGCAGTAGGGGGATGATGGGTGCGAAGGACGCGCCAACTTTCCGGGCCATCCTCTGCTCCTTGCTACTTCTCTCGTTGAGCTGCGAATGCATGGCGGCAGAGCTGAATCAGGTTCAGGCGGCGCTGCTACAGGTCAACACGTCATGGGAGGCCGCCAGAAAGATCCCTCAGACACTCTTTGGATTGTTCTTTGAGGTGATGTTTTTTTCATCTTGTTGGTCCACCTTCTTCACAGTTGCTTTAATTTCTTCTATCCAATGTGGCTACCCACATTCATTATAACTAGTCACTGAATATTTGTTCTAGGAAATTAACCACGCCGGAGCTGGAGGAATTTGGGCGGAGCTTGTCAGTAACAGAGGTACTGTCCGCTCTCTGCTCTTGTGTAGTATGCCTTTTGGAAAAATATTTCACAAAGCCCTTGACTTCACAAAGAAGGAGAAAACATGTGGTTGTTTCCAAGGATTAAATGCTTCCAAATGCCATACAATGACTTACGCTGATACACCTAGTGGCATTATTTTTTCGAAATCTGAAATTTCCTAGTGACATGCATACCAGATTTCCCTTATAATAAGGGGTATACGGAAATAAAAGAGTACGGTGCCATTTTTGTGGAACTGAAGCATACAAAATCATGTTCAGAGAAAAATTACAGAACAGATTTCTGTTACTGTTATATTTATTCCCGTTCCTTCAGGCTGCTTCTTGTCTGTTCCCTACGTAGTTCTGCAATTACCGAAGAACAAAGATTCAGTATTGCAACACATAACAGTGGAAGAAAAAAATTAGCCTGCCTCTTTCTTTTATAATCTGTTAGTAGCATTTCATGTTTAGCCACGTACTGACTGTTGTTGAATTTATACTTTAGGTTTTGAAGCTGGAGGAACAAACGCTTCAAACATAGATCTATGGAAAATCATTGGGGATGAATCCTCCATATACGTGAAGACTGAAAGAGCATCTTGTTTCAGTAAAAATATCATTGCTCTAAGGATGGAGGTCCTTTGTGATGAATGTCCAGCTGGAAGTGTTGGAATTTATAACCCAGGATTCTGGGGCATGGTACGATTTCTTTTTCACTGTATAAAGTGCACTGGAACATCAGCATGAAAATTTAAGTTGTATATTGCCAGTTGAAAAATGCTAGCAAATACCTTTTCTTTGTAAAAGTAAAACTGAAGCATGATCTTTGTCGGTTCTAATCCATATCCATATTTTCCTTGGATAATGTTAGCTTTCCATCCAGTTTCTGTGCTTCGCTTCCTTGGAATCACTGCATCATTTTCTATGAGAAGCATTTCAACTATTTCCCTCGGGTTTTCTGCTTAACTTGACCATTTTAACTTTCAGAACATAGAAGAAGGGAAGGCCTATAATCTAGTCATGTATATCAGATCAATGGAACCCGTGGAGTTGACTGTTTCACTCAAATCCTCGGACGGATTGCAAAATATGGCATCAGCTGATATAGTGTATATATCTTCCCTAACACCGAGATGAGATATTGTTTCAACTAGTTAATTTTCTTCACTAACTGTGAAAGTAATCATACTCGCATGGTTGCAGAGATAATAATGTGTCAGATTGGAGAAAGATACAACTGCAATTTGTAGCAAAAGGAACATACAGAACTTCAAGATTTGAGTTAACGACTTCCAAGAGGGGGGTCATATGGATAGATCAAGTGTCACTTATGCCTTCAGATACATACAAGGTGAATTTCCTTTTTATCCTCTATCTCGGTATTGGCTATGAGTCTACTAGATGCGTTGATCGTCATTTTGTTCTACACATACAGGGCCATGGCTTTCGGAAGGAACTCATTCACATGCTTGTGGATTTAAGACCACAGTTCCTACGATTTCCTGGTATTTCTTATGTTATTTCATTCAAAATGAACTAATAAAGGCTGCATGTATATGGTCTAAACTTCTAGTGTGTTTGTCATACTCGTTTATATCCAATGTTGCTACATTTGCAGTTTTTATCTTATATATTCTCATACATTTGCAGTTTTTATCTCTAGTGTGACTGAAGCACAGAACTGTAGACATACACTGTGGTTGTCTTTGTACTGCACAGTCTCCTTTTTTTTCCAGTAAAATGCATTTTGATGGTTACAAAATCTACTGAAAACTGACAAGATTTGATGTGCGAGATAGAGTAGATCTCTCTATTGTGTCATGTGCTGTATTTAGATATGTATACTCTAGCAGTAGCCCATCTTATTACATAACAGCGTAGAATACATTTGATCGACAGAGCCCAAATGTTCTAATGTTCTAGTACGTATAAAGTTGGCTGACCGTAAAAACAAATCATGAAGATGATGTGCCTAGCAGACAATTTTTATCATGTAGATATTCCAAGATATGGAAAACATAAGAATCTAACACTACTTTAGAAGAACAAACTATAATTGAGCAGACAGTTCTTGTTATATTAGTGTCCTATGCGACCTTCTTTTTCACAGTATTGTGGACTTGACATGTTATGCTTGACACATTCTTATATGGTTGACATTTTTTAAAAATTGTACAACTTATTTATCTTCCTAGTCCAGATTAGCAGGGATGATACTTGACATGTTATTCTTAACACATACATTTGAAGAGTGAGTATAATTTTGAAATTTTATGAAAAGAAAATGACTATCTTACCATGATAGTATACGCTTTTCATACGGATACTGAATGGGTGCTATCTAGACAGAAATGAGTTTAGGCAACCAACTTTTCAACAATTATTCATGTTTAAACAAAATTGCCAATCATACAGATGTTGATATGTAACACCATTTTGGACAGGTGGCTGCTTTGTTGAAGGCAGTTGGTTGAGAAATGCTTTCAGATGGAAGGAAACTATTGGTCCTTGGGAAGAGAGGCCTGGACACTATGGAGACGTTTGGAATTACTGGACTGACGATGGCCTTGGGTATTATGAGTTTCTCCAGGTATGTATTGATTAATGCCCTATGAGTTTTCTAGGTTTTTCTTGGTGTAGCCATATATCTCATACAGTATTTCGAAATGTCTATGAAAAGCTTGCCGAAGACCTGGGTGCTGAGCCAATCTGGGTAATCAATGCTGGTAATAATATTCTTGCTATTTTTCCATTATTTGTATTTTAGCATGTATTTACCCATCACTTGTGTACCGATTAATTGCTTGAAAATTTTCTCTCGGAATTTAGGGATCAGCCACCATGATGAAGTTGATACCACTGCACTCACACCTTTTGTAGAGGTATGTATTCAGTGCCTTAGATATTTCACTGTATGGATCGTCCTTAGTGCAGTAAGTTTTTTGCATCCGTGTATAAGAAACATGTGTCCTCTTTTCCAGAACATGTTTACGGGCATTTTAGATTTAGGTAAGTTAGGTGGTATTGTCAAAACAAAACCTTTACAGACTAGTTTATGGGTATGGAATCTGAATGAAAACCACGTATAGTGTGTATGCTCCATTGAACATGGATAAAATGGGAAAAAATATAGTTGGCATAACAAGAAGCCAAACTTGAACAATGGTTGTTTGAAGCAAAAAGGACATCCACATGGGATTCATGTAGGGGCCTAGTGTGCCACCTAAGTAACTGTCAATGTCCTTAAATATTGTTAGTTATTCTGTTATTTACGTCATAGTAGATGCTATCATATTTATAAAAAAATAGTTATATGCATTTCTCATAATTTAGTTTCGCTTTTTTCTTGCCTTGGTATAGGACGTATTGAACAGTCTTGAGTTTGCAAGAGGAAGTACAAAATCAACATGGGGTTCCGTAAGAGCTGCAATGGGGCATTCTGAACGATTTTCTCTGAAATATGTCGCGATTGGCAATGAAGACTGTGATAAAAAAAATTACCTGGGTAAATTCTTATTGTTTAACATAATTAAACAGGTTATTGCATATCTTAGAGGTTTCATTAAATTAGTGATATATGTACCTAAAGATTGAATTGATGTAATGGCCATTGTCCAAGTTTAGTTGACTTGATTCCTCGCCATGATTGTATTATGTTGAGCATATTTAAAACCGAATTTTTCTTTTTATTGCACTTTTTTGCTCATATCAATCTGATGTAAAAAATAGCCGAAGAATTGAGCCACCCACTTCAGTAGTTTAGAGTACACTTGACTACTAACAATGGATTTGCACATTAATTAAATAGTTTCATCATAGCTTACAAAATTAGTATGGCCTTCACTTGTTTTGCTGGAGTAGTGAAGAGTGAAGAGCTAGCCAGCATATGATGTTTTTAAGTTCTGTTTACAGGAAACTATCTTAGGTTTTACAAAGCGATCCGAGAGGCCTATCCAGATATTCAAATGATTTCAAATTGTGATGGCTCATCTAAGCCACTTGACCATCCTGCTGACTTATATGATTATCATGTAAGTTATTGCATGCAAATTGGTTTGTCATCTCTCCATGTTTAACTTTCACCAGATTTCTTAGTTGTTGTTTTATCAAATCTTAGAATACTGGCTTTTTTACTGTAGGTCTATGAAAACGCACACATTATTTTTCATCAGAAAGATAAATTTAGCAATGTATCACGAAGTGGGGGACCGAAGGCATTTGTTAGTGAGTATGCTGTGAATAACAATGCAAGGGAAAGGGATGCTGGGAATGGAAGCCTACTTGCCTCGTTGGCAGAAGCTGCATTCCTAATTGGGTTAGAGAAGAACAGGTGACACTCCTTTTCTTAAGGTTTGCGTAAACATTGATAATGCATAGGGTTGTCCTTTTATCAGGGATGAGGTTTCCTAGATGTAAATCGGCCTTGTTTTTGACAGTTGTCAATGAAAAATGTTTTGAATGCAGAACTAAGCAACTATAATTCCTTACTATGAGTTAATGAGATGGTTTTGTGTCATTCTCCTTTGCAGTGATGTTGTCCAGATGGCGAGCTATGCTCCACTCTTTGTAAATGCCAATGACCGCAAGTTAGTACCGACGGCTTTGTGCTTTATTTCATATACTAGCATTCTTGTTGATGACACTTTCAGTGATTCTGTCTATATATCATGATCAGCTGGATCACAGATGCGATAGTCTTCAACTCCTGGCAGCAGTATGGAACTCCTAGTTACTGGATGCAGACGTTTTTCCGCGAATCCAGCGGATCTTTGATCCATCCAGTGAGACTCACTTCCAGCTACTCTAGTTCACTGGCAGCATCTGCAATCACCTGGAAAGACGATGAAGATATGTTCCTGAGGATAAAGGTAAACTCAGTGATTCCAATTTCCTCCTAGCATGTACGGAGTATAAGATTGCTTCAGTTCATTAGATTCTCTTCTAGGGATTCAGTTCATTACATAAAGGATAAACCTACCTTGATGTTTGACATGGCCCAATCCATATAGTACAACAATACAACATTTACATACTCGCATAACAATCCACAAACATCTAGAGTAACATGTTTAGATTTTACAAACTTCATACAGATCTCCATGTGTTCATCTGCAGATTGTGAACTTTGGTTCACATCCTGTGAACCTAACAATATCTGCTACTGGAATTCAAGCTAGTGTCAATACAGCAAAATCAACCATCACTGTTCTCACATCCGGTGATTTGCATGATGAAAACACGTTCAGTGACCCAAATAAGGCAAGACGACGATTTTCCTTTGTTTATTTTCTTTCCGTTTCATACATTATATACACCATACTAGATTTGTTGTGTAATATGAATGCTGTGAATTGCGCAGATTGTGCCGGTAAGCAGCGGTCTACCAAGTGCTGCAGAAAAGATGGAGGCCTTGCTGCTTCCTTACTCGTTCACAGGATTTGATCTGGCTCTGCATTGAAGTGCACCCGAGAAGCATGATGATATATTCAAACTATATAAATAAATAAATTATTGCTTTTCTCGTGTGGACATATGGTTTGTTGATCTGGCCAGCAGTGGAAGAAGATCACATCATGGAGGATGTGTTTGACGTTGTCCATGCGAATTTGGAGCCTTCAGCTGCCTGTAGGAAAACGCCATGTAAACTTGTAAACTTTGATGATGATTCCACGTTTCTACTGAAGACTTGTAAACTTTAAGCCCTTGCGGGCCTTGATGTAAGACTATTCAGCCAAGAGGCCCTATTCGAGCAACACTATGTGACGTTATGCAAGTATGTGTAATGTGCACTGTGGTATCATTCGACCATTGCTCAGTGTTGATTGATCTTTGGGATCGTTGGTGGATGCATAAGTGGTGTGCCAGACACCAAGTTCAAGTCCTCTCATGAGACGTTGTTAAGCGCGGCGTTTATAGGTTCTAAAAAAGACGTAGATGGTGTAAGCTTACTGAGCTGGGAGGTTCACTGTTGCGCGCGCACGCGAAAAAAAACAATAGCTTTCGATTTTGATGTGGAGGTTTGGGTTCGATTATGCATATGGTGTTTAGGATTACACACCATGGCCCTGTGTTTAGGATTATGCATCCATATTGTATTTGATATGCTATCAGAGCCTTATTCTTCCTATCGCATCTGAGAGCTCACGCAGCCGCCGCTGCCATGTCGTGCTTCCTCATCCTCTTCCTAGTCGAGTGGTGATGGCAACCTCAACGCGTCGGTCTCGGAGAAACTTACCTGAGACAACTTCTTGATATGGCAGACGCAGGTGCTCCGGGATATTCGTGGCGCCCAGTTGTATGGGTTCCTGGATGGATCTATTCCGGAGCCAGACAAGATGCTGAAGTCTAAGGATTCTGAAGGAAAGGAGATTTCAATCCCAAATCCTGAGTATGCAAGGTGGATAGCACAGGATCAGATGGTGCTTGGCTACCTGAATCGGAACATGTCCCGCGAGGTGCTGACGCAGATGGTTGGACAGACAACCTCGGCGAGAGCTTGGAAAACTGTGACAAATATGTTCGCGTCGTAGTCGAAGGCGGGTGTGGTGCAGCTCCCCACTCAGCTGAACGCTACTCAAAAGGAGGACAAGACTGCCATAGTTTACTTCAATGAGATCAAGACTCTCGCCGATGAGATGGCTGCTGCAGGTAAACCCTTGGATGATGACGATGTAACATCGTATACATTATTAGGTTAACTATTTAAATAAATCTTATTTAATAAAGATTTTATAACTAATAAAACTTTGATAATTCATATTTTAATAATGGTAATTAATAAAAATGTAAATAATATACCAAAATTCTTAGAAAAATAAGAACTAAAATTTAATATTATAATCATGTATTAATGTTTCACTTAATTAAAAATATATTATTTATTAAGTGTTAAATATTATAAAAAATCATATCTTATTATTTATAAATCAAAAAAATAAATATAATATGCCAAAATAATCAAAAAAATAATACCTATATGTTAAAAATATAACATCCCACTTTTGAAGTAAGTAAAAGTCTAATACTCTAATGAATTGAGTTTAAACTTATTTTCTTAATTAATAATTCTTAACATGGTAAATAAAAATTGCTAATATTTTAAGAGCTAATGGAGGTCTAATAAATAGTATTAGTCTTAAATATTGATAATATATGAATACAAAATGGTTCACCACATTTTAAATATAATATTATTGAATATCATTCCACCAAAAGTGTAGAAATATCTTTAAATAACATCCTTATCAAATATAAAATCTTCAAGAATAAATTGTGACTAAATAAAACTTATTCCCTTACTTCAACCACAAGTTATCAACATACGAAGACACTATAGTGAATTCATAAATAGTTAAGTAATGTTACTTCCTTGATTACAAATCATAACCACACCTTCATAAGCAGATAAAAGTTTCTGTTCCATTATAAAATTAAGAAGCCACTACTCAAATAGAAGTCATACCATTCTTAAGTAACTTTAAAGAATCATTATAAAATAAACAAGTACAGATATCATAAGCATTACACCTTAAGACCATCTGTGTTCTTAAAGTTAACTTTAGTCTATAAGACTTTAAATATAATGCTAAAGACTTTGTTATATGTTTTATAGTTAACTTTGGTCTATTTTAATTAAGTCGTAAAACATCTCAAATCCAAACTATTCAAGCAAGCGTAGACAATATCAATCACATCCTATCAATCATATTCTAAAAGCTATCAGGGTTGCTTAAACCTTAGCAAATAATTCTTTTCTTCAAATGTTATTCTTTTTGCCACTTCAAACAACAAATCTTAAGATAATATCTCCAACACTTAACAACTAAACTTAAGGACTTTCATCATAGTCAACAGATGACAATTAATCATAATCACATTGTTTTAAACTTTACTTGTATACTTTGGATTGTTAACACCTAAGTGCCTGATAAATGTCATTAATTGTAAAGTAAAACTTAAAATAGAATAATTCTTTTGTGAGCAGCCTTGCATATCATTCCTCATTTTTATACCTTATTGGTTGTATGGTATTTTAATTACACATTGATTCACACACCCTCACCAGCCTTAATAAGAAGCACAAGTGCGAAACTTATCTAAAAGTATAACACATTCTAAAGAAACCCTTTCCAGTTTCCAAATCCTAGATCAACGCTCATTCTGGGGATACGAACTTACCAAATTGCATTACATTACTTATTCATAATAGCATTCTGCTTCTTTAAACATTAGTCCTTACCGGACCAATGATACTAATTTCAGATATTGGATCTTATATTGTCTTAAAGACCGTGAGTACATAATCTTGCAATCATAAAAGGCAATTTCACACTTGCTCATGTCCTTTGATTATTTTCTGTAAGGTATTTTGCAAATCCAGTGTTGGCATCACCTGCATTTCAAAAAGTTCAGAAAACACTATTTTCATAATAATGTGATTATAGGTTATTTACCATGAGGTAATAACCTACTATGAAAGTTCCGGTGGTAAAGGAACATATTATCTAGGATGTAATAACCAATGTCGCCAACGATTCTTGTGCCATATATCACGCGTTAACCATGAGATTTGGAATGGGACGGAGAAGTCAGTTGTATCTTCTTCCTCTCGCATGTAGCCAGATGTGCATGTCGTGGTTGTTATCCTCGTAGCGTGCATTAATTGGTAATTCGTAGAGGATATGCAGCATATGGGTGGAAACCCTCAACATCCCACGATAGTTCTGGCATCTAACGGTCTGTACTAACCATTGCCATAATTCAATGGGTGGGCATGGTGTACACCAAGGAGACATGCGGGGTTGCGAAGGGGGCAGTGATTGGCTTGGATCATCTACTGGGCCTCACACCATAGGAAGTGTGGACGGGAAAGATCGTCCGGTTGTGCAACAAGGATTTGATCTCTCATGGGTAAAGTAACGCACCTCTGCAGAGTGTAAGAACTATAACTTGTTACTCCTTGTTCCGGGAAGGAGATACAAACACGGCGGGAAAGGAACTCCATGAAAGTTCTAGTAAACCCGTGAAGGCTGACGGACATAGCTTTCCAGAATAAAAGCAACTTTTGAAGAAATGTTTACGAAATCTTGCATTGCCTACGACCTATGGTCTGTGACTGTAGATATAGTGCATCAAACACTCTTTTCTGGTGAACTTGCTGAGTACGCTCGTACTCAACGTATCTTCTTAAGCCTTGCTAGATCCGAAGCCAATAAGACAATGTCCACACCAAGTTATGCTCCAGGAATCATCATCAAAGGCTCAAGTTCTTCAACGAAGTCAACATATACATCAATACAAGTGAAGACGAAATTGATAATTAGATAGAAATATAATCTCTAGCCTTAGAACCTACTTCTGTAGAGTATTGCAATAGCAGCAATGCAAGCCCCAATAGTTCAGATACTAGTTTATTAGTATATTAGTTATGAGTTGATTATTCCTGATTCTTCTTTGTTAGAAGTTTCTTTCTCTCTCTTTAACCTAGAGTGTTTTTTGGATCTTTTGTAAAGAGCTGAGATGTAACCTATAGTCATGTCTTGGACCTACTGTGTTTATGTTGTACCACTCTGAGGGATGTAATACTAGTGAACGGTGTTTCGTTGGTGTTATGTCAACGACTATAGTGTACTACATCATGCAGTGGTATGCTGGGTCACCGCACTTATCAATGAGATTGTCAACCTCACTGGTTTTATTGAAAACAAAGGATTAAACGTACAATGTGGAAGAAAGTAATTTCTTGTAGCAATTGCAGAAAGTAAATAGTAGATGGAATATCAATGTGAAGGAATGGACCAGGGTCCACATTTCACTAGAGGTGTTTTCTCCATAAGATAAATAACATGCTGGGTGAAAAAATTACAACGAGGTAATTGACAAATACAGAATGCATAACAATGCATGTACATGACATGATGATCACTACAAAATTCATTTGGGCATTACAACATGATACATAGACCGTAATCCAACTTCATCTATGACTAATAATCCACCTCCGGGATATCATTCGAACTCCGGTATTAAGTTGCAAGCAACAGATAATTGCATTAAACAAAGTGTGTAATGTAAACAATACAATTCCCCTTGGACAAATGATTGTTGTTTTCTCCCTAGTAGCAACATCACATCTACAATCTTAGAATTTTCTGTCACTCTCCCAGATTACTAGAGGCATGAACCTACTATCAAGCATAAATACCCCCTCTTGGAGTCACAAGCAAATACTTGTCTAAGGTAACTACTAGCAACAGAGAGCATGCAAGATAAAAAATAACATAGACATGATAGATCAATAATCAATCTGACATAATACTCAATATCCATCGAATCCCCGCAAACACAACATGTACCATTACAATAAGATGATCCTGATCATGATAGGCAGCTCACAAGATCTAAACATGGTGGCACAAAATAGGAGAAACAACCATCTAGCTACTTTTATGGATCCATAGTCTAAGAGGAACTACTCACACATCACTCGGGAGGTAGGCATAGTGATGAAGAAGGCCTCCGGGATGATCTCCCCTCTCCGGCAGGGTGACGGGAAGAGCTTCAGATCCCTCCCGATCTAGGGACGATGGTGGTGGTGGATATGGACTTCTTCGTGAAATTATGATCTTGTATTTAGGGTTTTCGTCTCGGGGGGATTATATAGGCAAAGAGGCAAGGTCGATGGAGTGCCAGGGGGCCCACACCATGGCCAGGTGCGGCCTAGGGTGGGCCCACGTGCCCCCCTGGTGTGGCTGCCTCAGGCGTCTCTTCGTCTCTCCTTCGGACTCTATGTCGGGTCGGGAAAATAGGAACTTCGGCTTTTGTTTCATCCAATTCCGAGAATATTTGTTTACTAGTTTTCCTAAAACCAAAAACAACAGAAAACAGGAAATGGATCTATGGCACTTGTTAATATGTTAGTTCTAGAAAATTCTTAAAAAATGGCACAAAGTGTGGACAAAACATAATATAATTGGTGCAAAACAAGCATGGAGCATCAAAAATTATAGATACGTTTTCAACGTATCAGCCTATTGCTCCCTATGGGATCGATATCTTTATTTGAAACTAGCTACAAACGATCTGTGCACTTGCAGTCATCAAGCTATTTTCTGGCGGCATTGCCGGGGAGATTAGCGCTATAAGTCACTTTACTTTTAGTTATTTACTTTTTTTGTACTAATTTTTTATTTGAGTTGCAGGGCCATAACAATGAACAACACTTAGCATTTAATCCAGCTTGAGGCAGTAAGAAAAATGGGTTCGCCCATGGACGCTTTTATAACTGTCAATAAAAGCATAAACCTCGATGGTATTGAGATCCATCCCTTATTATTTGAGTTACTTAACTCTAAGAAGTTTGCAGAAACCAATGAAGAGAGTCAATATGCACATTTACAATTATTTTAAGATGTTTTTGGTTCCTTTATATTTTATGATTGTGACCTTGATAAGGTTAAAATCTAGTTGTTTAGATAAACTCTCTCTAATAATGTTTGTAACTGCTATAGATCTTTTTGTGCAGAAGTACCAAGGACTTGGACGGAATTGACAACCAATTTCCTATCCAAATATTACTCAGAAAGCAAAGATCACAGGATGAGAGATATTATTATTAGTTTCAAAAATAATCCTGATGAGAGTTTATATGAAGGCTATCTAAGGTATAAAAGCTATCTAGACAATTGCCCCCATCACCGTTTGTTTGATTGGTTAAATACGTATGCTTTCTATGGAGATCTTAATAATAAAAACACAATGAACCTAGATGCTGCTTATAATGGTAGTTTTCTATCGTACCTATGATGAAGCCTAGAAATTAACAATTACCTATGATGAAAATCAAGAGGGAGACAACAAAAAGTCTTAAAAATGAGGAGAGCAATATGAATAGTTCTTCTAAATATGCTTGTGTTAACGACTTTCTTGCATTTGAAAGGACTTGTGCGATGATTAAAACCCTCGGTATTGATTCTTATTCAGTAAATAAAATTATTGAGAATTATTTAGGGCATCTATAGGTACCTACAGAATGGGAACCTTATAAACCCCTCGAAGAAAAGAAGCGTGCAAGAGAAAGTGCATCCATGGTAGAGTTTTCCTCTGAACCTATTCAAGAGAATATGAATAAAAGTGCAAGGAGGAAGAACACATAAGGATAAGATTAAAGAAACCAGAAAAGAACCCCGAAGCTACCAATGAAAATATTGTTATATTAAGGATCATATGGAAGCATGAACCATGGATAATGAAGTGGTTATGCTAGACTTTGAAACTTCAGAATTCATCTAAGGTAAGATACGAGGTAATGAAACTTCTAAATCTATGACTCCTATATATTGTGGAGAAACTATAACATCCCAAAAATCATGAATTGTAAAAGCATGCTTTTCATTCATATTTTCAAAACATTTAGAGCTAGCACAAAAATTTTCAAAGTTTGAATTCGAACAAAACCATTTTTATGCCATTTTATAAACCATACGTGGCTTGGTTTTATTTTATTTTTCAAAGGACCAAGATGAATTTGAGTGGTCAAGTGGGTTTGTCACACTTTAAAGGGCAAGGTTCACTGTATAAAAACCAAGAGAAAATTTGAATTCAAACAAACTTGAAAAAGGTTTCAAAACCATTCCTGAAAAATCAAATATAAAAAGAAAAACAAAAATAAAAAAAATAAAAATAGGCGCCAGCGATTCAGCCCAGAGCCAGAAGCGGCCCAGCAGCCCACTCGGGCCATTTCCCCCTCTCCCCTCTCTCTCACCCGCGCTCGCCTTACCCCGCTGACACTGGCAGTGGCCCCGTGCCAACTCAACATCGTCTTCCACACCCCGCGTGCGCAGACGCCGTCGCCTCCCGTTTTCTCCCCCATCAACGCCGCGTTGATTTCGGGATTAATTGCCATTGATCCTCTGCATGATTCCCTCGCCCCCGCTGGCTACTTAAACCTCTTCGCACCACGGTCATTTCCCCCCAACTTCCCTCGCCGCCACCAGGCTGCGCGCATTTGAGCTCGAAACCCCGCTATTCGACGAACTCCGACGAGGTATTCCGGTGAGTACCGTCTACCCCGCCCCCTCTCGTTCATGCTATCGTTTTTCCCTTGTCCTTGCGAAGCTTACTGTGCCTTTGGTTTGCCTTGTACAACCCAGAACGTCGGCTTCGTCAAGCGCCGTGAACACCCGACGCCACCCTCGTCTCCGGCGAGCAATTCTGGTAATATGCGACCACCCCCTGACCTCTAGTTCAAACGATGATGTTCGCCTGGTCCTTGTGCACACGCTGATGCTTCTGGTTTCTGCTAGGGTGGCCCAGTTCGTCGTCTCCGTCGCCGCCGCACGAAACCGACTCCGCTCGCAACTCCGACGAGCCCCAGCGACCAGAGCAGCTCGCTCCTGTCCAAGCCGAAGCCACGTTGAGTTTTCTCGCGACCTAGCAACGCTAGTAAGCCACAGCGCAGACCCTATCACCCTCTGCAATAGCCAGAGAGCTGCCATCAGTCGTGCCGCCACCGCTGTAGCCACGCGCGCCACCAGTCTTTGGTCAAAGCAACCAGCACCGTTAGATCTAGATCTAGTGGATCTGATTAGATCACTTAACGAAGGGGTACTCTTAGATCTGAGCCACAGGATCTAACTTAAATCCTACGGCCCACGTTGGCTGATCCGCGCGAAGCGGTACGGGCCAATCAGACACAGCCATGTGTCTGAGATTTTGATTTAAAATCTGTTTTGAATCTATTAGAGATTTGAACTTGTAAAAATCATAACTTTTGTTCTATTTATCCAAAAAATGCACATAATATATCATTGGATTCAGAAAAATAAATCCTACACTACTGTGGGCTTGAATTTGTATTTTGGTTCTGTAAAATTAGGTTTATTTGCAGAATCAAATATAGACTTAATTTGGCTATATGAATTATCTAGAAAATGATTTTAAAGCAAATTTAAGTTTATTTAGAATGTAAATAGTTGGTTTTGTGTTTAGTACTGTTTGACTTGACTTGTTTCGTGTAGAAAAATCATTTTATTGCATTTGCATGCATTCATATATTTTTGTTTTAATATTTGAATGAGGATTTGGTGCTATCTTTTTATGTGTAGATTTTGGTGCTGGTGGTGATTGTGATTGTGAAGATTGTTGCTACTCCCCCAACTACCAAGGCAAGTGGTGCTTCATGTATTTGTCCTATTATTTTGACTATGCATAGTGATATTTTGAATAGGACTTGCATGGAATTTTTGCTAAGTATAAAAATATGCTATGCTTGGGAAATCCTAGTAGATGTAATCTTAGTAGAATTTCTCTAAGTTAAGATACTTGTTGTGTTATCATGCTTAGCCTAGCTAGTAGCAAACAAGGGTGGATTATAATCATGTTATGGAAATTTGGCTAAGTCTTTTGACTTATGTTTTTGCTTAATAAAACAACTAAGTGAATGAAGCACCTGGGTGGAAGGGTATGATGGTTTGTGTTGAGTGGTTACACAAGGCCCATGTCTATGGTTTACCTTGTGTATCACACTTGTGGAAATCCACCCAAGAACAAAGGGATTTGATATACTTAGTGTTTAGAAGCTTCTAGTGCAACCACATGGCATATAGGCTCTGCCTTGATCATATAGGTTACAATAACTTAGACAGATGGAGAGTTGGTGGTAGGGTGATAGGATGGAACATGTCCATGGTGGTCTAAGGGAAGGCTTCTGAAAGGTCTCGTATCGATACATGTTGAGTCTTGTGGGGAAAGTGCACCACCTCTCGAGAGGGTAAAACCTAAGTACTTAGTCATGTCCCCGGCAATGGACAATTTGAGCATCAAGACATTGAAGCTATCAAGGATCTCCTCATTCCAATTTCTGAGTTAAAAACTTGTGGTTGAACAAGGGTAAAGGTTCACCAATGTCTATTGGTGGTTCCTTGGGAGTTTTTGTAAAAAAAAACTTAGTGTTTTCAACTGATAGGAAAACCCTATTTTGAGCAACGCAAGCCTAAACTACACTTAGCCAAATTCATATAGATATTAGATACTACTATTCTATTATGGTATCACTTACCGATACAATTCCAAATGTATTGACCCACTGTGGGTGTAACTTATGATGTTGTAGGTTATTCTGATGAGGATTAGGGTTATGAGTCTACACTCAACATGCTTGCCTGTGGCACATGAAGATGAAGACTTTACTTTATTTACTTATGTTATGAACTCTTGTACTAGCCTTTGGCTATGGAGTTGTAAAAGACTATGTTTATCTCTAGAATGATGATGTAATAAAGACCTTTGTATCTGTGTACTTCATCTTAAACTGTGGATGCTAGAATTAGATCCAGGGACTAGTATTGCAATCATAGGTACCTTTACCTTATAAAGGTGGGGTCTTACAGATAGTATTAGAGCACTGTGTTGCCTATAGGATTATGACCCTAGGTTGGATTAGACTAAGGAAACCACTAAGGAAAATGCAAATCTTTGCAAAAATACACACTTGTGTTTTTTATTCTCATAAAACTTTTCTAATCTTCTTTCTCATCTCAATTTGTAGATGGCCGCCGTCAACGAAGCCGTCAAGAAGGGACCAGTCATGACCATGACTTTAGAATGTGAGATGGAGTTTCCCAAAGCACAAAAACCCTTATGGTTAGATTGGGGATACATGGTGAGGCCGTGTACAAGGGATTCCCAGTAATGGATGAAGGAGAAGAATATTGGTGGGTGCAACTTCACTTGTAGAAAAAACAAAGGAGAAAACCACAAAGAGTCGGGATTCTATATGGGCACCAACTCAGAAATGTATACAACATTCTTTGACTCTGCAAGAAATGCAGCTTGGAATGCTATCAAGGAGCTTGGTGAAAGACTCAAGTATAGAATGCTCAACACCCAACATGATCTTAAGGAGGATAAGAAGTATACCCAAGACTTAGATACCGCCATAAAATGTCTAAGGGAAGATATCATAGACTTAGCATATGAGTGAGAATTGTAACGTACCTCGTTAGTTGGACCACCACACTTGTCGTTTTCTCGCAAAAATTTGTCCAAGTTATGTTTGAACCTTAGTGTTGTGGTAGACTTTGTATGCCATGACTTGTATGTTTTATAGATGATGTATGCTTTTGTTTTCATTTTACTGTCTTATTTTTCTCTTACTTGTGTTGTTCTAATATTTCTCTATCTTACATTAGATGCCTAGCTTTGTGATCATCACCGCCGAGGAGTTCAATGGAACTCGTTTTGGTTCACGCATCGTGAAATTTACTAGTGTGCTCAACCTCCCATTTCCTAGTATCAAGGCACTCCAACTCACCAAGTTTGAGAGGAAGGACCTTTGGGGCTTTAGAGTCACACAGTCGGGACGCTAGACGGAGCCACTCACAGAGGAGGTTTCCTTCAAGCTGATGCACGATGACAAGGCGAAGGGTCTAGATGTAGTCATGCAGGAGCTACTCGGACGCCTCTGCGGACGCCACACCACCGAGCTTAGAGGCCTCTACTTACACCCGTTCGGGAGACGTGACGAGGAGGGAGAGGCTTTGGTGTATGAGGGCGCTACTAGAGAGATGATAGAGCCAGTTCGTCTGTACCTCTAGGACCTCGAGGGTCTTATTAGACACCTCAACATAGATAGGACCAACGTCATGCTTAGCAATGACGAGCTCCAGGTTCAGTTGAGGGAGAAGGACAAGCTCTTCGCGGAGCAAGACGAGATCATCAAGGAGATGGAGGCTAGATTCGAGAGCCAGGACAAGAAGTTTAAGAATCAGGAGAAGAGAGTTCAGGACAGAAACAAGAAGATCAAGGACATGAGGGCCAAGATAGAGGCCAAGGACTATGAGTTAGAGACTCAGCAGGGATAGATAGAGAGGCTTCGCTCACAGAAGAGAGCTCTTCGCGCGAAGATTGAGGCCTTGACCACCAGCGTGGAGGAGTACAAGTCATCTATGGAGATGACCAGACTTACTCTTGTGGATGTGGAGGTCGACATGGAGTAGTTGACTACTCGACTACCTATTTATCTATCATCCTTTGATTTATTGAGTCACAATGATCATCCAACATGTGGATGGCTTGCTATTATGATTAATTTTTCAAAACTTGTTGTTTACGTTGTTTAAACTCTTTGTTATCTTGTGATTGTTTATTGTGTTTATTGCTATGTGATGTATTGTGCATGGCATCTATGGGTTATATCTCATTACTTATCCTTATTGAAAATACAGATGCCTCCCCGTCGTGCCAACCCCAACCCAAACAACAATAATAACGTCAACCCCGAGATGCAGCAGTTGATGACAGCTCAAGCTCAACTGATGCAGATGATGACCCAGTTCATGGGCAATCAAAACCAGAATCAGAATAATAACAACAACAACAATCCCAACAACCCACCAGCATTTGACATGCTTACAAGATTTTTGAGGTTGAGGCCAGCCAAGTTCTCGGGAACAACTAATCCAATGGTAGCCAATGACTGGTTACGTTCCGTGAACAAAGACCTAGTCACTGTTGGCTGCACCGATGAAGAGAAGGTCAGGTTTGCAACACATAAGCTTGAAGTACAGCAGCAACCTGGTGGGATAACTTTCAGATCAGCACTCCCCTTGAGGATGTGACATGGGATATCTTTGAGGATGGTTTCCGCACTTCCCACATCTCATCAGGAGTGATGAACTTGAAGAAGAAAGAGTTCCACAATCTAAAACAGCGTCACCACAGTGTGGCTGAGTACATTGAGGAGTTCAACAATCTGGCGCGCTATGCACCGGATGAGGTTGATACTGATGCCAAGAGGAAGGAGAAGTTCCTCGAAGGATTGAATGATGAATTGAACCTGCAGCTATCTGTTGCCTATGTCCCAACATATAAATCACTTTGTGACAAGGCCACCATCTTGGAAAACAAGATGAAATAGGTTGAGGGCAGAAAGAGGAAGCATAACTTTGATAAGCACAGCTCGGGATCGTCTCACAAGCGTTCCCATAATGATGATAGTGGAGGTTCTGGATTCCACAAGCATGGGAAGCATAACAACCACCACAACCACAATCGTCACCATGACAACAAGCATCATCGCAGTCATGACAATGATAAGTATAAGAACCACAAGAGTGGACACAAGAGCCACCATAGTGGAAGTGGTAATGGGAGTTAGCCTGCAAAAAGAGACATCAGTTAGGTTGAGTGCTTCAAATGCAAGAAAACTGGGCACTATGCAAATGAATGCCCAGAAAAGAAAGTTGAAGGAGCCAACAAAATCAACCCTTTTCAGAAGGGACAAGTGAACCACATCAATGTGGAAGAAATTTATGAAGAGTCGGATGCTGTGCTGGTAAGTTCAAGCTTAATTATTTTCCTGCACTTGTTCTTTTTGATACCGGTGCATCACATTCATTCATATCAAGAGCATTTGTTGATAAAAATGGACTTCCAACTGGATCTATTGGGTATCATATAAAAGTAAGCTCTCCTGGAGGAGAGATGATATTGAATTTTGGTTGTCATGATCTATGATAAAATTTGTAAAGTATAAGTTTCCAATTAGTCTAATGATCCTAGATTCCCAAGGATTGGATGTAATTTTGGGTATGGATTGGATGACTAAGTATGAAGGAGTATTAGATTGTGCCAATCGTACTGTTACACTCACAACCCCGGACAAGAACCATATTAGGTTCAAGTCTAACTTTGAATCAAAAGGGAGTAAGCTAAATTCTCTTAAGGGGGTTAGCATAGACAGTGTGCTAATTGTGAAAGAGTATCCGGATGTGTTTCCGGAGGAATTGCCTGGAATGCCACCAGATAGAGATGTAGAGTTTCTGATTGACTTACTGCTAGGATCAGGACCAATAGAAAAGAGACCCTATAAGATGCCAGTTGATGAGTTGAAAGAACTCAAGAAATATGTTGGAGAACAGTTACATAAAGGATTTACTCAACCAAGTTCTTCATCTTAGGCTGCACCAGTTCTGTTTGTTGAGAAGAAGGATAGAAGCCAAAGGTTATGCATAGATTACCGTTCACTCAATGAGGTGACTATAAAGAACAAGTATCCTTTGCCTAGAATCAATGATCTATTTGATCAGCTAGAAGGAGCCCGTGTGTTCTCAAAGATTGATATCCGATCAGGCTACTTTCAGCTAAAGATTAGAGAGCAAGACATACCTAAGACTTCTTTCACCACTAGGTATGGATTATATGAGTACACCGTGATGCCATTTGGTTTGACGAATGCACCTGCATATTTCATGAACATCATGAACAAAGTGTTCATGGAATTTCTTAACAAGTTTGTTTTCGTATTCATCGACGACATTTTGATCTATTCTTAGAGCAAAGAAGAACATTTACGTTTGATACTTGAGAAGCTCAGGGAGCACAATATGTATGCCAAGTTCAGCAAGTGTGAATTCTGGTTGAATGAAGTGGGATTTCTCGGACATATTGTGTCAAGAGATGGTATAGCTGTCGATCCCGCAAAGGTGTTAGCTATAACTGAGTGGGAATCTCCCAAGTCAATGAAAGAAGTTCATAGTTTCCTTGGCTTGGCAGGATACTATAGAATATTCATTGAGAATTTCTCTAAGGTAGCTAAGCCAATGACGGAGTTACTCAAGAAAGAAAAGAAGTTTGACTGGACTGAAGGATGTGAACTCAGTTTCCAAGAATTGAAGAAGAGACTAGTGACAACACCAGTCTTATGTCTGCCAGATTTGGAGAAGGATTTCCAAGTATATTGTGATGCATCTCACCAGGGATCGGGTGGAGTTTTGATGCAAGAAGGGAAATTTGTGGCTTATGCCTCGAGACGACTCAAAACTCATGAAGTGAATTTTCCTACTCATGATTTAGAGTTAGCCTCTGTTGTCCATGCACTCAAAACATGGAGACATTATCTTTCGGGAAAGAGTTGTGAAGTGTTCACATATCACAAAAGCTTGAAGTATATCTTCACTCAGAAAGAAATCAATATGAGACAAAGAAGGTGGCTTGAGCTCATCAAGGACTATGACTTGAGTTTGCAATACCATCCCGGTAAAGAAAATGTTGTAGTAGACGCTTTAAGCCGTAAGGTTTATGTGAATGGCCTTACTAAGGGAGAATTGCCAGATGATCTGTGTGCCTAATTCAAAGATCTCAGATTGGAGATAGTACCTAAAGGACATATCATGTCATTGGATGTTCAACCCACATTGTTGGACAAGATCAAAGAAGCCCAAAAGTTGGACAAGGAAATTCAAGAGATAAAAGGTAAATCAGCAAAGGGAAACCTAAAGGATTCCATGAAGACGAACAGGGTACTTTATGGTATGGAAAACGTATCTGCATTCCGCAAGATCCGGAGCTTCGAAAACTGATTCTGCAAGAATCACACAACTCACCATATTCCATTCATCCAGGTAACACCAAAATGTACATGGATGTGAAGGAAAGATTTTGGTGGAACAACCTCAAGAAGGATATTGCAGAGCATATTGCCTTGTGTGATGTGTGTAGTCGAGTGAAGGCGGAACATCATAAACCGGTAGGGTTATTACAACCACTACCTATCCCCGATTGGAAGTGGGATAAGATTGGCATGGATTTTATCATCGGACTGCCAAGGACTAGATTCGGATATGATTCTATTTGGGTTGTTGTAGATCGCCTAACTAAAGTGGCCCATTTCATACCTGTGAAGACAACCTATACAAGTGCTAAGTTAGCCAAGATCTATATGAACAAGATTGTATGTCTGCATGGAGTACCCCAAGAGTATTGTGTCTGATAGAGGAACTCAGTCCACCTCGCATTTTTGGCAACAATTGCATGAGTCACTAGGAACAAGGGTAGAGTTCAGCACAACTTTTCACCCCCAGACTGATGGACAGACAGAAAGGACCCATCAGATTTTGGAGGATATGTTGAGGGCATTTGCCCTAGACTATGGTGCTAGTTGGGATGAAAGTCTGCCTTACGCAGAATTCTCTTACAATAACAGCTATCAAGCCAGCATTGAGATGGCACCGTTTGAATTTCTCTATGTAAGGAAATGTACTACACCATTGCTATGGAGTGGTGTTGGAGAAAGAATTTTTTTCGGACCAGAACTGATTAGAGAAGCTGAAGAGAAGGTTAAATTGGTAAAGGACAGATTGAAGACAGCACAGTCCTGACAGAAGAGTTACGTAGATCCAAAGCGTAGGGAAGTTACCTATGAAGTAGGTGATAGAGAGTATCTTAGAGCCTCACCACTTCCTAGTGTGAAGAGATTTGGAGTCAAAGGAAAATTGGCACCAAGATACGTTGGACCATTCAAGATTTTGAGCCGCAAAGGAGAAGTGGCTTATGAGATTGAACTGCCTGAATCACTGTCAGCAGTTCGTAATGTGTTTCATGTAAGTCAATTGAAGAAATGCCATCCGGAGATGGAAGAAACTTCTTCGAAGGATACTATACCTTTGGAAGAGGTTCGGTTAGAAATTAATTTCACCTATGAAGAGAAACCTATCAAGATTCTTGAAACTGCAGAAAGAGTTACTCGGACTAAGACTATCAAATTCTGTAAGGTTCAGTGGAACCACCATTCCGAAGAAGAAGCAACATGGGAAAGAGAAGATGACCTTCAGAAAGATCACCCTCACCTATTTGCTAGCCAATCTCGAGGGTGAGATTCTTCTTAAGGGGGTTAGATTTGTAACATTCCAAATATCATGAATTGTAAAAGCATGCATTTCACTCATATTTTCAAAACATTTAGAGCCAGCACAAAAAATTTCAAAGTTTGAATTCAAAAAAACCAGTTTTATGCCATTTTATCAACCATATGTGGCTTGGTTTTATTTTATTTTTCAAAGGACCAAGGTGAATTTGAGTGGTCAAGTGGGTTTGTCACTCTTTAAAGTGTAAGGTTTACTGTATAAAAACCTAGAGAAAATTTGAATTCAAACAAACTTTAAAAAGGTTTCAAAACCATTCCTGAAAAATCAAATAGAAAAAGAAAAAGACAAAGAAAAAAGAAAAACAGGCGCCAGCAATTCAGCCTAGAGCCAGAAGCGGCCCAGCAGCCCACCCGGGCCATTTCCCCCTCTCCCCTCTCTCTCACCCGCGCTCGCTTTACCCCGCTGACACTACCAGTGGCCCCGTGCCAGCTCAGCATCGTCTTCCCCACCCCGCGCGTGCAGACGCCGTCGCCGCCCGTTTCCTCCCCCATCAACGCCACGTTGATTTCGGGCTTAATTTCCATTGATCCTCTGCGTGATTCCCTCACCCCCTATAGCTACTTAAACCTCTCCGCACCACGGTCATTTCCCCCCAACTTCCCTCGCCAGAACGCCACCAGGCTGCGCGCATTTGAGCTCGAAACCCCGCTGTCCGACGAACTCCGACGAGGTATTCCTGTGAGCACCGTCTACCCCGCCCCTCTCGTTCATATTATCGTGCTTCCCTTGTCCTTGTGAAGCTTACTATTCCTTTGGTTCGCCTTGAACTACCCCAGAACGTCGGCTTCATCAAGCGCCATGAACACTCGATGCCACCCTCGTCTCCGGTGAGCAATTCTAGTAATATGCGACCACCCCCTGACCTCTAGTTCAAACCATGATGTTCGCCTGGTCCTTGTTCACACGCTGATGCTTCTGGTTTGTGCTAGGGTTGCCCAGTTCGTCGTCTCCATCGCCGCCCGCACGAAACCGACTCTGCTCGCAACTCGGACGAGCCTCTAGAGGTCCCAACCTGATAAGGTAGAGATCCCTGTGTTTACAATGCTAGTCCCTGGACCAATAGCTAGCATTCACATTTTAAGATGTAATATCAAGAAACAAAGGTCATAGTACCACTTATAACAAGGAATAAAATAATTCATTACATCTTACATAGCTCATATGGCTATCTTATTACAATGTAGCACATATAACTATATTGCATGGAGTCCTTCATCTTCATATGCCACAGGCAATCATGTTGGTTGTAGACTTGTAATCCCTACTCAATAAACTTCACTAACATCAAACAAACCCGCAACATAATAAGTTACAGCCACAAGGGTCAATACATTTTAATTGTATTGGCAAGTGATACTATGGTAGAATAGTGGTATCAAACATCTATATGCATTTGGCTAGGTGTAGCTTAGACTTTCTTTGATCAAAATAAGGTTTTCCTTATAAGGTGAAAACACTAAGTTTTTGTTTGTCAAAATCACCCAAGGAACTACCCATAGAAATTGGTGAACCTTTACCCTTGTTCAACCACAAGTTTTTAACTTAGAAATTGGGATGAGGAGATCATTGATAGCTTCAATGTCTTGATGCTCAAATTGTACATTTCCGGGGACACGGCTAAGTACTTAGGTTTTACTCTCTCGAGAGGTAGTGCACTTTCCCTTGAAGACTCGACATGCATCGAGACAAGATCTTTCAAAAGCCTTCCCTTAGACCAAATGGACGTGTTCCATCCTATCACCCTACCACCTTTATGTCCATCTGGCTAAGTTATTGCAACCTATATGATCAAGGTAGAGCCCATATTGCCATGTGGCTACACTAGAAGCTTCTCAACACTTGACATCTCAAATCTCTTTGTTCGTGGGTGGCTTTCCACAAGTGTGATACACAAGGTAGCCATCCTGGGCCTTGTGTAACCACTCAACACAAACCATTCTCACCATTCCACCCAGGTGATTCATTCACATAGTTGTTTTATTAAGAAAAAACACAAGTCATAGACTTAGAAATATTTCATAGCATGAATAATACACCCTTGTTTTCTACTAGCTAAGCTAAGCATGATAACATGGCAAGTTTCCTAACTTAGGATAATTCTACTAATACAATATCTACTAGGATTTCCCAAGGCATAGCATATATATACTTAGTAAAAATTCCATGCAAGTCCTACTCAAAATATCACTAATGCATAGTCAAAATAATAGGACAAAATATATGAAGCACCACTTGCCTTTTTAGTAGAGAATATAGATACACTCCTTGATCTTGCAATTGTCACACGCTTCAAAGTTCACTACAATTCAATCAACCAAGCACAAATTCAAACTAGCATTCAACAAATCAATCACATAAAATAATAGAAACAAAGAAATGCATTCAAGCATGCAAAAGATTGTTTTATTGAAAAAGTGGTTTCTAATAAGGATATAAACATTTCAAAAAACCTACTGGTCATTTATGAAAGTGGAAAATCATTTGAAAAAAAGTTAGTGAAAATAACCCTTTTAAATCATTTTTGTTTTGCTAGAAATGTTTTTATCCAAAGGAATAATTTCTAGTGTTAGCCAAATATGTTTTTAAACACAAATGTTAGTGTTTATGGTTAGAGTGTTTTAAAACAAATCCATTTTCAAAAGGTTTCACTCAAAAATCATTTGTAAATCATAGTAACATTTTTGTTGTACTAGAAATGCTTTTATTCAAAGGAATAATTCCTTGTGTTAGCCAAATTCATTTCTAAATCCAAATGTTAGTGTTTAGGGTCAGAGAGTTCAAAACAAACCATTTGAAAAAGATTTTACTCAAAAATCATTTTTAAAACAATTTTTATTCTCAAAATAGCCCTAATAATGTTTCTTCAAAAACACCTAATTTTTCAGAAGCAAAATACTAAACTAAGTCCATGGTTGCAAATTTTACATTTTTCTGATTCCATTGATATAAAAATTGTAAATTTAGTCGAGAAGTAACAAAAGTTATAGATTTTACAAAATCAAATCACTAATAGATCAAATTCTGTTTTTAAATCCTGAGCTAGGCCACGTGTCTGTTTCCTATTGGTTGATACCGCTTCGTCTGGATTGAGCAACATGGATCGTTGGATCTAAATGAAATATCACGGCATAGAACACACGATACCGTTTCGATTAAGATTCTATCCTGACTCTATGATCCAGATCTAACGGCTCACAGCACATCGACCAGGAACTGGCGGCACTAGTGACGAACGCGGCGCGGCGGCGCTCGGTCAGTGGTGGTACGGCCATTCTAGGAAGAGAGAGGAGGAATGTAACATCCCAAAAATGTGAAACAATGATCAGCAAACTCTAATCACTAAAATTAGGGTTAACAAAAACTTTGATTAATTTAAATCATATGAATGCATGTGTGAATGTGATGATTTGATCAAATGCATGAATGATCTTGTGTGATTAACCTAAATAGCAAGAAATGGTTTAAATATGAAAATAACATCATATGAAACATTTCCAAGCAGAAAAAAATAAAGAGAAAATAAAAAACAAATCAATTAAGGCAAATGGTCATTTTTTCCAATCTTGCTCACTAGGTCATTTCGAGTGTTTCTAGTCCAAGATTTCAAACAGAAACTTTTGCAATTCTTTTCACCCCTTGCTAGACCAAGTAAAAGTGAATCGAAGCCCACCTTTCAAACTTGCAGAAACATTTGGCAACCTCATTCAAATCACAATTCAAAATTGAATCTTTATCATATGTGAAGAGCACACCTTTTCAAAACCCAACCAAACAAGTGCCCCTTGACTAATCCAACTAACCAGATACTCCCTAGTATGTGCCTAGCAAACCAACCAAGTTTGACTCCAAAATTCAAATTTGAATTTTTATCGGCCATTTCATCAAACACCTTGTTAGCAACAAACAACAAAACATCAAACACTATTTGCAGCAGTAAATTTGGCCAACTTTGTTCCCTCTCTAGTTGCAACAACCTCTTAGTAGATCGTCTAGCCTCTTTAACAATCTTTAGAACCGCTGTGAGCAAGCCTAGCCATTAATGGTGAGCATGTCGAGAGCAAACTTGCCGCCCCCATGTCGCCAGCGAGCTAGAGGAATAACTAGCCCTGCCAACCTTGTCTGGGACATGCAGCACCGTCCACCGCCACCCCCTGTCCTAGCCTCGAGCACTGCCAGCCCCTGGACCACACGGCAAGCTCGTGCCAAACCTCTCTGCATGCGCGCCGAGAGCGTGCCAGTGCGCCATTCTCGACCAGCACCCACAGACCGCGTGCCGCCCTCGCCTCTTGCGTGCGTGATCACCACCGCCCTAGCAACCCCGCATACATGCCCGTTCGCTGCCGCGCGACCAGGAGCACCCGTGCGCCATTAAAATCGCCGTCGGACCCACCCAGAGCATCGACGTGTTCCGACCGATCAGCACCGCCCCTGTCACACCCCAAGATTTTCCAAATCTTGTAATGTGAAAATAAATTAACAAAATAAAACTTTGTTTGATTTTCAGAGCCAGAAGAAACTTTTGGAATTCAATTGGAACTACAAACCCATTTGAATTAAATAAAATCCTAAAGGGATTTATAAAGATAAATATTTAATAAAGGAAAATAAAATATTTTGGAAATTACTATTTTGGGATCTTAAATAAAAAGGATTTGGTTTTCAAAAGAAAAGTGGATTTATAAATAAAGATTATTTTATATAGCCAAATTAAACCTTGGCCAATATTTTGAAATAAATGTTTTGTTTTGAATAAAAAAATAGCAAAGGTTTATAATAAAGAATTAATATTCAAATTTTATTTAAATAAAAGGTTTTACCAATTTAATTAAAACCTCAAAACTTATTAAAATTATTTAAAATAAGTTGTCCAAATATTTGATATTCATAAATAAAACCTACTAAAGTGTTTTGGCTTTATTCTAAGTTTTAAAATAAATCTCTTAATAAAACAAATTCTATTTGATTTAATAACTAAGTTCCATTTTATTTAAGATATTAAATGGATCCTAAAATAAAGATGTTATTTGGTTTTAAACAAGTGTCCAAATATTCTTTATTTCCAAATAAAACCTACAAATTTGGTTTTGAAAGTGTTGGAATTCAAATGAAGATTTTGTTAAATCAATCAAACCATATTAAATAAATAAAGGACCCTTTTATTTAATTAATAAAGGAATCTTAAAAATATTATTTTATTTTGAGATTTGGTTTATGTTGATAAACAGAACCAAAAACTCATTACAAGTTTGAATTGTTTGAGTGGTTTGCATTGTTGATTGAATCATTTGTTTGAATATCAAATCAGAAAATAGAAATATAAAAGAATAAAACAAACAGGCAGAAAAAAATATGGAAAAGGACAGACCCAACTGAACCAGCCCACTAAGGCCCAGCAAAACCAGCCCAGTCTTCTCCTCGAATAAAACAATTGGCACCAACTTTCTTACCCACTCAGTCACAGACAAACGGGGCCCACATCTCCCTCTCACTCACTCGCTGACAACAGACCCCACCTCCTCTTATTTTTCCCCGAACCGTTTTTCCTCACCGCCGAATCAGCCCACAGAGACACTGACCAGTGGACCTCCTCCTCTCTCCTTTTCCCACTGACTGGTAGGCCCGCTATCACTGTTCATCGTCTCCTTCACCCACCCCGCAGCGACCAGTTCTTCTCCCCCGTTCTGTCGTTGATTTCTCCAGCTTAATTCGCTTTAACGCGACCGACGTTACCAGCCTTGATCACGCAGATGGAAATGCCAGGGCATCCTCTATATTTCCCCTCTGACACCTCGCGCTCGCACGCCCCAGACCGCCTCCAATTTCTTCCCGAGCACCCTCTGCTCCGACGAGGTCCAGTACCGATTCCGACCAAGTCACACCGCCTCCTGCCTCCCAGAACACACGATCTCGCTCACCGCATCCTAGCGCATCTTTCTGTGCCATTCATTCACCCGCGGGCACCCCAGAGCCTCGATAACAACGACCACAACATCACACCGCCATCTGCCGTTTCTCCGGCGAACTTTCCAGGTGAACTCCGACCGCCCCAGCACCTCCTATTGATGCTCACATCACCCCCAGATCATCCCGCGTCTAACAGTGTACTTATTTTGCTTCGGCACGAATCGCAGCCTCGCCTTCGACCGTGGACAGAGCCGTCCGACGCCAGCCCTAACTCCGGCGAGCAATCTAGGACAGCCCCGTGCGCCCCTTCGACCGAAGCGAGCAGGTTGAGCATCACCGTGCCTCGGCGATCACCGTGAGCCACTCCTCCCTCTCTCTCGCTTCCTGTGTTAGCCGGAACTCCACCCCCAGAGCGCCGCCACCGTCTGCCGCCGCGCAGCGCCGCCCATCTGTGACCAGGCAGTAGTAGCCGTTAGATCTGGATCGAACGAATCGGATAGATTACTTAAACACCGAAGGGGTATGTCCTCTGGACCACTCGATCTAACTAGATCCAACGCCCCACAGCCGCGATCCAACCGAACCGGTATGGACCAATAGGAACACGACGCGTGGCACTAGATCTGTTTAAAAGAAGTTTGAAAACAGATTTAATTGCAAACTTCAAACCTTTGTAACTTTCAAACCACACGTCCAAAAAATATAAATTTTATATCAATGGATTCAGGAAAGCAAGCCCTAGCCAACCATGGCCTTAGTTTAGAAAATAGTATCTGTTAGCTTGCTTGATTTTGCAGAATCTTTTGAGAGCTTGTTTAGAGTAGAAAAATTGTTTAAAATTGATTTTTGGATTAAATCTTTTGCAAATTAGTTTATTGTGAACCTACTGACCCTAGGAACCAACCCATGGTTTTGAAAATGAATTTGGAAAAGATTAGAATGGATTAATTGGTTTAGTCCATTTCTAGCTAAATAAAACTATTGATTTGCTTATGAAAATGATTTTGAGTAAAGAACTTTGGAGAAAATGTTTTGGACCAAACCTACTAACCATAGATACCAAGTTTTGAGAAACAACAACTTATTTAGTGAAACCACTTAAGGTTGTGGTATTGAGAATAATAATTTTCACCACTTAAAATGATGAAAGGATTTAAAAATGGGTTTTTAAACAAAACCCTCTTGCTAATGACTTTGCCATTTTGGTAAATGACCAATTTGGACCTTACAAAGTTAAGAAGCCTAGTGGAGACCATCCTTGCAATAGAACCATCCTTTGCATGCTTATGCATGACATAGATCCCATAGTATTATGTGTGTGAAATTGTTGGTTGGTTGATTATTTGGAATGCTAGTTGATTTGGTATTTGCTTGATTGATTGTAGTGAAATTTAGCAAAGGGTGAGACTAGCAAGATCAAGGAGTGAACCATCATTCCCTACCAAAAAGGCAAGTTACACTATCATCTAAAGTCCTACTATTTTCATTATATACTTAGTGGATTTTGAAAACATGCATGAAAGGATATTTTATACTTATGCTATGCTAAATCCTAATAGGATTCCCCACACATTCCTTAGTGAAAATATTGTAGTTGTTACATGCTTAGCCATGCTATATTTTGAAAAGAGATACATGTTGAGATTTTATAAAGTTGAGAAAAGGACTTGTGTTTTATATAATAAAACAAGGACTCAATGAACCACGTAGGTGGAGGATACTTTAAGTTTTGGAGAAGGTGGCAACAAAAGGGAACCATGTCAATGGCAATCACTTGGTGTTGTGCTCCAAATAAAAACCACCTAGGAAACTTAGAGATTGAACATGTTTCTCCAATTGTGGCTTTCGTGTGCAACCACATGCTATTATGGCTCTGGCTTAGTCAACTACATTAGGAAGACCCATACATTGTCTTTAGTTACCGGACATGGGGATCTGGAATGCTTCATGGGGGCTGAAGACAAGCTAGCAATGATGTATGGGAGAACCTTTTGGAAAGACTTCGTCACATTCTCAATCTGCAAGTACTCCATCTTGGTGAGCACTAATCCAGTAGGCCGCTGGTGGCAACAAGATGGGATTGTGTCATGTGGGTAAAGTGTACTCCTTCTGCAGAAGATAATAAAAATCTAAGTACTTAGCCGTGTCCCCGGTTATGGACAATACTGAGCAACTAAAGTTTGAACCATGGGAGATCTCGACATTCCAACTTCTAATATAAAAACTTGATGCACTTGGGGTTACCAAGGAATTCAAAGAGATTTTGTTAAGCTTGTTGCACTTGGGGTTACCAAGGTGCTCAAGAGCATGATGTACTTGGGGTTTCCAAGGAACTCATAAGATTTCATAAAACTTGTTGCACTTGGCGTTACCAAGTAGCTCAAGGGATTTTTGACAAGGACTTGAATACTTGAGTTTCTACCAAGGAGTTCAAGGATCTTGAAAAAGGGATTTGATAAAGGACCAAAACCATTTTTAAAAAAAGATAGGATAAATGTTGCTTTATGCAAATAAGCCTTAAATTCTAATTAGCCAAATATGGATGTAATGATAAGATCCACTCATAATATACAAAGTAGTGAAACTTGCCAATACAATTCAAATGTATTGACCTTTGTGGCTGTAACTTGTAATGTTGCAGGTTTGATTGATTTTAGTGAAGATTGTATGATTAGGATTACAAAGTCTACAACCAACATCTGCCTGTGGAACTTTGAAGATGAAGGACCCATGATTTTATTTATTCCGCTGCAATGTAATGTAATAGCCAAATGAGCTATGTATTGATGTAATAAGATTATGTTCTTCCTGGTCATAAAGTTATATTATGACCTTTGTATCTTGATATTATATCTCAAACTGTGGATGCTAGCTATTGATCCAGGGACTAGCATTGTAAACACAGGAGGAATCTACCTTATTAGGTTGAGACCTCTACAGATGGTATCAGAGCATTGTGTTGCCTGTAGGATTTGTAAACCTAGGATTGGACAAAAACCCTTAGAAAATAGGAGTTATATTTTGATCCAAAAACTTATTTACAAAAACACTTGTAAACTCTTTCCTCAACCATTTTGATTTTAACTTTACACCTCTTCTACTTCAACTTGATGGAAAAACCTACCCACGACCAAAGACTACACCATGTGCAAAAGACTTCTTCAACATCTTCAACTCTAATGACTTCAACATCTTCAGCATGTTCCCCAAGAACTTCCAACTTGGAAACTACTAAGGACCACAAGAGAAAACAAGGAAATCTTGCACAAGAATTAGAGACCGAGGGAATGCAAAATAAGAAGGAGCCATCAACAACTTTGAAGTATTGTAACCAAGAGTTTTTCTCAAGGAAACCATGACTTCATACAAGGAAAATCATGAAGGAAGGAAGGATCACAAGTAAAACCATGTAGATGGACCACCATACTTTGGATAAGTCAAAACACACCAACTTATATAGTGTAACAAAAATACTTGTTGACTAAGTATGTGCTTGGACCTTGTTTGAGTGATATGTTTGGTTTGTGTTTGCATGCACATTGTTTGTGTGAATGGTGATGTGTGTGAGTAGAAATCTTTCCTTAGAAACATATTGCCTATTCTAATCTCCCTTCAACCCAAACAGATGACTACTCCAAAGGATGCCAAGGTTGATGACACCAACACCAACCAAGCTGACAACATGAAAGAGCTCATAGCAACCCAACACCAGTTGAACCAACTGACAGCTCAGTTCATAGTCAACAATAGTGATAAAGACCCAGCACTACAAAGGTTTTTGGAAGAACAATCCCAACTGATGCTTAAGGTGACTAATCAAATGATCAGCATGGAAGAAAACTATCCCAAAGGAGTGTATGATAACAAGGATGACAAGAATGTTATTCTAGATGGAGCCCCAGCTTGCATTATTTGTGGAGACAAGGATCATACTTCCAAGGAGCATGAAGGTCAATGCCCCAATTGTGAAGAAGAACATCCTATTGGACAATGTCCTACCTCTCAAGCCACTTGCTATTTATGTGAAGGAAGTGATCATACTCCTAACCAATGTCCCATCTATGCCATGGTGGAACAAAGGAAACAAGAAGGATCCAAGTCTACCAAAGGAAAAGGACCACTTATACCTCCAAACAAGACAACCCAATTCAAAGTACTAAAGAAACTTAAGAAACAAAAGCAAGACATGAGCCTTGCACAATGTCGTAAATGTAAGGAAATGGGACACTACTCCAGTGGATGCCCAGAGAACAAGAAGAATAAAGAGATTGACCAAGTGTGGTGCAACAACTGCAAAGAGTTAGGCCACTATGTAGCAACTTGTCCACAAGAGCCACGTAAAGAACTCAAAGACATCCATTGTTTCAACTGCAAGGAACCAGGACATTATGCAAGCAAATGTCCAGAAAAGATGAAGAACAAGTTGAACAAGCCTATGGAGAAACTCAACCTTGGCCCATAAGTCAAGAATGGAAACCAAGGACAATGCAAAAGCTACTTAGAGAAGTTTCCCCAGGATCCCAAGAAGGACAATATGTAATTTTGTTTGAAAATTTTAAGGGTGGTAGTACCCTAGTTGTTTTGAACTTGCTTGTAACCCCAGCCTTCCCAAATCTCGGGACGAGATTTATTTTAAGGGTGGTAGCCTGTCACATCCCAAGATTTTCCAAATCTTGTAATGTGAAAATAAATTAACAAAATAAAACTTTGTTTGATTTTCAGAGCCAGAAGAAACTTTTTGAATTCAATTAGAACTACAAACCCATTTGAATTAAATAAAATCCTAAAGGGATTTATAAACATAAATATTTAATAAAGGAAAATAAAATATTTTGGAAATTACTATTTTGGGATCTTAAATAAAAAGGATTTGGTTTTCAAAAGAAAAGTGGATTTATAAATAAAGATTATTTTATATAGCCAAATTAAACCTTGGCCAATATTTTGAAATAAATGTTTTGTTTTGAATAAAAAAAATAGCAAAGGTTTATAATAAAGAATTAATATTCAAATTTTAGTTAAATAAAAGGTTTTACCAATTTAATTAAAACCTCAAAACTTATTAAAATTATTTAAAATAAGTTGTCCAAATATTTGATATTCATAAATAAAACCTACTAAAGTGTTTTGGCTTTATTCTAAGTTTTAAAATAAATCTCTTAATAAAACAAATTCTATTTGATTTAATAACTAAGGTCCATTTTATTTAAGATATTAAATGGATCCTAAAATAAAGATGTTATTTGGTTTTAAACAAGTGTCCAAATATTCTTTATTTCCAAATAAAACCTACAAATTTGGTTTTGAAAGTGTTGGAATTCAAATGAATATTTTGTTAAATAAATCAAACCATATTAAATAAATAAAGGACCCTTTTATTTAATTAATAAAGGAATCTTAAAAATATTATTTTATTTTGAGATTTGGTTTATGTTGATAAACAGAACCAAAAACTCATTACAAGTTTGAATTGTTTGAGTGGTTTGCATTGTTGATTGAATCATTTGTTTGAATATCAAATCAGAAAATAGAAATAGAAAAGAATAAAACAAACAGGCAGAAAAAAAATATGGAAAAGGACAGACCCAACTGAACCAGCCCACTAAGGCCCAGCAAAACCAGCCCAGTCTTCTCCTCGAATAAAACAATTGGCACCAACTTTCTTACCCACTCAGTCACAGACAAACGGGGCCCACTTCTCCCTCTCACTCACTCGCTGACAACAGACCCCACCTCCTCTTATTTTTCCCCGAACCGTTTTTCCTCACCGCCGAATCAGCCCACAGAGACACTGACCAGTGGACCTCCTCCTCTCTCCTTTTCCCACTGACTGGTAGGCCCACTATCACTGTTCATCGTCTCCTTCACCCACCCCGCAGCGACCAGTTCTTCTCCCCCGTTCTGCCATTGATTTCTCCAGCTTAATTCGCTTTAACGCGACCGACGTTACCAGCCTTGATCACGCAGATGGAAACGCCAGGGAATCCTCTATATTTCCCCTCTGACACCTCGCGCTCGCACGCCCCAGACCGCCTCCAATTTCTTCCCGAGCACCCTCTGCTCCGACGAGGTCCAGTACCGATTCCGACCAAGTCACACCGCCTCCTGCCTCCCAGAACACACGATCTCGCTCACCGCATCCTAGCGCATCTTTCTGTGCCATTCATTCACCCGTGGGCACCCCAGAGCCTCGACAACGATGACCACAACATCACACCGCCATCTGCCGTTTCTCCGGTGAACTTTCCAGGTGAACTCCGACCGCCCCAGCACCTCCTATTGATGCTCACATCACCCCCAGATCATCCCGCGTCTAACAGTGTACTTATTTTGCTTCGACACGAATCGCAGCCTCGCCTTCGACCGTGGACAGAGCCGTCCGACGCCAGCCCTAACTCCGGCGAGCAATCTAGGACAGGCCCGTGCGCCCCTTCGACCGAAGCGAGCAGGTTGAGCATCCCCGTGCCTCGGCGATCACTGTGAGCCACTCCTCCCTCTCTCTCGCTTCCTGTGTTAGCCGGAACTCCACCGCCAGAGCGCCGCCGCCGTCTACCGCCGCGCAGCGCCGCCCATCTGTGACCAGGCAGTAGTAGCCGTTAGATCTGGATCGAACGAATCGGATAGATTACTTAAACACCGAAGGGGTATGTCCTCTAGACCACTCGATCTAACTAAATCCAACGCCCCATAGCCGCGATCCAACCGAACCGGTATGGACCAATAGGAACACGACGCGTGGCACTAGATCTGTTTAAAAGAAGTTTGAAAACAGATTTAATTGCAAACTTCAAACCTTTGTAAATTTCAAACCACACGTCCAAAAATTATAAATTTTATATCAATGGATTCAGGAAAGCAAGCCCTAGCCAACCATGGCCTTAGTTTAGAAAATAGTATCTGTTAGCTTGCTTGATTTTGCAGAATCTTTTGAGAGCTTGTTTAGAGTAGAAAAATTGTTTAAAATTGATTTTTGGATTAAATCTTTTGCAAATTAGTTTATTGTGAACCTACTGACCCTAGGAACCAACCCATGGTTTTGAAAATGAATTTGGAAAAGATTAGAATGGATTAATTGGTTTAGTCCATTTCTAGCTAAATAAAACTATTGATTTGCTTATGAAAATGATTTTGAGTAAAGAACTTTGGAGAAAATGTTTTGGACCAAACCTACTAACCATAGATACCAAGTTTTGAGAAACAACAACTTATTTAGTGAAACCACTTAAGGTTGTGGTATTGAGAATAATAATTTTCACCACTTAAAATGATGAAAGGATTTAAAAATGGGTTTTTAAACAAAACCCTCTTGCTAATGACTTTGCCATTTTGGTAAATGACCAATTTGGACCTTACAAAGTTAAGAAGCCTAGTGGAGACCATCCTTGCAATAGAACCATCCTTTGCATGCTTATGCATGACATAGATCCCATAGTATTATGTGTGTGAAATTGTTGGTTGGTTGATTATTTGGAATGCTAGTTGATTTGGTATTTGCTTGATTGATTGTAGTGAAATTTAGCAAAGGGTGAGACTAGCAAGATCAAGGAGTGAACCATCATTCCCTACCAAAAAGGCAAGTTACACTATCATCTAAAGTCCTACTATTTTCATTATATACTTAGTGGATTTTGAAAACATGCATGAAAGGATATTTTATACTTATGCTATGCTAAATCCTAATAGGATTCCCTACACATTCCTTAGTGAAAATATTGTAGTTGTTACATGCTTAGCCATGCTATATTTTGAAAAGAGATACATGTTGAGATTTTACAAAGTTGAGAAAAGGACTTGTGTTTTATATAATAAAACAAGGACTCAATGAACCACCTAGGTGGAGGATACTTTAAGTTTTGGAGAAGGTGGCAACAAAAGGGAACCATGTCAATGGTAATCACTTGGTGTTGTGCTCCAAATAAAAACCACCTAGGAAACTTAGAGATTGAACATGTTTCTCCAATTGTGGCTTTCGTGTGCAACCACATGCTATTATGGCTCTGGCTTAGTCAACTACATTAGGAAGACCCATACATTGTCTTTAGTTACCGGACATGGGGATCTGGAATGCTTCATGGGGGCTGAAGACAAGCTAGCAATGATGTATGGGAGAACCTTTTGGAAAGACTTCGTCACATTCTCAATCTGCCAGTACTCCATCTTGGTGAGCACTAATCCAGTAGGCCGCTGGTGGCAACAAGATGGGATTGTGTCATGTGGGTAAAGTGTACTCCTTCTGTAGAAGATAATAAAAATCTAAGTACTTAGCCGTGTCCCCGGTTATGGACAATACTGAGCAACTAAAGTTTGAACCATGGGAGATCTCGACATTCCAACTTCTAATATAAAAACTTGATGCACTTGGGGTTACCAAGGAATTCAAAGAGATTTTGTTAAGATTGTTGCACTTGGGGTTACCAAGGTGCTCAAGAGCATGATGTACTTGGGGTTTCCAAGGAACTCATAAGATTTCATAAAACTTGTTGCACTTGGGGTTACCAAGTAGCTCAAGGGATTTTTGACAAGGACTTGAATACTTGAGTTTCTACCAAGGAGTTCAAGGATCTTGAAAAAGGGATTTGATAAAGGACCAAAACCATTTTAAAAAGAAGATAGGATAAATGTTGCTTTATGCAAATAAGCCTTAAATTCTAATTAGCCAAATATGGATGTAATGATAAGATCCACTCATAATATACAAAGTAGTGAAACTTGCCAATACAATTCAAATGTATTGACCTTTGTGGCTGTAACTTGTAATGTTGCAGGTTTGATTGATTTTAGTGAAGATTGTATGATTAGGATTACAAAGTCTACAACCAACATCTGCCTGTGGCACTTTGAAGATGAAGGACCCATGATTTTATTTATTCCGCTGCAATGTAATGTAATAGCCAAATGAGCTATGTATTGATGTAATAAGATTATGTTATTCCTGGTCATAAAGTTATATTATGACCTTTGTATCTTGATATTATATCTCAAACTGTGGATGCTAGCTATTGATCCAGGGACTAGCATTGTAAACACAGGAGGAATCTACCTTATTAGGTTGAGACCTCTACAGATGGTATCAGAGCATTGTGTTGCCTGTAGGATTTGTAAACCTAGGATTGGACAAAAACCCTTAGAAAATAGGAGTTATATTTTGATCCAAAAACTTATTTACAAAAACACTTGTAAACTCTTTCCTCAACCATTTTGATTTTAACTTTACACCTCTTCTACTTCAACTTGATGGAAAAACCTACCCACGACCAAAGACTACACCATGTGCAAAAGACTTCTTCAACATCTTCAACTCTAATGACTTCAACATCTTCAGCATGTTCCCCAAGAACTTCCAACTTGGAAACTACTAAGGACCACAAGAGAAAACAAGGAAATCTTGCACAAGAATTAGAGACCGAGGGAATGCAAAATAAGAAGGAGCCATCAACAACTTTGAAGTATTGTAACCAAGAGTTTTTCTCAAGGAAACCATGACTTCATACAAGGAAAATCATGAAGGAAGGAAGGATCACAAGTAAAACCATGTAGATGGACCACCATACTTTGGATAAGTCAAAACACACCAACTTATATAGTGTAACAAAAATACTTGTTGACTAAGTATGTGCTTGGACCTTGTTTGAGTGATATGTTTGGTTTGTGTTTGCATGCACATTGTTTGTGTGAATGGTGATGTGTGTGAGTAGAAATCTTTCCTTAGAAACATATTGCCTATTCTAATCTCCCTTCAACCCAAACAGATGACTACTCCAAAGGATGCCAAGGTTGATGACACCAACACCAACCAAGCTGACAACATGAAAGAGCTCATAGCAACCCAACACCAGTTGAACCAACTGACAGCTCAGTTCATAGTCAACAATAGTGATAAAGACCCAGCACTACAAAGGTTTTTGGAAGAACAATCCCAACTGATGCTTAAGGTGACTAATCAAATGATCAGCATGGAAGAAAACTATCCCAAAGGAGTGTATGATAACAAGGATGACAAGAATGTTATTCTAGATGGAGCCCCAGCTTGCATTATTTGTGGAGACAAGGATCATACTTCCAAGGAGCATGAAGGTCAATGCCCCAATTGTGAAGAAGAACATCCTATTGGACAATGTCCTACCTCTCAAGCCACTTGCTATTTATGTGAAGGAAGTGATCATACTCCTAACCAATGTCCCATCTATGCCATGGTGGAACAAAGGAAACAAGAAGGATCCAAGTCTACCAAAGGAAAAGGACCACTTATACCTCCAAACAAGACAACCCAATTCAAAGTACTAAAGAAACTTAAGAAACAAAAGCAAGACATGAGCCTTGCACAATGTCGTAAATGTAAGGAAATGGGACACTACTCCAGTGGATGCCCAGAGAACAAGAAGAATAAAGAGATTGACCAAGTGTGGTGCAACAACTGCAAAGAGTTAGGCCACTATGTAGCAACTTGTCCACAAGAGCCACGTAAAGAACTCAAAGACATCCATTGTTTCAACTGCAAGGAACCAGGACATTATGCAAGCAAATGTCCAGAAAAGATGAAGAACAAGTTGAACAAGCCTATGGAGAAACTCAACCTTGGCCCATAAGTCAAGAATGGAAACCAAGGACAATGCAAAAGCTACTTAGAGAAGTTTCCCCAGGATCCCAAGAAGGACAATATGTAATTTTGTTTGAAAATTTTAAGGGTGGTAGTACCCTAGTTGTTTTGAACTTGCTTGTAACCCCAGCCTTCCCAAATCTCGGGACGAGATTTATTTTAAGGGTGGTAGCCTGTCACATCCCAAGATTTTCCAAATCTTGTAATGTGAAAATAAATTAACAAAATAAAACTTTGTTTGATTTTCAGAGCCAGAAGAAACTTTTTGAATTCAATTAGAACTACAAACCCATTTGAATTAAATAAAATCCTAAAGGGATTTATAAACATAAATATTTAATAAAGGAAAATAAAATATTTTGGAAATTACTATTTTGGGATCTTAAATAAAAAGGATTTGGTTTTCAAAAGAAAAGTGGATTTATAAATAAAGATTATTTTATATAGCCAAATTAAACCTTGGCCAATATTTTGAAATAAATGTTTTGTTTTGAATAAAAAAAATAGCAAAGGTTTATAATAAAGAATTAATATTCAAATTTTAGTTAAATAAAAGGTTTTACCAATTTAATTAAAACCTCAAAACTTATTAAAATTATTTAAAATAAGTTGTCCAAATATTTGATATTCATAAATAAAACCTACTAAAGTGTTTTGGCTTTATTCTAAGTTTTAAAATAAATCTCTTAATAAAACAAATTCTATTTGATTTAATAACTAAGGTCCATTTTATTTAAGATATTAAATGGATCCTAAAATAAAGATGTTATTTGGTTTTAAACAAGTGTCCAAATATTCTTTATTTCCAAATAAAACCTACAAATTTGGTTTTGAAAGTGTTGGAATTCAAATGAATATTTTGTTAAATAAATCAAACCATATTAAATAAATAAAGGACCCTTTTATTTAATTAATAAAGGAATCTTAAAAATATTATTTTATTTTGAGATTTGGTTTATGTTGATAAACAGAACCAAAAACTCATTACAAGTTTGAATTGTTTGAGTGGTTTGCATTGTTGATTGAATCATTTGTTTGAATATCAAATCAGAAAATAGAAATAGAAAAGAATAAAACAAACAGGCAGAAAAAAAATATGGAAAAGGACAGACCCAACTGAACCAGCCCACTAAGGCCCAGCAAAACCAGCCCAGTCTTCTCCTCGAATAAAACAATTGGCACCAACTTTCTTACCCACTCAGTCACAGACAAACAGGGCCCACTTCTCCCTCTCACTCACTCGCTGACAACAGACCCCACCTCCTCTTATTTTTCCCCGAACCGTTTTTCCTCACCGCCGAATCAGCCCACAGAGACACTGACCAGTGGACCTCCTCCTCTCTACTTTTCCCACTGACTGGTAGGCCCACTATCACTGTTCATCGTCTCCTTCACCCACCCCGCAGCGACCAGTTCTTCTCCCCCGTTCTGCCATTGATTTCTCCAGCTTAATTCGCTTTAACGCGACCGACGTTACCAGCCTTGATCATGCAGATGGAAACGCCAGGGCATCCTCTATATTTCCCCTCTGACACCTCGCGCTCGCACGCCCCAGACCGCCTCCAATTTCTTCCCGAGCACCCTCTGCTCCGACGAGGTCCAGTACCGATTCCGACCAAGTCACACCGCCTCCTGCCTCCCAGAACACACGATCTCGCTCACCGCATCCTAGCGCATCTTTCTGTGCCATTCATTCACCCGCGGGCACCCCAGAGCCTCGACAACGACGACCACAACATCACACCGCCATCTGCCATTTCTCCGGCGAACTTTCCAGGTGAACTCCGACCGCCCCAGCACTTCCTATTGATGCTCACATCACCCCCAGATCATCCCGCGTCTAACAGTGTACTTATTTTGCTTCGGCACGAATCGCAGCCTCGCCTTCGACCGTGGACAGAGCCGTCCGACGCCAGCCCTAACTCCGGCGAGCAATCTAGGACAGCCCCGTGCGCCCTTCGACCGAAGCGAGCAGGTTGAGCATCCCCGTGCCTCGGCGATCATTGTGAGCCACTCCTCCCTCTCTCTCGCTTCCTGTGTTAGCCGGAACTCCACCGCCAGAGCGCCGCCGCTGTCTGCCGCCGCTCAGCGCCGCCCATCTGTGACCAGGCAGTAGTAGCCGTTAGATCTGGATCGAACGAATCGGATAGATTACTTAAACACCGAAGGGGTATGTCCTCTGGACCACTCGATCTAACTAGATCCAACGCCCCACAGCCGCGATCCAACTGAACCGGTATGGACCAATAGGAACACGACGCGTGGCACTAGATCTGTTTAAAAGAAGTTCGAAAACAGATTTAATTGCAAACTTCAAACCTTTGTAACTTTCAAACCACACGTCCAAAAAATATAAATTTTATATCAATGGATTCAGGAAAGCAAGCCCTAGCCAACCATGGCCTTAGTTTAGAAAATAGTATCTGTTAGCTTGCTTGATTTTGCAGAATCTTTTGAGAGCTTGTTTAGAGTAGAAAAATTGTTTAAAATTGATTTTTGGATTAAATCTTTTGCAAATTAGTTTATTGTGAACCTACTGACCCTAGGAACCAACCCATTGTTTTGAAAATGAATTTGGAAAAGATTGGAATGGATTAATTGGTTTAGTCCATTTCTAGCTAAATAAAACTATTGATTTGCTTATGAAAATGATTTTGAGTAAAGAACTTTGGAGAAAATGTTTTGGACCAAACCTACTAACCATAGATACCAAGTTTTGAGAAACAACAACTTAAAACCACTTAAGGTTGTGGTATTGAGAATAATAATTTTCACCACTTAAAATGATGAAAGGATTTAAAAATGGGTTTTTAAACAAAACCCTCTTGCTAATGACTTTGCCATTTTGGTAAATGACCAATTTGGACCTTACAAAGTTAAGAAGCCTAGTGGAGACCATCCTTGCAATAGAACCATCCTTTGCATGCTTATGCATGACATAGATCCCATAGTATTATGTGTGTGAAATTGTTGGTTGGTTGATTATTTGGAATGCTAGTTGATTTGGTATTTGCTTGATTGATTGTAGTGAAATTTAGCAAAGGGTGAGACTAGCAAGATCAAGGAGTGAACCATCATTCCCTACCAAAAAGGCAAGTTACACTATCATCTAAAGTCCTACTATTTTCATTATATACTTAGTGGATTTTGAAAACATGCATGAAAGGATATTTTATACTTATGCTATGCTAAATCCTAATAGGATTCCCTACACATTCCTTAGTGAAAATATTGTAGTTGTTACATGCTTAGCCATGCTATATTTTGAAAAGAGATACATGTTGAGATTTTACAAAGTTGAGAAAAGGACTTGTGTTTTATATAATAAAACAAGGACTCAATGAACCACCTAGGTGGAGGATACTTTAAGTTTTGGAGAAGGTGGCAACAAAAGGGAACCATGTCAATGGTAATCACTTGGTGTTGTGCTCCAAATAAAAACCACCTAGGAAACTTAGAGATTGAACATGTTTCTCCAATTGTGGCTTTCGTGTGCAACCACATGCTATTATGGCTCTGGCTTAGTCAACTACATTAGGAAGACCCATACATTGTCTTTAGTTACCGGACATGGGGATCTGGAATGCTTCATGGGGGCTGAAGACAAGCTAGCAATGATGTATGGGAGAACCTTTTGGAAAGACTTCGTCACATTCTCAATCTGCCAGTACTCCATCTTGGTGAGCACTAATCCAGTAGGCCGCTGGTGGCAACAAGATGGGATTGTGTCATGTGGGTAAATTGTACTCCTTCTGCAGAAGATAATAAAAATCTAAGTACTTAGCCGTGTCCCCGGTTATGGACAATACTGAGCAACTAAAGTTTGAACCATGGGAGATCTCGACATTCCAACTTCTAATATAAAAACTTGATGCACTTGGGGTTACCAAGGAATTCAAAGAGATTTTGTTAAGCTTGTTCCACTTGGGGTTACCAAGGTGCTCAAGAGCATGATGTACTTGGGGTTTCCAAGGAACTCATAAGATTTCATAAAACTTGTTGCACTTGGGGTTACCAAGTAGCTCAAGGGATTTTTGACAAGGACTTGAATACTTGAGTTTCTACCAAGGAGTTCAAGGATCTTGAAAAAGGGATTTGATAAAGGACCAAAACCATTTTTAAAAAAAGATAGGATAAATGTTGCTTTACGCAAATAAGCCTTAAATTCTAATTAGCCAAATATGCATGTAATGATAAGATCCACTCATAATATACAAAGTAGTGAAACTTGCCAATACAATTCAAATGTATTGACCTTTGTGGCTATAACTTGTAATGTTGCAGGTTTGATTGATTTTAGTGAAGATTGTATGATTAGGATTACAAAGTCTACAACCAACATCTGCCTATGGCACTTTGAAGATGAAGGACCCATGATTTTATTTATTCCGCTGCAATGTAATGTAATAGCCAAATGAGCTATGTATTGATGTAATAAGATTATGTTATTCCTGGTCATAAAGTTATATTATGACCTTTGTATCTTGATATTACATCTCAAACTGTGGATGCTAGCTATTGATCCAGGGACTAGCATTGTAAACACAGGAGGAATCTACCTTATTAGGTTGAGACCTCTACAGCCCCACGCCTCGCCACCATGCCGTTGAGCTTCGCTAGGGAGCACATCACCGCCCCCTATCATCGCCCATGCCATTAGCCCTCTGTGCCATCGACCATGACGAGCTCAGCCCGCAACCTTTGGTCCCCTCGCCGCACTATAAAAGGAAGCCTCCCCCACTCGTTATCTTCACACCTGTTCACTCCCCACCTCTCACTGATCCTACCCACTCACCCCCGGAGCAAGGCAAGCAGCACATCGCCGGAATTTCACCGGAGTTCGCCGCTACAGAGGAGGAGAGGCGCCGTTGATTGGAGCTGCCCCAGGAGAAGCTGCCGGTACCAGGAGAACCGCTGTTGTCGACTTCATCATTCGCCCCTGTCGCCGACCATGGCCTGAGCCCCGGTGAGCCTCCCACGACCCCCACCTGCCGTGCTAGGGTTCTGTCTCGCCGGTGCTGCCTGACGTGGATGATGAACCAGAGCCGTTCGATTAGAGTTAGATCGTGCGATTCACATGCCCCCATACCGATTCGCCACTCGCTATCTCACTGACGCGTGGCGACAACCACTTAACCAGCTCGCGCGTGCGCTGTGCGTAGTGGGCTGGCCTAGTTAAACATCCCGCGCGACCCAACAATTCAAATTTAGTTTTATTCAATTAAATTCAAACCCAGTTCTGTACCTATATTCAAAAATCAACCCAGCTCGATTCACTAAGCCAAAATGCATGAAACCAATTTTGTTAGAAAGGTACTAGAAAGCTTAATCGAAGCCCGTTGGGTTCAAACCATTTAGATTTATAGATCACTCCTGGTAAAAATAACAAGGCAGAAGCTTTTATGCATTCAAACATTTTTTAAAATTCAACCATAAAAGCTTTTGAGTTGATTCCAACTATCAAAAATCACATTTGACCATACCTTTCAGAATATATAAAAATATATAGGTTTACTTACAGAAATAATTATCAAGTAATAAAAGAATGCCACATAGGCATTTCTAGTCACTTTAATTAAATAAAATAAAAATGTTAAACCTTATTAAATTGTGACACAACTTTAAATCACGTTCCTAGGTACTGGAATATATGGTGATGACATGTGTCAACATGATCCCATGTTTGAGTTGGAGAATATTAAATATTAAGTAGTTTTTCAATGAGTAGAAATTACTTTTCTAAAAAAAAAATAAGACAAGTGCTTTAATCTTGTAATGTTAGTGATGATGCTAGATCATCTAGTGTGAACCTTTGTGTGATGATTAGAAATAGTTAAGTATTGTTTGGTGATTGTGTACCTCGTATTTATTTATAGACGCTAGTACCGACCAAGGATACGAGGAGGAAGGAGAATACTACGAGGAAGAAGCCGAGGAGAACTTCAACCACTGCTCTGCACAAGGCAAGCCTATACTTGCAACCTTGCAAGCTAACCCTTGCAAGATACCCTACTTATGCAAGCTACTACTTGCTTGTTACTATGCCAACTATATGCCTTAAGCATATGCGATTATACCCACTTGACACACCATCCTAGTTTTACTTGCAAGCTTAGTATTTTATTTTCTTTACTAAAAGCTTCTATCAAAAGTTTACTTAGTGACTTGTAGATTCTAGAAAGATAATTGAAGGTAGCAAAAAGAGCATAAAATTTGGCCTAAGTTAGATAATCTTGATGTCATCCTAAGGCATGAGATTGAACTTAGATCATTCACCTTTGTTACCACACCTCATTAGTGTTTACCCCCACTTATAGATGCTAGTGCTAAGCATAAAACTTGATCAAACTTTAGATGGGACTACTTGGTGAAAATGGTTATGAAAACCTTAGAATGATGAGTCATTCTACTGAAATGTTTTGACATGTGTTCTTGAACACCAGATGATTTTGATGATGAAAATGTTGAGGCATGAGCCTTAGCCCTTTACAAAACTGATGGTTGTCTGGATGCGATACCATTCCAATTTTACCGTACAACCACAATACCCGAAAATTGGGTAGGGCTTGACTGGAAATTTATATACCTTAGTATGGGTTCCCTTGCGGCCAAGGTTTGAGCTGAGGCAACCTTGTGAAGATTGTCCACCTGTGCAGTACCCAAGATGACAGTTGGTCATGGTTGGGAGGCCAAACTCACAGGAGAGGTGCCTATACTAGGGTGTAATTGAAAGGTTAGGATTTATTATCTACATACTTAGTATGGTGAATTCAGGATTGTTCCTGATGGATATATCGAATGTTGTGGTGAAAGTGTACAATCTCTGCAGAGTGTCAAACTATTCGAATAGCCGCGTCCGCGGTTATGGACAGTTGGAGTGGCCATACTGTTCTATCGTCAAATGTTTTCAAAATGACTTGTGAAATGAATTGTGACTTTGACTTGACCACAATAGAGTTGTGATATGAATTTCAATTTCCCACTTAGGTGTTATAAAACTTTCAACTAGTTTTCTTTGCTTCTGAACTTAGTAGAGGTAAATCTAGCTTTTTGCAAAACAACCCTAGAGCTTAGCATCCTACTACAAAAACCTCCTTAACTTGTTAGTATTAGTTTGCGAGTACTTAAAGAGTACTCATGGCTTTGTCCCTGGCTATTCCCGGGGCCAGACTATGAAGAGGAGTATCAGGATGATGGACCACAGGAAGGTTATGACAACTAGGATCATCTCCCATCGTCAGCATTGCCTGTGACCCTGAAGATGGAACTTCTCCCATGCTATCGTTATCTTTACGTTATTCTGTTGCTTGAGCTGTATTAAGAATTGGATCATGAGATCCTTATTTGTGTAAGACCTTATGTATGGTTTGTAATGGATGATGTACTATGATATCCAAATCTGTTATGTCTCACAAAAATGGTAATCCTGGGATTGCGATGTATGGCATAACAGGCATCTAGGATTAAAAATCCGGGTGTTGACAAGGAAGGGAGAGGCTCACCGGATTCTCAGGGTTGCAGTGAAGCTCAAGGTTGTCCTCGTGGGCGAAGGGGCGCAAGGGGACGACGGGAATTGCTCACCGGAGAGGCTTCTGGCGTCGTCACGTTCGGACGTCGTCGAAGGCGAGCATATGAGACTCAAGCGAGCAAGGTAATGTGTCAGGAAGATGCACAAGGGTTCGAGGATTGCGAGGATACTCACCAGAGAGCAAGGGGCGCACGAGGTCGTCGACTATGGTTCACCGGAGTCGAGCTTGTCGTCGGTGGCGTTCGGACATGGACAGAGCCGAGGCTGTGGGGCGTGCGCGGGCAAATGGAGAGTGCTGGAAGATGCACACGGTGTTGGCAAGCAAGGTCGTGGGATCCAGGGGGCAAGGGGGTGGCTGTGTTCGCGGTAATTGATGCAGAGGCTCATCGGAGCAGCGGTGGTTCAGCTCGAATTGCGGGCATCCTTGTGGCTCACGGGGTGCGGTGTCTGAGGGGAAATGGAGAGGGAAGGGATGGGATTAATCGTGCGTGGTCGCGGGGGAGAATTAAATGCGCATTCAAACGAATTCCATCGAGTAATCAACGGTAGAAACAGTCGGGGGAGGGGGGAAAGAACGGGTCTGGCGGGTGAGGACGACGATGACTTGGCAGAGGTGGGGTCTCCAAGTCAATGGGTGTGTGGGTGTTCTACACGGTAAGAAAAGATCTGGGGGAGGAGGATAGAATGGCCTGGGTGGGCTCTGCTTGTTGGGCCAGATTGGGCTGGGGGTCTGGTTAGGTTTAGTTGGGTTGGACCCTTTTCTATTTTTTCTTTCTGATTTCATTTTCCTTTTTTATTTTATTTTCTCTTTTCATTTTATTCAAATGATTCAAACACTCATTTGTATTCATATTTTTTATCAAACCTTTTCCAAACTTTTAGTAAGTTTTTATACTGTTTATTAATGTGTTTAAAATCCCACTTTGAATTACTTCAAATATTTTATTATGCTTCAATATTTATTTAAAATAGGCTTTTGTCTTTATTCAAATAACATTGAATATGGTTTAAACCCATATAAATTTCATTCAAATAATCCTTTATTCTCTTTAAGTTAATTAGATAACTTTTAATCCATTTTGGCAATTTCAATTATTATTTTCTCATGATTTGATTAACCATTTATATTAGGAATCTTGTCTTTATTCAAATAAAATTGAATATGGTTAAAAGCCCATATAATTTTATTTAAATAATATTTATTCCTTTATTTTTATTTGGATTATATTTATTCCATTTGTTTATGGATTTTTCCAAGATTTAAATTGTCTTTGCCATTATTTCTTATTTAATTATTTTTTGTCTTATAAAATCCATATCTTTTTATTTATAGTTTCCAAATTGGTGATTCCAATTTGTATAATTTTATTTAATATTTGTTTCTACTTATAAATCCTTTTAGGATTATTTTGTTTACAATTTTGGCATTGAATTTAGTAAGGAGCTTTATTAGCCTTGCAACTACTTTCTTTTTATCTTATTAGATTCATAAGTTTTTGTCCATGGTTCCAAATTGAATGAAGCCAATTTCTATGGTTTTATAATATTTTTGTTTATCATTTTTGATCATTTAGAAATGTTTGTTGTTGAATTTTTACATGGATCAAATCCATAGTATTGGAGAGATCTTGGATATGATTTCTTTCTTTAGGGTTTAGGGTTTTGGTTTATTTTTCCCAAGTGTTTAAATTCAAGATTCATTCCATGCAAGATTGCATTTGATATTTTGAGTGTTTGATTATTGCTTTCTTATTCAAATTTTGTTCAAGTAGGGTTTTGATGTTTCCATTTAGAAGCAAAAAGTTTCTTTTCACCCTAAATTTCAACAATTATTTCTTTTGTTAATTTATTTTTCACATTTTAAAATTTGGAAAATTTTGGGATGTGACAGACTACCACCCTTCAAAGGAATCTCGTCCCGAGATTCATGAAGGCTAGAGGTTACAAGTTGGCTTCAAGACAACTAGGGTACTACCACCTTAAAAGATTTCTAACTAGATTACATCTTGGCTTACTTGGTATCTTGATGTAACTTCTCTGGACAGTTGTTTGCATAGTGTCCCTTATTTCCAATTTGAAACATGTGACAAGGTTGATGTCTCTCATAGGTTTTCTTGTCTTGACTTTCTCCTTTTTAGGACAATGTGATGCATAATGGCCTAGCTCTTTGCATTTGTGGCACATCACTTGGCTAAAATCCTTCTTCTTCTTGGGTTTCTCCAAATCTAGGAGGGCTCTTAGTTCATGTTCCTCATACTTCACCACAAATGTGGGAAAACTTCCTCGGTTCTTTGAACGATTCCTAGTATAACGTCCATGTTTACTCTTTTGTCCACCATGGTGGGTCACAATGTATGAGGTGCAATCTGAGACTTGACTTTGTCTTCATCCTTCTTGGTAGAAGTTGTTCCTTCATGGAGGTTTCCAAAAATTTGATGCATTCCATCTTGTTTCATCTGTTGAACTATAGGATAGATGGGGCATTGGATAGAGACATGATCCTTTCCTTCACATAGGAAACAAGTAACTTGAGATGTGGGGCATTGTCTAGCTGGATTTTTCTCTTCAAAATTAGGGCATTGGTCCACATGTTCTTTCCAAGTGTGTCCCATGTCTCCACAGGTTTTGCAAGCTTGAGTTCCTTCTATAATATCATCCTTGATATCATTGTTGTCACAATCTCTTTGGGATGGGTTGTTTCTCATGTTGATCATCTGATTGGTCATCCTTTGCAACAATTGAGATTGGGTTTCTAAGATTTTTTGCATGGCTGGGTCTAACTCAATGTTGTTGGCTAAAAACTAGTTTGTCACTTGATTCAACTGGGCTTGGGTTGCTAGTAGTTGTTCTCGCATGTGTATCTCTTGGTTGATGTTGTTGTTGTTGTCACCATCCTTGATGTTGGAGTCTCTTGGAATAGTCATCTGTTTGGGTTGGATTGGGATTAGAATAGGCAAAAGATTTCTAGAGGAAGAATTTTACTCACACACAACAATTCACACAAAGCAATGTGCAAGCAATCACAATCATGCATTCCACTCAAACAACAAGGTTCAAGCATATTTTTAGGCAACAAAATATTTTTTTGCTACACCACATAAGTTGGTGTGATCAATAATTTGGTTTAAACTAAACACTAGTATGGTGGTCAAACTATGGGATGATCTCATGTGAACCCCATTCTTCTTAGTTGTTTCTTCATGAATAAGATCATGGTATCCTTGGAAGAAAATTCTTGCATCTTGATCATAAAGCTTCAAAGGTGATGATGGTTCCTTCTAAGTTGTGTTTCCTTAGTCTCTAAGTCTTGATTATTATTCTTATCTCACTTGAAGTCCTTAGTGATTTCCAAGTTGAAGTCCTTGGTGAAACTGAAGTTGAATTCATTGGTGATGGAGAAGTCCTTGAAGTTTTTGTCCATCAAGTAGAAAGGGAAGAGATGTAGAATCAAAACCAAAAAGGTTGAGGAAAGTGTTTACAAGATTGTTTGTAAATAAGTTTGGAAGAAATACAACTCCTATTTTCTAAGGGGTTTTGTCCAATCCTAGGGTTACAATCCTACAGGCAACATAGTGTTCTAATACCATCTGTAGAGGTCCCAACCTGATAAGGTAGAGATCCCTGTGTTTACAATGCTAGTCCCTGGATCAATAGCTAGAATCCACAGTTTAAGATGTAATATCAAGAAACAAAGGTCATATTACCACTTATAACCAGGAATAAAATAATTCATACATCTTACATAACTCATATGACTATCTTATTACAATGTAGCAGATATAACTATATAGCATGGAGTCCTTCATCTTCATATGCCACATGCAATCATGTTGGTTGTAGACTTGTAATCCCTACTCAACAAACTTCACTAACATCAAACAAACCTACACCATAATAAGTTATAGCCACAAGGGTCAATACATTTGAATTGTATTGGCAAGTGATACTATGGTAGAATAGTGGTATCAAACATCTATATGCATTTGGCTAGGTGTAGCTTAGGCTTGCTTTGATCAAAATAAGGTTTTCCTTATTTGTTGAAAACACTAAGTTTTTGTTTGTCAAAATCACCCAAGGAACTACCAATAGAAATTAGTGAACCTTTACCCTTGTTCAACCACAAGTTTTTAACTTAGAAATCGGGATGAGGAGATCCTTGATAGCTTCAATGTCTTGATGCTCAAATTGTCCATTGTCGGGGACACGGCTAAGTACTTAGGTTTTACTCAATTGATAGGTGGTGCACTTTCCCCACAAGACTCTACATGCATCGAGACAAGATCTTTCAGAAGCCTTCCCTTAGACCAAATGGACGCGTTCCATCCTATCACCCTACCACCTTCTGTCCATCTGGCTAAGTTATTGCAACCTATATGATCAAGGCAGAGCCAATATTGCCATGTGGCTACACTAAAAGCTTCTCAACACTTGACATCTCAAATATCTTTGTTCCTGGGTGGCTTTACACAAGTGTGATACACAAGGTAGACAGCCTGGCCTTGTGTAACCACTCAACACAAACCATTCTCACCATTCCACCCAGGTGATTCATTCACATAGTTGTTTTATTAAGCAAAAACACAAGTGATAGACTTAGAAATATTTCATAGCATGAATAATCCACCCTTGTTTTATACTAGCTAAGCTAAGCATGATAACATGGCAAGTTTCCTAACTTAGGATAATTCTACTAAGACAATATCTACTAGGATTTCCCAAGGCATAGCATATATATACTTAGTAAAAATTCCATGCAAGTCCTACTCAAAATATCACTAATGCATAGTCAAAATAATCGGACAAAATATATGAAGCACCACTTGCCTTTTTAGTAGAGAATATAGATACACTCCTTGATCTTGCAATTGTCACACTCTTCTTCACTACAATCCAATCAAGCAAGCACAAATTCAAACTAGCATTCAACAAATAAATCACATAAAATATAGAAACAAAGAAATGCATGCAAGCATGCAAAAGATTGTTTTATTGAAAAATTGGTTTCTAATAAGGCTATAAACATTTCAAAAACCTACTGGTCATTTATAAAAGTGGAAAATCATTTGAAAACAAGTTAGTGAAAATAACCCTTTTGAATCATTTTTGTTTTGCTAGAAATGTTTTTATCCAAATGAATAATTTCTAGTGTTAGGCAAATATGTTTTTAAACACAAATGTTAGTGTTTATGGTCAGAGTGTTTTAAAACAAATCCATTTGCAAAAGGTTTCACTCAAAAATCATTTCTAAATCATAGCAACATTTTTGTTTTACTAGAAATGCTTTTATTCAAAGGAATAATTCCTTGTGTTAGACAAATTCATTTCTAAATCAAAATGCTAGTGTTTAGGGTCATAGAGTTCAAAACAATCCATCTGCAAAAGATTTTACTCAAAAATCATTTTTAAAACAATTTTTATACTCAAAATAGCCCTAATAATGTTTCTGCAAAAACACCTAATTTTTCTGCAGAAAAATACTAAACTATGTCCATGGTTGCAAATTTTACATTTTTCTGATTCCATTGATATAAAATTTGTAAATTTTGGCCAAGCAGAACAAAAGTTATAGATTTTACAAAATCAAATCACTAATAGATCAAATTCTGTTTTTAAATCCTGAGCTAGGCCACGTGTCTATTTCCTATTTGTTGATACCGCTTTGTCTGGATTGAGCAACGTGGATCGTTGGATCTAAATGAAATCTCACAGCACATCGACCATGAACTGGCGGTGCTGGTGACGAACGCGCGGCGGCGGCGCTCGGTCAGTGGTGGTCCGGACATTCTAGGAAGTGAGAGGAGGAAGGGCGAGGCTCAGCGTATTTGCAGGGTCGCTGTGAAGCTCAAGGTTGTCCTCGTGGGCGAAGGGGCGCACGGGGACGACGGGAATTGCTCTCCAGAAAGGCTCATGGCGTCGGCATGTTCGGGCATCATCGGAGGCGAGAATCTGAGATGCAAGCGAGCAAGGTAATGTGTCAGGAAGATGCGCAAGGGTTCGAGGATTGCGAGGATACTCACTAGAGACCAAGGGGCGCACGAGGTCGTCAGATATGGTTCACTGGAGTCCAGCTTGTCGTCTATGGCGTTCGGACGTGGACAGAGCCAAGGCTATGGGGCGTGCGCGGACAAACAGAGAGTGATGGAATATGCGCACGGTGGTTGCGATCAAGGTCGTGGGATCCAGGGGCAAGGGGGTGGCTGTGGTCGCCGGAATCGATGCAGAGGCTCGTCCGAGCAGCGTTGGTTTGGCTCGAATTGCGGGCAGCCTGGTGGCTCACAGGGTGTGGTGTCTGAGGGGAAATGCAGAGGGAAGGGAGGGTATTAATCGTGCGTGGTCACAGGGGAGAATTAACTGCACATTCAAACGAATTCAATCGAGTAATCAACGGTAGAAACGGTCGAGGGAGGGGGAAAAGAACGGGTCTGGCGGGTGAGGACGCTGATGACTGGGCAGAGGTGGGGTCGCCAAGTCAGTGGGTGTGTGGGTGTTCTGCATGGTAAGAAAAGATCCCGGGGAGGGGGAGAGAATGGACCGGGTGGGCTGTGCTTGTTCGGCCAGATTGGGCTGGGGGTCTGGTTAGGTTTAGTTGGGTTGGACCCTTTTCTATTTTTTTCTTTCTGATTTCTTTTTTCCTTTTATATTTTATTTTCTGTTTTCATTTTATTCAAATGATTGAAACACTCATTTGTATTCAGATTTTTTATCAAACCTTTTCCAAACTTTTAGTAGGTTTTTATACTGTTTATTAATGTGTTTAAAATCCCACTTTGAATTATTTCAAATATTTTATTATGCTTCAATATTTATTTAAAATAGGATTTTGTCTTTATTCAAATAAATTGAATATGGTTGAAACCCATATAAATTTCATTCAAATAATCCTTTATTCTCTTTAAGTTAATTAGATAAATTTTAATCCATTTTGGCAATTTCAATTATTATTTTCTCATGATTTGATTAACCATTTATATTAGGAATTTTGTCTTTATTCAAATAAAATTGTATATGGCTAAAAGCCCATATAATTTTATTTAAATAATCTTTATTCCTTTATTATTATTTGGATTATCTTTATTGCATTTGCTTATGGATTTGTCCAAGATTTAAATTATCTTTGCAATTATTTCTTTTTTTGTCTTATAAAATCCATATATTTTTATTTATAGTTTCAAAATTGGTGATTCCAATTTGTATAATTTTATTTAATATTTGTTTATCCTTTTAAATCCTTTTAGGATTATTTTGTTCACAATTTTGGCATTGAATTTAGTTAGGAGCTTTATTAGCCTTGGAATTACTTTCTTTTCATCTTATTAGATTCATAAGTTTTTGTCCATGGTTCCAAATTGAATGAAGCCAATTTCTATGGTTTTATAATATTTTTGTTTATCATTTTTGATCATTTAGAAATGTTTGTTGTTGAATTTTTACATGGATCAAATCCATAGTCTTGGAGAGATCTTGGATATGATTTCTTCCTTTAGGGTTTAGGGTTTTGGTTTCTTTTTTCCCAAGTGTTTAAATTCATGATTCCTTCCATGCAAGATTGCATTTGATCTTTTGAGTATTTGATTGTTGCTTTCTTATTCAAATTTTGTTCAAGTAGGGTTTTGTTGTTTCCATTTAGAAGCAAAAAGTTTCTTTTCACCCTAAATTTCAACAATTATTTCTTTTGTTTATTTATTTTTCACATTTCAAAATTTGGAAAATTTTGGGATGTGACAGAGCCCTAGCGACCACAACAGCTCGCTCTTGTCAAAGCCAAAGCCACGTTGAGTTTCCTCGCAACCTAGCGATGCTGGTAAGCCACCGCGCAGCCCCTATCCCCCTCTGCAATCGCCGGAGCGCCGCCGTCAGTCGCGCCGCCGCCGTTGTAGCCACGCGCGCTGCCAGTCTTTGGTCAAAGCAACCAGCGCCGTTATATCTAGATCTAGTGGATCTGGTTAGATCACTTAACGAAGGGATACGCTTAGATCTGAGCCACATGATCTAACTTAAATCCTATAACCCACTTTGGCCGATCCGCGCGATGCGGTACGGGCCAATCAGACACAGCCACGTGTCTGAGATTTTGATTTAAAATCTGTTTTGAATCTATTAGAGATTTAAACTTGTAAAAATCATAACTTTTGTTCTGTTTATCCAAAAAATACAAATAATATATCATTGGATTCAGAAAAATAAATCCTACACTACTGTGGGATTTAATTTGTATTTTGATTCTGTAAAATTAGGTTTATTTGCATAATCAAATATAGAATTAATTTGGCTATATGAATTATCTAGAAAATGATTTTAAAGCAAATTTAAGTTTATTTAGAATGTAAATAGTTGGTTTTGTGTTCAGTACTGTTTGACTTAACTTGTTTAGTGTAGAAAAATCATTTTATTGCATTTGCATGCATTCATATATTTTTGTTTGAATATTTGAATGAGGATTTGGTGCTATCATTTTATGTGTAGATTTTGGTGCTAGTGGTGATTGTGATTGTGAAGATTGTTGCTACTCCCCAACTACCATGGCAAGTGGTGCTTCATGTATTTGTCCTATTATTTTGACTATGCACTAGTGATATTTTGAATAGGGCTTGCATGGAATTTTTGCTAAGTATATAAATATGCTATGCATGGGAAATGCTAGTAGATGTAATCTTAGTAGAATTTCTCTAAGTTAAGATACTTTTTGTGTTATCCTTCTTAGCCTAGCTAGTAGCAAACAAGGGTGGATTATAATCATGTTATGGAAATTTTGCTTAGTCTTTTGACTTATGTTTTTCCATAATAAAACAGCTAAGTGAATGAAGCACCTGGGTGGAAGGGTATGATGGTTTGTGTTGAGTGGTTACACAAGGCCCATGTCTATGGTTTACCTTGTGTATCACACTTGTGTAAAGCCACCCAGGAAGAAAGTGATTTGAGATACTTAGTGTTTAGAAGCCTCTAGTGCAACCACATGGCATATTGGCTCTGCCTTGATCATATAGGTTGCAATAACTTAGCCAGATGGACAGTTGGTGGTAGGGTGATAGGATGGAACGCGTCCATGGTGGTCTAAGGGAAGGCTTCTGAAAGGTCTCGTCTCGATGAATGTCGAGTCTTGTGGGGAAAGTGCACCACCTCTCGAGAGGGTAAAACCTAAGTACTTAGCCGTGTTCCTGGCAACAGACCTTTTGTGCATCAAGACATTGAAGCTATCAAGGATCTCCTCATTCCAATTTCTGAGTTAAGAACTTGTGGTTGAACAAGGGTAAAGGTTCACCAATGTCTATTGGTGGTTCCTTTGGAGTTTTTGTCAAACAAAAACTTAGTGTTTTCAACTGATAGGAAAACCCTATTTTGAGCAAAGCAAGCCTAAACTACACTTAGCCAAATTCATATAGATATTAGATACTACTATTCTATTATGGTATCACTTGCCAATATAATTCCAATGTATTGACCCACTGTGGCTATAACTTATGATGTTGCAGGTTATTCTGATGAGGATTAGGGTTATGAGTCTACACTCAACATGCTTTCCTATGGCACATGAAGATGAATACTTTACTTTATTTACTTATATTATGAACTCTTGTACTAGCCTTTGGCTGTGGAGTTGTAAAAGACTATGTTTATCTCTAGAATGGCGATGTAATAAAGACCTTTGTATCTGTGTACTTCATCTTAAACTGTGGATGCTAGCATTTGATCCAGGAACTAGCATTGCAATCACAGGGACCTTTACCTTATAAAGGTTGGGTCTTACAGAAACTTTCTTATACGGAATTTTTGAGCCAATTTCTACTATAAATATTATGCGTTCATCACTTTATGAGGAACTTCATTACAATTTGAATAATCCAGATGTGGAACCGGTAGACGCTACTATTAAATTATTTAATAGAACTAATATAAAACCGGAAGGTGTTATTAGAAATGTCTATGCCTTTATTGGATCACTCATGTACCCTCTTGATTTTCATATTGTTGATATGGCTCGAGATACTTTTTTCTCATATTCTTTTAGGCAGGCCTTTCGTCTCTATAACCAAAGGTCGAATTGATAATAAAAAGGAGACTATTCCAATGATGTTTGGAGAAGAGGAAATGTCATTCCACTTCTCCAAACTAAAGAAGAGGCCATATGAAGTGGAAGATATCAAGGAAGAGAAAACGATTGCCGAGCTAGCCGCAATTCATTTCAGCACTCCACAAGATGAATTAGAGAGGAGCTTAATTAATTGGGAAGAGGCACTAGATGATGAGGAAAGAGAAGACATGGACGATTATCTTGATTCCATACCGGAAGCACAAAATCCACATGACTATGAAGAACTGGTAAGGAAAGGGGACGAATAAACTCCACCAATTGAATTAAATCAACTTCCAGATAATATGAGGTATGAGTTCTAGATGATGAAAATAAATGTCCCATTATTATTAGTAAAATTTATCAGAAAATGAAACAAATAAACTACATTTCGGTCTTGGTCAAGCATCGAGAAGGATTTGGGTATACTCTAAGTGATATTAAAGTAATAGATCCATCTACTATGACACATAAGATTACCATGCTTGAAGATGCTGTACCTGTAGTTGACACACAAAGAAGGCTTAATCCGAAAATGAAACAAGTAGTAAGAAAAGAAGTTATACGTTTATTAGATGCCGACATAATATATCCTATTTATGATAGTTAGTGGGTTATCCCAGCTCATTGCATACCAAGACATGGAGGTCTTGATGCTGCGATGAATGAGAATGGTGAGCTAGTTCTAGTAAGACCTATTACTGGGTATCGCATGTGCATCGATTTTATAAAACTAAACCATGAGACACAGAAAAATCATAAACCTATACCATTCATGGATATACAACCCGAAGATCAAGAGAAAACAACTTTCACATGTCCTTATGGTACATATGCTTATAGATTAATTCTGTTTTGCTTATGTAATGCAGCAGCAAATTTTCAGAATGTGTCTTAAAAATCTTTGATTCTCTTGTTGAGAAAACTAAGGAAGTTCTAAAAATTAGTTCGTTGTTTGTGGAACAACATTTGATAATTTCCTCTACAATTTAACCAAAGTTTAGCAGAGATGCAGGCAATCAAATTTAGTTTTGAATTGGGAGAATTTTCGTTTCATGGAAAGAGAAGGTAAAGTTTTTGGACATAAAGTTTCAAGGAAAGTTATATAAATAGATAATACTAATATAAATGATATAGAAAATCTTCCAATACCTCAGGACATATAAAACATAAAAATGTTTCTGGGACATGCAGGTTTTTACAAGAGTTTTATAAAAGATTTTGCTAAAATAGCTATGCCTCTCACTAACCTTCTTGAGAAAGAAACTACGTCCTACTTAGATCATGATTGCATTGCATCTTTTGAAAACCTTAAAAACAAATTAGTTTCAGCACCTATCATGCAATCTCCAAAGTGGGATGAACCTTTTGAAATCATGTGTGATGCTAGTGATTATGCTTTAGGAGCTGTATTAGGACAGCGAGATGGGAAAATTTAAATGTTATTCATTACGCTAGTATAACTCTTAATAAGATCCAGAAAAATTATGCTACTACAGAAAAAGAGTTCCTGTTTATAATTTTTGCTTGTGACAAGTTTAGACCTTACATCATTAATTCTAAGGTAATAGTTCATACGGATCACCAAGCTTTGCATCACCTCCTTGTGAAAAAGGATGCAAATCCCAGGTTGATTAGATGGGTATTATTACTGCAAGAATATTATTTGCAAATATTAGATAGGAGGGGTAAGGATAATCCGGTAGAAGATCATATCTCTAGGATGGAGGGAATAATTACCGACCCCGTACCTATAATTGAGTCATTTCCTGGAGAATATTTAGCAAATGTTGAAATCGTTGATCCTTGGTTTGCAGATTATGCTAATTATCTTTCAGGAAAACTTGTACCTCCTGGTATGACAAGAAAAAAAGAATGAAATTCTTTAATGATCTTAAATATTACTTTTGGGATGATCCGTTTCTGTATCGTCATGGACCTGATGGAATTATTCGAAAATGTGTTTCTAACCATGAAATGACTACAATTTTGCAATCTTGTCATGACAGCCCATATGGAGGACATCATGCAGGCAAGCGAACTGCAGTGAAAGTACTTAAATGCGGATTCTATTGGCCCACCTTGTTCAATGATGCACACATGTATGTAGAACATTGTGATGCTTGCCAGAGAAGAAGTAATATAGGCAGAAGACAAGAGATGGCAATGAATTATAGTCTTATAATTGAACCATTTCATGTGTGGGGAATGGACTACATGGTACCCTTTATAGAATCAAATGGCTACACTCATATTATTTTTACTATCGATTATGTTTCTAAATGGGTTGAAGCTATTCCAACAAACCATGCAGATGCAGTTACTTCAGTGAATATGATCAAGGATGTCATATTCCCTGGGTTTGGAGTTCCTAGATTTTTAATTACTGACGGTGGTTCTCATTTTATGAAAGGAACCTTCAGGAAAATCGTCTACAAATATAGAGTAACTCACCGCGTTGCTTCACCATACCATCCTCAAACGAGTGGTCAAGTGGAACTCTCTAATAGAGAACTAAAGACCATACTCAAGAAGACGGTGGATAAATCAAGAAACAATTGGTCATACAAGCTAAATGGCACTCTTTGGGCATATCGAACTGCATTTAAAAATCCAATGGGCGTGACACCATATAAGATTCTATATGGTAAGGCGTGCCATATACCTTTAGAATTGGAACATAAAGCCTTTTGGGAAATCAAGAACTTAAACTATGATTTTAAAGAAGTGGGAGAAAAACGTTTATTAGATATTCATGCTTTAGATGAGTTTAGAAGTGAGGCTTATGAAAATGCTAGATTGTTTAAAGAAAAAGTAAAAAGATGGCATGATAGAAAAATAGAAAATAAGGTTTTTAAGAGTGGGGACAAGGTTTTGCTCTATAATTCTCATCTTAAATTGTTTCCAGGAATGCTCAGATCAAAGTGGGGAGGCCCCTATATAGTTGAAGCAGCTTATGCATCGGGAGCAGTGAAGCTCCAAGGTAAAACACCAGCTCTTTCATGGGTGGTAAATGGACAATGCTTGAAGCATTATCAAGCAAAAGAAGATATAAGTGAAATCACCATATGGGTGATTACCCCAGAAGAATTGATTGAACAAAAGTATGGTAGGCATGGCAACTGGAAGAAGGATAAATGTCACATCCCAAAATTTTCCAAATTTTGAAATGTGAAAAATAAAAAAATAAAATAATCAAGTGTTGAAATTTAGGTTGAAAAGAAACTTTTTGCTTCTAAATGGAAACATCAAAACCCCTACCTGAACAAAATTTGAATAATGAAGCAACAAAAAAATTTCCAAACAAATCAAATGCATTTTATGCATGGAAAGAATCTTAAATTTAAACACTTGGGAAAGCTAAACCAAAACCCTAAATCCTAATGAAAGAAATCATTTACAAGATCACTCTAAGACTATGGCTTTGACCCATATAAAAATTTAGTAACAAACATTTCTAAATGATCAAATATGGTAAACAAAAATATTTTAAAACCATGGAAATTGATTTCACTCAATTTGGAGCCATATATAAAAACTTATGATTTTAATAAGATAAAAGGAAATAATTTCCAAGGCTAATAAAGCTCCTACTTAAAAACAATACCAAATTGTGAGAAAAATAATCCTAAAAGGATTTAAAAAGATAAATAAATATTAAATAAAATTATTCAAATTGGAATCACCAATTTTGGAGCTGTAAATAAAAAGATATGGATTTTATAAGATATAGAAAGAAATAAATAAATAAGGAATATTTAAAAGTCAAATTAAATCTTGGCTAAATACATAAGCAAATGGAATAAATATAATCCAAATAAAAATAAATGAATAAATATTATTTAAATAAAATTATATGGGCTTTTAACCATATTCAATTTTATTTAAATAAATACAAAATACCTAATTTAAATAAATAATAAAACATAAGAGAATATTTGAAATAATTCAAAGTGGACTATTTAAACACACTATTAAATAGTATAAACCTACTGAAAAAGTTTTGGAAAGATTTGAATTCAAACTGATGTTTAAATCATTTGATTCAAATGAAAACCGAAATTAGAAATGGAAAAAGAAAAAGAAACAGAGAAGAAAAAAATAGAAAAGAAACGACCCAACTAACCTACCCAGTACCCCCAGTCCAGCAGGCCCAACTTGCAGCCCACCCGGCTCCACATCTCCCTGCCCATTCTTTTCTCACCCGCACCCGTACCCCCTCACCTCGCTAACGCCCAGGCCCCACAGCCACGTAGTCATCTTCAACCCCGCGCTGACCCGTTCCCCCTCTCTCCTCGACCGTTTACTGCTGATGAATTCTCGGTGTAAATTAGTGTAATTGCTGCACTGATTCCTCCCAGCGACCACGCACATTTAACCACCTCCCTCTCCTCTCTCTTTCCCCTTAGACACCTCTGCTAGAGAGCCACCAGGCTGCGCTGATTTTTGCTTGCCCCGCTGCTATCACCGATGAACGGCAGCGCCAATTCCGGCGAGCTCAACCCTCTCCCTACCCCCTAGCCCCCACGAGCTTGCTCGCCAACACCTTTCACACCTACTTCCGTACTACGCTTGCTCGCGCATGCCCCAAAGCCTCGCCTCCGTCCTCACTCGTGCGGCACCGTCGGCTGCCCCATCTCCAGAGAGTGATAGCCGTCGACCTTGTGCGCCCCTTGACCTCTGGTGAGTTTCTCCACAAACCTCGCACTCATGCGCATCCCCTTGACACTTTGGTTAGCTTGTGTGCTACCTAGGAGCTCGCCTTCGACGAAGCCATGTGTGCCTGCTGCTTAAATTCCTGCATAAGTTCTATAATAAGGATGATACACCATGGGTCTCCCTAGTTTGGAATGCATATTATGGCAACAATATTCCTCATGCTTCTGGGCCTTGTGGCTCTTTCTGGTGGAGAGATGTTTCTAGAATTTCACTGAGGAATAGCTAAAATCTCTATTGGTGATGGGGCTACCACACTGTTTTGGAAGGATCAATGGTCTGCAACTATCTTAGAAGAGAGTCACCCGATCATCTACTCCTATGCTAGGAATGAGGACATCTCTACACATGAGTTTCTTACAGCTGATAGTTTGACACAGCTTTTCTATCTCCCTTTGTCACCTGAAGCACTAGCTGAATTTAGAGAAATTCAAAATAGCAGTAGAGAAATACAACTAAGAGAGCATTCACATGACACATGGAGCTATGTTTGGGGGGCCAAGGATTACACTTCCAGCAAATATTATCAATTTAATTTCAGAAATATAAACCCACACATATCCTTTAAATGGCTGTGGAAATCAAAGTGCACTGCAAAAGTAAAGTTCTTTGGGTGGCTGATTCTGTCTGACAGATTGAATACAAGAAACATGCTCAGAAGAAGACATTATACAATGGGGACTGGATATGACTGTTTTATGTGTAATCACAATGCTGAGGAAACAATTGAACACTTGTTCTTTCATTGCCCCTTTAGCCAAGCTTGCTGGAGTTCAATTAACATCTATTGGTCTATGACTAACTCTAGACTTCAGATCATTGAACAAGGAAAAAAGAGTTGGAATAAAAAGCTATTTATGGAAATTACATTGCTGGGCTCTTGGAACATCTGGAAAGAGAGAAACAACCTCTGGTTTAATAACATACAATCCTCAGTTCAGGCTTGGAAATCAAGATTAGCTGCTGATCTGTCATTGTTGATTCATAGGACAAAGGAGGATCTACACCCACTTATCAAGAGCATTATTCATAGTTTGTAAACCTTCTTTAGATCCTAGACTTATCTCTCCTGACTTTTAGAGACTTCTCTCCCCTCTGTCTCTATGTAAAGATGTAACTTTCCAGACTCTGATCTTTTTACTAATGAAAATGAGGTAGTAGGAGCCTTTCCTACTGTTATTACCCTAAAAAAAAGCCATGCGTGCCTAACGCCAGTAACAACTTCGGTGAGCAATCTGCGACAACTCCGTGTGCCCCTTCGCTGTCCACTGCCACCTTGAGAATCTAATCACCACGGAGAACCCGGTGAGCCCCTCCTTTCCCTTCCTTTCTTCCTATATTCACCGGAACGCCACCACCCGAGCATTGCTACCGCGTGTCGCCAGCGTGGCCGCCAAACTATGGCCAACATGCTTTGATCCGTTAGATCTACAACCTAGGGCTAGGATTAGATCTTAATCGAAGGGGTATCTGTTGATCTGATCCATGCGATTCTAATTAGATCCAATGACTTGTGCTTCTTGATCCACCCAAAGCAGTATGGACCAACAGAAACACTCCACGTGTCCAGACTGTTTTAAAAACTGGAATTAGATCTATTAGATGTTTGAATTTGTAAAATCCATAACTTTTGATATGTATGTCCAAAAATTACAAATTTTATATCAATGGATTCAGAAAAATGTAAACTTTGCAAACATGGCCCTGGGTTTGGTCATTTGATTCTGAAAAAGTTAGGTGTTTTTACAGAAACATTTGTATGACTATTTTGGATATAAAAATTGTTTTAAAAATGATTTTTGAGTGAAATATTTTGCAAATGGATTTGATTTGAACCCTCTGACCATAAACACTAACATTTGAGTTTAAAAATATATTTTCTTGACACTAGGAATTATTCCTTTCACTAAAATCATTTCTAGCAAAACAAAAATGATTTAAATGGCCTATTTTCACTAACTTGTTTTTAAATGTTTTTCCCACTTTTATAAATGACCAGTAGGTGTTTTGAAATGTTTAGTACCTTGTTAGAAACCGCTTTTCAACAAAACAACCTTTTGCATGCTTGCGTGCATTTCCTAGTTTTTATCATTTTATGTGGTGAATTGTTTGAATACTAGTTTTGAAAGTGTGCCTTGCTTGATTGAATTGTAGTGAACTTTGAAGAGTGTGAAGATTGCAAGATCATGGAGTGTACCTAGATTTTCTACAAAAAGGCAAGTGATACTTTGTTCATCAAAAGTCCTATCTTTTCAATAATGCATTAGTGATAGTTTTGTAGCATGCATGATAGGACTATTATATATATATTGCTATGCTATAGTAGATCCTATTGAATATATCTTGGTAGGATTCTTCCTAAGACAAGAGACAAGTTATGCTAGTATGCTTAGCCTAGCTATTAGATTACAAGGGTGGAATATTCATGATATGATATTATGCAAAGTCAATGACTATGTTTTTGAGTAATAAAACAACTAAGTGAATGAAACACCTGGGTGGAATGGTAATTGCTTGGATGGATTTGTGTTGAGTGGTTACACAAGGCCCATTTCTATGGTTCACCTTGTGTATCACACTTGTGGATGGCCACCCAGAAACAAAGAGATTTGAGATGTTTTGTGTTGAAAAGCTTCCAGTGCAGCCACATGGCATATGGGCTCTTCCTTGACTACATAGGTTGCAAGAACTCAGACAGGAAGACAGAAGGTGGTAGTGATGATAGGATGGAACGTGTCTGTGCTGATCTGAGGTATTATTTCTAAAAAGTCTCGTCTCGATGCATGTCGAGTCTTGTGGGGAAAGTGCACCACCTCTCGAGAGGGTAAAACCTAAGTACTTAGCCGTGTCCCCGGCAATGGACAATTTGAGCATCAAAGGCATTGAAGCAATCAAGGATCTCCTCATCCCAATTTCTCTAAGTTAAAACTTGTTGGGTAAACAAGGGAAGCATATGGTGTGTAACCAGTGTGCCATTGTGTGATGAAATGATTTGAAAAGAGAAAAAAACTATTTTCAAGGGATAGGGAAAACTTGTTTTATGCAAAGGCAAGCCAAAACTCCACTTAGCCAAAAATTCATGTAGATGATAGATTCTCCATGTCAATATAAAATCACTTGCCAATAAAATTCAAATGTATTGAACCTTGTGGCTGTAACTTATTATGTTGTAGGTTTGTTTGATGTTACTGAAGTTTGTTTGTCAACACCCAGATTTTTAATCCCAGATGCCTGTTATGCCATACATCGCAACCCCAGGATTACCATTTTTGTGATACATATCAGAATTGGATACCACAATACATCATCCATTACAAACCATACATAAGGTATTACACAAATAAGGATCTCATGATCCAGTTCTTGATACAACTCAGGAAGCGGAAATACGTAATAATAACGGTAGCGTAGGCGAAGCTCCGTCTTCGGGGTCACAGGCAATACTAACGATGGGAGATGATCCTAGTTGTCATAACCTTCCTGGGGTCCATCATCCTGGTACTCCTCTTCATAGTCTGGCCACGGGAATAGCCAGGGACAAAGCCATGAGTACTCTTTAAGTACTCGCAAACTAATACTAACAAGTGAAGGGGGTTTTTTGTAATAGGACACTAAGCTCTAGGGTTGTTTTGCAAAAAGCCAGATTTACCTGTACTAAGTTCAGAAGCAAGAGAAAGCTAGTCACATTTTATAACACCTAAGTGGGAACTTGTATCTCATGCCACAACTCTGTTGTGGTCAAGTCAAATTCTCAATTCATTTCACAAGTCATTTTGAAAACATCTGATGGGGGAACAGTATGGCCACTCCAACTATCCATAACCGCGGACGCGGCTATTCGAATAGTTTGACACTCTGCAGAGATCGTACACTTTCACCACAACATTTGATACATCCGTCAGGAACAAATCCTGAATTCACCATACTTAGTATGCGGATAATAGTTCCTAACCTTTCAATTACACGCCCTAGTATAGGCACCTCTGCTGTGAGTTTGGCCTCCCAACCATGACCAACTATCATCTTGGGTACTGCACAGGTGGACAATCTTCACAAGATAGCCTCAGCTCAGACCTTGGCCGTGAGGGAACCAATACTAATGTATATAAGTTTCTAGTCAATCCCTACCCAATCTTCGGGTATTGTGGTTGTACGGTAAAATTGGAATGGTATCGCATCCATACAACCATCAGTTTTATAAAGCGCTAAGGCTCCTGCCTCAACATTTTCATCATCAAAATCATCTGGTGTTCAGAAACACATGTCAAAACATCTCAGTAGAATGATCCATCATTCCAAGGTTTTCATAACCATTTTCACCAAGTTTTCCCATCTAAAGTTGATCAAGTTTTATGCTTAGCACTAGCATCTACAAGTGGGAGTGAGTACTAATTAGGGGTGGTAAACAAGTGGAGTTTCAACTAAGTACCATCTCATGCCTTAGGATGACATCAAGATTATCTAGCTTAGGCCAAATTTTATGCTCTTTATGCAACCTTCAGTTATCTTTCTAGTATCTACAAGTCACTTAAATAAACTCTAAGAAAAAAGATTTGATAAAGAAATAAAGTAGAAAGCTTGCAAGTAAAACTAGGATTGGGTTATCAAGTGGGTATGATCACATATTCTTAAGGCATATGGTTGGCATGGTAACAAGCAAGTATTTGCTTGCATCAATCTTAGTATAAGCTTGCTATGTTAATAGCTTCCAAGTATGGGCTTGCCTTGTGCAGAGCAGTGGTTGAAGTTCTCCTCGGCTTCTTCTTCGTAGTATCCTCCTTCCTCCTTGTATCCTTGGTCGGTACTAGCGTCTACGAATAAATACGAGGTACACAATCACCAAACAATACTTAACTACTTTCAATCATCACACAAAAGGGTTCTATAGATGATCTAGCATCATCACTAACATTACAAGACTAAAGCATTTGTCTTATTGATTTTATTTTTAGAAAAGTAATTTCTACTCATTGAAAAACTACTTAAGATTTAATATTCTCCAAACCAAACATGGGATCATGTTGACACATGTCATCACCACATAGTTCAGTACATGGGAATGTGATTTAAAGTGGTGTCACAATTTAAAAAGGTTTAACCTTTTTTATTTTAATTAAATAAAGTGACTAGAAATGCCTATTTGGCATTCTTTTATTACTTGGACATTATTTCTATAAGTAAACCCAGGTATTTTTATATATTCTGAAAGGTATGATCAAATGTGATTTTTGAGAGTTAGAATCATCTGAAAAACTATTATGGTTTAAATTTGAAAAATGTTTGAATGCAGAAAAGCTTCTACCTTGTTATTTTTACCAAGGTTGATCTACAGATCCAAATGATATGAATCCAACGGGCTTGGATTAAGCATTTCAGGACCTTCCTAACAAAATTGGTTTCATTCAATTTGGTTCACTGAATCGACTTGGGTTGATTTTTGAAACTAGGTACAGACCTGTGTTTGAATGAAAATGGAAAAATCCAAATTCAAACGAGTGGGCTGCGCGGGAGACGATAATGGGCCGGCCTGCTACACACAACGCTTACGTGGGCTGGTTAACTGGCTGTCCCCACGCGTCAGTGAGACGGGGGGGGGGGAGGTGCGAAGCGGTACGGGGTAACATGGACCGTGTGATCTTGTTCTAATCTAACGACTCTGGTTCATCGTCCACGTCGGGCAACGCCGGCAAGACAGAACCCTAACGCGGTAGGTGGGGGTCGTGGGAGGCTCACCGGGGCTCAGGCGAAGGTCGGCGATGCGGGCGAACGAAAAGTCGACGACGGCGAACATCCTGCTACCGGCAGCGGCTCCAATCGATGGCTTCCTTCTTCTCCAGCAGCGCGAGCTCCGGCCAAATTCCGGCGATGCGCTGCTCGCCTTGCTTCGGGACTGAGGCGGGGTGGTTCTGGGTGAGAGGGGAGTGAGATGGTGTGCTTCAATCGGCTGGGGGTGGCCTCCTTTTATAGGCCCAATGGCGAGACCGAACGGGATGGGCAGGCGACGGTGGCGACATGGCTACGGGCTGATAGAGGCATGGACAAGGGTTGCGGTCGATCGGTGGTCTCCTGGTGATAATCTAAGGTTTAAATGCGCTTGTAGGGGCGATGGCAAACGGTCGGGAACGCTCGATGCTGTGCGAGGCAGAGGCGGCGAACTCTACGGCGAGCGGTGGCTACGGGGTACGGGCGGTGAAATGGGCATGTCTGGCGGTCTCCTAGGACGGTGGGGTGCATGCTGGCGGGCGGCAACGGCTCGAGGTGGTCGGGTTGCGTGGGAACAGCGCGTGCTCTGCGGCGCGGCTCAGCATGGTCGACATCGGCACGGGCGCGGCGTTCCTGGCGGTTCTGGTTGCTGTCCGCGAGGCAGGGCTGGTCGAGAGGGGGCGGTGAGGCATGGGCTACCTCCCAGACAAGGTTGGCGAGGCTAGTGCTGCTTGTAGCTTGCTGTCCACACTGGGGTGACAATGGTGCTCTCGGGTTGTTCACCATTGATGATGTTGGCAAGCTTACAGTGGTGCTAGAGATTAGTTAAGGTTGTTAGATGATATAATAAGGCTAGTGGTGCCCAGAGAGGGAACAAGTTAGGCCAGAATCACTGAACACTATAGTGTTTTGATTTTGTTTGATTTGAATCTGCAAGGTGTTTGATGAAATGGCCGCATGAATTCAAGTTTTGAATTTTGAAAAGATTTTTGGTGGGTGTGCTAGGCATGTGCTGGTGAGTCTGTGGATGCTTGGGTTTTGATAGTTGAGCTTGTTTGAGTGGTTTTTGCAAAAGTGGGATCTTCCCATATGATATAGATTCAATTTTAAACTGTCCTTTAAACTATGCATTCAAATGTTTTTGGATGATCACAAAGTGGGCCTTGGTACTTGGTTATGAGTACTATCAAGGGGTGCAAAGATCCAAACAAGTTTCTGTTAAGTTCTAAAAGTTAGAGATAGCCAAAGTAGGCATGGGAGTTAAATTGGTCAAAGTGACCATTCACTTATTTTGTTTGTTTTGATTTATTTATCTTTAGGAAAATTGTGGGGATTGTTTAGATGATGTTTATTTCACCTAAGAATCCTTTTACAAGCAAAGAAACACACAAGCATGGCAATTCAAAAGAATCCAAATTAGTAATGCATACACATATGCATGCTTTCATATTTTTAATTTGAAAAGTTTTTGTTAACCCTAATTTTGATGGTTAGAGTTTGATGATCCAAGTTTAGTATTTTTGGGATGTTACAAACCTTCCCCCCTTAAACAAAATCTCGTCCCGATATTTGAAAAAGGACGAAAAAGATTACCTAGGATTTGAAGAGATCGGGAAACTCCGTCCTGATGTGATCTTCACTCTCCCAGGTAGCTTCCTCTTCGGTGTGGTTGCTCCATTGAATCTCTGGAAACTTGATTCTTCGAGTTCTGGTAGTTCGGAAAGCTTCTTCCAAAATACGGATGGGTACTTCGGGATAGGTTAGGTCATCGTTGATCTCTATGGTCTGGTGATCGATATTCTTGAACACTTCAGTCTTCTCTGGAACTTCGAGGCACTTGCAAAGTAATAAGATATGGAACACATTGTGTACGGCTGACATCTCTTCTGGTAGTTCCAATTGATACGACACTTCTCCTCGACGGTTCAGAATCTTGAAGGGTCCGATATATTTGGGTGCTAACTTTCCTTTGAGTTGGAAACGCTGCATTCCTTTCAATGGCGACACTTTAAGATACATAAAATCTTCGATGGTAAAGGCGAGGTCTCGACGTCTTTTGTCGGCGTAACTCTTTTGTCTGGACTAGGCTGTCTTGAGGTGCTCACGAATCTTGTGGACCTTCTCTTCTGCTTCTCGTAGGATGTCAGGTCCGAAAATCTGACTCTCTCCTACTTCCGACCAGTTCAAAGGGGTGCGACATTTCCTTCCATACATGAATTCAAATGGGGCCATTTGCAAACTAGGTTGATAACTATTGTTGTATGAAAATTCTGCAAACGGCAGACAGTCTTCCCACTTAGATCCATATTCTAACACACAGGCTCTCAACATGTCTTCGAGTATTTGATTTACTCGCTCCGTTTGTCCATCGGTCTGAGGGTGATACGCGGTGCTTAAATCTAGTCGGGTTCCTAAACCTTCTTGGACTTTCTTCCAGAATCTCGAGGTAAACTGAGTTCCTCGATCAGATACGATGTTCTTGGGGACTCCATGCAAACTGACGATTCTAGCGATGTATAACTCTGCTAGCTTCGAACTCTGATATGTGGCCTTGACGGGTAAGAAATGGGCGACTTTGGACAATCTGTCCACTATGACCCAGATAGAGTCATTTCCCCTACTAGAAGTAGGCAATCCGGTGATAAAGTCCATTCCAACAGAATCCCATTTCCATTCCGGAATCTGCAATGGTTGCAACAATCCAGCGGGTCTTTGATGTCCTGCCTTGACTCGCTGACATATATCACACTTGGCGATATAGCTTCCGATTTCTCTCTTCATCTTATGCCACCAAAATTGCTCTTTCAAATCTTGATTCATCTTTGTTCCTCCGGGGTGTATAGAATAAAGAGTATCATGAGCTTCCTTCAGATTAACTTCTTTCAACTCAGAATCTTCTGGTACACAAAGGCGTCCTTTGTACCACAGAACTCCTTCTTCGTCCTCGGTGAATCCGGGTACTTTGCCTGTACCGATAGGACGCTTGATTCCATCGATACTAGCATTTCCTTTCTGCGCCTCTTTGATCTGGCTGATCAAAGTGGGTTGAAGTTCTATGCTAGCCAAAAATCCTTCACTTACTAATTCTATTCGAAAATCTTCCATCTCTTTGTGCAAGCTTGGTTGCTCCTTCAAAATCATGGAGTTCAAGCGGCACGACAATTTGCTAAGGGCATCGGCTACCACATTGGCTTTACCAGGGTGATAGTGAATGTCCAGGTCGTAATCCTTGATTAGCTCAATTCATCTTCTCTGCATCATATTCATCTCCTTCTGAGTGAATATATACTTTAGGCTCTTGTGATCCGAATAAATCTCAAAACGATTTCCCATCAGGTAATGAATCCATGTCTTCAGGGCTAGAACTACGGCTGCGAGTTCAAGGTCATGGGTTGGGTAATTTTGCTCATGTTGTTTCATTTGCCGAGATAGATAAGATATAACTTTTCCTACTTGCATTAGCACACATCCGAGACCGATCTTGGATGCATCACAATACACGTCGAAGGGCTTCGTGATATCCGACATGATTAAGATTGGGGCTGAAATCAATCTCCTCTTGATTTCTTGAAAACTCACTTCACATTTGTCCGTCCATTCAAACTTCTTGTCCTTCTTCAGCAATTGGGTCATGGGTCTGGCGATACTCGAGAATCCTTCTACGAACTTGCGGTAGTATCCCGCCAATCCGAGAAATGCACGAACTTGGGTTTGAGTGGTTGGGGCTTGCCAATCTTCTACATCTTTTACTTTTGTAGGGTCAACGCCAATTCCTCCGGCTGATACAATGTGACCGAGGAATCCTACCTCCTGTAACCAGAACTCACATTTGCTAAACTTGGCATACAACTGATGCTCCCTAAGGGTTCCAAGAATGGTCCTTAGGTGTAGCTCATGTTCTTCTTCTTATTTGGAATAAATCAGAATGTCGTTGATGAAAACAACGACAAACTTATCCAGGAAGTCCATAAAAATCTTATTCATGAGATTCATGAAATAAGCGGGGGCATTGGTTAATCCAAAAGACATGACAGTATACTTGTATAATCCATATCTAGTGGTAAAGGCAGTCTTGGGAATATCCTCTGCGCGAATCTTGAGTTGATGATAGCCAGTTCTAAGATCAATCTTAGAAAACACTTTGGCACCGGCCAACTGATCAAACAATTCTTCTATCTTGGTCAAGGGGTACTTGTTCTTGATGGTGACATCATTCAACTTCCGGTAATCCGTACACAAACGGTTACCTCCATCCTTCTTATCCACGAACAAAACAGGTGATCTCCAAGGTGATGCACTTGGTTGAATCAATCCAATTTCCAGCATGGCATCTAGTTGCTTCTTCAGTTCTGCTAGTTCAGACGGGTTCATACTATATGGTCTCTAAGCTATGGGTCCTGTTTCGGGGATTAGTTCAATGATAAACTCGATATCCCGATCTAGGGGCATACCGGGCAAAACATCTGGAAATACATTGGGGTATTCACAGATTATCCGGACTTGGTCAATGGTAGGTTGGGCTATACTCTTGTTGCACTTGAATTGACGAGGTAAGGTTCCAGATATATGCTCGACTGATATTCCAGCGGTACTAGTCATGGTTATGGCTTTCTTGGCACAGTCAATCAATCCTTTATGTTTGGACATCCAATCCATTCCTAGTACTACTTCCAAACCTTTAGTTCTGAGTACTATCAGATTAGCATAAAAATCTATGCCATGGATTCGGATAGGGACGACTTTGCAAATTTGCCTAGCTTTGGTGGTTGAACCGGGGATTTGAACAATCATGACATGCTTCAGTTTGGTTGGTTGAATTTTACTAGTGCATGCAAATTCTTCGGTGCCAAATGAGTGTGATGCACCAGAATCAAACAACACTCGAGCAAGTACTAAATTAACAGAAAACATACCAAGTACGACATTTGGTGCTTCCTGAGATTCTTCAGCATGCATGAGAAAAAGACGGCCGTTGCGGTTGAGCGAATTCCCTGGGGGAAACCTTCTTCCTGGCTGAACACGACGCTGCTGCTGAGCTGGGGCATTTGCATTGGGGGCTACGGCATTCTTCTTGTTGGGGCACTCGTTGGAGTAGTGACCCTTATTTCCATAGTCATAACAAGTCACTTGCGACTTGTCCTTTGCTGCAACAGGCACAACATTGCTTCCAGTCCTCGGGGTAGTGTTGGTGTTGGCGGTAGCATTGTTTTTGTTGAACTTGGGTGGTGCACGGTTGAAATTGTTAGAGTTGCCGGGGTTGTTGTAGTTTCTTCCAGGCCTTGGGTTTCCACGGTTGGGATAGGTCGGACGGTTCATTGGGGTTCTGTTGGTTCTCGGGGAAAATCCTGGAGATGGGTTAGGGCGATACTTTGGGGTCTGATGGGTTCCTGGCTGATGCATCATGCGACGCTTGCGGTTCTCATTGGCTTGGTTGATCTTTCCTTCCATCTGGATGGCAGAGTCGACAAGGACTTCAATATCAGGAAAGGGGATATTGACTAACACAGTCTGCATCTCATCGTGCAGACCATTCAGGAATCTCTCTTTCTTCTTGGCTTTAGTGTCGATCTCATCCGGGGCATACCTAGCTAAGGACAAGAATTTGTCACGGTATTCCACTATGGTCATCCTTCCTTGCTTCAGTTCTCTGAACTCATCTCTCTTTCTCTTGATCAAACCCGGTGGCACATGGGTTCTGTTGAACTTGACCTTGAATTCCTCCCAGGTCATCATATGTCCTCCAGTCATTGCACGGACACTGTTCCACCATGTTCTGGCATCTCCGGCTAGATAGTGGGTGGCGAACAGAACTTTCTCGTTGGCTTCCACTCCGACGACTTCTAGGTTATTTTCCATGGTTTGCAGCCAATCGTCGGCATCTAGGGGCTCTTCTGACTTAGTGAAAACAGGTGGGTTGGTATTCTAGAAATTCTTGAGCTTAGATCCATGGTTGTCCTGATTTCCTTGGCCTTGGTTGTTGTGGGCCAGCTGAGCTATCTGCTGAAGGGTGGCTAGGTTGGCTTGACGTTCGGATCTTTCAGCTTCGCGGTCAGAAACCAACATTTCCAGGATCTGCAACATCGGGTCCGGGGATGAACCACTTCCTCCACGTGGCATCTGAAGATTGAGATAGATCATGAGAAAAGAGGGAAATTTCTAAGGTTTCGGGACTTTGAAAAGTTTTTAAAGTTTGACTCGGATTTTCTAGCAACTTGCTTTTCATTCATTCATTCATTAAAGCACACGATACAAACACACACCACAACAAAGGTAAACAGATGGTTTTAAGAACCATTATGGAAACTACGATACAGTGGGACCGAATACAACTCACTACGCTAGTGCTCAAGTGCTACTACTCCTCGGAGTCGGTGTAGTCGTCATCCTCACCATCCTCATCGTCATCGATGAAGGCGAAATCCTCCTCATCAGTGAAGAAGTACATACCCTGATCCTCCAGAAAATCATCATCATCGCTGAGATAGGAGTAGGCGTCTCCACGAAGATCTTCTCCGGCATTCTCCCTTTCCTCCAACTGCATGTCTCTCTCGTGGATGGTCTCCTCCAAATCCGAGATACGGTGGCGAAGACGGGCAATGATGCGTTCCTTCTTGTCGAGATGACAGCGGTGAGACTTGCGATCCTTTGCTAGCATGGCGATGGTCTGATCCTTCGTCTTGATGATGGCGGACTTGTGGTCGGAGTAGTCATGGCAATTGTCCAATTCCGGCTGACGATCGTACATCATGAAGCTAAGGTGGTCCAATTGGGTCTTCAGCTCGGGGTGGTATGGGGCTTCCAGTGGCTATCCATTTGCATCACGCCTTGGACAAAACTCAATGCGGGTTCCCTTGATCTGGTTGATACTCTGCCCACACAGACGGGCAAGAGCTTCCTGCATGGCCCTGGCAAGTCCATCGATCCAGTTGTTCTCTCTTAAGGTGAACTGAATTACCTCGGCAGCGGGAGTTTCAATCTTTCCTCGGAGACTTGCAACAATTATCCACTGCAGATCTTCTCCTCCTTGATCATTGAGCTGAGCTCCGAAGAACTCGGGGTGCGGATGCTCCATAAGTTCCGAAATCTGGTCCAAATCCCTCTCAAAGATAAGGTCTCCTCCATTCCCCAACTGATAAAACTTGTTGTACTTCACGTCCATCTATAAGAATATAGGATGAGTAAGTTAGTAGAGTGATCCAGTGTGTCAAATTTATGTATTTTGCAAGAGTTTTTGAGGAACATGAATTTTTATGAAAGAATCAAGGTGATAAGAATGGGAATAAGTTTTTGTAAATATTTGCTTCCTTTGGTTTTGAAACTAAGTTTTTGATTCAAACGTCCAGTCTAACTAGGGTCTCCTATTGTCAGGATGGCTCTGATACCAACTTGTCAACACCCGGATTTTTAATCCCAGATGCCTGTTATGCCATACATCGCAATCCCAGGATTACCATTTTTGCGAGACATAACAGAATTGGATACCATAGAACATCATCCATTACAAACCATACATAAGGTCTTACACAAATAAGGATCTCATGATCCAGTTCTTGATACAACTCAGGAAGCAGAAATACGTAATAATAACGGTAGCGTAGGCGAAGCTCCGTCTTCGAGGTCACAAGCAATGCTGACGATGGGAGATGATCCTAGTTGTCATAACCTTCCTGGGGTCCATCATCCTGGTACTCCTCTTCATAGTCTGGCCACGGGAATAGCCAGGGACAAAGCCATGAGTACTCTTTAAGTACTCGCAAACTAATACTAACAAGTGAAGGGGTTTTTTGTAATAGGACACTAAGCTCTAGGGTTGTTTTGCAAAAAGCTAGATTTACCTCTACTAAGTTCAGAAGCAAGAGAAATCTAGTCACATTTTTATAACACCTAAGTGGGAAATTGTATCTAATGCCACAACTCTGTTGTGGTCAAGTCAAATTCTCAATTCATTTCACAAGTCATTTTGAAAACATCTGACGGGGGAACAGTATGGCCACTCCAACTGTCCATAACCGCGGACGCGGCTATTCGAATAGTTTGACACTCTACAGAGATTGTACACTTTCACCACAACATTCGATACATCCATCAGGAACAAATCCTGAATTCACCATACTCAGTATGCGGATAATCAATCCTAACCTTTCAATTACATGCCCTAGTATAAGAACCTCTCATGTGAGTTTGGCCTCACAACCATGACCAACTGTCATCTTGGGTACTGCACAGGTGGAAAATCTTCACAAGGTAGCCTCAGCTTAGACCTTGGCCGTGAGGGAACCAATACTAAGGTATATAAGTTTCCAGTCAAGCCCTACCCAATCTTCGGGTATTATGGTTGTACAGTAAAATTGGAATGGTATCGCATCCATACAACCATCAGTTTGATAAAGGGCTAAGGCTCCTGCCTCAACATTTTCATCATCAAAATCATCTGGTGTTCGGAAACACATGTCAAAACATCTCAGTAGAATGATCCATCATTCTAAGGTTTTCATAACCATTTTCACCAAGTTTTCCCATCTAAAGTTGATCAAGTTTTATGCTTAGCACTAGAATCTACAAGTGGGAGTGAGTTTTAATGAGGGGTGGTAAACAAGTGGAGTTTCAACTAAGTACCATCTCATGCCTTAGGATGACATCAAGATTATCTAGCTTAGGCAAAATTTTATGCTCTTTATGCAACCTTCAGTTATCTTTCTAGTATCTACAAGTCACTTAAATAAACTCTAATAAAAAAGCTTTGATAAAAAATAAAGTAGAAAGCTTGCAAGTAAAACTAGGATTTTGTTATCAAGTGGGTATGATCACATATGCTTAAGGCATATGGTTGGCATGGTAACAAGCAAGTATTTGCTTGCATCAATCTCAGTATAAGCTTGCTAAGTTAATAGCTTGCAAGTATGGGCTTGCCTTCTGCAAAGCAGTGGTTGAAGTTCTCCTCGGCTTCTTCTTCGTAGTATCCTCCTTCCTCCTCGTATCCTTGGTAGGTACTAGCATCTATGAATAAATACGAGGTACAAAATTACCAAACAATACTTAACTACTTTCAATCATCACACAAAAGGGTTCTATAGATGATCTAGCATCATCACTAACATTACAAGACTAAATCATTTGTCTTATTTATTTTATTTTTAGAAAAGTAATTTCTACTCATTGAAAAACTACTTAAGATTTAATATTCTCCAAACCAAACATGGGATCATGTTGACACATGTCATCACCAAATAGTTCAGTACATGGGAATGTGATTTAAAGTGGTGTCACAATTTAATAAGGTTTAACCTTTTTATTTTAATTAAATAAAGTGACTAGAAATTCCTATGTGGCATTCTTTTATTACTTGGACATTATTTCTGTAAGTAAACCCAGGTATTTTTATATATTCTGAAAGGTATGATCAAATGTGATTTTTGAGAGTTGGAATCATCTCAAAAGCTATTATGGTTTAAATTTGAAAAATGTTTGAATGCAGAAAAGCTTCTGCCTTGTTATTTTTACCAAGGTTGATCTACAGATCCAAATGATTTCAATCCAACGAGCTTGGATTAAGCATTTCAGGACCTTCCTAACAAAATTGGTTTCATTCAATTTGGTTCACTGAATCGAGCTGGGTTGATTTTTGAAACTAGGTACAGAACTGTGTTTGAATGAAAATGGAAAAATCCAAATTCAAACGAGTGGCCTGCGCGGGAGACGATAATTTGCCGGCCTGCTACGCACAGCGCTTACGCGGGCTAGTTAAGTGGCTATCCCCACGCGTCAGTGAGATGGGGGGGTGCGAAGCGGTACGGGGAAACGTGGATCGTGGGATCTTGTTCTAATCTAGCGGCTCTGGTTCATCGTCCACGTCGGGCAGCGCCGGCGAGACAGAACCCTAACGCGGCAGGTGGGGATCGTGGGAGGCTCACCGAGGCTTAGGAGAAGGTCGGCGATGCAGGCGAACGACGAAGTCGACAACGGCGAACCTCCTGGTACCGGCAGCTCCTCCTGGGGCGGCTCTAATCGATGGCTTCCTTCTTCTCCAGCAGCGGCAAGCTCCGGCCAAATTCCGGCGATGCGCTGCTCGCCTTGCTCCGGGACTGAGGCGGTGTGGCTCTGGGTGAGAGGGGAGTGAGATGGTGTGCTTCAATCGGCTGGGGGTGGCCTCCTTTTATAGGCCCGACGGCAAGACCGAACGGGATGGGCAGGCGACGGTGGTGACACGGCTACGGGCTGCTAGAGGCATGGCCAAGGCTTGCGATCAATCGGTGGTCTCCTGGTGATGCTCTAAGGTTTAAATGCGCTTGTAGGGGCGGTGGCAAACGGTCGGGAATGCTCGATGCTCTGCGAGGCAGAGGCGGCGAACTCTGCGGCGAGCGGTGGCTACGGGGTACGGGCGGTGAAATGGGCATGTCTGACGGTCTCCTAGGACGGTGGGGTGCATGCTGGCGGGAGGCGAGGGCTCGAGGTGGTCGGGTTGCATGGGAACGACGCGTGCTCTGCGGCGCGGCTCGGAATGGTTGACAGCGGCGCGGACGCGGCATTCCTGGCGGTTCTGGTTGCTGTCCACTAGACAAGGTTGGCGAGGCTAGTGCTGCTTGTAGCTTGCTGTCCACACTGGGGTGACAATGGTGCTCTCGGGTTCTTCACCATTGATGATGTTGGCAAGCTTACAGTGGTGCTAGAGATTAGTTATGGTTGTAAGATGATCTACTAAGGCTAGTGGTGCCCAGAGAGGGAACAAGTTAGGCCAGAATCACTGCACACTATAGTGTTTTGATTTTGTTTGATTTGAATCTGCAAGGTGTTTGATGAAATGGCCGCATGAATTCAAGTTTTGAATTTTGAAAAGATTTTTGGTGGGTGTGCTAGGCATGTGTTGGTGAGTCTGTGGATGCTTGGGTTTTGAAAGTTGAGATTGTTTGAGTGGTTTTTGCAAAAGTGGGATCTTCCCATATGATATAAATTCAATTTTAAACTGTCCTTTAAACTATGCATTCAAATGTTTTTGGATGATCAAAACTTGGGCCTTGGTACTTGGTTATGAGTACTATCAAGGGGTGAAAAGATCCAAACAAGTTTCTGTTAAGTTCTGAAAGTTAGAGATAGCCAAAGTAGGCATGGGAGTTAAATTGGTCAAAGTGACCATTCACTTATTTTGTTTATTTTGATTTATTTGTCTTTGGGAAAAGTGTGGGGATTGTTTAGATGATGTTTATTTCACCTAAGAATCCTTTTACAAGCAAAGAAACACACAAGCATGGCAATTCAAAAGAATCCAAATTGGTAATGCATACACATATGCATGCTTTCATATTTTTAATTTGAAAAGTTTTTGTTAACCCTAATTTTGATGGTTAGAGTTTGATGATCCAAGTCTACAACCAACATGATTGCCTGTGGCACTAGAAGATGAAGGACTCCATGCTTTATAGTTATATCTGCTGCATTGTAATGAGATATCCATATGAGCTATGTAATATGTAATGAATTATTTTATTCCTGGTTATAAGTTGTAATATGACCTTTGTTTCTTGATATTACATCTTAACTGTGGATGCTAGCTATTCGATCTAGGGACTAGCATTGTAAATACAGGGATCTCTACCTTATCAGGTTGGGACTTCTACAGATGGTATCAGAGCACTGCTGTAACATCCCAAAAATCATGGTTTATAAAGTTTGCATATCATTCATGTATCCTCATGCATTTGGTTTATTTTCAAACAAAGTTTCAAATCAGAAACCATTTGTTTTGCCTATTATTTCATGTAAGCAAGACAATGGCTTTATTATTACTCTCAAATATGAGAATACTTAGTTTCAACCAGAAAAGGTTTGAATGTTGATTTCAAAGCTTGCTCAAGTTTTCAAAACAAAGAATCTAAATTAAAACCATTTTTAATGCCTAATATAAATAAATAGGCAAGGCATGGTTTTATTTTAATTTCAATGGGCCAAGGCATTTGTGAGAAAACAACAATGTTTTATACACAAAAATGAGCATGGTTCACTTTACAAAATCCAGAAGTGGTTTGAATTCAAACTCATTTAGAATTCATTTGAATTTGGTTTCTGAAAATCAAAATAGAAATAGAAAAGGAGAAAAGAAAATAGAAAAGGCCAGCGCTGCCAATCTGGCCCAGCACAGGATCCAGCCCACTAAGCCCACCCAGGCCAATTTCCCTCTGATTCTTTCTCACGCGCACAAACTCCACCCATAGACGCTGACCCGCGGTCCCCATTGCCACCTCACCTCTTCTTCCCCAAATCTCGCCCGCGGACCACGTCACCGCTGTCGTTGTTGCCAATAATGGCGCAGCGTAATTAGCCTTGATTCTGCAAGCGTTTCCTGTCGCGCTGCTGCCTACTTAAGCCCCTACACCCCATGGTCATTTCCCCCCACACAGCACACTCGCTCCGCCACCAGGCTGCCAGTATTTCGAGTCGCACCGCCCCTTCACTTGGGCGTGTGGTTACGGTGAGCTCCGACCGCCCCTTCACTTCTGGTTCAAACGAGCGTGACCCTCGTGTCCTTGTGCACCTTCTGATGTCTCTAGTTTGCCTGCTCATGACCCAGGTCGCCGTCTCCATCCACCTCTGCAAACGACCGAGCTGCCGCTTAACTCCGTCGAGCAATCACGGTAAATACCGAGCGCCCCTTGACCTCTCTTGCATACGATTAGGATCTCCTTGTCCTTGTGCAGCTACTGATGCTCTGGGTTTGTGCTAGGGCGATCCAAAACATCGGCAACGTCTTCGTCCGCAAGAACCCGACGCCGCCCGCAACTCCGACGAGCCCTAGCCACCGCTACAGCACGCCCCCGCCCCAACCGCGACCACGTTGAGCTTCCTCGCAACCGTGCGATGCTGGTAAGGCCAACCACAACCCCTAGCCCCCTCTAAACTCGCCGGGCCAGCGCCGCCAGTAGCGCCGCCGCCACAGGAACCTCACGCGCCGCCAGTTCTTGGCCAAGCCGTCGTGGGCCGTTAGATCTAGATCCAGCGCGCCAAATTAGATCACTTATCGAAGGGGTATGGTTAGATCTGGCCCATACACTATCACTTAAATCCAACGGCTCTGGATGATCGATCCAACCGAACCGGTACGGGCCTATCAGATGCATCCACATGTCTGGAGTTTTGTTTTAAAATCTGATTTTGAATCTATTAGTTATTCAAACTTGTAAAATTCATAACTTTGGTTCTGTTTATCCAAAAATACAAATAATATACCATTGGAATCACAAAAAGAAATCCTACACATCTGTAGTCTTAGTTTTGTGATTTGCTTCTGTTAAAATGGGATTTTTTGCAGAGACATTAGTAGGCCTATTTTGTGTATAAAAATTATTTGGAAAATGTTTAAAAATCCAAATTAAGTTTATTTAGTGTGTAATTGCTTAGTTTAGTGATTTAGTACTGTTTACTTGTCTTGCTTAGTTTATAAAAATTCATCACATGACATTTGGATGCATTCATATATTTTTGTTTGATTATTTGAAATATGAATTTGGTGCTATCATTTTATGTGTGTAGATTTTGGTGCTAGTGGTGATTGTGATTGTGAGGATTGTTGCTACTCTCCCAACTACCAAGGCAAGTGGTGCTTTATATTCTTGTCCTAATATTTTTACTATGCATTAGTGGTATTTTGTATAGGGCTTGCATGATGTTTTTGCTAAGTATCTATATACTATTCTTGCGAAATCCTAGTAGTTGTAGACTTGTTAGAATTTTCTCTAAGTTAAGATACTTGCTATATTGCCATGCTTAGCCTAGCTAGTAGAAAACAAGGGTGGAATATATTCATGCTATGGAAAATATTGCTAAGTCTTTGACTTGTGTTTTGCTTAATAAAACAACTAAGTGAATGAATCACCTGGGTGGAATCGTATGTTTGGGTTATGTTGAGTGGTTACACAAGGCCCATATCTATGGTCTATCTTGTGTATCACACTTGTGGAAAGCCACCCAGGATCAAAGGGATTTGAGATGCCATATGTTAAGAAGCTTCTAGTGCAGCCACATGGCAATATGGGCTCTACCTGGATCATATAGGTTGCAATAACTTAACCAAATGGACAGTTGGTGGTAGGGGGTGATAGGTTTGGGAACGCGTCCATTTTGGTCTAAGGGAAGGCTTCTAAAAGCTCTTGTCTCGATGTATGTCGAGTCTTGTGGGGAAAGTGCACCACCTCTCGAGAAGGAAGAATCTAAGTACTTAGCCGTGTCCCCGGCAATGGACTATTTGAGCATCAAGTCATGGAACCTATCAAGAATCTCCTCATCCCAATTTCTAAGTTAAAAACTTGTGGTTGAACAAGGGTAAAGGTTCACCAATGTCTATTGGTGGTTCCTTGGAAGTTTTTGCCAAACAAAAACTTAGTGTTTTCAACTGATAGGTAAAACCTATTTTGATCAAAGCAAGCCTAAGCTACACTTAGCCAAATTCATGTAGAAGCTATAAACTATTATTCTACTAAGGTATCACTTGCCAATACTATTCCAATGTATTGACCCAATGTGGCTATAACTTGTGATGTTGCATGTTACTCTGATGAGGATTAGGGTTGTGAGTCTACACTCAACATGTTTGCCTGTGGCACATGAAGGTGAAGACTTTTATTTATGTTGTTAAGTTAAACTCTTGTACTAGCCTATGGCTATGGAGTTGTAAAAGACTATGTTATCTCTAGAATGACGATGTAATAATGACCTTTGTTTCTGTGTACTTCATCTTAAACTATGGATGCTAGCATTTGATCCTGGGACTAGCATTGCAATCACAGGGACCTTTACCTTTATAAAGGTGGGGTCTTATAGATGGTATCAAAGCACTGTGTTGCCTATAGGATTATGACCCTAGGATTGGATTAGACTAAGAAACCACTAAGGAAAATTTCAACACTTTGAAAAATTTCCACACTTGTCTTTTTCTTCTCGTAAACTTTTATAATCTTCTTTCTCATCTCTATTTGTAGATGAACTCCATCAACAAATCCGTCAAGAAGGGACCACTCATGACCATGACTTTAGAGTGTGAGACTGAATTTCCCAAGGCACTCAAGAACCTGATGGTTACCATGGGGATACATGGTGCAGCTGTGTAAAAGGGATTCCCTGTGATGTATGAAGGAGAAGATTATTGGTGGGTGCAACTTCACTTGTACAAAAACAAGGAAGACAACCAAAAGGAGTCAGGATTTTGCATGGTCACCAAATCTGAAATGCACACAACATTCTTTGACTCTGCAAGAAATGCAGCTTGGAATGCCATCAAGGAGCTTGGTGATAGACTCAAGTGCATAATGCTAAACACTCAAAATGACCTTAGAGAAGAAAAGAAGCATACCCAAGAATTAGAGACTACCAACCAACAACTAAGGGGAGACATCATAGACTTAATATGGGAGTCTTGTGAACAAGATAGACAGATGGCCACTAAGGATGCCCCGATAGCTATTTTGTCTAGTGAGTGAGAATTGTAACGTACTTCGTTAGTTGGACCACCACACTTATCGTTTTTACTTCCAAAATTTGTCTAAGTTATGTTGAACCTTTGGTGTTTGTAATGGATTTGTGTATGCCATGACTTGTGTGTTTGTTGCTAAACGATGTGCTTGTGATATTTTGTCTTGTGAATTTTCTCTACTTGTGTTGGTTCTAACTTTTCTCTATCTTATAAAAATAGATGCCTAACGTTGTTATCAACACGGCCGAGGAGTTCAAGGGAACTCGTTTTGGTACTCGTCTCATTGAGCTCACTACTGTGCTCAACCTTCCACTACCTAGTATCACTACACTTCAACTCACCAAGTTTGAGAGGAAGGACCTTTGGGGCTTTAGAGTCACACAGCCAGGGCACCAGGCAGAGCCACCCACGGAGGCTATCACTTTCAAGCTTATGCATGATGACAAGGAGAGAGGCTTAGATGTAGTCATGCAGGAGTTACTTGGACGCCTGGTAGGGAGGCACTCCACCGAGCTTAGAGGTCTTTACTTTCACCCGTTCGGGAGACGCAACGGGTAGAGTGAGGCTATAGAGTACGATGATGCTACTAGAGAGACGATGGAGCCGATTCGTCTGTTCCTTCAGGACCTAGAGGGTCTTCTTAGACACCTTGACACTGATAGGACCAACGTCATGCTTAGCAATGACGAGCTCCAGGTTCAGCTACGGGAGAACGACAAGATCTTCGCGGAGCAAGACGAGATCGTCAAAGAGATGGAGGCCAAATTTGAAAGCCAGGACAAGAAGTTCAAAAGCCAGGAGAAAAGAGTCCAAGACAGGAACAAGAAGATCAGGGAGATGAAGGAAGAGTTAGAGGCCAAGGACTTTGAGCTTGAGCACCAGCAGGGAGTGATCGAGAGGCTTCGCTCACAAAAGAGGGCTCTTAGGGCCAAGATTGAGGCCTTGACCACTAGTGTTGAGGAGTACAAGACCGCCATGGAGAATGCAGGTCTTACCCTTGTTGATGTGGAGGTCGATGCGGAGGAGTAGTGTAGACTACTCGACTATCTTTCATCTACCATACTTTGATTATTGAGTCGCAATGACCATCCAACATGTGGATGGCTTGCTATGGTGTGTTTGCATTTTCAAAACCTATTGTTTATGTCGTTCAAACTCTATGTTATTTAGAGCTTGGTTATTGTGATTGGTCTATGTGATGTATTGTGCATGTTAAGCATCTATGTGTATCTTATTCTTATCCTTATTAAAACCACAGATGCCTCCCCGACGTGCCAACCCCAACCAAAACAACAACATCACTCCCGAGATGCAGAAGTTGATGACATCACAAGCTCAACTGATACAGATGATGGCACAGTTCATGCAGAACCAGAACCAGAATAACAACAACAATAACAATGACAATAACAACAACAACAATAACAACAATCAGAATAATCCTCCGGGATTTGACATGCTCACCAGATTTCTGAGACTAAGGCCTGCAAAGTTCTCGGGAACCACTGATCCAATGATAGCCAATAAATGGTTACGTTCAGTGAACAAGGACTTAGTGACTGTTGGCTGCACCGACGAGGAAAAGGTCAGGTTCGCAGCACATCTGCTTGAAGGGCCAGCAACAACATGGTGGGATAACTTTTAGATCACCACTCCCCTTGAGGATGTGACTTGGGCTATCTTTGAGGATGGATTCCGTACAGCTCACATCTCATCTGGAGTGATGAATTTGAAGGAGTTCCACAATCTGAAGCAGCATCACCGCAGTGTGGCTGAGTACATTGAGGAATTCAACAATCTGGCGCGCTATGCAACAGATGAAGTTGATACTGATGCAAAGAGGAAGGAGAAATTCCTCGAAGGAATGAATGATGAGTTAAACCTACAACTGTCTTTTTCCCATGTTCCAACCTATCAATCGCTTTGTGACAAGGCTACCATCTTGGAAAACAAGATGAAACAGGTTGAGAGCAGAAAGAGGAAGCATAGCTTTGATAAGCATAGCTCGGGATCGTCTCACAAGCGTTCCCATCATGATGATAGTGGGAGTTCTGGATCCCACAAACATGGGAAGTACAACAACCACCACAGCGACAACCGTCATCATGGCAACAAGCATCACCGTAGTCATGATAATGACAAGTATAAGAACCACAAGAGTGGACACAAGTGTCACCACAGCGGAAGTGGAAGTGGAAGTCAACCTGTAAAGAAAGATCTTAGTCAGGTTGAATGCTTCAAGTGTAATAAGTTGGGACACCATGCTAATGAGTGCCCAAAAAAGAAAGTTGAAGGTACCAACAAACCCAATCCCTTCCAAAAGGGACAAGTGAACCACATCAATGTGGAAGAAATATATGAAGAATCTGATGCTGTGGCTGGTAAGTTCAAACTCAATTCTGTTCCATCACTTGTTCTTTTCGATACTGGCGCATCGCATTCATTCATATCAAGAGAATTTGTTGATAAAAATGGACTTCCAGTTGAAACTATTGGGTGTCCTATAAAAGTAAGCTCTCCTGGTGGAGAAATGATAGTGAACTCGGGATGTCATGATCTAGTGATAGAATTTGGGAAGTATAAGTTTCCCGTTAGTTTGATAATCCTAGATTCCCAAGGATTGGATGTTATTTTGGGAATGGATTGGATGACTAAGTACGAAGGAGTACTAGATTGTGCCAATCGTACTATCACACTCACAACCCCGGATAAGAAACAGATTAGATTCAAGTCTAACTTTGAATCAAAAGGGAATAATTTAATTCTCTTAAGGGGTTAGCATAGACAGTGTGCTAATTATGAGAGAGTACTCGGATATGTTTCCGAAGGAATTACCTGGAATGCCACCAGATAGAGATGTTGAGTTTTTGATTGACTTGCTGCCAGGATCAGGACCAATAGCAAAGGGACCTTACAAGATGTCAGTTGATGAGTTGAAGGAACTCAAGAAACAGATTGGAGAACAACTGCAGAAATGATTTATTCAGCCAAGTTCTTCATCTTGGGGTGCACCAGTTTTGTTTGTGGAAAATAAAGATAAAAGTCAAAGGTTATGCATAGATTACCGATCACTCAATGAGGTAACTATCAAGAACAAATATCCTTTGCCAAGAATCAATGATTTGTTTGATCAATTAGAAGGAGCCCGTGTGTTCTCAAAGATTGATCTTCGATCAGGATACTTTCAGCTAAAGATAAGGGAACAAGACATACCTAAAACTGCTTTCACCACTAGGTATGGATTGTATGAGTACACCGTGATGCCATTTGGTTTGACAAATGCACCAGCCTACTTCATGAATATGATGCACAAGGTGTTCATGGAATTTCTTGACAAATTTGTTGTTGTTTTCATCGATGACATTTTGATCTATTCCAAGAGCAATGAAGAGCATGAAGAACATTTGCGATTGATACTCGAGAAGCTTAGAGAGCATAAGCTGTACGCCAAATTCAGCAAATGTAAGTTCTGGCTGAATGAAGTGGGATTTCTCGGACATATTGTGTCGGGAGATGGTGTAGCAGTTGATCCCGCAGAAGTGTCAGCTGTAACTGAGTGGGAATCTCCTAAGTCAGTGAAGGAAGTACGTAGTTTCCTTGGCTTGGGAGGATACTATAGAAGGTTCATTGAGAATTTCTCAAAGGTAGCTAAGCCAATGACGGAGTTACTTAAGAAAGACAAGAAATTTGATTGGACTGAAGGATGTGAACTCAGTTTCCAAGAATTGAAGAAGATACTAGTGACAGCACCAGTCTTGTGTTTGCCAGATTTGGAGAAAGATTTCCAAGTATATTGTGATGCATCTCACCAAGGATTAGGTGCAGTTTTGATGCAAGAAGGGAAAGTTGTGGCTTATGCCTCGAGACAACTCAAAACTCATGAAGTGAATTATCCTACTCATGATTTGGAGTTAGCCTTTGTTGTCCATGCACTCAAAACATGGAGACATTATCTTTTGGGAAAACTATGTGAAGTGTTCACATATCACAAAAGTTTGAAGTATATCTTCACTCAAAAAAATCGACATGAGACAAAGAAGATGGTTAGAACTCATCAAGGACTATGACTTGAGTTTGCAATACCACCCTGGTAAAGAAAATGTTGTAGTGGATGCATTAAGCCGTAAGGTTTATGTGAATGGCCTTACTAAGGGAGAATTGCCAGATGGTCTGTGTACCCAATTCAAAGATCTCAGATTGGAGATAGTGCCAGAAGGACATCTCATGTCATTAGATGTTGAACCCACATTGTTGGAAAGGATCAAGGAAGCCCAAAATATGGACAAGGAAATTGATGAGCTTAAGGAAAAAATTAGCAAAGGGAAAGCCAAAGGATTCCATGAAGACGAACATGGTACTTTATGGTATGGAAAATGTATCTGCATTCCGCAAGATCCGGAGCTTCGGAAACTGATTTTACAAGAAGCACACAACTCACCATATTCCATTCATCCGGGTAACACCAAAATGTACATGGATGTGAAGGAATGATTTTGGTCGAATATTCTCAAGAAGGACATCGCTGAACATATTGCTTTGTGTGATGTATGTAGTAGAGTGAAAGCGGAACATCAGAAACCAGCAGGATTGTTACAACCACTACCTATTCCTGATTGGAAGTGGGATAAGATTGGTATGGATTTCATCACTGGACTGCCAAGGACTAGATCAGGATATGATTCTATTTGGGTCATGGTAGATCGCCTAACTAAAGTGGCTCATTTCATACCAGTGAAAACAACAAATACAAGTGCTAAGTTAGCCAAGATTTATATGAATAGGATTGTATGTCTGCATGGAGTACCCAAGAGTATTGTGTCTGATAGGGTAAATCAGTTCACTTCACATTTTTGGAGGCAACTGCATGAGTCATTGGGAACGAGATTGGAATTCAGCACTGCTATTCATCCAGACTGATGGTCAGACCGAAAGGACTAACCAGATTCTAGAGGATATGTTGAGGGCATGTGCCCTAGACTATGGTGCTAGTTGGGATGAAAGTCTTCCTTACGCAGAATTCAATTACAACAACAGTTATCAAGCCAGTATTGAGATGGCACCGTTTGAATTTCTCTATGGAAGAAAATGTACTACACAGAAACTTGTTCGGGCCAGAACTAATCAAGGAAGCTGGAGAGAGAGTCAAATTGGTAAAGGATAGATTGAAGATAGCACAGTCCCGACAGAAGAGCTACGCAGATCCAAAGCATAGAGAAGTCACCTATGAAGTAGGTGATAGAGCTTATCTTAGAGTATCACCACTTCGTGGAGTGAAGAGATTTGGAGTCAAAGGAAAATTGGCACCAAGGTATGTTGGACCATTCAAGATTTTGAGTCGCAAAGGAGAAGTGGTGAAAGGATCGTATGGGCACCTAGAGGGGGGGGTGAATAGGTGCTACTTCAAATTTTACTCTTTTTCAAATTAGGGTTTGACAAGAAAGGTAAATTCTCTAGAATATGCAACTATGGTGAATTTACCTATATGTCAATCAAGGACAAGCTAACACAACACTAAGTAAGGAAAAGTAAGTAAAGTGTGGTAAAGGATAGAAGTAACCAAAGGAGTGGACGTGGAGACACAAGAATTTGTTTCCCGTAGTTCCTTCCTTTTGAGGGGAAGTACGTCTACGTTTGGAGAGGGGGTGGTTTCAAACCACCAACGCCACGAGAGGCCTCCCTTGTTCTCTGATGACCCTCACCCGAACGGGATCGATTCACCTTCCACTATATCGGCAAACTTCGAGGTGGAAGCCAGCACCTTTACAACAAGTTCGGGGCACACATCCACAACTGAATTGGAGGCTCCCAAATACAAGCAAGCTATCAAGAAAAATCAAAGACAAGCTTTTAAGAACCAAATCAAAGTTAGGGTTTCCAATGAAACACTAGAGCTTGGGGGCCCTCAAGTGAATGAGGGGGAAATGAAGATCTCTCTTGGTGAAGATGTAAATCAAGGCCTCCTCCTTCGATTCTCCAAAGATCAATGACTTTGGATGGTTGGATGAAGAGATCTTGTAGATTTGGTGGCTCTAATGGGGTTGGTGTTCTTGAGCAGCTCGAGCAACTAGAGGAAGAAGATAAGGGTCCCTTTTTATAGGAAGCCCCCTCCATGAACCGTTTTCTGACCATTATAGAAAAGTCAGACCAGAGACTCTAGTCTATAGACCGGAGACTCCGGTCTACACCGGAGACTCTGGACAATCTCCGGACTAGCCTCCGGACTGCCCATCTGAATGACCCAGACCAATCTTTCCCCAGCAACACCGGAGACTCTGGTCTTCCAACACCGGAGACTCCGGACTTGTCCAACACCGGAGAGTCCGGTGTATCCTCCGGTGCAGGCTCCGGACCCCCAGACAGAATGACCCAGCCAGATCCTGGGAGGCACCATCGGAGCCAGAACCGGAAACTCCGGACCACACCGGAGACTCCGGTCTTGGCAGACCGGAGACTCCGGTCTAGAGTTTCTCGAACAGTGGCATATGAATGTGGTGTTTTCCCAAGAGTGAGGGTGCTGTTCATCTATCATAATACCAACCTGTGGACAATGACAAACTGTAAAATGATCTACTTGTTAACAAACACCAAAAGTGATTATGACAATAAATGCCCTTTCAATCTCCCCCTTTTTGGTGTTTGATGACAACAAGTGATTTGCATGGAATAACATATAAATGTGGCTCCCCCTGACTATGTGCATCAATATAATTAAGTAAAACATGTAAGGTGGATAGTATCAACGATAGCACACATAAGTCTCACATGAGTTACAATAGATGGTGCACACAAGCACATAGTCAGTCACACACATGAACAACGTATAACACACATAAAGTTCAAGTTCAGAACTGGCAAATAAAAGGCAAATAAGGGCAGATAGTCGCAAATCCCAAATCCCCATGTCCATGCAAACCGATGAGAATGTCTGCTCCCCCATGGCATCGAAACACCGAAAAAGGGAAAAGACCTACACTAGCACCCCCAACCGCTCAGTATTCATCATCATCCTCGTCATCCTCGGCATCCTCATCCTCCTCCTAGTCACCATCATCCTGATCATAGTCATCATCATCGTCTTCAGGGACAGCAGGTCCTTTGCCATGAGGGCGAGAAGAGGAAGTACCCTGGTACCCAAACCCTGAGGTGACATCAGCAAACGTCTTCCAATCCACCAGACTATCCTGTTGGGCATTCCATGCCCCAAATGAGAGTGTATGATCAGACTCGGTGGACTGCTGAGCCCCATGCTCATCTTTGTATTCATCTTCACCTTCCTCATTATCCTCAGCACCCTGTTCCTTGGTCTCTTTGAGGAGCTTCTCAATGCGGTGGTTGCTTTGGTAGGATGCATGCTGCTGCTTGCGTATGTCGACATTCATGCAACAAAGGGTCCTCTCCCAAAAGCTGGCCTTCTTGACCCGCTCATGCACATAGTCTCGAGTCATAGTAGGCATAGGGGCATTGGAGGCATTCTTCCTCCGAACTCTAGGTGGGGAGGGAGCCCTCTCCGTCTCAATCTCCTCATCATCATCCCCATAGCGACGCCTCGGAGCAGGCCCCATATGCCCCTTCAGCTGCAGTGAGACCAGAGTGTGCACAGTGAGGTGTGGTGGTATGCCAAGTGGAGAATCATGCTCCTGGGAGTTGATGAGCCTCATGACCAAGGGTGCATATGGAGGATATTTCTTGTACAGTATGGCATGAAACATCTCCTTGAAAATAAAGTCCATCACGTCAATAGGTGCAGCATCTGCCTTAGGTCCAGCATTGAAGGTTCGGTGAGTGTGGTACAGGAGGTTGACAAGCCCCCCCTCCCTAATTGCATCATCATTTCCATCACTTGGTGCAATAGTGTGATGGAAGATCCTCAACATAAGGTTGTAGAGGGTCTTGAGTCCCTTGGAACCCCCCACAACACCATCATCATACAGAGGTGCCAGCTTCAACTTGTTCTCACCCAAAGCAGCTGAGTGCATGCGCAGTCCCACAGGAGTGGATACTCCATGGAAGGTCTCAAAGATGACGTTGGCAAAGTCATGAAATGTAGCCGTGCAGCGAGTGGTGCCAGACATCCACACCATGCTCCGGTCAAGATCAGACTCAAACACAACTGTGGCATAGAACTGCTGTACAAGGTGGACATTGTAGTCTTCACGCAGCTCCATCAAGATGTAGAGACCCAGCTTCTCACAAATCCATAGGGCATCATTGAAGTAAGGGCTCTGACGCATCTGCTCAACACTCATGAACTTCTAAGGGCAGACAGGTGATTTGGTGAGTACACCATACACATCCTTCTCACAGATCCACAGGGCATCATTGAAGTAAGGGCTCTGACGCATCTGCTCAACACTCATGAACTTCTGAGGGCAGACAGGTGATTTGGTGAGTACACCATACACATCCTTCATGAACACAACCTGTTCTTTCCTCTAGTAACGAGGGTCCTCACTGGTACGAGGGAGCGCATAGAAATCTGTCTTTCTCAGCTCACAATACTCCTCTTTAGACATTTTGGCTAAGGTCTGCAGGTTGTCATACTTGGCCCTCTTGGCACGGTACTCCCGTTCAGCCCTCTCCCGATCCCTCTTCATGTAAGCTGCATCACGTGCCCGCTGTTTCCGTTTGGACGGAGGCACAATAAACTGACCCTGAGCTTCATCATAGCGAGGATTGCCCCTTTGGGACTTGGCCTTGGTACGACGAGGACGACTAGAACCATCACCTGTGAACAGTAGTGAGGGAGATAGCATGGAGATGAGTATATATGTCCCAAAGATGCAGTACAAGAACTTTGATGCATTTCTGGACTATTTTTATTCACCCAACACTAAAGTCTCCGCACCTTATACCAGAGTCTCCGGTCCTGGGGACCGGAGTCTCCGGACCTAAGTCCGGAATCACCGGTCAGGAGGCTCGGGTATGAGATGGGAAGATGCTGGTGAGGGTGAATCTAGTAGATCGGGCAATGCAACAAGGCTAAAGTACTAGAGTGCATGCAAACAAGTGATTCCAATGGACAAATCATCAACAATCCTAAAAAAACGCATCTAGAGATGAACCCTAGGAGAAAAATAGAGGAGAGGTACCAGATCTGTCCATGGGATCAATTCCTCCGATGGGAATGACCCAATGGAGGAGAGGGAAAGGTTGGCCGGCGGCACGGCGGATCCCGGGGGCTTCTTGACCTCCGGGGAGGATTTTTGGAAGAGGGGGCGACGGGGTTGGAGGTAGGGGATGGGGTGAAGAATGGTGAACTGCTGTCCCAGTTCACCCCGCCCCCCTTCTTTAAGTGACAGAAACCGTCTACACCGGAGACTCCGGTGTTTATACACCGGAGACTCCGGTCCTCCTCGACCAAAAGTTCCAGGAAAAGTGTTTGGGGACATATATGAGAGATAGATGGTTTTTAAGATAGGTATAGGGCTTGGGTTGAGACATCAAACTGTGAAGAACCAACAAGAGCCATAGGGATTCAAAAAATGTTCAGAAAAGCTCCAAGAGACTAGAATCAAGCAAATGACAAACATGAGTAAGTGCCAACCTCTCAAATGAGAGAGGGCGGTGGCCTAGGCCACCATATTTGAGTATACTTGGCTTGGCACCACGAAGATATATCTTGGTCCATTACCAAAACTCATCATTAAGCTCACATATCACTAAATGGTATTAAGAGGAATGATTTTGATTGCTTTGGGCATAATGGGGGAGGGATGATCCAATCAATTAGGATCACACTCCCCCTATATCCATGCCTACACCTAAACCAAATATGAGATGAAACATAGGTGAGAGTGCAAGAATATCAAGTCAAGCTCCTTGAATCTACGACATTTAGTTCATTCCTCAAGTAGCAAAACCTTGCTTCATCAAGTGGCTTTGTGAAGATATCGGCAAGTTGATCTTTGGTTGATACATATGATAGATCAATATCACCTCGAGCAACATGATCTCTAATGAAGTGATGGCGAATCTCAATATGCTTTGTCCTTGTGTGATCCACCGGATTGTAGGAAATCTTGATGGCACTTTCATTGTCACATAGAAGAGGCACTTTGTCACAATGGACACCGTATTCCTTTAAAGTTTGCCTTATCCATAGCAATTGGGTGCAAGCACTAGCAGCTGCCACATACTCGGCCTCGGCGGTGGAGAGAGATATACAATTTTGCTTCTTGGAAGACCAACATACCAAGGAGCTACCAAGGAATTGGCAAGCCCCGGATGTTGATTTCTATCATCCTTGTCACCCGCCCAATCCGAATCCATGTATCCACAAAGAGCAAATGTTGAGCCTCGAGGATACCAAAGACCATAGAATGGGGTATGAACCAAATTTCGAAAGATTCTCTTGACCGCCATTAAATGGATTTCTTTAGGAGCCGCTTGATATCTTGCACACACACCTACACTCAACACAATATCGGGTCTAGATGCACAAAGGTAAAGCAAAGAACCAATCATAGACCGGTATACCTTTTGATCCACATCTTTACCATTTGGATTTTGTTCTAGATGAGTCTTTGTAGCCATGGGAGTAGGAGCTCCATTTAAATCTTGAATTTTGAATCTCTTGAGCATATCTTGAGTATACTTGGATTGATTGAAGAATGTCCCTCCTCTAACTTGCTTGATCTCGAAACCAAGAAATACTCTCAACTCCCCCATCAAAGACATCCGGAACCTACTAGTCATAAGCTTTGAGAATTCATCATTAAAAGCTTTGTTAGAAGAGCCAAAGATAATATCATCAGCATATATTTGGCATACAAAAAGCTCCCCATTGACTTTCTTAGTAAAAAGAGTGGGTTCGATTTTCCCAACCTCAAACCCACGGTCAAACAATAGCTCTCTAAGGTGCTCATACCACATGCGTGGGGCTTGCTTGATCCCATAGAGCGCCTTATCAAGTTTGTAGACATGGTTTGGAAAGTTGGGGTCCTCAAATCTCGGGGGTTGCTTAACATATACCAATTCATTTAGTGGACCATAAAGAAATGCACTTTCTACATCCATTTGTTTCAACTTGAAGTTATGATGTGCCGCATAAGCAAGAAGGATACGAATGAACTCAAGGCGAGCCACGGGTGCATATGTCTCTCCATAGTCAATGCCTTCAATTTGAGAGAACCCTTGTGCAACCAATCTAGCCTTGTTTCTTACTATGATTCCATGCTCATCTTGCTTGTTCTCGAATATCCACTTTGTTTCAATAACATTGCGGCAATCCTTTGGCTTCTCTACTAATTTCCATACTTTGTTTCTCTCAGAGTTGTTGAGTTCTTTGTGCATACCTTCTAACCAATCCGAATCTTCAAGGGCTTCCCACACTTTCTTTGGTTCAATCATGGAGATGTGTGCTTGGTGTTCACTAAACCTCTTCAATTGTGCTCTTGTGGAAATACCTTTCCTTAGATCACCAACAACATTTTGTACAGAGTGGTCTCTTAATTCCAACATTCTTTCCTTTCTAGCTTCGCGACGAGTGTCACTACTAGGAAAATGGTCGTCTGTGGCGCACCTAAAAGGCCCATCCGTGGCGCACCTGTAGTGCGCCACGGGCCTTGCGCTACGGCTATCTCTCAGCCGTGGCGCACTGCCTAGTGCGCCACGGTTGTGTAGAGATAGGCGTAGCGCACCTCCTAGTGCGCCACAGAAGTTTGGCGTGGTGCGCTACCCCTTGGATCTTCTGTGGCGCACTACCTAGTGCGCCACTAAACATCCATGGTGCGCTTTAGGTGTAGTGCGCCACAGAAGGTAGACCATGTGCGCCACAGATGTATTTTTTGTTTTTTTTTAATTTCCAAGCCAGATTATATGCAATACAGATTATATACAATATTACAGCAGATATACACACACAGATACAAGATATACAATTATATATATAAATACTCAATATGAAAAACAAGATTGAAACAAATACATATAGATAAGTCTCATACATGAATACATAGTCCAAGTTACATTGTTTTGATCATGTTACAAAGTAGTAGTTGGTGACATGCGAATACATGTGTCGATCGAACAAGTTAGAGCTCGGAAGCTCGCCTAGACATCTAAACTAGCTAGCTAGACACAAACGCGGGATAAATAACCAAAGAAGATAAGCATGATCACCGCCGCGACGAAGGTGTAGGTCTTCATCCGGTTCCTTGTCCTAACTCCCGCTAGATAGCGCGTGTATCTATCTTCCGCCTCCGCCATAGTGTTGTACCCTTTGTAGCTATTGCCGCTGAAACGGTGCACCTGTCTCCGGCAGTCTTCCCAATCATCGTAGACTCCGGGAACCCGTCCCTTGTACACGACGTACCACGTCATCTACAAGTTGACAATAATAACTAACCGGTGATTGAAAAAACATGTATAATTAAAGTCGCATATGAAGATACACTTATAGAAAGTACTCTTAAATCAAAAAGAGCAAACTCAAAAAGCATGCCTCATATATAACTAGCTAGGTCGTTGGACACAGGAATATGCTTATGACGGGACTGTTAGCCAAGTAGGATGCACAATTCCTGGACTTGTGCATATCACAAGGCTAACAATCCCGTCATAGCACATTCACCTATATATTGTGCCACGACATTTCAATCATCGGCATATTCTCGAAAAAGACAAAAATAACTCGAAAAGAATGCCTCATATATAACTAGCTAGGTCGTTGGACACAGGAATATGCTTATGACGGGACTGTTATCCAAGTAGGATGCACAATTCCTGGACTTGTGCATATCACAAGGCTAACAATCCCGTCATAGCACATTCACATATATATTGTGCCACGACATTTCAATCATCGGCATATTCTCGAAAAAGACAAAAATAACTCGAAAAGAATGCCTCATATATAACTAGCTAGGTCGTTGGACACAGGAATATGCTTATGACGGGACTGTTAGCCAAGTAGGATGCACAATTCCTGGACTTGTGCATATCACAAGGCTAACAATCCCGTCATAGCACATTCACATATATATTGTGCCACGACATTTCAATCATCGGCATATTCTCGAAAAAGACAAAAATAACTCGAAAAGAATGCCTCATATATAACTAGCTAGGTCGTTGGACACATGAATATTCTTATGACGGGACTGTTAGCCAAGTAGGATGCACAATTCCTGGACTTGTGCATATCACAAGGCTAACAATCCCGTCATAGCACATTCACATATATATTGTGCCACGACATTTCAATCATCGGCATATTCTCGAAAAAGACAAAAATAACTCAAAAAGCATGCCTCATATATAACTAGGTTGTTGGACACAGGAATATGCTTATGACGGGACTGTTAGCCAAGTAGGATGCACAATTCCTGGACTTGTGCATATCACAAGGCTAACAATCCCGTCATAGCACATTCACATATATATTGTGCCACGAAATTTCAATCATCGGCATATTCTAGAAAAAGACAAAAATAACTCGAATGCATCAAGCAATCATCGACATAAACATCTAGGTAGAAAACACATTGGTTAAGAATGCATCAACATGCCCAGCCACATCAAGCAATGGGCTTTTATTACAGTTATCATCTGGATTCACCAGGCACCAAGCATATGATGGAAAGAAAATAACTAAAGCCTGCTAGGTCTCTTGAAAAAAGAAAATAACACATATGAGCATACACAGCAGCAACTAAAACCCAAGGATACATGTTTCTGTCAACTAAAGCCTGCTAGGTCTCTTGAAAAAATAAAATATCATTCAGTTGTGCTCATATGATGGAAATAACCTGAACAGAGAAAATAACTTATTCTTTTAGTTCCCAGATGCTAATTCATGCCACTACTTCTACTCTCTTTCTAATTACTCCACCACTTATCAACCATCATTAGTATTATAATCCACCTATATGGGGTGCAAGATGTTGATCAGATACACGAATATTTTCTTAAGCTGTTACTGTTATACAAAGAAGCTAAGAATTCAAAGTAACGGTGATCTGTTGATGTACTTAAGCTGTTACTGTTGGCAACCTTCCAGGGTGATAATAACGGTGATCTAAGAATTCAGCGTGGCATCCTTCCCAGGCTGATATCACTGAACTCTGCATCCTGAAAGAACAGAGGCTTTGATCTGAGGCAACATTCCTAGTGATCCTATGTGAAGCTTTTAGGTAACCAAATGTGTAAATTAAAAAATTCTAACATGACTTTTAAAACTTGTATCTGTTCTGGATAAAAATGTTCTGCACCGGATTTATTTTTGGAAATACGTGTTAATATTTTATTTGCAGAACAAAAATATCTATCAATATAATTATACAGACCAGTAAGAAATGAATCTATACAGTGTGTAACATTACATCAATAGAGTACTACTTTCCTAGAAGAATTCCTATTTTCTTTCGAAGTTAAGTTTGTGCTTGTCAATTGTGTGGCAGGCATGATAAGCAATTACAAACCAGCCCAGTTTTGTGTCTTTCAAATCCAAGCGATGAAATGTATTGATGTACGGTGAAAGGGGACCAGGAAGTTAACTGTGACTGCATATCAGATTATTCAAACTCCATCAACCAACACTAGCAACACAACAGCAGTACTAGAAAAGGAAAGTGACCACCATGCCAAATCATCACAAAAAAATAAAGAGACCACCATGCCAAAGATAGAGATTACCAACGATGCAATATCTTTCATAGCCACAAAAACAACCACATTACAAGTTGAAAACCAGAGCAGTTAATAGAATGCACAGTAACCAACATACTAAGTTCAGATTTCAGACAATTGCTCGGATGCACGGGAAGTAACAGAGCACCCAAGTTAAAACCTTCCATAACACATTTCATGGCGAGCATGGGAACACCGAACACCCATCATCCACCATATATACCAGCGAGCAGCTTGCAAAATAACCACTGAACTACATCATCTACAGCATGGTCAGTTAACCTTAGAGCAGCTTGTAAAGCAATAGGCCAACAGCAGTATAAGACCTTGGCTTCAGTCCTAAGGGAAGAGCCATGCTGCCACAGGCATCTCCCTGCAGCGCCTCTAGGAAATCATTGGATAAGGGGAAGAGACCTCGCCGAGTATCATGTCATAGGCGCCGCAGGAAGAGAGGGAGAGAGGGGAGAGGAGATGCTCACCTCTGACGACGATGGGCGGACGACGACGGGCGGACGACGGCGGCCTCCACCTCCTGAGACGCGCGCGGTGGCTGCTCCTCCTCGGACACCTCCTCCTCCTCCTCGGGCGGACGACGACGGGCGGACGACGGCGGCCTCCACCTCCTCCTCCTCGGGCGCGGGCAGGCCTCCTCCTCCTCAGACGCAGCGGCGGCGGATCGAGAGCGGCGGCGGCGGTCCTTCGGCTTCGGGCTGAGAGATGGAGAGATGGAGCAAGAAGGAGGGCAGTAATATTCGTTCTTCTTGAACTTTTTACCCTTCCGACGACCTTGTGTCGTCTCCGACTCATGATCATCGTCATCTTCCTGATCATCAGGAGTAGTGCGTCCTCCGTGAAGCTCCTTCCGGATACCCAAGCATATCAGGTCGTGCCTTGCTTTCGGACCATCTTTCGTCCTATCTGGCATGTTGATTATGGTGGCGACTAGACTCTCGCACACGTTTTTCGTGATATGCATGATGTCGAGGCTATGAGGCGTGCGGAGAAACTTCCAGTATGGCAACTCCCAGAAAACAGACCTTGTTTTCCATACCTTCATCAGCGGCTTGTCTTGTTGCTGCCTCTTTCGCTTCTTTCCAGGCTTAGGACAATCTTTCCAGTTTTTCAGCAACTCTTCCACTTCTTCGCTGCTCCTACGCTCTGGGATTCCTCGGGTCTCTGATTTGCCATCGAACAGGTCTCCACGTTTTCTCCATGGATCATTCTTGCCGAGCCACCTCCGGTGCGCCATGAACACGGTTTTCGATGACCCTGGATCTTTCTCTAGTTGGAGATAGCTTGTGTTATCCATGCACCTAACGCATGCGCAGAATCCTTGGATAACCTGCCCCGAGATATACCCGCAACCTGGATAGTCTTGCACCGTAGTGACCAACGCGGCTCTCATAGTGAAATAATCTTGTGCGACGGCGTCGTAAGTATTGGCTCCAGATTCCCATAACGTGGCTAGCTCCTCTTTCAACAGCCCGAGATACAGATTGATGTCGGTACCAGGTTGTTTCGGCCCTTGAATTAGCATACTCATTTGTATGTACTTCTTCTTCATGCACAACCATGGAGGGAGGTTGTACATCCATACAAACACGGGCCAAGTGCTGTGCGTGCTGCTCTGGCTACCGAACGGATTGAGTCCATCGGTGCTCGCACCAAGCCTGATGTTCCTCGAATCTCAAACGAATTCTGGGAATTCGAGGTCCAATTCTTTCCACTGGCTAGCATCTGAAGGGTGCGTCAGCAGCTCATCCTTTTCGGGGTCATCATCATCTCCTGGCTTCTTCCTTTCCGCATGCCATCGCATGAGCTTCGCTTCCTTAGGGTCCGCGAAATAGCGCTGCAGACGAGGGGTGATAGGAAAGTACCATACCACTTTTCGAGGTGCTTTCTTCCCTTTCTTGTATCGACTCACGCCGCACACCGGACATGTGGTTTTCTCCGCGTCCTCGCCCCGATAAATGATGCAATCGTTGATGCATACGTGATATCTAACGTGCGGTAGATCGAGAGGACAGACGATTTTCTTGGCATCCTCGATACTAGTTGGACATGTGTTCCCCTCCGGGAGACGATCGTGCCAGAATGCCATCATATCGTCGAAGCTTGCGTCGCTCAATTTGTGCTTTGCCTTCATCTCCATAGCCTTGAGCATTACATTCAACCGGGTATCATCGGGCCTGCATCCTTCATACAATGGAGTAACCGCGTCTTTCTCAAGTTGCGCAAGCTTGGCTTTCTCTCTAGCGGCAGCCCTGGAGTTACTCGTCTGCTTGAGAAGCAGCTCTTGCACATAAGGGTCCCGCACCCAGCCTGACGTTGTTCCATCGTCGTCTGCTCCTCCGGCATCTAGATCATCATCATCCCGGTCTTCTTCCGCACCTTCACCATCTCCAGGAGCCTCTTCATCATCTCGCCCGTTCTCGCCGTGATGATGATCATCGTCATGTTGGCCACCTTCTTCACCGTCTCCATCATCTACGCCATCGCTTATCCAACGAGTGTATCCATCCATGAAACCATGGCGGAGCAGGTGCGCCTGCAGATTCCCGGAATCTGGGTCGATCACCCAGTTGAGTTTGCATCTTCTGCACGGACATATTATATCTGTCTTGTTATTTCGTATCATGTCGGCCGTCGCACATTTCAAAAATCTAGCCACAATGCCTTCGCTCATTATGCGGACCATTTTTGCCTGCACGATGTACACGGTACAATTTTGAAGTCTATTAGAACCACATAATGAATGCATGCATGCAATGGTCGATAGAAAATTTCGGCATGACCTATCCTAAAATTAGGACCTTTGCGAAATGCCAAAGTCTTGCCAAAATGGAAATGAATCAACATTTTGGCAAAACAAATGGCAACTTGTTCACATACAAACACAAGAGAGAGAGACCGATCCATACACACATGAACATATCATTATCCTCTCCATACACACATGCATGAGCATCATCGATACTCTCCATATACACACACATATGACCATCGATCCTCTCCACACATACACACATCATGAGCATCGATCATCTACATACATATGAGCACATGCATCATCCATATACACATGAACACATCCTTACATGGACAACTTACCGAGATGAGAGACCGATCGCGAGAAAGATGGAAAGGAGAGGTGCGCACGTCGACCGGAGACGGATAGATGAGAGACCGGAGACCTCCTCTATTACTTATGTAACATCCAAAGCAAGTTTTACATGCTAAAAATGGTGAATGTATGGAGAAATTGAGGTGGGAAGGAGAAGATCCCGACTAGATCTAAGGAGGAAGAAGAAGGGGAAAGTGAAGTGTGGGTGGTGGATGTGTGGGCACACATGTGCACATAAAGTGCTGTCCTAAAAGAATCGACACATCCGTGGCGCACACGGCCCCAGTGCGCCACAGGGAGTACAAACTTCTGTGGCGCACTAGGCCGAGTGCGCCACAGATGCTCCTAGTCCCTGTGGCGCACTAGGCGGAGTGCGCCACAGAAGTTTGTGGCCGTTTCAGAGCAGAGGGGGGCATGCGCTTAGGAGTAGCGCACCAGGCACACGTGCGCCATAGCTGACCCTAACAACCGTGGCGCACATGACTATAGTGCGCTACAGATGTTTGGCGTGTGGCCAACAGGGCCCTGGCCAACACACATCTGTTGCGCACTATAGTCATGTGCGCCACGGTTGTTCTAGTTATTAGTAGGGCACTGCCCACAGGTGAGCCACGCCTGTTTTAGCCGTGGGGCACTTCAACCATGTGAGCCACGGATGTGCTGATTACCTATAGCCGTTTTCCTAGTAGTGTGTGGATCTCCGTGTTGTTTCTTGGGGGACCCTCTTCATCATTTTGATCCTCGTCTTGACCATTAACTTGACCTTGATCATCATTGGAATCATCCTCTTCATCTAGAGGAAAGGATTGACCTTGGTCTTGATCAAGAGCACTTCTAGCACCAATTTGAGCTTGTCTCAAGGCAGTTTGTAAGGATCTTCCTTGAGTAATTGCCTTGGCACCACTTGACATCCTAGCGAATGAATCAAGCTCCCCTTGACTGGAGTTGACACTTTGATCATCATGTTGGGGGTCCACATCTTGTCTTTGGCTTGAGTCAATGTCCTCTTCGGTGGATGGAGCATGTTGAGGTTGTGAAGATGAGGGCTCCACTTGAGTGGAGCATAGTTCTTCTTGATCCGCCATAAGGGGTTCCTCAACGGGGTGGATATATCCTACACCCATTCTTCCTATGGCATCCTGAGGAATTTCATCATCTGCATCACAAGCATCAACACGCCCCCTTGGGGACCATCATATTCTTCGAAGGTCACACTACAAGATTCTATGACGGCTCCGGAGAGCTTATCATAGATTCTATAAGTGTCAGATTTGAGACCATAGCCAAGAAAAATACCCTCTAATGCTTTAGACTCGAATTTAGACAAAGGAACACCTTTTATGAGATAGAAACACTTACAACCGAACACCCGTAAGTAAGATATGTTGGGCTTGTTACCGGTAAGAATTTCATATGGAGTCTTGTTGATTTCTTTGCGGAGGTAGAGCCGGTTTGAAGCATGGCAAGCAGTGGAAATGTCTTCGGCCCAAAAGTTGTATGGAGATTTAAACTCCGCCAACATGGTCCTAGCCAACTCAATGAGAGTCCGGTTCTTCCTTTCGGCCACACCATTTTGTTGAGGGGTGTATCCAGCGGAATATTGATGTTTAATCCCCTCATCACTAAGAAAATCATTCAAGGTGTAGTTCTTGAACTCGGTGCCGTTGTCACTTCTAATGATCAACACGGGAACATTGTATTGCATTTGGACCAAATTGATGAAGTCGATGAAGGTCTTTTGAGTCTCACTCTTCAACTTGAAGAAATAAACCCAAGAGTATCTTGAAAAGTCATCAACAATCACCAAGCAATATTTCTTCCCACCAAGACTTGCATGAGATGGAGGACCAAAGAGGTCCACGTGGAGGAGCTCCAAGATCTTGGTGGACTTGATGCGGTTCTTAGGCTTGTGAGGAGCATCATGCATCTTCCCTAGAACACATACCCTGCAAACACAATCTTTGGCAAAGGAAACATTTTCTTTTAGTCCAACAATATGGCCCTCCTTGTGGAGACTTTGCAAAGTTCTCATATTGACATGGGCCAGTCGGCGATGCCATAACCAACCCACATCGGCCTTTCCGAATAAGCACATCGCACTTTTAGTGGCTTGCCCCGAAAAGTCCACCACATACAAGTCATGTTCGACATACCCAACGAAAGAAACCTTGAGAGACTTGCTCCACATGAGGAACACAAGATCATTATGTAAAAAGACGGAAAAACCCATCTTTCCAAGAGCACAAACTGAAAGTAAATTGTACCCAAGGGTCTCAACAAGCATGACATTCACGAGTGTAATGTCGTGAGCAACCACAACTTTGCCAAAACCCAATACCTTAGATTTTGACTTGTCGGCATAAGTGGCAGATATTTGATCATCATTTGGCTTTAAGTCCTTGACAATAGATGAGCTTCCAGTCATATGACTTGTGCAACCACTATCAAGCACCCACTTTGACCCTACGGAAGCATAAGTCTACAAAAGATCAAGCTAATTTTTAGGTACCCATTTTTCAATGGGTCCTCTTTTGTTAGCAACAAGGGTCTTGGGAACCCAAATAGACCAAGCAATATAACCACCATATGGCCCAACATATTGTGCATACACATCACCATAATAATCACGCATTAGAACATAGTGAGGGTTAGCACTACCCGCAAAGTCATCATGAGACATAGTTTTACCACTTGTGGTCTTACTACCCACAATGGCCTTGTTAGTTTCTTGTGTGGGCTTAGCCTTCTTCTTGTTGTTGTTCTTCTTCTTCTTCTTCTTCTTCTTAGAATTGGAGACAAATCCAATGCCCCTTTATCACCACTAGGTCTTTGCTTACTCAAAAGATCATCAATGGACTTGTTGCCTTGTGGAAATGTGGCCTTAGCAAGCTCCCCCTTCAACCAAGCATTCTCTTCAAGAATAGTTGTACTACTAAATGGAATGAAGTTACTAGGTGAAGGATTATTGGCCAATTGAGTTTGAAGCGTTTCATGGGACTTTGTGAGTGACAAGAGTTCACTCTCCAAAGCCTTGTGGGCCTTGTTAAGCAACCTAAAGTCCTCGACAAGTTTTTCATGAACCACACCAAACTCAATCTTGTCCTTTTTAGCACTTTTGTATTTAGCAATAGCATGATCACGCTCTTTGATGAGTTTTTTAACAATAATGTCATTTGCCTCATCAAGCCCTTCAAGTTTTAATTCAAGTGACAACCTAGTTTCTTGTTCTTCTTCTAGAGCATTGTTTAAAGCCTCTAGCTCAATCATGTGTTCATGTCCAAGTTTACATCTTACATCTAGAAGATCTTGAGTATGTGAAAGTTGATCTAGGATGTTTCCAAAATATAACTTAGCATCTCCTTCTAGGTTAGTCATAAACTCATCAAAGGAAATTAATTCCTTTTTAACATCAAGAGACATCTCATCATCAATTTCATCATTATCTAAGGGAGTAGAGAGGGATGATGAGGATAGCTCCGTTACTCTTGCCATAAGGCAAGTGACGTTCTTGCTGGGAGAGTTCTCATTTTGAGAATCGAAGAGTGAGAATGTTGGAGTAGAGATGGTGGCTAGAGAAGCCACACCATGAGAAGTTTCCTCTTCCTCATCTTCATCATCTTCATTGTCGGAGGAGTATTCTTCATGAGTGATCAAGACAATTTCTCCCGACTTCTTGTTGATGGGATTCTTCTTGATGAAAGGTTTCTTGTAAGGTGCCTTGAGAGTCTTCTTCAACACAAGCTTACCCCCATGATCTTCTCTCTTCTCATAGGGACAACTTGCTACAAAGTGATAGTGGTCACCACAATTGAAGCAAGTTCTCAATCTCGTTGTATTTTCTCTTTTCCCATTAGGGTTGCTTTTTCTTTGCATTTCCATCTTGGCCTTGGCGGGGTTCTTCCAAAAGTTCTTTGCATAGAAGGCCATATATTGACTATGAGAAATCTTGACTTCATCGGGGTGGTCCATGGATAGCACTTCATCACTATCATCTTCATCCCCATGATCCACAACTTTGGCCTTCAAAGCAACATTGACAACATTGCTCATACCAAGGGCACGGGCATCTTTGGCATTCTTGGCGGCAACCTTGAAGGCGGCCATCTCTTGCATAACTTCATTTGAGGTCATGAGATGGTAGTTGTGTCTTCCTTGTAGGCTCTTCAAGTCGGTGGGCTCAAAAGGCATGAGTGCACTCACATATTTCCTTTTTATCCATGTATCATCCACATGTGAGGCATCCACATTTATAATAGCGGTGGCGGTGGTCTTGAGCCTTCGGTACATGTCTTCGTGATCTTCACCTTCTTTCATGTTGAAGCCTTCGGCTTAATTGCTTAGAGCATCATATCGATTCCTCCTCATACTCTCATTTCCAACAAACAACACAGTGAGAGCATCCCAAGCTTCCTTGGCAATGCTAAAGTGCTCAATGTGTGGGTAATCCTTTGTTCCCAATCCTTGTTGAATCATATGCAAAGCAGTGGCATTGAGTTGACTATTGACAACCTCTCTTCTTGTCAAGTTGTTTGGATCCCCAATAAAGAGTCCATGCTCGATGATGCTCCATAGTTCAATGAAAGAGCTGCGCACATGAGTTCTCATTAGTTATTGACATTGAGCAAAAGTAGCAGATTCTTCAAGCTTAGGTGGGTGACCTCTGTTCTACACATGAGGGTGAGGGACTGGAGGGTCGGGAGAGTACCATGAATCACGATGTTCACCCTTCCCACCATCATTGTGTGTGTGGAGGAATTAGTGTTGTCTTGTTTACCCCCCACCATCATACCCTCAGGGGATATCGAAGTATTCCCTTTAGGTACAACGGATGGTAGATCCTCTTGAGGAGATGGGGTGATGATCCATCTTTGTCTTTAAGAAGTTGCTCAAGCATCTTCTTGAATTCGTTGACCAAGGAAGAGCTCAATCTTGTTTCCAAGTTTCTGAGATCTTCCATGGTCACCGGGGTCGGCTCACTACCACCATGCCCTTCTTGGCTACCCATATTCTCTTAGGCAGTAAAGCCCAAATAAAGAGCCGAGGCTCTGATACCAATTGAAAGGATAGTATGGGCACTTAGAGGGGGGGTGAATAAGTGCTACCTCAAATTTTGCTCTTTTTCAAATTAGGGTTTGACAAGAAAGGTAAATTCTCTAGAATATGCAACTATGGTGAATTTACCTATATGTCAATCAAGCACAAGCTAACACAACACTAAGTAAGAACAAGTAAGTAAAGTGTGGTAAAGGATAGAAGTAACCAAAGGAGTGGACGCGGAGACACAAGGATTTGTTTCCCGTAGTTCCTTCCTTTTGAGGGGAAGTACGTCTACGTTTGGAGAGGGGTGGTTTCAAACCACCAACGCCACGAGAGGCATCCCTTTTTCTCCGATGAACCTCACCCAACGGGATCGATTCACCTTCCACTATATCAGCAACCTTCGAGTTGGAAGCCGACACCTTTACAACAAGTTCGGGGCACACATCCACAACTGAATTGGAGGCTCCCAAATACAAGCAAGCTGTCAAGACAAATCAAATACAAGCTTGTAAGAACCAAATCAAAGTTAGGGTTTCTAATGAAACACTAGAGCTTGGGGGCCCTCAACTGAATGAGGGGGAAATGAAGATCTCTCTTGGTGAAGATGTAAATCAAGGCCTCCTCCTTCGATTCTCCAAAGTATAATGACTTTGGATGGTTGGATGAAGAGATCTTGTAGATTTGGTGGCTCTAATGGGGTTGGTGTTCTTGAGCAGCTCGAGCAACTGGAGGAAGAAGATAAGTGTAACATCCCTAAAATCATAATTTCAAAGTTTGCATATCATTCATGCATGCATATAGATTTGAGATCAAATTTCAAACTCATTTCAGAAAAACAGAAGCACTTGGTGCTATGATTTTATGTGAGCAGATTTAAATCAAATGGGTATCCCCATTTGAAAGTTTGATTGTTTATAAACCAAGTTTGTTGCCTTCTATGAAGATAAGTTTAGGTGTAGATTTTGAACCAAGTTTTCAAATTGGGAAATAGGTTCAAAAACTATTTTTCAAATTTTGCAAACCAAATACCAAGTCTCTGTTATTTTGATTCTCCAAGCTTGACCAAGCCCTTGCAAAGCAACCACATGTTTTTGTGCCTATATTTGAGACCACTGCTCACTGCAAAAATCCCAAGAAAATTTGAATTCAAACGGAACATGAATTCATTTGAAAATCTATTCAGAAAATCGAATCAGAAAAAGAAAACAGGCAAACAAATGAAAAAGGCCGAGCGCTGCCATTTTAGCCCAGCAGCGAAGCAGGCCCAGCTAGCCCACCCGGGGCATATCTTTCTCTCTCGCACGCGCCAGCGCACCCACACAGCCACTGACAGCCGGACGCCACCTCCACTTCGCGCGCTACGCTGACGAGCGGGCCCTCTCCACATCGCCGTCGTCTTCCCCAAATCGCGCCCGCGACCACGTCGCCGCTGCAGTGAAGCCGGTAATGGCGCGGCGTAATTGGCCTTTATGCCGCAGGCGTTTCCTGTCGCGCCTGGGCCTATTTAATCCCCTCTGTACCGCAAGGTTTTCCCCCCACTCTCCTCACTCACTCCGCCACCAGGCTGCGTGCATTAGCTCTCGAAGCCCCGCTGTACCGACGACTCCGGCGATCGATTCTGGTGAGCCTCGACCGCCCCCCTCTCTCTGATTCAAACGAGGATGCTCAGCATGACCTTGTGCACCTACTGACACCTTTCCTTTGCCTGCTCGTGATCCAGGTTGTCGTCTCCGTCCACGACCGAAACCACCTGCGCCGCCGCTTGACTCCGGCGACCAATTCAGGTAAAACCCGAGCGCCCCTTGCCCCCTCCTTCATGCGAGCTTGTTCGCCTATGTCTTGCGCAAATCCTGATGCCACTGGTTCATGCTAGGGCGACGCCAAACCTCGGCAAGGACCACGACTGCAAGCTACCGACGCCGCCCGATACTCCGACGAGTTCCTGAGACCGTGCCAGCGCGCCCCTTCGCAAACCAACACCACGTCGAGCATCAGCACGCCACTGCGGATCCGGTAAGCGCCTCCCTTCCTTCCCAGGCGACCTAGAGCGCCGGCACCGCCGCAGTCAGACGCGCCGCCGCCAGTCAACGCCGCTAGCGCCGCCCGTGTATGGTCAGGTCGATTAGGAGCGTCAGATGTAGTTCCTACGGCGTAGTTTAGAACATGGGCGAAGAGGTAAGCGCGCATCTGAGCCGCCAGATCTCACTTAGATCCTACGGTCCGCGTCTGTCGATCCGGCCGAACCGGTACGCGCCAATAGAAACACGACGCGTGGCTAGGGTTAGATTTAATAACAGTATTCAAACCAGATTTTGATCCAAATTTCAAATGGCTATAACTTTTGATTTCCACGTTAGATTTTTGCAAACTTTATATCGTTGGATTCAGTGAATCAAGGCCTTTCAGAATCTGCAATGTGTTTAACAAATAGTATCTGTTAAAATGACTTTGTATGCAGAGACATGTTTAGGTCCATTTTGGGCATAGTTTTTGTTTAGCAAATTATTTTAGGGCTAAATAAGTTTGGTTAGCAAACTTTTGGCTTGGTTATGTTACTGTTTCATGCACTTGCTTGGTAGGGTTTTCAAAAATCATAACTTAGCATTTTCTTGCATGCATGCATCCATATTTTCGCTTGTATATGAATTGTATGTAATTGTGTGCTACAAAATTCTTGTGTAGATTTTGCTAGTGACTGTGATTGTGAAGAGTGCCACTCTCCCCATTACCAAGGCAAGTGATACTACATGATATTTCCACCCTTTATTTTGAATAAGCATTAGAATTATTTTTGCTAAGTCTTGCATGCTACTTTTGCCAAATGCTATGTTGGGAAATCCTATGTAGTGTAGAGTTGTAGAATTGCTAGGGATTTTTCCTAAGTTAAGTTACTATGCCATGGTTAGCCTAGCTAGTAGAAAACAAGGGTTGGTAAAGTATGTACATGCTATGGTGAAATAATTCTAAGTCCTTTGGGACTCATGCTTTTCCTAATAAAACAACTAAGTCAATGAACTTCCTGGGTGGAATGGGACTTGAATGGTGGTTTTTGGTTGAGTGGTTACACAAGGCCATGGATTTGGCTTGTGTATCTCACTTGTGGTATGCCACCCAGGCACAAAGGGATTTGGAGGCCAAGTGTTGAGAAAGCTTAAAGTGCAACCACTTGGCAATATGGGCTCTGCCTTGATCATATAGGTTGCTAGAACTTAGTCACTTGGACAGTTGGAGGTAGAGGGAATGATAGGTTGGAGCGCGTCCATTTGACTAAGGAAAGGCTTCTGAAAGGTCCTGTCTTGGGAAACCAAGTCTGGTGGGGAAAGTGCACAACCTCTGCAGAAGGAAAATCTAAGTACTTAGCCAAGTCCATGGCAATGGACAACTTGAGCATCAAGACATGGAAGCTACAAGAATCTCATCACTCCAACTTATAAGTAAAACTTGTGGGTGAACAAGGGTGAAGGACCCCAATGTCTATTGGAGGTTTCTTGGGAAAGTTTTGACAAAGAAAAACTTAGTGATTTCAACTAATAGGAAAAACCTATTTTCAAGCAAAGCAAGCCAAGCTACACCTAGCCAAAATGCATATAGTAATATAGTCCACTTAAAATTTACTAAGGTATCACTTGCCAATACTATTCCAAAGTATTGACCCACTGTGGCTGTAACTTGTGATGTTGCAGGTTACTCCGATGATGAGTAGGAGTCATGAGTCTACACTCAACATGCTTGCCTGTGGCACATGAAGATGAAGACTTGTGTTTATTTACTTATTCCAAAACTCTTGTATTAGGCATGTGGCCATGAGTTGTAAAAGACTATGTTTTATCTCTGGAATGGATGTAATAAATGACCTTTGTATCAGTGTACTTCATCTTAAACTGTGGATGTTAGCAATGATCCAGGGACTAGCATTGCAATCACAGGGATCCTTTTCCTTTACAAAGGAGGGATCTTACAGATGGTATCAGAGCACTGTGTTGCCTGTAGGATTATGACCCCTAGGATTGGAAAATCACTAAGGAATTTTTTTTTCAACTACTTCTACACTTGTCTATTCTTCTCGTAAAACTTTTCTAATCTTCTCATTCTCATCTCTATTTGTAGATGAACTCCATCAACGAAGCCGTGAAGAAAGGACCACTCATGACCATGACCTTGGAGTGTGAAACTAAGTTTCCCAAAATTCTCAAGGACCTCATGGTGGCAATGGAAGCACATGGTGCAGCTGTTTACAAAGGCTTCCTAGTGATGGATGAAGGAGTGGAGTATTGGTGGGTGCAACTTCACTTGTACAAAAACAAGGAAGACAACCACAAAGAAAGAGGATTCTGCATGTACACCAAAACTGTGATGCACACCACATTCTTTGAGTCTGCAAGAGAAGCAGCTTGGAGGACTATCAAAGAACTAAGTGCTAGAGTCAAGTGAAGAATGCTCAACCGCCAAAAGGACTTAGAGAAAGAGAAGGAACTTACTCAAGAGTTGGAAGCCACCAACCAAACCTTAAGGGGAGATATTATAGACTTAGTGATGGAATCATGTGAACAAGATAGGTGGATTGCCTCTAGGAACATTGTGTTAGCCAACAGATCCAGTGAGATAGGGTTGTAAACACATTTCGTTAGTTGGACCACCACCTATCACCTTATTTTCCAAAATGATACCTTAAATAAGTTTGGACCTTGATTAATGTAATGGATTCATGTATGCATGACTTTGTGATTTGGTGTTCCAAGGATTTATATGTGATGTTTGTCTTTGTTTAACTTAAATAGTGTTGTTCTAACTTTTCTATCTTATAAATAGATGCCTATTACCATCAGCACTGTTGAGGAGTTCCAGGTTACCCGTTTCGGTCCTCGTATCGTTGAGCTTACCACTTTGCTCGATCTCCCTCTTCCCACCATCATGGTGCACCCACTCACCAAGTTCGAGAGGAAGGACCTCTGGGGCTTCAAGGTGAACCAGCCCGGACGCCAAACAGAGCCTACTACAGAGGCCATCGTGTTCAAGATGATGCACGACGACAGGGAGAGAGGCATGGAGGTAGTCATGCAGGACCTGATAGGACGTCTGTTAGGCCGTCACTCCCGACAGGTTAGGGGCACCCACTTCCACGTCTTCGGAAGACGTGATGTTGATGGAGAGTCCATTGACTTTGAGGACGACTCGAGGGACGTAGCAGAGCCGATACGTCTCTATCTCCAGGACTTAGAGTCTCTTATCAGGCACGTGGACACGGACATGACCAACGTCATGCTCAGCAATGACGAGCTCCAGGTGCAGCTTCGCGAGAAGGACAAGCTTTTCGCACAGCAGGACAAGATAGTCAAGGAAATGGAGACGAAGTTCGAGGCCCAGGACCGTAAGTTCAAGAGTCAGGAGAAACGCGTCCAGGATAGGAACAAGAAGATACGGGACATGACTGAAGAACTGAAGTCCAAGGATTTCGAACTAGAGCAGCAGCAGATGGTGATCGAGAGGCTTCGCTCCCAGAAGAGGGCTCTCAAGGCCAAGATCGATTCCTTGACCACTACGATTGAGGAGAACAAGACTGCAATGGAGAACGCAGGTCTTACCTTTGTCGAGGAGGAGATTGATGCTGATGAGTAGACCTGACTACTCGTTTATCTTTTATTATCGTACTTGCTATTTGTGAACTTGTTATTGGACCATCCGACATGTGGATGGCTTGCCACTTGTGTGTTTTATTTCGAGAACTTTGTTATTCTGTTGATGAGCTTTTATCCTTGAGTTGCATGCTATGTGTTTGCTTGTGATGTATTGTGCATAAAACATCTATGGGTATCTCATTCTTATCTATTTGAACAAACCACAGATGCCTCCCCGTCGCGCAAATCCCAACCCCAACAACATCACCCCGGAAATGCAGCAAATGATGAATGCTCAAACACAGCTTATGCAGATGATGACAACATTCATCCAAAACCAGAATAACAACAACAACAACCCCAATAACAACAACAATAACAACAACAACAACAACAACCCTCCGGGTTTTGATATGCTCACCAGATTTCTGCGTTTGAGGCCAGCTAAGTTTTCGGGGACAGCTGATCCCATGGTGGCCAATGACTGGCTACGTTCGGTGAACAAGGACTTAGTGACCGTGGGCTGCACGGATGCTGAAAAGGTCAGGTTCGCAGCGCATCTGTTGGAAGGACCAGCCGCCACATGGTGGGACAACTTCCAAATCACCACTCCTTTAGATGAGGTGACTTGGGCTATCTTTGAAGATGGCTTTCGCACTGCTCATATCTCATCAGGAATGATGAGCCTGAAAAATAAGGAGTTTCACAACCTGAAGCAGCGCCACCGCAGCGTGGCTGAATACATAGAAGAGTTCAACAATCTGGCGCGCTATGCACCGGATGAGGTTGACACAGATGCCAAAAGAAAGGAAAAGTTTCTGGAAGGCTTGAATGATGAATTAAACTTGCAGTTGTCTGTGGCATACGTTCCAACTTATCAGTCTCTGTGTGACAAGGCTGCTATTTTGGAGAATAAAATGAAGCAAGTCGAGAGTAGGAAGAGAAAACACTCCGACAAGCACAGCTCGGGGTCGTCTCACAAACGATCTCACTATGATGACAGTGGAAGCTCAGGATCCCATAAGCATGGGAAATTCAACAAGCACCACAACCACAACCGTCATGACAACAAGCATCACCGCAGTCATGACAATGACAAGTATAAGAACCACAAGAGTGGACATAAGAGCCACCACAGTGGAAATGGTAGTGGAAGTGGAAATCAGCCTGCTAAAAGAGACATCAGTCAGGTTGAGTGCTTCAAATACAAGAAGATGGGACACTATGCAAATGAGTGCCCCGAAAAGAAAGTTGAAGGACCTGTCAAGCCCAATCCTTTCCAGAAAGGTCAGGTGAACCACATTAATGTGGAGGAGGTCTATGAGGAGCCTGACGCTGTTGCTGGTAAGTTCAGACTCAATTCCATTCCAGCATTTGTACTCTTTGACACTGGTGCATCTCATTCATTCATATCAAAAGCATTTGTTGATAAAAATGGGTTTGCATCTGAAAACATTGGGTGTCCAATAGAAGTTAGTTCTCCGGGTGGAGATATGATAGTAAGTCTTGGATGCCGGGATCTTGTCATAGAGTTTGGAAAGCATATGTTTCCAATGAGCCTGATAATCCTAGATTCCCAAGGACTAGACGTAATATTGGGAATGGATTGGATGGCTAAGTATGAAGGAGTACTAGATTGTGCTAATCGTACTGTTGCACTCACAACCCTAAAAGGGAAAAGAATAAAATTCAGGTCAAACTTTGAATCCAAAGGAAGTAAGCTGAATTCTCTTAAGGGGGTTAGCATGGACAGTGTGCCAATTGTATGTGAGTATCCGAATGTTTTTCCGGAAGAGTTGCCAGGAATGCCACCGGATAGAGATGTGGAATTTCTGATAGATTTGGTACCAGGTTCTGGACCAATAGCAAAGAGACCGTACAAAATGTCAGTTGATGAACTGAAGGAACTCAAAAAGCAACTAGGGGAACAGTTGCAAAAAGGATTTATCCAACCAAGTTCTTCATCTTGGGGAGCCCCAGTATTGTTCGTGGAGAAGAAAGATAGAAGCCAAAGGTTATGCATAGATTACCGTTCACTCAACGAGGTAACTATCAAGAACAAATATCCTTTGCCTAGAATCAATGACTTGTTTGATCAGCTAGAGTGAGCATGTGTGTTCTCGAAGATTGATCTCCGGTCAGGCTATTTTCAACTTAGGATAAGAGAGCAAGACATACCTAAAACAGCATTCACCACAAGGTATGGATTGTATGAGTATACCGTGATGCCTTTTGGCTTAACCAATGCTCCAGCATACTTCATGAATATGATGAACAAAGTTTTCATGGAATTCCTCGACAAGTTTGTTGTCGTTTTCATCGATGACATCTTAGTCTACTCCAAGAGCAAAAAAGAACATGAAGGACACTTACGCTTGATACTTGAGAAGTTAAGAGAGCATAAACTTTATGCCAAATTCAGCAAGTGTGAGTTCTGGTTAGAAGAAGTTGGTTTTCTTGGTCATGTTATGACAAAGGATGGTGTAGCAGTTGATCCTGCTAAGGTTTCAGCTGTGACAGAATGGGAATCTCCCAAGAATGTGAAAGAAGTTCATAGTTTCCTCGGCTTAGCAGGTTACTACAGAAGGTTCATTGAGAATTTCTCAAAGGTTGCTAAGCCAATGACTGAATTGTTAAAGAAGGACAGGAAGTTTGCTTGGTCTGAAGGTTGTGAAATCAGCTTCCAAGAATTAAAGAAGAGACTAGTGACAGCACCAGTTCTATGTCTGCCAGATTTGGAAAAGGATTTCCAAGTATATTGTGATGCGTCTCATCAAGGTTTGGGTGCCGTACTTATGCAAGACGGTAAGGTTGTGGCCTATGCTTCGAGACAACTCAAAACTCATGAAGTAAACTATCCTACTCATGATTTAGAGTTAGCCTCTGTCGTCCATGCACTCAAAACATGGAGACATTACCTTTTGGGAAAACGTTGTGAAGTGTTCACGGACCACAAAAGTTTGAAGTATATCTTCACCCAGAAGGAAATCAATATGAGACAAAGAAGATGGTTAGAGCTTATCAAGGATTACGACTTAAGTTTGCAATACCACCCCGATAAAGCAAATGTTGTAGCAGATGCTCTAAGTCGTAAGGTATTTGTGAATGGCCTTACCAAAGGAGAGTTGCCAGATGATTTATGTGCTCAATTCAAAGAACTCAGATTGGAGATTGTGCCTGAAGGACATCTCATGTCTTTAGATGTCCAACCCACTTTGTTAGACAAGATTAGAGAAGCTCAAAAGACTGATAAAGAAATTGAAGAGATTAAGGAAAGGATTAGCCAAGGGAAAGCTAAAAGTTTCCATGTAGATGAACAAGATACTTTATGGCACGGGAAACGTATTTGTGTTCCGCAAGACCCGGAGATGAGGAAACTGATTCTGCAAGAAGCCCACAACTCTCCGTATTCTATTCACCCGGGTAACACCAAAATGTACATGGACATGAAAGAAAGATTTTGGTGGAACAATCTCAAGAGGGACATCGCCGAACATATTGCTTTGTGTGATGTGTGTAGCAGGGTAAAGGCGGAGTATCAGAAACCAGCAGGTTTGCTTCAACCACTACCAATTCCTGATTGGAAATGGGACAAGATTGGTATGGATTTCATTACCGGATTACCAAGGACCAGATCAGGATATGACTCCATATGGGTAGTAGTGGATCGCCTAACTAAAGTGGCACATTTCATACCCGTGAAGACAACTTATACAAGGGCCAAGTTAGCCAAAATCTACATGAGTAGAATTGTATGCCTTCACGGTGTGCCTAAAAGTATTGTGTCCGATAGGGGAACCCAATTCACTTACCATTTTTGGAGACAACTACATGAGTCATTGGGAACGAGATTGGAATTCAGTACTGCTTTTCATCCTCAAACCGATGGACAAACGGAAAGGACTAATCAAATTCTGGAAGACATGTTGAGGGCATGTGCCCTAGATTATGGAGCAAGTTGGGATGAAAGTCTGCCTTACGCAGAATTTTCTTATAACAACAGCTATCAAGCCAACATTGAGATGGCACCGTTTGAGTTTCTCTACGGAAGGAAATGTACCACCCCATTGTTATGGAATGGTGTGGGAGAAAGAAGTTTATTTGGACCAGATCTTATCAAAGAAGCCGAAGAGAAAGTCAAATTGGTTAAGGACAGGTTGAAAATAGCTCAGTCTCGACAGAAAAGCTACGCAGATCCTAAGCGTAGAGAAGTCACCTATGAGGTTGGTGATAGAGCCTATCCTAGAGTATCACCACTTCGTGGGGTGAAAAGATTCTGAGTCGCAAAGGAGAAGTTGCTTATGAAATTGAACTGCCAGCATCTCTATCAGCAGTCCATAATGTGTTTCATGTGAGTCAGCTTAAGAAATGTCACCCAGAAATGGAAGAAACTTCTTTGAAGGATACCATACCTTTGGAAGAAGTTCAACTAGAAAGTGATCTCACTTATGAGGAAAAGCCTATCAAGATTCTTGAGACTGCAGAAAGAGTCACAAGGACAAAGACTATCAAGTTTTGCAAAGTGCAATGGAATCATCATTCCGAAGAGGAAGCAACATGGGAAAGAGAAGATGTTCTTCGGAAAGACCACCCTCACCTATTTGCTAGCCAATCCGAATCTCGAGGGCGAGATTCACCTTAAGGTGGTTAGATTTGTAACATCCCTAAAATCATAATTTCAAAGTTTGCATATCATTCATGCATGCATATAGATTTGAGATCAAATTTCAAACTCATTTCAGAAAAATAGAAGCACTTGGTGCTATGATTTTATGTGAACAGATTTAAATCAAATGGGTATCCCCATTTGAAAGTTTGATTGTTTATAAACCAAGTTTGTTGCCTTCTATGAAGATAAGTTTAGGTCTAGATTTTGAACCAAGTTTTCAAATTGGGAAATAGGTTCAAAAACTATTTTTCAAATTTTGCAAACCAAATACCAAGTCTCTGTTATTTTGATTCTCCAAGCTTGACCAAGCCCTTGCAAAGCAACCACATGTTTTTGTGCCTATATTTGAGACCATTGCTCACTGCAAAAATCCCAAGAAAATTTGAATTCAAACGGAACATGAATTCATTTGAAAATCTATTCAGAAAATCGAATCAGAAAAAGAAAACAGGCAAACAAATGAAAAAGGCCGAGCGCTGCCATTTTAGCCTAGTAGCGAAGCAGGCCCAGCTAGCCCACCCGGGGCATATCTTTCTCTCTCGCACGCGCCAGCGCACCCACACAGCCACTGACAGCCGGACCCCACCTCCACTTCGCGTGCTATGCTAACGAGCGGGCCCTCTCCACGTCGCCCTCGTCTTCCCCAAATCGCGCCCGCGACCACGTCGCCGCTGCAGTGAAGCCGGTAATGGCGCGGCGTAATTGGCCTTTATGCCGCAGGCGTTTCCTGTCGCGCCTGGGCCTATTTAATCCCCTCTGTACCGCAAGCTTTTCCCCCCACTCTCCTCGCTCACTCTGCCACCAGGCTGCGCGCATTAGCTCTCGAAGCCCCGCTGTACCGACGACTCCGGCGATCGATTCCGGTGAGCCTCGACCACCCCCATCTCTCTGATTCAAACGAGGATGCTCAGCATGACCTTGCGCACCTACTGACACCTTTCCTTTGCCTGCTCGTGACCCAGGTTGTCGTCTCCGTCCACGACCGAAACCACCTGCGCCGCCGCTTGACTCCGGCGACCAATTCAGGTAAAACCCGAGCGCCCGTTGCCCCCTCCTTCATGCGAGCTTGTTCGCCTATTTTTGCGCAAATCCTGATGCCACTGGTTCATGCTAGGGCGACGCCAAACCTCGGCAAGGACCACGACTGCAAGCTACCGACGCCGCCCGATACTCCGACGAGTTCCTGAGACCGTGCCAGCGCGCCCCTTCGCAAACCAACACCACGTCAATCATCAGCACGCCACTGCGGATCCGGTAAGCGCCTCCCTTCCTTCCCAGGCGACCTAGAGCGCCGACACCGCCGCAGTCAGACGCGCCGCCGCCAGTCAACGCCACTAGCGCCGCCCGTGTATGGTCAGGTCGATTAGGAGCGTCAGATGTAGATCCTACGGCGTAGTTTAGAACATGGGCGAAGAGGTAAGCGCGCATCTGAGCCGCCAGATCTCACTTAGATCCTACGGTCCGCGTCTGTCGATCCGGCCGAACCGGTACGCGCCAATAGAAACACGACGCGTGGCTAGGGTTAGATTTAAAAACAGAATTCAAACCAGATTTTGATCCAAATTTCAAATGGCTATAACTTTTGATTTCCACGTTAGATTTTTGCAAACTTTATATCGTTGGATTCAGTGAATCAAGGCCTTTCAGAATCTGCAATGTGTTTAACAAATAGTATCTGTTAAAATGACTTTGTATGCAGAGACATGTTTAGGTCCATTTTGGGCATAGTTTTTGTTTAGCAAATTATTTTAGGGCTAAATAAGTTTGGTTAGCAAACTTTTGGCTTGGTTATGTTACTGTTTCATGCACTTGCTTGGTAGGGTTTTCAAAAATCATCACTTAGCATTTTCTTGCATGCATGCATCCATATTTTCGCTTGTATATGAATTGTATGTAATTGTGTGCTACAAAATTCTTGTGTAGATTTTGCTAGTGACTGTGATTGTGAAGAGTGCCACTCTCCCCATTACCAATGCAAGTGATACTACATGATATTTCCACCCTTTATTTTGAATAAGCATTAGAATTATTTTTGCTAAGTCTTGCATGCTACTTTTGCCAAATGCTATGTTGGGAAATCCGATGTAGTGTAGAGTTGTAGAATTGCTAGGGATTTTTCCTAAGTTAAGTTACTATGCCATGCTTAGCCTAGCTAGTAGAAAACAAGGGTTGGTAAAGTATGTACATGCTATGGTGAAATAATTCTAAGTCCTTTGGGACTCATGCTTTTCTTAATAAAACAACTAAGTCAATGAACTTCCTGGGTGGAATGGGACTTGAATGGTGGTTTTTGGTTGAGTGGTTACACAAGGCCATGGATTTGGCTTGTGTATCTCACTTGTGGTATGCCACCCAGGCACAAAGGGATTTGGAGGCCAAGTGTTGAGAAAGCTTACAGTGCAACCACTTGGCAATATGGGCTCTGCCTTGATCATATAGGTTGCTAGAACTTAGTCACTTGGACAGTTGGAGGTAGAGGGAATGATAGGTTGGAGCGCGTCCATTTGACTAAGGAAAGGCTTCTGAAAGGTCCTGTCTTGGGAAACCAAGTCTGGTGGGGAAAGTGCACAACCTCTGCAGAAGGAAAATCTAAGTACTTAGCCAAGTCCATGGCAATGGACAACTTGAGCATCAAGACATGGAAGCTACAAGAATCTCATCACTCCAACTTATAAGTAAAACTTGTGGGTGAACAAGGGTGAAGGACCCCAATGTCTATTGGAGGTTTCTTGGGAAAGTTTTGACAAAGAAAAACTTAGTGATTTCAACTAATAGGAAAAACCTATTTTCAAGCAAAGCAAGCCAAGCTACACCTAGCCAAAATGCATATAGTAATATAGTCCACTTAAAATTTACTAAGGTATCACTTGCCAATACTATTCCAAAGTATTGACCCACTGTGGCTGTAACTTGTGATGTTGCAGGTTACTCCGATGATGAGTAGGAGTCATGAGTCTACACTCAACATGCTTGCCTGTGGCACATGAAGATGAAGACTTGTGTTTATTTACTTATTCCAAAACTCTTGTATTAGGCATGTGGCCATGAGTTGTAAAAGACTATGTTTTATCTCTGGAATGGATGTAATAAATGACCTTTGTTTCTATGTACTTCATCTTAAACTGTGGATGCTAGCAATGATCCAGGGACTAGCATTGCAATCACAGGGACCCTTTTCCTTTACAAAGGAGGGATCTTACAATAAGGGTCCCTTTTTATAGGCAGCCCTCTCCACGAACTGTTTTCTGACCGTTGTAGAAAAGTCAGACTGGAGACTCCGGTCTGTAGACCGGAGACTCCTGTCTACACCGGAGACTCCGGCCAATCTCCGGACCAGCCTCCGGACTGCCCATCTGACTGACCCAGACCAATCTTGCCCCAGCAACACCGGAGACTCCGGACTTGTACAACACCGGAGACTCCGGTGTATCCTCCGGTGCAGGCTCCAGACCCCTAGACAGAATGACCCAGCCAGATCCTGGGAGGCACCACCGGAGCCAGAACAGGAAACTCCGGACCACACCGGAGACTCCGTTCTTGGCAGACCGAAGACTCCGGTCTAGAGTTTCCAGAACAGTGGCATATGAATGTGGTCTTTTCCCAAGAGTGAGGGTGCTGTTCATCTATCATAATACCAACCTATGGACAATGAAAAACTGTAAAATGATCTACTTGTTGTTAACGAACACCAAAAGTGATTATGACAACAAATGCCCTTTAAAGTGGCTTATGAGATTGAGTTGCCTGAATCACTGTCTGTCGTTCACAATGTGTTTCACGTGAGTCAACTGAAGAAATGCCGTCCGGAGATGTAAGAGACTTCTTTGAAAGATACTATACCTTTGGAAGAGGTCCATTTGGAAAGTGATCTCACTTACGAAGAGAAACCCATCAAGATACTTGAGACTACAAAAAGAGTTACTCGGACTAAGAGTATCAAGTTTTGCAAAGTTCAGTGGAATCACCATTCCAAAGAGGAAGAAACTTGGGAAAGAGAAGGTGATCTTCGGAAAGACCACGCTCACCTATTTGCTAGCCAATCCGAATCTCGAGGGCGAGATTCACCTTAAGGGGGTTAGATTTGTAACATCCCAAAAATCATGGTTTATAAAGTTTGCATATTATTCATGCATTTGGTTTATTTTCAAACATATTTTGAAATCAGAAACCATTTGTTTTGCCTATTATGAGAATACTTAGTTTCAACGAGAAAAGGTTTGAATGTTGATTTTAAATCTTGCTCAAGTTTTCAAAACAAAGAATCTAAATTAAAACCATTTTTAATGCCTAATATACATAAATAGGCAAGGCATGGTTTTATTTTAATTTCAATGGGCCAATGCATTTGTGAGCAAACAACAATGTTTTATACACAAAAATGAGCATGGTTCACTTTACAAAAATCCAGAAGTGGTTTAATTCAAACTCATTTGGAATTCATTGGAATTTGGTTTTTGAAAATCAAAATAGAAATAGAAAAGGAGAAAAGAAAATAGAAACGGTGTAAGGTTGCCAACCTTTAATAAGGTAGAGATCCCTGTGTTTACAATGCTAGTCCCTGGATCAATAGCTAGCATCCACAGTTAAGATGTAATATCAAGAAATAAAGGTCATACTACAACTTTATAACCAGGAATAACATAATTTTATTACATATTACATAGCTCATTTGGATATCTCATTACAATGCAGCAGAATATAACAATAGCATGGGGTCCTTCATCTTCAAAGTGCCACAGGCAGATATGTTGGTTGTAGACTTGTAATCCTAATCAACAAACTTTACTAACATCAAACATACCTGCAACATAACAAGTTACAGCCACAAGGGTCAATACATTTGAATTGTATTGGCAAGTGATACTATGGTAGTATAGTGGAGTCTATCATCTATATGCATTTGGCCAAGTGGAGCTTAGGCTTGCTTTGCTCAAAATAGATTTTCCTTATCATTTGAAAACACTAAGTTTTTGCTTGACAAAAACCTTTCCCAATGCATATCCCAATAGAAATTGGTGATCCTTCAACCCTTGTTCAACCACAAGTTTTTAACTTAGAAATTGGGATGAGGAGATTCTTGATAGCTTCCATGTCTTGATTCTCAAATTGTCCTTTGCCAGGGACATGGCTAAGTATTTAGATTTTAAACTCTGCAGAGGTGGTGCACTTTCCCCACAAGACTTGGTTTCACCAAGACAAGATCTTTCAGAAGCCTTCCTTTAGACCATAATGGACGCGTTCCAACCTATCATCCCCTACCACAACTTTCCATTTGGCTAAGTTATTGCAACTTATATGATCCAGGCAGAGCCCATAATGCCAAGTGGCTGCACTTGAAGCTTCTCAACATTTGACATCTCAAATCTCTTTGTTCCTGGGTGGCATTCCACAAGTGTGATACACAAGGTTCACCAGTCCCCTAGCCTTGTGTAACCACTCAACACAAACCATTCCTTCCATTCCACCTAGGTGATTCATTCACTTTGTTGTTTTATTAAACAAAACACAAGTCCTCAGACTTAGAAATTTTCCATAGCATGAATATATATTCCACCCTTGTTTTCTACTAGCTAAGCTAAGCAATGATAGTAGTAGGAATCTTAACTTAGGAAATTTTACTAAGGTTTCATCTACTAGGTTTTCCCATGGCATAGTTTACACTTAGCAAAAATTCCATGCAAGTCTTACTTAGAAATATCACTAATGCATAGTGAAAATAATGGGACAAAAGTATGAAGCATCACTTGCCTTTTTGGTAGAGAATAAAGGTTCACTCCTTGATCGTTGCAATGTTCACACACTTCAAATCACTACAATTCAATCAAGCAAATAATATTTCAATCTACCATTCAAGCAACATCACATAAAATAAATAGTAACAAAACAATGCATGCAAGCATGCTAAAGATTGTTTTATTTGGAGAAGTGGTTTCTAATAGGTTATAAACATTTGAAAACACCTAATGATCATTTTATAAAGTGGCGAAATCATTTGCAAAAGATTTCACTTCAGAAACCATTTTTAAACCAAGTCATTATTTTATGTGGTTGGAAATGCCTTTATCAAAGTAGCAATCTTTATAGGGTTCACCAAATACATTTTTCAATCATAAAACTTGGTGCTTGGGTCAGTGAGTTTATTCCAAAACATTTCCCAAGGATTTTCTCCCAAAAGCATTTTTAATAAATAAACATTACTTTTATTTGACTAGAAATGGTTTAAATCAAAGATTCATTATTTTGCTTCACCAAATACATTTTTGAAACCACCAATTGATTCCTAGGGTCAGTAAGTTCAAAACAAACCATTTGCCAAAGATTTTATCCCCAAAATCATTTTAGAACAATTTTTATATACTAAACATGCATACACAAGTTTCTTCAAAAACAATCAATTTAACAGAAGCATTTTACTAAACAAAGTTCATGGTCAGAAAGTACTTGTCTTGCTGATTCCATTGATATAAAATTTGCAAAATTTGGACGTGTGGTTTGAAAGTTATGAATTTTTCAAATTGGCATATGTAATAGAACAATTCTGTTTTAAATCAAACGAATAGCGACACGTGGCTAGTTTTTATTCGCTGGTACCGGTTCGTCTGGATCACGCTCTCTGGTGCGTTGGATCTAAGTTAGATCGAGCGGCTCAGGTTCATCCTTACCCCTTCGATTAGTCAACGTATCCAAGCAATCAGATGAAAATCTAACGGTCCCTATTGCTTTGACCAATAAGCAGCGGCGCTGGCGGCGGCGACTGGCAGCGGAGCGGCTTGGCGGTGGCGTTGCCGGTGATGAATGAAGCGAGAGAGGGAAAGGAGATGCTCACCGAGTTCGTGGAGTGATGCTGAAGCTCAAGGTGCTCGCGAGGAGGCAAGGGGCGTAAGGGGTGGTCGTCAATTGCTCGTCGAAGTCGGGGTCACCGTCGGTTGCGCTCAGATGTCAATGCTGGCGGAGCTACAGAGCGCACCAGAGAAAAATGAATGCATGGTTATATGCGTGGGAGAGTGGTGAGTGTAGGAGGGTCATCTAGAGGTGGAGGGGGAGACGTGGCTTACGGGGAGGCGTCGCCAGAATTGAAGCAGACGGCGGCGTTGCTCTGTTGGAGATGCTGTCGACGTTGCAGAGCACGCGCGAGCGAGCTGGAGCTACGGGGAGATTCGCCAGGGGGTGGGGAGAAGGTGAGTGTGGTCGGGGAGGCAAGGGACGGCAGGGTTCGGCCGGAATTGTCGCCGGAGCTTGTCAGAGGCAGTGTGGTTCATGTGAGGAATCAAGGCAGCCTGGTGGCTCCGGGGAAACGAGGATTGAGGGGAAAGATAGAGTGGGCGATGGCGATTATTACTGCGGTGTCACGGCGAGGATTAAACGCGGCATTTAGGTGAATTAATCGCGAGGGTTCAACGGAAGAAAACGGCCAGGGAAGGGCGTGGTCGTCGCGCGCGGGTGAAGACGATGCTGATGGGGCTGCGGGGTCCGTTGTCAGCGTGAGAGAGAGAGGGGGAGTGGGGTCCATCTGTCATTCGCTGTGTGGGCTCTATCTGTGGTGAAAAACGATTCACCCGGGGTGAGAGGGAGATGTGGGCTGCTGGGCCTTAGTGGGCTGGATGGGCTGGGTCGACCTTGCTCTATTTTTTTCCTGTTCTGATTCTTTTTCCTTTTTCCATTTCTTTAATTCTGTTTTGATTTTGAATAAACAATTCAAACACTTATTTGAATTCAAACCTTTGCCAAATTTTGTGAAGACTCAAATACTGATTAATAGTATATTCTGAGGTCAATTTTGGAATAAAATTTTATTCTTTTTGGGGTCTTTTTAATTATTTAAAAAGGCCCTTGTTTTAAATCAAATAAGATTTAATAATAATTTCAAACACCATTTAAATTTCTAAATCCTTCCAAATCTTTTCATTAGGTTTTTATTTGTTTAATAGGGTGTCAAATAATTCATCTTGAATTATTTGGAAGGTATTTAATATGATTCATAAATCATTTGAATTGGGTATTTGTTTTAATTCCAATGAAATTAAATATAATTTTAATTTCCTAAATTTTATTTGGAAGATTTATTTTATTTAAATTAATTTAAACAACTTTTATTCTACTTGGGTAAATTCCAAAATACTATTTTCTCATGAATTATATAATTATTCTTATTAGAGATTTGTCTTTATTAAAATAGGGATAGAATGGTTAATGCCATTTTATTTTATTTTGGAAAATTCTTCATCCTTATGTTTTATTTGGATTTGGATTATATCCTATTCCATTTGCTTATGGTCTTTGCCAAGATTTAATTTGGTCTTTAAATATTGTTTATTTAATATTTCTTTTCTCATCTTATAAAATCCATATCTTTTTATTTAGAGATCCAAACTTGGTGATTCCAATTTGTAAAATCTTATTTAATATTTGTTTATCCTTTTGAATTTCTTTAGGATTAATTGCCCACCATTTGGTATGGATTTCTAGACAAGTGCTTTATTAACTTTGGAGATTACTTTTCCCTATCTTATTATATTCATAAGATTTTATCTATGGCTCCAAATTAAGTGAAATCAATTTATAGGGTTTAATATATTTCTATTTATCATTATTTATAAATGTTTGATGATAGATTTTTATATGGATCAAATCCATAGGTTTGGAGATAACTTGGAAATGATTTTATTCCATTAGGGTTTAGGGTTTGGATTTATTTTCCAAGTGTTTTAAATTTCCAGATGCATTTTATGAGGAATGCATTTCTTTTGATTTGGATTTTGTTGAATTCAAACTTTAAATTAAGTTTGTTCAAGATGGTATTTTTAAGTTTCCATTTAGAAACAAAGTTTCTTTTCACCCTGATTTTCAACAATAATTTATTTTGTTTATTTATTTTTCACATTACAAGATTTGGAAAATCTTGGGATGTGACAGGCTACCACCCTTAAAATAAATCTCGTCCCGAGATTTGGGGAGGCTAGGGGTTACAAGTTGGCTCAAAGCAACTAGGGTACTACCACCCTTAAAACATTTTCCAACTAGATTACATCTTGGCTTTCTTGGGATCTTGTTGAAACCCCTCTGGACATACATCTGCATAGTGTCCTTTGTTTCCACACTTGAAACATGTGACAAGGCTGAGATCCTTCATAGGCTTTATCTTGTGCTTCATATTTTCTGGACAATTGCTTGCATAATGTCCTTGGTTACCACAATTGTATCATGTGATAAGGTTGAGTTCTTCACGTATCTTCTGTGGACAAGTTGACACATAATGGCCTAACTCTTTGCAGTTGTTGCACCATACTTGGCTAATTTCCTTATACTTCTTCTTCTTGGGTTTCTCCAAAGCTAGGAGTTCTTCTAGTTCATGTTCTTCATATGTTATCTCAAAGGTAGGAATGTTTCCTGGTCTCCTTGACCTTTTCTTATTCCTTGGATAATACATATGTCTCCTCTTTGGTCCTTCAAATTGGGTCATATTGCTGGGAGATACAAGCTGAGATTTTCCTTTGTCTTCATGCTTCTTGGTAGACTTGGCTCTCTCATGGTAGTCTACAATCAGTTGTTGCACTCCACCTTGTTTTCTTTGTTGAACTATGGAATAGATGGGGCATTGTATAGGGACATGATTATTTCCTTCACATAAGTAACAAGTAGCTTGGGTTGTGGGGCAATGATTAGTTGTATGTTTCTCTTCACAATTGGGGCATTGATCTTCATCCTCCTTGGAAGTGTGATCCTTGTCTCCACAAATATTGCAAGCTTGGGTTCCTTCTAAAATATCATCCTTGAAATCCTTGTTGTCACAAACTCCCTGGGAAAGGTTGTCTCCCATGTTGATCATTTGAGTGGCCATCCCTTGCAACAATTGGGATTGAATCTTCAAAATCTTTTGTATGGTTGGGTCTAACTCACTAGTGTTGGCTAAAAATTGAGCTGTCACTTGGTTCAACTGGGTTTGGGTTACTATGAGTTCCCTCATGTTGGTCTCTTGGTTGTTGTTGTTGTCACCATCCTTGATGTTGGAGTTCCTTGGAGTAGTCATCTGTTTGGGTTGGTTTGGGATTAGAATAGGTAAAATATTTCTAAGGGAATAATTCTAATCACACACATCTCAATTCACACAAGCAATGTGCAAGCAATCACAAACAAACATTCCACTCAAACAACAAGTCTCAAGCATATTTTTAGGCAACCAAAAATATTTTTGTTACACCACATAAGTTGGTGGGTTTGACTTAAACTAAATATGGTGGTCCATCTATATGGTTCACTTGAAATCTTTCCATCATTCTTGGTTGCTTCTTCTTGAACAAGATTTTTTTTGTATCCTTGGGAAAATTCTTGGTCACAAAACTTCAAAGGTGATGATGATTCCCAAGTTGTGCTTCCTTAGTCTTCAAGTCTTGAGCAACATTTCTTGTCTCACTTGTAGTCCTTAGTGATATCCAAGGTTGAAGTCTTTGTTGGGAATAAGGTTGAAATCACTTGAAGATGTTGAAGTCATTAGAGTTTATGAAGTCCTTTGCACATGGTGAAGTCTTTGGCCATGGGGTAGGATTTTTCCATCAAGTTGAAAATAGAAGAGATGTAGAATCAAAACCAAAATGGTTGAGGAAAGAGTCTACAAGATTGTTTGTAAATAAGTTTTGGAACAAATACAACTCCTATTTTTCTAAGGGGTTTTGTCCAATCCTAAGGTTACAAATCCTACAGGCAACACAATGCTCTTATACCATCTGTAAGGTTCCCAACCTTTAATAAGGTAGATATCTCTGTGTTTACAATGCTAGTCCCTGGATCAATAGCTAGCTCCACAGTTAAGATGTAATATCAAGAAACAAAGGTCATAATACAACTTTATAACTAGGAATAACATAATTTCATTACATCTTACATAGCTCATTTGGCTATCTCATTACAATGCAGCAGAATATAACAATAGCATGGGGTCCTTCATCTTCAAAGTGCCACAGCCAGACATGTTGGTTGTAGACTTGTAATCCTAATCAACAAACTTTACTAACATCAAACATACCTGCAACACAACAAGTTACAGCCACAAGGGTCAATACATTTGAATTGTATTGGCAAGTGATACTATGGTAGTATAGTGGAGTCTATCATCTATATGCATTTGGCTAAGTGGAGCTTAGGCTTGCTTTGCTCAAAATAGATTTTCCTTATCATTTGAAAACACTAAGTTTTTGCTTGACAAAAATCTTTCCCAATGCATCTCCCAATAGAAATTGGTGATCCTTCAACCCTTGTTCAACCACAAGTTTTTAACTTAGAAATTGGGATGAGGAGATTCTTGATAGCTTCCATGTCTTGATGCTCAAATTGTCCTTTGCCAGGGACATGGCTAAGTACTTAGATTTTACACTCTGCAGAGGTGGTGCACTTTCCCCACAAGACTTGGTTTCACCAAGAAAAGATCTTTCAGAAGCCTTCCCTTAGACCAGAATGGACACATTCCAACCTACCATCCCCTACCACCAACTTTCCATTTGGCTAAGTTATTGCAACTTATATGATCCAGGCAGAGCCCATAATGCCAAGTGGCTGCACTTGAAGCTTCTCAACATTTGACATCTCAAATCTCTTTGTTCCTAGGTGGCATTCCACAAGTGTGATACACAAGGTTCACCAGTCCCCTGGCCTTGTGTAACCACTCAACACAAACCATTCCTTCCATTCCACCCAGGTGATTCATTCACTTAGTTGTTTTATTAAACAAAACACAAGTCCTCAGACTTATAAATTTTCCATAGCATGAATATATATTCCACCCTTGTTTTCTACTAGCTAAGCTAAGCAATGATATTAGTAGGAATCTTAACTTAGGAAATTTTACTAAGGTTTCATCTACTAGGTTTTCCCATGGAATAGTTTACACTTAGCAAAAATTCCATGCAAGTCTTACTTAGAAATATCACTAATGCATAGTGAAAATAATGGGACAAAAGTATGAAGCATCACTTGCCTTTTTGGTAGAGAATATAGGTTCACTCCTTGATCTTTGCAATGTTAACACACTTCAAATCACTACAATTCAATCAAGCAAACAATATTTCAATCTACCATTCAAGCAACATCACATAAAATAAATAGTAACAAAACAATGCATGCAAGCATTCTAAAGATTGTTTTATTTTGATAATTGGTTTCAATAGGTTATAAACATTTGAAAACACCTAATGATCATTTTATAAAGTGGCAAAATCATTTGCAAAATATTTCACTTCATAAACCATTTTTAAACCAAGTCATTATTTTATGTGGTTGGAAATGCCTTTATCAAAGTAGCAATCTTTATAGGGTTCACCAAATACATTTTTAAATCATAAAACTTGGTGCTTGGGTCAGTGCGTTTATTCCAAAACATTTCCCAAGGATTTTCTCCCAAAAGCATTTTTAATAAATAAACATTACTTTTATTTGACTAGAAATGGTTTAAATCAAAGATTCATTCTTTTGCTTCACCAAATACATTTTTGAAACCACCAATTGATTCCTAGGGTCAGTAAGTTCAAAACAAACCATTTGCCAAAGATTTTATCCCCAAAATCATTTTAGAACAATTTTTATATCGTAAACATGCATACACAAGTTTCTGCAAAAACAATCAATTTAACAGAAGCATTTTACTAAACAAAGTGCATGGTCAGAAAGTACTTGTCTTGCTGATTCCATTGATATAAAATTTGCAAAATTTGGATGTGTGGTTTGAAAGTTATGAATTTTTCAAATTGGCATATCTAATAGAACAATTCTATTTTAAATCAAACGAACAGGGACACGTGGCTAGTTTTTATTCGCTGGTACCGGTTCGTCTGGATCACACTCTCTGGTGCGTTGGATCTAAGTTAGATCGAGCGGCTCAGGTTCATCCTTACCCCTTCGATTAGTCAACCTATCCAAGCCATCAGATGAAAATCTAACGGTCCCTATTGCTTTGACCAATAAGCAGCGACGCTAGCGGCGGCGACTGGCGGCGGAGCGGCTTGGCGATGGCGTTGCCGGCGATGTAGGAAGCGAGAGAGGGAAAGGAGATGCTCACCAAGTTCGTGGAGTGATGCTGAAGCTCAAGGTGCTCGCGAGGAGGCAAGGGGCGTACGGGGTGGTCGTCAATTGCTCATCGGAGTCGGGGTCACCATCGGTTGCGCTCAGATGTCGATGCTGGCGGAGATACAGAGCGCGCCAGAGAAAAATGAATGCATGGTTAGATGAGTGGGAGAGTGGTGAGTGTAGGAGGGTCATCCAGAGGTGGAGGGGAGACGTGGCTTACGGGGAGGCGTCGCCGGAGTTGAAGCAGACGGTGGCGTTGCTCTTTTGGAGATGTTGTCGACGTTGCAGAGCACACGCGGGCAAGCTGGAGCTACGGGGAGATTCGCCAGGGGGTGGGGAGCAAGTGAGTGTGGTCGGGGAGGCGAGGGGCGGAAGGGTTCGGCCGGAATTGTCGCCGGAGCTTGTCAGAGGCAGTGTGGTTCATGCGAGGAATCAAGGCAGCCTCGTGGCTCCGAGGAAATGAGGACTGAGGGGAAAGATAGAGTGGGCGATGGCGATTATTACTGCGGTGTCACGGCGAGGATTAAACGCGGCATTTAGGTGAATTAATCACGAGGGTTCAACGGCAGAAAACGGCCAGGGAAGGGCGTGGTCGTCGCGCGCGGGTGAAGACGATGCTGACGGGGCTGTGGGATCCGTTGTCAGCGTGAGGGAGAGAGGGGGAGTGGGGTCCATCTGTCATTCGCTATGTGGGCTCTGTCTGTGGTGAAAAACAATTCACCCGGGGTGAGAGGGAGAGGTGGGCTGCTAGGCCTTAGTGGGCTGGATGGGCTGGGTCGACCTTGCTCTATTTTTTTCCTGTTCTGATTCTTTTTCCTTTTTCCATTTCTTTAATTCTGTTTTGATTTTGAATAAACAATTCAAACACTTATTTGAATTCAAACCTTTGCCAAATTTTGTGAAGACTCAAATACTGATTAATAGTATATTCTAAGGTCAATTTTGGAATAAAATTTTATTCTTTTTGGGGTCTTTTTAATTATTTAAAAAGGCCCTTGTTTTAAATCAAATAAGATTTAATAATAATTTCAAACACCATTTAAATTTCTAAATCCTTCCAAATCTTTTCATTAGGTTTTTATTTGTTTAATAGGGTGTCAAATAATTCATCTTGAATTATTTGGAAGGTATTTAATATGATTCATAAATCATTTGAATTGGGTATTTGTTTTAATTCCAATGAAATTAAATATAATTTTAATTTCCTAAATTTTATTTGGAAGATTTATTTTATTTAAATTAATTTAAACAACTTTTATTCTACTTGGGTAAATTCCAAAATACTATTTTCTCATGAATTATATAATTATTCTTATTAGAGATTTGTCTTTATTAAAATAGGGATAGAATGGTTAATGCCATTTTATTTTATTTTGGAAAATTCTTCATCCTTATGTTTTATTTGGATTTGGATTATATCCTATTCCATTTGCTTATGGTCTTTGCCAAGATTTAATTTGGTCTTTAAATATTGTTTATTTAATATTTCTTTTCTCATCTTATAAAATCCATATCTTTTTATTTAGAGATCCAAACTTGGTGATTCCAATTTGTAAAATCTTATTTAATATTTGTTTATCCTTTTGAATTTCTTTAGGATTAATTGCCCACCATTTGGTATGGATTTCTAGACAAGTGCTTTATTAACTTTGGAGATTACTTTTCCCTATCTTATTATATTCATAAGATTTTATCTATGGCTCCAAATTAAGTGAAATCAATTTATAGGGTTTAATATATTTCTATTTATCATTATTTATAAATGTTTGATGATAGATTTTTATATGGATCAAATCCATAGGTTTGGAGATAACTTGGAAATGATTTTATTCCATTAGGGTTTAGGGTTTGGATTTATTTTCCAAGTGTTTTAAATTTCCAGATGCATTTTATGAGGAATGCATTTCTTTTGATTTGGATTTTGTTGAATTCAAACTTTAAATTAAGTTTGTTCAAGATGGTATTTTTAAGTTTCCATTTAGAAACAAAGTTTCTTTTCACCCTGATTTTCAACAATAATTTATTTTGTTTATTTATTTTTCACATTACAAGATTTGTAAAATCTTGGGATGTGACAAAAGGCCAGCGCTGCCAATATGGCCCAGCACAGGATCTAGCCCACTAAGCCCACCCGGGCCAATTTCCCTCTTCTTATTTCGCACGCGCACAAACTCCACCCATAGACGCTGACCCGCAAACCCCATTGCCACCTCACCTCTTCTTCCCCAAATCTCGCCCGCGGACCACGTCGCCACTGCCGTTGCTGCCGATAATGGAGCGGCGTAGTTAGCCTTGATTATGCAAGCATTTCCTGTCGTGCTGCTGCCTACTTAAGCCCCTACACCCCACGGTCATTTCCCCCCACACAGCACAGTCGCTCCAGCACCAGGCTGCCAGTATTTCGAGTCGCACCGCCGCTGCCCGACGAACTCCGGCGTGTGATTACGGTGAGCTCTGACCGCTCCTTAACTTCTGGTTCAAACGAGCATGACCCTCGTGTCGTTGTGCACCTTCTGATGTCTCTAGTTTGCCTGCTCGTGACCCAGGTCGCCGTCTCCGTCCATCTCTGCAAACGACCGAGCCGCCGCTTAACTCCGTCGAGCAATCACGGTAAATACCGAGCGCCTCTTGACTTCTCTTGCATACGATTCAGATCGTCTTGTCCTTGTGCAACTACTGATGCTCTTGTTTTGTGCTAGGGCGATCCAGAACATCGGCAACGTCTTCGTTCGCAAGAACCCGACGCCGCCCACAACTCTGACGAGCCCTAGCCACCACTATAGCACGCCCCCGCCCCAACCGCGACCATGTTGAGCTTCCTCGCAACCGTGCGACGCTGGTAAGGCCAACCACAACCCCTAGCCCCCTCTGAACTCGCTGGGCCATCACCGCTAGTAGCGCCGCTGCCGCTAGAACCTCGCGTGCCGCCAGTTCTTGGCCAAGCCGTCATGGGCCGTTAGATCTAGATCCAGCGCGCCAGATTAGATCATCGAAGGGGTATGGTTAGATCTGGCCCGTGCACTATCACTTAAATCCAATGGCTCTGGATGATCGATCCAACCGAACTGGTACGGGCCTATCAGATGCATCCACGTGTTTGGAGTTCTGATTTAAAATCTGATTTTGAATCTATTAGTTATTCAAACTTGTAAAATTCATAACTTTGGTTTTGTTTGTCCAAAAATACAAATAATATACCATTGGAATCACAAAAATAAATCCTATACATCTGTAGGCTTAGTTTTGTGATTTGGTTCTATTAAAATAGGATTTTTTGAAGAGACATTTGTAGGCCTATTTTGTGTATAAAAATTATTTGGAAAATGTTTTAAAAGCCAAATTAAGTTTATTTAGTGTGTAATTGTTTAGTTTAGTGATTCAGTACTGTTTACTTGTCTTGCTAAGTTTAGAAAAATTCATCACATGGCATTTGCATGCATTCATATATTTTTGTTTGATTATTTGAAATTTGAATTTGGTGCTATCATTTTATGTGTGTAGATTTTGGTGCTAGTGGTGATTGTGATTGTGAGGATTGTCGCTACTCTCCCAACTACCAAGGAAAGTGGTGATTCATATTCTTGTCCTAATATTTTGACTATGCATTAGTGGTATTTTGAATAGGGCTTTCATGATGTTTTTGCTAAGTATCTATATGCTATGCTTGGGAAATCCTAGTAGTTGTAGACTTGTTAGAATTTTCTCTAAGTTAAGATACTTGCTAGCTTAGCCTAGCTAGTAGAAAACAAGGGTGGAATATATTCATGCTATGGAAAATATTGCTAAGTCTTTGACTTGTGTTTTACTTAATAAAACAACTAAGTGAATGAATCACCTGGGTGGAATGGTATGTTTGGGTTATGTTGAGTGGTTACACAAGGCCCATGTCTATGGTCTACCTTGTGTATCACACTTGTGGAAATCCACCCAGGAACAAAGGGATTTGAGATGCCATATGTTAAGAAGCTTCTAGTGCATCCACATGGCAATATGGGCTCTGCCTGAATCATATAGGTTGCAATAACTTAACCAAATGGACAGTTGGTGGTAGGGGTGATAGGTTTGGGAATGCATCCATTTTGGTCTAAGGGAAGGCGTCTGAAAGGTCTTGTCTTGATGCATGTTGAGTCTTGTGGGGAAAGTGCACCACCTATCGAGAAGGAAGAATCTAAGTACTTAGTCGTGCCCCCGGTAATGGACAATTTGAGCATCAAGACATGGAATCTATCAAGACTCCTCATCCTAATTTCTAAGTTAAAAACTTGTGGTTAAACAAGGGTAAAGGTTCACCAATGTCTATTGGTGGTTCCTTGGAAGTTTTTGCTAAACAAAAACTTAGTGTTTTCAACTGATAGGTAAAACCTATTTTGAGCAAAGGAAGCCTAAGCTACACTTAGCCAAATTCATCTAGAAGCTAGAAACTATTATTCTACTAAGGTATCACTTGCCAATACTATTCCAATGTATTGACCCACTGTGGATGTAACTTGTGATGTTGCAGGTTACTCTGATGAGGATTAGGGTTGTGAGTCTACACTCAACATGTTTGCCTGTGTTACATGAAGATGAAGACTTTTATTTATGTGGTTAAGTTAAACTCTTGTACAAGACTATGGCTATGGAGTTGTAAAAGACTATGTTATCTCTGGAATGACGATGTGATAATCACCTTTGTTTCTGTGTACTTCATCTTAAACTGTGGATGCTAGCATTTGATCCGGGGACTAGCATTGCAATCACAGGGACCTTTACCTTTATAAAGGTGGGGTCTTACAATTGTGTTGCCTGTAGGATTGTAACCCTAGGATTGGACAAAACCCCTTAGAAAAATAGGAGTTGTATTTGTTCAAACTTATTTACAAACAATCTTGCAAACTCTTTCCTCAACATTTTGTTTAGATTCTACATCTCTTCCGTTTCTACTTGATGGACAAAAATTTCAACATGAGCAAAGACTTCACCATCACCAATGACTTCAACTTCAGTTTCACCAAGGACTTCAACTTGGACATCACTAAGGACTTCAAGTGAGATAGGAATAATACTCAAGACTTGGAGACTAGGAAAACACAACCTAGGAGGAACCATCATCACCTTTGAAGCCTTGTGACTAAGATGCAAGAATTTCTTCTAAGGAAACCATGATCTTGTTCCCTATGTACTTGCTAAGAAGAAGGATTGAATGATCTCAAGTGAACCCCATAGTTGGACCACCATACTAGTGTTTAGTTTAAATCAATTTATTGATCACACCAACTGATGTGCTTGAATCTTGATGTTTGAGTGGAATGCATGATTGTGATTGCTTGCACATTGCTTTGTGTGATTTGTTGTGTGTGAGTAGAATTCTTCCTATAGAAATCTCTTGCCTAATCTAATCCCAATCCAACCCAAACAGATGACTTCTCCAAGAGACCCCAACTCCAACATCAAGGATGGTAACAAAAACCAAGAGATGCACATGAGAGAACAACTGCTAGCAACCCAAGCCCAATTGCATCCAGTGACAAGTCAATTTTTAGCCAACAACATTGAGTTAGACCCAGCCATGCTAAATTTCTTGGAAACTCAATCTCAATTGTTGCAAAGGATGACCAATCAGATGATCAACATGAGAAGCAACCCTTTCCAAAGTGATTGTGACAATGATATGTCAGAAACGTATCTATAATTTTTGATGCTCCATGCTTGTTTAGTACCTACTTTGCTTTGCTTGTCTACACTTTGAGGTGCATTTAACATGTTTTCTGGTACTAACCTATTAACCAGTTGCAACAGTGCTAGTTGCCTGTTTTCTGCTGTTTTTGGTTAAAGAGAAGTTAGTAAAGAAATATTCTTGAAATTGGACGGGATAAACGTCAAAGTAAATTACTTTCCGTGGGGAACAAGAAGTCCAGAGGGGAGCCAGAGAGGCGGGACAGGGCGGTCAGACCCACCCTAGGCGTTAGTGGGCCCTGCCCCGCGCCTGAAAGGGGTGTGGGGCCCCTGGTCGCCGCCTCGGTCTCCCCCTTCGCCTATAAGAAGCCCCCGATGCAGAAACCCTAAGCACCCAATCAAATCTCCACGAAACCGTCTATAGCCGCCGCCACCATCGTCCCTATATCAGGGGGATCTGTAGTTCTTCCCGGCACCCTGCCGGAGGGGATATCATCCCGGAGGCCTTCTCTCTAGTATTATGCGTGAGTAGTTCCACCTTGGACTATGGGTCCATGTAGTAGCTAGATGGTTGTATCTCCTTGAAGGGAATATGCCCTGAGAGGCAATAATAAAGTGTTTATTATGTGTATTCCAAGTATATGATACATGTTTATTTTGCATGCTATAATTGTACTAATACGGAAACATTAATACATGTGTGTTTAATAAACAAACAGAAAGTTCCTAGTTATGCCTCTCTCATAAACTAGCTCGTTGATTAACAAGATGATCAAGGTTTACTGATCATGGACATTAGATGTTGTTAATAACGGGATCACAACATTAGTTTAATGGTGTGATGTACATTCATCCAAAGTACAGCATTACGATCAAAGTCATTGAGTTTATATTGCTATAACAACTTACGAACTGATCCTAATCCTTAGACCATGAGATCATGTCAATCACTAACACCAGAAGAGTTTCTTGATAACATCAAACGTCACACCGTAACAGGGTGATTATAAATATGGGTTCAGAACTAATAAAGTGTTATGTTGAGGCCCATGGATCGAGAGTGGAATTTGTTCATCCCGATGACGGATAGATATACTATGGGCCCTCTTGGTGATATTACATTGGTTAGTTTGCAAGCAAGTGATTCGATCACTAGAATGTTATATCACGGGAACGAGAAAAGAGTGCATGTTAGTAACGAGATAAAACTAGGTACGGAGATACCGATGATCAAATCTCGGACATGTAATATATCGCGGAAACAAAGGGATTAAGATACTAGCGTAAAAGGTTCCGACGATCACAGGAAAGTCATCGTTGAATGTGTGGGACCTAGTATGGGTCTCTAGATCCCGCTTCTGATTATTGATCCGAGAGGGGTCTCGATCATGTCCGCATTATTCTAGAACCCCGCAGGTGATACACTTAAGAGACACCTACATCCAATTGGAGCAAAAGTTTCATGCCGGAAAGAATAACAAGCGCAGGAATTTATTTCACTAGATACCGGAACAGGTTTTCGGGTGAAATTGCAGAAAGTGTTTTTGCATGTGAAATAGAATTCTAGAAAGGGGTTATATGTGAATGTTTTTCATTAAAGTAATTGACAAAATTCTGAATAAATAAAAGGAGTTTTATTTAATGAGAGTTTGCATTAAATTTGGTGGAAATTTAATAGCAATTTTGAGTGGGATTTTGAGTGGAGGGAATTGAAAAGGTTTTTGTGAGTGGAGTGTCCACCCGCATGAATGAAGAAGGGGAGGGGGCAGCCCCATGGCCGGCGGCCACCCCCCTTGAGTGCCCCCCTCCTCCTATAAAAGGCAGCGGTCTCCCTCTCTCTCATTCACACCTCCTCGTGAAGGATCTCTCTCCCCCTCAAGAATTTATTCCCCATGGTCTCGGACTAGCGAGATACATGTTCCCGGTGGCTATTCGGCAAGAAAGAGTTGTGCTTATGCTGCATTGCTGGAGCGAGGAGGCGGAGGTTGCTCGGTGCCTCGGACGTGTGTGCGAGCACGGATGCGCTGCTGATTTGCGGCGCTAGGACTTCCTCTCGATCTTGAGATCGGCAAGAGATCGTCTACATCAACCACGAGTTGAACTCGTTAAGCTTTGTCGGTATTCAAGGGTATGTTCTCTATGGATATACATCTGCCTGTTGTTTGTATCTAGTAGATAGATCTTGGTACATAGTTGTTCCCATCATAGGAATTTTTTTTATTTCTATGTTGCGAACCCTACAGTGGTATCAAAGTCAGATGCATAGATACTTTACACGGGTAGTACATATATGAGTATGTGGGCTATGATGATCATGTTGTTGCTTCTTAGTTGTAATTTTGGATATTGGTGGCATAGTGGGATGAAGCGGCCCGGACAAACTTTACATGTCCTCGCACATGAGACCTGTTCCACGCTTGACATGCAACTAGTTTGCATAAGTGGCTAGCGGGTATCTGTCTCTCCTACTATAGTCAATATCTATTTTGCAACGAGTTGTAAACAATTTTGTTATCCTCGTTGTGGTTCATGTTCGTAGGTATGAACGGTTCTATCTTCGAAAGCCCTAAGCCACGCAAAACTTGCAATGGCTAAATTAGAGGCATCTAGTTTAGATTGTTGCTAGGCTAGTGTTATGATATGGTGATGTTGTAAGTAGAAGTATGAGATGATACTCTTACAACACACATAACGTGTAAGTTCCATAGACCTTGGCCTTACACATAAAGGTGTGATAGTGATCATACCACGATGCACATGATAGAGATCATATGCGGGAACCATATCATTTCACTTATAAACATGTGATGTTTGATAGCATCTTTGCTTCTTTGGAGTTTTATTAGCATAATAAGATTATCCCTAAATTAAATATCAAGGTAATAATGTGTTCTTCCTTTAGTATGCACCGATTATGTTTTCGTCGCTCCAAGACATCACGTGATGATCGGGTGTTCTTGGATCCACGACCATATTTCGGGTGCAAGACAGTTACACACGCGAATACTAGGGTTCTTACTTGGCGAGCCTAGCAGTACAGACATGGCCTCGGAACACGGACCGAAAGGTTAAGCATGAGTCATATATTAGATATGATGCCCATTTGACGCTCGCCTTTGAAGCTACACCGACTCACGTGATGATCGGACTTGGTGTAGTGGATTTGGTTCATGTAATCACCAAAAAGACATGAGGGATGTCGTTTTTATTGGGAGTTCAATCATAATGTGGATTAGTTCAACTCAATCTATTATAAACTTAGTCTAAACTTTACAAATTGTGTTGTAGATGGCACCACCTGCTTTTAATTTCAATGTGTTCATGGAGAAAGAGAAACTTGCAACGAACGGTAGCAACTTTACCGAATGGGCCATGAATTTGAGGATTCTCCTCTCTGCTGCACAAAAGCAATATGTGCTAGAAGGTCCGCTAGGCCCGCCACCTTTTGAGGATGCCCCTAACGAGGAGAAGAATGTCTATCAGACTCGTCAGGAGGACCACAACTTAGTTCATTGTGGCATATTGTATGGGCTAGAGCCAGAACTTCGAAAGCGTTTCAAAAACGGCAATGCATTTGATACAATGGGTGAGTTGAAAATGATTTTCGACACACATGCTGCTGTAGAGAGCTACAATGCTTCAGAAAAGTTCTTTAGCTGCATGATGGAAGTGCACAACTTCGTTAGTAAGCATGTACTCAAGATGTCGGGTTACGTCGATAAGCTTGTGTCCTTGGGAATATCGATTCCCATTGACTTAGGCATCCATCGTGTTCTGCAGTCTCTGCCACCTAGCTATAAGAGCTTTGTGATGAACTATAATATGCAAGGCATGAAGAATTCTCTCCCCGAGCTTTTGTCAATGCTTAAAACTGCATAAGTGGAGATCAGGAAGGAACATCAAGTGTTGATGATCAATAAGAACACTGGTTTCAAGAAAGACAAGAAAGGGAAATGGAAGGGAAGTAAGGGCGGCAAGCCGGTTGCCATGCCTAAAAAGAAACCCCGAGTTGGCCCTAAGTCTGATACCGAGTGCTACTATTGTAAAGGGACTGGCCACTAGAATCGCAACTGCCCCAAATGTTGGGGATATGCTATATGGGTATCCTAATAGAATGTCTCTTATCTGGATAACCCGGGTGGCCCACAGTTGGTAGCATGGCCCATGGCCTGCTGGGCAGCCTAGTTAGATGGATCCAGAAGGGAGGCCCATGCCGGATAAATGAAGGCTACGGTTGGAGTCACCGACGTACCCGAAGCCTTGGAGTGTAAGATACACAAGACTAGTAATAGACGGTGTAGGACTCTGTAACCTGTCTGGCTAGGACTTTTCCCTGTAACCCTAGGACCTAGCGACTATATAAGTTGGGCCTATGGGATCCTTTAGGGCACATTCATAAACAATCTCAGACAACCTCGCACAACGAACCAATCCTTGTAACTCGGCGTATTGCCCTTACAGTGATTTATAGCAGGAGTAGGATTCCGCCACCGTTGTGGGATCTGAACCTGGGTTAGCTGTGTTACCTCGTACCCGTCAACCGTCCTCCTTACCCCACGTCTCTAAACACGCACTGTGAGGACCCCTCCATGGCGTACTCGTTGGAAATACCACGACAGTTGGCGCCCACCGTGGGGCAAGAGGCGCTTCAGGCTCTTCAGCGGGCGAGGACCAAGATCTTCACGGGAATTGGCGAAACCATGGCCATCGGTCATGTTCTATTCTCCGGCAACGTTCTGATCGTCCCTCCCGACGAGTTCTGGATCCCGGAGAAGACGAACCCTACGTGGTGTTCGATCGTTCCTATCGGAGACATCGACCTCTTCACGGGCGAAACCGACTCGGGCACTAGTTCCCTGGGAGTCGGAGGAGCATCAAGGCCCACACGGACCGCCTACGGGCAGGATACGTTCGCGGAAGGATCGATGTCGGATCTCTCTTCAGAGTTTTCCGACAAAGATCGGAAAAATCCAAGACCCACCCAAACCGCCCCTGTGCAGGATATAAAGGTGGAAGATCACTGCAAGTCCGCTGGCTTCGCCCGTGCGTCTGGACAGCAGAGATCCAAGTTCTTCGGCGTGGTTACCATCTTTGATCTGGCGCGTTGCATTCAGGGAGAGGGCGAAAACCCCCGCGATTACCTAGCCAGGTGGCTCCGCATACGAGCCGATCAGGCCCACTACCCCAATGATGATGCTATGTATCACTTTGTGGAAGGACTGGACCATGGCACGCTTCTCCGACATTCTCTAAGATGGCAGCAGGCGTCAGGACGCCTTACCTTCGAAGGCATGGTGAACACCATAAACAACTACGCGGAGGCTGAAGCGGCAGCTCAGACAGCGCTTGCGCTTATTGACGGAGCCCCTCTGATTCAGCCACCGCCACCACCCCCTCCGGCCGCCATCGTCGTAGCTGCACCGCCACCTCCAGTCATCGTCGCTGCTGTTGCACCTCCACCGCCCGTCATCGAGGAAGTCCTGGCACCCTCCGACTCTGTTATTGATGCGCTTTATGCTGACTTTAGTGCAGATTTAGAGGAGATAGATTTCAGTCCAGAGGAACTAGACTCCGCTATGCAGGAGATGGAGGAGGAGTACACGTGCAACGAGCAAGGCAACAACGCCATCACGTCTCGAGAGGTGTTTGTCACAATTGGGACGGCGATGGATGAAGATCAACCCGGACGAGCTCCTCCTACAATGCTGGAAAAGGGGAAGGGGCCACTTATTGCTGCTGACGATGATCCCGCAAAGGTCAGGCCTCTTCCGCCTAACCCAGTGCAATAGCCGCAGGAACTCGGCACCGGCCCGAGCAACAACAACACCGCAAACTTGCCGCCTCCGGCATCTACGTCTGCTGCTTCCCAAGTTACTCCAGCTGATAGAGTGATGTACGGCAATCTCCTCGTTGAGCCACTGACCGTAGCTCATATCCGGAACATGACTCAGCTGGAGGAAGCGCAGGCCATCGCGGAGCAAGGCGCTAAGCTAGATCGAGATCTGGTCAACGCGCAAAAGTCCATAGAGAAAGCTAGAGTGATGGAGGCCGAATACAAGACTCTGCTGCAGCAGCATAAGGCCAAGAAAGCTCCATCTCGCGTCATCAACGATCCTAGTGTAGGGCAAAACCTAGGATGGGCTCCCTCGAAGCCGGCACAGGCCAAGCCATACATTTACAGTGAAGGCAAACAGGTGATGCCCACCCCTCTCCTTAACCCCACCGTCACCAAGACCCTTCTGGAGCAGGATAGATCGCCCGAGGCAGTGGAACAGGTATATGACCTAGTGGCCAAGGAGGTGAAGCAGCAGGAAAAGGCCACCTCTCAGAGGCTTGAGTATGACCCAGCGCTCTGCCAGTCTAGCCAATATAAGCCGCCAAGGGACAGATCTCCTCTTGATGTCGGGTCCCAGACGGGTTCATCAGAACAAAGACGGAGGGATGCGCGCAACACGAAGGATGCTATCCCCATATCCTCCAACCACGGAGAAAAGGCCCGACCTCGTCGCCCATCGCCACCGCCCTGATCCCCCCGACATTGCGAAGATCCCAAGGCTCACCATCGTACGGATATGCCCCCGCCAAAGCAGTGCGGCATCGTCATCCGCGACAACGCGGAGCAGACCCGTCATGTAGGAGGCGCAACCAAGGACACAAGAGCAGGTCGCGCCATGACCCTCCGCGTACGATAAGCAACCGTGACAGGCGCGAGGCTTCGCAGGAGGCTAACAGCAAGAAGGCTAACCCACCGCCACCTCTGCCTCCGTCACCACCTAGCAGTCACCATGGCGGAGGAGGCCCGCGTCGTTCACGCATCCCATCCCTTGTTGACAAGAATAAGAAGAACCCGGAGCCATACGACACACGTTCGTGGATCGATAAGATCCACGAGGCCCGGGAAGGACCATACCTGGGACCACGTTGCTTTGGACCTGCAATACGGTCCGCAACTTACCCCAAGGGTTTCCGGATTGACAAGACCATCAAGCCCTATGATGGCACCGCCAAGCCAGCCACTTGGTTGCAGGACTACAGCGAGGCGGTGGAGATTGCCGGAGGCAACCCCAACGTCGCCGTCAAGTACCTCCCATTAATGTTCGCGGGCACGGCCCGTCAATCGATCGACGACTTGCCGGATAAATCCATCTGCAATTGGACATGAAAGAAGCGTTCACCAAGAACTTTGAGGGTACATACAAGCGTCCCTATACTGTTGGCGATCTACAGCGGTGCGTGCAAGAGAAAGACGAGACATCTCGCGCCTACCTCTCTCGCTGGCCGGACATGAAGAATTCCTGCGCAGGAGTGCACGCTCAGATCACCATGGACGCCTTCATCGATGTGTTGGAAAGGGGAACGTTGCTCCGACATAAGCTGAAGCGCTTGCAGGACAACCACTAGCTTGACTTGAACCAGATGATTCAGTTGGCTAGTGAGTTCGCAGCTGCCGACGATGATGCTCGTGGCTCCTTGCCGGCAATGGCCGTTCCAACTCAAGCTCGGAGGAATAGCAGTACAAAGCAGAAAACCGCTCCAGAAGAAAAGCAATCTACCGACATGGTCGCTATGACTTTCGTAGGACGAGGTGATGGCGGACAACGTGGCTGAGGACGGGGAGCTGGTCGTGGGCAGCAACGAGGAAGTGAAACTACCTCGGCGCCGCTCCGCGTTCCCCAAACCTACGAGGAGTACCGCGATATTCCTTGCCTCGTACACCTCGATGTCAACGGCAAGACCACCCTTACCAATCGACACTGCAAGTTTGTCAATGACCTCAAGGAAGACCCGAAGTCCGGCTACAAGCAAAGTCGGAAGAACAGACCGCGAGGCAAGGGCAAGGGGAAGAAGAAGGAGGAGGAGTCCAAGGATTCAAGTGACATGGACGAGGACGTTGACCCCAAGCACGCCGCCAAGAGCGACGACAAGGGCAATAACCCCTTCGTGAAGAAGGCACCAGTCTACCACACTTTCCTTGGCACCCCCACTATCCGACAACAGAAGACCTCTCTGAGGATCCTGATGGCTACTCTGCCCCCAGTTCCCCAGTATCTGCGCTGGTCGGAGGTTCCAATTACTTGGGACAGGACAGACCACCCAGACCTTATCCCTACAGAGAACTAGTACGCCATGGTCATCAACCCCTTGATTGATGGCGTGGAGTTCACCAAGTGTATGGTGGATAGTGGAAGCAGCATCAACATCATGTACCTGGATACACTACAGAAGATGAACTTGACGGAGGCAAACCTAAGGCGGACCAACACCATCTTCCACGGCGTAGCTCCTGGGCGGAGGCTCGGTCCCTTGGGTGCATTACACTTCAGGTTGCCTTTGGCGATGTTAATAATTACCGCCAAGAGCACATGACCTTTGAGGTGGTCCCCTTCAAGAGCGTGTACCACGTCATATTCGGACGCGACATATTCCTCACGTTCATGGCCAAGCCATGCTTCGTCTACAATAAACTCAAGATACCCGGACCAAACGGTGCCATCACCGTATCCGGAAGCTTTACGAAGGCAAGGGACTGCGAGATTAACGAAGCAGTCGTCACGGAAGCTTTCCTCTATAGCGAAGAATTCAAAGAGATCCAGAGCAAGGTCGATGACTCAGAGATGCCCGCATCGAAGAAGCATATCTCCGACTCCGCTCCTGCATTCAAGGCCGCCATCGAGACCAAGTCAGTGGAACTTGTGGTAGGCGATGCCTCCAAGGTCATCGCCATTGGGACGAACCTGGATCCCAAATAGGAAAGCACGCTCGTCGAGTTCCTCCGTGAGAACAGGGACATCTTTGCCTGGCAACCTGCCAACATGGAAGGTGTACCTAGGGAACTTGCCGAGCACAGCTTAAACATTGATCCAAAATCCAAACCAGTGGAACAACCTCTACGACGCTTTGGAGATGAGAAGAGACGCGCCATTGGCAAAGAGATAGCTAGGTTACTTAAGGCTAGATTTATCCGAGAAGTCCTTCACACCCAATGGGTGGCCAATCCTGTACTTGTCCCGAAAAAGGGAACCAATGAATTAAGAATGTGCGTTGATTACACCGTCTTGAACAGAGCATGTCCTAAAGATCCGTTTGCTTTGCCTCGCATTGACCAAGTCATTGACTCGACGGCTGGCTCGTAACTTTTGTGTTTTCTCGATGGATACTCACGATACCACCAGATCAAGATGAGGAAGTCGGACCAATTGACCACTTCGTTCACTACCCCATACGACACGTTTTGCTATGTTACGATGCCCTTTGGGATGAAAAACGCAGGTGCTACATACCAGCGGACAATGCAACGTTGCCTTCACGACCAAATTGGTCGGAACATTCATGCCTATGTGGACAATATCGCGGTGATGTCTAAAAAGTCAAATGACTTAATCTCCGACTTGAAAGAAACCTTTGATAATATCCGGAAATACAACATGATTCTTAACCCTAAGAAGTGCGTCTTCGGGGTTCCAGCCGGCAAATTGTTGGGTTTCATCGTTTCCCAGTGCGGAATCGAGGTTAACCCAGAGAAAATCAAGGCCATATTAAACATAAACACTCCTACATGCCCAAAGTACATTTAACGACTAACAGGTTGTGTTGTAGCAGTTAGTCGGTTCGTCAGCCGACTTGGAGAGAAGGCTCTGCCGCTGTACAAGTTGCTGAAGAAGGCAGACAAATTCACGTGGACGGACGAAGCAGATGCAACATTGAAGCAGCTCAAGGAGATTCTTTCCTCAGTGCCCATCCATGCAGCGCCCGAGCCTGGCGAGCCCCTGTTAATCTACATGGCAGCAACCAACCGGGTAATCAGCATCGTCGTCGTGGTAGAGCGGAAGGAACCAGGCTATGAGCACGGAGTTCAACGACCAGTTTACTATGTGAGCGAGGTCTTGACAGAGTCCAAGCAGCGTTACCCGCACTACCAGAAGATAGCTTATGGAGTATTCCTTGCTTCTCGGAAGCTGAGGCACTGTAACATCCCAAAAATACTAAACTTGGATCATCAAACTCTAATCCTCACATTTAGGGTTAACAAAAACTTTTCTAAATAAAATTATGAATGCATGCATATGTGTATGCATTGATTTTGAATTCTTTTAAACCCACCTTGATTGTTTGTTTCATTGCTTGTAAAATGTTTCTTAGGTGAAATAAACATCATCTAAAACATTTCCCACACTTTTCCTAAAGACAAGTAAATCAAAACACATATATGAAGTGAATGGTCATTTTGGCCAATTTAACTCCCATGCCTACTTTGGCTATCTCAAACTTTCAAAACCTAACAGAAACTTTTCTGGATCTTTGCACCCCTTGAATGTACTCATAACAAGGTATCAAGGCCCACTTTGTGATCATCCATAAACTTTCAAATGCATAGATTAAATGACAATTCAAAATTGAATCTTTATCATATGGGAAGATCCCACTTTTTCAAAAACCACTCAAACAAGCTCAACTTTCAAAACCCAAGCATCTGCAGACTCACCAGCACCAATCTAGCAAACCCACCAAAATTCATTTCAAAATTCAAAACTTGATTTCATGCGGCCATTTCATCAAACAGGTTGCAGACACAAATCAAACAAACATCAAACACTATAGTGTGCAGTAAAATTGGCCTAACTTGTTCCCTAGTTAGCTCACACACAGCTCAGTAGATCATCTATGAAATTTAACTAAGGACTAGCACCCCTGTGAGCTTGCCATTGCCATCAATGGTGAACAGCCGAAGCCAACCTTGCCACCCCATTGTGGACAGCAGGCTAGAGGAATAACTAGCCGTACCAACCTTGTCTGGGAGGCAGCCCACCGTCCACCGCCACTACCTGTCCCAGCCGCGAGCGTTGCCAAGCCCTGGACCACACGCATAAGCCGCGCCCAGACCATGCCGAGCATGCGCTAGAGCGCCACCCTCGACCAGCGTCCACAGACCGCGCATCGCCCTCACCGCGTGCACACACGATCACCACCGACCCAGGAGACCGCCAGACATCCCCGTTTGCCGCCCCGTGCCATACATCCACCGCCCGCCGTCGAAGACGCCGCCTCTTCCGCGCAGAGCACCGCCCGTTCCAGACCAAGCCGCACCGCCCCATGCCTCGAGACCATGTCGTTGAGCATCGCCAGGAGACACCGCACCTTCCCCTACCCTTGCCCATGCCTTTAGCCGCCTGTAACCTCGCCCCCGACGAGCTCACCGTGCGCCCCGACGGTCCCCTCGCTCGAATATAAATAGAGGCCACCCCCGCACGATTTCTTCACACCATCTCACTCCCCTCTCCTCACTGACCGTGCCACACCGTTCTCAGAGCAAGGCGAGCACCACCTCGCCGGAATTTCACCGGAGCTCGCTGCCTCTGGAGAAGAAGGGAGCCAGCGATTGGAGCCGCCCCAGGAGCTGCCGCGACCACCCCTGAGTTCGCCGTCATCGACTTCGTCGTTCGCCCGCCTCGCCGACCCTCGCCCGTACCCCGGTTAGCCCCCAGCACCCCTCACTGGCCGCGCTAGGTTTCGTTCTCGCCGGAGTTGTCTCGCGTCGACGATGACCCCTAACCGTTGGATTAGAACTAGATCGAACGATCCACGTTGCCCCATACCGCTTCGCCCAGCCCCGTGTCACTGACGAGTGGGGACACAAACTTAAGCATCCCGCGGGAGCACTGCGCTTAGCAGGCCGGCCCAGTACTTTTTCCCGCGTAGCCCAGCGATTCAAATTAAACCTTTTTCTTTTTAAATTCAAACACACTTCTGTACCCAACTTCAAAAATCAACCTAGATCGATTCAGTGCACCAAATTGGATGAAACCAATTTTGCTGGAAAGGTCTGTGAATGCTGAATCCAAGCCCATTGGATTCAAGTAATTTGGATCTGTAGATCACCCATAGTAAAAATAACAAGGCAAAAGCTTTTCTGCATTCAAACATTTTTCAAATTTAAACCATGAAAGCTTTTGAGTTGATTCCAACTCTCAAAAATCACATTTAACCATACCTTTCAGAATATATAAAAATATATAGGTTTACTTACAGAAATAATGTTCAAGTAATAAAAGAATGCTACATAAGCATTTCTAGCCACTTTAATTAATTAAAATAAAAGGGTAAAACCTTATTAAATTGTGACACCACTTTAAATCACATTCCCATGGACTACAATATGTGGTGATGACATGTGTCAACATGATCCCATATTTGGTTTGGAGAATATTAAATCTTAAGTAGTTTTTCAATGAGTAGAAATTACTTTTCTAAAAATAAAAAGAATCAAATCAAGCCTTAACCTTGTAAGGTTAGAGATGATGTTAGATCATCTATAAGACCCTTGTGTGTGATGATTGCAAGTAGTTAAGTATTGTTTGGTGATTGTGTACCTCGTATTTATTCATAGACGCTAGTACCGACCAAGGCTACGAGGAGGAAGGAGGATACTACGAAGAAGAAGCCGAGGAGAACTTCAACCACTGATCTACACAAGGCAAGCTAAAACTTGCAAGACAATCTACTTTAGCAAGCCAAATACTACTAGTGAATGTGCAAGCTGATAATATACCTATGCAAGCTAACCCTTGCAAGATTACCCATTTGATAAACCAATCCTAGTTTTATGTGCAAGCTTCTCACTTTATTTCTTTATCAAAGCTTACTTAGAGTTTACTTAAGTGACTGGTAGATTTTGGAAAGATGCTGAAGGTTGCATAAAGAGCATAAAATTTGGCCTAAGCTAGAAACCTTGATATCAGCCTAAGATATAAGGTTGGACTTAGTGAAACTCCACTAGTTACCACCCCTCATTAGTACTACCCCCACCTGTAGATGCTAGTGCTAAGCATAAAACTTGATCAACTTTTAGATGGGAATACTTGGTGGAAAAATGGTTAAGAAAACCTTGGAATGATGGATCATTCTATTGAAATGTTTTGGACATGTGTTTCCAAACACTTGATGATTTTGGTGATGAAAATGTTGAGGCATGAGCCTTAGCCCTTTATAAAACCGATGGTTGTCTGGATGCGATACCATTCCAATTTTTGCGTACAACCACAATACCCAAATATTGGGTAGGGCTTGACTGGAAACTTATATACCTTAGTATTAGTTCCCTCACGGCCAAGGTCTGAGCTGAGGCTACCTTGTGAAGATTGTCCACCTGTGCAGTACCCAAGATGACAGCTGGTCATGGTTGGGAGGCCAAACTCACAGGAGAGGTGCTTATACTAGGGCGTGTAATTGAAAGGTTAGGATTAATTATCCGCATACTGAGTATGGTGAGTTCAGGATTTGCTCCTGACGGATGTATCGAATGTTGTGGTGAAAGTGTACAATCTCTGCAGAGTGTCAAACTATTCGAATAGCCGCGTCCACGGTTATGGATAGTTGGAGTGGCCATACTGTTCCCCCGTCAGAATTTTCAAAATGACTTGTGAAATAAATTGAGACTTTGACTTGACCACAACAGAGTTGTGACTTGAAATACAAGATCCCACGTAGGAGTTATAAAATTATGACTAGCTTCAGAACCTAGTAGAGATAAATCTGGCTTTTGCAAAACAACCCTAGAGCCTAGTGTCCTATTATCTAGAAACCCCCTTTACTTGTTAGTATTAGTTTGCGAGTACTTAAAGAGTACTCATGGCTTTGTCCCTGGCTATTCCCATGGCCAGACTATGAAGAGGAGTACCTGGAAGATGGACTCCAGGAAGGTTACGACAACTAGGATCATCTCCCATCGTCAGCATTGCCTGTGACCCCGAAGATGGAGCTTCGCCTACGCTACCGTTATTATTACGTATTCTGCTGCTTGATGTTGTATTAAGAACTGGATCATGAGATCCCTATTGTTGTAAGAACTTATGTATCGTTTGTAATGGATGAAGTACTATGGTATCCAATTCTGTTATGTCTCGCAAAAATGGTAATCCTGGGATTGCGATGTATGGCATAACAGGCATCTAGGATTGAAAAATCCGGGTGTTGACAAGTTGGTATCAGATCCATCCTGACCATAGGAGACCCTAGTTAGATTGGACGTTGAACCAGAAACTTAGTTTCAAAACCAAAGAAAACAAATATTTATGAAAACTTATTCTCATTCTTACCTCTTTAATTCTTTCATAAAACTTCATGTTCCTCAAAAACTCTTGCAAAATAGATAAAATTTTGACACACTTGATCACTCTGCTAAGCTACTCATCCTCGATTTTTTTAGATGGACGTGAAGTACAACAAGTTTTACCAACTTGGGAACGGTGGAGACCTTATCTTTGAGAGGGATCTGGATCAGCTCTCGGAACTTCTGGAGCGTCCGCACCCCGAGTTCTCCGGAGCTCAGCTCAATGATCAAGGAGGAGAAGATCTGCAGTGGCTAATTGTTGCAAGTCTCCGAGGAAAGATTGAACCTCCCACTGCAGAGGGAATTCAGTTTACCTTGAGGGAAAACAACTGGCTCGATGGACTTACCAGAGCAATGCAGGAAGCTCTTTCCCGTCTGTGTGGGCAGAGCATCAATCAGATCAAGGGGTACTCGCTTTGAGTTTTGCCCAAGGCGTGATGCAAATGGACAACCATTGGAAGCCCCATATCACCCCGAGCTGAAGACTCAATTGGACCACCTTAGCTTCATGACGTATGATCGTCAGCAGGAATTGGACAACTCCGTGACTATTGCAACCACAAGTCTGCCATCATCAAGACGAAGGACCAGACCATCGCCATGCTAGCAAAGGATCGCAAGTCTCGCCACCGTCAGCTCGACTAAAAGGAGCGCATTATTGCCCGTCTTCGCCATCGCATCTCATCTCTGGAGGAGACCATCCACGAGAGAGACATGCAGTTAGAGGAAAGGGAGAATGCCGAAGAGGATCTTCGTGGAGACCCTTCTCCTATCTCAGCGATGACGATGATTTTCTGGAGGATTAGGCCATGGACTTCTTCATTGATGAGGATGATTTCGCCTTCATCGATGATGATGAAGATGATGAAGCCATAGATTTCGAGGAGTAGTAGCACTTGAGCACTAGCGTAGTGAGTAGTAGTTGGTCCCACTGTATCGTAGATTCCAGAATGGTTCTTAAAACCATCTGTTTTTCCTTGCTGTGGTGTGCGTTGTATCGAGTGAATGAATGAATGAAAAAGCAAGTTGCTAGAAAAATCTGAATCAAACATTTAACACTTTTCAAAGACCCAAAACCTTAGAAATTTCCCTCTTTTCTCATGATCTATATCAATCTTCAGATGCCACGTGGAGGAAGTGGTTCAGCCCCGGACCCGACGTTGCAGATCCTGCAAATGTTGACTTCTGACTGCGAAGCTGAAAGAGCGGAACGTCAAGCCAACCTCGCCACTCTGCAACAGATAGCCCAGCTAGCCCACAACAACCAAGGCCATGGAAATCAGGACAACCACGGATCTAAGCTCAAGAATTTCCAGAATACCAACCCACCCATTTTCACCAAGTCAGAAGAACCCCTAGATGCTGATGATTGGCTGCAAACCATGGAAAACAACCTAGAAGTCGCCGGAGTGGAAGCCAACGAGAAAGTCCTGTTCGCCACCCATTATCTAGCCGGAGATGCCAGGGCATGGTGGAACAGCGTTCGCGCCATGACCGGAGGCCAAATGATGACCTGGGAGGAATTCAAGGTCAAGTTCAGCAGAACCCATGTGCCACCAGGTTTGATCAAGAGAATGAGAGACGAGTTCAGAGAGTTGAAGCAAGGAAGGATGACTGTAGTGGAATACCGTGACAAATTTTTGTCATTAGCTAGGTATGCCCCGGACGAGATAGACACCTAAGCCAAGAAGAAAGAAAGATTCCTGAATGGTCTGCATGACGAGATGCAGACTGTGTTAGTCAATATCCCCTTTGTTGATATTGAAGCCCTTGTCGACTCTGCTATCCAGATGGAAGGAAAGATCAACCAGGCGAATGAGAACCGCAAGCGTCGCATGATGCATCAACCAGGAACCCATCAGACCCCAAAGTATCGCCCCAACCCATCTCCAGGATTTGCCCCAAGAACCAACAGACCCCCTATGACCTGTCCGACCTACCCCAACCGTGGAAACCCTAGACCCGGAGGAAATCACAACAACCCCGTCAACTCTAGCAATTTCACCCGTGCCCCACCCAAGTTCAACACCAACAATGCTACCGCCAACCCCAACATTGCCCCGAGGACTGGAAGCAATGTTGTGCCTGTCGCAGCCAAGGACAAGTCACAAATGACCTGTTATGACTGTGGAAATAAAGGCCACTATTCCAACGAGTGCCCCAACAAGAAGAATGCTACATCCCCCAACGCCAATGTCCTAGCTCAGCAGCAGCGTCGTGTCCAGCCAGGGAGAAGATTTGCCCCAGGGAATTCACTCAACCGCAATGGCCGTCTTTTTCTCATGCATGCTGAAGAAGCTCAGGAAGCGCCAGACGTCGTGCTGGGTATGTTTTCTGTTAATTCAGTACTTGCAAGAGTGTTGTTTGACTCTGGTGCATCGCATTCATTTGTCACCGAAGAATTTGCCTGCACTAGTAAAATTCAACCCACCAAATTGAAGCATGTGATGATTGTACAAATTCCCGGATCAACCACCAAGGCTAGGCAAATTTGCAAGGCTGTCCCTATCCGAATCCATGGCATAGATTTTTATGCTAACCTAATAGTACTCGGAACTAAAGGTTTGGAAGTAGTACTAGGAATGGATTGGATGTCCAAACATAAAGGATTGATTGACTGTGCCAAGAAGGCCATCACCATGACCAGTACAGCCGGAATATCAGTCGATCATATATCTGAAACCTTACCTCGCCAATTCAAGTGTAACAAGAGTATAGCCCAACCTACCATTGACCAAGTCCGGATAGTCTGCGAATACCCCGATGTATTTCCAGATGTTTTGCCTGGTATGCCCCCAGATCGGGATATCGAGTTTATCATCAAACTAATCCCCGGAACAGGACCCGTAGCCCAGAGACCCTATAGTATGAACCCGTCAGAACTAGAAGAACTGAAGAAGCAACTGGATTCCATGCTGGAAATCGGATTGATTCAACCAAGTGCGTCACCATGGAGATCACCTGTATTGTTTGTGGACAAGAAGGATGGAGGTAACCGTTTGTGTACGGATTATCGGAATTTGAATGATGTCACCATCAAGAACAAGTACCCCTTGCCTAAGATAGAAGATTTGTTTGATCAGTTGACCGGTGCCAAAGTGTTTTCTAAGATTAATCTTAGGACTGGCTATCATCAACTAAAAATTCGTGCAGAGGATATTCCAAAGACTACCTTTACCACCAGATATGGATTGTATGAGTATACAGTCATGTCTTTCGGATTAACCAATGCCCCCGCTTATTTCATGAACCTCATGAATAAGATTTTTATGGACTTCCTGGATAAGTTTGTCGTTGTTTTCATCGATGACATTCTGATTTATTCCAAATCAGAAGAAGAACATGAGCTACACCTAAGGACCATTCTTGGAACCCTTAGAGAGCATCAGTTGTATGCAAAGTTTAGCAAATGTGAATTCTGGTTACAGGAAGTAGGATTCCTCGGTCACATTGTATCAGCCGGAGGAATTGCTGTTGACCTTGCCAAAGTGAAAGATGTAGAAGATTGGCAAGCCCCAACCACTCAAACCCAAGTTCGTGCTTTTCTCGGATTGGCGGGATATTACCGCAAATTTGTAGAAGGATTCTCTAGTATCGCCAGACCCATGACCCAATTGCTGAAGAAGGACAAGAAGTTTGAATGGACCGACAAATGTGAAGCAAGTTTTCAAGAACTCAAAAGGAGATTGATTTCAGCCCCAATCTTGATCAAGCCGGATATCACGAAGCCCTTCGATGTGTATTGTGACGCATCCAAGATTGGTCTCGGATGTGTGCTAATGCAAGAAGGCAAAGTTATATCTTATCTATCGCGACAATTGAAGCAACATGAACAAAATTACCCAACCCATGACCTCGAACTCGCAGCCGTAGTTCTAGCCCTGAAGACATGGAGACATTACCTGATGGGAAACCGTTGTGAGATTTATTCGGATCACAAGAGCCTAAAGTATATATTCACTCAGAAGGAGCTGAATATGAGGCAGAGAAGATGGATTGAGCTAATCAAGCATTACGACCTGGACATTCACTATCACCCTGGTAAAGCCAACGTGGTAGCCGATGCCCTTAGCAGATTGCCGTGCCGCTTGAACTCCATGATTTTGAAGGAGCAACCAAGTTTGCACAAAGAGATGGAAGATTTTCAAATGGAGTTAGTAAGTTAAGGATTTTTGGCTAGCATAGAACTTCAGCCCACTTTGATCAGTCATATTAAAGAGGCGCAAAAGGGAAATGCCAGTATCGACGGAATCAAGCGTCGTATCGGTACAGGCGAAGTACCCGGATTCACCGAGGACGAAGAAGGAGTTTTGTGGTACAAAGGACGCCTTTGTGTACCATCAGATTATGAGTTAAAAGAAGTTATCTTGAAGGAGGCTCATGATTCTCTTTATTCTATCCATCCCGGAGGAACTAAGATGTATCAAGATTTGAAAGAGCAATTTTGGTGGCATAAGATGAAGAGAGAAATCGGAAGCTATATCGCCAAGTGTGATATATGTCAGCGAGTCAAGGCCGGACATCAAAGACCCGCTGGATTGTTGCAACCTTTGCAAATTTCGGAATGGAAATGGGATTCTGTAGGAATGGACTTTATCACTGGACTACCTACTTCTAGTAGGGGAAATAACTCTATTTGGGTCATAGTGGACAGATTGTCCAAAGTTGCCCATTTCTTGCCCGTCAAAACCACCTATCAGAGTTCGAAGCTAGCAGAGTTGTACATCGCTAGAATTGTTAGTTTGCATGGAGTCCCCAAGAACATCGTATCGGATCGAGGAACTCAGTTTACCTCAAGATTCTGGAAGAAAGTCCAAGAAGGTTTAGGAACCCGCCTAGATTTCAGTACCGCGTATCACCCTCAGACCGATGGACAAACGGAGCGAGTAAATCAAATACTCAAAGATATGCTGAGAGCATGTGTGTTAGAATATGGATCCAAATGGGAAGACTGTCTGCCGTTTGCAGAATTTTCATACAACAACAGTTATCAAGCCAGTTTGCAAATGGCCCCATTTGAATTTATGTACGGAAGGAAGTGTCGCACTCCCTTGAACTGGTCAGAAGTAGGAGAAAGTCAGATTTTCGGACCCGACATCCTACGAGAAGCATAAGAGAAGGTTCACAAGATTCGTGAGCACCTCAAGACAGCCCAATCCCGACAGAAGAGTTACGCCGACAAGAGACGTAGAGACCTCGCCTTCAACATAGGAGATTTTGTTTATCTGAAAGTGTCGCCATTGAAGGGAATGCAGCGTTTCCTACTCAAGGGAAAGTTAGCCCCCAGATATATCGGACCTTTCAAAATTCTGAACCGTCGAGGAGATGTATCGTATCAATTGGAACTACCAGAAGAGATGTCAGTTGTGCACAATGTGTTCCATATATCGTTACTTCGCAAGTGTCTCGAAGTCCCCGAGAAGACCGAAGTGTTCAAGAATATCGATCACCGGACCATAGAGATCAACGATGACCTAACCTATCCCGAAGTACCCATCCGTATTTGGGAAGAAGCCTTTCAAACTACCCGAACCCGAAGCATCAAGTTTCACAAGATTCAGTGGAGCAACCACACAGAAGACCAAGCTACCTGGGAGCGCGAAGATCACATCACGACGGAGTTTCCAGATCTCTTCAAATCCTAGGTAATCTTTTCGTCCTTTTCAAATCTCGGGACGAGATTTTGTTTAAGGGGGGAAGGTTTGTAACATCCCAAAAATACTAAACTTGGATCATCAAATTCTAATCCTCACATTTAGGGTTAACAAAAACTTTTCTAAATAAAATTATGAAGGCATGCATATGTGTATGCATTGATTTTGAATTCTTTTAAACCCACCTTGTTTGTTTGTTTGTTTCATTGCTTGTAAAATGTTTGTTAGGTGAAATAAACATCATCTAAAACTTTTCCCACACTTTTCCTAAAGACAAGTAAATAAAAACACATATATGAAGTGAATGGTCATTTTGGCCAATTTAACTCCCATGCCTACTTTGGCTGTCTCAAACTTTCAAAACCTAACAGAAACTTTTCTGGATCTTTGCACCCCTTGAATGTACTCATAACAAGGTATCAAGTCCCACTTTGTGATCATCCAGAAACTTTCAAGTGCATAGTTTAAATGACAATTCAAAATTGAATCTTTATCATATGGGAAGATCCCACTTTTTCAAAAACCACTCAAACAAGCTCAACTTTCAAAACCCAAGCATCTGCAGACTCACCAGCACCAATCTAGCAAACCCACCAAAATTCATTTCAAAATTCAAAACTTGATTTCATGCGGCCATTTCATCAAACAGGTTGCAGACACAAATCAAACAAACATCAAACACTATAGTGTGCAGTAAAATTGGCCTAACTTGTTCCCTAGTTAGCTCACACACAGCTCAGTAGATCATCTAGGAAGTTTAACTAAGGACTAGCACCCCTGTGAGCTTGCCATTGCCATCAATGGTGAACAGCCGAAGCCAACCTTGCCACCCCATTGTGGACAGCAGGCTAGAGGAAGAACTAGCCATGTCAACCTTGTCTGGGAGGCAGCCCACCGTCCACCGCCACTACCTGTCCCAGCCGCGAGCGTTGCCAAGCCCTGGACCACGCGCACAAGCCGCGCCCAGACCATTCCAAGCATGCGCCAGAGCGCCACCCTCGACAGCGTCCACAGACCGCGCGCCACCCTCACCGCGTGCACACACGATCACCACCGACCCAGGAGACCGCCAGACATCCCCGTTTGCCGCCCCGTGCCATACAGCCACCGCCCGCCGTCGAAGACGCCGCCTCTGCCGCGCAGAGAACCGCCCGTTCCAGACCAAGCCGCACCGCCCCATGCCTCGAGACCATATCGTTGAGCATCGCCAGGAGACACCGCACCGTCCGCTACCCTTGCCCATGCCTTTAGCCGACTGTAACCTCGCCCCCGACGAGCTCACCGTGCGCCCCGACGGTCCCCTCGCTCGACTATAAATAGAGGCCACCCCCGCATGATTTCTTCACACCATCTCACTCCCCTCTCCTCACTGACCGTGCCACACCGTTCTCAGAGCAAGGCGAGCACCACCTCGCCAGAATTTCACCGGAGCTCGCCGCCTCTAGAGAAGAAGGGAGCCAGCGATTGGAGCTGCCCCAGGAGCTGCCGCGACCACCCCTGAGTTCGCCGTCGTCGACTTCGTCGTTCGCCCGCTTCGCCGACCCTCGCCCGTACCCCGTTGAGCCCCCAGCACCCCTCACTGGCCGCGCTAGGTTTCGTTCACGCCGGAGTTGTCTCGCGTCGACGATGACCCCCAACCGTTGGATTAGAACTAGATCGAACGATCCACGTTGCCCCATACCGCTTCGCCCAGCCCCGTGTCACTGACGAGTGGGGACACCCACTTAAGCAGCCCACGGGAGCACTACGCTTAGCAGGCCGGCCCAGTATTTTTTCCCGCGCAGCCCAGCGATTCAAATTAAAGCTTTTTCTTTTTAAATTCAAACAGACTTCTGTACCCAACTTCAAAAATCAACCCAGATTGATTCAGTGCACCAAATTGGATGAAACCAATTTTGTTGGAAAGGTCTGTGAATGCTGAATCCAATCCCGTTAGATTCAAGTCATTTGGATCTGTCGATCACCAACAGTAAAAATAACAAGGCAGAAGCTTTTCTGCATTCAAACATTTTTCAAATTTAAACCATAAAAGCTTTTGAGTTGATTCCAACTCTCAAAAATCACATTTAACCATACCTTTCACAATATATGAAAATATATAGGTTTACTTACAGAAATAATGTTCAAGTAATAAAAGAATGCTACATAAGCATTTCTAGCCACTTTAATTAATTAAAATAAAAGGGTAAAACCTTATTAAATTGTGACACCACTTTAAATCACATTCACATGGAATACAATATGTGGTGATGACATGTGTCAACATGATCCCATATTTGGTTTGGAGAATATTAAATATTAAGTAGTTTTTCAATGAGTAGAAATTACTTTTCTAAAAATAAAAAGAATCAAATCAAGCCTTAACCTTGTAAGGTTAGAGATGATGTTAGATCATCTATAAGACCCTTGTGTGTGATGATTGCAAGTAGTTAAGTATTGTTTGGTGATTGTGTACCTCGTATTTATTCATAGACGCTAGTACCGACCAAGGCTACGAGGAGGAAGGAGGATACTATGAAGAAGAAGCCGAGGAGAACTTCAACCACTGATCTACACAAGGCAAGCTAAAACTTGCAAGACAATCTACTTTAGCAAGCCAAATACTACTAGTGAATGTGCAAGCTGATAATATACCTATGCAAGCTAACCCTTGCAAGATTACCCATTCGATAAACCAATCCTAGTTTTATGTGCAAGCTTCTCACTTTATTTCTTTATCAAAGCTTACTTAGAGTTTACTTAAGTGACTGGTAGATTTTGGAAAGATGCTGAAGGGTGCATAAAGAGCATAAAATTTGGCCTAAGCTAGAAACCTTGATATCAGCCTAGGATATAAGGTTGGACTTAGTGAAACTCCACTAGTTACCACCCCTCATTAGTACTACCCCCACCTTTGATGCTAGTGCTAAGCATAAAACTTGATCAACTTTTAGATGGGAATACTTGGTGGAAAAATGGTTATGAAAACCTTGGAATGATGGATCATTCTATTGAAATGTTTTGGACATGTGTTTCCAAACACTTGATGATTTTGGTGATGAAAATGTTGAGGCATGAGCCTTAGCCCTTTATAAAACTGATGGTTGTCTGGATGCGATACCATTCCAATTTTTGCGTACAACCACAATACCCGAATATTGGGTAGGGCTTGACTGGAAACTTATATACCTTATTATTAGTTCCCTCACGGCCAAGGTCTGAGCTGAGGCTACCTTGTGAAGATTGTCCACCTGTGCAGTACCCAAGATGACAGCTGGTCATGGTTGGGAGGCCAAACTCACAGGAGAGGTGCTTATACTAGGGCGTGTAATTGAAAGGTTAGGATTGATTATCCGGATACTGAGTATGGTGAGTTCAGGATTTGTTCCTGACAGATGTATCTAATGTTGTGGTGAAAGTGTACAATCTCTGCAGAGTGTCAAACTATTCGATAGCCCCGTCCGCGGTTATGGACAGTTGGAGTGGCCATACTGTTCCCCCGTCAAACTTTTCAAAATGACTTGTGAAATAAATTGAGACTTTGACTTGACCACAACAGAGTTGTGACCTGAAATACAAGATCCCACGTAGGAGTTATAAAATTATGACTAGCTTCAGAACCTAGTAGAGATAAATCTGGCTTTTGCAAAACAACCCTAGAGCCTAGTGTCCTATTATCCAGAAACCCCATTTACTTGTTAGTATTAGTTTGCGAGTACTTAAAGAGTACTCATGGCTTTGTCCCTGGCTACTCCCATGGCCAGACTATGAAGAGGAGTACCTGGAAGATGGACTCCAGGAAGGTTACGACAACTAGGATCATCTCCCATCGTCAGCATTGCCTGTGACCCCGAAGATGGAGCTTCGCCTACGCTACCGTTATTATTACGTATTCCGCTGCTTGATGTTGTATTAAGAACTGGATCATGAGATCCCTATTTGTGTAAGAACTTATGTATCGTTTGTAATGGATGAAGTACTATGGTATCCAATTCTGTTATGTCTCGCAAAAATGGTAATCCTGGGATTGCAATGTATGGCATAACAGGTATCTAGGATTGAAAAATCCGGGTGTTGATAGGCACTACTTTCAGGAGCACCCAATCACAGTGGTGAGCAAGACCCCACTTTCCGACATTATCAACAACAGCGACGCTACGGGAAGGGTCGCGAAGTGGGGCATTGAACTTGCCGCCTTCGAGATCACTTACAAAAGACGCGACACTATCAAGTCACAAGCCTTGGCGGATTTTGTTGCAGATTGGACGGAGATGCCAGATGCCACTCTGTTGCCGGAACCAGAGTACTGGGTGATGCACTTTGACGGATCAAAGCTGCTCAACGGCTCGGGGCTGGTGTATTGCTACAGTCACCAACAGGAGACAATCTACACTACATTCTGTAGATCCACTTTGAGGATACAAACAACATGGAGGAGTATGAAGCACTCATTCATGGACTACGTGTAGCTAAGGATATTGGCATCAAGCGCATAGTTTGCTGTGGAGATTCCGACTTGGTTGCCCAGCAGGTGGCTGGCACCTGGAATGCGCAGAACCCTATGATGGCGGCATATCGAGACGAAGTGGACGAGATAGCCAAGAGCTTCTTGGTCTACGAAGTCAAGTATGTACCTAGGGAGCAAAACGAGGTGGCTGATCTGCTATCTAAGCTTGGATCAGGGCGCAAGCGAATCCCGCCAGGAGTTTTCCTAGAGCATCTACGCACACCATCCGTGAAGGGAGCCGATATCGACAACCCGGATAGAGCTGATTCTTTTGTCAACATGGTGACAAAGGTTCCTCCGTCTTGGAAAAAACCATTCATGGAATATCTCAAACATGGAACTTTGCCCGACGACGAGGTCAAAAGACGGCAAATAGTACGACGAGTAAAGGGTTATACCATAATCAATGGGCAACTCTACAAAAGGAGCACTACTGGTGTATATCTAAGGTGTGTTTCCCAGCTAGAAGGTATGGAAATCCTACGCCAAATCCATCTCGGAGATTGTGGGCATCACGCCGCTCCTCGATCGTTGGTCGCAAAAGCCTTCCGGCAAGGATTCTACTGGCTGACCACGAAGGCGGACGCCGACAAGCCGGTTGAAACATGCATGGAATGCTAGTATTATGCTCGGCAACAACATGTTCCTGCTGAAGAATTGCGAACAATATCAATTACTTGGCCATTTGCAGTCTGGGGGCTAGACATGGTGGGACCGTTACAGACGACACCATGTGGGTTTACGCATCTTCTAGTAGCAGTTGATAAATTCACTAAATGGATAGAAGCTAAACCCATTAGAAAGCTTGATGGGGCAACTGCCCTCAGGTTTGTTCGTGATCTAGTGGTGAGATTTGGTCTCCCACATAGCATATCACCGACAACGGCAGCAACTTGTCACTCGGAGAAGTGGAAGCTTATTGTTGGGAGAAGTGCATCTGACTTGACCTTGCATCTGTGGCACATCCACAATCCAACGGTCAGGTTGAGCTGGCCAATGGATTAATTCCGCAGGGAATCAAGCCACGTCTTGAGGCACCGCTACATAGAGTAGCTGGAGCCTGGGCGGAAGAATTGCCATCTGTGCTGTGGATTTTACGAACTACACCCAACAAATCCACCGACTACACCCATAATTCATGGTGTATGGAGCAGAAGCCATCCTACCTTCCGACATACTTCACGATGCACCAAGAGTTGCCGCCTACGACGAAGATGACGCTGAAGAATCCAGACGCCTAGATGTGAACCTTCTCGAGGAGGAGCGCGTTTTGGCATGCCAAAGATCCGCCATCTACCAGCAGAAGCTACGCAGCTACCATAGTCGCCGCGTTCGGCATCGCTCATTTAAAGAGGGGGATTTGGTGCTCCGACTTAAGCAGAAGAAGTCACACAAATTATCCCCGCCATGGGAAGGACCGTTCATCATAAGCAGGGCGCTACTCAATGGGTCTTACTACCTAGCTGACAATCGTGAACTGAAGGATAGACCCAACGAGGATCATAAGCGTAAGCGACGTGACCCGGATGATGACTACCCGGAGCTTGATCGGCCATGGAACATAGCACAGCTACGTCCTTTCTACACTTAGCATTTTTTATCTAATTGTGTACCTCTTATATGATCAATGAAATAAAGCTCTCTGGTTCACTCATATTTCTGAGTCTTTTACCTCCTTTAGTGTTCATTTTTGGATCATATAAAACTTTTATGCACAAGCTTTGCGATTGCACTTGTGAAAATTCCGCCTACGGGCGTTAGCTTAAGTTTTCTGGTCTACACATTCTTTGTCGTTTTTATGTGGATTCTGGAGTAGTGACTTTCGGCACTTATTGTCCGCGATCTTGTGCTTAGGTTATTGACGGTGCCATTGGACATCATCACCTGAGCGCATGGTTCCGACAACGAGTCTTCCGACTCACGAAAAGTCAAGCATAAGAACCAAAGTAATGGATAAGCCAGCTGTAACATCCCAAAAATACCAAACTTAGATCATCAACCACTAATCATCAAGATTAGGGTTAACAAAAACTTTTCTAAATAAATTCATGAATGCATGTATATGTGTATGCATGGATTTTTAATTTCTTTAAAAACCACCTTGTTTGTGTGATCCTTTGCTTGTAAAATGTTTCTTAGGTGAAATAAACATCATCTAAAACATTTACCACACTTTTCCTAAAGTCAAGTAAATCAAAACAAATATATTAAGTGAATGGTCATTTTGACCAATTTAACTCCCATGCCTACTTTGGCTGTCTCAAACTTTCAGAACCTAACAGAAACTTTTCTGGATCTTTGCACCCCTTGAATGTACTCATAACAAGGTATCAAGGCCCACTTTGTGACCATCCAGAAACTTTCAAATGCATAGTTTAAATGACAATTCAAAATTGAATCTTCTTCATATGGGAAGATCCCACTTTTTCAAAACCCACTCAAACAAGCTGAACTTTCAAAACCCAAACATCTGCAGACTCACCAGCACCAATCTAGCAAACCCACCAAAATTCATTTCAAAATTCAAAACTTGATTTCATGCGGCCATTTCATCAAACAGGTTGCAGACACAAATCAAACAAAACATCAAACACTATAGTGTGCAGTGTTTTGAGCCTAACTTGTTCCCTAGTTAGCTCACACACAACTCAGTAGATCATCTAGGAAGTTTAGCCCAACACTAGCACCCCTGTGAGCTTTCCATTGCCATTAATGGTGAACAGCCGAGCACCTCAATGCCACCCCATTGTGGACAGCAGGCTAGAGGAAGAACTAGCCGTGCCAACCTTGTATGGGAGGCAGCCCACCGTCCACCGCCACTCCCTGTCCCAGCCTCAAGCGTTGCCAAGCCCTGGACCACGCGCACAAGCCACGCCTAGACCATGTCGAGCGTGCGCCAGAGCGCCACCCTCGACCATCACCCACATACCGTGCGCTGCCCTCACCGCGCGCACACATGATCACCACCGACCCAGGAGACCTCCAGACATCCCCGTTTGCCGCCCCGTGCCATACAGCCACCGCCCGCCGTCGAAGACGCCGCCTCTGCCGCGTAGAGCACCGCCCGTTCCAGACCAAACCACACCGCCCCATGCCTCGCGACCATGTCGTTGAGCATCGCCAGGAGACACAGCACCGTCCCCTACCCTTTCCCATGCCATTAGCCGCCTGTAACGTCACCCCCGACGAGCTCACCGTGCGCCCCGACGGTCCCCTCGCTCGACTATAAATAGAGGCCACCCCCGCACGATTTCTTCACACCATCTCACTCCCCTCTCCTCACTGACCGTGCCACACCATTCTCAGAGCAAGGCGAGCACCACCTCGCCAGAATTTCACTCGAGCCTGCCGCTGCCGGAGAAGAAGGGAGCCAGCGATTGGAGCCGCCCCAGGAGCTGCCGCGACCACCCCTGAGTACGCCATCGTCGACTTCATCGTTCGCCCGCCTCGACGACCCTCGCCCGTACCCCGGTGAGCCCCCAGCACCCCTCACTGGCCGCGGTAGGTTTCGTTCTCGTCGGAGTTGTCTCGCGTCGACGATGACCCTCAGCCGTTGGATTAGAACTAGATCGAACGATCCACGTTGCCCCATACCGCTTCCCCCAGCCCCATGTCACTGACGAGTGGGGACACCCACTTAAGCAGCCCGCGGGAGCACTGCGCTTAGCAGTCCGTCCCATTAGAATTTCCCGCGCAGCCCAGCAATTCTAATTAAAACTTTTCTATTTCTTTTCAAACACACTTCAGCACCCAACTTCAAAAATCAACCCAGATCGATTCAGTGCACCAAATTGGATGAAACCAATTTTGTTGGAAAGGTCTGTGAATGCGTAATCCAAGCCCGTTGGATTCAAGTCATTTGGATCTGTAGATCACCCATAGCAAAAATAACAAGGCAGATGCTTTTCTGCATTCAAACATTTTTCAAATTTAAACCATAAAAGCTTTTGAGTTGATTCCAACTCTCAAAAATCACATTTAACAATACCTTTCAGAATATATAAAAATATATATAGGTTTACTTGCAGAAATAATGTTCAAGTAATAAAAGAATGCTTCATAAGCATTTCTAGCCACTTTAATTAATTAAAATAAAAGGGTAAAACCTTATTAAATTGTGACACCACTTTAAATCACATTACCATGGACTACAATATGTGGTGATGACATGTGTCAACATGATCCCATGTTTAGTTTAGAGAATATTAAATCTTAAGTAGTTTTTCAATGAGTAGAAATTACTTTTCTAAAAATAAAAGAAATTTAAACCAAGCCTTAACCTTGTAATGTTAGAGATGATGCTAAATCATCAATAGGACCCTTGTGTGTGATGATTGCAAGTAGTTAAGTATTGTTTGGTGATTGTGTACCTCGTATTTATTCATAGACGCTAGTACCGACCAAGGATACGAGGAGAAAGGAGGATACTACGAAGAGGAAGCCGAGGAGAACTTCAACCACTGCTCTGCACAAGGCAAGCCTTACTAATCAAGTTGACCTATGCAAGCTAAAACTTGCAAGACACTCTACTTTAGCAAGCTGATACTATACCTGCGCAAGCTCACTCTTGCAAGATACCCTACTGATGCCACAAACCCATACTTGTGACCCTACTTGCTTGTTAAAAACCAATCCTAGTTTTATGTGCAAGCATCTTACTTTATTTCTTTATCAAAACTTACTTAGAGTCTACCTAAGAGTTTGGTAGATACTAGATAGTTTGGCTGAAGGTTGCTTAAAAAGCATAAAATTTGGCCTAAGCTAGAAACCTTGATATCAGCCTAAGATATAAGGTTGGACTTAGTGAAACTCCACTAGTTACCACCCCTCATTAGTACTACCCCCCCCCCCCCGACCTGTAGATGCTAGTGCTAAGCATAAAACTTGATCAACTTTTAGATGGGATTACTTGGTGGAAAAATGGTTATGAAAACCTTGGAATGATGGATCATTCTATTGAAATGTTTTGGACATGTGTTTCCAAACACTTGATGATTCTGGTGATAAAAATGTTGAGGCATGAGCCTTAGCCCTTTATAAAAATGATGGTTGTCTGGATGCGATACCATTCCAATTTTAGCGTACAACCACAATACCCTAATATTGGGTAGGGCTTGACTGGAAACTTATATACCTTAGTATTAGTTCCCTCCCAGCCAAGGTCTGAGCTGAGGCTACCTTGTGAAGATTGTCCACCTGTGCAGTACCCAAGATGACAGTGGTCATGGTTGGGAGGCCAAACTCACAGGAGAGGTGCTTATACTAGGGCGTGTAATTGAAAGGTTAGGATTGATTATCCGCATACTGAGTATGGTGAATTCAGGATTTGTTCCTGACGGATGTATCAAATGTTGTGGTGAAAGTGTACAATCTCTGCAGAGTGTCAAACTATTCGAATAGCCGCGTCCGCGGTTATGGACAGTTGGAGTGGCCATACTGTTCCCCCGTCAGACCTTTTCAAAATGACTTGTGAAATGAATTGAGACTTTGACTGGACCACAACAGAGTTGTGACCGGAAATACAAGTTCCCATTTAGGAATTATAAAATTGTGACTAGCTTTGGAACTTAGTAGAGATAAACCTGGCTTTTTGCAAAACAACCCTAGAGCCTAGTGTCCTATTATCCAAAAACTCCTTTACTTGTTAGTATTAGTTTGTGAGTACTTAAAGAGTACTCATGGATTTGTCCCTGGCTATTCCCATGGCCAGACTATGAAGAGGAGTACCTGGAAGATGGACCCCAGGAAGGTTATGACAACTAGGATCATCTCCCATCGTCAGCATTGCCTGTGACCCCGAAGATGGAGCTTCGCCTACGCTACCGTTATTATTACGTATTCCGCTGCTTGATGTTGTATTAAGAACCGGATCATGAGATCCCTATTGGTGTAAGAACTTATGTATCGTTTGTAATGGATGAAGTACTATGGTATCTCGCAAAAATGGTAATCCTGGGATTGCGATGTATGGCATAACATGCATCTAGGATTGAAAAATCCGGGTGTTGACACCAGCACTTGCTTAAAAAATATATACATGCTGGAAACTGGTTCTTAAGTAGCAGGACATACAACATTGTTTTCCGCCTTAAGTTAAATACATAGTTTTCTCTGCATACGTATCAAAGGTAAAACAAATATTACAAGTTGTTTATTCATTCCTTTGGCGCAGGCGACTTGGAAGCAGCCTCATTAGCAGCAGGATAGCCACCCTCGAAGTTAGCAGTGCAAAGAGACTTGGAGGAACTTTGGTTGCCGCCATCGATGGTGTTCATCGGCACGAAGACGTTGATGTCAACCAAGTCGGCAACTCTAGTGTCATAACCCGCGAGTGACGACAAGATATATTCATGGTTAATCTATTTGCCATCGTCATCCACGTCGGGTATGCCAGAGGTTACCGTGTCGATGTCGGCATCTTCATAGTGTGCCTTGACCACGGACAGCACCATCCTTGCACCAGCCCATGCACATGAAGCTTTCCAGCTTGTGATACGCTCGGGTGATCGGCGCAGAATCTCCGAGTACTTCGCCACAGAGTCCGACTCCTTGATATTAATTTGGAGGGGCTTGGCGATCTCTTTGGCTTCCGTGATGGCGGTGTTGATGAAGTTGCCGGCAAGAACCATGCATTCCTTGGCGGGAGGAGGCGACCGGGTTAAACCCATAGGAGCTGCAAATTCTGACAAGGAGCACAAGAGTTCAAAAATTCAGAGTATCTAGACTACAGAAATCCAAGACGGATGAAACTTACTGAAGATGATGGCCTCAGCTTGCCAGAGGGTGTCCACCAAGGATTCTTTCTCTTGTTGGAGGAGCTTATACGCCTCATGATGGCGTTGATTCTGCTCATCGGCAGCTTTCTTCTGATCTCTTAAGATCGAGATCTCCTCCTTCAAGCGATTGATCTGCTCGGTGGCGGAGTCCTGCAAGACCTTCATTGACTCCTCATGCATTTTCAGCATGTCCTTCCTCTCCTGCTTAAGAATTTTGTTCTCGCTATCCAACTCTTGAATGTGCTTCGATTGCTCGACAATATTCTTGGCCTTGGCAATGGTTTCTGCAAGCCGGAGAAAGCAAAGTACACAGTGAGTACTCGGAGAATATGGGCACAAAACCAAGTCGGAATGCGAAAAAGAAAATAGACGCTTGCTCTTGGTGAATTGTTCCTTCAAGAAGGCAGTTTTACCCTTTTCAGCTTCCAAGTCTGCGCATCTTCTGGTACTTGTCGTTGGCCATGCCCCTCCGAGCATTCTCGTTCTGTGGAAAAAAGGGAAAAAGTTAAACATTGTTTGGTCTGCTTGGAGCATCTATCCGTAAAATTTCCACCTAGATGCTCAGGGGCTACAACGAGAGTTTTTAACTTAGCAATATGCTTAGCTTTTCTTTAAGCATCTAGTCAGAACAAATTCAGTTCTCAATTAGAAGCTTCGGGGCTACAGTATAAAGTTTTTAACTTGGAAATATGCTAGGCTTTTCTTTATGCATCTAGTCGGAACTAATTCAGTTACAACTAGAGGCTTGGGGGCTACAGTATTGAAATTTATAAACACTGCGTATGCTACTCTTAAAGCATCTAGTCAGAATAATTCATTCCACCTATATGCTTGGGGGCTACAGTGAGAAGTTTTCTAGCTTAGTCACTCTTAGAGCATCTAGACGCAAAAACCTATGGTTTTCCGTCTATCCTCGGGGGCTACAATGGGATACTCATATGAAATGCAAAAGGAAAATGAAACTTACAAGATCAATGATCTTGAGGTTTGTAGCGCTCTCGGCCAGCAGCTTGCCAAAGGATACACTGTTTCCTTGCAAGATTTCTGCTTGTCGGAGGAGCTCCTCCAGACCGCACGTCTGATATGTCAGCGCCGCACCTGGAACCAGAGCAGTGCTACCCGGTGTAAGAACCGGATAGACTATCTTTGGATACTCTATGGTTTTCCTGGGTGCGGGGGCGCCACCTACCACAGAAGTACCAGCTTCCACCACCGCCTTACCACCACCGATGGCATCCTGAGCCAGAGCTTCAGCCATTTGGTGGGCGGCACTCTCCTGCGTCGCCTGCTCGCCGACAACAGCGACCTCGGTAGAGGCACCTGAGTCCACTTCCATGGCGGAAGGGCCAGATGCCTCCTTAGCTTGTGAGCTTGTTGGGGCAGATGAAGGCTTGACAGAGGGAGTGGTAGGGGCGATGGCGGGAGATGCATGGCGATGCAGCATGTCCTTAATGGTTCTAGAAGCCCCCAATGTTTTGGAGGTCTTCTTTAGGCTGGTCGTGGCTTTCTTCCTGAAACGTGCAAAATGCATAAGTACAGGAGGAAGACAGATAAATAGACAATGTCAGAGAGAAAGAAGCTTACACAAGTGGGGGTTCTTTGACAAAGGGGATCCCGGTAACTTTTCTCTTCTCCGCCTCCAGGGCGGTGGTAGTCTTCTTGGAGGCTCCACCCTATGTCTTCTTCTTCTTGCCTCCGTCGGCAGCGTTAGAGGTGGAGCCCTTCCGCTTTCGCGTCAATGGAGCATCGTCGTCGGACACGACGGTGACTTCCTTCATCTTTGGATCATAGATTTGAGGAGCCATGCTGTCCTCATCTATGTCGCTAATCTATAAGGTGAAGAACCACCGTGTTAGACGAGATGACATTTGCTAGACGGAAGAACTGGAGTATATGTCATACACGGAAAATAATAACTAACTTTGGGCACTTGCCGTCTACGAACATGTCGTAGGTGATGGTGAATCCACGCTTCTTGTCCTTCACCTTGACGATGTCCTTGAGGCGGAGCTTGACGGAGTCACTCGAGAAATTGTCCACGGAGATGCGGAGGCTATCCCTTCTATCGCTGGTATACTCGTGCATGAGCTTCACGTGGTGCTGCAGAGGTTGGATTCGCCTGATGAACCAGCACATGGCTAGGTCCAACCCGGTCAAACCCGTCTCTACGAACCATTCTATCCGCCTTATGGCACGGGAAGCATCGAGGTCAGAGAGAAGGGAGGCCTGGGATCTCCATGACGAGGCTTCAGCGGCGGCTCCGTCTACGAAGTCCGGGTACGTTACTTCTCGGCTAGCCAGAGGGATATCTGGGCCGTAGAAGTAAGTACGTTGCCAGTTTTTGCAGGACTCATGGCCGACGATGTCGGGGAACCGCTGGCCAGGTCGGATCTTGAATCTTATGGTGCCGCAATTCCTAAGTTCGTCCTTACTGGCTCCGGCTTCACGCTTGACGGTGAAGGAATACACGAAGAGATCTAGCCTAGGCTTAATCCCTAGGTAACCCTCGCAAAGCGCCGTGTAATTGCTGAGCGTTAGGATGCTATTGGGAGAGAGGTTCTGGGGCTGAACTCTATAGTGGTTTAAGACGGAAAGGAAGAAGTTGGAGATGGGCAGGGAGACGCCGTGTACTAGTTGGGCTTTGAAGTACACTTTTTCTCCGGCTTGTGGAGAAGGTGTCACCTCGCTGGCAGGCGCCGCCCGCCAGGCGAGCCCCTCCGTCGCAGGGAGGTAGCCCTCGGCGATCAGCTCCTAGATGTCGTGGTTCGTGATGTCCAAACCGCACTAGTCGCCCTTGTGGGAGTCGAGCTCCTCCTCCAGTGGCTCTAGCGCCGCTGGGTTATGGTTGCCGCCGGTGGACTCAACCACCACCGAGACGGGGATGACCAAACCTTCTGGAGGCACGACGATGGAGCTCGCCGGCTTCGCCGCGGCTTCACAAGACGCCACCATGGAAGGGGTAGTACTGCTGCTAGCCATGGAGTGAGTTTGGAGGTGACTGGCGATAATTGGGGCTAGGGTTTTTCGCGAGTTTGCGCGGAGAGCTCGAGGAGGCACACGCTGGAGGAAGAAGACGATGCAAGGAGAGAATGAGGTGAAAAGTAAAAATCCCACCGCAGTTACTATTTACGATCTCCAGCATCAAGATTCGTGCAGCTTGATCAGAAGGTTTCCGTGTGGACGACGTGTGCGCGGAAATTTCGCCACGTCCCAACCGTCGCCGCCAACGGTTCGTATCGCTCGCACGGGAAAATCGGACATGATTTCGTTCTCTGCATGTGTGAGTTACGAGGCGTCGCTGATCTACGCCTACGTCGCCCTAGATGACATAGGCAGATGAGCCGTCACATCAGAAGATTCCGGCATGGACGTATCCAGTCTGGCTACGGAAGAGTACGATGGAAGATTCAACATTTCTCCGACTTACAAGTTGAGGACGGAGAAAACCTTGAAGGGTTCTTTGGGAGGCCTACGATATGTTGCTTGACGATTTTCCGACATCCATCTAGGCGGAGGATTCAGCGTGAAGAGGCAATACGGCGCAAGATCTCGGAGTTCTTCGGGGCTACTGTTGGGGATATGCTATATGGGTATCCTCATAGTATGTCTCCTATCCGGATAACCCGGGTGGCCCACAGTTGGTAGCATGGCCCATGGCCTGCTGGGCGGCCCAGTTAGATGGATCCAGAAGGGAGGCCCATGCCGGATAAAGGAAGGCTATGGTTGGATTCACCGACGTACCCGGAGCGTTGGAGTGCAAGATACACAAGACTAGTAATAGACGGTGTAGGACTCTGTAACCTGTACGGCTAGGAATTTTCCGTGTAACCCTAGGACCTAGAGACTATATAAGTCGGGCCTATGGGAGCCTTTAGGGCACGTTCATAGACAATCTCAGACAACCTCACATAGCGAACCAATCCCTGTAACTCGGCGTATTTTCCTTATAGTGATTTATAGCAGGAGTAGGATTCTGCCACCGTTGTGGGATCTGAACCTGGGTAAGATGTGTTACCTCGTATCCGTCAACCCTACGCCTTCCCCCACGTCTTTAAACACTCACTGTGAGGACCCCTCCATGGCGTACTCGTTGGCAATACCACGACACCAAATATTTGGCAGACAAGAAGGCCGGCAAGGCAAACAATGGTATATATGATATACATCTTATTGATGTGTACTTGATTAGTGCTCGCAGTAGCACCTGGGTATTTGATACCGGTTCAGTTGCTAATATTTGTAACTCGAATCAGGGGCTGCGGAACAAGCGACCACTAGCAAGGGGTGAGGTCAAGATGCGTGTCAGTAATGGATCAAGTGTTGATGTGATCCCCGTCGGAACGCTACCTCTCCACTTGCCATTGGGATTAGTAATAAACTTGAATAATTGTTATCTGGTGCCAGCACTGAGCATGAACATTGTATCTCGATCGTGTTTGATGCGAAGTGGTTATTCATTTAAATTCGAGAACAATGGTTGTTCTATTTATATGAATGAAATCTTTTCTGGTCATGCACCGATGATGAATGGTTTATTTCTATTGGATCTCGATAATAATGTTACACATATTCATAATGTTGATGCTAAAAGGATTAAACTTAATGATAATATATCCGCATATATGTGGCACTGCCGTCTAGGTCATATTGGCGTTAAACGCATGAAGAAGCTCCATTTGGATGGAATTTTGGAATCACTTTATTTTGAATCATTTGATACATGTGAGCCATGCCTTATGGGCAAGATGACTAGTATGCCGTTTTCCGGTTCAATGGAACGGGCGACAGATTTATTGGAAATCATACACTATGATGTATGTGGTCCAATGAGTGTGTCGGCGCGAGGTGGATATCGTTATTTTGTTACTTTCACGGATGATTTGAGTAGATACGGTTATATCTACTTGATGAAACATAAGTCTGAAACCTTTGAAAAGTTCAAGGAGTTTCAGAATGAAGTGGAAAATCATCGTAATAGAAAGATCAAATTTCTACGGTCCGACCGTGGAGGTGAGTATCTAAGTTAGGAGTTTAGCACTCACATGAAAGAGTGTGGAATTGTTTCACAACTCACACCTGCCGGAACACCACAGCGAAATGGTGTGTCGGAACATCGTAATCGTACTTTATTAGATATGGTTCGATCTATGATGTCTCTAACGGACTTGCCGTTGTCATTTTGGGGTTATGCACTAGAAACTAATGCATTCACTTTAAATCGGGCACCATCTAAATCCGTTGAAATGACACGTATGAATTGTGGTTTGGAAACAAACCTAAGCTGTCATTTCTTAAAGTTTGGGGATGCGATGTTTATGTGAAGAAACTTCAACCGGATAAACTCGAACCCAAAGCGGAAAAATGCTTCTTCATAGGATACCCTAAGGAAACTATTGGGTATTCCTTCTATCACAGATCCGAGGGCAAGGTTTTTGTTGCCAAGAATGGATCCTTTCTAGAGAAAGATTTTCTCGCGAAAGGTGTGAGTAGTCGGAAGGTAGAACTCGTAGAGGTTATTGAACCATCTCTTCAAAGTATGGCGAGTAGCGTAGCGCCGGAAGCCATTCCGGATTTGGCTTCACCAGTGGAAGAGGGAACTAATGATAATGATCATGAAACTCCAAAAGAGAGTACTACCGAACCTCGCAGGTCTAGCAGGACGCGTGCAGCTCCCGAGCTGTACGGAAACCCTGTTATGAATTTCATGGTTGATGAAATTGATGACCCTGCGACGTATGAAGAACCGATGATGATCCTGGATTCCAAAAAATGGTTAGAAGCCATGAAATCCGAGATGGAATCCATGTATGAAAATCAAGTTTGGAACTTGGTGGACTTACCTCACGATCGAAAGGCCGTGGAGAACAAATGGATTTTCAAAAGGAAACCTGATGTTGATGGTAATATGGCCGTCTATAAAGCTCGACTTGTCGCAAAGGGGTTTCAAAAAATTCAAGGAGTTGACTACAACGAGACATTTTCTCCCATAGCGATGCTAAAGTCAGTTAGGATTATGTTAGCAATTGCTGCATATTTCGATTATGAGATATGGAAAATGGATGTCAAAACCACGTTTCTCAATGGTAATATTGAAGAAGAGTTGTATATGATATAACCAGAGGGTTTTGTCGATCCTAAGGATGCTAACAAGGTGTGCAAGCTTCAGCGATCCATCTATGGACTGAAGAAAGCATCACGAAGTTGGAATCTCCTCTTTGATGAGGTGATCAAAGAGTTTCGATTTGTCCAAACTAATGGAGAAGCTTGTATTTACAAGAAAGTGAGTGGGAGCAATGTGGCATTTCTGATATTATATGTGGATGACATATTATTGATCGGAAATGATATAGATATTTTAAACAGTGTCAAAAGTTATCTAAACAGCAAATTTTCAATTAAGGACCTAGGTGAAGCGTCATACATATTAGACATAAACATCTATAGAGATAGATCTAGGCGCCTAATAGGTCTATCGCAAAGTACATACCTTGATAAGATTTTAAAGAAGTTTAAAATGGACGTAAGTAAGAAGGGGTTCTTACCTATGTTGCAAGGCAAGACATTAAGTAAGACTCAAAGTCCGGCTACAGCAGAAGAAAGAGAGATAATGGACAAAGTCCCCTATGCTTCATCCATAGGCTCTATAATGTACGCCATGCTATGTACAAGACCGGATGTGGCACATGCTATTAGTTTGACTGGTAGGTACCAATCGGATCCAGGTTCGGAACACTGGATAGCGGTCAAGAACATCCTTAAGTACTTGTGAAGAACTAACGATATGTTTCTTGTGTATGGAGGTGAAGAAGAGCTTGTCGCTAAGTGTTATGTTGACGCAAACTTCTACACCAATCTGGATGAATCTAATTCTCAATCCGGATACATATTTCTCATGAATGGCGGCGCGGTTAGTTGGAGGAGTTCCAAACAACCTGTGGTGGCGAGATCAACAACGGAGGCCGAATATGTTGCTGCTTCGGAAGCGGCTCAGGAAGCAGTTTGGATGAAGGAGTTCATATCCGAACTAGGTGTGGTTGCGAGCGTGTTGGACCCAATGGTGATCTATTGTGACAACAATGGTGCCATTGCCAATGTCAAAGAACCAAGGTCTCACAAGAATTCCAAGCATATTAATTTCCGGTTTCACTCCATCCGCGAGCATGTCAAGGATGGAGATATAAAGATTTGTAAAGTACAAACGGATCTCAATGTAGCAGATCCGTTGACTAAAACTCTCCCTAGAGAAAAACATGATCAACACCAGAACTCCATGGGTGTTAGATTCATCACTATGTAACTAGATTATTGTCTCTAGTGCAAGTGGGAGACTGAAGGGAATATGCCCTGAGAGGCAATAATCAAGTGTTTATTATGTGTATTCCAAGTATATGATAGATGTTTATTTTGCATGCTATAATTGTATTAATACGGAAATGTTAATACATGTGTGTTTAATAAACAAACAGAAAGTTCCTAGTTATGCCTATCTCATAAACTAGCTTGTTGATTAACAAGGTGATCAAGGTTTCCTGATCATGCACATTGAATGTTGTTAATAATGTGATCACAACATTAGTGTAATGGTGTGATGAACATTCATCCGAAGTATAGCATTACGATCAAACTCATTGAGTTTATATTGCTATAACAACTTACGAAGTGATCCTAATCCTTAGACCATGAGATCATGTCAATCACTAACACCAGAAGAGTTTCTTGATAACATCAAATGTCACACCGTAACAGGGTGATTATAAAGATGATTTCGGAACTAATAAAGTGTTATGTTGAGGACCACGGATCGAGAGTGGAATTTGTTCATCCCGATGACGGATAGATATACTCTGGGCCCTCTCGGTGATATTACATTGGTTAGCTTGCAAGCAAGTGATTTGATCACTAGAATGTTATATCACGGGAACGAGAAAATAGTGCATGTCAGTAACGAGATCAAACTAGGTATGGAGATACCGATGATCGAATCTCGGACATTTAATATATCGCGAACCAAAGGGATTAAGATACTAGCGTAAAAGGTTCCGACGATCACAGGAAAGTCATCGTTGAATGTGTGGGAGTCAGTATGGGTGTCCAGATCCCGCTCCTGATTATTGATCCGAGAGGGGTCTCGATCATGTCCGCATTATTCGCGAACCGCAGGGTGACACACTTAAGAGACACCGACATCCAATTGGAGCAAAAGTTTCATGCCGAAAAGAATAACGAGCGCAGGAATTTAATTCACTAGATACTGAAACAGGTATTCGGGTGAAATTGCAGAAAGTGTTTTTGCATGTGAAATATAATTCTAGCAAGGGGTTATATGTGAATGTTTGTCATTAAAGTAATTGACAAAATTCTGAATAAATAAAAGGAGTTTTATTTAATGAGAGTTTGCATTAAATTTGGTGGAAATTTAATAGCAATTTTGAGTGGGATTTTGAGTGGAGGGAATTGAAGAGGTTTTTGTGAGTGGAGTGTCCACCCACATGAATGAAGGAGGGGAGGGGGCAGCCCCATGTCCGGCGGCCACCCCCCTTGGGTGCCCCCCTCCTCCTATAAAATGCACCCCTCTCCCTATCTCTCATTCACACCTCCTCGTGAAAGATCTCTCTCCCCCTCTAGAATTTATTCCCCATGGTCTCAGACTAGCGAGATACATGTTCCCGGTGGCTATTCGGCAAGAAAGAGTTGTGCTTCCGCTGCATCGCTAGAGCGAGGAGGCAGAGGTTGCTCGGTGCCTCGGACGTGTGTGCGAGCACGGATGCACTGCTGATTTGCGGCGTTAGGACTTCCTCTTGATCTTGATATCGGCAAGAGATCGTCTACATCAACCACGAGTTTAACTCGTTAAGCTTTGTCGGTCTTCAAGGGTATGTTCTCTACGGATATACATCCGCCCGTTTTTTGTATCAAGTAGATAGATCTTGGTACATAGTTGTTCCCATCGTAGGAAATTTTTTATTTTCTATGCTGCGAACCCTACACTCCTCCTTTGTGCTTTCATGTATAGATCTTGTGAGCTCCGTTCATGATCAAGATCTAAGCTATTTGTAATCATGCGTGTTGTGTTTGCGGGGATCCAATGGATATTGAGATTATTATGTTGGTTTGATTAATGGTTTTGTCTTTATGATTCTATCGTGTCTGTGTTGTTTGTCATCTTGCATGCTCTCCGTTGTTAGTAGCTACCTTGGCCAAGTAGTTGCTAGTGACTCCAAGAGGGGGTATTTATGCTCGATAGTGGGTTCATGCCTCTAGTTTCCAAGGGAAGTGACAATAATCTCTTCGGTTGTAGATGTGTTGTTGCTACTAGGAAGAAAACAACGGTATCTTGTTCATGGAACATGTGGACTGTTTACCTTACACACTTTGCTTAATGCAGTTGTCTGTTTCTTGCAACTTAATACTAGAGAGGGTTCGGATGATAACCTGAAGGTGGACTTCTACTCATAGATGCAGTTGGATGGCGGTCTATGTATCTTGTTGTATTACCCAATCGAATCTCATAGGATCTTTCTGACTAGTAATTGCATTGTTATGCCTTGCTCAGTTCCTGTCAATTGCCCTGTTGTAATTTGTTTACCCTTCATTCCATGTTGTTTATCTAAGCAGAGAACCTCTAGTAAACTATGGATCCCGGTCCAATCTTTACCATTGATACATCTTCCACTTTTACTTGTTTACTTGCTGCAAACCATTACCTTCCACACCATACGTTTAATCCTTTGTTACAGCAAACCGGTGGGCTTGACAACCTCACTGATTCGTTGGGGCAAAGACTTGAGTTTATGTTGTGCAAATCTCTGCGTTGCTTGCAACACCTGTGTGACGTTTCCTTCCTCCTTCTGGTTCGATAACCTCGGTCTCAACTAAGGGAAAACTTGCTGCTTTCTCTTCACACCCAACGCTTGGGGTTACCAATGAAGTGCCACGTCGAGCATCATCAAGACTTTCTGGCGCCATTGCCGGGGAGGCTAAGGACATCTTCACAAGGGGAGTCCTTCACTTCCTTTATCTTTTCTTTGTTTTTAGTTTGCTTTGTTTCTTTTGCTTGGTTTTGTTTGCCTCTTTTCAAAAAACCCAAAAAAATTAGTCTAGTTTGGTTTGCTTTCTTTATTCAAAAACACAAAAAATTAGTTCCTACTATAGTTGCCACCTTGCTCTAGCTCACCATGTTGATCCCCAAGTTCGCCCTGAAAGATCTTGCAATAGGTAGTGGCTCCATAATTGGGAAAGATAATATTGAAGAATTCTTTAATTATGTTAGCAAGCATGAGGATATTGAGGATAAATCTAAAACAGAGCTTGCTCCTAATTATGAGATTGCTGCAGCTTCTTTAGTTCATATGTTGTAGGATAGGTTTGTTAGCCTTAAACCCTGCATACAATTTTTGTTCCTAAAACTAAAACAAGAGAAGAATGCTGAAAAGAGGGAATTCATCCTTGAAACTTTATCAAAAGAATTCCATGATGTTGCTAGGGAAGCCAGAAAGGTCTTTGAGAGTTTAAATATGCTAGGCTCAAGTGTAGATGTTGTGGGTATTTCTGATAAAACTAAGCCTAGAGAAGAATTTAAGATACCCATACCCTTTAAGCTTGTTGGAATGCATAAAGCCTTTGAAAAGAATTTTGATTGGATTGCTCCTGAAAATCTTTTTGATGAAAGTAGAAGACCAAAGAGAGATGATAAGGGATCCTCCAAATCCCATTTGGATGAGATACCTTTCATAGTTGAAGACTTTGCAAGTATGGATGTTAATGCTTCTTCATTTGAAAATACTTGATTCTTCTTGCTTCTTGTGCCTAACTTAAAAGCGTTAAAGAAAAGTACTTGATAACCCAAGAGTTTCCTTTAGTCTTAGAAGTTATTACTTCAGTAATTACCTCTCCTTATCCTTTTTGTTTGCTTTTTGTGCCAAGAATGACCTCTAATGAGAGGGAAGTAAGATTTGGGGAGTTGCTGTCCTGAAACAGATTTCTATACTCCACCAAAAAAATTCATGAGGAGTCTATGTAACTCGAATTGAGCTTAAAATTTATGAATAAATCCCCTAGTATGTTAGATAACTTTCGTTAGTTCAACACTTTTTGATTTGAGCAACATAAGATGTTCAAAAAAATCGGTTTCTACCTGCTGGTCTATTTTGACAGATTTCTGCCATTATTTGCATTTGCTTCTTATTGATTCCTTTTTGAGTTCCCTTTAGGTGAATTGAGATTTTTGAAGCAGTTACTACAGTAGCTTGTGTTTTTAGTGAAAAGCCTTGCTGTTCCAAAGCTTTGCCAGGGGTCTAATATCTTTTGAATATACTAATGTTGCTAATGAAGATTGTGTGAAGTTTTGTATGAAGGAAAATTTCAGGTGTAGAGAGAGAATGATGTAATAAGATGAAGGATGGGAAAAATATTAAGCTTGGGGATGCCACTCCGGTGTCACCCCACAAAATATCCAAGTGGTACAAGCGTCAAAGCTTGGGTATGCCTCAAGGCATCCCCTTCTTCATCAATAAAAAGCTCAAGTCTTTCTAGACACTTCGTTTTTATTGTTTCATGGACTATTGTGTTGTTCTTGGTGCATCTTAGTTTTTGTTTTGTTTGCTTAGTTTGTTTAGTTTGCTTGAATAAAGTATTTTGTACCCATGTTCTCATTGTGTTGTTTCAAATAAGTCAATTGGTGTTGGAACGGAGTAGGCAGTTCTTGCTTGATAGTGCAAGAGGAGCTTGCTTTGACTGTGACTTAGACTTTAGCATGTCATGCTAGTGTTGTTTTGACCTTATGCTTAGTGATTATTGTTGTATCATGACTTATTCCAAACAATTGGGATTGCTTAGTGTGCCTTGAAGGAATCATGCGTTGTTTTAGCATACAAAAGCATAGTATTGTGGTTTTCTCCTTTGATGCTTTGTTTGGGTTAACTTGGCACATGCTCACACCATGTTATGACTATGAACAAGTCACCATAGCCTCTATGTTCATTTAGTACTTGACTTGTAGTACCACTCTATGCTTTGATTAGTAATGTTTTGTCGCTCTGCATGATTATGGCCATTATTGCTCTCTTAGTTGGTCGCTCCCAGCCTTTTGCTAGCCTCCACTTGTATGAGTAAGCTCTACTAATGCTTGATAACCTCACTGATTCGTTGGGGCAAAGTCTTGAGTTTGTGTTGTGCATATCTCTGCGTTGCTTGCAACACCTGTGTGACGTTTCCTTCCTTCTTATGGTTCGATAACCTCAGTCTCAATTGAGGGAAAACTTGTTGGTTGCTCTTCACACCTACGCTTGGGGTTACCAACAAAGTGCCACATCGAGCATCATCAGACAACAATGGCATCAAGGATGATATTATAGAAGTAACTCAAGCTTGCAAAATCTGTGGATACATAGGACACACTTATAAAGAACATGTGGACCAATGCCTTAATTGTGAAGAGAAACACCCAGCTAGACAATGCCCCACATCTCAAGTTTCCTGTTTCCTATGTGAAGGAAATGATCATGTTCCTATCCAATGCCCCATCTATCCTATAGTTCAACAGATGAAACAAGATGTAAAAACATCAAATGTTTGGAAACCTCCATGAAGGAACAACTTCCACCAAGAATGATGAAGACAAAGTCAAACCTCAGTACGCACCTCCATACATTGTAACTCACTATGATGGACAAAAGAGGAAACATGGACGTTATCCTAGGAACTGTTCAAGGAACCGAGGAAGTTTTCCCACCTTTGAGGTGAAGTATGAAGAACATGAACTAAGAGAACTCTTAGCTTTAGAGAAGCCCAAGAACAAGAAGAAAAGCCCCAACACCAGCAAGCAAGACATTGGCCAGGTGCAATGTTACAATTGCAAAGAGATGGGACACTATGCCATTGAATGTCCAGAAAAGAAGAAAGGTCAAGAAAACAAAACAGAGGTAGTGATACCAAAGATGAAAGAGGATATTAGCCAAGTAATGTGCCACAAATACAAAGAGCTAGACCATTATGCGTCACATTGTCCAGAAAAGAAGAAGAACAAGACAAGCAAGCCTGTGAAAGATCTCAACCTTGTCACATGTTTCAAGTGTGAAATCAAAGGACACTATGCAAACAACTGTCCAGAGAAGTTACATCAAGACAGCAAGTAAGCCAACATGTAATCTAGTTAAAAACCTTTTAAGGGTGGTAGTACCCTAGTTGTCTTGAAGCCAACTTGTAACCTCTAGCCTTCCCGAATCTGGGGGACGAGATTCCTTTTAAGGGTGGTAGTCTGTCACATCCCAAAATTTTCCAAATTTTGAAATGTGAAAAATAAACAAACAAAATAATCAAGTGTTGAAATTTAGGGTGAAAAGAAACTTTTTGCTTCTAAATGGAAACATCAAAACCCTACCTGAACAAAATTTGAATAAATAAGCAACAAAAAAATTTCCAAACAAATAAAATGCATTTTATGCATGGAAAGAATCTTGAATTTAAACACTTGGAAAAGCTAAACCAAAACCCTAAATCTTAATGAAAGAAATCATTTACAAGATCACTCTAAGACTATGGCTTTGACCCATATAAAAATTTAGTAACAAACATTTCTAAATGATCAAATATGGTAAACAAAAATATTATAAAACCATGGAAATTGATTTCACTCAATTTGGAGCCATAAATAAAAACTTATGATTTTAATAAGATAAATGGAAATAATTTCCAAGGCTAATAAAGATCCTACTTAAAAACAATACCAAATTGTGAGCGAAATAATCCTAAAAGGATTTAAAAATATAAATAAATATTAAATAAAATTATAGAAATTGAAATCACCAATTTTGGAGCTGTAAATAAAAAGATATGGATTTTATAAGATAAAAACGAAATAAATAAATAAGGAATATTTAAAAGTCAAATTAAATCTTGGCCAAATCCATAAGCAAATGGAATAAAGATAATCCAAATAAAAATAAAGGAATAAAGATTATTTAAATAAAATTATATGAGATTTTAACCATATTAAATTTTATATAAATAAATACAAAATGCCTAATTTAAATAAATAATAAAACATAAGAGAATATTTCAAATAATTCAAAGTGGACTATTTAAACACACTATTGAATAGTGTAAACCTACTGAAAAAGTTCTGGAAAGATTTGAATTAAAAATCATGTTTAAATCATTTGATTCAAATGAAAACAAAAATTAGAAATGGAAAAGGAAAAAAGAAATAGAGAAGAAAAAAATAGAAAAGAAACAACCCAACTAACCTACCCAGTACCCCTAGCCCAACAGGTCCAACTCGTAGCCCACCCGGCTCCACCTCTCCATGCCCATTCTTTTCTCACCCGCACCCATACCCACTCACCTCGCTGACGCCCAGGCCCCACAGCCACGTAGTCATCTACAACCACGCGCTGACCCGTTCCCCCTCTCTCCTCTACTGTTTCCTGCCGATGAATTCTCGGTGTAAATTCATGTAATTTCTGCACTGATTCATCCCCGCGTCCATGCACATTTAACCACCTCCCTATCCTCTCTCTTTCCCCTCAGACACCACTGACAGAGAGCCACCAGGCTGCGCTAATTTTTGCTTGCCCCGCCGCTGTCACCGACGAACAACAACACAAATTCCGGCGAGCTCAACCCTCTCCCTACCTCCTGGCCCCCACGAGCTTGCTCGCCAACACCTTGCGCACCTATTGTCGTACCCCGTGCGCCCCTTGAACTCTGGTGAGTTTCTCCACAAACCTCGCACTCATGCGCATCCCCCTGACACTTTGGTTTGCTTGCGTGCGACCCAGGAGCTCGCCTTCGACGAAGCCGTGCGTGCCTGACGCCAGTAACAACTCCGGTGAGAAATCCGCGACAACTCCTTGCGCCCCTTCACCATCCACTGCCACCTTGCGCATCTACTCGCCACGGTGAACCCGGTGAGCCCCTCCTTTCCCTTACTTGTTTCCTATATTTGCAGGAACGCCACCACTCGAGCGTCGCCGCCGCACGTCGCCAGCATGCTCTGATCCGTTAGATCTGCAACCTAGGGCTAGGATTAGATCTTAATCGAAGGGTTATCTGTTGATATGATTCGTGTGATTCTAATTAGATCCAATGGCTTGTGCTGCTCGATCCATCCGAAGCGGTATGGACCAATAGAAACACTCCACGTGTTCAGACTCTGTTTTAAAAACTGGAATTAGATCTATTAGATGTTTGAATTTGTAAAATCCTTAAATTTTTATCTGTATGTCCAAAAATTACAAATTTTATATCAATGGATTTAGAAAAATGTAAAATTTGCAACCATGGCCCTGTTTTGGTCATTTGCTTCTGAAAAAATTAGGTGTTTTTACAGAAACATTTGTAGGACTATTTTGGATAAAAATTGTTTTAAAAATGATTTTTGAGTGAAATATTTTGCAAATGGATTTGATTTGAACCCTCTGACAATAAACACTAACATTTGAGTGGAAAAATATATTTTGTTGACACTAGGAATTATTCCTTTGACTAAAATCATTTCTAGCAAAACAAAAATGATTTAAATGGCCTATTTTCACTAACTTGTTTTTAAATGTTTTCCCACTTTTATAAATGACTAGTAAGTGTTTTGAAATGTTTAGTGCCTTGTTAGAAACTACTTTTCAACAAAACAACCTTTTGCATGCTTGCATGCATTTCCTAGTTTTTATCAATATATGTGGTGAATTGTTTGAATACTAGTTTTGAAAGTGTGCCTTGCTTGATTGAATTGTAGTGAACTTTGAAGAGTGTGACAATTGCAAGATCAAGGAGTGTACCTAGATTTTATACAAAAAGGAAAGTGATACTTTGTTCATCAAAAGTCCTATCTTTTCAATAATGCATTAGTGATATTTTTGTAGCATGCATGATAGGACTATTTTATATATATTGCTATGCTATCGTAGATCCTGTTGAATATATCATGGTAGGATTCTTCCTAAGACAAGAGACAAGTTATGCTAGTATGCTTAGCCTAGCTATTAGATTACAAGGGTGGAATATTCATTCTATGATATTATGCAAAGTCAATGACTATGTTTTTGAGTAATAAAACAACTAAGTGAATGAAACACCTGGGTGGAATGGTAATTGCTTGGATGGATTTGTGTTGAGTGGTTACATAAGGCCCATTTCTATGGTTCACCTTGTGTATCACACTTTTGGATGGCCACCCAGGAACAAAGAGATTTGAGATATTTTGTGTTGAGAAGCTTCTAGTGCATCCATATGGCATATGGGCTCTTCCTTGACTACATAGGTTGCAAGAACTCAGACAGGCAGACAGAAGGTGGTAGTGATGATAGGATGGAACGCGTCTGTGCTGATCTGAGGGATTGTTTCTGGAAAGTCTCATCTCGATGCATGTTAAGTCTTGTGGGGAAAGTGCACCACCTCTCTAGAGGGTAAAACCTAAGTACTTAGCCGTGTCCCCGGCAATGGACAATTTGAGCATCAAAGGCATTGAAGCAATCAAGGATCTCCTCATCCCAATTTCTCTAAGTTAAAACTTGTTGGGTAAACAAGGGAAGCAGCTGGTGTGTAACCAGTGTGCCATTGTGTGATGAAATGATTTGAAAAGAGAAAAAACTATTTTCAAGGGATAGGGAAAACTTGTTTTATGCAAAGGCAAGCCAAAACTCCACTTAGCCAAATATTCATGTAGATGATAGATTCTCCATGTCAATATAAAATCACTTGCCAATACAATTCAAATGTATTGACCCTTATGGCTGTAACTTATTATGTTGCAGGTTTGTTTGATGTTGTGATGTTTTTTGAGTAGGGATTACAAGTATACAACCAACATGATTGCCTGTGGCACTTGAAGATGAAGGACTCCATGCTTTATAGTTATATCTGCTGCATTGTAATGAGATAGCCATATGAGCTATGTAAGATGTAATGAATTATTTTATTCCTAGTTATAAGTTGTAATATGACCTTTGTTTCTTGATATTACATCTTAAACTGTGGATTCTAGCTATTCGATCCAGGGACTAGCATTGTAAACACAGGTATCTCTAACTTATCAGGTTGGGACCTCTACAATAAAATTGAGACTAAATGAGCAACATCATGGTCAAGTTATTGGTCATAAAAGAGAACTTCATGGGAGGCAACCCATGTAAAATAAAAGGTTTGAGTGAAATTTTAAACTTTCAATTAAGATTTAGTAATGTGAAGAAGGAACAATTAGGCTCTAGTAAAATAGAAGAAGTTTGATGATGCTAAAATCTCGTTTAATAGATGTTAATGTTGGTCGAAAATTAAAAGTTGCTATTTTCTGTCAAAATTTGATATTTCATTAAGTTTTAGGTTAATAAAGGATTCTTGGAAAAGCAGGTAATTTTTGGTGATTCCAGGAATAAAAATTCCGGCTGTATAGTTGCGGTCGTATAGTTATCGACTCTATCTCCAAAAATTTATTCCTGAGTACTCAAGGTTTAACGACCAACTACACGACAGGAATAAAAATTCCGGACGTATAGTTAGTTATCGACTCTATCTCCAAAAATGTATTCATGACTACTGAAGGTTTAACGACCAATGGTACAGTGGGAATAAAAATTCTGGCCATATAGTTGCGGTCGTATAGTTATCGACTCCTTGTTGAAAAATTCATTCTAAGGTACAGAAGGTTTAACGACTAACTATAGGGCGGGAATAAAATTCCTGGCCATATAGTTGCAGTTGTATAGTTTGTACCACCGTAGAAGAAAAATTTATGCTGGTTCACAACTATACGGCGGGACCTATACGGTCCCTGCCTGTATAGTTGCTCGTTAAGCTTGACGGCTAGGGTTTTCGACCTCCCCTTTTAAAGACGATTGCATCTAACCTTTTTCATTAAGTTTTTGAAGAGCTATAGCCTCCAGCCTTGAAAAATCCTCGCCATCCCTATACAAGCCCCTTCTAACAATATCCGTGCAGCGAAGCCATGGAACCCTTCCATGTCAACAAGATCTAGAAGAATAAAGAAGAGAAGCCCGTTAAGAGGATCGACGGAGTAGAGCCTAAGGAATTATCATCATCATCCAGATCAGAGATCAAGCCTCTTCCAAGCTGGGAGGACATGTTTCCGCAAAGGATGGAGATGATGAGGCAACCAGATCAAAAAAGCACCAAGGATGAGTATCTCCCTAATCCCTATCATCACAACATGGGATCTTATTATAAACCTCCTATCGTTCTGACACCTCTTAAACCTAAGAAGGTGCGACAAGATGAGATTCATGATAAGATCTATCAGTTGGAAAAAGCTTCGAAAGCATATGTTGAAACTATTGGAGAAGGGATTGACTCCTAATGGATGATGATAAAAGAACTTGAGAAAAAGGTCAATGACATCGATGGTAGAGTTGGTTTATTGATTAAAACTGTTTTTTTGTTGACGGATGAAAAGAAGTTGCTCCAAAATAAAATTTTGAAGCTTCAATACGACATGGCCGAGCTCAGCATCTGCCTCGCAAGCATAGTTAAAGTTTGCAACAAAGGAGAAGAAGACAATAATCTTCCTACACAGGAGGAGGAATAGGTATCGACAAGGAGCTATTTGATCCCTCCTGGCTTGATTCCAAGCTTGGGGAGATCTTTAAAACCTTGTAATCAATCTTATAAGTTTATTATTTTTAGTTTCACATTTGTTCGAGTTTAGAAATAAAGATTGCATCATTAGAATTCCCTTCAGGAATAGTCGATCCCATTTATGAAATCCCGAGTCTATTATAATATATGTAGCATTACTGAGTTTGAGTTTGTCCTATTGGATATAAGAATGACTTTCATGTGGCTCAGTGATGGTAGAGCCTGTTGGGAGACCCCAAGAGCAAGGTGTGATGAGAACAACCGCAAGTTTTCCCTAAGTTATGAACCAAGATTATCGAACTAGTAGGAGTAAGGAAACAACTCCAAGGTGTTGCTAAAAACTTGGAACCTTCACAACACAAACTCAATACTTTGCCCCAACTTATACTGAGGTTTTCAATCTCACCGGTTTGCTGAAAACAAAGGATTAAACGTATAGTGTGGAAGATAGTTGTTTCTTGTAGAAAGTAAAGAGTAACACGATAAACAGTAGATGGAATATCAATGATAAAGGAATGGACCGGGGTCCATAGTTCACTAGAGGTGTTCTCCTTAAGACAGATAACATGCTAGGTGAATAAATTACAGCAGCGCAATTGACAGATTGAGAAAGCATAACAATGCATATACTAGACATCTTGACTCCTATGAGATTTGATTGGGCATTACAACATAATACATAGACCGTAATCCAACTACATCTATGACTAATAATCCACCTTCAGGTTATCATGTGAACCCCTTCCAGTATTAAGTTGCAAGCAACAGATAATTGCATTGAACAATTTGTGTAAAGTAAACAATACAATTGACCCATGGACAAAGGATTGTTGTTTTCTCCCTAGTAGCAATAGCACATCTACAACCTTAGAGATTTCTATCACTTCCCCAGATTACTAGAGGCATGAACCTATTATTGAGCATAAATACTCTGTAACATCCCAAAAATACTAAGCTTTGATCATCAAATTCTAATCATCAAAATTAGGGTTAACAAAAACTTTTCTAAATGAAATTATGAATGCATGCATATGTGTATGCATGGATTTTGAAATCCTTTAAAACCACCTTGTTTGTTTGTTCCATTGCTTGTAAAATGTTTCTTAGGTGAAATAAACATCATATAAAACATTTCCCACACCTTTCCTAAAGACAAATAAATCAAAACACATATATGAAATGAATGGTCATTTTGGCCAATTTAACTCCCATGCCTACTTTGGCTGTCTCAAACTTTCAGAACCTAACAGAAACTTTTCTGGATCTTTGCACCCCTTGAATGTACTCATAACAAGGTATCAAGGCCCACTTTGTGATCATCCAGAAACTTTCAAATGCATAGTTTAAATGGCAATTCAAAATTGAATCTTTATCATATGGGAAGATCCCACTTTTTCAAAAACTACTCAAACAAGCTCAACTTTCAAAACCCAAGCATCTGCAGACTCACCAGCACCAATCTAGCAAACCCACCAAAAATCATTTCAAAATTCAAAACTTGATTTCATGCGGCCATTTCATTAAACAGGTTGCAGACACAAATCAAACAAACATCAAACACTATTGTGAGTAGTGATTCTTGCCTAACTGGTTCCCCATTTAGCTCACACACAACTCAGTAGATCATCTAGGAAGATTAGCCAGGCACTAGCACCACTGTGAGCTTGCCATTGTCATCAATGGTGAATAGCCGAGCACCCTCTTGCCACCCCATAGTCGACAGCAAGCTAGGAGCAGTAGCAAGCCTAGCCAGCATGTCTGGGAGGCAGCCCACCGTCCACCGCCACTCATTGTCCCAGCCGCGAGCGTTGCCAAGCCCTGGACCACGCGCACAAGCTGCGCCCAGACCATGCCGTGCGTGCGCCAGAGCGCCACCCTCGACCATCACCCACAGACTACGCGCCGCCCTCGCCGCGTGCTTACACAATCCCCACCGACCCAGGAGACCGCCAGACATCCCCGTTTGCCGCCCCGTGCCGCACAACCACCGCCCACCGTCGAAGACGCCGCCTCTGCCGCGCAGAGCACCGCTTGTTCCAGACCAAACCACACTGCCCCATGCCTCGAGACCATGTCGTTGAGCATCGCCAGGAGACACCGCACCGTCCCCTACCCTTGCCCATGCCTTTAGCCGCCTGTAACCTCGCCCCCGACGAGCTCACCGTGCGCCCCGACGGTCCCCTCGCTCGACTATAAATAGAGGCCACCCCCGCACGATTTCTTCACACCATCTCACTCCCCTCTCCTCACTGATCGTGCCACACCATTCTCAGAGCAAGGCGAGCACCACCTCGCCAGAATTTCACTGGAGCATGCCGCTACCGGAGAAGAAGGGAGCCATCGATTGGAGCCGCCCCAGGAGCTGCTGCGACCACCCTTGAGTTCGCCGTTGTCAACTTCGTCGTTCGTCTGCCTCGCCGACCCTCGCCAGCACCCCGGTGAGCCCCCAGCGACCCTCACTGGCCGTGCTAGGTTTCGTTCTCGTCGGAGTTGTCTCACGTCGACGATGACTCCCAGCCGTTAGATTAGAACTAGATCGAACGATCCACGTCGCCCCATACCGCTTCGCCCAGCCCCGTGTCACTGACGAGTGGGGACACCCACTTAAGCAGCCCGCGGGAGCACTGCGCTTAGCAGGCCGGCCCAGTAACTTTTCCCGCGCAGCCCAGTTATTCAAATTAAACCTTTTTCTATTTCAATTCAAACACACTTCTGTACCCAACTTCAGAAATCAACCCAGATCGATTCATTGCACCAAATTGGATGAAACCAATTTTGTTGGAAAGGTATGTGAATGCTGAATCCAAGCCCGTTGGATTCAAGTCATTTGGATCTATAGATCACCCATGGTAAAAATAACAAGGTAGAAGATTTTTTGCATTCAAACATTTTTAAAATTTAAACCATAATAGCTTTTGAGTTGATTCCAACTCTCAAAAATCACATTTAACCATACCTTTCAGAATATATAAAAATATATAGGTTTACTTGCAGAAATAATGTTCAAGTAATAAAAGAATACTACATAATCATTTCTAGCCACTTTAATTAATTAAAATAAAAGGGTAAAACCTTATTAAATTGTGACACCACTTTAAATCGCATTCCCATGGACTACAATATGTGGTGATGACATGTGTCAACATGATCCCATGTTGGGTTTGGAGAATATAAAATCTTAAGTAGTTTTTCAATGAGTAGAAATTACTTTTCTAAAAATAAAAAGATTTAAACCAAGCCTTAACCTTGTAATGTTAGGGATGATGCTAGATCATCCATATGACCCTTGTGTGTGATGATTTCAAGTAGTTAAGTATTGTTTGGTGATTGTGTACCTCGTATTTATTCATAGACGCTAGTACCGACCAAGGATACGAGGAGGAAGGAGGATACTACGAAGAAGAAGCCGAGGAGAACTTCAACCACTGCTCTGCACAAGGCAAGCCTAATACTACTAGTGAATGTGCAAGCTAAAAATTGCAAGACAGTCTACCTTAGAAAGCTTATACTGATATTGATGCAAGCCTAATACTACTAGTGAATGTGCAAGCTAAAAATTGCAAGACACTCTACCTTAGCAAGCTTATACTGATATTGATGCAAGCTAATACTATACCTATGCAAGCCTTACTAATCAAGTTGACCTATGCAAGCTAACCCTTGCAAGATACCATACTGATGCAACAAACCCATACTTGTCCTATGACTACTATATGCCTTAAGCATATGTGATCATACCCACTTGATAAACCAATCCTAGTTTTATGTGCAAGCTCCTTACGCTATTTCTTTATCAAAGCTTACTTAGAGTTTACTTAAGTGACTGGTAGATTTTGGAAAAATGCTGAAGGTTGCATAAAGATCATAAAATTTGGCCTAAGTTAGAAACCTTGACATCAGCCTGAGACATGAGGTTGTACTTAGTTGAAACTCCACTAGTTACCACCCCTCATCATTACTACCCCCACCTGTAGATGATAGTGCTAAGCATAAAACTTGATCAACTTTTAGATGGGAATACTTGGTGAAAAAATGGTTATGAAAACCTTGGAATGATGGATCATTCTATTGAAATGTTTTGGACATGTGTTTCCAAACACTTGAGAATTTTGGTGATAAAAATGTTGAGGCATGAGCCTTAGCCCTTTATAAAACTAATGGTTGTCTGGATGCGATACCATTCCAAATTTTATCGTACAACCACAATACCCGAATATTGGGTAGGGCTTGACTAGAAACTTATGTACCTTAGTATTAGTTCCCTCACGGCCAAGGTCTGAGCTGAGGCTACCTTGTGAAGATTGTCCACCTGTGCAGTACCCAAGATGACAGTTGGTCATGGTTGGGAGGCCAAACTCACAGGAGAGGTGCTTATACTAGGGCATGTAATCGAAAGGTTAGGATTGATTATCCGCATACTAAGTATGGTGAATTCAGGATTTGTTCCTGACGGATGTATCGAATGTTGTGGTGAAAGTGTACAGTCTCTGCAGAGTGTCAAACTATTCGAATAGCCACGTTCGCGGTTATGGACAGTTGGAGTGGCCATACTGTTTCCCCCGTCAGAATTTTCAAAATGACCTGTGAGATGAATTGAGACTTTTACTTGACCACAACAAAGTTGTGATATGAAATACAAGTTCCCGCTTAGGATTTATAAAATTGTGACTAGCTTTGGAGCTTAGTAGAGATAAATCTGGCTTTTGCAAAACAACCCTAGAGCCTAGTGTCCTATTATCCAAAAACCTCCTTTACCTATTAGTACTAGTTTGAGAGTACTTAAAGAGTACTCATGGCTTTGTCCCTGGCTATTCCCATGGCCAGACTATGAAGAGAAGTACCTGGAAGATGCATCCCAGGAAGGTTACGACAACTAGGATCATCTCCCATCGTCAGCATTGCCTGTGACCCCGAAGATGGAGCTTCGCCTACGCTACCGTTATTATTACGTATTCCGCTGCTTGATGTTGTATTAAGAACTGGATCATGAGATCCCTATTTGTGTAAGAACTTATGTATCGTTTGTAATGGATGATGTACTATGGTATCCAATTCTGTTATGTCTCGCAAAAATGGTAATCCTGGGATTGCGATGTATGGCATAACAGGCATCTAGGATTGAAAAATCCGGGTGTTGACATACTCCCTCTTGGAGTTGCAGGCATCTACTTGGCCAAAGCATCTACGAATAACAGAGAGCATGCAAGATCACAAATAACACAGACATGATAGAATTAATAATCAATCTGACATAGTATCTCAACATCCATCGGATCCCCGCAAACACAACATGTAGTATTACAAATAGATGATCTTGATCATGAACGGAGCTCACAAGATCTAAACATGATAGCACAAAGGAGGAGAAACAACCATCTAGCTACTGTATGGACCCATAGTCCAAGGGTGAACTACTCACGCATCACTCCTGAGGCTGGCATGGTGATGAAGAAGGCCTTCGGGATGATATCCCCCTCTGGAAGGGTGCCGGGAAGATCTTCAGATCCCTCGATCTAGGGACAATGCTGGCGGCGGCTACGGACTGTTTCGTGGAGATTTGATCGGGTTCTTAGGTTTTCTGCATCGGGGCTTTTATAGGCGGCGGGGCAAGGTCGGTGAGCGCCCGAGGGGCCCACACCTAGGGCTGGCGTGCCCCTGGCTGCGCCGCCACCAGGTGTGGCTGCCTCGTGGCCCCACTTCGGTTGCCCTCCGAACTCCGTGTTCCTTCTGGTAAAATATTGACTTTGACTTATGTCTAGTCCAATTCCGAGAATATTTCCTTACTAGCTTTTCTGAAACCAAAAATAGCAGAAAACAGTCAACTGGCACAACGACATCTTGTCAATAGGTTAGTTTCGAAATATGTATAAAAATACCTCAAAGTGTAGACAAAACATAAGAAAGTTGATAAAAAACAAGCATGGAGCATAAAAAATTATAGATACGTTTATGATGTATCAAGCATTCCCAAGCTTAACTCCTGCTCGTCCTCGAGTAGGTAAGTGATAAAAAGAATAATTTTTGGGGTGACATGCACCCTCACAATCTTGATCAAACTATTTGTAAAGCATTGATGGCTGGAATCAAAGTACTCTAAGCATGAGCAACTAAGTTGTAACATGCAAAGGTACAAACAAAGGATCATGAATAATAATGCATTGAAATACGTTTGTTTGTTTCACATATAGAAAACCTAGCATGTGTGGTATTCAACTTGTCCTTCATGGTGTTGCAAAACATAAATGCATAGGACACCTTCAAAGTTCATAAGGGTGGCTAGATACAAATAATTTAAGAACAAGCAATACCAACATTATGAATCAATTAGTGCTCTCTTAATGACAATGAACATTAATTGGTCTCTTAATTGGTGCATAAAGATAGAAGATGGAGACTCAACATAAAAGTAAGAATAAATGCCCTTCACAGAGGGAAGTAGGGATTTCAAGTTTCATAAAGAGCTTCCAAAAATTCTAGTACTTATTAGCTTTCATCTCTCATTTCCCCTATCATAAGCATCTTGAAGTGATTAAGGTTAAAGTGAAAAAATATGAAGTATATGCTTGACAGATCATATGTTGGAGATATGCCCTAGAGGCAATAATAAAAGTAATTATTATTATATCTTTCTGTTTATGTAAATGTTTACATTCATGCTATACTATTATTAACCGGAAACATTAATACTTGTGTGATTTGTAAACTAAATTAGAGTCCCTAGTACACCCTCTTTATAATACTAGCTTGTTGTTTGATAAATGATCATGGTTTCCTGATCATGAACATTCAGATGTTATTAACAACAAGATCATATCATTAGGAGAATGATGTGATGGACATACTCCTATAGATAAGCATAGCATAAAGATCAATTCATTTCATTAGTTTGTTTGCTATAAGCTTTCTGATACATAGTAACCTAATTCCTTCGACCATGAGATCATGCTAATCACCATCACCGGATGGATGCTTTGAAGACATCAAACACCACTTCATAACTGGGTGGTTATAAAGGTGGCATTGAGTGTTTGAAAAGTATGTGTTGAGGAACATGGATAAAGACTGGGATTTGTCCATCCATATGATAGATAAATATACTCTAGGCCCTCTCGGTGGCATGTCATCCAATTAGCTTGCAAGCATGTGACTTGCTCACAAGGTATCACATATCATAGGAATGATTAAAGCGTACTTATCAGTAACGAGGTTGAACTTGGTATGCAGAGATACTGACGATCAGACTTCGGATAAGTAAAATATCGCGAGACAAAGGGAAATTGGTATCGTATGTAAATGGTTCATTCGATCACAAAGTAATCGTAGAAATATGTGGGAACCATATGAATTTCCAGATTCCTCTATTGGTTATTGATCGGAGAAGAGTCTCGGTCATGTATGCATAATTCACGAACCGTAGGGAGACACACTTAAGGATTCAATGTTATTTAGTAGATGTGGAATATAAGTAGGGAGACCGAATGTTGTTCGGAGTCTCAGAAGGTATCCGGGATATCACGAGGAGATACGGAATAGTCCGGGGAATAATATTCATATAACGAAAGTCCAATTCCAGAGTTTGGGAATGATTTCGGTGTTTTCACCGGAATGATCTAGAACGGTCTAGAAGGTTCGCCTGACCAGAAGAGGAAGGATGCATGAATGTGTCATGACTAAGTGGAATTGTTGCATCATGTCCTAGGTAAAAGGGCTATGCAAATAAAGAGTAAAATCAAACTCCAAAATTGAAAGTCAAAAGGCATGTTTGAAAAATCAAACTAGGACAATGTTTCCTGGTGGAGGAAGAAGAGAATCATTCTCTCCCTCCACCACAAGCCTAGAAGGAGAGGGATTTTGGGTAGGATTCAAACTCCCCTCTCCGTAGCTACCCCTCCCTCTTATAAATAGAGGGGAGGGGGCTGCCCTCCACACACGACCACCACCCACGCCACCGCCCCCGACGGCTCGCCACTGCCGCCGTAGCCGCCGCCGGCCCCACCTCCTCCTCTCTAGCTTGTAAACCCTAGATTGCCGGGAAACCCTAATAATCCACCATAACTGGCTCTAGCTTATGCGAAGCCCTGCGGGATCTTCCCTATCGTTTCGACACCACGCCGTCGTGCTGGCAAAATCATGCCATCGTGCTGGCGAAATCGCGAGGATAGAACTACAACCTTCGCTTCCTGCTGGAACAAGGGAGAGGAAGGTATTCATCAAGTACCCAACGTGTGACCGACAGCGGAAGCGCTGCCGAAACGCAGCGCCGAAAGGATCGTCTACACGATCTTGAGATCGGCAAGTGTCCGACTACATCACCCACAAGAATCTTCTCTCGTTAACCGCTTTGGAATCTTCGAGGGTGAGTACTCTAATCGACTCATTGCTACAATCTAATAGATAGATCTTGGCTTGTGTGTGTTCATGCGGTAGAATTTTTTTGTTTTCCATGCTATGAACCCCTTAAGTGGTATTAGAGCCATGTCTATATGTAGATCTATTGCACAAGTAGAAAACAATGGTCATTGTGGGTGTTGATGCTTTTTTTGTCGATTGCTTCTTGTGTACTTTGCATCTTGCGGGATGGTGGGATGAAGAGGCCCGGGCTAACCTTACATGACATCGTTCAGGAGACTTGCTCCATGCTTGATATGCAACTTGAATTGCATAAGTGTCTTTGCGGGTGCATGTTTTTTCCAACATAGTGAAGATTCAATTTAAAACAGGTGATTGAAAATACTAGTATCAATGTTGTGATTCTTGTGTGTAAGTTAGAACGACACTTATTGAAAGCCCCAAACCACGTAAAACATGCAAATAAAATTAGAGGCGTATAACCTTGTTTTGTAGGGGTGTGTTGTTATGTGATATGGACATGATTGCGATTATACGTGATATATGCAATGTTCCTTAGTGTAAGTAGGCAACCAGCAGGATCCTTATGGTTATCTTTTAATTTCGTTAAGACCTACATGTCTATTATTCAAAGTAGTTGTAATAGTTGATGCTGGTGGATGACAACCATGGAGTGGTGCCATTGACCTTGACACCACGCCAGTGATGACGGAGATCATGTTCGTGCTTCAAGATGGAGATCGAAGGCATAAGAAGAAAGGCCATATCATATCACATATTTTGAATTGCATGTGATGTTAATCCTTTTATGCATCTTGTATTGCTTATTTTGCGACAGTAGCATTATAAGATGATCCCTCTCACAAAATTATCAAGTAAAGTGTTCACGCTTAGATAGCACCATTACCAAGACTCGTCATTCCGAAGCACCACGTGATGATCGGGTGTGATAGAATCAACGCGTGCATATAACAGGAGCAAGCCAGATTTTCTCATGCAGAAACTAAGGTTAATCTTGACGAGCCTAGCATGTACATACATGGTCTCGGAACACGGATCGCCGAAAGGTAAAACATGAGTCATATAGTAGATATGATGAACATGATGATTGTTTGCCTTTGAAATTACATCATATCTCATGATGATCAGATTTGATGTAGTGGATTTGGTTCATGTGATCACTAAAACAATGTGAGGGATATTGTTTTGAGTGGGAGTTTACCTAGATTAATTTAACTATTAATTAGAACTCAATTTGTCATAAACTTAGTCTAAACTATTGAAAATATGTTGTAGATCAATGACGGCCCCTATCATCAATTTTTATGCGTTCCTAGAGAAAGAAAAGTTGAAAAATGATGGAAGCAACTTCGCGGATTGGTTACGCAACTTGGGGATTATCCTCAATGCTGGTAGTTTGACCTATGTACTGGATGCACCGCTAGGTGACCCACCTGCAGCTGATGCTACCGATGAGGTGAAGAATGTTTTCCTCACTCGGAAGAATCAGTACTCCATAGTTTAGTATGCTATCTTGTATGGTTTGTAATCGGAGCTTCAGAAAAGGTTTAAGAACTTTGACCCACATGATATTTTCCGTGAACTCAAAATGATATTTGAGGCTCACGCGGCAGTTGAGAGTTATGAGGCTTCTGAAAAGTTCTTTAACTACAAGATGGAACATGGCAGCTCCGTCAGTGAGCATGTGCTTAAGATGTCTCGGCACACAAGTAAGCTCCAAAGCTTGGGTATAGTGATTCCTAATGCTTTGGGGATTCACTGTGTCCTCCAATCACTACCAACAAGTTATAAGAACTTTGTGATGAACTACAATATCCAAAACATGGATAAGTCATTACCTGAACTCTTCTCCATGGTAAAGCCTGCAGAAGTGGAGATCAAGAAAGAGCACCAAGTGTTGATGGTCAATAAGACCACCAATTTCAAAAGGCAAGGAAAGTCCAAGAAAAAGGGAAACTTCAATAAGGGCGATAAGAAAGTTACCGCGCCGAAGAAGAAGACCAAGGTTGGGCCTAAGCCGGATACTGAGTGCTTTTACTGCAAGGGAGAAGGTCATTGGAAGCCGAATTTGTTGGAGATATGCCCTAGAGGCAATAATAAATGTAGTTATTATTATATCTTTGTGTTTATGATAAATGTTTACATTCATGCTATAATACTATTAATAAGGAAACATTAATACTTGTGTGATTTGTAAACTTAAATTGAAGTCCCTAGTAAAGCCTCTTCATAATACTAGCTTGTTGGTTAATAGATGATTGTGGTTTCCCTATCATGAACATTGAGATGTTATTAACAACAAGATCATATCGTTAGGAGAATGGTATGATGGACATACTCCTATAGATAAGCGTAGCATAAAGATCAAGTCATTTTAATAGTTCAATTGCTATATGCTTTCTGATACATAGTAACCTAATTCCTTCGACCATGAGATCATGCATATCACCTTCACCGGAAGGATGCTTTGATGACATCAAACACCACACCGTAACTGGGTGGCTATAAAGGTGGCATTGAGTGTTCGGAAAGTATTGGTTGAGACACATGGATCAAGAGTGGGATTTGTCCATCCATATGACGGATAGATATACTCTGGGCCCTCTCGGTGGAATGTCATCCAATTATCTTGCAAGCATGTGACTGGCTCACAAGGGATCACATATCACGGGAACGAGAAAAGAGTACTTATCAGCAACGAGGTTGAACTAGGTATGCAGAGATACCGATAATCATAACCTTGGATAAGTAAACTATCGTGAGACAAAGGGAAATTGGTATCGTATGTAAGTGCTTCATTCGATCGCAAAGTAATCATAGAAATATGTGGGAGCCATATGAATTTCCAGATTCCTCTATTGGTTATTGTTCGGAGAAGTGTCTCGATCATGTCCGCATAATTCACGAACCGTAGGGAGACACACTTAAGGATTCGACGTTGTTTGAGTAGTTATGGAATGATGAGTAAGAGACCGAATGTTGTTCAGAGTCTCGGATGGGATCCGGGATATCACGAGGAGATCCGGAATGGTCCGGAGAATAAGATTCATATAAGGAAAGTCCTGTTTCGGAGTTGGGGAGTGGTTCCGGTGTTTTCATCGGGAATGTTCTAGAAGGTTCCGGAATGTCCGGCACTCCGAAGGGGAAGGGTACATGAATGTGTCATACCAAGTTGGAATGATTGCATCATGTACTAGGTTTCATCGCTGAACAAAATAAAGGGTTTAATCAAATCCTAGTTTGAAAAGTCAAAAGCCAATTTGAAAAGTCAAACGGCTATTTTGGGAAGTAGAGGGGAAGGTGGAAACCGAGTTGGGGAGGAGTTCCTCCCCTCCACCGCCGGCCCCCTTGGGAAACCGAGTTGGGGAGGTACTCCCCTCCCCTGGTGCGGCCCCTCCACCTATATAAGGAGGGGCAGGGCTGCCTCTCCTAGGACCCAACACCTCCACCCGCAAACCCTAGCCCTAAGCCGCCGGCCCTCCTGCAGCCGCCGCCGCCCTAGGGCAAGCCGCCGCCGCCTAGCTAACTCTAGCCGCCGGCCAAGCCTCCTCCTTGGTGTGTCTAAACCCTATATCACCGAGGAGCTCTCTCATAGTCCACCATACTCGCTCCGGCTTAAGGCGAAGCCCTGCGAGATCTCCCCTCTACTTCCGGTACCACGCCGTTGTGCTACCGGAATCGCGAGGTGAGTGCTACAACCTCCGCTGCCTGCTAGAACAAGGGAGAGGAAGGTCTTCGTCGAGTACCGAACGTGTGACCGACTGCGGGAGCGCTGCCGGAACGCAGCGCCGGAAGGATCGTCTACGCGATCTTGAGATCGGGAAGAGTACGACTACATCACCCACGAGAATCCGCTCTCGTTAAACACTTTGGAATCTTCGAGGGTGAGTTATTCCATCGACTCGTTGCTACAATCTAGTAGATAGATATTGGCTTGTTTGTTTGTATGCGATAGAAATTTTTTGTTTTCCATGCTATGAAACCCTACAGTGGTATCAGAGCCGTGTCTATATGTAGATCTGTTGCATGAGTAGAACACAATGGTCATTGTGGGCGTTGATGCTTTTATTGTCGATTGCCTCTTGTGTACTTTGCATCTTGCGGGATGTTGGGATGAAGCGGCCCGGGCTAATCTTACATGACATTGTTCATGAGACTTGCTCCACGCTTGACATGCAACTTGTATTGCATAAGTGGCTTTGCGGGTGCCTGTTTCTCCCAGCATAGTTAAGATTCAATTTATAACGGGTGATTGACAATACTAGTATCAATGTTGTGGCTCTTGTTCGTAAGTTAGAAAGACACTTATTGAAAGCCCCAAACCACGTAAAACATGCAAAGAAAGTAGAGGCGTCTAACTTTGTTTTGCAGGGGTGTGCAGTGATGTGATATGGCCATGATTGTGATTATATTTGATGTATGCAATGTTCCTTATTGTAAGTTGGCAACCGGCAGGAGCCATATGGTTGTCTTTAAATTATGTTAAGACCCGCGTGTCTATTCAAAGTAGTTGTAATAGTTGAAGCCGGTGGACGACAACCATGGAGCAGCGTCATGGACCTTGATGCAATGCCGGTAATGATGGCGATCATGTTCATGCTTGAAGATGGAGATCGGAAGCACAAATAAGAAAGGCCATATCATATCACATATTATGAATTGCATGTGATGTTAATCCTTTATGCATCTTGTATTGCTTAGATAACGACGGTAGCATTATAAGATGATCCCTCATGCACATAAATTTCAAGTTCTAAAGTGTTCATCCTTAGTAAGCACCGTTGCTAAAGGTTGTTGTTTCGAAGCACCACGTGATGATCGGGTGTGTTAGATTCCGCAAGTGTATACAACGTGAGCAAGCCAGATTTGCTCATGCAGAAGCTAAGGTTTGATCTTGACGAGCCTAGCATGTACAGACATGGTCTCGGAACACAGATCACCGAAAGGTAAAGCATGAATCATATAGTAGATATGATGAATATGTCGATTGTTCGCCATTAAAACTATATCAACTCTCATGATGATCGGTGTTGATGTGGTGAATTTGGTTCGTGTGATCACTAAAACAATGTGAGGGATATTGTTTTGAGTGGGAGTTCACCTAGATTAATTTAACTATTAATTAGAACTCAATTTATCATAAACTTAGTCTATACTATTGCAAATATGTTGTAGATCAATGGCGGCCCCTACCATCAATTTTAATGTGTTCCTAGAGAAAGAAAAGTTGAAAAACAATGGAAGCAACTTCGCGGATTGGTTCCGCAATTTGAGGATTGTCCTCACAGCTGGTAATTTGACCTATGTGTTGGATGCACCGCTGGGTGACCCACCTGCAGCTACTGCTACCGATGAAGTAAAGAATGTTTACCTCGCTCGGAAGAATCAGTACTCCACAGTTCAGTGTGCTATCTTGTATGGTTTAGAATCGGAGCTTCAGAAAAGGTTTGAGAATTCAGACCCACATGATATTGTCCGTGATCTCAAATTGATCTTTGAGACTCACGCGGCAATTGAAAGCTATGAGGCTTCTGAAAAGTTCTTTAACTGCAAGATGGAAGAGGGCAGCTCCGTCAGTGAGCATGTGCTTAAGATGTCTGGGCACGCAAACAAACTTCAAAGCTTGGGTATAGTGATTCCTAATGCTTTGGGGATTTATCGTGTCCTCCAATCACTACCACCAAGTTACAAGAACTTTGTGATGAACTACAATATGCAAAACATGAACAAGCAGTTGGCAGAACTCTTTGCCATGTTGAAATCTGCAGAAGTGGAGATCAAGAAAGAGCACCAAGTGTTGATAGTCAATAAGACCACCAAATTCAAGAAAGGCAAGTCTTAGCAAAAGGGACACTTCAAGAAGGGTTGTAAGAAAGTTACCGCGCCGACGAAGAAGACCAAGAATGGACCTAAGCCTGATACTGAGTGCTTTTACTGCAAGGGAAAAGGTCACTGGAAGCGGAATTGCCCAAAGTACTTGGCGGATTTGAAGAACGGAAACATCAAGAAGAAAGGTATATCCGATATACATGTTATTGATGTGTATCTCACTAGTACTCGTAGTAGTGCCTGGGTATTTGATACTGGTTCGGTTGCTCATATTTGTAACTTGAAACAGGTGCTGCAGAATAAACGGAAGCTAGCGAAGAACGAGGTGACGATGCGCGTGGGAAACGGATCAAAGGTTGATGTGATCGCGGTCGGCACGCTACCCCTTCATCTACCATCGGGATTAGTTTTATACTTAAATAATTGTTATTTGGTGCCTGCGTTAAGCATGAACATTATATCGGGATCTTGTTTATTGCGAGACGGTTACTTGTTTAAGTCCGAGAATAATGGTTGTTCGATTTATATGAGTAATATGTTTTATGCACATGCACCTTTGATAGATGGTCTATTCTTATTTAATCTCGATAGTTGAAATACACATATTAATAACATTGATGCTAAACGTTTGAAATCGAGTGATAACTCGACCTATATGTGGCACTGTCGTCTTGGTTACATTGGAGTGAAGCGTATGAAGAAACTCCATTCCGATGGACTTCTTGAATCACTTGATTTCGAATCACTTGAAAGATGCAAAGCATGTCTGATGGGAAAAATGACTAAGACTCCATTTTCTGGTATGATGGAGCGAGCTACGGACTTATTGGAAATCATACATACCGATGTGTGTGGTCCAATGAGTGTAGCATCACGCGGTGGTTATCGTTATGTTCTTACATTCACAGATGACTTGAGTAGATATGGGTATATCTATTTCATGAAACATAAGTCCGAAACTTTCAAGAAGTTTAAGGAATTTCAAAGTGAGGTAGAGAATCAACGTAACAAGAAGATTAAATTTCTACGTTCTGATCATGGAGGTGAATATCTAAGTTACGAGTTTGGCGAGCATTTGAAGAAATGCGGAATACTTTCACAATTGACACCGCCAGGAACACCACAGCGTAATGGTGTGTCCGAACGTCGTAATTGAACTCTCTTAGATATGGTTCGTTCTATGATGTCACTTACAGATTTACCGCTATCATTTTGGGGTTATGCATTAGAAACAGCCGCATTCACTTTAAATAGGGCACCATCTAAATCCGTTGAAACGACACCATATGAATTATGGTTTGGGAAGAAACCTAAATTGTCGTTCCTTAAAGTTTGGGTTTGCGAAGCCTATGTAAAGAAGTTACAGCCGGACAAGCTTGAACCCAAAGAGGAAAAATGCGTCTTCATAGGATACCCGAAGGAAACTATTGGGTATACCTTCTATCATAGATCCGAAGGCAAAATCTTTGTTGCTAAGAATGGATCCTTTCTAGAGAAGGAATTTCTCTCGAAAGAAGTGACAGGAAGGAAAGTAGAACTCGACGAGGTTGTTGAACCTTCTCTCGAAATTGCGAGTAGCGCAGCACCGGAAGAAGTTCATGTGGTGCCTGCACCAATAAGAGAGGAAGCTAATGATGATGATCATGAAACTTCGGTTGTAGTTGCTATAGAGCCTTGCAGGTCAACGAGAACTCGTACCACTCCTGATTGGTATGATCCCGTTATGAGTGTCATGTTGGTGGACAACACCGATGACCCTGCGACATATGTGGAAGCGATGATGAGCCCAGATTCCAAGAAATGGCAAGAAGCCATGAAATCCGAGATTGGATCCATGTATGAAAACCAAGTATGGACTTTGGTGGACTTACCGGATGGCCTAAAGGCTGTCGAGAACAAATGGATTTTCAAGAAGAAGATAAATGCTGATGGTAATGTTACTGTCTATAAAGCTCGACTTGTCGCAAAAGGGTTTCGACAAATTCAAGGAGTTGACTACGATGAGACTTTCTCACCTGTAGTGAAGCTAAAGTCTGTGAGGATTATGTTAGCAATCGCTGCATATTATGATTTTGAGATATGGCAGATGGATGTAAAAACAACATTCCTCAATGGAGACATTGATGAAGAGTTGTATATGATGCAACCCAAAGGTTTTGTCGATCCTAAAGATGCTAACAAGGTATGCAAACTTCAACGGTCCATCTATGGATTGAAGCAAGCATCCCGAAGTTGGAATCAACGTTTTGATAAGGTAATCAAAACTTTTGGTTTTATACAAACTTATGGAGAAGCTTGTATTTACAAGAAAGTGAGTGGGAGCTCTGTAGCATTCTTAATATTATATGTAGATGACATATTGTTGATTGGGAATGATGTAGACCTTCTTAATAGTGTCAAGGAATATTTGAGTAATAGTTTTTCAATGAAGGATCTTGGCGAAGCATCTTACATATTAGGCATAAAGATTTATAGAGATAGATCGAGACGCCTAATATCATTGTCACAAAGTACATATTTGGACAAAGTTCTAAAGAGGTTTGGAATGGAAGATAGCAAGAAAGGGTTCTTGCCCATGTTGCCCAATACGACCTTGAGTAAAACTCAAAGTCCGACAACGACAGAAGATAGAGAAAAGATGAGTAAGACTCCCTATGCCTCATCCATAGGATCTCTAATGTATGCCATGCTATGTACTAGACCCGACATTGCATATGCTGTTAGTTTAACTAGCAGATATCAAAGTGATCTAGGAGTGGATCATTGGACAGCGGTCAAAAACATCCTTAAGTACTTGAGAAGAACGAAGGATATGGTTATTTCTTATGGAGGTGATGAACAGCTCGTTGTTAATGGTTACACCGATGCTAGTTGGAACACCGATCCGGATGATTCTAAATCACAATCTGGATACGTATTTACTTTGAATGGTGCAGCAGTTAGCTGGAGGAGTGCAAAGCAAAGCGTTGTGGCGAGATCTTCAACTGAATCGGAATACATGGCTACTTCGGAGGCTTCACAAGAAGCGATATGGATGAAAGAGTTCATTACAGAGCTGGGTGTGGTTCCTAGTGCGCTGGACCCAATGTCTATCTACTGTGATAACATGGGCGCCATAGCCAATGCGCAAGAACCAAGGTCACACAAGAAGCTGAAGCACATCAAGGTACGTTTTCACGCTATTCGAGAACATGTCCAAGATGGGGACATAAAGATTTGCCCTAAACCTCTCCCGAGGGCAAAACATGACCAGCACCAAACTGCCATGGGTGTTCGGTATATTACCATGTAATCTAGATTAGATGACTCTAGTGCAAGTGGGAGACTGTTGGAGATATGCCCTAGAGGCAATAATAAATGTAGTTATTATTATATCTTTGTGTTTATGATAAATGTTTACATTCATGCTATAATAGTATTAACAATGAAACATTAATACTTGTGTGATTTGTAAACTTAAATTGAAGTCCCTAGTAAAGCCTCTTCATAATACTAGCTTGTTGGTTAATAGATGATTGTGGTTTCCCTATCATGAACATTGAGATGTTATTAACAACAAGATCATATCGTTAGGAGAATGGTATGATGGACATACTCCTATAGATAAGCGTAGCATAAAGATCAAGTCATTTTAATAGTTCAATTGCTATATGCTTTCTGATACATAGTAACCTGATTCCTTCGACCATGAGATCATGCATATCACCTTCACCGGAAGGATGCTTTGATGACATCAAACACCACACCGTAACTGGGTGGCTATAAAGGTGGCATTGAGTGTTCGGAAAGTATTGGTTGAGACACATGGATCAAGAGTGGGATTTGTCCATCCATATGACGGATAGATATACTCTGGGCCCTCTCGGTGGAATGTCATCCAATTAGCTTGCAAGCATGTGACTGGCTCACAAGGGATCACATATCACGGGAACGAGAAAAGAGTACTTATCAGCAACGAGGTTGAACTAGGTATGCAGAGATACCGACGATCATAACCTTGGATAAGTAAACTATCGTGAGACAAAGGTTAATTGGTATTGTATGTAAGTGGTTCATTCGATCGCAAAGTAATCGTAGAAACATGTGGGAGCCATATGAATTTCCAGATTCCTCTATTGGTTATTGTTCGGAGAAGTGTCTCGATCATGTCCGCATAATTCACGAACCGTAGGGAGACACACTTAAGGATTCGACGTTGTTTGAGTAGTTATGGAATGATGAGTAAGAGACTGAATGTTGTTCGGAGTCTCGGATGGGATCCGGGATATCACGAGGAGATCCGGAATGGTCCGGAGAATAAGATTTTTATAAGGAAAGTCCTGTTTCGGAGTTGGGGAATGGTTCCGGTGTTTTCATCGGGAATGTTCTAGAAGGTTCCGGAATGTCCGGCACTCCGAAGGGGAAGGGTACATGAATGTGTCATACCAAGTTGGAATGATTGCATCATGTACTAGGTGTCATCGCTGAACAAAATAAAGGGTTTAATCAAATCCTAGTTTGAAAAGTCAAACGCCAATTTGAAAAGTCAAACGGCTATTTTGGGAAGTGGAGGGGAAGGTGGAAACCGAGTTGGGGAGGAGTTCCTCCCCTCCTCCGCCGGCCCCCTTCGGAAACCGAGTTGGGGAGGGACTCCCTTCCCCTGGCGCGGACCCTCCACCTATATAAGGAGGGGCAGGGCTGCCTCTCCTAGGACCCAACACCTCCACCCGCAAACCCTAGCCCTAAGCCGCCGGCCCTCCTGCAGCCGCTGCCGCCCAAGGGCAAGACGCTGCCGCCTAGCTAACCCTAGCCGCCGGCCAAGCTCCTCCTTGGTGTGTCTAAACCCTAGATCACCGAGGAGCTCTCTCGTAGTCCACCATACTCACTCCGGCTTAAGGCGAAGCCCTGCGAGATCTCCCCTCTACTTCCGGTACCACGCCGTTGTGCTGCCGGAATCGTGAGGAGAGTGCTACAACCTCTGCTGCCTGCTGGAACAAGGGAGAGGAAGGTCTTCTTCGAGTACCGAACGTGTGACCGAATACGAGAGCGCTGCCGGAACGCAGCGCCGGAAGGATCGTCTACGCGATCTTGAGATCGGGAAGAGTACGACTACATCACCCACGAGAATCCGCTCTCGTTAAACACTTTGGAATCTTCGAGGGTGAGTTATTCCATCGACTCGTTGATACAATCTAGTAGATAGATCTTGGCTTGTTTGTTTGTATGCGATAGAAATTTTTTGTTTTCCATGCTACGAAACCCTATAGAATTGCCCTAAATACTTGGCAGATCTGAAGAACGACAACATCAAGAAGAAAGGTATATTTGATATACATGTTATTGATGTGTATATTTCTAGTAATCGTAGTAGTGCCTGGGTATGTGATACTAGTTCAGTTGCTCACATTTGTAACTCGAATCAGGTGTTGTAGAATAAACGAAGACTAGTGAAAGACGAGGTGATGATGCATGTTGGAAATGGATCAAAGGTTGATGTGGCCGCGGTCGGCATGCTCCCTATTCATCTACCATCGGGATTAGTTTTATACTTAAATAATTATTATTTGGTGCCTGTGTTGAGCATGAATATTATATCCGGATCATGTTTATTGCAAGACAGTTACTTGTTTAAGTCTGAGAATAATGGTTGTTCGATTTATATGAGTAATAACTTTTATGGTCATGCGCCTTTGATAGATGGTCTATTCTTATTGAATCTCGATTGTAGTGATACACATGTTCATAATATAGAAGCTAAACCTTTGAAATTGAGCGATAATTCTACATACATGTGGCATTATCGTCTTGGATTACATTGGAGTGAAGCGTATGAAGAAACTCCATTCCGATGGACTTCTTGAATCACTTGATTTTGAATCACTTGAAAGATGCGAAGCATGTCTGATGGGTAAAATGACTAAGACTCCATTTTTTGGGATGATGGAGCGAGCTACGGACTTGCTGGAAATTATACATACCGATGTGTGTGGGCCAATGAGTGTAGCATCGTGCGGTGGTTATCGTTATGTTCTTACTTTCACGGATGACTTGAGTAGATATGGGTATATCTATTTCATGAAACATAAGTCCGAAACTTTCGAGAAGTTTAAGGAATTTCAAAGTGAAGTAGAGAATCAACGTAACAAGAAGATTAAATTTCTACGATGTGATCATAGAGGTGAATATCTAAGTGACGAGTTTGGCGATCATTTGAAGAAATGCGGAATACAACAGGAGCAAGCCACGCGATCATTACGAGATTGGAGATCATTTGGCAATCATTTAAAGTGTTCGTCCTTCGTAGGCACCGTTGCCAACGCTCGCTGTTTCGAAGCACCACGTGATGATCGAGTGTGTTAGATTCTGCGAGTGTATACAACAGGAGCAAGCCAGATTTGCTCATGCGGAAGATAAGGTTTGATCTGGACGAGCCTAGCATGGACATGGTCTCGGAACACGGACACCGAAAGGTAAAGCATGAGTCATATAGTAGATATGATGAACATGTTTATTGTTAGCCTTTGAAGCTACATCATCTCTCGTGATGATCGGTTTTGATGTGGTGGATTTGGTTCGTGTGATCACTAAAACAATGTGAGGGATGTTGTTTTGAGTGGGAGTTCACCTAGATTAATTTAACTATTAATTAGAACTCAATTTGTCATAAACTTAGTCTAAACTATTGCAAATATGTTGTAGATCAATGGCGGCCCCTACCATCAATTTTAATGTGTTCCTAGAGAAAGAGAAGTTGAAAACAATGGAAGCAACTTCGCGGATTGGTTCCGCAATTTTAGGACTGTCCTCAATGCTGGTCAGTTGACCTATGTGCTGGATGCAACGCTGGGTGACTCACCTGCAGAAGATGCTATCGATGACGAGAAAAATGTTTATCATACTCGGAAGAATCAGTACTCCACGGTCCAGTGTGCTATCTTGTATAGTGTGGAATCGGAGCTTCAGAAAAAGGTTTGAAAACTTTGACCCACATGATATTGTTTGTGAACTCAAAATGATATTTGAGGCTCACGCGACAGTTGAGAGTTCTGAAGCTTCTAAAAAGTTCTTTAACTATAAGATGGAAGAGGGTAACTCCGTTAGTGAGCACGTGCTTAAGATGTCTGGGCATGGTAATAAGCTCCAGAGCTTGGGCATAATAGTTCCTAATGCGTTAGGGATTCGTCGTGTCCTCCAATCACTACCACCAAGTTACAAGAACTTTGTGATGAACGACAACATGCAACGCATGGATAAGACGTTGCCAGAACTCTTCTCTATGTTGAAGTCTACGGAAGTGGAGATCAAGAAAGAGAATCAAGTGTTGATGGTCAATAATACAACTAATTTAAAGAAGAAAGGCAAGCCTAAGAAAAAGGGAAACTTCAAGAAGGGCGGTAAGAAAGCTACAGCGCCAGCTAAGAAGAACAAGGCTGGGTCTAAGCCTGATACTGAGTGCTTTTACTGCAAGGGAGAAGGTCACTGGAAGCGAAATTGCCCTAAGTACTTGGCGGATCTGAAGAACGACAACATCAAGAATAAAGGTATATCCGATATACATGTTATCGATGTGTATCTCACTAGTAGTCGTAGTAGTTCCTGGGTATTTGATACTGGTTTGGTTTCTCATATTTGTAACTCGAAATAGGTGCTGCGGAATGGACAGAAATTAGCGAAGAACGAGGTGACGATGCACGTTGGAAATGGATGAAAGGTTGATGTGATCGCGGTCGGCACGCTACCTCTTCATCTACCATTGGGATTAGTTTTACACTTAAATAATTGTTATTTGGTGCCTGCATTCATCATGAACATTATATCCGGATCATGTTTATTGCGATACGGTTACTTGTTTAAATCCGAGAATAATGGTTGTTTGATTTCTATGAGTAATATGTTTTATGCACATGCACCTTTGATAGATGGTCTATTCTTGTTGAATCTCGATTGTAGTAATACACATATTAATAACATTGAAGCTAAACGTTTGAAATTAACAATAACTCAACCTATATGTGGCACTGTCGTCTTGGTCACATTGGAGTGAAGCCTATGAAGAAACTCCATTCAGATGGACTTCTTGAATCACTTGAAAGATGCGAAGCATGTATGATGGGTAAAATGACTAAGACTCCATTTTCTGGTATGATGGAGCGAGCTACAGACTTGTTGGAAATCATACATACCGATGTGTGTGGCCTAATGAGTGTAGCATTGCGCGGTGGTTATCGTTATGTTCTTACTTTCACGGATGACTTGGGTAGATATAGGTATATCTATTTCGTGAAACATAAGTCCGAAACTTTCGACATAACAAGAAGATTAAATTTCTACAATCTGATCGTAGGAGGTGAATATCTGAGTTACGAGTTTGGCGAGCATTTGAATAAATGCGGAATACTTCCACAATTGGCACCGCCGGGAACACCACAACGTAATGGTGTGTCCGAACGTCGTAATCGAACTCTCTTAGATATGGTTCGTTCTATGATGTCACTTACAGATTTACCGCTATTGTTTTGGGGTTATGCATTAGAAACAACCACATTCACTTTAAACAGGGCACCATATAAATCTGTTGAAACAACACCGTGTGAATTATGGTTTGGGAAGAAACCTAAATTGTCGTTCCTTCAAGTTTGGGGTTGCAAAGCTTATGTAAAGAAGTTACAACCCGACAAGCTTGAACCCACAGCGGAAAAATGCGTCTTCATAGGATACCCAAAGGAAACTATTGGGTATACCTTCTATCATAGATCCGAGGGCAAAATCTTCTTTGCCAAGAATGGAACCTTTCTATAGAAGGAGTTTCTCTCGAAAGAAGTGACTGTAAGGAAAGTAGAACTCGACGAGGTTGTCAAACCTTCTCTCGGATTTCAGAGTAGCGCAGTACCGAAAGAAGTTCCTGTGGTGCCTACACCAATAAGAGACGAGGCTAATGATGTTGATCGTGAAAATTTGGTTGAAGTTATTACGAAACCTCGCAGGTTAATGAGAACTCGTACCACTTCCGATTAGTATGATCCCGTTATGAGTGTCATGTTGGTGGACAACACCGACGACCCTGTGACATATGAGGAAGCAATGATGAGCCCAGATTCCAATAAATGGCAAGAAGCCATGAAATTTGAGATTGGATCCATGTACGAAAACCAAGTATGGACTTTGGTGGACTTACCAAATGGCCGGAAGGCTGTCGAGAACAAACGGATTTTCAAGAAGAAAACAAATGCTGATGGTAATATTACTGTCTATAAAGCTCGACTTGTCGCAAAAGGGTTTCGACAAATTTAAGGAGTTGACTACGATGAGACTTTCTCACCAGTAGCGAAGCTAAAGTCTGTGAAGATTTTGTTAGCAATCACTGCATATTATGATTATGAGATATGGCAGATGGATGTTGTAGAGGTCCCAACCTTGATAAGGTAGAGATCCCTGTGTTTACAATGCTAGTCCCTAGATCAATAGCTAGCATCCACAGTTTAAGATGTAATATCAAGAAACAAAGGTCATAGTACAACTTTATAACCAGGAATAAAATAATTCATTACATCTTACATATCTCATTTGGCTATCTCATTACAATGCAGCAGAAATATCTATATAGCATGGAGTCCTTCATCTTCAAAGTGCCACAGGCAATCATGTTGGTTGTAGACTTGTAATCCTAATCAACATACTTCACTAACATCAAACAAACCTGCAACATAATACGTTATAGCCACAAGGGTCAATACATTTGGATTGTATTGGCAAGTGATACTATGGTAGAGTAGTGGTATCTATAATCTATATGCATTTGGCTAAGTGGAGCTTAGGCTTGCTTTCCTCAAAATAGATTTTCCTTATCATTTGAAAACACTAGTTTTTTTATTTGTCAAAATCACCCAAGGAACAACCAAAGAATATTGGTTAACCTTTACCCTTGTTCAACCACAAGTTTTTAACTTAGAAATTGGGATGAGGAGATCCTTGATAGCTTCCATGTCTTGATGCTCAAATTGTCCATTGCCGGGAACACAGCTAAGTACTTAGATTTTACTCTCTCGAGAGGTGGTGCACTTTCCCCATAAGACTCGACATGCATCGAGACAAGATCTTTCAGAAGCCTTCCCTTAGACCAAAATGGACGCGTTCCCAAACCTATAACCCCCTACCACCAACTGTCCATCTGGCTAAGTTATTGCAACCTATATGATCTAGGCAGAGCCCATAGTGACAAGTGGCTGCACTTAGAAATATTTCATAGCATGAATATAAATCCACCCTTGTTTTCTACTAGCTAGGCTAAGCATGATAGTAGTAGGAATCCTAACTTAGGGAAAATTCTACTAAGGCATCATCTACTTGGATTTCCCATGGCATAGTATACTTAGTAAAAATTTCATGCAAGTACTACTTAGAAATATCACTAATGCATAGTGAAAATAATGGGACAAAAGTATGAAGCACCACTTGCCTTTTTAGTAGAGAATATATATTCACTCCTTGATCTTGAGTTGGTCACACTCTTCAAAGTTCACTACAATTCAATCAAGCAAGGCACAAATTCAATCTGGCATTCAAACAATTCATCACATAAAATAAAGAAATCAAAACTATGCATGCAAGCATGCAAAAAATTGTTTTATTTTGAAAGGTGGTTGTTAATAGGCTATAAACATTTGAAAACAGCTATTGGTCATTTATAAAAGTGGCAAGGTCATTTGAAAACAAGTTAGTGAAAATGGCCATTTAAATCATTTTTGTTTTGCTAGAAATGATTTAAATCAAAGTAATAATTTCTAGTGTTTGACAATATATTTTTAAACACAAATGTTAGTGTTTTAAGGTAAAGTGTTTAATATTAAATCATTTGCAAAAGGTTTTACCTATAAACCATTTTTTTAAATCAAAGCAATATTTTATTTTGTTGGAAATGCGTTCAAACAAAGTAATAATTTTCTAGGATTCACAAAATATATTCTTAAATCCTAAAACTCGGTGTTTAAGGTCAGAGAGTTTAAATCAAACATTTTTCAAAAGTTTTTACTCAAGAAGCATTTTTAAACCATAATCAATATTTTTATTTAACTAGAAATGCTTTTATTCAATGATTAATTACTTAGTGTCACAAAATTTACTTTTAAATCCACAAGTTGGTTTTTATGATCAGTAGGTTCAAAACAAAATATTTGCAAATTTTTTTACTCAAAAATCATTTCTAGAATAATTTTTATACTCTAAATAAGCCTAGAAATGTTTCTGTATGATCAACCAATTTTCCGGAAACAAATCACTAAACAAAGCGCATGGTTGGAAATTATTATTTTTCCTGATTCCAATGATATAAAGTTTGCAAAATTTGGACGTGTGGATCAAAAGTTATGAATTTTTCAAATCCAAACATCTAATAGAAATGTTTCTGTCTATTTAAAACAAAACTGTGCCACGCGTCGCTTTATTACTGGCGCGTACCGGTTCGCACGGATTGCGCAGCTATAGCCGTTGGATCTAAAGAGATCTGTGCGGCTTAGATGAAATCGTATCTCTTCGGTTAAGTTCTAATCCTACTCCTTCGATCAAGATCCAACAGACCAGAACATCCTGACCATGGACTGGCGGCGCTTGCGATGGTGGCGCGGCGGCGGCGCTCGGGCAGATGCATTCCAATGAAACCAGGAAGCATGGGAGAGGGAGGAGTAGCTCACCAGATTCGCAGGAAGGTGACGATGCTCAACGTGTCCACTGTTGGCGAAGGGGCGCACGAGGACGATGGTAATTCCTCGCCGGAGCTAGAGGCGGTGTTGGGCACGTACTGTCGTTGTCGGGGGCGAGCTCCTGGGGCATAAGAAGGCAAGGCAGCATGTCAGGGAGGTGTGCACGATTGCAGAGGTTGTGAGGGGACCTACCTGAGGACAAGGGGCGTGATGAATTGTCGGTAGCCTCTCGCTAGAGTTCAAGCAATCGACGGTGGCGAGGAGGCGTCGTTGTTGTCGAGCCTCTAGGGCATGCACGGGCAAGTGGATGGGATGAACAGATGCGGGGGACACTGGGGAACACTCTCGTGGATGCCAGGGAGCAGGGGGGTTGGCTATCGCCGGAATCGGCCAGAAATGGTCGTCGTGGCAGTTGCGGTTCAAGGAAAAATCAGGGTAGCCCTGTGGTAGAGAGGGAGGGGAGAGCGAGGGGAAAGATAGAGGGAAGAGGGGTGATTAAATGGGCGAGGTTACTGGGCTGATTCAACGCGGAATTACGGAGAATTAAGTCTCCGGATTCAAAGCCAGAAACGGTGATAGAGGGGGAGGAACAAGTCGCGGGGGGAGGAAGACGATGACGCGACAGTGGGATCCATTGTCAGCGAGAGAGAGGGGGTACACGTGGGGCCTCACGTTCAGTGACTGAGCGGGTGCGCATTTGAGTGAGAAAGAAAATGGTTCGGGGGAGGAGAGAGGTGGGCTTGCTGGGCCTGATGCTTTGCTGGGCTAGCTAGGTCTAGTTGGGCTGGTCTTTTCTTATTTTTTTTCTTTCTCCTTCTTTTTTTTCCTTTTTCTTTTCTGATTTCTGTTTTGATTTTTGTTCAAATAATTCAAACATCATTTGAATTCAGATCTTTACCAAACTTTCAGCAAGTTTTTAATACTGTTTATTATTGTATTTTAAAGACCATTTTGGAATAATTCTTTTATTCATTTATGATTTATTATTTATTTAAAATAAGCACTTGCCTTTATTCAAATAAGATATTAATTATATTTTCAAACTCTTATTTAATTTCTAATTTTCACCAAACCTTTTTGAGTACGTTTTATTTATTTATTAGTGCAAATAATTCACTTTGAATTATTTAAAATATTTTAATATGATTTATTAATCATTTAAATTGGGCAATTGTCTTTATTCAAATAAAAGATGGTTTTAATCCCATTTAAATTTTATTCAAATAATTCTTTGATTCCATTTAATTTAATTAAATAACTTTTATTCTACTTGGGAAAATTCCAATATATTATTTTCTCTTGATTTAATTAATCATTTACTTTAGGATTTTGTCTCCATTTAAATATAATTGAATTTGGTTAATGCCATATAATTTTATTTGGATACTCTTTATCCCTTTATTTTATTTGAATTTTCTTTATTCCATTTGCTTATGGATCTAATTCAAGATTTTAAATTGTCTTCTAAATAATTTACCTAGGTTTTATTATTTAGTTTTAGGCAAATTTGTCTTTATTTAAATAAAATTGGATATTGTTAATCCTTATGATTTTATTTAAATAATCCTCTTCGCCTTTTATTATTCAATAATCTTTCACTTCATTTGTTTGGCCAAGTTTTAATTTGGCTTTTAAATATTCCTTATTTATTCCTTTCTTTCTTTGTCTTATAAAATCCATATCTTTTTATTTATAGATCCAACATTGGTGATTCCAATTTGTATAATTTTATTTAATATTTGTTTATCCAAATTAATCGTTTTAGGATTAATTTTCTCACAATTTGGTATGGATTTTAGCTAGAAGCTTTATTAGCTTTGGAAATTATTTCCTTTTATCTTAATAAATTTATAAGCTTTTATCCATGGCTCCAAATTAAATGAAACCAGTTTCTATGTTTTTATAATATTTTTGTTTATCATTTTTGATCATTTTATAAATGTTTGTTGACAAATTTTATATGGATCAAATCCATAGTCTTTGAGAGATCTTGAATATGATTTTCTTCCATTAGGGTTTTAGGGTTTTGGTTTAACTTTTCCAAGTGTTTAAATTTCAAGATACCTTCGTTGATGAATGCATTTCACTTGATTGAAATTTGTTGGACTACATTTTATTAAAAATTGTTCAAGAAGGGTTTTGGTGTTTCCATTTGGAATTTAAAAAGTTTCTTTTCACCCTAAATTTCAACAATTATTTCTTTTGTTTATTTATTTTTCACATTACAAAATTTGGAAAATTTTGGTATGTGACAGGCTACCACCCATAAAAGAAATCTCATCCTGAGATTTGGGAAGGCTAGAGGTTACAAGTTGGCTCCAAGACAACTAGGGTACTACCACCCTTAAAAAGGTTTTCAACTAGATTACATCTTGGCTTACTTGGGATCTTGATGTAACTTCTCTAGACAGTTGCTTGCATAATGGCCTAGCTCTTTGCATTTGAAACACATCCATTGGCTAATATCTTTCTTATTTTCTGGACAATGTGATGCATGGTGTCCCATCTCTTTGCAATTGTAACATTGCACTTGGCTTTTGTCCTTCTTCTTCTTCTTTTTGGGTCTCTCCAAAGCTAAGAGTTCTTCTAGTTCATGCTCTTCATATTTCACCACAAAGCTGGGAAATCTTTCTCTCTTCTTGGGGAAGTTACTAGAGATACGACCTTCTTCTCCACAATACTAGCAACTCTTTGTGGTCACTTTGGGTATGGCTCTATGAGGTATGGTTCTGACTTTGCCTTCATCCTTCTTGGTAGAAGTTGTTCCTTTATGGAGGTTTCCAAACATTTGATGCATTCCATCTTGTTTCATTTGTTGAACTATGGGATATATGGGGCATTGGATAGGAACATGATCATTTCCTTCACATAGGAAGCAAGTCACTTGATATGTGGGGCATTGTTTAGTTGGATGTTTCTCTTCACAATTAGGGCATTGGTCCACATGCTTCCTAGAAGTGTGTTCCATGTCTCCACAAATATTGCAAGCTTGAGTTCCTTCTATAATATCAACCTTGATATCATTGTTGTCACAATCTCCTTGCGAAGAGTTGCTTATCATGATGATCATTTGATTGGTGGTCATCATTTGCAAAAATTGAGATTGGGTTTCCAAAAACTTCTGCGTGGTTGGGTCTAACTCAATGTTGTTGGCTAAAAACTGAGTTGTCACTTGATTCAACTGGTCTTGAGTTGCTAGAAGTTGTTCTCTCATGTGCAACTCTTGGTTGTTGTTGTCACCATTCTTGATGTTGGAGTTTCTTGGAGAAGTCATCTGTTTGGGTTGGATTGGGATTAGAATAGGCAAAAGATTTCTAGAGGAAGAATTCTACTCACACACAACAATTCACACAAGCAATGTGCAAGCAATCACAAACAAGCATTCCACTCAAACAACAAAGTTCAAACATATTTTTAGGCAACAAAATATTTTTGCTATACCACATAAGTTGGTGTGATCAATATATGTTCTAAGCTAAACACTAGTATGGTGGTCCAACTATATGGTTCACTTGAGATCATTTCCTTATTCTTAATTGTTTCTTCTTGAATGAGATCATGGTTTCCTTGGAAAAATTCTCGTATCTTGGTCTCAGAACTTCAAAGGTGATGATGGTTCCTTCTAGGTTGTGTTTCCTTAGTCTTCAAGTCTTGAGCATATTTCTTGTCTCACTTGTAGTCCTTAGTGTTGTCCAAGTTGAAGTCTTTGATGAAACTAAAGTTGAAGTCATTGGTAATGTTGAAGTCCTTGTTCATGGTGAAGTATTTGTCCATCAAGTTTGAAAAGGAAGAGATGTAGAATTAAAATCAAAAAGGTTGAGGCAAGAGTTTACAAGATTATTTGTAAATAAGTTTTGAAAAAATACAACTCCTATTTTTCTAAGGGGTTTTGTCCAATCCTAGGGTTACAATCCTATAGGCAACACAGTGCTTTGATACCATCTGTAGAATTCCCAACCTTGAAAAGGTAGAGATCCCTATGTTTACAATGCTAGTCCCTGGATCAATAGCTAGCATCCACCGTTTAAGATGTAATATCAAGAAACAAAGGTCATAGTACAACTTTATAACCAGGAATAAAATAATTCATTACATCTTACATAGCACATTTGGCTATCTCATTACAATGCAGCAGAAATATCTATATAGCATGGAGTCCTTCATCTTCAAAGTGCCACAAGCAATCATGTTGGTTGTAGACTTGTAATCCTAATCAACACACTTCACTAACATCAAACAAACCTGCAACATAATAAGTTACAGCCACAAGGGTCAATACATTTGAATTGTATTGGCAAGTGATACTATGGTAGAGTAGTGGTATCTATCATCTATATGCATTTGTCTAAGTGGACCTTAGGCTCTCTTTGCTCAAAATAGATTTTCCTTATCACTTGAAAACACTAGTTTTTTTTTATTTGTCAAAATCACCCAAGGAACAACCAATGAATATTGCTTAACCTTTACCCTTGTTCAACCACAAGTTTTTAACTTAGAAATTGGTATGAGGAGATCCTTGATAGCTTCCATGTCTTGATGCTCAAATTGTCCATTGCCGAGGACACGACTAAGTACTTAGATTTTACTCTCTCGAGAGGTGGTGCACTTTCCCACAAGACTCCACATGCATCGAGACAAGATCTTTCAGAAGCCTTTTCCTTAGACCAAAATGGACGCATTCCCAAACCTATCACCCCCTACCACCAACTATCCATCTGGCTAAGTTATTGCAACCTATATGGTCCAGGTAGAGCCCATATTGCCATGTGGCTGCACTTGAAGCCTCTCAACATTTGACATCTCAAATCTCTTTGTTCCTGGGTGGCATTCCACAAGTGAGATTCACTCGGGTAGGCCATAAATATGGGGCCCTGTGTAACCACTCAACATAACCCATTCACACCATTCCACCCAGGTGATTCATTCACATAGTTGTTTTATTAAACAAAACTACAAGTCATAGACTTAGAAATATTTCATAGCATGAATATAATCCACCCTTGTTTTCTACTAGCTAGGCTAAGCATGATAGTAGTAGGAATCCTAACTTAGGGAAAATTCTACTAAGGCATCATCTACTTGGATTTCCCATGGCATAGTATACTTAGTAAAAATTTCATGCAAGTCCTACTTAGAAATATCACTAATGCATAGTGAAAATAATGGGACAAAAGTATGAAGCACCACTTGCCTTTTTGGTAGAGAATATATATGTAACATAACTAAAATCATGTTTCAAACTCATGCATATCATCCATGCATCCATGATCATATGAATTTCATTTCAAACAAATCTTTTCAAAACAGAAGCATTTATGCTTATCATTTCATGTAAGTTGCTCTATCCTTAGTGCTACCTTTCAATGGGAAGAGTACTTGTTTTGTTCAGTAAGTTTTGACTTCAAACTTAGGCCATCAAAATTTTGAACAAAGTTTCAAAACAAAATAAGTAAATAAAACCAATATTATGCCTATTGTATATATCACATAAAGGCTTGGTTTTATTTTTATTTTTATTTGATCAAAGTGTTTTGATTGAACAATAGTGTTTGACACACATTTGAGTGCAAGGTTTGCAGTATAAAAACCTAGAGAAGATTTGAATTCAAACTCATTTGGTTTGGAGTTGAAATTCATTTCAGAAAAACCAAACAGAAAAAAGAAAAAGGTTAAAAGGAAAAAAAATAAGCCTTTAGTCGAATCTGGCCCAACTGGCCTAGCTAAGCCCAACACCCCCACCCCGCGAACCGTTTTCCTTCACTCACCCCCGCACCCGCTGAGTGACTGACAGACAGGACCTACTCCCTCTCGGATTCTCTCGCTGACAGCCGCGGCCCACACGGCGTCGTCGTGTCCACCCCCCAGCGACGTGTTCTTCCCCAAATCACGCCGTGCGTTACCTGGTTGATTCGCTCGTCAATTCGCATTGATTGCAGGAGTAATTCACGCCCCCGCCTTGCCTACTTAAACCCCCTCTGCCCCCTCTCCATTTCCGCCCAAACTCCGAGCCCAGAGCGCCCCCAGGCTGCCCGCATTCATCCTCGCACTGCCGCAGACAGAGAGCTCTCCGGTGACCAATTCCGGTGAGCCCCGTGCGCCCCTCTCCCTCTGGTTCATTCGAGCAGCTTCACAACTTCCTCGCGCACCTTCTGACCCCACTGGTTCGTCCTGTATTGCCCCAGGTTGTCGTCTTCGACAAGCACCGCAAGCTCCCGACGACATCCTCAACTCCGGCGATCAAATTCGGTGAGCCCTTTGTTCCCCTTCTCCTCTGTTTCACACGAGCACGTTCGCTGTAGTTTTGTGCGTCTCCTGATGCCGTTTATTCGTGCTAGGGTGACCAGGAGCGTCGCCAACGTCGTCGTCCACCCAAGCCCGACGCCCCCAGCAACTCCGACGAGCTCCCTCAGCCACTACAGAGCGCCCCTTGCCAAGTCGTCGCCAGGTTGAGCATCAGCGCATCGTCACATTTCTGGTAAGCATCTCCGACGATCCCAGAGCCACCTGTAGTGCCGCACCGCCGTACGCTGAGCACGCCGCCGCCAGTAGCCACCGCCAGTGCCGCCCAGCTATGGTCGTTTGATCTAGGACCGTTGGATCTGGATCCAGCGTGTAGAATTAGATCACTTAGCGAAGCGGTATAGGTAGATCTGGGCCGTGCGATTAAGTCAGAACCAGTGGCTCAGAAGCATGATCCAACGCGAAGCGGTACGGGCCAATCGGAATAAGACGTGTGGCAGTAGTTTAGATTTAAAAACAGAATTTGAATCTATTAGATGTTTAAATTTGTTTTGGCTATAACTTTTGATCCCCATGTTAGAATTTGACAAATTTTATATCAATGGAATCAGGAGAGCAAGACCTTTCTAAATATGCGATGTGTTTAATGTTTTGCTTATGTTAAAATGGTTTTATTTGCAGAAACTTGTGTAGGGCTAATTTGAGTATATGAATTGTTTAAGAAATGTTTTAGGCTTTAAATAATTATTGTTTGGAAAGTTTTTAACTTGTTTATGAACCAGTACTGTACACTTGCTTTGTTGAGTTTTTAAAAATCATCACATATCTTATTGCATGCATTCATATATTTTTGTTTGTATATGTTGTGTATGTGATTTGTGGCTATGATTTCTTTGTGTAGATTTTGGTGCTAGTGATTGTGATTGTGAGGAGTGTAGCTACTCTCCAAACTACCAAGGCAAGTGGTGCTTCATGAATATTTTTATCCCTATGTTTTCTACCAAGCATTAGAAATATTTTGCTAGTCTTGCATGCTATATTTTGCTTATATGCCATGTTGGGAAATCCTAGTAGTTGTAGAATTGCTAGAAATTTCTAAGTTAAGATGCTTATCTATGCCATGCTTAGCCTAGCTAGTAGCAACCAAGGGTTGGTGAAATATACATGCTATGATGAAAATATTTCTAAGTCTTTGGACTTGTGTTTTGCCTAATAAAACAACTAAGTAAATGAAACACCTGGGTGGAATGGAAGGAATGGTTTATGTTGAGTGGTTACACAAGGCCCATTTCTATGGTTTACCTTGTGTATCTCACTTGTGGAAAGCCACCCAGGAACAAAGAGATTTTAGAGGCCAAGTGTTGAGAAGCTTCTAGTGCAGCCACTTGGCAATATGGGCTCTGCCTGGACCACATAGGTTGCTAGAACTTAGCCATTTGGACAGTTGGTGGTAGTGGGATGATAGGTTGGAACGCGTCCATTTGGTCTAAGGGAAGGCTTCTGAAAGGTCCTGTCTTGGTGAAAATCAAGTCTGGTGGGGAAAGTGCACAACCTCTGCAGATGGAAGAATCTAAGTACTTAGCCATGTCCCTGGAAAAGAACAACTTGAGCATCAAGACATGGAAGCTATCAAGAATCTCCTCATCCCAATTTCTAAGTAAAAACTTGTGGGTGAACAAGGGTGAAGGACCTCAATGTCTATTGGTGGTTCCTTGGGAAAAGTTTTGACAAAGAAAAACTTAGTGATTTCAACTAATAGGCAAAACCTATTTTGAGGAAAGCAAGCCAAGCTACACTTAGCCAAATTGCATATAGTAATATAGTCCACCTAAATTATACTAAGGTATCACTTGCCAATACTATTCCAATGTATTGACCCACTGTGGCTGTAACTTGTGATGTTGCAGGTTACTCTGATGAGGATTAGGAGTCATGAGTCTACACTCAACATGTTTGCCTGTGGCACATGAAGATGAAGGCTTTTATTTATTTACTTATTCAAACTCTTGTACTAGGCCTGTGGCCTTGGAGTTGTAAAGGCTATGTTTGTCTCTGGAATGCCTGTAATAATGACCTTTGTTTCTGTGTACTTCATCTTAAACTGTGGATGCTAGCATTGATCCAGGGACTAGCATTGCAATCACAGGGATCCTTTTCCTTTATAAAGGAGGGATATTACAGATGGTATCAGAGCACTGTGTTGCCTATAGGATTATGACCCTAGTATTGGAAACCACTAAGGAAAAAAATTCAACAACTTCTACACTTGTCTATTCTTCTCGTAAACTTTTCTAATCTTCTTTCTCATCTCTAATTGTAGATGAACTCCATCAACGAAGCCGTGAGGAAAGGACCACTCATGACAATGACCTTGGAGTGTGAGACAGAATTCCCCAAGGCTCTCAAGGACCTCATGGTTGCAATGGAAATACATGGTGCAGCTGTGTACAAAGGTTTTCCTGTGATGGATGAAGGAGTTGAGTACTGGTGGGTGCAACTTCACTTGTATAAAAACAAGGAAGACAACCACAAGGACTCAGGATTCTGCATGTTCACCAATTCAGTGATGCACCCTACATTCTTTGACTCAGCAAGGGATGCAGCTTGGAAGACCATCAAAGAACTTGGTGAAAGAGTCAAGTGCAGAATGTTCAACATCCAAAATATCCTGAAAGAAGAGAAGAAACATACCCAAGAGTTGGAGGCTACCAACCAAACTTTAAGAGGAGACATTATAGACTTTAAGAAGAAACATTATGTTAGCCAACAGATCCAGTGAGATAGGCTTGTAAACATACTTCGTTAGTTGGACCACCACTTATCACCTTATTTTCCAAAATGTTGCTTTAAAATAAGTTGAACCTTGGTTGTTGTAATGGATCCATGTATGCCATGACTTGTGTGTTTTGATTTCCAAGGATATGTATGTGATGTTTTGTCTTTTGTTTTATCCTGAATTGTGTTGTTCTAACTTTTCTATCTTATAAATAGATGCCTACTGTTACCATCAGCACTGTTGAGGAGTTCCAGGGAACTCGCTTTGGTCCTCGTATTGTTGAGCTTACTACCTTGCTCAATCTCCCTCTTCCTACCATCATGTAGCTTCCCCTCACCAAGTTTGAGAGGAAAGACCTCTCGGGTTTCAAGGTCAACCAGCCCGGACGCCAGACTGAGCCTACCACGGAGGCCCTCATCTTCAAGCTCATCCACGACGACAAGGAGAGAGGCCTTGAGGTAGTCATGCAGGATCTGATAGGACGTCTGCTGGGGAGACACTCCCGACAGGTTGGAGGTACTCACTTCCACGTCTTCGGTAGACGTGATGAGGATGGAGAATCCATCGACTTCGAGGACACTGCGAGGGATACAGCCGAGCCGATTCGTCTATACCTCCAGGACTTAGAGGCTCTCATTAGGCACGTGGAATCTGATAGGACCAACGTCATGCTCAGCAATGACGAACTCCAGGTGCAGCTTCGCGAGAAGGACAAGCTCTTCGCGGAGCAAGATGAGATAGTTAAGGAAATGGAGGCGAAGTTCGAGAGCCAGGACAGAAAGTTCAAGAGTTAGGAGAAGCGAGTCCAGGATAGGAACAAAAAGATCCGGGACATGACTAAAGAACTGCAGGCCAAGGACTTCGAGCTCGAGCATCAGCAGACGGTGATTGAGAGACTTCGTTCCCAGAAGAGGGCTCTCAAAGCCAAGATAGAGACCTTGACCACCAGTGTCGAGGAATACAAGACCGCGATGGAGAACGCAGGTCTTACCTTTGTCGAGGAGGAGGTTGATGCCGAGGAGTAGATTTGACTACTCATTTAACATTTATTATCATACTTGTCGTTGAGAACTTGTTATTGACCATCCAACATGTGGATGGCTTGTTATTTGTGTGTATTTTACTTTGCGAACTTGTTATCTCGTTGTTGAATCTTTATCATTATGTTGCATGTCGTAGGGGTCCCAACCTTTAATAAGATTGATCACTCCTGTGTTTTACAATGCTAGTCCCTGGATCAATAGCTAGCATCCACAGTTTAGATGTAATATCAAGAAACAAGGGTCATAATATAACTTTATAACCAGGAATAACATAATTTTATTACATCAAACATAGCTCATTAGGCTATTACATTACATTGCAGCGGAATAAATATAGTCATGGGTCCTTCATCTTCAAAGTGCCACAGGCAGATATTGGTTGTAGGCTTTGTAATCCTAAACAATCAATCTTCACTAAAATCAATCAAACCTGCAACATACAAGTTACAGCCACAAAGGGTCAATACATTTGAATTGTATTGGCAAGTGATACTATGGTAGTATAGTGGAGTCTATCATCTATATGCATTTGGCTAAGTGGAGTTGAGGCTTGCATTGCTTAAAATAGATTTTTCCTTAACTTTTGAAAATACTAAGTTTTTGCTTGACAAAATCATTTTCCTCAATCAAAGATTTCAAGATCCTTGTACCAAGCCATCTCTCCATCAATGATTGAAGAATTCAAACAACCCTTGTTCAAACCACAAGATTTTAATTTAGAAATTTGAATGATGAGATTCTTGATTGCTTCCATGTCTTGATGCTCAAATTGTCCTTTACCAGGGACATGGCTAAGTACTTAGATTTTACACTCTGCAGAGGTGGTGCACTTTCCCCACAAGACTTGGTTTCCCAAGACAAGATCTTTCAGAAGCTTTCCCTTAGACCAAAATTGAAGCGTTCCAACCTATCAAACACTACCACCCACTGTCCATATGGCTAAGTTCTTGCAACCTATATGATCATGGCAGAGCCCATATTGCCAAGTGGTTGCACTTGAAGCTTCTCAACATTTGACATCTCAAATCTCTTTGTTTCCTGGGTGGCCATCCACAAGTGAGATACACAATCCAAGTCCATGGCCTTGTGAACCACTCAACCATTCTCCACCAAGCTATCCCATTCCATCCAGGTGATTCATTAACTTAGTTGTTTTATTAGACAAATCACAAGTCCTCAGACTTAGAATATTTTCCATAGTGTGAATATATACTCCACCCATGTTTTCTATTAGCTAGGCTAAGCTTGGTAGTGGTAGGAATCTTAACTTAGGAAAATCCTACTAAGGATTCATCCACTAGGTTTTCTTATAGCAAGGTCTATACTTAGCAAAATCCATGCAAATTTTACTTAGCAAAATCACTAATGCATAGTGAAAGTAATGGGACAAAAATTATGAAGCATCACTTGCCTTTTTGGTAGGGAATGGTGGTTCACTCCTTGATCTTGCTAGTCTCACACTTCACTACAAGTCAATCAAGCAAACACCAATTCAATTTACATTCCAGACCTATAATCACTCAAACAAATTCACACACACAAGACAATGGAAACCATTTCATGCATGGGAGCATGCACAAGATAGTTTTATTTTGCAAAGGGGTCTCTATGGGGTTTCTAAACTTTGTAAGATCCAAATTGGTCATTTACCAAAGTGGAAAAGTCATTAGCAAGAGGGTTTTGTCCAAAAACTATTTTTAAATCCATTCATCATTTCATGTGGTGAAAAATGTTTTTATTAAGGCAAAACTCTTTGGTTGTTCACCAAATGAGTTGCTATTGCAAAGCTTGGTGTTTTTGGGTCAGTAGGTTTGGTCCAAACTATTTTCTCAAAGTTTCCTTTCCATAAACATTTCCATAATAAAATTAATAATTTTATTTGGCTAGAAAATGGCTAAGTCAAATAATTCAACCCAAATTTTACCAAAATCATTTTTAACACCAAGGGTTGGTTCCTAGGGTCAGTAAGGTCACAAAAATCCATTTTGCAAAGATTTTAATCCTAAAATCAATTTTAAACAATTTTTATATTCCAAACAAGCTCACAAAATAATCTGCAAAATCAAGCAAACTAACAGATACTATTTGCTAAACTAAGGGCATGGTTGGCTAGGTCTTGTTCTCCTGAATCCAACGACATAAAATTTGTAATTTTTGGACGTGTGGATCCAATGATACAAGGGTTTGAAGTTTGCAAATAAATCTGTTTTCAAATTTGTTTTTAAACGGAATAGGTGACACGCCGCACTTTCCTATTTGCCGATACCGGTTCGGGTGGATCGTGGGCTGCTGTGCGTTAGATCTAAACGAATCGTGCGGCTCTAGAGACGTACCCTTTCGTGTTTAAGTGAACCTATCGTATTCGTTCGATCTGAATCGAACGGTGCCTATTGCCTTGCCATGAACTGGCGGCGAATGTTAACGGCGAGCGGCGGAGCGACCAGTTGGCGACGGCGCTGGCGAGGCAGGAAGCAAGAAAGGGTGGGAGTAAGCTCACCTGGCTCGCAGTAGTCTGGAGATGCTCAAGGCGTTGTTGGTTCGACGAGGGGCGCTCTGGAGTGGGCTTGATTTCTCGCCGGAGTTGGTTCTGGCGACGGACGCGCGCGGTCGAGGTCGAGGACGACGCTAGGAATCACCCGGAGACAAACGAGGCACACAGTCAGGAGCGCAAGGACACGACGAAGGCGTGTGCGTGAACGAGAGGGGTCAAGGTAGTCTGTTTTACCAGAGAGGTTCCGCCGGAGTTGAGCCAGACGGTGGCGGTGCTGGGGTTGTCGTTGGCGAAGCTCAGGGGTGTCCGCGGGGAAGTTGAGGTTACAGAGCGGTGCTCCTGAGTCTGGCGAACCTGCCTGCTTGCTCGGGAAGTCAAGGGCGATGTGATGCCACCGGAATTGGCGAGAAGGGTCGTCGGAGACAGAGAGAGTGGCTGACAAAATACGGCAGCCTGGGGGCGTGCTTGGGGAAGGAGGCAGAGGGGAACGAGAGAGGACGTGCTGGCGTTTTATCGAGCTTGATCACTGCGAGTTAAGGTGGCTGCGTTAAGGCGTATTGATGCCGCGATTCAAAGCTTGCAACGGCGACGAGAGGAGGAAGAACCAGTCGCGGGGTGGGGAAGGAGAACAGTGGAAAGGGGTCCACTAGTCAGTGGGGAAAAGAAACGAGGGGGAAGGTCCACCAGTCATTGGTTCTGTGGGTAAGAAAATTGGTGCTAATTGTTTTATTCGAGGAGAAGACTGGGCTGGTTTTGCTGGGCCTTAGTGGGCTGGCTCAGTTGGGTCTGTCCTTTTCCATATTTTTTTTTCTGCCTGTTTGTTTTATTCTTTTCTATTTCTATTTTCTGATTTGATATTCAAACAAATGATTCAATCAACAATGCAAACCATTCAAACAATTCAAACTTGTGATGAGTTTTTGGTTCTGTTTAGTAGCATAAACCAATTTCCAAAATAAAATAATATTTTAAATCTTTTTAGGTTCCATTTATTAATTAAATAAAATGGACCATGGTTTATTAATAAAATAGGGTTTGGTTTAATTAATAAAATCTCCATTTTAAATCCAAATATTTTCAAAACCAAATCAGTAGGTTTTATTTGGAAATAAGGAATACTTGGAAAACTTGTTTAAAATAAAATAACATCTTTATTTGTGGTCCATTAATCAATTAAATAAAATGGGCCTTACTCATTTACTTCCAATAAGATTTGTTTATTAGAATATTTATTTTGAAATCCAAAATAAAATCAAAACACTTTTGTAGGTTTTATTTGAGAATATAAAATATTTGGAAAACTTATTTTAAATGATTTAATAAGTTTTTGATGTTTTAATTAACATGGTAAACTTTTTATTTAAATAAAAATTGGATATTAAATCCTTATTAATTTTTAAATAAACCTTTTGCTATTTTTATTCAAAACAAAATGTTTTAATTCCAAAGCTTGGCCAATGTTTTAATTTGACTTTATAAACTAACCTTTATTTATAAATTCACCTTTTCTTGAAAAACCAAATCTTTTATTAAAAGATTCAAAATAGTTATTCCAAAATATTTTGTTTTCCTTTAATAAATGTTTAACTTTTTTTTTAAATCCCTTTAGGATTTTATTTAATTCAAATGGGTTTGAAGTTCCAATTGAATTCAAAAAGTTTCTTCTGGCTCTGAAAATCAAACAAAGTTTTATTTTATTCATTTATTTTCACATTACAAGATTTGGAAAATCTTGGGATGTGACAGGCTACCACCCTTAAAATAAATCTTGTCCCGAGATTTGGGAAGATTAGGGTTACAAGCATGTTCAAAACAACTAGGGTACTACCACCCTTAAAAATTTTCAAACAAAATTACATATTGCCCTTCTTGGGATCCTGGGAAACTTCTCTAAGCAAACATTTGCATGGTGTCCTTGGTTTCCATACTTGACTCATGGACCAAGGTTGAGATCCTTCATAGACTTGTTTAACTTGTTCTTCATCTTTTCTGGACAATTGCTTGCATAGTGGCCTAGTTCCTTGCATTTGAAACACATCACTTGGCTGATATCTTTCTTTTCCTTTGGTATCATTGCCTTTTGTTTGTTTCTTTGGTTCTTCTTCTTTATTGGGCACTCATTGGCATAGTGTCCCATCTCTTTGCATTTGAAACATTGCACTTGTGTAATATCCTTCTTGCTAGTGTCGGGGCATTTCTTCTTCTTCTTTTTGGGTCTCTCCAAAGCTAGGAGTTCTTCTAGTTCATGTTCTTCATAGGTGGAAGATCTTTCTCTCTTCTTGGGGCATTGATCTTCATGTTCCATGGATGTATGATCCTTGTATCTAAAAACATTGCTAGCTTGGGTTCCTTCTAGAATAGCATCTTTGTCATCCTTGTTGTCATTGGCTCTTTGGGAAAAGTTTTCTCCCATGTTGATCATTTGAGTAACCAATCCTTGCAACAATTGGGATTGAAGTTTCAAAATCCTTTGTATGGCTGGGTCTAGTCCATTGTTGTTGGCTAAAAGCTGAGTTGTCTCTTGGTTCAACTGGTTTTGGGTTGCTATAAGTTCTCTCATGTTGTCCTCTTGGTTGTTGTTATTGTCATCAACCTTGGGGTCTTTTGGAGTAGTCATCTGTTTGGGTTGAAGGGAGGTTAGAATAGATAAGATATTTCTAAGGAATCAATTCTAATCACACACACCACAATTCACACAAGCAATGTGCATGCAATCACAAACAAAACAATTCACTCAAACAAGGTTCAAGCACATTTTTAGGCAACAAAATATTTTTGTTACACCACATAAGTTGGTGTTTTTGACTTAACTAAATTATGGTGGTCCATCTATATGGTTCACTTGTGATCTTTCCTTCCTTCTTGATTCTTCTTGTATGAGATCATGGTTTCCTTGAGAAAAACTCTTGGTTGTAATACTTCAAAGTTTGTTGATGGCTCCTTCTTATTTTGCATTCCCTCAGTCTCTAAATCTTGAGCTAGATTTCTTGTCTCACTTGTAGTCCTTAGTGGTATCCAAGTTGGAAGTCCTTGGTGAATATGCTGAAGATGTTGAAGTCATTAGAGTTGAAGATGTTGAAGTAGTCCTTTGCACATGGTGTAGTCTTTGGCCATGGGGTTGGTTTTTCCATCAAGTTGAAATAGAAGAGAAGTAGAGTTGAAACCAAAATGGTTGAGGAAAGAGTTTACAAGTGTTTTTGTAAATAAGTTTTTGGAACAAGTACAACTCCTATTTTCTAAGGTTTTTTTTCCAATCCTAGGTTTACAAATCCTACAGGCAACACAATGCTCTGATACCATCTGTAGGGGTCCCAACCTTTAATAAGATTGATCCCTCCTGTGTTCTACAATGCTAGTCCCTGGATCAATAGCTAGCATCCACAGTTTAGATGTAATATCAAGAAACAAGGGTCATAATATAACTTTATAACCAGGAATAACATAATTTTATTACATCAAACATAGCTCATTAGGCTATTACATTACATTGCAGCGGAATAAATATAGTCATGGGTCCTTCATCTTCAAAGTGCCACAGGCAGATATTGGTTGTAGACTTTGTAATCCTAAACAATCAATCTTCACTAAAATCAATCAAACCTGCAACATACAAGTTACAGCCACAAAGGGTCAATACATTTGAATTGTATTGGCAAGTGATACTATGGTAGTATAGTGTAGTCTATCATCTATATGCATTTGGCTAAGTGGAGGTTGAGGCTTGCATTGCTTAAAATAGATTTTTCCTTAACTTTTGAAAATACTAAGTTTTTGCTTGACAAAATCATTTTCCTCAATCAAAGATTTCAAGATCCTTGTACCAAGCCATCTCTCCATCAATGATTGAAGAATTCAAACAAACCTTGTTCAAACCACAAGATTTTAATTTAGAAATTTGAATGATGAGATTCTTGATTGCTTCCATGTCTTGATGCTCAAATTGTCCTTTACCAGGAACATGGCTAAGTACTTAGATTTTACACTCTGCAGAGGTGGTGCACTTTCCCCACAAGACTTGGTTTCCCAAGACAAGATCTTTCAGAAGCTTTCCCTTAGACCAAAATGGACGCGTTCCAACCTATCAAACACTACCACCCACTGTCCATATGGCTAAGTTCTTGCAACCTATATGATCATGGCAGAGCCCATATTGCCAAGTGGTTGCACTTGAAGCTTCTCAACATTTGACATCTCAAATCTCTTTGTTTCCTGGGTCGCCATCCACAAGTGAGATACACAATCCAAGTCCATGGCCTTGTGAACCACTCAACCATTCTCCACCAAGCTATCCCATTCCACCCAGGTGATTCATTAACTTAGATGTTTTATTAGACAAATCACAAGTCCTCAGACTTAGAATATTTTTCCATAGTGTGAACATATACTCCACCCATGTTTTCTATTAGCTAGGCTAAGCTTGGTAGTGGTAGGAATCTTAACTTAGGAAAATCCTACTAAGGATTCATCCACTAGGTTTTCTTATAGCAAGGTCTATACTTAGCAAAATCCATGCAAATTTTACTTAGCAAAATCACTAATGCATAGTGAAAGTAATGTGACAAAAAGTATGAAGCATCACTTGCCTTTTTGGTAGGGAATGGTGGTTCACTCCTTGATCTTGCTAGTCTCACACTTCACTACAAGTCAATCAAGCAAACACCAATTCAATTTACATTCCAGACCTATAATCACTCAAACAAATTCACACACACAAGACAATGGAAACCATTTCATGCATGGGAGCATGCACAAGATAGTTTTATTTTGCAAAGGGGTCTCTATGGGGTTTCTAAACTTTGTAAGATCCAAATTGGTCATTTACCAAAGTGGCAAAGTCATTAGCAAGAGGGTTTTGTCCAAAAACTATTTTTAAATCCATTCATCATTTCATGTGGTGAAAAATGTTTTTATTAAGGCAAAACTCTTTGGTTGTTCACCAAATGAGTTGCTATTGCAAAGCTTGGTGTTTTTGGGTCAGTAGGTTTGGTCCAAACTATTTTCTCAAAGTTTCCTTTCCATAAACATTTCCATAATAAAATTAATAATTTTATTTGGCTAGAAAATGGCTAAGTCAAATAATTCAACCCAAATTTTACCAAAATCATTTTTAACACCAAGGGTTGGTTCCTCGGGTCAGTAAGGTCACAAAAATCCATTTTGCAAAGATTTTAATCCTAAAATCAATTTTAAACAATTTTTATATTCCAAACAAGCTCACAAAATAATCTGCAAAATCAAGCAAACTAACAGATACTATTTGCTAAACTAAGGGCATGGTTGGCTAGGTCTTGTTCTCCTGAATCCAACGACATAAAATTTGTAATTTTTGGACGTGTGGATCCAAAGATACAAGGGTTTGAAGTTTGCAAATAAATCTGTTTTCAAATTTGTTTTTAAACGGAATAGGTGACACGCCGCACTTTCCTATTTGCCGATACCGGTTCGGGTGGATCGTGGGCTGCTGTGCGTTAGATCTAACCGAATCGTGCGGCTCTGGAGACGTACCCTTTCGCGTCTAAGTGAACCTATCGTATTCGTTCGATCTGAATCGAACGGTGCCTATTGCCTTGCCATGAACTGGCGGCGAATGTTAACGGCGAGCGGCGGAGCGACCAGTTGGCGGCGGTGCTGGCGAGGCAGGAAGCAAGAAAGGGTGGGAGTAAGCTCACCTGGCTCGCAGTAGTCTGGAGATGCTCAAGGCGTTGTTGGTTCGACGAGGGGCGCTCTGGAGTGGGCTTGATTTCTCGCCGGAGTTGGTTCTGGCGACGGACGCGCGGTCGAGGTCGAGGACGACGCTAGGAATCACCCGGAGACAAACGAGGCACACAGTCAGGAGCGCAAGGACACGACGAAGGCGTGTGCGTGAACGAGAGGGGTCGGGGTAGTCTGTTTTACCAGAGAGGTTCCGCCGGAGTTGAGCCAGACGGTGGCGGTGCTGGGGTTGTCGTTGGCGAAGCTCAGGGGTGTCCGCGGGGAAGTTGAGGTTACAAAGCGGTGCTCCTGAGTCTGGCGAACCTGCCTGCTTGCTCGGGAAGTCAAGGGCGATGTGATGCCGCCGGAATTGGCGAGAAGGGTCGTCGGAGACAGAGAGAGTGGCTGACGAAATACGGCAGCCTAGGGGCGTGCTTGGGAAGGAGGCAGAGGGGAACGAGAGAGGACGTGCTGGCGTTTTATCGAGCTTGATCACTGCGAGTTAAGGTGGCTGCGTTAAGGCGTATTGATGCCGCGATTCAAAGCTTGCAACGGCGACGAGAGGAGGAAGAACCAGTCGCGGGGTGGGGAAGGAGAACAGTGGAAAGGGGTCCACGGGTCAGTGGGGAAAAGAAACGAGGGGGAAGGTCCACCAGTCATTGGTTCTATGGGTAAGAAAATTGGTGCTAATTGTTTTATTCGAGGAGAAGACTGGGCTGGTTTTGCTGGGCCTTAGTGGGCTGGCTCAGTTGGGTCTGTCCTTTTCCATATTTTTTTTTCTGCCTGTTTGTTTTATTCTTTTCTATTTCTATTTTCTGATTTGATATTCAAATAAATGATTCAATCAACAATGCAAACCATTCAAACAATTCAAACTTGTGATGAGTTTTTGGTTCTGTTTAGTAGCATAAACCAATTTCCAAAATAAAATAATATTTTAAATCTTTTTAGGTTCCATTTATTAATTAAATAAAATGGACATTGGTTTATTAATAAAATAGGGTTTGGTTTAATTAATAAAATCTCCATTTTAAATCCAAATATTTTCAAAACCAAATCAGTAGGTTTTATTTGGAAATAAGGAATACTTGGAAAACTTGTTTAAAATAAAATAACATCTTTATTTGTGGTCCATTAATCAATTAAATAAAATGGGCCTTACTCATTTACTTCCAATAAGATTTGTTTATTAGAATATTTATTTTGAAATACAAAATAAAATCAAAACACTTTTGTAGGTTTTATTTGAGAATATAAAATATTTGGAAAACTTATTTTAAATGATTTAATAAGTTTTTGATGTTTTAATTAACATGGTAAACTTTTTATTTAAATAAAAATTGGATATTAAATCCTTATTAATTTTTAAATAAACCTTTTGCTATTTTTATTCAAAACAAAATGTTTTAATTCCAAAGCTTGGCCAATGTTTTAATTTGACTTTATAAACTAACCTTTATTTATAAATTCACCTTTTCTTGAAAAACCAAATCTTTTATTAAAAGATTCAAAATAGTTATTCCAAAATATTTTGTTTTCCTTTAATAAATGTTTAACTTTTTTTTTAAAAATCCCTTTAGGATTTTATTTAATTCAAATGGGTTTGAAGTTCCAATTGAATTCAAAAAGTTTCTTCTGGCTCTGAAAATCAAACAAAGTTTTATTTTATTCATTTATTTTCACATTACAAGATTTGGAAAATCTTGGGATGTGACAGGCTACCACCCTTAAAATAAATCTCGTCCCGAGATTTGGGAAGATTAGGGTTACAAGCATGTTCAAAACAACTAGGGTACTACCACCCTTAAAAATTTTCAAACAAAATTACATATTGCCCTTCTTGGGATCCTGGGAAACTTCTCTAAGCAAACATTTGCATGGTGTCCTTGGTTTCCATACTTGACTCATGGACCAAGGTTGAGATCCTTCATAGACTTGTTTAACTTGTTCTTCATCTTTTCTGGACAATTGCTTGCATAGTGGCCTAGTTCCTTGCATTTGAAACACATCACTTGGCTGATATCTTTCTTTTCCTTTGGTATCATTGCCTTTTGTTTGTTTCTTTGGTTCTTCTTCTTTATTGGGCACTCATTGGCATAGTGTCCCATCTCTTTGCATTTGAAACATTGCACTTGTGTAATATCCTTCTTGCTAGTGTCGGGGCATTTCTTCTTCTTCTTTTTGGGTCTCTCCAAATCTAGGAGTTCTTCTAGTTCATGTTCTTCATAGGTGGAAGATCTTTCTCTCTTCTTGGGGCATTGATCTTCATGTTCCATGGATGTATGATCCTTGTATCTAAAAACATTGCTAGCTTGGGTTCCTTCTAGAATAGCATCTTTGTCATCCTTGTTGTCATTGGCTCTTTGGGAAAAGTTTTCTCCCATGTTGATCATTTGAGTAACCAATCCTTGCAACAATTGGGATTGAAGTTTCAAAATCCTTTGTATGGCTGGGTCTAGTCCATTGTTGTTGGCTAAAAGCTGAGTTGTCTCTTGGTTCAACTGGTTTTGGGTTGCTATAAGTTCTCTCATGTTGTCCTCTTGGTTGTTGTTATTGTCATCAACCTTGGGGTCTTTTGGAGTAGTCATCTGTTTGGGTTGAAGGGAGGTTAGAATAGATAAGATATTTCTAAGGAATCAATTCTAATCACACACACCACAATTCACACAAGCAATGTGCATGCAATCACAAACAAAACAATTCACTCAAACAAGGTTCAAGCACATTTTTAGGCAACAAAATATTTTTGTTACACCACATAATTTGGTGTTTTTGACTTAACTAAATTATGGTGGTCCATCTATATGGTTCACTTGTGATATTTCCTTCCTTCTTGATTCTTCTTGTATGAGATCATGGTTTCCTTGAGAAAAACTCTTGGTTGTAATACTTCAAAGTTTGTTGATGGCTCCTTCTTATTTTGCATTCCCTCAGTCTCTAAATCTTGAGCTAGATTTCTTGTCTCACTTTTAGTCCTTAGTGGTATCCAAGTTGGAAGTGCTTGGTGAATATGCTGAAGATGTTGAAGTCATTAGAGTTGAAGATGTTGAAGTAGTCCTTTGCACATGGTGTAGTCTTTGGCCATGGGGTTGGTTTTTCCATCAAGTTGAAATAGAAGAGAAGTAGAGTTGAAACCAAAATGGTTGAGGAAAGAGTTTACAAGTGTTTTTGTAAATAAGTTTTTGGAACAAGTACAACTCCTATTTTCTAAGGTTTTTTTCCAATCCTAGGTTTACAAATCCTACAGGCAACACAATGCTCTGATACCATCTGTAGGGGTCCCAACCTTTAATAAGATTGATCCCTCCTGTGTTTTACAATGCTAGTCCCTGGATCAATAGCTAGCATCCACAGTTTAGATGTAATATCAAGAAACAAGGGTCATAATATAACTTTATAACCAGGAATAACATAATTTTATTACATCAAACATATCTCATTAGGCTATTACATTACATTGCAGCGGAATAAATATAGTCATGGGTCCTTCATCTTCAAAGTGCCACAGGCAGATATTGGTTGTAGATTTTGTAATCCTAAACAATCAATCTTCACTAAAATCAATCAAACCTGCAACATACAAGTTACAGCCACAAAGGGTCAATACATTTGAATTGTATTGGCAAGTGATACTATGGTAGTATAGTGGAGTCTATCATCTATATGCATTTGGCTAAGTGGAGTTAAGGCTTGCATTGCTTAAAATAGATTTTTCCTTAACTTTTGAAAATACTAAGTTTTTGCTTGACAAAATCATTTTCCTCAATCAAAGATTTCAAGATCCTTGTACCAAGCCATCTCTCCATCAATGATTGAAGAATTCAAACAACCCTTGTTCAAACCACAAGATTTTAATTTAGAAATTTGAATGATGAGATTCTTGATTGCTTCCATGTCTTGATGCTCAAATTGTCCTTTACCAGGGACATGGCTAAGTACTTAGATTTTACACTCTGCAGAGGTGGTGCACTTTCCCCACAAGACTTGGTTTCCCAAGACAAGATCTTTCAGAAGCTTTCCCTTAGACCAAAATGGACGCGTTCCAACCTATCAAACACTACCACCCACTGTCCCTATGGCTAAGTTCTTGCAACCTATATGATCATGGCAGAGCCCATATTGCCAAGTGGTTGCACTTGAAGCTTCTCAACATTTGACATCTCAAATCTCTTTGTTTCCTGGGTCGCCATCCACAAGTGAGATACACAATCCAAGTCCATGGCCTTGTGAACCACTCAACCATTCTCCACCAAGCTATCCCATTCCACCCAGGTGATTCATTAACTTAGTTGTTTTATTAGACAAATCACAAGTCCTCAGACTTAGAATATTTTTCCATAGTGTGAATATATACTCCACCCATGTTTTCTATTAGCTAGGCTAAGCTTGGTAGTGGTAGGAATCTTAACTTAGGAAAATCCTACTAAGGATTCATCCACTAGGTTTTCTTATAGCAAGGTCTATACTTAGCAAAATCCATGCAAATTTTACTTAGCAAAATCACTAATGCATAGTGAAAGTAATGTGACAAAAAGTATGAAGCATCACTTGCCTTTTTGGTAGGGAATGGTGGTTCACTCCTTGATCTTGCTAGTCTCACACTTCACTACAAGTCAATCAAGCAAACACCAATTCAATTTACATTCCAGACCTATAATCACTCAAACAAATTCACACACACAAGACAATGGAAACCATTTCATGCATGGGAGCATGCACAAGATAGTTTTATTTTGCAAAGGGGTCTCTATGGGGTTTCTAAACTTTGTAAGATCCAAATTGGTCATTTACCAAAGTGGCAAAGTCATTAGCAAGAGGGTTTTGTCCAAAAACTATTTTTAAATCCATTCATCATTTCATGTGGTGAAAAATGTTTTTATTAAGGCAAAACTCTTTGGTTGTTCACCAAATGAGTTGCTATTGCAAAGCTTGGTGTTTTTGGGTCAGTAGGTTTGGTCCAAACTATTTTCTCAAAGTTTCCTTTCCATAAACATTTCCATAATAAAATTAATAATTTTATTTGGCTAGAAAATGGCTAAGTCAAATAATTCAACCCAAATTTTACCAAAATCATTTTTAACACCAAGGGTTGGTTCCTAGGGTCAGTAAGGTCACAAAAATCCATTTTGCAAAGATTTTAATCCTAAAATCAATTTTAAACAATTTTTATATTCCAAACAAGCTCACAAAATAATCTGCAAAATCAAGCAAACTAACAGATACTATTTGCTAAACTAAGGGCATGGTTGGCTAGGTCTTGTTCTCCTGAATCCAACGACATAAAATTTGTAATTTTTGGACGTGTGGATCCAATGATACAAGGGTTTGAAGTTTGCAAATAAATCTGTTTTCAAATTTGTTTTTAAACGGAATAGGTGACACGCCGCACTTTCCTATTTGCCGATACCGGTTCGGGTGGATCGTGGGCTGCTGTGCGTTAGATCTAAACGAATCGTGCGGCTCTGGAGACGTACCCTTTCGTGTTTAAGTGAACCTATCGTATTCGTTCGATCTGAATCGAACGGTGCCTATTGCCTTGCCATGAACTGGCGGCGAATGTTAACGGCGAGCGGCGGAGCGACCAGTTGGCGACGGCGCTGGCGAGGCAGGAAGCAAGAAAGGGTGGGAGTAAGCTCACCTGGCTCGCAGTAGTCTGGAGATGCTCAAGGCGTTGTTGGTTCGACGAGGGGCGCTCTGGAGTGGGCTTGATTTCTCGCCGGAGTTGGTTCTGGCGACGGACGCGCGCGGTCGAGGTCGAGGACGACGCTAGGAATCACCCGGAGACAAACGAGGCACACAGTCAGGAGCGCAAGGACACGACGAAGGCGTGTGCGTGAACGAGAGGGGTCAAGGTAGTCTGTTTTACCAGAGAGGTTCCGCCGGAGTTGAGCCAGACGGTGGCGGTGCTGGGGTTGTCGTTGGCGAAGCTCAGGGGTGTCCGCGGGGAAGTTGAGGTTACAGAGCGGTGCTCCTGAGTCTGGCGAACCTGCCTGCTTGCTCGGGAAGTCAAGGGCGATGTGATGCCACCGGAATTGGCGAGAAGGGTCGTCGGAGACAGAGAGAGTGGCTGACGAAATACGGCAGCCTGGGGGCGTGCTTGGGGAAGGAGGCAGAGGGGAACGAGAGAGGACGTGCTGGCGTTTTATCGAGCTTGATCACTGCGAGTTAAGGTGGCTGCGTTAAGGCGTATTGATGCCGCGATTCAAAGCTTGCAACGGCGACGAGAGGAGGAAGAACCAGTCGCGGGGTGGGGAAGGAGAACAGTGGAAAGGGGTCCACTAGTCAGTGGGGAAAAGAAACGAGGGGGAAGGTCCACCAGTCATTGGTTCTGTGGGTAAGAAAATTGGTGCTAATTGTTTTATTCGAGGAGAAGACTGGGCTGGTTTTGCTGGGCCTTAGTGGGCTGGCTCAGTTGGGTCTGTCCTTTTCCATATTTTTTTTTCTGCCTGTTTGTTTTATTCTTTTCTATTTCTATTTTCTGATTTGATATTCAAACAAATGATTCAATCAACAATGCAAACCATTCAAACAATTCAAACTTGTGATGAGTTTTTGGTTCTGTTTAGTAGCATAAACCAATTTCCAAAATAAAATAATATTTTAAATCTTTTTAGGTTCCATTTATTAATTAAATAAAATGGACCATGGTTTATTAATAAAATAGGGTTTGGTTTAATTAATAAAATCTCCATTTTAAATCCAAATATTTTCAAAACCAAATCAGTAGGTTTTATTTGGAAATAAGGAATACTTGGAAAACTTGTTTAAAATAAAATAACATCTTTATTTGTGGTCCATTAATCAATTAAATAAAATGGGCCTTACTCATTTACTTCCAATAAGATTTGTTTATTAGAATATTTATTTTGAAATCCAAAATAAAATCAAAACACTTTTGTAGGTTTTATTTGAGAATATAAAATATTTGGAAAACTTATTTTAAATGATTTAATAAGTTTTTGATGTTTTAATTAACATGGTAAACTTTTTATTTAAATAAAAATTGGATATTAAATCCTTATTAATTTTTAAATAAACCTTTTGCTATTTTTATTAAAAACAAAATGTTTTAATTCCAAAGCTTGGCCAATGTTTTAATTTGACTTTATAAACTAACCTTTATTTATAAATTCACCTTTTCTTGAAAAAGCAAATCTTTTATTAAAAGATTCAAAATAGTTATTCCAAAATATTTTGTTTTCCTTTAATAAATGTTTAATTTTTTTTTTAAATCCCTTTAGGATTTTATTTAATTCAAATGGGTTTGAAGTTCCAATTGAATTCAAAAAGTTTCTTCTGGCTCTGAAAATCAAACAAAGTTTTATTTTATTCATTTATTTTCACATTACAAGATTTGGAAAATCTTGGGATGTGACACATGCTTTGTGATTGTTTATGTGATGTATTGTGCATGAAAGCATCTATGGGTATCTCATTCTTATCTCTATTGAACAAACCACAGATGCCTCCCCGTCGTGCAAACCCCAACCCCAACAACATCACTCCAGAAATGCAGCAAATGATGACCGCTCAAACTCAGCTGATGCAAATGATGACGACGCTCATCCGACCCAAAACAACAACAACAACAACAATAACAACAACAACAACAACAACAACAACCCACCGGGTTTTGACATGCTTACCAGGTTCTTCAGATTGAGGCCAGCAAAGTTCTCAGGAACGACTGATCCCATGGTGGCCAATGATTGGCTACGCTCTGTGAACAAGGACTTGGTAACTGTGGGCTGTACTGATGCAGAAAAGGTCAGATTTGCAGCACATTTGTTGGAAGGACCAGCCGCCACTTGGTGGGATAACTTCCAGATCACCACTCCCATAGAAGATGTGACATGGGCTATCTTTGAGGATGGCTTTCGTACTGCTCATATCTCATCTGGAGTGATGAGTCTGAAAAAGAAAGAGTTCCATAATCTGAAGCAATGCCACCGCAGCGTGGCTGAATATATTGAGGAGTTCAACAATCTGGCGCGTTATGCACCGGATGAAGTTGACACCGATGCTAAGAGAAAGGAAAATTTTATTGAAGGCTTGAATGATGAGCTGAACCTGCAGTTGGCTGTGGCATATGTTCCCACATACCAGTCTCTTTGTGATAAGGCTGCTATTTTGGAGAACAAAATGAAGCAAGTTGAGAGCAGGAAGAGAAAGCACTCGGACAAGCACAGCTCGGGATCGTCTCACAAACGTTCCCATTACGATGACAGTGTAAGCTCAGGATCCTACAAGCATGGGAAATTCAACAAGCACCACAACCACAACCGTCATGACAACAAGCATCACCGTAGTCATGACAATGACAAGTACAAGAACCACAAGGGTGGATATAAGAGCCACCACAGTGGAAATGGAAGTGGCAGTGGAAGCCAGCCTGTCAAGAAGGACATCAGTCAGGTTGAATGCTTCAAGTGCAAGAAGATGGGGCATTATTCAAATGAATGCCCAGAAAAGAAAGTTGAAGGACCCAACAAGCCTAACCCTTTTCAGAAGGGACAAGTGAACCAAATCAATGTGGAGGAAATTTATGAGGATCGTGATGCTGTTGCTGGTAAGTTCAAACTCAATTCTGTTCCAGCATTTGTTCTCTTTGATACTGGTGCATCTCATTCATTCATATCAAGAGCATTTGTTGAAATAAATGAATTGCCAGTAGAAACTGTTGGGTGTCCTATAAAAGTAAGTTCTCCTAGCGGAGAAATGATAGTGAATTCAGGATGTCATGATCTAGTTATAGAGTTTGGGAAGTATAAGTTTCTCGTTAACTTGATAATCCTAAATTCCCAAGGATTGGATGTCATTTTGGGAATAGACTGGATGACTAAGCACAAGGGAGTGATAGATTGTGCCAACCATACTGTCTCACTCACAACTCCTGAAAATAAAAGGATAAGATTCAAGACCAACTTTGAAGCAAGGAGGAGTATGCTAAATTCTCTTAAGGGGTTAGCATAGACAGTGTGCCAATTGTGAGTGAATATCCGGATGTGTTTCCGGAAGAATTGCCGGGAATGCCACCAGATAGAGATGTGGAGTTCCTTATTGATTTGTTACCAGAATCTGGACCAATAGCAAAGAGACCATACAAGATGTCAGTAGATGAACTGAAAGAACTCAAGAAACAACTCGGAGAGCAGTTGCAGAAAGGATTTATTCAACCAAGTTCTTCATCTTGGGGATCCCCAGTTTTGTTTGTGGAAAAGAAAGATAGAAGTCAAATGTTATGCATAGATTACCGTTCACTCAATGAGGTGACTATCAAGAACAAATACCCTTTGCCTAGAATCAATGACTTGTTTGATCAGCTAGAAGGAGCTTGTGTGTTCTCGAAGATTGATCTCCGGTCAGGTTATTTCCAACTCAAGATAAGAGAACAAGACATACCCAAGACAGCTTTCATCACAAGGTATGGATTGTATGAGTATACCGTGATGCCATTTGGTTTGACCAATGCTCCAGCATACTTTATGAATATGATGAAAAAGGTATTCATGGAATTTCTTGATAAATTTGTTGTCGTTTTCATCGATGACATTTTAATTTACTCCAAGAGCAAATAAGAACATGAAGGACATTTGCGTTTGATACTTGAGAAGCTTAGAGAGCATAAACTGTATGCCAAATTCAGCAAGTGTGAATTCTAGTTAAATGAAGTTGGATTTCTTGGTCATGTTATGACAAAAGATGGTGTAGCAGTTGATCCTGCTAAAGTTTCAGCTGTAACTGAATGGGAATCTCCCAAGTCAGTGAAAGAAGTTCGTAGTTTCCTTGGCTTAGCAGGTTACTACAGAAGGTTCATTGAGAATTTCTCCAAGGTAGCTAAGCCTATGACATAATTGCTAAAGAAAGACAAGAAATTTGCTTGGTCTGAAGGTTGTGAACTCAGCTTTCAGGAATTGAAGAAGAGACTTGTGACAGCACCAGTCTTGTGTTTGCCAGACTTGGAAAAAGATTTCCAAGTATATTGTGATGCATCCCATCATGGTTTGGGAGCAGTACTTTTGCAAGATGGAAAAGTTGTGGCTTATGCCTCGAGACAACTCAAAACTCATGAAGTGAACTACCCTACTCATGATTTAGAGTTAGCCTCTATTGTCCATGCACTCAAAACATGGAGACACTATCTTTTGGGAAAGCGATGTGAAGTGTTCACAGATCACAAGAGTTTGAAGTATATCTTCACCCAGAAGGAAATTAATATGAGACAAAGAAGATGGCTAGAGCTCATCAAGGATTATGACTTAAGTTTGCAATACCACCCCGGTAAAGCAAATGTTGTAGCGGATGCTCTAAGTCGTAAGGTTTTTTTGAATGGCCTTACCAAGGGAGAATTGCCAGATGATTTGTGTGCCCAATTCAGAGATCTCCGATTGGAGATTGTGCCTGAAGGACATCTCATGTCTTTGGATGTTCAACCCACTTTGTTGGACAAGATCAAAGAAGCCCAGAAGACTGATAAGGAAATTGAAGAGATTAAAGAAAAGATTGGCAAAGGAAAAGCCAAAGGATTCCAGGAAGACGAACAGGGTACTTTATGGCATGGGAAACGTATCTGTGTTCCACAAGATCCGGATCTTCGGAAACTGATTTTGCATGAAGCACACAACTCACCGTATTCCATTCATCCGTGTAACACCAAAATGTACATGGACATGAAGGAAAGATTTTGGTGGAATAATCTCAAGAAGGACATCGCCGAACATATTGCTTTGTGTGATGTGTGTAGTAGAGTGAAAGCGAAACATCAGAAACCAGCCGGTTTGCTTCAACCACTACCTATTCCTGATTGGAAGTGGGACAAGATTGGTATGGATTTCATTACCGGATTACCAAGGACCAGGTCAGGATACGATTCTATTTGGGTAGTAGTGGATCGCCTAACTAAAGTGGCCCATTTCATACCCGTGAAGACAACCTATACAAGTGCAAAGTTGGCCAATATCTACATGAGTAGAATTGTATGTCTACATGGAGTGCCCAAGAGTATTGTGTCTGATAGGGGAACTAAATTCACTTCCCATTTTTGGAGATAGCTACATGAGTCGTTGGGAACGAGGTTGGAATTCAGCACTGCTTTTCATCCTCAAACTGATGGACAGACAGAAAGGACTAATCAGATTCTTGAAGACATGTTGAGGGCATGTGCCCTAGACTATGGAGCCAGTTGGGATGAAAGTCTGTCCTACGCAGAATTTTCTTATAACAACAGCTATCAAGCCAGCATTGAGATGGCACCATTTGAGTTTCTCTACGGGAGAAAGTGTACCACCCCATTATTATGGAATGGTGTGGGAGAAAGAAGTTTGTTCGGACCAGAGCTTATCAAAGAAGCCGAAGAGAAGTTCAAGTTGGTTAAGGACAAATTGAAGATAGCACAGTCCCGACAGAAAAGCTACGCAGATCCTAAGCGTAGAGAAGTCACCTATGAAGTGGGTGATAGAGCCTATCATAGAGTGTCACCACTTCGTGGAGTGAAGAGGTTCGGAGTCAAAGGAAAGTTGGCCCCAAGATATGTTGGACCATTCAAGATTCTGAGTCGCAAAGGAGAAGTTGCTTATGAAATTGAATTGCCAGAGTCTTTGTCAGCTGTCCATAATGTGTTTCATGTGAGTCAGCTTAAGAAATGTCATCCAGAAATGGAAGAAACTTCTCTGAAGGATACTATACCTTTGGAAGAGGTTCAGTTGGAGAGTGACCTCACTTATGAGGAGAAGCCTATCAAGATTCTTGAGACTGCAGAAAGAGTCACACGGACTAAGACTATCAAGTTTTGCAAAGTGCAGTGGAACCATCATTCCGAAGAGGAAGCAACTTGGGAAAGAGAAGATGATCTTCGGAAAGACCACCCTCACCTATTTGCTAGCCAACCCGAATCTCGAGGGCGAGATTCACCTTAAGGGGGTTAGATTTGTAACATCCCTAAAATCATGTTTCAAACTCATGCATATCATCCATGCATCCATGATCATATGAATTTCATTTCAAACAAATCTTTTCAAAACAGAAGCATTTATGCTTATCATTTCATGTAAGTTGCTCTAGCCTTAGTGCTACCTTTCAATGGGAAGAGTACTTGTTTTGTTCAGTAAGGTTTGAAATTCAAACTTAGGCCATCAAAAGTTTGAACAAAGTTTCAAAACAAAATAAGTAAATAAAACCAATATTATGCCTATTGTATATATCACATAAAGGCTTGGTTTTATTTTTATTTTTATTTGATCAAAGTGTTTTGATTGAACAATAGTGTTTGACACACATTTGAGTGCAAGGTTTGCAGTATAAAAACCTAGAGAAGATTTGAATTCAAACTCATTTGGTTTGGAGTTGAAATTCATTTCAGAAAAACCAAACAGAAAAAGAAAAAGGTTAAAAGGAAAAAAAATAAGCCTTTAGTCGAATCTGGCCCAACTGGCCCAGCTAAGCCCAACACCCCCACCCCGCGAACCGTTTTCCTTCACTCACCCCCGCACCCGCTGAGTGACTGACAGACAGGACCCACTCCCTCTCTGATTCTCTCGCTGACAGCCGCGGCCCACACGGCGTCGTCGTCTCCACCCCCACCGCGACGTGTTCTTCCCCAAATCACGTCGTGCGTTGCCTGGTTGATTCGCTCGTCAATTCGCGTTCATTGCAGGAGCAATTCACGCCCCCGCCTTGCCTACTTAAACCCCCTCTGCCCCCTCTCCATTTCCCCCCAAACTCCGAGCCCAGAGCGCCCCCAGGCTGCCAGCATTCATCCTCGCACCGCCGCAGACAGAGATCTCTCTAGCGACCAATTCTGGTGAGCCCCGTGCGCCCCTCTCCATCTGGTTCATTCGAGCCGCTTCACAAGTTCCTCGCGCACCTTCTGACCCCACTAGTTCGTCCTGTACTGCCCCAGGTCGTCGTCTTCGACAAGCACCGCAAGCTCCCGACGACATCCTCAACTCCGGCGATCAAATTCGGTGAGCCCTTTGTTCCCCTTCTCCTCTGTTTCACACGGGCACGTTCGCCGTAGTTTTGTGTGTCTCCTGATGCCGTTTATTCGCGCTAGGGTGACCAGGAGCGTCGCCAACGTCGTCGTCCACCCAAGCCCGACGCCGCCAGCAACTCCGACGAGCTCCCTCAGCCGCTACAGAGCGCCCCTTGCCAAGCCGTCGCTAGGTTGAGCATCAGCACATCGTCACATTTCTGGTAAGCATCTCCGACGACCCCAGAGCCACCTGTAGCGCCACGCCGCCGTAGGCCGAGCACGCCGCCGCCAGTAGCCACCGCCAGCGCCGCCCAGCTATGGTCGTTTGATCTAGGACCGTTGGATCTGGATCCAGCGCGTAGAATTAGATCACTTAGCGAAGCGGTATAGGTAGATCTGGGCCGTGCAATTAAGTCAGATCCAGCGGCTCATAAGCGTGATCCAACGCGAAGCGGTACGGGCCAATCGGAATAAGACGCATGGCAGTAGTTTAGATTTAAAAACAGAATTTGTTTTGGCTATAACTTTTGATCCCCACGTTAGAATTTGACAAATTTTATATCAATGGAATCAGGAGAGCAAGCCCTTTCGAAATATGCAATGTGTTTAATGTTTTGCTTCTGTTAAAATGGTTTTATTTGCAGAAACTTGTGTAGGGCTAATTTTAGTATATGAATTGTTTAAGAAATGTTTTAGGGTTTAAATAATTGTTGTTTGGCAAGTTTTTAACTTGTTTATGAACCAGTACTGTACACTTGCTTTGTTGAGTTTTTAAAAATCATCACATATCTTATTGCATGCATTCATATATTTTTGTTTGTATATGTTGTGTATGTGATTTGTGGCTATGATTTCTTTGTGTAGATTTTGGTGCTAGTGATTGTGATTGTGATGAGTGTAGCTACTCTCCAAACTACCAAGGCAAGTGGTGCTTCATGAATATTTTTATCCCTATGTTTTCTACCAAGCAGTAGAAATATTTTGCTAGTGTTGCATGCTATATTTTGCTTATATGCCATGTTGGGAAATCCTAGTAGTTGTAGAATTGCTAGAAATTTCTAAGTTAAGATGCTTATCTATGCCATGCTTAGCCTAGCTAGTAGCAACCAAGGGTTGGTGAAATATACATGCTATGATGAAAATATTTCTAAGTCTTTGGACTTGTGTTTTGCCTAATAAAACAACTAAGTAAATGAAACACCTTGGTGGAATGGAAGGAATGGTTTATGTTGAGTGGTTACACAAGGCCCATTTCTATGGTTTACCATGTGTATCTCACTTGTGGAAAGCCACCCAGGAACAAAGAGATTTTAGAGGCCAAGTGTTGAGAAGCTTCTAGTGCAGCCACTTGGCAATATGGGCTCTGCCTGGACCACATAGGTTGCTAGAACTTAGCCATTTGGACAGTTGGTGGTAGTGGTATGATAGGTTGGAACGCGTCCATTTGGTCTAAGGGAAGGCTTCTGAAAGGTCCTGTCTTGGTGGAAATCAAGTCTGGTGGGGAAAGTGCACAACCTCTGTAGATGGAAGAATCTATGTACTTAGCCATGTCCCTAGAAAAGGACAACTTGAGCATCAAGACATGGAAGCTATCAAGAATCTCCTCATCCCAATTTCTAAGTAAAAACTTGTGGGTGAACGAGGGTGAAGGACCTCAATGTATATTGGTTGTTCCTTGGGAAATGTTTTGACAAAGAAAAACTTAGTCATTTCAACTAATAGGAAAAACCTATTTTGAGCAAAGCAAGCCAAGCTACACTTAGCCAAATTGCATATAGTAATATAGTCCACCTAAATTATACTAAGTTATCACTTGCCAATACTATTCCAATGTATTGACCCACTGTGGCTGTAACTTGTGATGTTGCAGGTTACTCTGATGAGGATTAGGAGTCATGAGTCTACACTCAACATGTTTGCCTGTGGCACATGAAGATGAAGACTTTTATTTATTTACTTATTCAAACTCTTGTACTAGGCCTGTGGCCTTGGAGTTTTAAAGACTATGTTTGTCTCTGGAATGCTTGTAATAATGACCTTTGTTTCTGTGTACTTCATCTTAAACTGTGGATGCTAGCATTGTTCCAGGGACTAGCATTGCAATCACAGGGATCCTTTTCCTTTAGAAAGGAGGGATCTTACAATATATTCACTCCTTGATCTTGAGATGGTCGCACTCTTCAAAGTTCACTACAATTCAATCAAGCAAGGCACAAATTCAATCTAGCATTCAAACAATTCATCACATAAAATAAAGAAATCAAAATTATGCATGCAAGCATGCAAAAGATTGTTTTATTTGTAAAGGTGGTTTTTAATAGGCTATAAACATTTTAAAACACCTATTGGTCATTTATAAAAGTGGTAAGGTCATTTCTAGTAAAACACCTAGTGAAATGGCCATTTAAATCATTTTTGTTTTGCTAGAAATGATTTAAATCAAAGTAATAATTTCTAGTGTTTGAAAAATATATTTTTAAACACAAATGTTAGTGTTTTAATGTCAAGTGTTTAATATTAAATCATTTGCAAAAGGTTTTACCTATAAACCATTTTTTCAAAATCAAAGCAATATTTTATTTTGTTGGAAATGCCTTCAAACAAATTAATAATTTTCTAGGGTTCACCAAATATATTCTTAAATCCTAAAACTTGGTTTTTAAGGTCAGAGAGTTCAAATCAAACCGTTTTGAAAAGGTTTTACTCAAGAATCATTTTTAAACCATAATCAATATTTTTATTTAACTAGAAATGCTTTTATTCAAGGATTAATTCCTTACTATCACAAAATTTACTTTTAAATCCACAAGTTGGTTTTTATGGTCAGTAGGTTCAAAACGAAACATTTGCAAAAGATTTTACTCAAAAATAATTTATAGAATAATTTTTATACTCTAAATAAGCCTAGAAAAGTTTCTATATAATCAACCAATTTTCCAGAAGCAAATCACTAAACAAAGGGAATGGTTGGTAAGTATTATTTTTCCTGATTCCAATGATATAACATTTGCAAAATTTGGACGTGTGGATCAAAAGTTATGATTTTTTCAAATCCAAACATCTAATAAAATGTTTCTGTCTATTTAAAACAAAACTGTGCCACGCGTCGCTTTCTTACTGGCGTGTACCGGTTCGCACGGATTGCGCAGCTACAGCCGTTGGATATAAAGATATATGTGCGGCTCAGATGAAATCGTACCCCTTCGGTTAAGTTCTAATCCTACTCCTTCGATCAAGATCCAACGGACCACAACATCTTGACCATGGACTAGCGGAGCTGTGGACGGTGGCGCGGCGGCGACGCTCGGGCAGATGCGTTCCCGTGAAACTAGGAAGCATGGGAGAGGGAGTATTAGCTCACCATATTTGTAGGAAGGTGACGATGCTCAACGTGTCCGTGGTTGGCGAAGGGGCGCACGAGGACGATGGTAATTCCTCGCCGGAGCTAGCGGCGGTGTTGGGCACGTACTGTTGTTGTCGGGGGTGAGCTCCTGAGGCGTAAGAAGGCAAGGCAGCATGTCAGGGAGGTGTGCACGGCTGCAGAGGTTGTGAGGGGACCTACCTAAGGACAAGGGGCACGATGAATCGTCGGTAGCCTCTCGCCGGAGCTCAAGCAGTCGACAGTGGCGAGGAGGCGTCGTTGTTGTCGAGCCTCTATGGCATGCGCGGGCAAGTGGATGGTATAAGAAGATGCGGGGGACACTGGGGAACACTCTCGTGGATGCCAGGAAGCAAGGGGAGGTTGGCTGTCGCCGGAATCGGCCGAAAATGGTCGTCAGGGCAGTGGCGGTGCAAGGAAAAATCAGGGCAGCCCTGTGGAAGAGAAGGAGGGGCGAGCGAGGGGAAAGATAGAGGGAAGAGGGGCCATTAAATGGGCGAGGTTACTGGGCTGATTCAACGCGGCATTACGGTGAATTAAGTCTGCGTATTCAAAGCTAGAAACGGCGAGAGAGGGGGAGGAACGAGTCACGGGGGGAGGAAGACGATGACGCGGTAGTGGGGTCCGTTGTCAGCGAGAGAGAGGGGGTACACGTGGGGCCTCGCGTTCGACTGAGCGGGTGCGTGTTTGAGTGAGAAAGAAAACGGTTCGGGGGAGGAGAGAGGTGGGCTTGCTGGGCCTGATGCTTTGCTGGGCTGGGTAGGTCTAGTTGGGCTGGTCTTTTCTTATTTTTTTATTTCTTCTTCTTTTTTCCTTTTTCTTTTCTAATTTCTATTTTGATTTTTGTTCAAATAATTCAAACATAATTTGAATTCAGATCTTTACCAAACTTTTAGCAAGTTTTTAATACTGTTTATTATTGTATTTTAAAGACCATTTTGGAATAATTCTTTTATTCATTTATGGTTTATTATTTATTTAAAATAGGCACTTGCCTTTATTCAAATAAGATATTAATTATATTTTCAAACTCTTATTTAATTTGTAATATTCACCAAACCTTTTTCAGTAGGTTTTATTTATTCATTAGTGCAAATAATTCACTTTGAATTATTTAAAATATTTTAATATGATTTATTAATCATTTAAATTGGGAAATTGTCTTTATTCAAATAAAATATGGTTTTAATCCCATTTAAATTTTATTCAAATAATTCTTTGATCTCATTTAAGTTAATTAAATAACTTTTATTCTACTTGGGCAAATTCCAATTTATTATTTTCTCATGATTTAATTAATCATTTACTTTAGGGATTTTGTCTCCATTTAAATAGAATTGAATTTGGTTAATGCCATATAATTTTATTTGGATACTCTTTATCCCTTTATTTTATTTGAATTTTATTTATTCCATTTGCTTATGGATCTAATTCAAGATTTTAAATTGTCTTCTAAATAATTTACCTAGGTTTTATTATTTAGTTTTAGGCAAATTTGTCTTTATTTAAATAAAATTGGATATTGTTAATCCTTATGATTTTATTTAAATAATACTTTTCTCCTTTTATTATTCAATAATCTTTCATTTCATTTGTTTGGCCAAGTTTTAATTTGGCTTTTAAATATTCCTTATTTATTCTTTCTTTCTTTGTCTTATAAAATCCATATCTTTTTATTTATAGATCCAAAATTGGTGATTCCAATTTTTATAATTTTATTTAATATTTGTTTATACTTTGAAATCCTTTTAGGATTAATTTGCTCACAATTTGGTATGGATTTTAGCTAGAAGCTTTATTAGCTTTGGAAATTATTTCCTTTTATCTTAATAAATTCATTAGCTTTTATCCATGGCTCCAAATGAAATGAAACCAATTTCTATGGTTTTATAATATTTTTGTTTATCATTTTATAATTGTTTGTTGACAAATTTTTATATGGATCAAATACATAGTCTTTGAGAGATCTTGAATATGATTTTCTTCCATTAGGGTTTTAGGGTTTTGGTTTAACTTTTCCAAGTGTTTAAATTTCAAGATACCTTCATTAATAAATGCATTTCACTTGATTGAATTTTTTTGGATTCCATTTTATTCAAAATTTGTTTAAGAAGGGATTTGGTGTTTCCATTTGGAATTTAAAAAGTTTCTTTTCACCCTAAATTTCAACAATTATTTCTTTTGTTTATTTATATTTCACATTACAAAATTTGGAAAATTTTGGGATGTGACAGATGTCAAAATGGCGTTCCTCATTGGAGACATTGATGAAGATTTGTATATGGTACAACCCAAAGGTTTTGACGATCCTAAAGATGCTAACAAGGTATGCAAACTTCAACAGTCCAATTATGGATTGAAGCAAACATCTCGAAGTTGGAATCAACGTTTTGATAAGGTGATCAAAAGTTTTGGTTTTATACAAACTTATGGAGAAGCTTGTATTTACAAGAAAGTGAGTGGGAGCTCTGTAGCATTCCTAGTACTATATGTGGATGACATATTGTTGATTAGGAATGATGTAGACCTTCTTAATAGTGTCAAATATTATTTGAATAATAGTTTTTCAATGAACGATCTTGGCGAAGTTGCTTACATATTAGGCATAAAGATTTATAGAGATAGATCGAGACGCCTAATATCATTGTCACAGAGTACATATTTGGACAAAGTTCGAAAGAGGTTTGGAATGGAAGATAGCAAGAAAGGGTTCCTACCCATGTTGCCCAATACGACCTTGAGTAAAACTCAAAGTCCAGCTACGGCAGAAGATAGAGAAAGGATGAGTAAGAATCCCTATGCCTTAGGCATAGGATCTATCATGTATGCCATGCTATGTACTAGACCCTACATTGCATATGCTGTTAGTTTAACTAGCAGATATTAATGTGATCCAGGAGTGGATCATTGGACAGCGGTCAAAAACATCCTTAAGTACTTGAGAAGAACTAAGGATATGGTTCTTTCTTATGGAGGTGATGAACAGCTCGTTGTAAATGGTTACATCGATGCTAGTTGGAACACCGATTCGTATTATTCGAAATCTCAATCTGGATACGTATTTACTTTGAATGGTGCAGCAGTAAGCTGGAGGAGTGCAAAGAAAAGCGTTGTGGCGAGATCTTCAACTGAATCAGAATACATAGCTGCTTCGGAGGCTTCACAAGAGGCAATATGAATGAAGGAGTTCATTACAGAGCTCGGTGAGGTTCCTAGTGCGCTGGACCCAACGTCTATCTACTGTGATAACATGGGCGCCATAGCCAATGCGCAAGAACCAAGGTCACACAAGAAGCTGAAGCATATCAAGCTGCATTTTCATGCTATTCGAGAGCCTGTCCAAGATAGTGACATAAAGATTTGCAAAGTACACACATATATGAATGTGGCGGATCCGTTGACTAAACCTCTCCCGAGGGAAAAACATGACTAGCACCAAACCGCCATGGGTGTTCGGTATATTACCATGTAATCTAGATTAGTTGACTCTAGTGCAAGTGGGAGACTGTTGGAGATATGCCCTAGAGGAAATAATAAAAGTAGTTATTATTATATATTTGTGTTTATGATAAATGTTTACATTCATGATATAATAGTATTAACCGGAAACATTAATACTTGTGTGATATGTAAACTATATTAGAGTCCTTAGTAAAGCCTCTTTATAATACTAGCTTGTTGGTTGATAAATGATCATAGTTTCCTGATCATGAACATTGAGATGTTATTAACAACAAGATCATATCATTAGGAGAATGATGTGGTGGACATACTCCTATATATAAGCGTAGCATAAAGATCAAGTCATTTCATTTGTACGTTTGCTCTAAGTTTTCTGATACATAGTAACCTAATTCCTTCGACCATGAGATCATGCTAATCACCATCACCGGATGGATGCTTTGATGACATCAAACACCACTTCATAACTAGGTGGTTATAAAGGTGGCATTGAGTGTTCAGAAAGTATGTGTTGAGGAACATGGATCAAGAGTGGGATTTGTCCATCCATATGATGGATAGATATACTCTAGGCCCTCTCGGTGGAATGTCATCCAATTAGCTGAAGGGAATATGCCCTGAGAGGCAATAATAAAGTGTTTATTATGTGTATTCCAAGTATATGATAGATGTTTATTTTGCATGCTATAATTGTATTAATACGGAAACGTTAATACATGTGTGTTTTATAAACAAACAGAAAGTTCCTAGTTATGCCTCTCTCATAAACTAGCTCGTTGATTAACAAGATGATCAAGGTTTCCTGATCATGGACATTGGATGTTGTTAATAAAGAGGTTACAACATTAGTGTAATGATGTGATGAACATTCATCCGAAGTATAGCATTACAATCAAAATCATTGAGTTTATATTGCTATAACAACTTACGAAGTGATCCTAATCCTTAGACCATGAGATCATGTCAATCACTAACACCAGAAGAGTTTCTTGATAACATCAAACGTCACACCATAACTGGGTGATTATAAAGATGGGTTTAGAACTACTAAAGTGTTATGTTGAGGCCCATGGATCGAGAGTGGAATTTGTTCATCCCAATGATGGATAGATATGTTGTGGGCCCTCTCGGTGATATCACATTGGTTAGCTTGCAAGCAAGTGATTTGATCACTAGAATGTTATATCACGGTAACAATAAAAGAGTGCATGTTAGTAACGAGATCAAACTAGGTATGGACCGATGATCGAATCTCGGACATGTAATATATCGCGAAACAAAAGGATTAAGATACTAGCGTAAAAGGTTCCGACGATCACAAGAAAGTCATCGTTGAATGTGTGGGAGTTAGTATGGGTCTCCAGATCCCGCTTCTGATTATTGATCGGAGAAGGGTCTCGATCATGTCCGCATTATTCGCAAACCGTAGGGTGGCACACTTAAGAGACACCGACATCCATTTGGATCAGAAGTTTCATGCCGGAAAGAATAACAAGCGTAGGAATTTATTTCACTAGATACCGAAACAGGTTTTCGCGTGAAATTGCAGAAAGTGTTTGTGCATGTGAAATGAAATAATAGCAAGGGGTTATATGTGAATATTTGTCATTAAAGTAATGAGAGTTTGCATTAAATTTGGCCCTATGCAAGTTTCAGCGATCCCCGCCAAACCCGCGTAGAAACGATTCAAAGGTGCCCACCAGGCACTTTCGTGCGGGTGGAAAACGAAGTAATACCATTACATAATAGTCCACGATGGAACCCACAGAACAGATATATACAACAATGACTCAAAGGTCAAGAATACAGGTATACAATACAAAGATCCAAATCACATTTAAAACGATACAGCGTCCGAGTATGGACAAGATGCAAATTGAGCTAAGAGCCCTGAAGAATAACCAATGGCGTCCATAACCCTGCCTAGGCCAAGCCGGAAGGGTAACCCTGCTAACGACGTCAATCTCAAAACCTACTTAAACAAAAGGGGTGCCGACAAAGGGCAAAGGAAAAAGAGAGCGGGCAGTACTGAGGCTAGTACACAGCGAGACTAGAATTCGGGCGGTCCTCGCCTACATAGGTATAGTGGACTGAAGCGGCAGCGAAGCATGCACTAAACAACCTATAGAGACTCGATACAACTGGCGACTATCAGAGAGGGAGGAGAAAGCCCTATTCAGTACCAACCTGAAACTATCACCAAGCATACCCATCCTGATATTTCCCCCTCCAGACCAAACGAGGAAGTTAAAACGAGGAACTCACACAGTTGGTAGTTTTATTTATTCAGTTATCATTGCAGCAATTACTAGTCAGGTATAGATAGCAAGAGTCATCCTGATATAATAAGTAGTGGGCACTTTTAGTTAACCATTCCGTTGTAGTTGCGACACTTACTAGTCAAATACAAATAGCATGAGATATCCCAAAACCCAGTAGTTGTTGGTACTTTTATTTAGCCATTCCGTTGTAGTTGCAATACTTACTATTCAGATACAATGGTAACAGGTGAAAACCCAAAACCAGCAGTTGTTGGCACTTTTATTTAGCCATTCCATTACAGTGAAACTGATTACTAGTCATTATACAGTCAAATTTATAGCACTACTTTAGTTATAGTTGTCTATGATCGAGATACTGTGCTCCAAGTCGTCCAAAACCACGGACACGGCTTTCAGAAAGTTTTACCCTACAGGGGCACAAATAGCAACACACGCACGATCAACCTCGGGAAAAACCAAATGAAAACCCAACGAGGCATCACGACAGAGCAGTTGCAAGATTCATATAATATTTTAGGGGGACACCCCACTAAGCTACCCGCAACGAAGTCGGCCGTCTCCGATACGGACCCAGGGTGTGTGGCGACGGCTGTAAACGACTGGGAACCCGAAAGTGTGAGTAGGCTTGTCGATACAGCGAAAACATGGCACGGGGTTCCTAAACAGTACAGGCGCTCCACGCGCAATCGTAAATAAAGCAGTAAAACATGGCATAAGTACAGGATAGTAATAAAGCCCCAAACTTGTTTGTGGCCCCAAGAAATAATATATGACTCAAGCTCTGGCTAGGGGGATTCTTGGTCCCACCTGCGGATAGTGCGAATATTCAAAGAACAGGTATCAAGTACTCGGGGTCCTACAGGACACAAGTGGACGCTTAAAAAACCAAATAACATCTATTGCCCACCTATGCCTCTGCATTATTTACCTACTTTCAATTTTAGTCATTAAACGATAATTAAAGCCATGATCATCTCCAACATTAAACTTGCAGCATTACTCCAACAACTGTGGTTCATCGACGGCGCGACACATCACCTGTGCAAGCAACTACGACTCGCAAGGCCGACTATCTACCAAAACAACAGGTAATAGGATGTGTCCATGGCAATATAAGGGCTGCAGGGAAGTATAACAGGGTACGGAATCTATAGCATCGCAACACAGATAGAAATAGATCAACAGGAGGAAGTAAAGACTAGAAATGTAAAATAGGTAGAAAGAGGGATAATGCTCGCCTGAAAACATTGCCGAAGGTTCATCTGAAGATCAGGTCAACACTCGCATCAACTCATCGTCTTAATCCGTGAAGAAGCAAAGCACTAGAGGAAACATCGGATACACTATTTAATACTACGGCAAAAGATCGGGCATGATGCATGTATGATGTATGGCATGGCAAGGATGCGATGCAATTAGGCAATATTAAGCGGAACCGGGGCCCTGACAATTAATTATTAAGTTCCTGTTGTTTAGATACCCCGCAATTTAAATGTTGTCTTAACATGGGAAATATATCACCGGTTCGCTACACAATTTTGAATGGGACCAATATTAGACTAGATTTGCCCGCATATGGTCTCTATATTTAATTATTAGATGAGTCGACAAAATATCCCCATACAAATAAATATGTATGCGATCATGAACAATTTATATGCAACAAGTCATAATAACATATTATAAAAATATGGGTCTCGGATAGGGTTCACACATGCCGGATCGAAGATCTTGGGGGTTCGATGGGGTTCGGGTCTCAACAGGATCGGTCTTCGAGATTGGGGCTTCGGGTCCGGCTATCAAGGCGTGGGCTCCGAGGGTCTTGGTGGTCTTGGGGTCTGGACACCGAGCTACTGTACTGACGATGCTCTGGAGGCTCGCTTACTCACTTGGCGCATACAAGAGCGTGGGATCTAAACCAAAACAAGATAAAAGGTAAGGATTAAATTCGCATAGCCTGGGAATTGATCTCAGGATCTCATACAGGAATTTAACGGGTACAAGACACAGTGCTACAGATGCCTTTAGACATAACCAGGGACGCATGGAATTTGTAGAAGGAAAAGGCCATGCCTTGGAGGTTGCTGGTTGTTCCCAACAGTCAGAGAGGCAGGTGGGGTCGTGGCCGACGCGGCAAGGAGGAAGGAGCCGACGCGGGGAGGCGGCCGAGGGTTGCAGGGGACGCATCTGAGAGAGGCGGCGAGGAGGGCGCAGGACAGGGTGGAGGCACCAGAGGGCCTGTGAGGGCGCCGGCGATGTCTTGCCCGCGTGGTCGACGCCGGCTTGCAGAGGCGCGGAGGACGCGCATGGGGAGGTGGTACGAAGACGGCGGGCTAGCGGCGGAGCATGGCAAGGCCGAGGAAGCGAGGCAAAGGGGAGGTTCCTGCAGGGACAGTGGCAGGGACGCGGGCGGAGGGAACCCTGGTGGCGGCGGCGGAACTCCGGGGAGAGGGCGGCCGGTGGCTCTGTGGGCGAGGGAGAGGGAAGGCGAGGCCAGTGCCAAGGGGAGCTCGCTGGACGGCGCTTGCTTGAGGGGCAGGCAACGACGGAGGGCACCTGGCGGAGGGGAGCGCGCAGGAAGGGGCGGCTCGAGCGAGGGGAAGAGGAGAGAGCGAGGTCTGGGTGGGGAGTCGTGAGCGGGCTGACCGAGGTGGGGCCAGGACATGTACGTGGGGTGGGGTGCAGTCGATGTTGGCTTGGCTGCCTCAGGATCATGGGTGGTGGGCCAGGGTGAGTGTGTGGGTGTGGTGTGGTGTACAAGGGTGCGTGCGTGAGTTGAGTGCTGCCGCTGCGCGCGCTGTGTGAGTTGCCAAGGGTGCGGCGGCGGCTAGGAGGAAAAGGTGGGGTTGGGGTAGATTAGGGTTTGGTTATCTGGGGTGGTAGGTGGTCTTTCGACTGGTCCTTGGGGCCTGGTCGTTTGATTGCCGGCACCACTAAAAATTTTTTTATTTTATTTTTTTATTTTAAAACATTCTTGTAAATAGTTTTTAGGAAAATAAAATATTTAGATATGACTGGAGCTTTAATTTGAATAGGCGAGGAATATTGTAGGAAATAAAATAGGGTTTAGTAAAATATTTTTAGGTGCAAATATGCATGATGTCATGATGATGCACAAAGTAGAATTAACATGTGATTTTCTAGTAGTGGTTTTACCCGGGGTGCTACAATTCGACACCACTAACAATGGATCTCGCCCTCGAGATCCGCCTCCTGGTACGGGGAAGAAAGCCGATGACCTGAATCTTCTTGCTTCGTGTAGATCCTTGCGACATCACTAACAAGGGTTCTTTCTCCACCTTGAAAACAACGACACCACCAACAAGGGTCGATGCTCTCGTTCATCGAAAGAACGCTCCGGTGAACAAAGGACGAAGGTAAAGGTATCAAGAAATAAGACCACCTCTAACTTCTCTGGAAGCAGTAAAATTGCTTGATCCACCGATTCAATGTACAAGAGCGAATGATAAGAGTAGTCGGATGGTGATCAGTCCATCGCGCACCCAAAGCATTACTCTGCACATGAATAGGAGAATTATGCAACCAACTCTCAGAATCAGACTGAGGATCTCGACAAGCGAGGTTTGGAAACAAAGGAGGGATGGCGATTCTCATCAGATATGATGTAGATTACTTCGTCATATCGAAAAACACCGTAGGATATAAAGAAATTTTTTAGTGAATATTCGGTCCACTAAAAGGTACAACAGATGAAAGATTCATCAGATAGCGTGAAGGTCGGATGTCGCAGCACCGTTACAAAAGGAGGAAGTGAAACCCTAAAGGTACGACGGAAACCCAACCACAAGAATTCCTGGACTCGAAGAGAAGATAAGAGAGTAGATTCAAAACACGCAGAGGTAAGAGGAGAAAAGTAGAGGGGGAAGGAGTAAAACCAGACCTAATCAGATCTATCCAACCGATTTGGCAAAATAGTTTTGACACTCTACAACGTCCGTTAGCTAGGTTATCCTACAGGCTGGACCAATGGGGTATCGTAACTGCTGATCTCTGATACGACTCTATAACACCCTCGGAATCGGCCCTATGCAAGTTTCAGCGATCCCCGCCAAACCCGCATAGAAACGATTCAAAGGTGCCCACCAGGCACTTTCGTGTGGGTGGAAAACGAAGTAATACCATTACACAATAGTCCACGATGGAACCCACAGAACATATATATACAACAATGACTCAAAGAGTCAAGAATACATGTATACAATACAAAGATCCAAATCACCTTTAAAATGATACAGCGTCCGAGTACGGACAAGATGCAAATTGAGCTAAGAGCCCTGAAGAATAACCAATGGCATCCATAACCCTGCCCAGGCCAAGCCGGAAGGGTAACCCTGCTAACGACGTCGATCTCAAAACCTTCTTAAACAAAAGGGGTGTCGACAAAGGGCAAAGGAAAAAGAGAGCGATCAGTACTGAGGCCAGTACACGGCGAGACTAGAATTCGGCGGTCCTCGCCTACATAGGTATGGTGGACTAAAGCGGCAGCGAAGCATGCACTAAACAACCTATAGAGACTCGATACAACTGGCGACTATCAGAGAGGGAGGAGAAAGCCCTATTCAGTACCAACATGAAACTATCACCAAGCATACCCATCCTGATATTTCCCCCTCCAGACCAAACGAGGAAGTTAAAACGAGGAACTCACATAGTTGGTAGTTTTATTTATTCAGTTATCATTGCAGCAATTACTAGTCAGGTATAGATAGCAAGAGTCATCCTGATATAATAAGCAGTGGGCACTTTTAGTTAACCATTCCGTTGTAGTTGCGACACTTACTAGTCAGATACAAATAGCATGAGATATCCCAAAACCCAGTAGTTGTTGGTACTTTTATTTAGCCATTCCGTTGTAGTTGCAATACTTACTATTCAGATACAATGGTAACAGGTGAAAACCCAAAACCAGCAGTTGTTGGCACTTTTATTTAGCCATTCCATTACAGTGAAATTGATTACTAGTCATTATACAGTCAAATTTATAGCACTACTTTAGTTATAGTTGTCTATGATCGAGATACTGTGCTCCAAGTCGTCCATAACCGCGGACACGGCTTTCAGAAAGTTTTACCCTGTAGGGGGGCACAAATAGGAACACACGCACGATCAACCTCGGAAAAAACCAAATGAAAACTCAACGAGGCATCACGACAGAGCAATTCCAAGATTCATATAATATTTCAGGGGTCCACCCCACTAAGATACACGCAACAAAGTCATCCGTCTTTGATATGGACCCAGGGTGTGTGGCGACGGCTGTAAACGACTGGGAACCCAAAAGTGTGACTGGGCTTGTCGATACAGCGAAAACGTGGCACGGGGTTCCTAAATAGTACAGGCGCTCCACGCGCAATCGTAAATAAAGCAGTAAAACATGGCATAAGTACAGGATAGTAATAAAGCCCCAAACTAGTTTTTGGCCCCAAGAAATAATATATGATTGAAGCTCTGGCTAGGGGGATTCACGGTCCCACATGCGGATAGTGCGAATATTCAAATAATAGGTATCAAGTACTCGGGGTCCTACAGGACACAAGTGGGAGGTTAAAAAACCAAATAACATCTATTGCCCACCTGTGCCTCTGCATTATTTACCTACTTTCCATTTTAATCATTAAACGATAATTAAAGCCATGATCATCTCCAACATTAAACATGCAGCATTACTCCAACAACTGTGGATCATCGACGGCGCGACACGTCACCTGTGCAAGCAACTACGACTCGCAAGGCCGACTATCTACCAAAACAACAGGTAATAGGATGTGTCCATGGCAATATAAGGGCTGCAGGGAAGTATAACAGGGTACGGAATCTATAGCATCGCAACACAGATAGCAATAGATCAACAGGAGAAAGTAAAGACTAGAAATGTAAAATAGGTAGAAAGAGGGAGAATGCTCGCCTGAAAACATTGCCGAAGGTTCATCCGAAGATCGGGTCAACACTCGCATCAACTCATCGGCTTAATCCGTGAAGAAGCAAAGCACTAGAGGAAACATCGGATACACTATTTAATACTACGGCAAAAGATCGGGCATGATGCATGTATGATGTATGGCATGTCAAGGATGCGATGCAATTAGGCAATATTAAGCGGAACCGGGGCCCTAACAATTAATTATTAACTTCATGTTGTTTAGATACCCCGCAATTTAAATGTTGTCTTAACATGGCAAATATATCACCGGTTCGCTACACAAATTTGAATGGGACCAATATTAGACTAGATTTGCCCGCATATGGTCTCTATATTTAATTATTAGATGAGTCGACAAAATATCCCCATACAAATAAATATGTATGCGATCATGAACAATTTATATGCAACAATTCATAATAACATATTATAAAAATATTGGTCTTGGATAGGGTTCACACATGCCGGATCGAAGATCTTGGGGGTTCGATGGGGTTCGGGTCTCAACAGGATCGGTCTTCGAGATCGGGGCTTCGGGTCCGCCTATCAAGGCGTGGGCTCCGAGGTTCTTGGTGGTCTTGGGGTCTGGACACCGAGCTACTATACTGACGATGCTCTGGAGGCTCGCTCACTCACTTGGAGCATACAAGAGCGTGGGATCTGAACCAAAACAAGATAAAAGGTAAGGATTAAATTCGCATAGCCTGGGAATTGATCTCAGGATCTCATACAGGAATTTAACGGGTACAAGACATAGTGCTACAGATGCCTTTAGACATAACCAGGGATGCATGGAATTTGTAGAAGGAAAAGGCCATGCCAGGGAGGGTGCTGGTTGTTCCCAACAGAGAGAGAGGCAGGAGGGGTCGTGGCCGACGCGGCGAGGTGGAAGGAGCCGACGCAGGGAGGCGGCCGAAGGTTGCAGGGGACGCGGCCGAGAGAGACGGCGAGGAGGGCGCGGGACAGGGTGGAGGCACCAGAGGGCCTGTGAGGGCGCCGGTGAGGTCTTTCCCGCGTGGTCGACGCCGGCTTGAAGATGCGCGGAGGAGGAGCATGGGGAGGTGGTACGAAGACGGCGGGCTGGCGGCGGAGCATGGCAAGGACGAGGAAGCGAGGCGAAGGGGAGGTTCCTGCAGGGACAGTGGCAGGGACGCGGGCGGAGGGAACCCTGGTGGTGCCGGCGAAACTCCGGGGAGAGGGCGTCCGGTGGCTCTGCGGGCGAGGGAGAGGGAAGGCGAGGCCAGTGCCAAGGGGAGCTCGCTGGACGGCGCTTGCTTGAGGGGAAGGCAATGACGGAGGGCACCTGGCGGCGGGGAGCGCGCAGGAAGGGGCGGCTCGAGCGAGGGGAAGAGGAGAGAGCGAGGTCTGGGTGGGGAATCGTGAGCGGGCTGACAGAGGTGGGGCCAGGACACGTACGTGGGGTAGGTGCGGGCGATGTTGGCTTGGCTGCCTCGGGATCGTGGGTGGTGGGCCAGGGTGAGTGTGTGGGTGTGGTGTGGTGTACAAGGGTGCGTGCGTGAGTTGAGTGCTGCCGCTGCGCGCGCTGTGTGAGTTGCCAAGGGTGCGGCTGCGGCTAGGAGGAAAAGGTGGGGTTGGGGTAGATTAGGGTTTGGTTATCTGGGGTGGTAGGTGGTCTTTCGATTGGGCCTTGGGGCCTGGTCGTTTGACTGCCTCCACCACTAAAAATATTTTTTTTATTTTAAAACATTCTTGTAAATAGTTTTTAGGCAAATAAAATATTTAGATATGACTGGAGCTTTAATTTGAATAGGCGAAGAATATTGTAGGAAACAAAATAGGGTTTAGTAAAATATTTTTAGATGCAAATATGCATGATGTCATGATGATGCACAAAGTAGAATTAACATACGATTTTCTAGTAGTGGTTTTACCCGGGGTGCTACACTACAGAAATAGGTTCTTTGGCTAGAGAGTATATTTTTATCTAATTAGTAACTTCGTCTTCACTTGAGTTGATGTATATGTTGACTTCCTTGTCTTCGTTGAAGAGCTTTAGCTTTTGATGATTATTCCTGGAGCATAACTTGATGTAGATGTTATCTATACTGGTTTCAGAATCTAGCAAGGGTTAAGAAGATACGTTGAGTACGAGCGTACTCAGCAAATTCACTAGAAAATGAGTGTTTGATGCACTATATCTACAGCCACAGACCATAGGTCGTAGGCAATGCAGGTGTTCGTAAACATTTCTTCAAAGGTTGCTTTTATTCTAAAAAGCTATGTCCATCAGCCTTCACGGGTTTACTAGAACTTTCATGGAGTTCCTTTCCCGCCGCGTTCGCAGCTCCGTCCCCGAAAAAGGGAGTAACCAGTTACAGTTCTTACACTCTGCAGAGGTGCGTTCCTTTACCCATGAGAGACCTTAACCTTGTTGCACAACCAAGACATGAGCTTGTCCATACTTCCTTGGTATGGGGCCCAGTCTAAGATCCAAGCCAATCACTGCCCCCTTCGCGATCCCGCATGTCTCCTTGGTGTACACCATGCCCACCCATTGAATTACGGAAATGGTTTGTACAGACCATTAGATGCCAGAACTATCGTGGGATATTGAGGGTTCCCACCCATATGTTGCATATCGTCTATGAATTGCCAATTAATATGTACGCTATGAGTGATAACAACCACGACCTGCACATCCGGCTACATGCGAGAGGAAGAAGATACAGCTGACTTCTTCGTCCCATTCCAAATCTCATGTTTAACGCACGATATACGGCGCAAGAATCACTAGCGACATTGGTTGTTAAGTCCTAGATAATATATTCCTTTACCACCAGAACTTTCATAATAGGTTGTTACCTCATGGTAAATAACCTATAGTCATAATATTATGAAAATAGTGTTTTTTGACCTTTTTCAAATGCATGTGATGACAACACTGGATTTGCAAAATACTTTACATAAAATAATCAAAGGACATGAGAAATTGTGAACTTGCCTTTTGTGATTGCAAGATTATGCACTCACGGTCTTCGAGACAATATAAAAGATCCAATATCTGAAATCAGCATCATTGGTCCGGTAAGGACTAATGTTTAAAGAAGCAAGATGCTATTATGCATAAGTAATGTAATGCAATTTCGTAAACTCGAATCCCGAGATAAACATTGTTGTACGATTTGGATTCTGGAAATGGTTTCTTTGGAATGTGTTGCCCTTTTAGATTAAGTTTCGCACTTGTGCTTCTTATTAAGGCTTGTGAGTGTGTGTGAACAACACGTATTTATCCAACAATAAGATACACACACATGGAATGCAACTCAAGATTGTTTACACTATAATTGTTTATCTTCAAATTTTACTTTACAAGTAATGTGACCTATAAAGAACTTAAGTGTTATCAATCCTAAGTGTACAAGTAAAGTATAAAGTAAGGTGATTACGATTAATCGTCATTTGTTAACTTAAGTGGCAAAACGAATACTTTTGAAGAAAAGATTTCTTTATTAAGGTTTAAACAATTCTTGTGGTTAGTCAGAGGTGGTCGATGTTGTTTGTGCTTACTGGAACAGTTTGGATTTGAGATGCTTTATAACTTAATTATAACAAACCAAAGTTAACTATAAAACACATAGCCATATCATTAGTATAATACTTAAAGTCTTGTAAACTAAAGTTAACTTTAAAATTTAGATGGACTTTAGGTGTAATGCTTATTATATTTATACTTTGTTCACTTCATAATGTTTCCTTAAAATTATTTAAGAATAGTATTACTTCTATTTAAGTATTGGTTTCTTAATTTTATATTGGAATAGAAACTTTTATCTTTTTATAGATGAGTGGTTATAGTTTGTAAACAATGGAGTAATGTTACTTAACTGCTTATGAGTTCACTATAGTGTTTTGGTATGTTGATAAACTTGTGGTTAAAGTAAAGGAATAGGTTTTATTTTACTACAAATTATCCTTGGAGATTTTATATTGAATGAGGATCCTTTTATAAAATACTCTATTCTTATGGTTGAAGGATGATTCAATAAAATTTTATTTAAAGTGTGTTGAACCATTTTGACTTTATATTATAAACATTTAAGACTAATACTATTTATTAGATTGGCTAATTTCTAGAATTATTAGCAATTTTTTACTTACCGTTATATGAATTATTCATTAAGGAAATAAGTTTAATTTCAATTTATTAAGTTTTAAATGTTTATTTATCTAAAAATGGAATATCATATTTTTAACATGTAGGTATTATTTTTGTGATCATTTTGTTATATTACAATTATTTTTGTGATTTATAAATAATAAGATATGATTTTTATAAGGTTTATTACTTCATAAATACTTAATAAACAATAAATATTTAATTAAGTGAAATAATAATGCATGATTATAGTTTTAAATTATTGTTCTTATTTTTCTAATATTTTTGGTATTTTATTTATATTTTTAATATTTACCAATATTAAAATATGAATTATATAAGTTTTATTACTTATATAACCTTTATTAAATAATAATTATTTACATTATGAACATAATAATATAACTAGGTTATAGATTTTATTTTTCTGAAGATTTTCAGATATTAAACATATTTTTTCTGAATTATAAAACAAAAGTTATTAAATTTCTAAGATTTAATCATTTTATTCAATTTCTCGAATTTATTTGTGTTTGAATGTATATTGTTTTATTTAATTTCTAAACAGGAAATACTTTTTATACCAAGCTAAACCTAGACATAGTCACTGACTGGTGGGGCTCTGGCCATGGTGGATGCCATGTTGGTATGGACGAGTCAACCCACTGACCAGGTCAAAGTTGGCGCATGCATGGCGTCATGCTGACGACAGCACGACCGCCACTGCTAGAGCATGGTCGCCATCTGAGATCTACAGCGTTTCAACCCGCGTGGTTTGGTGGGTTGGAAAGAGGACACAACGGGAAATCGATCAATAGTCGCGCCGCGCCTAAATGGTCACTGGAGCACTAGCTCCGATGAGCTCCGGCTGTGACCTGCTCGGGTTCACGCGTATGGGGTGCTACAGATGGCTAGGAGCAAATCACAGAGGACTATCAGAAACATAAGCTCACCAGGAAACTTGTAGTGATGTCGGCGAGGAGAGTGAGCTCAGATAGCGTCGCCATGGTCGACGGCGAGCGGCGGACAGACGCATTCGATGCACATGATTACGGGCTTCCCGGCTCGATTCCTCCTCTGAGCAGACGAAGTCCACTATGGTGGAGCTAGTGGTATCACCAGTTGGTCTTGGGGTGGTCTCAAACGGCAACGACAAGCGACTCCGGGGAGCTAGGGTTTTAGGTTCTAGGCGAGAGAGAGATAGAGAGAACGAGAGTAGATGAGATAGGTATGAGAGGATAGAGGAGGACGCGGCGGTCTTATCTACACCCCTCAGGGTCGGTGGCGAGCATCACGACGGTCGGATTTTGATGACGACGACGGACAACATCGACGATACACACGCAGGTGCCTGTGTGCGTGAGGCTGACGACGATGATCATTTTGCATAAAACCCCCTGAGCTTCTTCGAAGCAAACCCGTGGTCCCTAGCTGTGTCCCACCTGTCAGTCACAGAGTGAGATAATCCGGGATGGTTACTGGGCCGAGGTGGGCTGCTACGGGCTGCGCGTGAGCAGTGGATAAAGATAAGGAAGTTGGGCCATGGACCAGATTTGATCTCCTACTGTTTTTTCCTGGTTAATTCCTTTTTCTATATTCTGCTTTGTTTTCATATTTGAATTTGCATCTTTGATTTGAATTTTCTTTATGGGCTTTATTTGCTAAATAATTGCAACAATATTAAAAGGTATTTACTAGCATTTCATGAGCTTTTATTAAATAATGTTATATTTCTTTATTTTCTGTGCAGAACAAACCATGGATTTATATTATGATATTTCTTTATTTAATGATAGAATTTTATTCTAGTTAACTTATATTATTATTAAGGAATTGTATATGGCGATCTTTCATTCTTATGTGATAAATAAAGTTCTAAGGAATTTAATATGATTAATATTACTCTCATAAATCTAGGAAATAACAAAATATACATTTTATCATAACTAATATAGGAGTTAGGATTTGAATTGTAAATGCTTACCCTAGGGTTTAGGGTTCTTAATGTACCTATTTTCTTTTGTTGATGTGAATAAAGGTTTATGGCTAAACATATTGTCTTTTTGTTTGTGATCTTTAATGATATCACCCTTTAAAATAGAAATTTATTATCTAGAATGCCTGATTGAAAATAATTGATAAAAATAACTCCTAAGCACATATGGTTATAATAATTGGAAATGACAGAGATGTGCTTACGTGATTTGTTATAGGAAAATATTACTATAAAGCATTATGAAAATAAAATGATTTATCCAACAAATGAGATGGATGTTAAGCTTGGTTATAGATTTAGGGTTTAATGCTTACCAAGAATTCATATCTTCCATAATTCACAATCCTAGACTTCTAATTAAGGAATTCCTTTCCTAGATATACTACTTCTTCATATCCGTCATCATGTGCTAACATGATTAGCTTTGATTCACAAAGATATTACTATCCACCTTTAATTCTTATAAATCCAATAAGCTTGACACTACAAACCTTTCCCAATCCTTTCATATCTATACTTGGTTATATCATCTACTCTATTGCTGATAACCTACAATCCAACAAGTATTTACTTCTAACTCCATACATACCCTTCCTTAATCCTCCACCACCAACAGTACTCTAATAGATTCATTTGTAATTAGATATATATCAAATCCTACTTCACCTCAAGTGTTTACTATTTTCCAAGAGGAAAATACTAACTCTATAATTCAATGCTGCTCTAACATCATCCTAATCATACTACCTTATCTCTACTTAACTTCAGTATCTTATACTAGAGTTCAACCATGTTTTACCCACCAATGTTACTTATAATGGATATAAGCATTCAATCTTGGTGACTAAAGCATGATCATTATAATCCTTTGATCCTTTAGTGTTTAGGTTTCCAATTAGCTAGTCAAGGCTTCATCAATACAACATTATAGTTGTATTGAAATTATCTTCTTAATATCTCTAGTGGATTAGGGAATGTTATTCATGGACTATACCTACTTAGTCCCATAGGATTACTCTTTGTTCTCTATCTTCAATCTTCATCCTTATAATCCTATTTATTACCATATAATTATATCTTCCATATAACTCTTCTATTTATTCAGTAGTGAGTTAACTCCTTCAATTACTATATTGAGTTGATTCCTTTCAATCACTCCCATCCTATAGATGATATCAAAACAAGCATGACTACTTACCTCTTCTCATTATTTTATTTATAGACCTTAAGTGAATGCTTTGATATAGACAAGAGTTGATAGATTAATAATTAATGGATTAAGAATTGGTGAATCAATAGTTGATTACTCAACTTTGATGAACAACAAATATGAGAATAGGGTTTAATAGGGATGATAAGGATTGATATGGAAAGAAAGATATGTGGTGAATGGTCTTGGCTTAGTTTCCTTCCTAACTAAAGAGTTAGGGTGAAGTGTTACCATATTTCTCATGGTAGAAATAGATAAGGATTGAATAGGTCAATAATTAGTTATTACATTCTTGTTACTTGGTATTCATGAGTTATTGCCATGATTACTAGGATGTGATCACCTAGGGATATAATTACAATCATTAATCAATGTGTAATGGTTTAGTTTCATTGTATTTGATCTACCCTTAGATCAAATCATGTTTACCCAAATTGGGGTTTTAGCAAAGGTCATATTGAAACTTATCGCAATCAACTTGATGATCTGCTTCAATTCCATCAAGTTGAGAGAAGCTTCAATTACTTTGACAAGTTTTGTTCAAAGCGCGAAAATTATTCGGATTTTCTATGCATGAATGCAATGCACACAACTGGGTTCAGCTTATTTCTAAGCGCTAATGCTGGATGTTACAGATTTTGAGTGGAGGGAATTGAAAGGATTTTTGTGAGTAGAGTGTCCACCCACATGAATGAGAGGAGGGCAAGGGGGCAGCCCCCATACCCCCTCTCCTATAAAAGGCACCCCCTCCTCACTTCTCACTCACACCTCCTCGTGAAGGATCTCTCTCTCCCTCTAGTATTTATCCCCCATGGTCTCGGACTAGCGAGATACATGTTCCCGGTGGCTATTCGGCAAGAAAGAGTTGTGCTTCCCCTACATCGCTAGAGCGAGGAGGCGGAGGTTGCTCGGTGCCTCGAACGTGTGTGCGAGCACGGATGCACTGATAAGTTGCGTTGCTAAGGACTTCCTCTCGATCTTGAGATCAGCAAGAGATCGTCTACATCAACCACGAGTTTGACTCGTTAAGCTTTGTCGGTCTTCAAGGGTATGTTCTCTACGGATATACATCCGCCCGTTGTTTGTATCTAGTAGATAGATCTTGGTACATAGTTGTTCCCATCGTAGGAATTTTTTTGTTTTCTATGATGCGAACCCTACATTAGCTTGCAAGCATTGACTGGCTCACAAGAAATCACGTATCACAGGAACGAGTAAAGAGTACTTATCAGTGACGAGGTTAAACTAGGTATGTAGAGATACCAACGATCAGACTTCGGATAAGTAAAATATCGCGAGACAAATGGAAATTGGTATCGTATGTAAATGGTTCATTCGATCGCAAAGTAATCGTAGAAATATGTGGGAATCATATGAATTTCCAGATTCCTCTATTGGTTATTGATCGAAGAAGAGTCTCGGTCATGTCTGCATAATTCATGAACCGTAGGGAGACACACTTAAGAATTCGATGTTGTTTAGTAGATATGGAATGTAAGTAGGGAGACCCAATGTTGTTCGGAGTCTCGGATGGGATCCGGGATATCACGAGGAGATCCGGAATGGTCTGGGGCATAAGATTCATATATGGAAAGTCCAATTCCGTAGTTCGGGAATGATTCCGGTGTTTTCACCGGAATGATTCAGAAGGGTCTAGAAGGTTCGCCGGACCGGAAGGGAAAGGGTGCATGAATGTGTCAAGACTAAGTGGAATGGTTGCATCATGTCCTAGGTCAAAGGGCTATGCAAATAAAGAGTAAAATAAAACTCCAAAATTGAAAGTCAAAGAGAAGTTTGAAAAGTCAAACTAGGACAATGTTTCCTGGTGGAGGAAGAAGAGAATAATTCTCTCCCTCCACCACAAGCCTAGAAGGAGAGAGAGTTGGGGTAGGATTCAAAGTCCCCTCTCCCTAGCTGCCCCTCCCTCTCATAAATAGAGGGGAGGGGCTTCCCCTCAACACACCACCACCACCCTAGCCGCCACCGCCGCCTCGCCACCGCCGGCTCGCCACCGCCGGCTCCCTGCTGCCGGCCCCACATCCTCCTCTCCGGCTTCTAAACCCTAGATTGTCGGGAAACCCTAATACTCCACCATAACCCGCTCTGGCTTAGGAGAATCCCTACGGGATCTTCCCTCTACTTCTGACACCATGCCGTCGTGCTGCCGAAATCGCGAGGAGAGAACTACAACCTTCGCTGCCTACTGGATCAAGGTAGAGGAAGGTCTTCATCAAGTACCGAAAGTGTGACTGACTGTGGAAGCGCTGCCGAAACGCAGCACCGGAAGGATCGTCTACGCGATCTTGAGATTGGAAAGTGTACGACTACATCACCCACGAGAATCTGCTCTCGTTAACTGCTTTGGAATCTTTGAGGGTGAGTACTCTAATCGACTCGTTGCTACAATATAGTAGATAGATCTTGGCTTGTGTGTGTTCATGCGGTAGAATTTTTTGTTTTCCATGTTACGAACCCCTTCATCATAAGTTGGCAATCTCATGTCCCTTGAGTACGAGGGCCGTTCCTCATGCTACTCAACTTTAGTCACAAGCAAGTTCTTGTCATTGTAAGTATATGTGTATCATAGAGAACCGCCAACGGGGTACCCATTGCCCCATGACACAGGAGCTATCCCATATCAAAATGACAAGGAAACAGACAATGAGCATCACAGCAATCTTTTTATTTGCTATTTGCATAGGTTTTTATTGAGGATGCTTCAGAGATTGCTCACTATGGTTATTCTGCAAGTTTCCACCATGATTAGGCATGTCCTAGGCTAGCCGCCCAGGCATTTCTCTAACACATATACAATACTCCATGGACTTACAAGCTCCCCTTTTATTTCACACCGCCGACATCTGTAAACAAAAGATCATGATATCAACTGGATAATATGTACAACTGTTGAAAGTGTTCCCCATGATAGCATGGTTCTGCTAATTCCCAACTTATAAATGTAATCATATAAACAACATAGATGACACAATGGTTCAAGTTTATTAGGTGCAAGAAGTAAAGTGTGCTATCAAGTTTGTGAGAGCTTTAGTCACTAATTTTCACATAACAAGTTTAATTTGGAAGATATATAAACACATAAATATACTTGGAATAGTGTAACACACCATGCATAGTAATTTATAGTGGACTCTTTGGAATAACTTGGTTTCTTTGTAGTTGGATGCATGATTAGAGCTTACTCATTACAAGTGGAGGTTAGCAAAAGACTGGGAGCGACCAACTAAGAGAGCAATAATGGCTATAATCATGCAAAGCGACAAAACATTATCAATTAAAGCATAAAGTGGTATCACAAGTCAAAAACTAAATGATCATAGAGGCTAAGGTGATTGGTTCATAGTCTTAACATGGTGTAAGCATGTGCCAAGTCAACCCAAATAAAGCATCAAGGCACATTAAGCATGGTTCATAGTCTTAATATTATGCTTTTGTATGCTAAAAATGCATGATTCTTTCAAGGCACATTAAGCAATCTCAATTGTTTGAAACAAGTCATGCTACAGAAATAATTACTAAGCATAAGGTCAAAGAAACATCTAGCATGACATGATAAAGTCTAAGCCACAGTCAAAACAAGTTTCCTTTTGTACCACTATAAGCATGAAACTTTCTACTCTTTTCCAACACCAATCAACTTATTTGAAACAAAATATGAATGCGTGGGTCAAACTAATTTATTCAGAAAACCAAACAAAAAAACTAAGACGCTCTAAGAACAACACAAAAGTGCATGAAACAATAAAAATCAAGTGTTTTGAAAGAAAACCTCTGATTTTTATTAATGAAGAAGGGGATGCCTTGGGCATCCCCAAGCTTTGACGCTTGTACCTATTGAATATTTCTTGGGGTGACACGGGTGGCATACCCAAGCTTGAGATTTTTTCCATTATTCATATCATCACATCATTCTTCACCTACACTTGAAAATTTCCTTCATACAAACCTTCACATAATCTTTATTATCAACATTAGTGAATTCAAGATAATACACCTTTGGGTTTAGTTTAAACACAAGTAAAACTTTCATTAGAACACAAGCTAATGCATCAATTCCTTTTAAAAGCTCAAGTGATCAAAGAGAACTCAAAAAGAAACCGATTAAGAGGCAAATGCAAATAATGGCAGAAATCTGTCAAAACAGACCAGCAGGTAAAATATGATTTTTTTCGAACACCTTATGTTGCTCAAATGGAAAGGTTTTGAACTAAATAAAGTTATATAATAACCTGGGGCATAATCTCAGAAAATTACAGCTCAATTTGATATACTTGAATTTTTTACAAATTTTTACAATGAAGAATAAAAATCAGTTTTGGGACAGCATCTTCCCAAATCTTACTTCTCTCTCATTAGAGGTTATTCTTGGCACAAAAACCACACAAAAAGGATAAGGAGAGTTTATTAAAGAAGCAAAAACTTCCAAGACTCAACAAAAGAAAAACCTATTGGAATTTGGGTTATCTCGCAATTAGTACTTTTCTTTAACGCATTTAAGTTAGGTATAGGAAGCAAGAATCAAGTATTTTCGAATGAAGAAGCATTAAGATCAATTCCAGAAATTTCTTCAACAAGGCATGGTATCTCATCCAAATAAGTTCTAGAGGATCCTCTCTCAATACTCTTGGGTTCACTATTTTGATCAAACGGGTTTTCAAGAACAATCCAATCAAAATTATTTTCTAAGGCTTCATGCATTCCTACAAGTTTAAAAGGTATTGGTATTTTAATTTCTTCTCCTATTTTGGGTTTGGTTTTGTCCAACTTTTCTAGTGTACCCATAACATCTACACATGAGCCTAGCATATTAAAAAGATCAACGACCTTTTTAGCTTCTTTAGCAACACCATTGAATTCTTTTAGCAAAGTTTCCAAAATAAAATCGCTCTTTTTAGTATCCTCAATATCTTTAAGTTTAAGAAACATTACTTGCATCATGGGGTTAAGGTTAACAAACTTAGCCTCCAACATGTGAACTAAAGAAGATGCAGCAATTTCATAGTTTGGATCAAGTTCTGCTAAGGATCTATCATCAATATACTCATGCTTGCTAACATGATTGAATAATTCTTCAATATTGTCTTTCCCAATTATAGAGGCACTACCTATTGAAATGTATTCCAGGGTGAACTTAGGGATCAACATGGTGAGCTAAGAACAAGGTGACAACTAAAGGAAAAACTAATTTTTTGTGTTTTTTGATAAGAAAAAGCAAGCCAAACAAAACTAATTTTTTTGTATTTTTGATAAAAAGAAAACAAGCAAAACAAACTAAGCAAAAGAAAAACAAAGTAAAGAGATTGGTTGTGAGAGACTCCCCTTGCAAGAATCTTCTTTCTCCGTGAAAGGTGACTGACGAGGAGTAAGAGATTGAAGTTGTCCTTAACTCCCCGGCAATGGCGCCAGAAAATCTAGATGTGGCTCGGTGATGATAGAGCCCGTTGGGAGACCCCAAGATCAAGGTGTGATGAGCACAGCAGCAAGTTTTCCCTCAGTTATGAAACCAATATTATTGAACCAGTAGGAGTAAGGAAACAACTCCAAGGTGTTTCTAACAACTTGGAACCTGCACAACACAAAGTCAATACTTTGCCCCAACTTACAGTGAGGTTTTCAATCTCACCGGTTTGCTGAAAACAAAGGATTAAACATACAGTTTGGAAGATAGTAGTTGCTTGTAGAAAGTAAACAATAACACAGTAAACAGTAGATGGAATATCAATGATAAAGGAATGGATCGCGGTCCACGATTCACTTGAGGTTGATGGCGCTGCGTCAATGTGGAGCGCTTCGTCGGGAAATGTAAGGTTCCCATCCTTTAAATAAGGTAGAGTCCCCTGTGTTTACAATGCTAGTCCCTGGATCAATATCTAGCATCCACAGTTAAGATGTAATATCAAGAAACAAAGGTCATAATACAACTTTATAACCAGGAATAACATAATTTTATTACATCTTACGTAGCTCATTTGGCTATTACATTACATTGCAGCATAATATCTATAAGCATGGGGTCCTTCATCTTCAAAGTGCCACAGGCAGACATGTTGGTTGTAGACTTTGTAATCCTAATCAACACACCTCACTAAAACAATCAAACCTGCAACATAACAAGTTACAGCCACTAGGGTCAATACATTTGAATTGTATTGGAAAGTGATACTATGTTAGTATGGTGGAGTCTATCATCTATATGCATTTGGCTAAGTGGAGTTGAGGCTTGCATTGCTCAAAATAGATTTTTCCTTAACATTTGAAAACACTAAGTTTTTTCTTGACAAAATCATTTCTCCCAATCAAAGATTGAAGATCCTTTAACCCTTGTTCAACCACAAGTTTTTAACTTTGAAATTTGAATGATGAGATTCTTGATTGCTTCCATGTCTTGATGCTCAAATTGTCCTTTACCAGGGAAATGGCTAAGTACTTAGATTTTACACTCTGCAGAGGTGGTGCACTTTCCCCACAAGACTTGGTTTCCCAAGACAAGATCTTTCAGAAACCTTCCCTTAGACCAAAATGGACGCGCTCCAACCTATCAAACTCTACCACCAACTGTCCATATGGCTAAGTTCTTGCAACCTATATGATCCAGGCAGAGCCCATAATGCCAAGTGGCTGCACTTGAAGCTTCTCAACATTTGACATCTCAAATCTCTTTGTTACTGGGTGGCCATCCACAAGTGAGATACACAAGGTAAACCATAAACATGGGCCTTGTGAACCACTCAACCAAAATCCACCAAGAAATTACCATTCCACCCAGGTGATTCATTAACTTAGTTGTTTTATTAAACAAAAACACAAGTCCTCAGAATTAGAAATTTTTCCATAGTGTGAATGTATAATCCACCCTTGTTTTCTATTAGCTAGGCTAAGCTTGATAGTAGTAGGAATCTTAACTTAGGAAATGTTTCACTAAGGTTTCATCTACTAGGTTTTCCTATAGCAAGGTTTATACTTAGCAAAATTCCATGCAAGTTTTACTTAGAGAAAATCTCTAATGCATAGTGAAAGTAATGGGACAAAAAATATGAAGCATCACTTGCCTTTTTGGTAGAGTATAAGTTCACTCCTTGTACTTGCAACAATAACACTTCTTCAAGTCACTACAAATCAATCAAGCAAGGCACAATCTCAATCTACCAATCAAGCAAAACATCACATAAAATGATAAAGTCTAGGAAATGCATGCAAGCATGCCAAGTTTTGTTTTATTTGAAAAAGTGGTTCCTAATGGGTCATAAACATTTGAAAACACCTATTGGTCATTTTATGAAGTGGCAAAGTTATTTGCAAAAGGTTTCACTTTATAAACCATTTTCAAAACAAAGTATCATTTTATGTGGTGTAAAATATTTTTACTAAGGCATTAATATATAGGGTTCACCAAATATGTTTTCAAACCATAAAACTTGGTGTTTGGGGTCAGAGAGTTTAAAACAAAACATTTCCCAAAAGTTTTCTTCCAAAACCATTTTTAATAAATAAACTATATTTCTATTTGACTAGAAATGGTTTTAAATCAAAGAATCATTCTTTTGTTTCACCAAATACATTTTTGAAACCACAAAGTGTTTCCTATGGTCAGTAGGTTCAAATCACACAATTTTCCAAAGATTTTATCACCAAAAACATTTTTGAACAATTTTTATAATCTAAACAAGCATACAAATGTTTCTGCAAAAACAAACATTTTGCCGAAGCTTTTTACTAAAAAAAATGGCATGGTTGGCTAGGTCTTGCTCCACTGATTCCATTGATATAAAATTTTCAAAATTTGGACGTGTGGTTTAAAAGTTGTGCAATTTACAAAATCTCAAGTCTAATTGATCAAATTCTGTTTTTAAAACAACTCTGGGACACGCGTCTGATTCCTATTCGTCGAAAACGTTTCGCGTGGATCGACTAACACAGACCGCTAGATCAAGTCATATCGCACGGCGCGCAGAGGCTACTTACCTCTTCGCTTATTTCTAATCTTATCCATCAGATCGAGATCCAATGGACCCTATTGCTTTGACCATTTGGCAGCGGCGCTGACGCGGCGGCGACTGGCGGCGCGGTCAGACGTGGACAGTGCCGGCGATCTAAGAAGCGAGGGAGGAGGTGAGGGTGCTTACAGTGATCGCGGTGACGTTCTGATGCTCAAGGTGCTCGTCGTTGGGCAGGGGGCGCACGGGAACGGCGGCGATTGCTCGTCGGAGACGTCGTCGGCGTCGGGCTTGCTCAGGCGTCGTCGAGGACGAGGCTACAGCACGTACTAGGGCAAACGGAAGACAGGGTCAGATGCGCACAGTCCTGGCGAAGATGCGTGCGTGAACGAGAGGGAAAGGGGCGGACGGAAACTACATGGGGTACTCGCCGGAGTTAAACCAGACGGTGGCGGCGCTTGGAGTCGTCGTTGCCGAGGCTCAGGGGCGCGCGTGAGTGAGCTGCGGCTGTAGAAACGTCCGCCAGGAGATGGTGAACACAGCTGCATGCTCGAGGAGGCAAGAGGTGGCGTGGAGCTGCTGGAATCCTCGTCAGAGCATCGTCGGACAGTGGGCGGTGTCTGGCGAAATTCGGCAGCCTGGGGGCGCACTTGGGGGAGGAGACAGAGGGGAAATGGAGGGGAGACGCTGGCGTTTGAATGGGCGTGGTCGCTGGACTGAATGAACACGACAGTAACGAGTATTGACGCGAGCTTTAATCGGCAGAAACCGCCGGCGATGTTTGCGCGCGGGTGAAGACGATGAATAGGAGGGGGTGGGGTCGGCTGGTCAGCGAGAGAGAGGAGAGGGTAGTTGGGTCCACTGGTCAGTGGCCTCGCGGGTTTCTTTCGCGGTGAAAAACGATTCGCTCGCCGAGAGGGAGAGGTGGGCTAGGTTGGGCTGAGTTGGGCTGGAACTGGGCCAGATGGTTGGGCTGCTGTCTGGTTCCATTTTTTTCTTTTTAATTGCTTTTTCTTTTTCTAATTCTATTTTCTGTTTTGAAATTCAAACAACAATTCAAACAACTAAATCAAATCAAACAATCACCATACTTGTAATTGAATTTGGTTCTGTTTAACAACATAACCAAAGTCCAAAAATAAAATAATATTTTTAATCTTTTTAAGATCCATTCATTAATTAAATAAAATGGACCATAGTTATTTAATCAAATAGGGTTTGATTTATTTAATAAAATCTCCAATTGAAATCTAAATATTTTCAAAACCAAATCAGTAGGTTTTATTTGGAAATAGAAGATACTTGGAAAACTTATTTAAAATAAATAAATAAGTTTTAGTGTTTATTTAAAATGGAACAAGCCTTTACTTAAATAAAATTGGATATTAAATCCTTATTATTTTATTTAAATAAACCTTTACTATTTTTATCAAAACAAAATGTTTTATTTCAAAAGCTTGACCAAGGTTTATTTTGGCTCCATAAAATAGTCCTTATTTATAAATCTACCTTTTCTTTTGAAAACCAAATCTTTTTATTAAAAGATCCAAAAATAGTAATTCCACTTATTCAAAATATTTTATTTATTAATTGTTTAACTTTTCAAATCCCTTTAGGATTTGTTTGATCAAAAAGGTTTGAAGGTTTCCAATTGGAATCAAAAAGTTTCTTCTCACCCTGAAAATCACAAAGTTTTATTTTATTCATTTATTTTTCACATAACAAGATTTGGAAAATCTTGGGATGTGACAGGCTACCACCCTTAAAATAAATCTCGTCCCGAGATTTGGGGAGGCTAGGGGTTACAAGTTGGCTCAAAACATCTAGGGTACTACCACCCTTAAAAATTTTCCAACTAGTTTACACATTGGCTTGCTTGGAATCTTGGTGTAACTTCCCTGGACAGAAGTTTGCATAGTGGCCTAGCTCCTTGCACTTGAAACATGTGACAAGGCTGAGGTCCCTCATAGGCTGGTTTATCTTGTGCTTCATCTTTTCTAGACAGTTGCTTGCATAATGTCCTAGCTCTTTGCAGTTGTTGCACCACACTTGGCTAATATCTTTCTTTTCCTTGGGTATCAATTCTTCTTGTTTTATTTCCTTGGTTCTTCTTCTTTTCTGGGCAATCACTGGCATAGTGTCCCTTCTCTTTGCAATTGTAACATTGCAACTGGCTTATGTCCTTCTTCTTCTTTTTGGGTCTCTCCAAAACTAGGAGTTCTTTTAGTTCATGTTCTTCATATCTCACCTCAGAGGTGGGAAATCTTTCTCTCTTCTTGGGGCATTGATCTTCATGCTCCTTGGATGCATGATCCTTGTCTCCACAAGTATTGCTAGCTTGGGTTCCTTCTAGAATAACATCTTTGTCATCCTTGTTGTCATTAGCTCTTTGGGAAAAAATTTCTCTCATGTTGATCATTTGAGTAACCAATCCTTGCAACAATTGGGATTGAAGTTTCAAAATCCTTTGTATGGCTGGGTCTAGTCCATTGTTGTTAGCTAATAGCTGAGTTGTCTCTTGGCTCAACTGGTTTTGAGTTGCTATAAGTTCTCTCATGTTGTTCTCTTGGTTGTTGTTGGTGTCATCAACCTTGATGTTGGAGTCTCTTGGAGTAGTCATCTGTTTGGGTTGAATTGGGATTAGAATAGGCAAAAATATTTCTAAGGGAATAATTCTAATCACACACATCACAATTCATACAAACAAGGTGCAATCAATCACAAACAACATTTCACTCAAACAACAAAGTTCAAGCACATTTTTAGGCAACAAAATATTTTTGTTTTACCACATAAGTTGGTGTGTTTGACTTAACTAAAATATGGTGGTCCATCTATATGGTTCACTTGTGATCTTTCCATCTTTCTTGGTTGATTCTTCTTGTATGAGATCATGTTTTCCTTGGAAAAACTCTTGGTCACAAATACTTCAAATGATGTGGGCTCCTTCTAACTTGTTTTTCCTTAGTCTCCAAATCTTGAGCAAGATTTCTTGTCTCACTTGTCCTTAGTGATATCCAAGATTGAAAGTCCTTGGTGAATATGCTGAAGATGTTGAAGTCATTAGAGTTGAAGAAGTTGAAGTCATTAGAGTTGAAGAAGTTGAAGTCATTAGAGTTGAAGAAGTTGAAGTCATTAGAGTTGATGAAGTCCTTTGCACATGGTGAAGTCTTTGGCCATGGGGTAGGTTTTTCCATCAAGTTGAAGTAGAAGAGATGTAGAGTTGAAACCAAAATGGTTGAGGAAAGAGTTTACAAGATTGTTTGTAAATAAGTTTTGGAACAAATACAACTCCTATTTTTCTAAGGGTTTTTGTCCAATCCTAGGTTTACAAATCCTACAGGCAACACAATGCTCTAATACCATCTGTAAGGTTCCCATCCATTAAATAAGGTAGAGTCCCCTGTGTTTACAATGCTAGTCCCTGGATCAATAGCTAGCATCCACAGTTAAGATGTAATATCAAGAAACAAAGGTCATAATACAACTTTATAACCAGGAATAACATAATTTTATTACATCTTACATAGCTCATTTGGCTATTACATTACATTGCAGCAGAATATCTATAAGCATGGGGTCCTTCATCTTCAAAGTGCCACAGGCAGACATGTTGGTTGTAGACTTTGTAATCCTAATCAACACACCTCACTAAAACAATCAAACCTGCAACATAACAAGTTACAGCCACTAGGGTCAATACATTTGAATTGTATTGGCAAGTGATACTATGTTAGTATGGTGGAGTCTATCATCTATATGCATTTGGCTAAGTGGAGTTGAGGCTTGCATTGCTCAAAATAGATTTTTCCTTAACATTTGAAAACACTAAGTTTTTGCTTGACAAAATCATTTCTCCCAATCAAAGATTGAAGATCCTTTAACCCTTGTTCAACCACAAGTTTTTAACTTTGAAATTTGAATGATGAGATTCTTGATTGCTTCCATGTCTTGATTCTCAAATTGTCCTTTACCAGGGACATGGCTAAGTACTTAGATTTTACACTCTGCAGAGGTGGTGCACTTTCCCCACAAGACTTGGTTTCCCAAGACAAGATCTTTCAGAAGCCTTCCCTTAGACCAAAATGGACGCGGTCCAACCTATCAAACTCTAACACCAACTTTCCATATGGCTAAGTTCTTGCAACCTATATGATCCAGGCAGAGCCCATAATGCCAAGTGGCTGCACTTGAAGCTTCTCAACATTTGACATCTCAAATCTCTTTGTTCCTGGGTGGCCATCCACAAGTGAGATACACAAGGTAAACCATAAACATGGGCCTTGTGAACCACTCAACCAAAATCCACCAAGCAATTACCATTCCACCCAGATGATTCATTAACTTAGTTGTTTTATTAAACAAAAACACAAGTCCTCAGACTTAGAAATTTTTCCATAGTGTGAATGTATAATCCACCCTTGTTTTCTATTAGCTAGGCTAATCTTGATAGTAGTAGGAATCTTAACTTAGGAAATGTTTCACTAAGGTTTCATCTACTAGGTTTTCCTATAGCAAGGTTTATACTTAGCAAAATTCCATGCAAGTTTTACTTAGAGAAAATCTCTAATGCATAGTGAAAGTAATGGGACAAAAAGTATGAAGCATCACTTGCCTTTTTGGTAGAGTATAAGTTCACTCCTTGTCCTTGCAACAATCACACTTCTTTAAGTCACTACAAATCAATCAAGCAAGGCACAATCTCAATCTACCAATCAAGCAAAACATCACATAAAATGATAAAGTCTAGGAAATGCATGCAAGCATGCCAAGCTTTGTTTTATTTGAAAAAGTGGTTCCTAATGGGTCATAAACATTTGAAAACACCTATTGGTCATTTTATGAAGTGGCAAAGTCATTTGCAAAAGGTTTCACTTTATAAACCATTTTCAAAACAAAGTATCATTTTATGTGGTGTAAAATATTTTTACTAAGGCATTAATATATAGGGTTCACCAAATATGTTTTCAAACCATAAAACTTGGTGTTTGGGGTCAGAGAGTTTAAAACAAAACATTTCCCAAAAGTTTTCTTCCAAAACCATTTTTAATAAATAAACTATATTTCTATTTGACTAGAAATGGTTTTAAATCAAAGAATCATTCTTTTGTTTCACCAAATACATTTTTGAAACCACAAAGTGTTTCCTATGGTCAGTAGGTTCAAATCACACAATTTGCCGAAGATTTTATCCCCAAAAACATTTTTGAACAATTTTTATAATCTAAACAAGAATACAAATGTTTCTGCAAAAACAAACATTTTTCCAGAAGCTTTTTACTAAAAAAATGGCATGGTTGGCTAGGGCTTGCTCCACTGATTCCATTGATATAAAATTTGCAAAATTTGGACGTGTGGTTTAAAAGTTGTGCAATTTACAAAATCTCAAGTCTAATTGATCAAATTCTGTTTTTAAAACAACTCTGGGACATGCGTCTGATTCCTATTCGTCCAAAACGTTTCGCGTGGATCAACTAACACAGACCGTTGGATCAAGTCATATCGCACGGCGCGCAGAGGCTACTTACCTCTTCGCTTATTTCTAATCTTATTCGTCAGATCGAGATCCAATGGACCCTATTGCTTTGACCATTTGGCAGCGGCGCTGACGCGGCGGCGACTGGCGGCGCAGTCAGACGTGGACAGTGCCGGCGATCTAAGAAACGAGGGAGGAGGTGAGGGTGCTTACAGTGATCGCGGTGACGTTCTGATGCTCAAGGTGCTCGTCGTTGGGCAGGAGGCGCACGGGAACGGCGGCGATTGCTCGTCGGAGACGTCGTCGGCGTCGGGCTTGCTCAGGCGTCGTCGAGGACGAGGCTACAGCGCGTACTAGGGCAAACGGAAGACAGGGTCAGATGCGCACAGTCCTGGCGAAGATGCATGCGTGAACGAGAGGGAAAGGGGCGGACGGAAACTACCTGGGGTACTCGCCGGAGTTAAACCAGACGGTGGCGGCGCTTGGAGTCGTCGTTGCCGAGGCTCAGGGGCACGCGCGAGCGAGCTGCGGCTGCAGAAACGTCCACCGGGAGATGGTGATCACAGCTGCGTGCTCGAGGAGGCAAGAGGTGGCGTGGAGCTGCTGGAATCCTCGTCGGAGCATCGTCGGACAGTGGGCGGTGTCTGGCGAAATTCGGCAGCCTGGGGGCGTACTTGGGGGAGGAGACAGAGGGGAAATGGAGGGGAGACGCTGGCGTTTGAATGGGCGTGGTCGCTGGACTGAATCAACACGGCAGTAACGAGTATTGGCGCGAGCTTTAATCGGCACAAACCGCCGGCGATGTTTGCGCGTGGGTGAAGACGATGAATAGGAGGGGGTGGGGTCAGCTGGTCAGCGAGAGAGAGGAGAGGGGAGTTGGGTCCACTGGTCAGTGGCCTCGCGGGTTTCTTTCGCGGTGAAATACGATTCGCTCGCCGAGAGGGAGAGGTGGGCTAGGTTGGGCTGAGTTGGGCTGGAACTGGGCCAGATGGTTGGGCTGCTGTCTGGTTCCATTTTTTCTTTCTAATTTCTTTTTCTTTTTCTAATTCTATTTTCTGTTTTGAAATTCAAACAACAATTCAAACAACTAAATCAAATCAAACAATCACCATACTTGTAATTGAATTTGGTTCTGTTTAACAACATAACCAAAGTCGAAAAATAAAATAATATTTTTAATCTTTTTAAGATCCATTCATTAATTAAATAAAATGGACCATAGTTATTTAATCAAATAGGGTTTGATTTATTTAATAAAATCTCCATTTGAAATCTAAATATTTTCAAAACCAAATCAGTAGGTTTTATTTGGAAATAGAAGATACTTGGAAAACTTATTTAAAATAAATAAATAAGTTTTAGTGTTTATTTAAAATGGAACAAGCCTTTACTTAAATAAAATTGGATATTAAATCCTTATTATTTTATTTAAATAAACCTTTACTATTTTTATCAAAACAAAATGTTTTATTTCAAAAGCTTGACCAAGGTTTATTTTGGCTCCATAAAATAATCCTTATTTATAAATCTACCTTTTCTTTTGAAAACCAAATCTTTTTTATTAAAAGATCCAGAAATAGTAATTCCACTTATTCAAAATATTTTCTTTATTAATTGTTTAACTTTTCAAATCCCTTTAGGATTTGTTTGATCAAAAAGGTTTGAAGGTTTCCAATTGGAATCAAAAGTTTCTTCTCACCCTGAAAATCACAAAGTTTTATTTTATTCATTTATTTTTCACATAACAAGATTTGGAAAATCTTGGGATGTGACAGGAAACCCCAAGAGCAAGGTATGATGCAACACAGCAACAAGTCTTCCCTCAGTAAGAAACCGAGGTTATCAAACCAGTAGGAGGAAGGAAACGTCCCAAAGGTGTTGCAAGCAACGTGGAAACCTCCACAAAACAAACTCAAGACTTTGCCCCAACTAACAGTGAGGTTGTCAATCTCACTAGTTGCTGTAACTGAAGGAAATATGCCCTAGAGGCAATCATAGAGATGATTATATTTATTGTGTATCCATGAGTTATTGTAATGTTCCTTGAATATCCATATCAGGCAACTTGTATTGATTGGCAATTATGTGAATTGTTTGTGAAACTCTTTACTTCTATGGTTATCCAAATAGTTGTCCCTAGTCGGAGTTCATGTGAGGAAACACGTGAATATTAGACTAGCACAAAGATTGGTTGATGACTATATTTCGCAAGTCATAGACATGGAGATGTCAAACCAATGATGTGGACACATGTTATGAACATGGGGTTGGACTAACCCAACTTGAGACTGGCAATTAGACTTGCAGCTCTCTCTACACATCGTGTACGTTTTGTCCTTAGACCTGAGATTGTCGCATGTACTTGAGATGTGGATCGACCTACTTTGGGGCTATCAGATGCTACTCCGTAACTAGGTAGTTATAAAGGTAGCTTTCGGGTTTGTCGTGAAGCATGTTGCAAGGCATGGTCAATCAAGATGGGATTTGCCCCTCTCTACTTGAGAGAGATATCTCTGGGCCCCTCGAGTGACCGGATCCAGAATTTCATGGCCGTGCTACATAAGGTTAAGAGTTAACCTAGTAAAGGGATTCCGAATCACAGTATCGAGAAAAGGGAGGTCATCTTGGAGCTAGACCAAATATCGTGAGGCAAAGGGAAAGACATGTATTAAACCTTGTGATGGTTCGTCCGATATGATCTTTGTATATGTTTAGGAGTTCGTACATCTTGCTAGAGGCCGCTACCAACTATTGACAGAATAAGTGTATTCGTGTCATGTATATACGTATATGAACCTATAGGGTCACACACTTAAGGGGCTGGAAGCCTAATGAGGATTAGATCCGAATTAGACCAGGCTTAGGCTACTAATGGGCTGCTAACGTAGAAGCCCACTAGGGATGCCTATCTAAGAGAGGGTGGGGCGAGCTGACCAGGGTTAGACCATTCCACCCAGCCTCCACTCCTCACGCCTGTCCTGCACGCGCGGACCTAGCAGTCCGGCGTCTGACGCTTCCACCACGCACGTGTGGATACCTCGGAGGTGCTGCATTTGTGGCACTTGGACGAGCCGTGCAAGGTGAGATGCTCGTGGGACGAGGACAAGGAGGAGACGTAGAACGTCTACACTACCTCGACGCGCTTCATCAAGTTCCGCAACTACGCGTCTAGTGGTAATCCCGTGATCTATGACAATAGTATTCCTGGTTTACGCGGTAGAAAATTTTGATTTGCGCTAGTGTAGCCTACATGTATCCCTTCAGTGGTATCAGAGCCGATGCCGTTCAGTTATAGGTTCGGGAAGTTTGCATATGGTGATATGAAGATTGATATGAATGATGTGATCGTTTATATTGCGGTGGTTCAGGATTGATCTATGATCTTGCTTTCCATGATCGTGATTCTGAGGTCGTCGAACGACTTACCCCTACCGGTCGGTTTATGACATCGGGGTAGATAGTGACACATAAATCCCGTTGAATCACGTGAAGAACAATATTATTGATCGAATCGGAACCTAGATCTAAAATCGATGTACCCTGATCAAAGGAGTTTGATCGAATCGGAACAATAGTCAGTTTATGGTAAATTTGATTTGCCGATCAAAATCCTTAAAGAACATTGTGTACATTCGATCTCTCATTTTTCACAGTTGTCCGGAGGGGCGCTGCCCCTTCGAACTGCGCAGGGGGATACCCCCTAGAACCCCCTTAATCGTAGCTCCTTTTGTATCTCGTTAAGGTAACTAGGTGCTGCGAGTTCACTTGATCCGGTAGAATGCGATTCTATGCATAACTTGTTTTTGCAGGATGTATGTGATCAGTATGGCCCATATATGTATGTGATGCATGTATGAAATTTTTCATGACCTGCGTGTCGTGAGTAGGGCAATATGGCTGGAGCCATATGTGTTGTCAATTATTGTAATGGCCTGCGTGCCAACTTGTGATGATCCCAATACTATGTAATTTTGATTACTAGTTGTTAGGAGTAATAGCTTATATTATTTCTTGGAGAACACAACACTTGGAGGATGGATCACATGGAACATGAAGATGGATATCATCATGGTGGACAGGTTCTATGGCGATAGAGATCACCATGAGAAAATGGGCCATACTGTGTCACAACTATGTGAATGTTATTCTTATGGGTTTTACTGTATGCATGCTTAGATGATAGTAGTAGAATGATCCCTCAAAAAGTTTAAGTTAAACCATGCCCTCACAAAAAAACCTTGCACTGTCCTATGCCCTGTACAATCGTTGGTGGGCCTATGAAATTAGGGTGCCATGGTTTTCCTTGGCTGGATGGGTTTGTATTGGATACCTACACGCATAAGGGTTGGTGATCTTGACAAGGTCATCTTAACAGTTAAGGACCTTGGGGCATAAAGGTTGGGCGCCTAGTTTTGACATAGAGATGTCACCCAACAACAAGAGTCATATGTGATATGATTAGCAAGTGTTGTTTACCGATTTACCTTGTCTTCTAGCAGTGATGCTAAAGCTCACTAGTCGAATTGTTAATTGTAGATCTTGAATCACTTAGTATCAATAGAGGGATATTGATTTAAGTGGGAGTATATGCTATTGAATTGTTTAATATGTTTTACTCTTTCATGGTTACATGGCTTACTATTTTGCATGTTTTCTGTTGTAGATCAATGGCACAAAACACTGCATCACCTTTTTCTTTGCGTTCAATTCTTGACAAAGATAAACTAAATGGAACAAACTATTCGGACTGGGTCCATAACCTGAGAATTATTCTCAGTCTGATAAAAAGGAAAAGGTTCTGGATACCCCAATCCCCGATGAACCTGCTGATAATGCATCTGCTACCCTTAAGAATGCCTACAAGAGAGCATGTGATGATTCTCTTGAGGTTAGTTGTCTTATGCTTGCATGCATGGAACTTGAACTCCAAAAGAAGTTTGAAGATCAGGAAGCGTACGATATGATCGTCGTACTTAAGGACATGTTCCAGACTCAGGCCAGGACTGAGATGTACAATGTTGCCAAGTCCTTTGTGGAATGCAAGCTGGCAGAGGGAGCAGCTGTAGGCCCCCATGTGATCAAAATGGTTGGTTACAGTCAGACTTTGGAAAAGCTTGGTTCTCCACTAGGATAAGAGTTGGCTACTGATTTCATTTTGGCTTCTCTTCCATCTATCTATGGGCAGTTCATTTCGAACTACCATATGCATGGGGTAGAGAAGGGCCTTAATGAGTTATTGGGATGCTAAAAACAGCATAAAGTGGCATGAAGAAGTGTGCAGGGCATAGCCATGTGATTGATGTGCAGAACAATTCTAGCTTTAAGGAAAAGGATACTTATTGGAAGAAGAAGGGCAAGGCTAAGGATACGATCCCTAAGCCTGAACCCAAGCAAAAGGCTGGACCTGTAGAAGACACTGAATGCTTCTTTTGTCATGAACATGACCACTAGAAGAGAAACTGTAGCAAGTACTATGCTTCGTTGAATAAGAGTGGAAGTTAGAGTACTTCCAACTCAGGTACGCTTGTTGTAAATGTTGTGGACATTCTTCTCGCTGATTCCTATGTTAACTCTTGGGTATTTGATACCGGATCGGTTGCTCATATTTGTAATTCGATGCAGGGGCTAATAAGGACTAGAGAAGTGTAGAAAGGCGAAGTGGATTTTCGCGTCAGAAATAAAGCAAGGGTTGCTACATTGTTCGTCGGCGTCATGCAACTTCACCTTTTGTCAGGATTTATTATGGAGTTGATTTATTGTTACTACATTCCTAGTATGGGTCTGTAGAGGTCTCAACCTGATATGGTAGATTCCTCCTGTGTTTACAATGCTAGTCCCTGGATCAATAGCTAGCATCCACAGTTAAGATGTAATATCAAGAAACAAAGGTCATAATATAACTTTATAACCAGGAATAACATAATTTTATTACATCATACATAGCTCATTTGGCTATTACATTACATTACAACGGAATAACTATAGTCATGGGGTCCTTCATCTTCAAAGTGCCACAGGCAGATGTTGGTTGTAGACTTTGTAATCCTAATCAATCAATCTTCACTAAAAATCAATCAAACCTGCAACATACAAGTTACAGCCACAAGGGTCAATACATTTGAATTGTATTGGCAAGTGATACTATGGTGGTATAGTGGAGTCTATCATCTATATGCATTTGGCTAAGTGGAGTTGAGGCTTGCATTGCTCCAAATAGATTTTCCTTATCATTTTGAAAATACTAAGTTTTACTTGGCAAAGTCATTTTTCTCAATCAAAGATTTGAAGATCCTTTGAAAGCATCTCTCCATCAAAGATTGAAGATTTCAAACAACACTTGTTCAAACCACAAGATTTTAACTTAGAAATTTTAATGATGAGATTCTTGATTACTTCCATGTCTTGATGCTCAAATTGTCCTTTACCAGGGACATGGCTAAGTACTTAGATTTTACACTCTGCAGAGGTGGTGCACTTTCCCCACAAGACTTGGTTTCCCAAGACAAAATCTTTCAGAAGCCTTCCCTTAGACCAAAATGGACGCGTTCCAACCTATCAAACACTACCACCCACTGTCCATATGGCTAAGTTCTTGCAACCTATATGATCATGGCAGAGCCCATATTGCCAAGTGGTTGCACTTGAAGCTTCTCAACATTTGAAATCTCAAATATCTTTGTTCCTGGGTGGCAATCCACAAGTGAGATACACAATGTCAACCATAAACATGGGCCTTGTGAATCACTCAACCAAAAACCACCAAGCAAGTCCATTCCACCCAGGTGATTCATTGACTTAGTTTTTTTTATTAAACAAAGCACAAGTCCTCAGACTTAGAATATTTTTCCATAGTGTGAATATATATTCCACCCATGTTTTCTATTAGCTAGGCTAAGCTTGATAGTAATAGGAATCTTAACTTAGGAAAATCCTACTAAGGATTCATCTACTAGGTTTTCTTATAGCAAGGTCTATACTTAGCAAAATCCATGCAAGTTTTACTTAGCAAAATCACTAATGCATAGTGAAAGTAATGGGACAAAAAGTATGAAGCATCACTTGCCTTTTTGGTAGAAGGTATAGGTTCACTCCTTGTCCTTGCAACAATCACACTCTTCAAGTCACTACAATTCAATCAAGCAAGGCACAAACTTAATCTACCAATCAAGCAAAACATCACATAAAATAACAAAGTCAAAGTAATGCATGCAAGCATGCAAAAGATGGTTCTAATTGCAAAGGTGGTCTCCCTAGGCTTCTAAACTTTGTAAAGTCAAAAGTGGTTATTTTCCAAAGTGGCAAAGTCATTTGCAAAAAGGTTTTGGTCTATAAACCATTTTTAAATCTAACCATTATTTTATGTGGTGAAAATTATTTTTATCAAAGCAAAACTTTATGTTTTTCACCAAATGAGTTGCTATTGCAAAACTTGGTGTTTTGGGTCAGTAGGTTTGGTCTAAACCATTTTCCCAAAGTTTTACTCAAAATCATTTTCAAAAAAATAAATCACATTTCTATTTGACTAGAAATGGTTTTAAATCAAAGAATCATATTTTTATTTCACCAAATACATTTTTGAGTCCACAAAGTGTTTCCTAATGTTATTAGGTTCAAATCAATCCAATTGCCAAAGATTTTAACCCCAAATTCATTTTTAAACAATTTTTACATCCTTAACAAGCACACAAATGAATCTGCACAAACAAGTAAATTAACAGATACTATTCACTAAACCAAGGGCATGGTTGGCTAGGTCTTGCTCTCTTGAATCCAACGACATAAAATTTGTAATTTTTGGACGTGTGGATCCAAAGTTACAAGGGTTTGAAAATCCTATCTAAATCAGATTTCAAATCTGTTTTTAAACCAAAACATGGCCACGCGTCGCTTTCTAACTGGGCGATACCGGTTCGGCCGGATCACGCGCGGTAGCCCTTGGATCTAATTAGATCGTGCGGCACAGAACGCGTACCTCTTCGCGGCTAAATGATCTAATCTTGCTCGTTCAAACTAGATCCTACGGTACTAGTTCGCTGGACCAAAAGTGAGCGGCGCCGACGGCGGCTAGCGGCGGCGCACGGCCAGGCGAGGTGCTCGCGGTGGTTCTAGGAAGCAAAGATCGAGGTGGAAATGCTCACCGTGGTCGCGAGGACGAGGTGTCTTTTGGTCGAGGGTCGTCCTGGAACAGCAGGGATTGCTCACCGGAGTTGAAGACAACGTCGGGCGGCTCTGTCCGAGGTCGCAGTCGACGTTGCAGATCATGCGGAGGCAAACAGAGGGCGTAGTTAGGTACGCAAGACCAAGGCGAAGACGTTTGCGTGATCGAGAAGACACGGGGCGGTCAGTGCTTACCGGGGGAGGTCGTCGGAGAGGTTGCAGACACGGCGGCGTTCAGAAGTTTGACGTAGCCGACGGTCTGGGGCGCCCGCGGTCGAATGGGTGGTACGGGGAGGAGGGTTCTGGAGTGGGGAGTCTGCTAGCGTGCTTAGTGAGGCAAGGGGCGGCGAAGCTTGGCTGGAATTTGACGAGGACGGTCGTCGGAACAGAGGAGCTCGGGGAGGAATTGGGGCGGCCTGGTGGCGTGCTTGGGGGAGGGGTCAGAGGGAGAATGAAGAAGGGACGCTGGCGTTTTATCGAGCATGGTCAAGGCGAGGTAAAGGCCCGGCATTATTGCGAATTGAACGCGCGGATTGAAGGCAGCAACGGCAGCGAGGTTATGGGAAGGGAGGTCGTGCGGTGAGGACGATGGCTAAGGAAGTGGGACCGTTGCGTCAGTGTGAAAAAGGGTGAGGAGGAGGTCCACCAGTCAGTGGCTTTGCGGGCTGTTTTAGCGGTGAGGAAAAACGGTTCGGGGGAGAGGGGCAGGTGGGCTAGGTGGGCTGCTGTTGGGCTGTTGGGTTGGGTCGATTTCTTTCTTATTTTTTTCTGTTTCTGATTCTTTTCCTTTTTCTATTTCTATAATCTGTTTTGAATCTCAAACAATTTCCAAGCAATCAAAACAATTCAAACCTTCACCCAATTTTGTAACTATGAAATTATTTCTGTTTAGTAACATGAATCAAAATCCAAATTCAAATTAATAATTTTAATAATAGGGTCTATTATTATTTAATTAAATAGATGTACCAATTATTAAATCCATAGGTTTTGATTTAATTCCAAGCTTCTCTTGAGAACTAAATAATTTTAAACCATTCAGTAGGTTGTATTTGAAAATAAGGAATATTTGGAAAGCTTGTTTAAAATAAAATAACATTTTTGTTATAGGGTCCATTAATAATTAAATAAAGTGGGCCTTAGTTATTAAATCAAATAGGATTTGTTTTATTAGAAACTTTATTTTGAAATCTAATATAAAACCAAAACACTTCAGTAGGTTTTATTTGAGAATATAAAATATTTGGAAAACCTATTTAAAGTAAATAAATAAGTTTTAGTGTTTAATTAAAATGGGAAAAGCCTTTACTGAAATAAAATTGGATATTAAATCCTTATTGTTTTATTTAAATAAACCTTTGCTATTTTTATCAAAACAAAATGTTTTATTTTCAAAAGTTTGTCCAAGGTTTAATTGGCTTAATAAAATAATCTTTATTTATAAAACTTCTATTTCTTTTGAAAACCAAATCTTTTTATTTAAAAGATCTAAAATAGTAGTTCCAAAATATTTTATTTTCTTTTATCAAATGTTTACTCTTTTAATTTCCTTTAGGATTTTTTTTGATCCAACTGGTTTGAAGTCCCAATTGAATTCAAAAAGTTTCTTTTGGCCTTGAAAATCAACAAAATTTTATTTTATTCATTTATTTTTCACATTACAAGATTTGGAAAATCTTGGGATGTGGGGAGGCTAGGGTTACAAGCAGGTTCAAAACAACTAGGGTACTACCACCCTTAAAAATTTTCAAACAAAAATTACACATTGGCCTTCTTGGGATTCTGGGAAACTTCTCTAAGCAAACTTTTGCATTGTGTCCTTGGTTTCCATTCTTGACTCATGGGCCAAGGTTGAGTTTCTCCATAGGCTTGTTCAACTTGTTCTTCATATTTTCTGGACAGTTGCTTGCATAATGTCCTGGATTCTTGCAGTTGAAACAATGGATATCCTTGAGTTCTTTACGTGGCTTTTGTGGACAAGTTGCTACATAGTGGCCTAACTCTTTGCAGTTGTTGCACCATACTTGGTCAATATATTTATTCTTCTTGTTCTCTGGGCACTCACTGGAATAGTGTCCCATTTCCTTGCATTTACGACATTGCACAAGGTTCATGTCTGGTCTTGGTTTCTTGGGTTTCTTTGATCCTTTGAATTGGGTTGTCTTGTTTGGAGGTATAAGTTGTCCTTTTCCTTTGCCATCAACATTCTTGGCATACTTGGATCCTTCTTGTTTCCTTTGTTCTACCATGGAGTAGATGGGGCATTGGATAAGGACATGGTCGTTTCCTTCACAAAGGTAACACGTAGCTTGAGAGATGGGACATTGTCCAACAGGATGATTTCCTTCACAGTTAGGACATTAACCTTCATGCTCCTTGGAAGTGTGATCTTTGTCCCCACAAATAATGCAAGCTGGGGCTCCATCTAGAATAACATTCTTGTCATCCTTGTTATCATATACTCCTTTGGGATAGTTTTCTTCCATGCTGATCATTTGATTAGTCACCTTAAGCATCAGTTGGGATTGTTCTTCCAAAAACCTTTGCAGTGTTGGATCTTTATCGCTATTGTTGGCTATGAACTGAGCTGTTAGTTGGTTCAGCTGGTGTTGGGTTGCTATGAGCTCTTTCATACTGTCAACTTGGTTGGTGTTGGTGTCATCAACCTTGGAGTCTTTTGGAGTAGTCATCTGTTTGGGTTGAAAGGAGATTAGAATAGCCAAGATATTTCTAAGGAAATGTTTCTACTCACAACATCTCAATTCACACAAACAATGTGCATGCAATCACAAACCAAACATTTCACTCAAACAAGGTTCAAGCACATACTCAATCAACAAAATATTTTTGTTACACCACATAGGTTGGTGTGTTTTGACTTAGCTAAAATATGGTGGTCCATCTATATGGTTCACTTGTGATATTTCCATCATTCTTGGTTGCTTCTTCTTACATGAGATCAAGGTTTCCTTGAGAAAAACTCCTTGGTCACAAAACTTCAAGTGATGCAAGCTCCTTCTAACTTTTGCATTCCCTCAGTCTCTAATTCTTGAGCAAGATTTCCTTGTTCCACTTGTGGTCCTTAGTAGTTTCCAAGTTGGAAGTCCTTGGTGAATATGCTGAAGATGTTGAAGTCATTAAGGTTGAAGAAGTTGAAGTCATCAGAGTTGAAGAAGTCCTTTGCACATGGTGTAGTCTTTGGCCATGGGTAGATTTTTCCATCAAGTTGAAGTAGAGGAGAAATAGAGTTGAAACCAAAATGGTTGAGGAAAGAGTTTACAAGTTTTTGTAAATAAGTTTTGGATTAAAACATAACTCCTATTCTTCTAAGGGTTTTTGTCCAATCCTAGGTTTACAAATCCTACAGGCAACACAATGCTCTGATACCATCTGTAGAGGTCTCAACCTGATATGGTAGATTCCTCCTGTGTTTACAATGCTAGTCCCTGGATCAATAGCTAGCATCCACAGTTAAGATGTAATATCAAGACACAAAGGTCATAATATAACTTTATAACCAGGAATAACATAATTTTATTACATCATACATAGCTCATTTGGCTATTACATTACATTACAGCGGAATAACCATAGTCATGGGGTCCTTCATCTTCAAAGTGCCACAGGCAGATGTTGGTTGTAGACTTTGTAATCCTAATCAATCAATCTTCACTAAAAATCAATCAAACCTGCAACATACAAGTTACAGCCACAAGGTTCAATACATTGGAATTGTATTGGCAAGTGATACTATGGTGGTATAGTGGAGTCTATCATCTATATGCATTTGGCTAAGTGGAGTTGAGGCTTGCATTGCTCAAAATAGATTTTCCTTATCATTTTGAAAATACTAAGTTTTACTTGGCAAAGTCATTTTTCTCAGTCAAAGATTTGAAGATCCTTTCAAGGCATCTCTCCATCAAAGATTGAAGATTTCAAACAACCCTTGTTCAAACCACAAGATTTTAACTTAGAAATTTGACTGATGAGATTCTTGATTGCTTCCATGTCTTGATGCTCAAATTGTCCTTTACCAGGGACATGGCTAAGTACTTAGATTTTACACTCTGCAGAGGTGGTGCACTTTCCCCACAAGACTTGGTTTCCCAAGACAAAATCTTTCAGAAGCCTTCCCTTAAACCAAAATGGACGCGTTCCAACCTATCAAACACTACCACCCACTGTCCATATGGCTAAGTTCTTGCAACCTATATGATCATGGCAGAGCCCATATTGCCAAGTGGTTGCACTTGAAGCTTCTCAACATTTGACATCTCAAATCTCTTTGTTCCTGGGTGGCAATCCACAAGTGAGATACACAAGGTCAACCATAAACATGGGCCTTGTGAACCACTCAACCAAAAACCACCAAGCAAGCCCATTCCACCCAGGTGATTCATTGACTTAGTTTTTTTATTAAACAAAACACAAGTCCTCAGACTTAGAATATTTTTCCATAGTGTGAATATATATTCCACCCATGTTTTCTATTAGCTAGGCTAAGCTTGATAGTAATAGGAATCTTAACTTAGGAAAATCCTACTAAGGATTCATCTACTAGGTTTTCTTATAGCAAGGTCTATACTTAGCAAAATACATGCAAGTTTTACTTAGCAAAATCACTAATGCATAGTGAAAGTAATGGGACAAAAAGTATGAAGCATCACTTGCCTTTTTGGTAGAGGGTATAGGTTCACTCCTTGTCCTTGCAACAATCACACTCTTCAAGTCACTACAATTCAATCAAGCAAGGCACAAACTTAATCTACCAATCAAGCAAAACATCACATAAAATAACAAAGTCAAAGTAATGCATGCAAGCATGCAAAAGATGGTTCTAATTGCAAAGGTGGTATCCACTAGGCTTCTAAACATTGTAAAGTCAAAAGTGGTTATTTTCCAAAGTGGCAAAGTCATTTGCAAAAAGGTTTTGGTCTATAAGCCATTTTTAAATCTAACCATTATTTTATGTGGTGAAAATTATTTTTATCAAAGCAAAACTTTATGTTTTTCACCAAATGAGTTTCTATTGCAAAACTTGGTGTTTTGGGTCAGTAGGTTTGGTCTAAACCATTTTCCCAAAGTTCTTACTCAAAATCATTTTCAAAAAAATAAATCACATTTCTATTTGACTAGAAATGGTTTTAAATCAAAGAATCATAGTTTCATTTCACCAAATACTTTTTTGAGTCCACAAAGTGTTTCCTAATGTTATTAGGTTCAAATCAATCCAATTGCCAAAGATTTTAACCCCAAATTCATTTTTAAACAATTTTTACATCCTTAACAAGCACACAAATGAATCTGCACAAACAAGTAAATTAACAGATACTATTCACTAAACCAAGGGAATGGTTGGCTAGGTCTTGCTCTCATGAATCCAACGACATAAAATTTGTAATTTTTGGACGTGTGGATCCAAAGTTACAAGGGTTTGAAAATCCTATCTAAATCAGATTTCAAATCTGTTTTTAAACCAAAACATGGCCACGCGTCGCTTTCTAACTGGCGATACCGGTTCGGCCGGATCACGCGCGGTAGCCCTTGGATCTAATTAGATCGTGTGGCACAGAACGCGTACCTCTTCGCGGCTAAATGATCTAATCTTTCTCGTTCAAACTAGATCCTACGGTACTAGTTCGCTGGACCAAAAGTGAGCGGCGCCGACGGCGGCTAGCGGCGGCGCACGGCCAGGCGAGGTGCTCGTGGTGGTTCTAGGAAGCAAAGATCAAGGTGGAAATTCTCACCGTGGTCGCGAGGACGAGGTGATGCTCGGGGCGTGGTCTTTTGGTCGAGGGGCGTCCTGGAACAGCAGGGATTGCTCACCGGAGTTGAAGACAACGTCGGGCGGCTCTGTCCGAGGTCGCAGTCGACGTTGCAGATCATGCGGAGGCAAACAGAGGGCGTAGTTAGGTACGCAAGACCAAGGCGAAGACGTTTGCGTGATCGAGAAGACGCGGGGCGGTCAGTGCTTACCGGGGGAGGTCGTCGGAGAGGTTGCAGACGCGGCGGCGTTCGGAAGTTTGACGTAGCCGACGCTCTGGGGCGCCCGCGGTCGAATGGGTGGTACGGGGAGGAGGGTCTGGGAGTGGGGAGTCTGCTAGCGTGCTTAGTGAGGCAAGGGGCGGTGAAGCTTGGCTGGAATTTGACGAGGACGGTCGTTGGAACAGAGGAGCTCGGGGAGGAATTGGGGCGGCCTGGTGGCGTGCTTGGGGGAGGGGTCAGAGGGAGAATGAAGAAGGGACGCTGGAGTTTTATCGAGCATGGTCAAGGCGAGGTAAAGGCCCGGCATTATTGCGAATTGAACGCGCGGATTGAAGGCAGCAACGGCAGCGAGGTTTGGGGAAGGGAGGTCGCGCGGTGAGGACGATGGCTAGCGAAGTGGGACCGTTGCGTCAGTGGGAAAAAGGGTGAGGAGGAGGTCCACCAGTCAGTGGCTTTGCGGGCTGTTTCAGCGGTGAGGAAAAACGGTTCGGGGGAGAGGGGCAGGTGGGCTAGGTGGGCTGCTGTTGGGCTGTTGGGTTGGGTCGATTTCTTTCTTATTTTTTTCTGTTTCTGATTCTTTTCCTTTTTCTATTTCTATAATCTGTTTTGAATCTGTTTCCTTTTTTCTGTTTCTGATTCTTTTCCTTTTTCTATTTCTATAATCTGTTTTCAATTTCCAAGCAATCAAAACAATTCAAACCTTCACCAAATTTTGTAACTATGAAATTAGTTCTGTTTAGTAACATGAATCAAAATCCAAATTCAAATTAATAATTTTAATAATAGGGTCTATTATTATTTAATTAAATAGATGTACCAATTATTAAATCCATAGGTTTTGATTTAATTCCAAGCTTCTCTTGAGAACTAAATAATTTTAAACCATTCAGTAGGTTGTATTTGAAAATAAGGAATATTTGGAAAGCTTGTTTAAAATAAAATAACATTTTTGTTATAGGGTCCATTAATAATTAAATAAAGTGGGCCTTAGTTATTAAATCAAATAAGATTTGTTTTATTAGAAACTTTATTTTGAAATCTAATATAAAACCAAAACACTTCAGTAGGTTTTATTTGAGAATATAAAATATTTGGAAAACCTATTTAAAGTAAATAAATAAGTTTTAGTGTTTAATTAAAATGGGAAAAGCCTTTACTTAAATAAAATTGGATATTAAATCCTTATTATTTTATTTAAATAAACCTTTGCTATTTTTATCAAAACAAAATGTTTTATTTTCAAAAGTTTGTCCAAGGTTTAGTTGGCTTAATAAAATAATCTTTATTTATAAAACTTCTATTTCTTTTGAAAACCAAATATTTTTATTTAAAAGATCTAAAATAGTAGTTCCAAAATATTTTATTTTCTTTTATCAAATGTTTACTCTTTTAATTTCCTTTAGGATTTTATTTGATCCAACTGGTTTGAAGTCCCAATTGAATTCAAAAAGTTTCTTCTGGCCTTGAAAACCAACAAAGTTTTATTTTATTCATTTATTTTTCACATTACAAGATTTGGAAAATCTTGGGATGTGACAGGGTCGAAACATTTTATCACCTTCATGTTTGATGAGGGATGGTTATTCATTCGCGAATGCAAACAATGGTTGTGTAATCTCTAAGAATGCTATGTTTATGGCTAATGCTCCCATTGTGAATGCGTTATTTATTTTAAATCTTGATGATGCATCTGTTTACAATGTTAGTGCTAAAAGGATTCGGCCTAATGATTTGAGTCCTACATATTTATGACATTGTCGTTTGGGGCATATAAGTGAAAAGCGCATGAAGAAGCTCCATGGTGATGGTCTTCTAACTTCGTTTGATTTTGAATCATATGAGACATGTCAGGCTTGTTTACTTGGAAAGATGACCAAGTCGCCTTTTTTGGGTTTACCCGAGAGAGCGACAGACTTGTTGGAACTCATACATACTGATGTATGTGGACCAATGAGAACGACAGCCAGAGGAGGATATCACTACTTCATTACTTTCACTGATGATTTCAGTAGATATGGTTATGTCTACTTGATGAAGCATAAGTCTGAAACTTTTGAAAAGTTCAAGGAGTTTCAGAGTGAGGGAGAGAATCAACATGGCAAGAAAATAAAGGCCTTGCGATCTGATCATGGAGGTGAATATTTGAGTCACAAATTTAGCGATCATCTTAAGAGTTGAGGAATTGTTCCACAACTCACGCCGCCCGGAATGCCTCAAAGGAACGGGGTCTTCGAACAGTGCAATCGAACTTTGTTGGATATGTTTCGATCGATGATGAGCCAGTCGGATTTACCATTATCATTTTGGGGTTACGCTCTAGAAACGATAGCTTTCACACTTAATAGGGTACCATCTAAATCCGTAGTTAAGACACCATATGAGATGTGGACTGGAAAGAATCCCAGTTTGTCTTTTCTAAAGATTTGGGGTTGTGATGCATTTTTCAAGCGACTTCAGTCAGACAAGCTAACACCCAAATTGGATAAGTGCATTTTCGTGGGATATCCGAGGGAAACCTTAGGGTATTACTTCTACAACTGAGAAGAGGGCAAAGTGTTTGTCACTCATAGCGGTGTTTTCCTAGAGAAAGAGTTTCTCACAAAAGGAACGAGTGGAAGGTTGGTGCGACTTGAAGAAGTTCAAGATGAGCCAGTTGGGGATGCTTCTACAAGTGATGCTATTGTAGGAGAACAAGTTGACGAACACGTGGCAATAGAAGAACCACAACCACGAAGGTCGGCGAGGCTCCGCGAAACGCGAGAATTGTTATTATTAGACAATGATGAGCCTACTACCTATGCAGAAGTGATGGTGGACCCAGACTCTGAGAAATGGCTTATCGCCATCAGATACGAGATAGAGTCCATGGGTGATAATCAAGTTTGGAACTTGGTTGACCTGCCTGATGGTTTTAAAGCCATTGAGTGCAAATGGATCTATAAGAAGAAGATTGATATGGATGGAAATGTTCACATCCATAAAGCTCGACTTGTTGCAAAAGGTTTTCTACAAGTTCAAGGAGTTGACTACGACGAGACTTTCTCACCCATAGCGATGCTTAAATCTATACGGATAATTCTAGCCATTGCTGCACATTTCGACTATGAAATATGGCAGATGGATGTCAAGACAGCTTTCCTAAATGGAATCCTTACTGAGTACGTGTATATGATGCAACCTGAAGGTTTTGTCGATCCAAAAAATGCTGGAAAGGTATGCAAACTTCTAAAGTCCATTTATGGGCTGAAGCAAGCATCTCGGAGTTGGAACATTCGATTTGATGAAGTTGTAAAGGAGTTTGGCTTCATAAAAAACGAACAAGAACCTTGTGTTTACAAGAAGGAAAGTGGGAGAGTGCTGGTATTTCTAATCTTATATGTAGATGACATATTTCTGATTGGAAATGACATTCCTATGACCGATTCAGTTAAGACCTCGTTGAAAAGTTGTTTTTTGATGAAGGACTTGGGAGAAGCGGCATATATTCTAGGCATCAAGATCTATAGAGATAGATCAAGGAGGCTAATTGGATTAAGCCAGAGTGCATACATTGACAAAGTGTTGAAATGGTTCATAATGGAAGAGGCTAAGAAGGGGTTCTTGCCCATGTCTCACGACATAAAACTCAGCAAGACTCAGTGTCCTACGATTATTGATGAGCTTGAGCGCATGAGCAGGGTTCCATATGCTTCGGCTATTGGATCTATCATGTATGCAATGATATGTACTCGCCTAGATGTTTCCTATGCTCTGAGTGTTATGTAACACCCTCGGATCGGCCATATGGAAAACGAAGTAATATCATTACATAATAGTCCACGATGGAACCCACAGAATATATATACAAAAACGACTCCATGAGTCAGGAATACAGATATACAGTACAAATATCCAAATCACCTTAAAAACGATATAACATCCGACTATGGACAAGATGCAAATGGGGCTAAGAGTCCTGAAGAATAAGCAATGGCGTCCATAACCCTGCCAAGGCCAAGCCGGAAAGGTAACCCTGCTAACGACGCCAGTCTCAAAAACCTGCTCAAACAAAAGGGGTGCCGACAAAGGGAAAAAGAAAAAGAGAGCGGTCAGTACTGAGGCCAGTACACGACGAGACTAGAATTCGGTGGTCCTCGCCTACATAGGTTTGGTGGACTAAAGCGGCAGCGCAACATGCACTAAACAACCTATAGAGACTCAATACTACTGTCGGCTATCAGAGAGGGATAAGAAAGAACTATTCAGAACAACCTGATACTACCACCAAACATACCCATCCTGGTATTTCCCCCTCGAGACCAAACGAGGGAGTCACTCCGAGGAAACTCACAGAGTTGGTAGTTTTATTCATTCATTCCATGGTAGTTATCCAACTTACTAGTCATATTAGATGCAAGTCATATTATAACGGTAAACTTTAGTTATAGTTGTCTATGATCGAGAACTATGCTCCAAGTTGTCCATAACCGTGGACACGGCTTCTCGAAAAGATTTAACCCTGCAGGGGTGCACCAAAGTTCCCACACGCACCTACACCCTTGTTGTCAGATCAGGTAGGTACAAGATCACAAAACATACACCCAACGGTATGTCTCGACGGGGCTTCCGACACGACGTTTCCCAGACCCAAAGCAAGCACGGGGGGACAACCCACTAAGCTACCCGCAACGAAGTCGGCCGGTCTTCGTGACGGACCCAGGGTTTGTGTCAATGGCTGTAAACGACTGGGAACCAGAAAGTGTGACTTTGCTTGTCGATACTGCGGAAACATTACACATTTGTTCCTAAACAGTATAGGCACTCCACGCGCAATCGTAAATAAAGCAGTAAAGCATGGCATAAGTACATGATAGTAATAAAGCCCCAAACTACTTTGTGGCCTACAGTACTTTGAAATCAGGTACTAAATCGATGGGGGTGCCCACACACTGATACGTCCAAAACGTATCTACTTTCTCGAACACTTTTCTATTGTTTCTTCTCTAAACTTGTGTGATTTGGATACAACTAACACGGACTAACGCTGTTTTCAGCAGAATTACCTTGGTGTCTTGTTTTTGTGCAGAAAATGAACTATCAGGAAAATTCCCGGAAAATATGCCAAAAACTATTTCTCACCAGAAGGGAGATAGAGGGGAGGCCTGGGGGTCCCAGACCCACCCCAGTTGCGGGCCCACTGACCCCGCGCCTGGGGGAGGTTTGGCCACCCCAGGCAACTTCTTGGCCTCCCTCCGCATCTATAAGTTTCCTTATGACCTAAAAAAAGAGGGGGGTTCGATAGTTTTCTAGAAAGAGTTCCGCTCCGCCGCCGCCACCAGAAACCAAGATTCGGATCCTGAAACTCCATTCTGGCACCCTGCCGGGACGGGGAATTTGGAGAGGATCATCGCCATCGTCATCACCAACGCATCTCCATCAACCACCGATGTTTCCCTCATCCATGAGTGAGTAATCCCCCACTGTAGGCTTGGGGATGGTAGGTATTGGATGAGTTCTATCATGTAATTGAATAAGGTCTGTTAGGGGCATAGTGCCTAGTATCTCTATTAAGTGCTATTTGACTTTGTTGCAAGTTGTTGTGGTTAATGCTTGTCACTAGGGCCCGAGTGCCAGGATCTTAGATCTGAACTTAGAATCATTATGATAGTATTGTTTATGGTCTTATCTACAAGTTGTGTACACATATCATTTTCCGGATCCAAAGGCCCCAAAGTGACAATAATTGGGACAACCGGAGGGGATGGCTGTGGTGTGACGATCACATGTGTTCATGGAGTGTTAATGCTTTGCTCTGGTGCTCTATTAAAAGGAGCACCTTAATTTCCAGTAGTTCCCTAGAGGCCCTGCTGCAACGGGCCTGCTGGACAGAAGATGTTATGCAAGTTCTCATTGTGAGCACGTATGACTATATTTGGAGCACATGCCTAGGATTGTTTAGTACTTGGATGCTTGTTATTATTTATATGCAATGCCCTAGTTCTTTGAAGTTACATGTTTAGACTCGTCCATGCAACGCCCGTCATCCATCCCTATGCCTACCGCACTCGAATCCTACTGTTACCGTTACTGTTACTACTGCTGCTGTTTCACTGTTGCTGTTGCTACTACAAACTATTGCTACTGATAAACTTCTGTGACCAAGAACTATTTCCAGGTGCAGCTGAACTGACAACTCAGTTGTTAAGGCTTGCAAGTATTCTTTGGCTCCCCTCGTGTCAAATCAATAAATTGGGGAATACTACCCGCGAAGACTGTTGCGATCCCCTATACTTGTGGGTCATCAAGACTATTTTCTGGCGCCGTTGCCGGGGAGCATAGCTTTATTTGTAAGTTCACTTGGATCTATTATTGTTCACTGCTACTCCTTCCATCATGGGGAAGTTTCGTGATGGAAAGTTCCCTATTTTACCATCCACTACAAGAAGAGGTACAGTCCTAAACACCTCTGTTGCTCTTGATTCACTGTCTGTTATAAGTAAGTTTGTCACACCACCACATGCTCATTCTACACACATTGCTACTACTGCTGAATCTGAAAATTCTTTTGGTACTCATGATGTTACTTCTACTGTGCTTGATGCGAGTGGTTCATTAGGTCCTTTCCTAGATGCTACTATGGCTAGTCTAGGAAATACCGAAACTCCTAGTGAAGACATTGTTACACCTGTTAGCTCACCTGAGTCTAGTGAGAGTTTTGATATTAATGATGGTTACATAGAGCTCACTGATGAATTTGTTGAAGAGTGCCGAAATACACATGGTGCTAGTGCTATTAAGAGTCTCCTTGCTAGACATACTATTATACCTAAGAAGTCCTATGATCCTAAGTTTGCCACCTCTCCCATAGATATTAAACATAAAGATTATGATTTCTCTCTTGATTTATCTTATTTAGATATTGTTGAGAAAGAAATTTTTGTGGTACTGAAAATGAGAGTGATGTGGCTCATATGAATGAGCTTTCTACTATGAGTTCTTTGGTCTCTGATGATTTTAAAATGCACAAGTACTTTGTTGCTAAGATCTTCCCTTTTTCAGTAAAAGGAGAAGCTAGGGCTTGGTTTAATAGATTACCTCATGGTTCCATTAGTAGCCCTGATTGCTTGATTACTTCTTTCTTCCATAAATATTTTCCTCCGAGTGCTAGACATGCTGCTTTGTAGAGACTTTTTGATTTTAAATAGCAAGAAGAAGAGAAATTGCCTGAGTCATGGAAAAGATTTTGTTCCTTGATTCATGCATATCCTGGATGTCCATTACCTACGAATGAGTTGCTTGATATTTATTATAATGGACTAACTAATGATTCTAGGACCTACCTAGATAGCTTTGCTGATTGTGTTTTCAGGAAAAGGACTCCTACAGATGCTGAAGAATTAATGAACAAGATAAGCAAGAATTATGATGATTGGACTTCAACTGAACTAAATACACCTGAGCCTATTACTCCTGAACCAGATGTTCCTGAACCAGTTCCACCATCAACAACAAAGAAGAGCGGAGTTATTGCATTAGATGATGAAGTGATGAAGGAAGCTAAAAAGTGTCTAAAGGAGAAAGGTATTAGAGCTGAAGATGTGAAGAATCTACCTCCTATAGAAGAATTATGTAAGCCAATTCCCCACTCATCTACTATTGAGGTACACTCTCTCCAATTTAATGAAGGTGATATTCCTTATGGTAAGCCTCGTGATCAATGCTTAGAGGAACTTGACACATTTATTGTTAAAAAAGGTAATTTTAATAAACAAGTTCAGAATCAATTATTGGAAATCTCTAGAGCTATCCATGAGTTGAAAGATATTGTGGAAAGAACTTCTAATGATAAATGCTCTGTAAACACTTTAAAATGGTTCAAACTCAACTTGATCAATGTGCTAAAGTATAAAACGATATGCTAGTTAATGCTTCAGGAAATAAACATGCTTATGGAATTAAAACTAGGAGTGCTGCGGCTACTCAAGATCCTTTATATCCTGAAGGACACCCTAAAAGAATAGAGCAGGATTCCAAACAAGGTAAGGATAGTGGTAGTCCTCGTAAGAGGAAGAAAAAGAAACATAAGAAAGTTGAGGAACCACTTTAACCTGTTGTAGATCCTAATAGTATATCTGTCTCTGATGCTGAAACTGAGAGTGGTAATATTGATGAGTCTCCTGATAAGGAGGAAGTTGAGGAAGAACCTGAAAACACACTAAGAACACTAGGTACACAAAGGAAGATTTTATTGCTAATAAACATGGTAAAGAGAGAGAACCTTGGGTGCATAAACCTATGCCTTTTCCAGGTAAGAAACACAAGTCAAAGGAGGAGGAACACTACAACAAGTTTTGTGAGTGGATGAAACCTTTATTCTTGAAAATTCCTTTGACTGATGCTATTAAATTGCCTCCTTATTCAAAGTATATGAAGGATATTGTCTCTAATAAAAGGAAGATTCCTAATGAGGAGATTTTTCTACTTTGCTTGCTAATTACTCCTTCAATGGTAAGGTTCCAAAGAAACTTGGTGATCCAGGTATACCAACTATTCCTTGCTCCATTAAGAATAATTATGCTAGAACTGCTTTATGTGATTTGGGAGCTGGAGTTAGTGTTATGCCTTTTTCTCTCTATAAGATACTCCAGCTAGAAAAGTTGATACCAACTGGTATATCTTTGCAAATGGCTGATAAGTCAACTACTATTCCTGTTGGTATATGTGAGGATGTTCCTGTTCAAGTTGCTCATAATTGCATGGTCTTAACTGATTTTGTTGTGCTTGAAATGCCTGAAGATGATAATATGTGTATTATTCTTGGGAGACCTTTTCTTAATACTGCAGGGTGCTATCATAAATTGTAATCAAGGAAAAGTAACATTCAATATTAATGACAAAGAGCACACTATCTATTTCCCCAAGAAGGTTGTTAAGAGCTATTGCCTGAATTCTATTGAAAATATTGAAGGCATCAAGGTTGGAGAAATATATTGTCCCATTTCACAAGAAAATATTGAAACTATTATGATTGGGACCATTGCTATCAAGTATGAGGTAACATAATCACCTTGTGGAATGCAAAGTTTTGTTTCACATAAGATTGTTTTGGTAACAAGACTTGATCAACCTTGTTAACAAAAGGATTTTAATGAACAAAATTATGTTTCCACTATGGTTATACTTGCTTTCTTTTTTCCTTTCTCCTTCCTAGTCTTTGATTTAGTTTAGTTTTGCTAGTTGTTTGCTTGTTTGAGTTTCTTAGAGCTCCTATAGTTTGGCTTTTGGTTTGCTTTTGCTTCTTCTGAAAAAACTGTTTCTGCGAGAAAATCAATTTTCATACCCTGAAAATGGTCCAAAAATAAAGTTTCCCGAAAAATCCCAAAAAATTCAAAATAATTTTTTCCTTGAAAAAAGGGGCAGAGAGGTACCAGAGGTGACCCAGGGGGCCACCCCTAGGCCCCACACCTGTGGTAGGCGCGGGCCCACCACTAGTGGCGCCTAGGAGGGCCTGACCCACCTGGGCCCCTCCAGGCTGCCTCCTCAAAGCCACCTTCTTTCTCTCTCCCGAAAAACACCGGAAAACTTTCTCAAGCTCGAGTTCTTGCTGTTCTTGCTCGCGATTTTCGATCTCCTTGTTCATCCCATCTCAAGTGCTGATTTTTGGAGGGATTGTTGCTTTGTATGTGCCTCCTCCACTTGTCCAATTAGATTTGTGATTGGTAGATTATATCTTGAGTATCTTTCTGTTGTAGGTGACAGGTTGTTTGAGCTTGCATGCTTGTTATATGCTTAGAAACATTGTTTTGATGCATGTTTAGTCCTCTAGCAAGTTCCTATAGTAGTTGCTCATCATTTATCCACTTATAAATCACTTGGTTTGATGGTTGTTTAAAATTTCGGCAAAGGGAAGTCATGGACCACCACACCTTTGGTGACATTTTTGAGAGTGATGCACCTAGAAGGGCAAGGCTTCCAAGGTCATCTAAAAGCTCCAGACCCTCATACAATGAGGATCTCATCATTCCGTGGTTTGGTGACGAGGGGGTGAAGGGGATGCGCACCCCTCCACCTTTCCTTGTCAATCTTTCTTGCGAACTGCTAGGATTCTTAATGATTTCATGGCTTTGATTGAGAGGGCTGGTCTAACAAGTTTCATGCAGGATGAGAGTGCACAATATGCTTCACTTACTAAAACATTTGTGGAGAGTTTCTCCTTCACCAATAGTTTGTTCAATTCTTCTGTGTCTTTCAAACTTTATGGAAGGGCTCATTCTATGACATTGAAGAATTTTTGCAAGGCCTTCGGACTTGGTACAAAGGGGTCATCAAAGAAGATTACAGCTCTTCCCGCTGATTTGTTGGAACTATACCGAGGAATAACCAATGATGATGACCACAGAGCTCAGCGAGGGAAGATAAAGAACATTCAACTCCTAGCCATCAGGTACTTCACCTACTATCTTACCAAAAGTGTTCTTGGTAGGGAGAACACTAGTAATATATCCAACTATCAATTGGCCTTCTTAGCTGCTGCGCTCTACAGTGAGGATAAGTATAATCTTGGTTCCCTCATTGCTTGTCGTTTAGCTGCTAGGGGACCCATTTATGGGGGAATTATTGTTGCTCGTATCGCTGCTTCCTTGGGCATTGTTGTTGATCCACATGATACAGTTTTGGCTCCTCAGAGACTTGATCTTGCTGCCATGAAGGCGCACCACTTTGTCTCCTCTATCTCTACTCTTGAGAACTTGGTTTATAGAATGTTGTTTACTGACGGGGAAGAGAGAGAGAGAGATCCCTCTACCCCAAACCACTTTGTTAAATATTTCTCAGGGACCTTGGTCACGCTCGAAGGCGGAGATGGATGAGTTGCTGCGTTCTCTTAACTTCCACGGGCACTATCAGGGGGGAGCGCCCGCTTATGACCCCGCTGTACACTACACAGGGGAGGCCTCGAGCTCGTACCAGGACGAGGAAGCTTCCTCGACATACTATGGAGGTGTATCTACTTGGGCACCATGGGATTGAGCCCCGCTTAGGCCAAAATCCTAAGCTTGGGGGGAGGTATACCGACATCACACTCATATATATATCATGTTCGGTCGGTTCTTTGTATATCCATTGTTTCGCTTTATTTTGGTTCTTGTTGCTTCTTTCTCAAAAACACAAAAATGCCAAAAATATTTTCTTTATTTCTCTTGGTTTGTTTCTTTGCTTTGGTTTGCCTTAAAAGAAAAATACAAAAAGATTTTGCTTTGTTTCGTTTGCTTTGTTTTTGTTTTTTTTCTTTGTTTGCTTGTTTCTAAAAAATCGAAAACACCAAAAATATTTGTTGTTCTTCTTTGGTTTTGTGAGTTCTTTGCAGGGTTCAGCCGTCCTCAGTGGATTTTGGTTTCATGTTATTATTCAAGTCACACGAGTGAATGGCAATAATGAATATTAAGACAACTCGAGGTGTGGTAAGAGGTTGGGAACAAACTCTATTTGTCTTCATTTTTGTACATATACTTGTCGTGGGAATGACCACGACAGATGCTGCAATCGGCAGCTAGTAGTACAACATGGGGCAAGGGCGGCCAGCCATATGCGGTGCGAGATGAGGGTGGAGACACAAGGGTTTAACCAGGTTCGGCCCCCCGGAGGGTAAATACCTACTCCTGCTAGATTTTATTATGGTGTGAGTACAAGGGGGCGAGCTCGAGGACTAGGCGGAGAGTCGCTTGGGTGTATGATGGAACGTGTCCTCTATGCGTACCGTAGGGAGGTTTATATAGGATCACCTCGCTAGGGTTTACAGATTATAACCGAATTAGTTAAGGATTCAGAGGTTCTTTAACCTAGTCCGACTGGGCCTAGCTACGCTTCTGGGCCTCCAGCTTCCAGTCGCCTGAATCCTCGCCAAGTCTCGATCTAGTGGCCGTCCTGCAGGGCCACTCGCTGACGACTTGGGCCAATAGGAAACGTCCTGCTGGGCATACCCCGGTAGGCATATCCCCATTAGTAGTCCCTGAGGCCGTCGTTGATTCGTCGCAGGCGTTTGCTGGCAGTCGGAGTATGTGGGTCCAATGCGGACGCCTAGTCGAATCGGCGGCGGACTCCTGAACAAAGGAAGGAACTAGTCATTTTAGTCGCAATAACGGTGACCAATCATATTGCAGCTCGGCGAGCGGGTCGGCGAGTAACTAGTCACTGTTATAGTGATCGGGTCGGCGAATCATCGAGTCACTGGAGGCAGCAAGTCGAGTAGACGAAGTTGGACCATCAGTTTTGGTCAAACTAGCCATTGGGTAACCCAACGGTAATATTGGCGTAATTACCGCGCATTAACGGCTCCCGAAAATGGCGGGTAACAACCGCTATATAAGGAGAGTGAAGGGCGAAAGGAAAAAACGCTTCCCTCACTTCCTCCGATCTCGCGCATCCTCGTTTCCCCATTCTGCACAGTGACCACAACAATCCAGAGCGATCTGAATCCCACGATCCTCCAGCTGATGGCTCCTCCCACCGAACCATGGGGCAGATCCAAGTGCACGAAGGCACTTCTAAAGTCATTCGAGGAGGCGGGGATCCTCCGCGCTAGGAGATGGCGCATCCCCATGGCCGGAGAAGTAATTCCGGATCCGTGCGAAGGGGAATTCATCTTCTTCACTAGTCACCTGGAGCGGGGGCTTGGCTTCCCAACGTCCCTCTTCTTTTAGCGTTTCTGCGCCTACTACGGAATCTAGCCGTCGGATCTGGGTCCGCACAGCAGTGAGCAGCTCGCATTTTTGTGGCATTCTTCGAGTGCTACCTGGGCTGCAGGCCCTACTTCCCCCTGTGGCAAGATCTATTCCATGGGAGAATCAGCCACGAAGAGACAGGCGGCCCAATGCTAGCCGCAGGCGGCCTGACTTTCCAGCTGAAGTCAAAGGCATCGTTCTTCGATTTGATGCTGCCCGCCAAAGCGGCGAACGAGTGGAAGAAGAGATGGTTCTACGTCACCGAGTCGACTCCAGGCAATGAAGTGGCGCTTCCAAGGTACTCCGCCGACCGGCCCGATCCGCGTCGGCTCCAGGTTATCAATCTCCCATTGGAGCAGCACATGGTCGTCGACGAGATGCTGCAGACCATTCGCAATTTGAAGAAGAAAGGCCTCCAAACCATCAACCTCTACAATTGCTGGCTCGGGAGACGGCTCTTGCCCCTGTCCAGCCGTGACCATTACATGTACGAGTATACGAGCAAGGATGACCCGACGAAATCCTGCCTCGTTGAGTGGAGACTCAACGACTACACCCTGGCCCTTAAGAAGATCACCCAGGCGGTGTATCTCGATGCGAAGGCCGGGGTCGCACCTTATAACGCGAGGCGTCCAGCTCCAACGGTAAGCTGTTATTCCTTTTGTAGTCGCAGTCGAAGTTTGTGCATTCGCGGTTGTGCTAATGTCGTTTGTTTTTGGTGTAGTTGTTTCAACTGGTGGAAGGGTGGCTTCCGCCCGCAGACGACGAGAACTCGAGCTCGTCCACCCAGGATGGGAGCGAGTCGTCGCCCGACAAGGGAAACGTCGAGAGTGACGAGGGCGGTAACGACAACGAGGAGGACGACGACCCCGTGGAGGTTGCTTCCCCCACTGTTCGCAAGACTCGCGGGCAGCACCAGCGCGAACTCGAGGCCAGCAAGAGCCTCGAGGCTCATGATGATGATGACGACGAGCTCCCTGAGCACACCTCACACCGTGAGGCTATGCTGTCGAAGAAGAAGAAGCAAGCTCCGCCAAAGAAGAAGGTGAAGTCGGCAAAGCAGGCGTCTTCGCCTCGGTCTGCGAGTAGCTCTGACGCCGCCAGCTCGGCCGAGGATACAGCAGTCCACGCGGCCGCGGCTACTGGTGCCGCCGTCACAATGGACGAAGTGCCACTGGCGTCATTGCAACCGCCATTCGCCCCAGTCAATGGCTTGGGGGCCGCTCCAGCCGCGGGGGCCTCGCCGCCAAGGGGGGCTCCCACAACGATTGCTACGGAGGCTCCCACTGCGGCTTCATCTTCGAAGAAACCATCAGTGTCTTGGGCACACAATGTGTTCGAGACGGGCCTCAGTCAAAAACTGACGCCAGAACGGGAAAAGCCGGTCAGCATCCGCACCGGCCTGCGATTTCTTTCGGTCGCCAAGTGAGTGCTCCTTGATCTTTTACTCGTCTGCTTGCCTTGTGTTTTGATCAGAGAGCTTTATTGACAGAGTTGTTTCGCATGACCGGAGTTAAGAAGATAGGCCATCCTTCAGTGGCCAAGGTTCCGCCAGTCGCCACAGAGGTGCCAGCTGATCCCTCGCGGAAGAGGAAGGGCGATGAAATCATTGCTCCCGCCGAAGGTGCCAAAAGAACAAAGGGAGACGACGTCGTCACGATTTCTGACGAGCCGGCGACTGCCCCGAGCGAGCCACGAACCGCAGCGGACGTAGCTCTGAAGGCCACGGAAGATGCGGGGTCGCAACATACGGTTCATGCTGGCTCGACCGATGCGGCCGAGCCGACCTCTAGTAGCGCAGTGGCGACATTCCCTTGCTTCGTGGCGAAGGCCGCCGCGGCGAGTGCCTCAGTGCCATCGAGCCAGCTTCCTGGGGACGCCGGCACGGAGGTTGAACAACGTAGTGTCCACACTCTGCTTGTGCTCGCGTCGGTGGATGCGATGGAACTTCATGGTATGCTAGGTGGTGCCATCCAGGTATGCCCATTCCCCGAGGATCTGGCCACTGAATTTCAGTGGTCGGATTCTTAATTTTTCTTTGATGTTATCCAATCCCTGAGTGCATAGTCGCTGAATTTCAGCGGCTGGGCACTTTGGAATTTCGTTGTCCAGTCCCCGAGTGCCTAGTCGCTGAATTTCAGCAGCTGGGCACTTAGGAATTTCGATGTCCAGTTCCCGAGTGCCTAGTCGCTGAATTTTAGTGGCTGGGCACTTAGGAATTCAAGCGGCTGCGGGTTAGTATGTACCTTAATTGGCACTCGTCGCTTAATTGTCACGGTGTTGACCATTTTGTTCTAGAAACAGAGAGTAGTGAGGCTGAGGTGAAGGAGGCTCGCCAAGGCCTTGTCCCGGTAGGTGACTTGACGACGCCTCAGTCTGCTTTGAGCGTGGCCGAAAAGCGAATCGCCGATCTAGAGCGTGAGCTCAAGGAGGCGAAGGCGGAAGCGAGCTCGGCGGAAGGACGAGACAAGCCTGCCGTCACTTCTGGCGCAGAAGAACAAAAGGTATCTGATGTGCTCGTTGTTGGGTTGCAAACTGATTTTTCTTCTCTTCAAAGTTTCATCACGGACCTCTGCTGCCCGCTGATTGGTAAGCTTTCCTTCAGCCGACTTCCGCTTGCACGTACCGTGTTGCGGTTTTGATGTTTTGCTTACTGTTCATTTGTGTGATGCAGGCCGGATCACTGATAACGCGGAAGAGGCACATTCGTACGATGCGCGGCAGCGTGTGACCACCTTGGTTGACTTAGCCGCGTTGTCAGCGACTTGCCTCTGTGCATACCTTCAGGAGATATTGCCCATGGAGGTGATTCCCAGCGACCTTGTCGGTCATGGAATTCATGACGCGGTCGTCCTTCCGTCGTAGAGCGGCAACGGCGCTCAGCCTTGGGCTCGCCCACTTCCCGGATGACTTCGACCTCGACGATGTCATGAGCGGTTACCCCTCGTCGACGGGCTCAGTGGAGATTGCCGAAGTGTTGAACCTGACGGACCGAGCCGCGGTATAGTCCGACCGCGTTTGGGCGATGGGCGACCTTACCCCCTACCAGGAGACGGTCGTCGCCCCCAACGACCCTAAGCCAAAGCACCATGACTTCAAGGTGGAGCATCCATTCCGTGCAGCGATGGCGGGAGAGCTGACGACGTACCCGTCAAACCCTTATGTGCCTTTTATCCACAGCCGCAGGGACGGTGGTGCGTCTTCATCAAAGCCTGCGGAGTACAATGTTTTGCCATTCGGCATTAGTATAGAATAACAATGTAACTCTCCTTGTACGCGAAACAGATTTTGCTGCTATAAAGGAATGCTCGTGTTATTTTGTCAGTCATTTTGCGATTTGGATGTTGGTTGTGCGAGTCCCCGAGCGCGTCCGCCCTTTTTATGGGGTTTATCTCGTTTATATATGTTTTGTGAACTGTTAGTGAGTTCAGGTCGACTCGCCATGGCTCGGAAAGCCAGTGGCGTGGCGACACCCAGGGGTGCTCCTTACTTGACTATTTTCCCGGGCGCGAACTGGGTCGGGTTGTCGAGTCCCCGAGCGTGGTACTTGGCCGTTCTAGTCGCAAGCCCGAGGTAGGTGATGACTAAGCGCGTTATGTTAGGCGTGTCACTCCTGCCTGATCCGTAAGATCAGTCACATGGTGAGTCCTGGGCGCACTCTCATACTTGGCGTTTTTCTCTAGCCGCTCGTCTTTGGTCGGGTGTCAGTCCCCGAGCGTGGTACTTTGCCGTTCGAGTCGCTGCCCGAGGATGCGGAGGACTTGGTCGCTATGGGGAGCGAGTGCAGTTGACTTGGCTCGGGGAGCCAGTCGAGCTAGGCGACTCCAATGCGGCTCCGGGTTAGCTTTTTTCGTGGACGGTACGAGGCCTGAGTTTTCCCAGTGCCCTCGTACCACACTACTTGGGCGCGCCGGTCGCTTTTCTAAAGGTTGACTTCTGCGAATAGCGTAACGTTTTATTACGAGTGCGAATGGCACAAGACACGGAGACTAGACGCAATTTTGCGGTAACCAATCTGTTTTATTTCATAGCGGGTAGGGGGTACATGTCTGGAGTTCTAAGAGTAGAACTTCCGTAGGAGGTTTACATTCCATGGCCGCTTGACGTCGAGTTTTCCGTCGCCTCGGACGTCGGTGAGGTAGTAGGCGTCGTTGCCCAGGACTCGCCCGATGGCGAATGGTCCCTCCCAAGGGGGTGAGAGCTTGTGCATGCCTTTCTTGTCCTAGATTAGGCGCAGTACCAGGTCGCCTTCCTGGAAAGGGCGAGTCCGTACTCACCGGCTATGGTAGCGGTGGAGCCCTTGTTGGTAGATGGTGGTGCGGGAGCGGCCTAGGTCGTGTGCTACGTCGAGATGGTCGACTCCGTCTTGGCATGCGAGCTCGTTGTTGGCCTCCATCTAGTTGACCACCCTTGGTGAGTCGTGCTCGAGGTCGGTTGGCATGACTACCTCGGCACCGTAAACCATGAAGAAGGGGGTGCTATTGACGGAGGTGCGGATTCCCTAGATGACAGAGGGGAGTTCCTCGACCCAGCACCCGGCGGTGCGCTCGAGTGGGATGTAGCACCCCCCGGGGTTAGGGTTAAACTAACCTCAGATCATCATCTAAGATAAGTTCAACTCTAAACACGGAAGATCACAGTATGATTCGGTAACATTACAGAACACAGGGATTCAACAGCATAAGTTTAAACTCTTAACAGAGTAATATATTAGAGTTATTACAAACTAGAGGTCAAAGACCCAACATTACATCACAAAGTGAAAGAAAATTATGTTGTTCTACACAACAACTTAGCAAAAGGCCTAAGAGGCCATAAACAAAAGCGACGTCCATCCCATAGTCCTCAGGCTGCTACCTGGGACCCCCAACTAATCGTCGATGTCAACGTAGAAGCCACCTTCAGTTGCATCTAGATCCTCTGTAGAAAAACAAAAATGGCGCAAGTCTAAGTACAAGAATGTACTCCGCAAGACTTAGATAACCTAGTATCTACATGATCTGGCTAGAAAATCTTTCTTTGGATTTTCTTTTGCGGAAAGCAATCTTTATTTGTAAACAAGAGAGAGAAGATGCTCGTCTATTCAGAATCTTTTTAAAGGGATAAGATAGTGACTTCTTCATCTTGTTCATCACATCTCGATAACCACCATCTTCATCAGAACCTCCTATCTAGGATCACCCCCTCAACCCGGAGGAAGCATCCTTAAGCACACGTGGATCAACAAGTTTTATAACGGTTAAACTTATCTATGATCTTAAGTCCGGTCGCCAAGTCGTTCATAACCATGAACACGGCTTTTCGAAAAGATTTAACCCTGCAGGGGTGTACAACTTTACCCACACGCACCAACCGACTCTTAATGCCAAATTATTAGCCCTCTTCCTTGGAAGGCCGGCACAGGGTGGTTGACCACGACCTTTACCTTGCTTTTGCCGAGACCATGAGTCACGCAATAAGTATGATTCCGCCGTAACGGGTCAAATCCCTAAGCCGGTACTTAAAGATGTGAGGCGAGGTTGGTTTACCAGGGGAACTATCTACCCCAAGCAACCCGGTCCACGCTTACCTACCTGTTATGAATGCACCAACTTCACCCGGCAAATCTTTCAAAAGATTTTATATGCATATGTCGAATGGAACGCCGAACTATGTGACTCATGGAATCTACTAGGCAAGTTAGTCAGTCATGAGGTTGTCCAAGCCCCGTGTGGTTGCACGCTCGTCTTGGTTCCAAAGGTAAGAACTCAGTTCCTAGTGGTGGCGAGCATGGGACTACAAAAACCACACCCAATGTGGCCTCCCATACAAGCCTTAGCTGATTTCGTTAACTCCTTCGGGAATGTCACCAACTCCTACCTTTCTAGATTCTTCGGCACCTCTGATTCATCATTCGGATAGATCAGACATTGATACTATGCATGGCTAAGCTATCGATCTCAGAAGCTCTAGCAACGCTCATATGCCAAACCTAGGTATGCTAGGAGCAGTGGGTCAGGAGTATAAGGCTACAACAGGGAAACTATGCAGCAGATAGGTAACCCTGACCAGACAAAATACCACATTGGAATCGTGTGCATCATAACGAGAAAGTAATATACTTTGTAAAAGTAGCTTCAGAATGAGAGGCTACACTTGCCTTGTCTGTTAGTAGACAGGTACGGATCTTCGGTGTTGTTGACTTCAACTTCGGGTTCGGATCCTATCGCAAAGAACCAAATACCGGAAAGGGAGAAGCAACATTCAATACATGGCATGTTCAATGCTCAATCAATATGGATGATATGACAAGTTAACTTGCATTGAAATGAAACCCTAAGGCATGCTTGACAACTTAAACGGGGTTCCGAGGGGTGAAAACCCTAATTCGAGGAAACTCCGGAATCACCTGTGAGGGGTTACTATGTTCTTCTAATTAAACTTGTCATGTAAGTTACTTAACAATGCATGATTATAGCTCTATTGGATAGCTCTCATTTTTCTGAACATTTTCATATATTATTTGTATTTTTCTGATTTAAAATGAATTAGTTATGAATTTCTCAACTTTTAATTCATTATAAATTATTTTTGGAATATTTAAATTATTTTCTAACTTGGGCCCACATGTCAGACTTTTATTAATTTCAGAAATGATTTACAAAAATGTTAAAACCCTGACACACAGGGCCCATCTATCAGCATTTTTATCTATTACAAAAATGATTTACAGAAATAACAAAAACAAAATAAAAGAAATATGACGCTAGCATGACGCCTGGCTGACGTCATCAATGGGGAAGCCCCCAGGTCGAGCACGGATCTCTCGATCCCGTGCACGCCTGGATGCGTGCTTGGCGGCGTTTGAAAGAGGAGGCCGAGGCGGACGTTATAGTGGCGGCGCCGCCTCGGTATGGTCAATGGAGCTACGCTGGCAACAAGGAACAGCGGCGAAGACGTCGGGTGCTCGTCGAGCCATCGGCACAGCGCGAGAGGGGGAAAACGAAGAGGTCCAGGAGGACCGCTGGCTCACCACGGTCACGTCGGTGAGGTCGTTGAAGCAAGGGGAGGCTGGAGGGGGAGGAATCGATGGATTGACTGCGGCGGCCGGCGTTGAGGTCGAGCTCGATTCCGGCCAGACGGCTCCCTTCCGGCTTGCGTGGCTTGGCGAAGACGACGATGGCGACGCTGCGCTTCTCCCAGGCCACTCCGCGGTGCACGGGACGGCCGGGAACGGTGGGTCGCGGCGGAGCCCGAGAACTAGGGTTTGGCAGGAGGAGAAAGACGAAGCGCGCGAGGGGGAAAAGAGGGTTAGGGTTCTTCACGGAGGCAGGGGAGGGTTCTTGTAGGCCTCCAGGGCGGCGGCGCGCATCTTGGCGCTCGCCGGCGGCGGGCGAGCGGCCACCGAGGTGCTTCCGACGATCCAGCGACGGAGACGACGACGAACATACGATGAAATGGTACCGGGCCAGGTGGGCTGCTGCTTGGGCCAAGTGGGTCGCGGGAAAGGAAGGAAGGGGAGGGAGGCTACCAGGCTGCTCGACCTGGGATGGTCCGACTCTGTTTTTTTAGTAAAATTCTTTTCCTTTTCTGTTTTTCTATTTCTGTTTGTATTTTCAAATTCAAACTATTTTGAATCTTTTCAAAATACCAGGAGCTTTCATAAAACATATAAACTATTGTGGGGCCCTCATAACCAATTGTGCTTCACATTTTGGTACTTTCCAAAATTCAAACACCATTTGAATATAGTTTCAAAGAGAGGGAAGGTTTAGGGTTTTGAATTTGCATTTATTCAACACACTTGATCACATTCATTACTTGGATGATTTAAATAGATGCATGCCATGCTTGAGTACTAAGCACATATATTACAAACATGGTCTATTACAGCTCTACCCCCTTAAAAGAATCTCGACCCGAGATTCCTAAGTTTTAGAAAAGAAGGCGGGGTACTCAGATCGAAGACGATCTTCTCGTTCCCAGGTTGGTTCATCCTCAGAGTGATGATACCACTGAATTTTCAGGAACTTGATGTTTTGACGACGGGTTTTGCGCTCGGTTTCATCAAGGATACGAACATGATACTCACGATAAGTCAGATCCTTTTGGAGATCAAGAGTTTGGTGATCAACACCACGGACAGGGTCTTTAAAGCAACGCTTGAGTTGGGACACATGAAAGACGTCATGCACCTCAGGAAAGTTTGCAGGCAACTCCAACTTGTATGCGAGGTTACCTTGCCTGGATAGAACACGAAAAGGACCAACATAGCGAGGAGCTAGTTTGCCTTTGATGCCGAACCGATGAACACCCTTTAAAGGAGTGACCCGGAGATAAGCTTGATCACCGACTTCATATTCAATATGTTGATGATGACGATCATGATAGCTTTTCTGGCAAGACTGAGCAGTTTTCAAACGATGTCGAATGATACGGACTTGATCTTCTTCTTCCTGAATCATATTTGGACCAAAGAACTTTCTTTCGCCGGTTTCTGACCAGTTCAAAGGAGTACGACATGTTCTTCCATATAGAAACTGGAATGGTGCCATACCAATACTGGATTTGAAACTGTTGTTGTAGGAGAATTCAGCAAAAGGAAGGCATTTCTCCTAGTTCTTGCCAAAAAATATGACACACGCTCTAAGCATGTCTTCAAGGATTTGATTCACTCTTTCGGTTTGACCACCGGTACTAGGATGATAAGCTGTGCTAAAAGACAAACGAGTTCCCATAGCAGCTTGGAAGGTTGTCCAGAACCTTGAGGTGAACAAACTCCCTCGGTCAGAGACAATTTTCTTTAGAATCCCATGAAGAACAACTATTCGAGATATGTATAGATCTGCTAACTAACTAGCATTGATACTCTCACGAACAGGTAGAAAGTGAGCAACCTTGGACAGATAGTCAACGATTACCCAGATGGCATCATTTCCTTCCTGAGTCTTAGGAAGACCAGTGATGAAAACCATACCAACTTCATTCCATTTCCACTCAGGTATTTTATGTGGTTGCAGGAGACCAGCGGGTCTTTGATGCTCAGCTTTGACGCGACGACAAACGTCACATTCAGCAACAAAACGAGCGATATCCTTCTTCATACCAGACCACCAGAATCTTTGATGAAGATCCTGATACATCTTGGTACCTCCAGGGTGGATAGAAAGAGGTGATTCATGAGCCTCTTGGAGAATTAAATCCCTCAAATTTTTTCTCTTCGGCACTACCAGACTGTCACCAAAGAAAAAAGTACCTTGCTTATCAATAGAGAAACACTTAGAAACTCCGCTAGCAATGTTCCCTTTGATCTTAGCAATTTCAGAATCATGTTTCTGAGAAAGATTGATTTGATCCTCTAAAGAAGGCTTCACTTCAAGAGTAGAAAGGAATCCACGAGGAACTACTTCAAGATTCAATCGAGCAAATTCCTCATGAAGAGAAGGTTGAGATTGTTTGATCACCAAATTCTTGCAATAAGACTTACGACTTAGCGCATCAGCGACAACATTGGCTTTCTCAGGTTTATAGTTGAGACCCAAATCATAGTCCTTGATGAGTTCCAACCATCTTCTTTTCCTGAGATTCAGATCAGGTTGTGTGAAAAGGTACTTCAGACTCTGATGATCCGAGTATAACTCACAACGGCTACCAAGAAGGTAATGTTGCCATTGCTTGAGAGCATGAACAACAGCTGCAAGCTCAAGATCATGAATTGGGTAATTGTTTTCATGTGGTTTTAGCTGACGGGAGGCATAAGCCACCACATGCCCATCTTGCATCAACACACATCCAAGACCTTGGTGGGAAGCATTACATAAGACAACAAAGTCTTTGCTAGTGTTTGGGAGAACTAACACCGGAGCAGTGGTTAACTTGGTTTTCAACATCTGGAAGCTTTCTTCAGCCTTATCAGACCATTCAAACTTCTTATCCTTCTTAAGGAGATCAATCATCGGGTTTGCAATCCTGGAGAATTTCTCAATGAACCGACGGTAATAAGAAGCCATCCCGAGAAAACTTCGGACATCCTTCACGGATTTAGGAGATTCCCAGTCGAGGATAGTTTGAACCTTATCGGGGATAACAGCAACCCCTTTTGTGGAAACAACATGACCAAGAAATACGAGCTCTTGTAACCAAAACTCACATTTGGAAAACTTGGCATAGAGACGATGTTCTCGTAGTTTGATTAACACCAAACGAAGGTGTTCAGTGTGTTCTTCTTCAGTCTTGGAATAGACAAGAATACCATCGATGCAAACCACCACGAACTTGTCAAGATACTCCATGAAGACAGAGTTCATGAGCCGCATGAAAGTGGCTGGAGCGTTGGTAAGACCAAAGGACATGACTGTATACTCGTAAAGACCATAACGAGTGGTGAAAGAAGTCTTTGGAATATCCTCCTTACGGATCTTTATCTGGTGATACCCTGACCTTAGATCCATTTTGGAGAAGACAGTGGCACCACTTAACTGATCAAAGAGATCATTGTTCCTAGGAAGAGGATACTTGTTCTTGATAGTCACAACATTGAGTGGGCGATAATCCACAACCAGACGCGGTATATTGGTATCGCGCTTCTTAACAAAGATGGTAGGACATCCCCAAGAATATGTGCTAGGATGAATGTATTATTTTCCTTCTAACTCCTCTAATTGCTTCTTCAACTCCATAAGCTCATGAGGAGTCATACAATAGGGTCTTTTAGAAACAGGAGCAGTTCCAGGAACTAACTCTATGACAAACTCCACACTTCGATCAGGTGGCATGCCAGGCAAGTCCTCCGGAAAGACATCTGGGAATTCACAGACCATGGAGACATCTTGGATATCTAACGGAGGTAGAACTTCAAGAGAATACAACTCCACTTCTGGAATAGAAACAACTGAAGGAGATAGTGACCCTATGGTCCAATACTTGATTGTTATGCTAGTAGGACTAGTCAGAGTCACAGACTTGGTTGTACAATCGAGAACATCTTGATAACAGGTCAACCAGTCCATGCCCAAAATGATGTCAATATTAGTTGACTTGAGGGCGATCAAAGAAGTGGGGAAAAGTTGAAATGCAACTTCGATTAGATTCCCATGACTGACCATGGTGGAACTCCACCTAGAACTAGGAGACTGAACTAGCAGAGGAACAGATAACCCCTCAAAGTTTATCCCATGCATTTGAGCAAAAGCTTGTGACAGGAATGAATGCGATGCACCAGAATCAAACAAAACTTTAGCTGGAATCTGATTGATATGAAGCGTACCCATAATGACGCTTGGATCTTCCTGATCCTCCTCAGCAGAGATGTGGTTCATGCGTCCTTTTCCAGCACCTAGATATTTATCGTTCTTCTTTGGGGGTTGTGCCTTCTCAGCAGCACTCTTTTGAGGACAGTCTCTTGCATAATGGCCAGGCTGGCGAAAATTGAAACATATAAGGCCTGATCCAGTACCAGGAGAAGGATAATTTGATCCACCTGTATTGTTTGGAGTAGCGTTCGGAGGATGTGCATATCCAGAAGTCCTTGGAGTATAAGGAGCACGTGGCACCGCACTGTATGGCACGAAGACACGACGCTTCTTATTACCAGAACCAGCCTTGTTGTACCCCTCCCGAGGACGCTTACGAGTTTCTTCATACTCCACCTTTCCACTCTCGGCTTTCATAGCCTTGTTAACATGACCTTGGAAGTTAACAAAGTCCTGAGATGGAGATCACGACGAACCTCAGGATCCAGTCCCTTGCGGAACAGAGCTTGCTTCTTAACATCAGTGGATACCTCTTCAGTAGAATAGCAGGCAAGACGATTGAAGTTGCGCTGGTAATCACACACGGAACTAGTGCCCTGCTTAAGCTTGAGGAACTCCTCCCTCTTTTGATCCATCAGACCCTCCGGAATATGATAAGCTCGGAAGGCTTCAGTGAACTCTTGCCATGTAACAACATGTTGAGCTTCTTGCATAGCCAAGAAATTTTCCCACCAGGAGTTGGTTGCTCCCTCCAGATGATATGCAGCAAAAGTCACCCAATCAGCTTGAGCAACATGACCAACCTGAAGTTTGCGCTCCATGGTGCGAAGCCAGTAGTCCGCATCAAGTGGCTCAGTGGAATAGCTAAAAACCGGCGGAGTGAGACATGTGAAGTCCTTGATTCCAACTTGATTGTTCTGGCATTGAGCGGTGTTGCGATCAATCCTTTCAAGGAGCCTCATGTTGTCAGCACGGTTGGTTTCGTACATGACCATGAGTTGAACCATGGACGGCGGTGGAGGAAGATTGGAAGATTCACCCTCATTTGCAGCACCACATGCATGAGCACGGGTACGGGCACGAGAAGTGTCACCCATCCTGAAAGAGCAAAAGGAAGGTTAGACAAGGGATCCAAAGGGACAATACGGAAATATGAGCAAGGAGTACTTGATATAAAGGTATCATCTTATCAGGCATGGTAGTACCAAAGAATACTAAAGTATACACTAACCAGCTCACTTACAATCCATGACAATGGAATGCTAAGATGTTACATACCAAGCAAAACTGAGATATCTTAGAACTCTGAGAATAGCATCCAAGTACGGAGTACTTTAGAAAAAAACCCCAAAACCACGATCCTAAAAGTTTTGAGATATAAGATAAGGAATGAAAACCTTTTCAAACCAAATAAGGTAAGAGAAACTCCAGCATCAGAAACACACCAGAAAAGGAGTTAAAAGAATCCTAGTCAGAGTTTCTGCAAATAGTTTTTAACTTTCAAATAGTTTTGTCAACTTCTAGAATCAACATCGACCAATAAAAGGGTTTCCTACAGGCAGTCCAGCTCTGATACCAAAACCTGTAGCACCCCCCGGGTTAGGGTTAAACTAACCTCAGATCGTCATCCAAGATAAGTTCAACTCTAAACACGAAAGATCACAGTATGATTCGGTAACATTACAGAGCACAGGGATTAAACAGCATAAGTTTAAACTCTTAACCGAGTAAGATATTAGAGTTATTACAAACCAGAGGTCAAAGACCCAACATTACATAACACAGCGAAAGCAAATTATGTTGTTCTACACAACAACTTAGCAAAATGCCTAAGAGGCCATAAACAAAAGCGACGTCCATCCCATAGTCCTCAGGCTGCTACCTGGGACCCCCAACTAATCGTCGATGTCAACGTAGAAGCCACCTTCAGTTGCATCTAGATCCTCTGTAGAAAAACAAAAATGGCGCAAGGCTGAGTACGAGAATGTACTACACAAGACTTAGATAACCTAGTATCTACATGCTCTGGCTAGAAAAGCTTTCTCTGGATTTTCTTTTGCGGAAAACAATCTTTATTTATAAACAAGAGAGAGAAGAGGCTCGTCTATTCAGAATCTTTTTAAAGAGATAAGATAGCGACTTCTTCATATTGTTCCTCACATCTCGATAACCACCAGCTTCATCAGAACCTCCTATCTAGGATCACCCCCTCAACCCGGAGGAAGCATCCTTAAGCACACGTGGATCAACAAGTTTTATAACAGTTAAAGTTATCTATGATCTTAAGTCTGGTCGCCAAGTCGTTCATAACCGTGAACACGGCTTTTCAAAAAGATTTAACCCTACAGGGGTGTACAACTTTACCCACACGCACCAACCGACTCTTAATGCCAAATTATTAGCCCTCTTCCTTGGAAGGCCGGCAGAGGGTGGTTGACCACGACCTTTACCTTGCTTTCGTTGAGACCATGAGTCACGCAATAAGTATGATTCCGCTGTAACGGGTCAAATCCCGAAGCCGGTACTTAAAGATGTGAGGCGAGGTTGGTTTACCAGGGGCGCTATCTACCCCAAGCAACCCGGTCCACGCTTACCTACCTGTGATGAATGCACCAACTTCACCCGGCAAATCTTTCAAAAGATTTTCTATGCATATGTCGAATGGAACGCCGAACTATGTGACTCATGGAATCTACTAGGCAAGTTAGTCAGTCATGAGGTTGTCCAGGCCCCGTGTGGTTGCACGCTCGTCTTGGTTCCAAAGGTAAGAACTTAGTTCCTAGTGGTGGCGAGCATGGGATTACAAAAACCACACCCAATGTGGCCTCCCATACAAGCCTTAGCTGATTTAGTTAACTCCTTCGGGAATGTCACCAACTCCTACCTTTCTAGATACTCCGGCACCTCTGATTCATCGTTCGGATAGATCAGACGTTGATACTATGCATGGCTAAGTTGTACGTTGCTCAACTTTACCAGAGGTCATAGGCCCACTCGCTGGAGGCTTGGGTGTACAACTTTATTTGTATTTTTCTGACAACTTAAACGGGGTTCCGAGGGGTGAAAACCCTAATTCAGGGAAACTCCGGAATCACCTATGAGGGGTTACTATGTTCTTCTAATTAAACTTGTCATGTAAGTTTCTTAACAATGCATGATTATAGCTCTATTGCATAGCTCTCATTTTTCTGAACATTTTGATATATTATTTGTATTTTTCTCATTTTTCAAAAACGTTTTGAATGCGTATGCCAAATGGAAAGCCCGAACTATGTGACTCATGGAATCTACTAGGCAAGTTAGTTAGTCGAGGGGTTGTCCAGGCCCCGTGTGGCTGTACGCTCATCTTGGTTCCAAAGGTAAGAACTCAGTTCCTAGTGGTGGCGAGCATGGGACTACAAACACCACACCCAACGTGGCCTCCCATACAAGCCTTAGCATATTTAGTTAACTCCTTCGAGAATGTCACCAACTCCTACCTTTCTAGATTCTCCGGCATCTCTGATTCATCGTTCGGATAGATCAGACATTGATACTATGCATGGCTAAGCTGTCGATCTCAGAAGCTCTACCAACGCTCAGATGCCAGACCTAGGTATGCTAGGAGCAGTGGATCAGGAGTATAAGGCTACAACAGGGAAACTATGCAGCAGATAGGTAACACTAACTACTGACAAAAGACCACATTGGAATCATGTGCACCATAGCGAGAAAGTAATATACTTTATAAAACATAGGTTTAGAATGAGAGGCTACACTTGCCTTGTCTATAAGTAGACACATATTGATCTTCGGTGTTGTTGACTTCAGCTTCGGGCTCGGATCCTATCGCGAAGAACCAACACCGGAAAGAAAGGCAACAATCAATACATGGCATCGATGCAGTGCTCAAACAAATATGATGATATGGCAAGTTGAGTTGCATTGAAATGAAATCCTAAAACATGCTCGGCAATTTGAACGGGGTTCCGATGGGTACAAACCCTAACTCGGAAAAAACTCCGGAATCACCTGTGAGGGGTTGCTATGTTCTTCTAATTAAACTTGTCATGTAAGTTGCTTAACAATGCATGATTATAGCTCTATTAGATAGTTATCATTTTTCTGAACATTTTGATATATTATTTGTATTTTTCCGACTTATATATAATTAGTTATTGATTTTACAATATTTAAACCTTTTTCTGAAATGAATAAAACAATTTAAATTGATTTACTACATCATATGACGTCAGGGCCCTAACCCTAAACATTTCTCACCAAGGCAGAGGCTAGACCCAGCCACTAACTGTTGGCCCCAAGGCCACGTGTGCAACCACGTTGGATAGGTGGGGTCGGCGCTAGGGTGGGTTGATTTTTTACCAGGGCAAAGCCTAGCCCAAGAAGCTGACGGGTGGGGCCGAGGCCACGTCGGTTTCCACCTCAGCGCCACGCGGAACTCGCAGGAGAACATCCAGATGGTGGCGGCAGACGGTGACAGGGGACGCGTGGGCTAAGGGACCTAGCCCGCTCGAACGAGGGCATCGCGGGCTACCTATTAGTGGCGGCGCCGCTTGCTAAAGGTCACCGGAGCAACGGTGGCAACGACGGATGGTGGCGGCAGAGGCGACGCACATCGCAGAAGCGAGCCAGAGCAAAGGAGGGGAAACACAGGGGTCCATTAGGACCAGATGCTCACCGGGAACACGCTTGTGGGGTCGTTGGCGTGAGGGGAGGTTGAACGTCGTCGGCAACGTCGATGGAGACGGCGGCCTGAGTTGGAGAAGATGACCCGATGCGGTCGATTCGTAGTGCCCCGTCTTGATTCCTTCTGCGGGGATGATCCTCAAGGAACGGCGGAGCTTATGGAGACATTAGCAGGGCACGGGGAGGCCGGACGGCAGGGATCATCGGAGCTAGGGTTTCGGGTCTGCGCAAAAAGGGGCAAGGGAGAGCTCCAGAGAGAGGGAGTGACCAGGGGAGAGAGGTAGAGGCGTCCGGGTGCTCCTTATCCTCTCCTCCAAGCGGCGGCGTGCATCGCAACGACAGGGCGGCATCGGGTGGCCGCGGCGGTGACAGCGAGCTGCCTACCGTCAGCGGGGAAGACGACAGGAGAGAGGTGAAGGGGTGCCGGGCCGACTTCTGGGCCCTGGGTGGGCCGACCTGGGCTGCTGCTCGCGGTGGCAGAGAGATGGAAAGGAGAGATGGGCCAAGGCCCATCGGCTGTTAGCTCTATTTTTTTCTGCTGGAACAATTTTACTTTTTATGTTTTTCTCTTTTTCATTGATGAAACCATTTCAAAACTATTTTAAAGTATTTCAGAAATACCAGAAGGTTTAGAATATTATTTGAAACACATAGGGCCCTTATAATCCATTTGGGCTCCATTATTTTTGTACATTTCAAATTCAAAACTATTTGAATTGCTTTCAAATAGAGGGGAGGATTAGGGTTTAGGGTTTGTACTTGTATTTAAATCAACACACTTGGTCTTATGCATATAGTTCATTAGGTTTAACACATGCATGCAATGCTTTAAGTACTAAGTACATATATTACAAGCTTGGGCTGTTACAGATACCCCGCATTCTAATGTTGTATTAACAAGGCAAAATATATAACCGGTTCGCTACACAATTTCAAATGGGACTAATATTAGACTGGATTCGCCCGCATATGGTCTCCATATTTAATTATGAGGTGACTCGGCATAATGCCCCGAAACCACACAATATATGCAAGTATGAACAATTTAATATGCAAAAATTCATATAGATGGCATTTATAAAATAGGGGTCTCGGATAGGAATCACACTTCTCGGATCGAAGATCTTGGAAGTTCAACGGGGTTCGGGTTCGGCGGGGTTCGGGCGCGCCGGGATCGGTCTTCGGATCCATGTCAAACTTGGATCGGCGCCGGGTCTTCGAAAGAACTTGACATTAGACGGTTCTTATCGGTGTTGGAATAACCAAACATCATCCATCCGCATCATACATCACCACACAATCATAACACCATCACCACAACACCACTTCACCTTCAAATCCATGCCAGCTTTCCTTTGTTTCTTCACCATAAAAGAATACCACCAGAGTCCAAAGCACTACTACAAACCCAAAGCATACCAAAACAGCACCGTGTTGTGATGGCGTACTCATCCCGCAACATCTATAACCAACATGAATAAGACTGGTGTGTCACATCCAAAGATTTTCCAAATCTTGTAATGTGAAAAATAAATAAACAAAATAAATAATTGTTGAAACTTTGGGTGAAAAGAAACTTTTGTTTCTAAATGAAAACTTAAAATACCATCTTGAACAAACTTTGGTTAACATTTGAATCCGACTAAATTCAAATCAAGTGGAATGCATTCTTCATAAATGCATCTGGAAAATTTAAACACTTGAGAAATAAACCAAAACCCTAAAACCCTAATGGAAGAAAATCATTTCCAAGTTATCTCCAAGCCTATGGATTTGATCCATATAAAAATTTGTCAACAAACATTTACAATTGATCAAGAATGACTATTAGAAATATTATAATACCCTAGAAATTGGTTTCACTAAATTTGGAACCATAAGTAAAATCTTATGAATTTATTAAGATAAGGGAATTGAATTCCCAAAGCTAATAAAACACTTATCTAAAATCCATACCAAATAGTGAGCAAATAATCCTAAGGAGATTTAAAAAGATAAACAAATATTAAATAAAATTTTACAAATTGCAATCACCAAGTTTGGACCTTTAATTAAAAAGATATGGATTTTATAAGGTAAAGAAAGAAATGTTAAATGAGGAATATTTAAAGGCCAAATTAACTCTTGACCTAATCCATAAGCAAATGGAATAATTTTGAACCAAATCCAAATAAAATAAAGGGTAAAGAATTTCCAAATGAAATAAAATGGCATTAACCATTCTACCCCTATTTTAATAAAGACAAATCTCTAATAAGAATGATTATTTAATTCATGAGAAAATAGTATTTTGGAATTTACCCAAGTAGGAATAAAAGTTGTTTAATTAAATTAAATAAGATTAAAGAAATCTTCCAAAACAAAATTTAGGGAATTAAAACTATATTTAATTCCATTGGAAATAAAACAAATACCCAATTCAAATGATTTATGAATCATATTAAATATTTTTTCCAAATAATTATAGGTGAATATTTTGACAACCTATTAAATAAATAAAACCTACTGAAAAGATTTGAAAAGATTTAGGTTTCAAATGGAGATTGAAAATCTTTATTAAAACTTATTTGAATAAATGTTAGAGCCTATTTTAAATAATTAAAAGACCCTAAAAATAATAAATATATTATTCTAAATTTGACTTTGGAATGTGTTATTAATAAGTATATGAATCTACACACAGTTTGGTTGAGGTTTCAAATCAAATTGATGTTTGAAATAATTAATCAAAATCAAAACAGAATTAAAGAAATGGAAAAAGAAAAAGAAACAGGAACAAAAAAATATAAAAAGGACTCAACCCAACTAACCTAGCCCATTAAGCCCATCAGCAGCCCACCTGCTCACCCCCGTAGTGAAACATTTTCACTCAGAATAGAACCCGCAAGGTCACTGAGCAGTGGACCCACTCCCCCTCCCCCTCTCTCACTGACGCCAGACCCCACAGCCAAGTCATCATCTTCTTCACCCCACGATGAACTCGCCTGACAGTTTCCTACGCGTTTAATCCGATTCAATACGAGTTATTGGGTGAATAAATCTTCCCCGCGATCACGCTTACTAAGTCGCCTGCTCCCCCTCTCTCTTTCCCCTCTCTCGCACGGCCCTCTCTGCCCCCAAGCTGTCCCCAATTCCACCAGGACCGCCACTGTCTCCGACGAGTTCCGGTGAAGAATCTGGCCAGCCCACGCCTCCCCTTTCTCCCTGGCGCATACCAGCAGACTCCCTGGCCCCTGGCGCACCTCCCAGTGTCGCCCATTCATCCGCGCGTTCTCTGATTCGTCGACAACATCGTCACTGAGCAAGCGCCACCGTCTGCTTCAACTCCGGCGACACCTCCCTGTAAGCCACGTAACCCCCTCCATCTCTGGATGACCCTCCTACACTCACCACTCTCCCGCGCATCTAACCATGCTTTCCTTTTTCTCTGGTGTGCTCTGTAGCTTCGCCATCAACGACGTCTGAGCGCAACCGACGGTGACCACGACTCCGTCGAGCAATTGTCGACCACCCCGTGCGCCCCTTGCCTCCTCGCGAGCACGTAGAGCATCAGTGAAACCACGCGAACCTGGTGAGCTTCTCCCCACCCTCTCTTGCTTCCTGCATCACCGGCAACGCCACCGCCAGACCGCTCCGCCGCCAGTCGCCGCCGCTAGCACCGCTAGTATATGGTTAGAGGTTGTGCGCCGTAGGATTTAGATCCAACGCACGCGATAGAAACTTAATCGAAGGGGTATCCTTTGATTTGTATCGTGTGTAGTCATTTAAATATGATGGCCTAGAAAGGTCGATCCAACCGAAGCGGTACCGCCCAATGAAATTGCTCCACGTGGCCCTGCCTGTTTATAAAAACCAGGATTTGATCTATTTGATGTTCCAATTTGAAAAATTCATAACTTCCAAACCACACATCCAAATTTTGCAAATTTTATATCAATGGATTCAGCAAAACAAGTACTTTCTGACCATGCGCTTTGGTTAGTAAAATGTTTCTGTTAAATTGATTGTTTTTGCAGAAACTTATGTAGGCATATTTAGAATATAAAATTTGTTCTGAAATGATTTTTGAGATAAAATCTTTGGAAAATGGTTTGTTTTGAACCTACTGACCATAGAAATCAATTTTTGGTTTCAAAAATATATTTGGTGAAGAAAAAGAATAAACCTTTGATTTAAACAATTTCTAGTCAAATAAAAATATTGTTTATTTGTTAAAAATGCTTTTTGAAGAAAACCTTTGGGAAATGTTTTGGAATAAACTCTCTGACCCTAAACGCAAGGTTTTTATGGTTTGAAAACATATTTTGTGAACCCTATAGATTGTTGCCTTATTAAAAGCATTTCTTCACCACATAAAATAATACTTTGGTTTAAAAATGGTTTATAGGTAGAATATTTTGCAAATAGTTTTGCCACTTTATAAAATGACCAATAAGTGTTTTAGAATGTTTATAACCTATTATAAAACACTTTTGTAAATAAAACAAAGTTTGGCATGCTTGCATGCATTGCTTTTTTACTATTATTTTATGTGATGTTGCTTGAATGGTAGATTGAAATATTGCTTGCTTGATTGGATTGTAGTGATTGAAGAGTGTGAATATTGCAAAGATCAAGGAGTGAACTTATATTATCTACCAAAAAGGCAAGTGATGCTTCATACTTTTGTCCCATTATTTTCACTATGCATTAGTGATATTTCTAAGTAGGACTTGCATGGAATTTTGCTAAGTGTAAACTATGCCATGGGAAATCCTAGTAGATGAAACCTTAGTAGAAATTTCCTAAGTTAAGACTCCTACTACTATCATGCTTAGCTCAGCTAGTAGAAAAAAAGGGTGGATTATATTCATGCTATGGAATATTTCTAAGTCAAGGACTTGTGTTTTGTTTAATAAAACAACTAAGTGAATGAATCACCTGGGTGGAATGGAAAGAATGGTTTGTGTTGAGTGGTTATGCAAGTCCAGTATGACGGGGAAAACTTGGGCATCACCAAGTATAGTATACTGGGGAAAACTTGGTATCTCACTTGTGGATGGCCACCCAGGAATAAAGAGATTTGAGATGTCAAATGTTGAGAATCTTCAAGTGAAGCCACTTGGCATTATGGGCTCTGCCGGGATCATATAGGTTGCAATAACTTAGCCAAATGGACAGTTGGTGGTAGGGGTTTGATAGGTTGGAGCGAGTCCATTCTGGTCCAAGGGAAGGCTTCTGAAAGATCTTGTCTTGGGAAACCAAGTCTTGTGGGGAAAGTGCACCACCGCTGCAGAGTGTAAAATCTAAGTACTTAGCCATGTCCCTGGTAAAGGGCAATTTGAGCATCAAGACATGGAAGCTATCAAGAATCTCCTCATCCCAATTTCTAAGTTAAAACTTTGTGGTTGAACAAGGGTTGAGGGATCACCAATTTCTATTGGGAGATGCCTTGGCTGATTTTGTCAAGCAAAAACTTAGTGTTTTCAAATGATAAGGAAAAACTATTTTGAGCAAAGCAAGCCTAAGCTACACTTAGCCAAATGCATATATATGATAGACTCCACTATCCTACCATAGTATCACTTGGCAATACAATTCAAATGTATTGACCCTTGTGGCTGTAACTTGTTATGTTGCAGGTTTGTTTGATAATAGTGAAGTATGTTGAAATAGGATTACAAGTCTACAACCAACATGTTTGCCTGTGGCACTTTGAAGATGAAGGACCCCATGATATTGTTATATTCTGCTGCATTATAATGAGATAGCAAAATGAGCTATGTAAGATGTAATGTTATAAAGTTGTATTATGACCTTTGCTTCTTGATATTACATCTTAACTGTGGATGCTAGCTATTGATCCAGGGACTAGCATTGTAAACACAGGGATCTCTACCTTATTAAAGGTTGGGAACCTTACAGATGGTATCAGAGCACTGTGTTGCCTGTAGGATTTGTAACCCTAGGATTGGACAAAACCCCTTAGAATAATAGGAGCTATATTTGTTCCAAAACTTATTTACAAACAATCTTGTAAACTCTTTCCTCAACCATTTTGGTTTTGACTCTACATCTCTTCTATTTCAACTTGATGGATAAAGCCTTCCATGGCCAAATACTTCACCATGTGCAAAGGACTTCATCAACTCTAATGACTTCAACATCTTCAAGTAATTTCAACCTTATTCTCAACAAGGACTTCAACCTTGGATATCACTAAGGACTACAAGTGAGACAAGAAATGTTGCTAAAGACTTGAAGACTAAGGAAACAAAACTTGGGAATCATCATCACCTTTGAAGTTTTTGTGACCAAGAATTTTCCCAAGGAAACCATGATCTCATTCAAGAAGAATCCACCAACAAGGATGGAATGATCTCAAGTGAACCTTATAGATGGACCACCATATTTAGTTTAAGTCAAACCCACCAACTTATGTGGTGTAACAAAAATATTTTTGTTGCCTAAAAATGTTCTTGAAAACTTGTTGTTTGAGTGGAATGTTTGTTGGTGATTGCTTGCACATTGCTTGAGTGAATTGTGATGTGTATGATTAGAATTGATTCCTTAGAAATCTTTTGCCTATTCTAATCCCAATCCAACCTAAACAGATGACTACTCCAATAAACTCCAACATCAAGGATGGTGACAACAACAACAACCAAGAGACCAACATGAGAGAACTCATAGTGACCCAAACCCAGTTGAACCAAGTGACAGCTCAATTTTTAGCCAACACCAGTGAGCTAGATCCAACCATGCAATGGTTTTTGGAAACCCAAACCCACTTGTTGCATAAGGTGACAGATCAAATGATCAACATTGGAGACAACTCTTCCCAAGGAATTTGTGACAACAAGGATGTCAAGGATGATATTCTAGATGGAACCCAAGCTTGCAATATTTGTGGAGACAAGGATCACACTTCCAAAGAGCATGAAGATCAATGCCCCAATTGTGAAGAGAAACATCCAAATAATCAATGCCCCACATCTCAAGCTACTTGTTTCCTATGTGAAGGAAATAATCATGTCCCTATCCAATGCCCCATCTATTCTATAGTTCAACAAAGGAAACAAGGTGGATTGCAGATTACCATAAGGGAACAACTTCTACCAAGAAGGATGAAGACAAAGGAAAATCTCAGCTTGCACCTCCATGCAATATGACTCAATTTAAAGGACCAAAGAGGAGACATATGTATTATCCAAGGAAAATGTCAAGGAGACCAGGAAACTTTCCTACCTTTGAGATAAGATATGAAGAGCATGAACTAGAAGCACTCCTAGCTTTGGAGAAACCCAAGAAGAAGAAGGACAAAAGCCAAGTGCAATGTTTCCATTGCAAAGAAATGGGACACTATGCCAATGAATGTCCAGAGAAGAAGAAAAAGTATAAGGGGATTAGCCAAGTATGGTGCAACAACTGCAAAGAGTTAGGCCATTATGTGTCAACTTGTCCACAGAAGATACGTGAAGAACTCAATCTTATCACATGTTACAATTGTGGTAACCAAGGACATTATGCAAGCAATTGTCCAGAAAAGATGAAGAACAAGATAAATCCTATGAAGGATCTCATCCTTGTCACATGTTTCAAGTGTGGAAACAAAGGACACTATGCAGATGTTTGCCCAGAGAGATTTCAACAAGATCCCAAGCAAGCCAAGATGTAGTCTAGTTGGAAAAATTTTAAGGGTGGTAGTACCCTAGTTGCTTTGAGCCAACTTGTTACCCCTGGCCTCCCCAAATCTCGGGACGAGATTTATTTTAAGGGTGGTATCCTGTCACATCTCAAGATTTTCCAAATCTTGTGATGTGAAAAATAAATAGACAAAATAAATAATTGTTGAAATTTTGGGTGAAAAGAAACTTTTGTTTCTAAATGAAAACTTTAAATCCCATCTTGAACAAACTTTGGTTAACATTTGAATCCAAATAAATTCAAATCAAGTGGAATGCATTCTTCATAAATGCATCTGGAAAATTTAAACACTTGAGAAATAAACCAAAACCCTAAAACCCTAATGGAAGAAAATCATTTCCAAGTTATCTCCAAGCCTATGGATTTGATCCATATAAAACTTTGTCAACAAAAATTTACAATTGATCAAGAATGACTACTAGAAATATTATAAAACCCTAGAAATTGGTTTCACTAAATTTGGAACAATAAATAAAATCTTATGAATTTAATAAGATAAGGGAATTGAATTCCCAAAGCTAATAAAACAATTATCTAAAATCCATACCGAATAGTGAGCAAATAATCCTAAGGAGATTTAAAAAGATAAACAAATATTAAATAAGATTTTACAAATTGGAATCACCAAGTTTGGACCTTTAATTAAAAAGATATGGATTTTATAAGGTAAAGAAAGAAATGCTAAATGAGGAATATTTAAAGGCCAAATTAACTCTTGACCTAATCCATAAGAAAATGGAATAATTTTGATCCAAATCCAAATAAAATAAAGGGTAAAAAATTTCCAAATAAAATAAAATGGCATTAACCATTCTACCCCTATTTTAATAAAGACAAATCTCTAATAAGAATGATTATTTAATTCATGAGAAAATAGTATTTTGGAATTTACCCAAGTAGGAATAAAAATTGTTTAATTAACTTAAATAAGATTAAAGAAATCTTCCAAAACAAAATTTAGGGAATTAAAACTATATTTAATTCCATTGGAAATAAAACAAATACCCAATTCAAATGATTTATGAATCATATTAAATATTTTTTCCAAATAATTCTAGGTGAATATTTTGACACCCTATTAAATAAATAAAACCTACTGAAAAGATTTGAAAAGATTTAGGTTTCAAATGGAGATTGAAAATCTTTATTAAAACTTATTTGAATAAATGTTAGAGCCTATTTTAAATAATTAAAAGACCCTAAAAAGAATAAATATATTATTCTAAATTTGACTTTGAAATGTTTTATTAATCAGTATATGAATCTACACAAATTTTGGTTGAGGTTTGAAATCAAATTGATGTTTGAAATAATTAATCAAAATCAAAACAGAATTAAAGAAATGGAAAAAGAAAAAGAAACAGGAACAAAAAAAATATAAAAAGGACTCAACCCAACTAACCTAGCCCACTAAGCCCATCAGCAGCCCACCTGCTCACCCCCGCAGTGAAACGTTTTCACTCAGAATAGAACCCGCAAGGTCACTGAGCAGTGGACCCCACTCCCCCTCCCCCTCTCTCGCTGACGCCACCCCACGATGAACTCGCCTGACAGTTTCCTCCGCGTTTAATCCGATTCAATACGAGTTATTTGGTGAATAAATCTTCCCCGCGATCACGCTTACTAAGTCGCCTGCTCCCCCTCTCTCTTCCCCTCTCTCGCCTGGCCCTCTCTGCCCCCAGGCTATCCCCAATTCCACCAGGACCGCCACTGTCTCCGACGAGTTCCGGTGAAGAATCCGGCCAGCCCACGCCTCCCCTTGCTCCCTGGCACATACCAGCAGACTCCCTGGCCCCTGGCACACCTCCTAGTGTCGCCCGTTCATCCGCGCGTGCTCTGATTCGTCGACAACATCATCACTGAGCAAGCGCCGCCATCTGCTTCAACTCCGGCGACGCCTCCCTGTAAGCCATGTCTCCCCCTCCATCTCTGGATGACCCTCCTACACTCACCACTCTCCCGTGCATCTAACCATGCTTTCCTTTTTCTCTGGCGCGCTCTCTAGCTTCGCCATCAACGACGTCTGAGCGCAACCGACGGTGACCACGACTCCGGCAAGCAATTGTTCACCATCCCGTGCGCCCCTTGCCTCCTCGCGAGCACGTCGAGCATCAGTGACACCACGCGAACCTGGTGAGCTTCTCCCCACCCTCTCTCGCTTCCTGCATCGCTGGCAACGCCACCGCCAGGCCACTCCGCCGCCATCACCTCTAGTATATGGTCAGAGGTTGTGCGCCGTAGGATTTAGATCCAACGCACACGATAGAAACTTAATCGAAGGGGTATCCTTTGATCTGTACCGTGCGTAGTCATTTAAATCTGACGGCCCAGAAAGGTCGATCCAACTGAAGCGGTACCGCCTAATGAAATTGCTCCATGTGGCCCTGCCTGTTTATAAAAACCAGGATTTGATCTATTTGATGTTCCAATTTGAAAAATTCATAACTTCCAAACCACACGTCCAAATTTCGCAAATTTTATATCAATGGATTCAGCAAAACAAGTACTTTCTGAACATGAACTTTGTTTAGTAAAATGTTTCTGCTAAATTGATTGTTTTTGCAGAAACTTATGTAGGCATATTTAGAATATAAAATTTGTTCTAAAATGATTTTTGAGTTAAAATCTTTGGCAAATGGTTTGTTTTGAACCTACTGAACATAGAAATCAATTTGTGGTTTCAAAAATATATTTGGTGAAGCAAAAGAATAAACCTTTGATTTAAACCATTTCTAGTCAAATAAAAATATTGTTTATTTGTTAAAAATGTTTTTTGAAGAAAACCTTTGGGAAATGTTTTGGAATAAACTCTCTGACCCTAAACATAGGGTTTTATGGTTTGAAAATATATTTTGTGAACCCTATAGATTGTTGCCTTATTAAAAGCATTTCTTCACCACATAAAATAATACTTTGGTTTAAAAATTGTTTATAGGTAGAATCTTTTGCAAATAGTTTTGCCACTTTATAAAATGACCAATAAGTGTTTTAGAATGTTTATAACCTATTATAAACCACTTTTGTAAATAAAACAAAGTTTGGCATGCTTGCATGCATTGCTTTGTTACTATTATTTTATGTGATGTTGCTTGAATGGTAGATTGAAATATTGCTTGCTTGATTGGATTGTAGTGATTGAAGAGTGTGAATATTGCAAAGATCAAGGAGTGAACTTATATTATCTACCAAAAAGGCAAGTGATGCTTCATACTTTTGTCCCATTATTTTCACTATGCATTAGTGATATTTCTAAGTAGGACTTGCATGGAATTTTGCTTAGTGTAAACTATGCCATGGGAAATCCTAGTAGATGAAACCTTAGTAGAAATTTCCTAAGTTAAGATTCCTACTACTATCATGCTTAGCTTAGCTAGCAGAAAACAAGGGTGGATTATGTTCATGCTATGGAATATTTCTAAGTCAAGGACTTGTGTTTTGTTTAATAAAACAACTAAGTGAATGAATCACCTGGGTGGAATGGAAAGAATGGTTTGTGTTGAGTGGTTATGCAAGTCCAGTATGACGGGGAAAACTTGGGCATCACCAAGTCTAGTATACTGGGGAAAACTTGGTATCTCACTTGTGGATGGCCACCCAGGAATAAAGAGATTTGAGATGTCAAATGTTGAGAATCTTCAAGTGAAGCCACTTGGCATTATGGGCTCTGCCGGGATCATATAGGTTGCAATAACTTAGCCAAATGGACAGTTGGTGGTAGGGGTTTGATAGGTTGGAGCGAGTCCATTCTGGTCCAAGGGAAGGCTTCTGAAAGATCTTGTCTTGGGAAACCAAGTCTTGTGGGGAAAGTGCACCACCGCTGCAGAGTGTAAAATCTAAGTACTTAGCCATGTCCCTGGTAAAGGAAAATTTGAGCATCAAGACATGGAAGCTATCAAGAATCTCCTCATCCCAATTTCTAAGTTAAAACTTTGTGGTTGAACAAGGGTTGAGGGATCACCAATTTCTATTGGGAGATGCCTTGGGTGATTTTGTCAAGCAAAAACTTAGTGTTTTCAAATGATCAGGAAAAACTATTTTGAGCAAAGCAAGCCTAAGATACACTTAGCCAAATGCATATATATGATAGACTCCACTATCCTACCATAGTATCACTTGGCAATACAATTCAAATGTATTGACCCTTGTGGCTGTAACTTGTTATGTTGCAGGTTTGTTTGATAATAGTGAAGTATGTTGAAATAGGATTACAAGTCTACAACCAACATGTTTTCCTGTGGAACTTTGAAGATGAAGGACCCCATGATATTGTTATATTTTGCTGCATTGTAATGAGATAGCCAAATGAGCTATGTAAGATGTAATAAATTATTTTATTCCTGGTTATAAAGTTGTATTATGACCTTTGTTTCTTGATATTACATCTTAACTGTGGATGCTAGCTATTGATCCAGGGACTAGCATTGTAAACACAGGGATCTCTACCTTATTAAAGGTTTGGAACCTTACATGGTGGTTCCCATCGGGGCGAGGGCACGGCTAGGTGAACCTGTGAGGAAGAGGAGGACATGGTGTCGAGGACGTCACTGGACCAAGGAGGGTTGCGTCCCGGTGGGTATGGAGGCAGAACCGGTCGATGTTGGAAGATACAGAGGGGAAGGAGGGGTCCAGCGGGGCCGCAGAGGATGCGACAGGGCCCGTGCTGCGGAAGGGCGGCCGATGGCGCTCGCGCGGGCGGAGGATGGACGAGGCCGACGGGGCGAGGATGATGGTGGTAGGGCCTGGACGCGAGGGAGCCGAGGCGACGGAGGCGGCCGCTGGGCCTGGACACGGACGGAGGACGGCGGTGCCGACGATGCTACGGGAGGGCGCTCGTGATGACCGCCAGAGGAGGAGGCGATGGAGAGGCGTGTGGTGGCGGGCGTGGTCTTCACGGCGAGGAGCGCTCGCGCGGGAGGATAGAAGCGGAGGTCAGGCCTGAGACCGATAGCAGGCAGAGGGAGGAAGGAGGCAGGGCTCTGGGGCTGGTGATTCTTGCAGAGAGCGGCGGTGGAAGGTGAGGGATGAGGGGAAACATGGGAGAGAGAGGGGCTTCGTGCGTGGTGGGTCGAGGACAGGCGATGGAACCGAGGAGAGGCGGTTTCAAACGGGAGGGCGTGCGCTGGGTGCGAGCGGGCATGCGAGGTGGGGTGCGAGGGAAGCTTGCGTGCGTGGGCGTTTGACTAGGGTTGGCGGGCTGGTTGGGTTGAGGAAGAGAGTGGGGTGAGTGGCGGCGGCAGGTGGAGGGAGTGGTGGTGGGGATGGGATTAGGGTTTGACTATAGGATTAGGTTTGGAAGGGGAGGTTCCGGTTGGGCCTTGGGCTATAGGTAGCTTGGCCCGATTGGCTGGGCTGCCTCCCCGGATTATAAAACATTTTTATATATTTTGTTTATCTATTTTTTTTGTAAATAGTTTTAGACAAAAATATCCGAGAGAGACCAGAGTTTCAGTTGAATTAAAGAAGGGGTTTTTAGAAAACAAAGGTAGCCTTTTGGAAAATAGTTTTAGACAAATACTATGCATGCTGACATGAGGATTCTCAAATGCAATGTGGCATGATGACATGAGCAATGTCGTCATGATGATGCACAAATCAAGCACCAAGCAATTTTCTAGTAGTGGTTTTACCCGGGGTGCTACAATTCAACACCACTAACAATGGATCTCGCCCTCGAGATTCGCCTCATGGTATGGGGAAGAAGGCCGACAGTCTGAACATTCCCGCTTCATGTAGATCCTCGCGACACCACTAACAAGGGTTCTTTCTTCATCTTAGAAAACGGGGACACCACCAACAAAGGGTGTGGCTCACGTCCGTTGCGAGAACACTCCAGAAAACAAAGGACAAAGGTAAAGGTATCAAAAGATAAGGACACCTCTAACTTCTGTGGAAGGAGTAAACTTGCTTGATCCACCAATTCAATGTACAAGAACGAATGATAAGAGTAGTCGGATGGTGATCAGTCCATCACGCACCCGAAGCATTACTCTACACATGAATAGGGGAATTATGCAACCAACTCTCGGAATTTAGACTAAAGATCTCGACAAGCGAAGTTCGGAAACAAAGCAGTGATGCAGACTCTTCATCGGATCCGATGCAGATGATGTCGTAGTGAAGGAAAACACCGGAAGATACAGAGAATTTTTTTAGTGAATTTTCGGTCCACTGAAAGGTACAACACAGGATGATTCCTCAGATAGCATGAACACCAGATGTCGAAGCACCGTTACAAGAGGATGGAAGCGAAACCCTGAAGGTATGACAGAAACCCAACCACAAGAAATCCTGGACTCAAAGAAAAGATAAGAGAGCAGATTCAAAACACGTCGAGATAAGAGGAGAATAGCAGAGGGTTAAGAAGTAAAAGCAGACATAATCAGATCTGTCCAACCGGTTTTCCAAAATAGTTTTGACACTCTACGACGTCCGTTAGCTAGGTTATCCTACAGGCTGGACCAGTGGGGTATCGTAACTGCTGAGCTCTGATACCACTCTGTAGCACCCTCGTACCGGCCCTATGCAAGTTTTAGCGATTCCCGCCAGGCACTTTCGTGCGGGTGGAAAACGAAGTAATATCATTACACAATAGTCCACGATGGAACCCACAGAATATATATACAAAAACGACTCCATGAGTCAGGAATACAGATATACAGTACAAAGATCCAAATCACCTTAAAAATGATACAACATCCGACTACAAACAAGATGCAAACGGGGCTAAGAGCCCTGAAGAATAACCAATTAACCCTGCTAACGATGTCGGTCTCAAAAACCTGCTCAAACAAAAGGAGTGCCGACAAAGGGCAAAAGAAAAAGAGAGCGGTCAGTACTGAGGCCAGTACACAGAGAGACTAGAATTCAGCGGTCCTCACCTACATAGGTATGGTGGACTAAAGAGGCAGCACAACATGCACTAAACAACCTATGGAGACTCAATACAACTGTCGCTATCAGAGAGGGATAAGAAAGACCTATTCGGAACAACCTGATACTACCACCAAACATAACCATCCTGCTATTTCCCCCTCGAGACTAAACGAGGGAGTCACTCCGAGGAAACTCACACAATTGGCAGTTTTATTCATTCATTCCATGGTGGTTATCCTGAAGGGTTTTGCAGCATAGTAAATCAAAAAAATTCTACGGATGACAACAAGAAAGCCCAGATATAATCTAGGAGATGCAATTAACGAGAGAGATAGATGAGATGTTCATAACCTTGAAGAAATCGCACAGCGGAAACGTTCAACAGCACGTGGTTCATGTAGTCGTACTAGCCGTCTCCTCCTCGCGATCAGAGATGCACATGTACGGTGCCGCGACGTCTCCTCCCTCCTTGGTCCAGCAAGAATGGTGGAGAGATAGATTGGATTTGCAGCACGACGACATGGTGCTTATGGTGGAGAATTTCTGCAGCAGGGCTTCGCCTACGCGCAGTCGTTAGAGAGAGAGGAGGAGAGCAGCAGTTGACGGCTAGGGTTGAGGAGGTGTAGGGGAGGCTGCACCCTGCCCTCCTTATATAGGGGGCTGGACGGCCCCCCTTGGCCCCTCCTCCAAGCCCTAGGGCGGCGGCCCCAAGGGTGGAGTGGGGGGCAAGTTTCCCCCTCCTTCTAGAAGATCTCCCCTAGGGTTTCCCCTAGGGCTGGCCGGCTGGGCCTATGGGGCCTTGTGCCCCTGGCCCAAAGCGGCCAGGGCACTCCCCCTTAGTCCCACGTAGGCCTCCGACAAGTGGGCCCACGTTGGTCCCACTCCGGAAGCTTCTAGAACCTTCCGGTACAATACCGATAAACTCCGAAACTATTCCGAAATCCAAAAACTGCTTTCCTTTATATGAATCTTATTCTCCGGACCATTCCGGAACCTCTCGTGACGTCCTGGATCTCATCCGAGACTCCGAACAAAAACTCATAAACCAATTATCCATTATATCCTAGCATCGATGCACGTTAAGTGTGTGACCCTACGGGTTCGAGAATATGCAGACATGATCTTCTATCAATAATCAACAGCGAGATATGGAAACCCATATTGACTCCCACATATTCATCGATGATCATATCGGATGAACCATGATGCCAGGATTCAATTAATCCCATATATGTATTCCCTTCGTCACGCGATATTTTACTTGCCCGAGATTCGATCGTTGGTATCGGCATACCTAGTTCAATCTCGTTCACAGCAAGTACTTTACTCGTTCCGTAATCCGGTATCACTTTGTGATAAACTCCTTAACCATGTGCTTGCAAGCGGTGTTGATATCGATTACCGAGTGGGCCCGAAGTATACCTCTCCGACTCGGGAGGGACAAATTCCATCTCGATACAAAGAACCCAACAAGTACTTTCCGATCACCTGAGAGACACCTTTATGATCACCCTCACATAGGATGACGTTTGATGACCTCAAAGCTTTCTTCTGATACCAGGTAGTTGTATTATCTCATGGTCTAAGGAATACAATACTTGACATAGGAAAAAGCTTCGCAAAGATGAACACGATGACACGATATAATTGCTCTGCTTAATTTGGGTCTCTCCATCATATCATTCTCCTAATGACATGATCTCATTATTAATCGACAACTCATGTCTATGGTTAGAAAACCTTAACCATAATTAATCAATGAGCTAGTCCATAGAGGCGTACTAGGGACACGGTGTTGTTCATAAACCACACAAGTATCAAAGTTTCCGCTTAATACAATTCTAGCATGGAATATAAACTTTATCATGAACAAGAACTATAATAATAACATCTTTATTATTGCCTCTAGGGCATAATTCCAACAGTCTCCCACTTGCACTAGAGTCAATAATCTAGTTTACATCTGGCAACAATCTGACACCCATGGCATTAAGGTGCTGATCATGTTTTGCTCGTGGAAGAGGTTTAGTCAACGGATCTGCGACATTCAGATATGTATGTACTTTGCTAATCTTCATATCTCCATCTGCTATATAATCTCGAATTATATGAAAACGACAGTTGATGTGCTTGGTCTTTGGATGATATCTTGGTTCCTTAGCCAGTGCTATGGCGCCAGTGTTGTCGCACAATATCTCCAGTGGGTCCAAGGCACTTGCAACCACACCAAGCTCAGTGATGAAGTTCCTGATCCAAACTCCTTCACTTGACGCTTCTGAAGCAGCCATGTATTCCGCTTCTGTTGTAGATCCCGCGATCACGCTTTTCTTGCAGCTTCTCCAGCTCACAGCTCCTCCATTCAAAATATAAACGTATCATGTCTGAGATTTAGAATCATCCGGGTCAGTGTCAAAACTAGCGTCGACGTAACCTTTTACGACGAGCTGCTCATCACCTCCATAGACCAAGAACATTTCTTTAGTCCTATTTAAATACTTTAGGATGTTCTTTACGGTTGTCCAGTGTTCCACTCCTGGATCACTTTGGTATCTGCTCGTCAAACTAAGAGCATTGGACACATCCGGTCTAGTACATAGCATGGCATACATGATAGAACCTATGGCCGAGCCATATGGCACTTTGCTCATCGTGTCTCTATCATTTACCGTAGCTAGACACTGAGCCTTGCTCAATATCTTACCTGACAACGTGGGCAATGAACCTTTCTTTGCTTTATCCATTCTAAACCTTTTCAGAACTTTGTCTAGATATGTACTTTGGCTTAAAGCTATTAGGCGTCTTTGTCTATCTCTATAGATTTTGATGCCTAATATATAAGCAGCTTCTCCTAGGTCTTTCATTGAAAAAACATTTGTTCAAATAACTCTTCACATCGTTAAGCATACCAATGTCATTTCCAATAATCAATATGTCATCCACATATAGTACTAAAAATGTCACCGAGCTCCCACTCACTTTCTTGTAGATACAAGCTTCATAGCAATTTGGAACAAATCCAAAGCTCTTGATCACTTGATCAAAACGAAGGTTCCAACTCCGAGATGCTTGCTTCAGTCCATAAATGGAACGATGAAGTTTGCACACCTTATTAGCATCCTTAGGATCAACAAAACCTTCAGGCTACATCATATACAACTCTTCATCAATGTTGCCATTGAGGAACGCAGTCTTGACATCCATCTGCCATATTTCATAATCATGAAATGCAGAAATTGCTAATAAAATCCAAATGGACTTAAACATCGCTACGGGAGAGAAAGTCTCATCGTAGTCAACACCTTGAACTTACCAAAACCCTTTTGCGACAAGTCGTGCTGTATAGGCAGTAACATTACCATTCGCGTCCGTTTTCTTCTTGAAAATCCATTTGCACTCAATGGCCTTACGGTCGCTAGGAGGGTCCACCAAAGTCCATACTTGGTTTTCGCTCATGGATCCCAATTCGGATTTCATGGCCTCTAGCCATTTCTCAGAGTCTGGGCTCATCATTGCTTCCTCATAGTTCGCAGGTTCATTGTTGTCTACCAACAAGATGGTTAAGACAGGGTTGCCGTACCATTCAGGAGTGGCACGTGACCTTGTCGACCTGTGAAGTTCAGTAGTAGCATCGTTCAAAGTTTCATGATCCTCGTCATTAGCTTCCTCTCTTGTTGGTGCAGACAGCACTGGAACAATTTCAGGTGCTGCGCTACTCTCCAACTCGAGAGAAGGTTCAATAACCTCGTCTAGCTCTACCTTCCTCCCACTCACTTCTTTCGAGAGAAACTCCTTCTCAAGAAAGGATCCGTTCTTTGAAACAAACACTTTGCCTTCGGATCTGTGGTAGAAGGTATACCCAATCGTTTCCTTAGGGTATCCTATGAAGACGCATTTCTCCGCTTTGGGTTCGAGCTTGTCCGGCATCAACTTCTTGACGTAAGCTTCACATCCCCAAACTTTAAGAAACGGCAACTGCTAGACCCCTCCTTTATAAAGGAAAGGATCCCTGTGATTGCAATGCTAGTCCCTGGATCAATGCTAGCATCCACAGTTTAAGATGAAGTACACAGATACAAAGGTCGTTTATTACATTCATTCCAGAGATAAAACATAGTCTTTTACAACTCAGGGCCATAGGCCTAATACAAGAGTTTAAGGAATAAGTAAATAAACATAAGTCTTCATCTTCATGTGCCACAGGCAAGCATGTTGAGTGTAGACTCATGACTCCTATTCATCATCGGAGTAACCTGCAACATCACAAGTTACAGCCACAGAGGGTCAATACTTTGGAATAGTATTGGCAAGTGATACCTTATTATATTTTAAGTGGACTATATTACTACATGCATCTTGGCTAAGTGTAGCTTGGCTTGCTTTGCTTGAAAATAGGTTTTACCTATTAGTTGAAATCACTAAGTTTTTCTTTGTCAAAAACATTCCCCAAGGAACCACCAATAGACATTGAGGTCCTTCACCCTTGTTCACCCACCAATTTTTATTTAGAAGTTGGAGTGATGAGATTCTTGTAGCTTCCATGTCTTGATGCTCAAAAGTGTCCATTTCCTTGGACAAGGCTAAGTACTTAGGTTTTCCATCTGCAGAGGTTGTGCACTTTCCCCACCAGACTTGGTTTCCCAAGACAGGACCTTTCAGAAGCTTTTCCTTAGTCAAATGGACGCGTTCCATCCTATCATCCCATCTACCACCAACTGTCCAAGTGACTAAGTTCTAGCAACCTATATGATCATGGCAGAGCCCATATTGCCAAGTGGTTGCACTGTAAGCTTTCTCAACACTTGGCCTCCAAATCCCTTTGTGCCTGGGTGGCTTACCACAAGTGAGATACACAACCCAAGTCCATGGCCTTGTGTAACCACTCAACATAACCCATACTTTCCATTCCACCCAGGAGGTTCATTTGACTTAGTGGTTTTATTAGAAAAGTATAAGTCTCTTGACTTAGAAATATTTTCTTTATAGTAAGTGTAGTTTTTCACCAACCCTTGTTTTGCTATAAGCTAGGCTAAGCAAGGTATGGCAACATAACTTAGGGATAATTCTTTAGCAAATCTACTAGACTACATAGGATTTTCCCATCTTTTGCATTTAGACAAAAAATCATGTAAATACTTTAGCAAAAATATCTAGTGCTAGTTCAAAACATAGGACAAATATATTCATGTAAATATCACTTGCCTTGGTAGTGGGGAGAGTAGCACTCTTCACAATCACAATCACTTGTAAAATCTACACAAGAAATAATAGCATACAATTACACACAAATATATACAACCAAAAATAATATGAATGCATGTATGCATGAATCTACCAAGTGTTGAGTTTTGAATATTCTACCAAGTATGTTCATGACTACAGAAACTTAACATGACACAAGTTTGCCAACTAAACTTATTTAGCCCCAAAATAATATACAAGAATAAAACTATATCTAAAATAGCCCTAAACTTGTTCCACAAATAAAATCATTTTTAACTGTTACTATATGATAAATAAATTGGATATTCAGAAAGGTCTTGTTTCACTGAATCCAACGGTATAAAATTTGCAAAAATCCAACGTGGCATTCAAAAGTTATAAGCATTTGAAGTTTGAATCTAAATCTGGTTTTAAATTCTGTTTTTTAGTTTAACCTTGCCACGCGTCGCGTTATTACTGGCGCGTACCGGTTCGCACCGGATCACCCTTCTGTGCCGTTGGATCTAACTAACGCTGCACGGCTCAGATCTGTCCATACCCCTTCGTTAAGTGAAGTGTTTCCACGCGTAGGATTCAGATCTAACGGCTAAAAATCTCCTAACCAAAATCGAGCGGCGCTACCGGCGGTGACAGGCGGCGGCGCGTCTGACTACGGCGGCGCCAGCGTTCTACATCATCCGCGAGAGGGAGAGGGGTATTACCAGGTTCGCCGGAGGCTGCTGAAGCTCGTCGTGGTACTGGCTTGCGGAGGGGCGCTCGGACACGGTTGCGATTGCTCGCCGGAGTGGTAGGACGGCGTCGGTGCGTCAGGTGGTCGTCGTGGACGTCACTGTGAACCACCCCAAGGCATGACGAGGACACGGTTAGATTCACGGGGTCAAGGCAGGGTCGGGTGTTTGAACTAGAAGTCACGGGGCGGTCTGTACCTACCGGGAAAACTCGTCGGAGTTGATGTCGCCGTCAGCGCTCGCGGTGTCAAGTGGAACCGGCGACCTGGGGCAGTACAAGACGGACTAGTGAGGTCAGGAGGTGCGCAAAGATGCACTGAGTCAGATAGCAAGAACGATAGGCATAGGGGAACTCGAGGCTCACCTGAATCACTCGCCGGAGAGGGTTCTGTCAGCGGTGGTGCGCGGAGGATTGAGGGCAGCCTGGTGGCGGAGTGAGCGAGTTGTTTGGGGGAAAAAGATCGCGGGGCAGAGGGGGTCTTATAGCCGGGGAATCGACAGGAAACGCTCGAGGATAAATGCCCATTTACACCGCGCCATCACCGGCCATCACTGCTGCAGCGACGTGGTCGCAGGCGCAGTCTGGGGAAGACGAGGACGACGTGGACTGGACCCGCTCGTCAGTGAAACGCGCAAGATTTTGGTGGGGTCGGGCTGTCAGCGTCTGTTTGTGTGCGCTCGCGCGTGTGAGAAGGAAAGGAGATCCCCGGGTGGGCTTGCTAGGCTTGATCCGCTGCTGGGCCAGATTCTGGCCGCGCGGCCCTTTTCTATTGTTTAAGCCTTTTTTTTTCTAAATTCATTTTCTGGTATGAATTTGATATGAATTCAAATCCTTTTGGAATTCAACTGCTTTGGGAACTTTTGCAAGGTTTTGTGGGTTCAAAAACATTCATTCTAACTAAGTTTTTACCCTGCAAGGCTTGGTCAAGCTTGGTTTTCAAAGTAAACAGAGATTTGCTCTAGTTTGTAAATATTTGAAATAGGATTTTGAAAGCATTTCCAAATTTGAAAACTTGGGTAAAAAGTTTCACCTAAACTTTCCTACCATGGGGCAAGTGAACAAGTATTTAAACTTTCACATTTCAAAGGGTGATGGTCATTTTGGAATAAAATGCTCACATGAAATCATAGCTCCAACTTCTGTTTCTAAATGATTTTTGAGAAAACCCTAAATGGATGAATGATGCAAAGATGATATGAATGAGTTTTGAAACTATGATTTTTGGGATGTTACAAATCTAACCCCCTTAAGATGAATCTCGCCCCCGAGATTCGGTTTGGCTAGCAAATAGGTGAGGGTGGTCTTTCCGAAGATCATCTTCTCTTTCCCATGTTGCTTCCTCTTCGGAGTGATGGTTCCATTGCACTTTACAAAACTTGATAGTTTTGGTCCTGGTGACTCTTTCTGCTGTCTCTAGAATCTTGACAGGCTTTTCCTCATAAGTGAGATCACTTTCTAGCTGAACTTCTTCCAAAGGTATGGTATCCTTCAAAGAAGACTCTTCCATTTCTGGGTGACATTTCTTAAGCTGACTCACATGAAATACGTTATGGACTGCTGATAGAGATTCTGGCAATTCAACTTCATATGCAACTTCTCCCTTGCGACTTAGAATCTTGAATGGCCCAACATATCTTGGTGCCAATTTTCCTTTGACTCCAAATCTTTTCACTCCACGAAGTGGTGATACCCTGAGATAAGCTCTATCCCCAACTTCGTAGGTGACTTCTCTACGCTTAGAATCCGCGTAGCTTTTCTATCGGGACTGTGCTATCTTCAACCTGTCCTTAACCAATTTGACTTTCTCTTCGGCGTCTTTGATAAGATCCGGTCCAAATAAGCTCCTTTCACCCACACCATTCCATAGCAATGGGGTGGTACACTTCCTTCCGTAGAGTAACTCAAACGGTGCCATTCCAATACTAGATTGATGGCTGTTATTGTAAGAGAACTCCGCGTAAGGCAAACTTTCATCCCAACTTGCTCCATAATCTAATGCACAGGCTCTCAACATGTCCTCAAGAATTTGGTTGGTCCTTTCTGTTTGTCCATCCGTTTGAGGATGAAAAGCAGTGCTAAACTCCAATCTCGTTCCTAAGGATTCATGAAGTTGTCTCCAAAAGTGAGATGTGAACTGGGTTCCTGTATCTGACACAATACTCTTTGGCACACCGTGAAGGCATACAATCCTGCTCATGTAAATTTTTGCTAACTTGGCACTTGTATAAGTTGTCTTCACGGGTATAAAATGAGCCACTTTTGTTAGGCGATCCACTACTACCCATATGGAATCATACCCTGATCTGGTCCTTGGTAATCCGGTAATGAAATCCATACCAATATTCTCCCACTTCCATTCAGGAATAGGTAGTGGTTGAAGCAAACCTGCTGATTTTTGGTGCTCCGCTTTGACTCTGCTACACACATCACACAAAGCAATATGTTCGGCGATGTCCCTTTTGAGATTGTTCCACCAAAACCTTTCCTTCATGTCCATGTACATCTTGGTATTTCCCGGGTGAATAGAATATGGAGAGTTGTGACCTTCTTGTAAGATCAGTTTCCGTAACTCCGGGTTTTGTGGAACACATATACGTTTCCCGTGCCATAAAGTACCTTGTTCGTCAACATGAAAACTCTTAGCCTTCCCTAGACTAATATTTACCTTAATCTTTCCAATTTCCTCATCAGTCTTCTGGACTTCTCGGATCTTGTCCAATAAAGTGGGTTGAACATCTAAGGACATGAGATGTCCTTCTGGTACAATCTCCAATCTGAGTTCTTTGAATTGCTTACACAAGTCACCTGGCAATTCTCCTTTGGTAAGGCCATTTACAAATGTCTTACGACTTAGAGCATCCGCTACTACATTTGCTTTACCGGGATGGTATTGCAAACTTAAGTCGTAATCCTTGATAAGTTCTAGCCATCTTCTTTGCCTCATGTTGATTTCTTTCTGGGTGAAGATATATTTCAAACTCTTATGATCGGTGAACACTTCACAACGCTTTCCCAAAAGATAATGTCTCCATGTTTTGAGTGCATGGACGAAAGAGGCTAACTCCAAATCATGAGTAGGATAGTTTACTTCATGAGTTTTGAGTTGTCTCGAAGCATAGGCTACGACTTTACCTTCTTGCATAAGTACGGCACCCAAACCTTGATGAGAAGCATCACAATACACTTGGAAATCTTTTTCCAAATCTGGCAGACATAGAACTGGTGCTGTTACGAGTCTCTTCTTCAATTCTTGGAAACTGACTTCGCAACCTTCAGACCAAGCAAACTTCTTGTCCTTCTTTAGCAATTCTGTCATAGGCTTAGAAACTTTCGAGAAATTTTCAATGAACCTTCTGTAGTAACCTGCTAAGCCGAGGAAACTACGAACTTCTTTCACATTCTTAGGTGATGCCCAATCTGTCACAGCTGAAACCTTAGCAGGATCAACTGCCACACCATCCTTCGTCATAACATGACCTAGAAAACCAACTTTCTCTAACCAGAACTCACACTTGCTGAATTTGGCATATAGCTTATGTTCCCTCAGTTTCTCAAGTATCAAGCGTAAGTGTCTTTCATGCTCTTCCTTGCTCTTGGAGTAAACCAAGATGTCATCGATGAAAACGACAACGAACTTGTCAAGGAATTCCATGAACACCTTGTTCATCATATTCATGAAGTATGCTGGAGCGTTGGTTAATCCAAAAGGCATCACAGTATACTCATACAATCCATACCTTGTGGTGAATGCTGTTTTTGGTATGTCTTGTTCTCTTATCTTGAGTTGAAAATAACCTGACCGGAGATCAATCTTCGAGAATACACATGCTCCTTCTAACTGATCAAACAAGTCGTTGATTCTTGGCAAAGGATACTTGTTCTTGATGGTAACCTCGTTGAGAGAACGATAGTCAATACATAATCTTTGTGTTCTATCCTTCTTCTCCACAAACAATACCGGGGCTCCCCAAGATGAAGAACTTGGTTGAATAAACCCTTTCTGTAACTGTTCTCCTAGCTGTTTCTTGAGCTCTTTCAATTCATCAACAGACATTTTGTACGGTCTCTTAGCTATTGGTCCTGATCCTGGCACCAAATCTATCAGAAACTCCACATCTCTATCCGGTGGCATTCCTGGTAGCTCTTCCGGAAACACATCCGGATACTCACATACTATTGGTACACTGTCCATGCTAACCCCCTTAAGAGAATTCAGCTTACTTCCTTTGGATTCAAAGTTTGACTTGAATTTTATTCTTTTCCCTTCTGGGGTTGTGAGTGTAACTGTACTATTGGCACAATCTAGTACTCCTTCAGTTTAGCCATCCAATCCATTCCCAAAATTACATCTAGTCCTTGGGAATCCAGAATTATTAGGTTCACTGGAAACTTATATTTTCCAAACTCTATGACTAAGTCATGACAACCTGAGTTTACTATCATTTCTCCCCCCGGAGAACTTACTCTTATAGGACACCCAATGGTTTCTACCGACAGTTCATTTCTTTCAACAAATGCCTTTGATATGAATGAATGAGATGCACCAGTATCAAAGAGTACAAATGCTGAAATTGAAGTGAGTCTGAACTTACCAGCCACGGCATCAGGTTCCTCATAGACCTCCTCCACATTGATGTGGTTAACCTGTCCTTTCTGGAAAGGATTCGGCTTGTTAGGTCCTTCCACCTTCTTTTTGGGGCACTCATTTGCATAGTGTCCTATCTTCTTGCATTTGAAGCATTCAACCTGACTGATGTCCTTTTTAGGAGGTTGGCCTCCACTTCCACTACCATTTCCACCATAGTGGCTCTTATGTCCACCCTTGTGGTTCTTGTACTTGTCCTTGTCATGACTGCGGTGATGCTTATTGTCATGACGGTTGTGCTTGCTGAATTTCCCATGTTTATGGGATCCTGAGCTGCCACTGTCATCATAGTGAGATCGTTTGTGAGCCGATCCCGAGCTGTGTTTGTCGGAGTGTTTCCTCTTTCTACTCTCGACTTGCTTCATTTTACTTTCCAAAATAGCAGCCTTGTCACACAACGACTGATAAGTTGGAACATATGCCACAGACAACTGTAGGTTCAGCTCATCATTCAAACCCTCCAAGAACTTTTCCCTTCTCTTGGCATCTGTATCAACCTCATCCGGTGCGTAGCGCGCCAGATTGTTGAATTCTTCTATGTATTCTGCCACGCTGCGGTGGCGCTGCTTCAGGTTGTGAAACTCCTTCTTTTTCAGACTCATTATCCCTGATGAGATATGAGCCGTGCGAAAACCATCTTCAAAGATAGCCCAAGTCACCTCATCAATAGGAGTGGTGATTTGGAAGTTGTCCCACCATGTGGCGGCTGGTCCTTCCAACAGATGTGCTGCAAACCTGACCTTTTCAGCATCCGTGCAACCCATGGTCACTAAGTCTTTGTTCACAGAACGTAACCAGTCATTGGCTACCATGGGATCAGTTGTTCCCAAAAACTTTGCTGGCCTCAGACGCAGAAATCTGGTGAGCATATCAAAACCCGGTGGGTTGTTGTTGTTGTTGTTGTTATTGTTGTTGTTGTTGTTGTTGTTGTTGTTGGGGTCGTTGTTGTTGTTGTTGTTGTTATTCTGGTTTTGGATGAATGTTGTCATCATTTGCATAAGCTGTGTTTGCGCATTCATCATTTGTTGCATTTCCGGGGTGATGTTGTTGGGGTTGGGGTTTGCGCGACGGGGAGGCATCTGTGGTTTGTTCAAATAGATAAGAATGAGATACCCATAGATATTTCATGCACAATACATCATAAGCAAACACATAACAAGCAACATAAGAATAAAAGTTCAACAACCACATAACAAGCTCATGAAGTAAACACACAAGTGGCAAGCCATCCACATGTCGGATGGTCCAATAACAATTTCACAATAACAAGTATGAATATGAAAGGTAAACGAGTAGTCAAGTCTACTCATCAGCGTCAATCTCCTCCTCAACGAAGGTAAGACCTGCGTTCTCCATCGCGGTCTTGTTCTCCTCGATCGTAGTGGTCAAGGAATCGACCTTGGCCTTGAGAGCCCTCTTCTGGGAGCGAAGCCTCTCAATGACCATCTGCTGCTGCTCAAGCTCGAAGTCCTTGGACTTCAGTTCCTCGGTCATGTCCCGGATTTTCTTGTTCCTATCCTGGACGCGTTTCTCCTGACTCTTGAACTTGCGATCCCGAGCCTCGAGCTTCGTCTCCATTTCCTTGATCATCTCGTCCTGCTGTGCGAAAAGCTTGTCCTTCTCGCGTAGCTGCACCTGGAGCTCGTCATTACCTAGCATGACGTTCGTCCTGTCTGTATCTACGTGCCTGAGAAGAGTCTCTAAGTCCTGAAGATAGAGGCGTATCGGCTCTGCTGTGCTCCTCGAGTCGTCCTCAAAGTCGATAGAATCTCCATCAATGTCACGCCTTCCGAAGGCGTGGAAGTGAGTGCCCCTAACCTGTCGGGAGTGACGGCCTAACAGTCGTCCTATCAGGTCCTGCATGACTACCTCCATGCCTCTCTCCCTGTCGTCGTGCATCAACTTGAAGACGATGGCCTCCGTAGTAGGCTCAGTCTGGCGTCCGGGCTGGTTCACCTTGAAGCCCCAGAGGTCCTTCCTCTCGAACTTGGTGAGTGGGTACACCGTGATGGTAGGAAGAGGGAGATCGAGCAGAGTGGTAAGCTCAACGATACGGGGTCCAAAACGAGTAACCCGGAACTCCTCAACAGTGCTGACGGCAATAGGCATCTATTTATAAAATTGAAAAGTTAGAACAACACTTATTTAAAATGAACACAAAACAATCATCTCATACATAAATATGGAACACAATTTCACACAAGTCATGCTTACATAAATCCATTACATCAAACAAGATCCAACTTATTAAGGTATCATTTTGGAAAATAAGGTGATAAGTGGTGGTCCAGCTAACGGAGTGTCCTTACAACCCAATCTCACGGGATCTATTATTAAACACAATGTTCCTAGAGGCAATCCACCAATCTTGTTCTCTTGACTCTATCACTAAGTCTATAACATCTCCCCTTATTTCTTGGTTGGTGTCTTCCAACTCTTGAGTAAGCTCCTTTTCTTTCTCTAAGTCCTTTTGGAGGTTGAGCATTCTGCACTTGACTCTAGCACTTAGTTCTTTGATAGTCCTCCAAGCTGCATCCCTGGCTGACTCAAAGAATGTGGTGTGCATTGTAGTGTTGGTGTACATGCAGAATCCCCTTTCTTTGTGGTTGTCTTCCTTGTTTTTGTACAAGTAAAGTTGCACCCACCAATACTCCACTCCTTCATCCATCACTGGAAAGCCCTTGTACACGGCTTCACCATGTGAATCCATTGCCTCCATGAGATCCTTGAGAACATTGGGAAACTCAGTTTCACACTCCAAGGTCATGGTCATGAGTGGTCCCTTCTTCACGGCTTCGTTGATGGAGTTCATCTACAAAGGAAGTTGAAAGAGATTAGAAAAGTTTTACGAGATGAATAGACAAGTGTAGAAGTAGTTGAAAAACTTTTTCCTTAGTGGTTTTCCAATCCTAGGGTCATAATCCTACAGGCAACACAGTGCTCTGATACCATCTGTTAGACCCCTCCTTTATAAAGGAAAGGATCCCTGTGATTGCAATGCTAGTCCCTGGATCAATGCTAGCATCCACAGTTTAAGATGAAGTACACAGATACAAAGGTCATTTATTACATTCATTCCAGAGATAAAACATAGTCTTTTACAACTCAGGGCCATAGGCCTAATACAAGAGTTTAAGGAATAAGTAAATAAACATAAGTCTTCATCTTCATGTGCCACAGGCAAGCATGTTGAGTGTAGACTCATGACTCCTATTCATCATCGGAGTAACCTGCAACATCACAAGTTACAGCCACAGAGGGTCAATACTTTGGAATAGTATTGGCAAGTGATACCTTATTATATTTTAAGTGGACTATATTACTACATGCATCTTGGCTAAGTGTAGCTTGGCTTGCTTTGCTTGAAAATAGGTTTTACCTATTAGTTGAAATCACTAAGTTTTTCTTTGTCAAAAACATTCCCCAAGGAACCACCAATAGACATTGAGGTCCTTCACCCTTGTTCACCCACCAATTTTTATTTAGAAGTTGCAGTGATGAGATTCTTGTAGCTTCCATGTCTTGATGCTCAAAAGTGTCCATTTCCTTGGACAAGGCTAAGTACTTAGGTTTTCCATCTGCAGAGGTTGTGCACTTTCCCCACCAGACTTGGTTTCCCAAGACAGGACCTTTCAGAAGCTTTTCCTTAGTCAAATGGACGCGTTCCATCCTATCATCCCATCTACCACCAACTTTCCAAGTGACTAAGTTCTAGCAACCTATATGATCATGGCAGAGCCCATATTGCCAAGTGGTTGCACTGTAAGCTTTCTCAACACTTGGCCTCCAAATCCCTTTGTGCCTGGGTGGCTTACCACAAGTGAGATACACAACCCAAGTCCATGGCCTTGTGTAACCACTCAACATAACCCATACTTTCCATTCCACCCAGGAGGTTCATTTGACTTAGTGGTTTTATTAGAAAAGTATAAGTCTCTTGACTTAGAAATATTTTCTTTATAGTAAGCGTAGTTTTTCACCAACCCTTGTTTTGCTATAAGCTAGGCTAAGCAAGGTATGGCAACATAACTTAGGGATAATTCTTTAGCAAATCTACTAGACTACATAGGATTTTCCCATCTTTTGCATTTAGACAAAATATCATGCAAATACTTTAGCAAAAATATCTAGTGCTAGTTCAAAACATAGGACAAATATATTCATGTAAATATCACTTGCCTTGGTAGTGGGGAGAGTAGCACTCTTCACAATCACAATCACTTGTAAAATCTACACAAGAAATAATAGCATACAATTACACACAAATATATACAAACAAAAATAATATGAATGCATGTATGCATGAATCTACCAAGTGTTGAGTTTTGAAAATTCTACCAAGTATGTTCATGACTACAGAAACTTAACATGACACAAGTTTGCCAACTAAACTTATTTAGCCCCAAAATAATATACAAGAATAAAACTATATCTAAAATAGCCCTAAACTTGTTCCACAAATAAAATCATTTTTAACTGTTACTATATGCTAAATAAATTGGATATTCAGAAAGGTCTTGTTTCACTGAATCCAACGGTATAAAATTTGCAAAAATCCAATGTGGCATTCAAAAGTTATAAGCATTTGAAGTTTGAATCTAAATCTGGTTTTAAATTCTGTTTTTTAGTTTAACCTTGCCACGCGTCGCGTTATTACTGGCGCGTACCGGTTCGCACCGGATCACCCTTCTGTGCCGTTGGATCTAACTAACGCTGCACGGCTCAGATCTGTCCATACCCCTTCGTTAAGTGAAGTGTTTCCACGCGTAGGATTCAGATCTAACGGCTAAAAATCTCCTAACCAAAATCGAGCGGCGCTACCGGCGGTGACAGGCAGCGGCGCGTCTGACTACGGCGGCGCCAGCGTTCTACATCATCCGCGAGAGGGAGAGGGGTATTACCAGGTTCGCCGGAGGCTGCTGAAGCCCGTCGTGGTACTGGCTTGCGGAGGGGCGCTCGGACACGGTTGCGATTGCTCGCCGGAGTGGTAGGACGACGTCGGTGCGTCAGGTGGTCGTCGTGGACGTCACTGTGAACCACCCCAAGGCATGACGAGGACACGGTTAGATTCACGGGGTCAAGGCAGGGTCGGGTGTTTGAACTAGAAGTCACGGGGCGGTCTGTACCTACCGGGAAAACTCGTCGGAGTTGATGTCGCCGTCAGCGCTCGCGGTGTCAAGTGGAACCGGCGACCTGGGGCAGTACAAGACGGACTAGTGAGGTCAGGAGGTGCGCAAAGATGCACTGAGTCAGATAGCAAGAACGATAGGCAGAGGGGAACTCGAGGCTCACCTGAATCACTCGCCGGAGAGGGTTCTGTCAGCGGCGGTGCGCGGAGGATTGAGGGCAGCCTGGTGGCGGAGTGAGCGAGTTGTTTGGGGGAAAAAGATCGCGGGACAGAGGGGGTCTTATAGCCGGGGAATCGACAGGAAACGCTCGAGGATAAATGCCCATTTACACCGCGCCATCACCGGCCATCACTGCTGCAGCGACGTGGTCGCAGGCGCAGTTTGGGGAAGACGAGGACGACGTGGACTGGACCCGCTCGTCAGTGAAACGCGCAAGATTTTGGTGGGGTCGGGCTGTCAGCGTCTGTTTGCGTGCGCTCGCGCGTGTGAGAAGGAAAGGAGATCCCCGGGTGGGCTTGCTGGGCTTGATCCGCTGCTGGGCCAGATTCTGGCCGTGCGGCCCTTTTCTATTGGTTAAGCCTTTTTTTTCTAAATTCATTTTCTGGTATGAATTTGATATGAATTCAAATCCTTTTGGAATTCAACTGCTTTGGGAACTTCTGCAAGGTTTTGTGTGTTCAAAAACATTCATTCTAACTAAGTTTTTACCCTGCAAGGCTTGGTCAAGCTTGGTTTTCAAAGTAAACAGAGATTTGCTCTAGTTTGTAAATATTTGAAATAGGATTTTGAAAGCATTTCCAAATTTGAAAACTTGGGTAAAAAGTTTCACCTAAACTTTCCTACCATGGGGCAAGTGAACAAGTATTTAAACTTTCACATTTCAAAGGGTGATGGTCATTTTGGAATAAAATGCTCACATGAAATCATAGCTCCGACTTCTGTTTCTAAATGATTTTTGAGAAAACCCTAAATGGATGAATGATGCAAAGATGATATGAATGAGTTTTGAAACTATGATTTTTGGGATGTTACAGCAACTTAGGTTTAGCACCAAACCATAGTTCATACGGTGTCGTCTCAACGGATTTAGATGGTGCCCTATTTAAAGTGAATGCAGCGGTTTCTAATGCATAACCCCAAAATGATAACAGCAAATCTGTAAGAGACATCATTGATCGCACCATATCTAATAGAGTTTGATTCCGGCGTTCAGACACACCATTGCGCTGTGGTGTTCCGGGTGGTGTGAGTTGCGAAACGATTCCGCTTGCTTTAAGATGCGTGAGAAAATCATAACTCAAATATTCACCTCCACGATCGGATCGTAGAAATTTAATTTTCCTGTTACGATGGTTTTCCACTTCGTTCTGAAATTCTTTGAACTTTTCAAATGTTTTAGATTTATGTTTCATTAAATAGATATACCCATATCTACTTAAGTCATCAGTAAAAGTGATAAAATAGCGATATCCACCGCGCGTCGAAACACTCATTGGTCCGCATACATCGGTATGTATGATTTCCAACAAGTCCGTTGCTCGCTCCATTATTCCGGAGAACGGGGTTTTGATCATCTTGCCCATGTGGCACGACTCGCACGTGTCAAATGATTCAAAATCAAGAGACTCCAAAAGTCCATCAGAATGGAGTTTCTTCATGCGTTTTACACCAATATGACCTAGACGGCAGTGCCACAAATAAGTTGGATTATCACTATCTACTTTGCATCTCTTAGCCTCAATGTTATGGATGTGCGTTTCATTGCTTTCGAGATTCAGAAGAAATAAACCATTCACAACAGGTGCATGACCATAAAAGATGTTATTCATATAAAAAGAACATCCATTATTCTCCGATTTAAATGAATAACCGTCTTGCAATAAACACGATCCAGATATAATGTTCATGCTCAACGCAGGCACATAATAACCTTTATTAAGGTTTAAAACTAATCCCGAAGGTAAAACTAAGGAGAGCGTGCCGACGGCCATCACATCAACTTTTGATCCATTGCCAACGCGCATCGTCACCTCATCCCTTGCTAGCCGCCGTCTATTTCGTAGCTCCTGTTTCGAGTTACAAATATTAGCAACTGAACCAGTATCATATACCCAGGCATTACAATGAGCGCTAGTAAGGTAAACATCAATAACATGTATATCAAATATACCTTTAATGGTGCCAGCCTACTTCTCCGCTAAGTACTTTGGACATTTGCGCTTCTAGTGACCCTTGTCCTTGCAATAGAAGCACTCAGTGTCCGGCTTAGGTCCAGACTTGAGCTTCTTCTCAGCAGGGGCAACGAGCTTTCCGCTGCCTTTCTTGAAGGATTTCTTTGCACCCTTACCTTTCTTAAAGCTAGGGGTCTTGTTGACCATGAACACATGATTATCTTTCTTAATGTCCACCTCCGCAGCTTTCAGCTTAGCGAAGAGCTCAATGATCGTATTAGTGGAACCAATCTGATTGTGAGTACAAAACCTTTGTAGCTAGGAGGGAGTGATTGCAGAACTCTGTCAATCTTGAGATCTTCTGGAATCTTGCAGTCCAGTTGCTCAAGACGTTGAGTGTAGCCCAACATCTTAATGGCGTGCTCACTAACGGAACTCCCTTCCTCCATCTTGCAGTTAAAGAACTTCTCAGAGATCTCATATCTCTCAGAACGGGCCTGAGTCTGAAACATGGTTTTCAGTTCCTCATGTATCTCAAAGGGCCCGGCGAACTCCTCAAAATGATTTTGAAGGTCCGGTTCCATAGCAAACAACATGGTACTCTTAATCACTCCATAATCATCTTTGCGTGACTGATACACAGCCTTTTCATCAGCCGGCACATCAGTAGCAGGGGCGTCACCTAGCGCTTTCTCTAGTACATAGTCCTTTTGTCCGCCAGCGAGAATGATTCTCAGATTGCGGAATCAGTTGGTGAAGTTAGACCCATTGTTCTTAAGCTTTTCTTTCTCAGCAAAAACGTTGAGGTTGAAGTTGGACTTAGCCATTTGATCTACAAAATTTGCAAATACAATTTAGACTATGTTCATGATAACTAGTTCAACTTAATCAAATTACTAGATGAACTCCCACTAAATTCAACATCCCTCAAGTTGTTTAGTGAACACGATCCAAATTCACCACACCTAATCCGATCTTCATGAGGAGAGATGTGGTTTCAATGGTGGACAACAAAGTGTTGATCATATCATTCATCTGACTCATGCTTAACCTTTTGGTTCATGTGTTCTGAGGCCATGTTTGTACATGCTAGGCTCGTCAAGTCAAACCCAAGTATTTCCGCGTGTGCAAAACTGGCTTGCACCCGTTGTATGTGAACGTAGAGTTTATAGCACCCGATCATCACGAGGTGCTTGAACACGACGAACTTTCGCAATGGTGCATACATGGGGAGAACACAATTTTATCTTGATCTTTAAGTGAGGAATCATCTTATAATGCTACCGTCGCAATCTAAGCATAATAAGATACATAAAAGGATAAACATCACATGCATATAATTTTATGTGACATGGTATAGCCAATCTCCGCGCAATGATCTCCATCTTGTGCGCGCCAGCATGATCTCCATCACTCCACCATGATTGCCTCCACCACGAATAGCAACTAAAACTATTGCTAACTACTTAACGATAAAGTAAAGCTATTACATGGCGTATAAGAAGTTGACACACAGGTCATACACAATTATTAAGACAACCATATGGCTCCTGCCGGTTGTGTACTCATTGACATGCAAGTCGTGAAATATTACAAAACATGATCATTGCATACATCATACACATCATGTCTTGGGCCATACCATATCACAAAACACTCCCTGCAAAAACAAGTTAGACGCCTCTACTTTGTTGTTGCATGTTTTACGTGGCTTATGGGAGTAACAAGCTAAGAACGATTCTTACCTACGGAAAGCCACAACGGTGATATTATGGTTGCTAACATCCAGTGTAAATCCCATGACTACTATAGTGAGAGAAACTGGCATCCACCAGCCGCATGTGTGGAACAAGCCACACGTCAAGTGTGGAGCCGGTCTCGCGAACGAGGTCGCGTAAAGTTGGCCTGGACCGCTTCGATCTCACTATGCCGCGACATAAGAAGTACACAACAAGAGGCTTGCAACAGAAAACATCAACGCCCGCAACAAGCATGTTGCGTTCTACTCGTGAAACACATCTACGCATAGATCTAGCTTTGATACCACTAAAGGGTTTCGCAGCATAGTAAATCAAAAAAATTCTACGGATGCGAACAAGAAAGCCAAGATCTAATCTAGGAGATGCAATCAACGAGATAGATAGATGAGATCTTCATACCCTTGAAGAAATCGCACAACGGACACGTTCTACAGAACGTCGTTGATGTAGTCGTACTAGCCGTCTCCTCCTCGCGATCCGATCCGATCCTACGCCGCAAGTGGCGGCGCCTCCAAGAGATGCACATGTACGGTGCCGCGATGTCTCCTCCCTCCTTGGTCCAGCAAGAATGGTGGAGAGATAGATTGGATCTGCAGCATGACGGCGTGGTGCTTATGGTGGTGAATTTCTGTAGCAGGGCTTCGCCTACGCGCAGTCGGGAGAGAGAGAGAGAGAGAGAGAGAGAGAGAGAGAGAGAGAGAGAGAGAGAGAGAGAGAGAGAGCGGAGGAGGAGAGCAGTAGTTGGCGGCTAGGGTTGAGGAGGTCTAGGGGGAGGCTGCGCCCTGCCCTCCTTATATAGGGGGCTGGCCGGCCCCCCTTGGCCCCTCCTCCAAGCCCTAGGGCGGTGGCCCCAAGGGTGGAGTGGGGGGCAAGTTTCCCCCCTCCTTCTAGAAGATCTCCCCTAGGGTTTCCCCTAGGGCTGGCCGGCTGGGCCTATGGGGCCTTGTGCCCCTGGCCCAAACCGGCTAGGGCACTCCCCCTTAGTCCCACGCAGGCCTCCGACAAGTGGGCCCACGTTGGTCCCACTCCGGAAGCTTCTAGAACCTTCCGGTACAATACCAAAAAACTCCGAAACTATTCCGAAATCCAAAAACTGCTTTCCTTTATATGAATCTTATTCTCCGGACCATTCTGGAACCTCTCGTGACATCCTGGATCTCATCCGAGACTCCGAACAAAAACTCATAAACCAAGTATCCATTCTATCCTAGCATCGATGCACGTTAAGTGTGTGACCCTACGGGTTCGAGAATATGCAGACATGATCTTCTATCAATAATCAACAGCGGGATCTGGAAACCCATATTGACTCCCACATATTCATCGATGATCATATCAGATGAACCACGATGCCACGATTCAATTAATCCCATATATGTATTCCCTTCGTCACGCGATATTTTACTTGCCCGAGATTCGATCGTTGGTATCGGCATACCTAGTTCAATCTCGTTCACAGCAAGTACTTTACTTGTTCCGTAATCCGATATCACTTTATGATTAACTCCTTAACCATGTGCTTGCAAGAGGTGTTGATATCGATTCCCGAGTGGGCCCGAAGTATATCTCTCCGACTCGGGAGGGACAAATTCCATCTCGATACAAAGAACCCAACAAGTACTTTCCGATCACCTGAGAGACACCTTTATGATCACCCTCACATAGGATGACTTTTGATGACCTCAAAGCTTTCTTCCGATACCAGGTAGTTGTATTATCTCATGGTCTAAGGAATACAATACTTGGCATAGGAAAAAGCTTAGCAAAGATGAACACGATGACACGATCTAATTGCTCTGCTTAATTTGGGTCTCTCCATCATATCATTCTCCTAATGACATGATCTCACTATTAATCGACAACTCATGTATATGGTTAGAAAACCTTAACCATAATTAATCAATGAGCTAGTCCATAGAGGCGTACTAGGGACACGGTGTTGTTCATAAACCACACAAGTATCAAAGTTTCCGCTTAATACAATTCTAGCATGGAATATAAACTTTATCATGAACAAGAATTATAATAATAACATCTTTAGTATTGCCTCTAGGGCATAATTCCAACATATCCAACTTACTAGTCATATCAGATGCAAGTCATATTATAACGGTAAACATTAGTTATAGTTGTCTATGATCGAGAACTGTGCTCCAAGTCGTCCAACTTACACGTCTTCTCGAAAAGATTTAACCCTACAGGGGTGCACCAAAGTTCCCACACACACCTACACCCTTGTTGTCAGATCAGGTAGGTACAAAGATCACAAAACATACATCCAACGGTATGTCGACGGGGTTTTGGACATGACGTTTCCTAGACCCAAAGCAAGCACGGGGGCCCACCCCACTAAGCTACCTGCAACGAAGTCGGACGGTCTCCGAGACGGACCCAGGGTTTGTGTCAATGGCTGTAAACAACTGGGAACCCGAAAGTGTGACTGGGCTTGTCAATACCGCGAAAACATTCCACATTTGTTCCTAAACAGTACAGGCGCTCCACGCGCAATCGTAAATAAAGCAGTAAATCATGGCATAAGTACAGCATAGTAATAAAGTCCCAAACTACTTTGTGGCCCCTAGTACAGTACTTTGAAATCAGGTACTAAATCGATGGGGGTGCCCACACACCCCACCTGTGGTTAGCGCGCTCGATCTCGGAACAGGTGTCAAGAACTCGGGGTCCTACAGGACACCGGTGAGCGGTTAAAAACCAAATATTGTCTATTACCCAACGGTGCCTCTGCATTATTTACCTACTTTCAATTTTAGTTATTAAACAGTAATTAAATCGATGATCCTCTCCACTATTAAGCAAATGACAACCCCCAACATTAGTGGAACATCGACGACGCGAAGCAGCATTTGAGCAAGCATCTACGACTCGCAAGGCCAACTGTCTATCAAACAACATGTAATAGGATGTGTCCATGGCAATATAGGGGCTGCATGGGAAATAAAGGGGTAAGAAATCTATAACATCGCAACACAGATAGCAATAGATCAACAGGAGGAAATAAAGACTATAAAGACAAAATAAGTAGAAAGGGGAAGAATGCTCGCCTGAAAACATTGCCGAAGGTTTATCCGGAGATCGGGTCGACACTGGCATCAACTCATCGGCCTAATCCGTGAAGAAGCAAAGCACTAGAAGAAACACCAGATGCACTATTTAATACTACAGCAGAAGATTGGGCATGATGCATATATGATGCATGACATGGCAAAGATGCGATGCAATTAGGCAATATGTTAGACCCCTCCTTTATAAAGGATAGGATCCCTGTGGTTGCAATGCTAGTCCCTGGATCAATGCTAGCATCCACAGTTTAAGATGAAGTACACAGATACAAAGGTCGTTTATTACATTCATTCCAGAGATAAAATATAGTCTTTTACAACTCATGGCCATAGGCCTAATACAAGAGTTTTAAGGAACAAGTAAATAAACATAAGTCTTCATCTTCATGTGCCACAGGCAAGCATGTTGAGTGTAGACTCATGACTCCTATTCATCATCGGAGTAACCTGCAACATCACAAGTTACAGCCACAGAGGGTCAATACTTTGGAATAGTATTGGCAAGTGATACCTTATTATATTTTAAGGGGACTATATTACTATATGCATTTTGGCTAAGTGTAGCTTAGCTTGCTTTGCTTGAAAATAGATTTTACCTATTAGTTGAAATCACTAAGTTTTTCTTTGTCAAAAACATTCCCAAGGAACCACCAATAGACATTGAGGTCCTTTACCCTTGTTCACCCATCAATTTTTATTTAGAAGTTGGAGTGTTGAGATTCTTGTAGCTTCCATGTCTCGATGCTCAAAGTGTCCATTTCCTTGGACAAGGCTAAGTACTTAGGTTTTCCATCTGCAGAGGTTGTGCACTTTCCCCACCAGACTTGGTTTCCCAAGACAGGACCTTTCAGAAGCTTTTCCTTAGTCAAATGGACGCGCTCCAACCTATCAACCCATCTACCACCAACTGTCCAAGTGACTAAGTTCTAGCAACCTATATGATCATGGCAGAGCCCATATTGCCAAGTGGTTGCACTGTAAGCTTTCTCAACACTTGGCCTCCAAATCCCTTAGTGCTTGGGTGGCATTCCACAAGTGAGATACACAACCCAAGTCCATGGCCTTGTGTAACCACTCAACATAACCCATACTTTCCATTCCACCCAGGAGGTTCATTTGACTTAGTGGTTTTATTAGAAAAGCATAAGTCTCTTGACTTAGTAATAATTTTCTTTATAGTAAGTGTAGTTTTTCACCAACCCTTGTTTTGCTATAAGCTAGGCTAAGCAAAGTATGGCAAAATATCTTAGGGATAATTCCTTAGCAATTCTACAAGGCTACATAGGATTTTCCCATCTTTTGCATTAGACCAAAATAATCATGCAATACCATAGCAAAATATCTAATGCTAGTTCAAAATATAGGACAAATTTATTCATGTAAATATCACTTGCCTTGGTAGTGGGGAGAGTAGCACTCTTCACAATCACAATCACTAGCAAAATCTACACAAGAATCAATAGCATACAATTACACACAAATTTATACAACCAAAAATAATATGAATGCATGCATGCAAGAATTTACTAAGTGGTGATTTTTGAAAATTATACCAAGTATGTTCATGAGTACAGAAACTTAACATGTCACAAGTTTGCCAACTAAACTTATTTGGCCCCAAAATAATATACAAGAATAAAACTATATCTAAAATAGCCCTAAACTTGTTCTACAAATAAAATCATTTTTAACTGTTACTATATGCTAAATAAAGTGGATATTCAGAAAGGTCTTGTTTCACTGAATCCAACGGTATAAAATTTGCAAAAATCCAACGTGGCATTCAAAAGTTATAAGCATTTGAAGTTTGAATCTAAATCTGGTTTTAAATTCTGTTTTTAGTTTAAACCTTGCCACGCGTCGCGTTATTACTGGCGCGTACCGGTTCGCACCGGATCACCCTTCTGTGCCGTTGGATCTAACTAACGCTGCACGGCTCAGATCTGTCCATACCCCTTCGTTAAGTGATGTGTTTCTACGCGTAGGATTCAGATCTAACGGCTAACAATCTCCTAACCAAAATCGAGCGGCGCTACCGGCGGTGACAGGCGGCGGCGCGTCAGTCTGTGGCGGTGCCGGCGTTCTAGGTCGCCCGGGGAAGGGAGGAGATGTTTACCAGAACCGCAGGAGACTGCTGGTGCTCAAGGTGGCAATGGCTTGGGAAGGGGCGCACGGGGTCGTCGGGGATTCCTCGCCGGAGTTCGCGAATGCGTCGGCCACGGTCAGCCGTCGACGTTGGCGAGGTTCCTCGTCGCGCTAAGCCAAAATAGGGGTACTGTCAGATGCGCAAGACGATGAGGATTCTAGGCGTATCAGTCAAAGGGCAAGGGGCGGTGGATACTTACGGAGGGAGGTCGCCGGAGTTCGTGCAGAAGACGGTGGCGGTCCAGTCGTCGACGTTGCCGAAGCTATGGTTCATGCGAAGGCAAACGGAGAGTGTCAAAAGATGCACGGAGGTTCACTGAACAAGATAGCGTGAATGCGAGACCGAGGGGAACTCGAGGCTCACCGGAATTCGCCGGCGCAGTCGTCGGAGACGGCGGGGTTGCAGAGAGAAATGCGCGCAGCCTGGGGGCATTCTGTGCTTGGGGTTTGGGAGAAAAGAGAGAGGGGACAGAGGGGGTTTATATAGCCTGGTCAAGCGCGAGAATCACTCGGCCATTGATTCGAATTGACGCCGCGATTAACACACAGGAAACGGCCGCGTTGATTGGGGACGAACAGGTCGTGCGGGTGGAGAAGACGCTGGCGTGGAGATGGCCCGCTTGTCAGCGAGGTGCGCGAAATGCAGGTGGGGTCTGCTTGTCAGCGACTCAGCGCGTGCGCTTGCGCGTGAGAGGAGAAAAAGAAATCCCCGGGTGGCTTGCTGGGCTTGATTGGCTGCTGGGCCAGATTCTGGCCGCGTGGCCTTTTTCTTTTGTTCAAGCCTTTTTCTTTTCCTGAATTCATTTTCTGGTTTGATTTTGATATGAATTTCAACTCCTTTTGAATTAAACTGTCTTGGAAATTTTTGCAGGGTTTTGTGGATTCAAAAACAGTCTTTTTAAACCAGTGGTTACTTTGCAAGGCTTGGTCAAGTTTGGGTTTTAAAATAAACAGAGGCTTGCTCTAGTTTGCAAATTTTTGAAAAAGGATTTTGAAACCATTTCCAAATTTGATTCTTGGGTTAAAAGCTTCACCCAAACTTTCCTATCATGGAGGCAAGTGAACAAATATTTAAACTTTCATATTTCAAAGGGTGATGGTCATTTTGGAATAAAATGCCCACATGAAATCATAGCTCCAACTTCTGTTTCTAAATGATTTTTGAGAAAACTCTAAATGGATGAATGATGCAAATATGATATGAATGAGTTTTGAAACTATGATTTTTGGGATGTTACAAATCTAACCCCCTTAAGATGAATCTCGCCCTCGAGATTCGGTTTGGCTAGCAAATAGGTGAGGGTGGTCTTTCCGAAGATCATCTTCTCTTTCCCATGTTGCTTCCTCTTCGGAGTGATGGTTCCATTGTACTTTACAAAACTTGATAGTCTTGGTTCTGGTAACTCTTTCTGCGGTCTCTAGAATTTTGACAGGCCTTTCCTCATAAGTGAGATCACTTTCAAGTTGAACTTCTTCCAAAGGTATGGTATCCTTCAATGAAGACTCTTCCATTTCTGGGTGACATTTCTTAAGCTGACTCACATGAAATACGTTATGGACTGCTGATAGAGATTCTGGCAATTCAACTTCATATGCAACTTCTCCCTTGCGACTTAGAATCTTGAATGGCCCAACATATCTTGGTGCCAACTTTCCTTTGACTCCAAATCTTTTCACTCCACGGAGTGGTGATACCCTGAGATAAGCTCTATCCCCAACTTCGTAGGTGACTTCTCTACGCTTAGAATCCGCGTAGCTTTTCTGTCGGGACTGTGCTATCTTCAATCTGTCTTTAACCAATTTGACTTTTTCTTCGGCGTCCTTGATAAGATCAGGTCCAAATAAGTTTCTTTCTCCCACACCATTCCATAATAATGGGGTGGTACACTTCCTTCCGTAGAGTAACTCAAACGGTGCCATTCCAATACTAGATTGATGGCTGTTATTGTAAGAGAACTCCGCGTAAGGCAAACTTTCATCCCAACTTGCTCCATAATCTAAAGCACAGGCCCTCAACATGTCTTCAAGAATTTGGTTGGTCCTTTCTGTTTGTCCATCCGTTTGAGGATGAAAAGCAGTGCTAAACTCCAATCTGGTTCCTAAGGATTCATGAAGCTGTCTCCAAAAGTGAGATGTGAACTGGGTTCCTCTATCAGACACAATACTCTTTGGCACACCGTGAAGGCATACAATCCTGCTCATGTAAATTTTAGCTAACTTGGCACTTGTATAGGTTGTCTTCACTGGTATAAAATGAGCCACTTTAGTTAGGCAATCGACTACTACCCATATGGAATCATATCCTGATCTAGTCCTTGGTAATCCGGTAATGAAATCCATACCAATATTTTCCCACTTCCATTCAGGAATAGGCAGTGGTTGAAGCAGACCTGCTGGTTTCTGGTGCTCCGCTTTGACTCTGCTACACACGTCACACAAGGCAATATGTTCGGCGATGTCCCTTTTGAGATTGTTCCACCAAAACCTTTCCTTCATGTCCATGTACATCTTGGTATTTCCTGGATGAATAGAATATGGAGAGTTGTGACCTTCTTGTAAGATCAGTTTCCGCAACTCCGGGTCTTGTGGAACACATATACGTTTCCCGTGCCACAAGGTACCTTGTTCATCTATATGGAAACTCTTAGCCTTCCCTAGACTAATATTTTCCTTAATCTTTTCAATCTCTTTATCGGTCTTCTGGACTTCTCGGATCTTGTCCAATAGAGTGGGTTGAACATCTAAGGACATGAGATGTCCTTCTGGTACGATCTCCAATCTGAGTTCTTTGAATTGCTTACACAAGTCATCTGGCAATTCCCCTTTTGTAAGGCCATTTACAAATGCCTTACGACTTAGAGCATCGGCTACTACATTTGCTTTACCGGGGTGGTATTGCAAACTTAAGTCGTAATCCTTGATAAGTTCTAGCCATCTTCTTTGTCTCATGTTGATTTCCTTCTGGGTGAAGATATACTTCAAACTCTTATGATCGGTGAACACTTCACACCGCTTACCCAAAAGGTAATGTCTCCATGTTTTGAGTGCATGGACGACAGAGGCTAACTCCAAATCATGAGTAGGATAGTTTACTTCATGTGTTTTGAGTTGTCTCGAAGCATAGGCTACGACTCTACCATCTTGCATAAGTACGGCACCCAAACCTTGATGAGAAGCATCACAATACACTTGGAAATCCTTTTCCAAATCTGGCAGACATAGAACTGGTGCTGTTACAAGTCTCTTCTTCAATTCTTGGAAACTGACTTCGCAACCTTCAGACCAAGCAAACTTCTTGTCCTTCTTTAGTAATTCTGTCATAGGCTTAGCAACTTTCGAGAAATTTTCAATGAACCTTCTGTAGTAACCTGCTAAGCCGAGGAAACTACAAACTTCTTTCACATTCTTGGGTGATTCCCAATCTGTCACAGCTGAAACTTTAGCAGGATCAACAGCCACACCATCCTTTGTCATCACATGACCAAGAAAACCCACTTTCTCTAACCAGAACTCACACTTGCTGAATTTGGCATATAGTTTATGTTCCCTTAGTTTCTCAAGTATCAAGCGTAAGTGTCTCTCATGCTCTTCCTTGCTCTTGGAGTAAACCAAGATGTCATCGATGAAAACGACAACGAACTTGTCAAGGAATTCCATGAACACCTTGTTCATCATATTCATGAAGTATGCTGGAGCGTTGGTTAAACCAAAAGGCATCACAGTGTATTCATACAATCCATACCTTGTGGTGAATGCTGTTTTTGGTATATCTTGTTCTCTTATTTTGAGCTAAAAATAACCTGACCGGAGATCAATCTTCGAGAATACACATGCTCCTTCTAATTGATCAAATAAATCGTTGATTCTTGGCAAAGGATATTTGTTCTTGATGGTAACCTCGTTAAGAGAACGGTAGTCAATACATAATCTTTGGGTTCTATCCTTCTTCTCCACGAACAATACTGGGGCTCCCCAAGATGAAGAACTTGGTTGAATAAACCCTTTCTGTAACTGTTCTCCTAGTTGTTTCTTGAGCTCTTTCAATTCATCTACAGACATTTTGTATGGTCTCTTAGCTATTGGTCCTGATCCTGGCACCAAATCTATCAGAAACTCCACATCTCTATCCGGTGGCATTCCTGGTAGCTCTTCCGGGAACACATCCGGATACTCACATACTATTGGCACACTGTCCATGCTAACCCCCTTAAGAGAATTCAGCTTACTTCCTTTGGATTCAAAGTTTGACTTAAATTTTATTCTTTTTCCTTCTGGGGTTGTGAGTGTAACTGTACGATTTGCACAATCTAATACTCCTTCATACTTAGCCATCCAATCCATTCCCAATATTACATCTAGTCCTTGGGAATCTAGGATTATCAGGCTTACTGGAAACTTATGTTTACCAAACTCTATGATAAGATCCCGGCATCCAAGGCTTACTATCATGTCTCCCCCCGAAGAACTAACCTTTATTGGACACCCAATGTTTTCTGATGCAAACCCATTTCTATCCACAAATGCCTTTGATATGAATGAATGAGATGCACCGGTATCAAAGAGTACAAATGCTGAAATTGAATTGAGTCTGAACTTACCAGCCACGGCATCAGGCTCCTCATAGACCTCTTCCACATTGATGTGGTTAACCTGTCCTTTCTGGAAAGGATTCGGCTTGTTAGGTCCTTCCACCTTCTTTTCGGGGCACTCATTTACGTAGTGTCCCATCTTCTTGCATTTGAAGCATTCAACCTGACTGATGTCCTTTTTAGGAGGTTGGCCCCCACTTCCACTACCATTTCCACCATAGTGGCTCTTATGTCCACCCTTGTGGTTCTTGTACTTGTCCTTGTCATGACTGCGGTGATGCTTGTTGTCATGACGGTTGTGCTTGCTGAATTTCCCATGTTTATGGGATCCTGAGCTGCCAGTGTCATCATAATGAGATCGTTTGTGAGACGATCCCGAGTTGTGCTTGTCGGAGTGTTTCCTCTTTCTACTCTCGACTTGCTTCATTTTACTTTCCAAAATAGCAGCCTTGTCACACAACGACTGATAAGTTGGAACATATGCCACAGACAACTGTAGGTTCAGCTCATCATTCAAACCTTCCAAGAACTTTTCCTTTCTCTTGGCATCTGTATCAACCTCATCCGGTGCGTAGCGCGCCAGATTGTTGAATTCTTCTATGTATTCTGCCACGCTGCGGTGGCGCTATTTCAGGTTGTGAAACTCCTTCTTTTTCAGACTCATTATCCCTGATGAGATATGAGCCGTGCGAAAACCATCTTCAAAGATAGCCCAAGTCACCTCATCAATAGGAGTGGTGATTTGGAAGTTGTCCCACCATGTGGCGGCTGGTCCTTCCAACAGATGTGCTGCAAACCTGACCTTTTCAGCATCCGTGCAGCCCACGGTCACTAAGTCTTTGTTCACAGAACGTAACCAGTCATTGGCTACCATGGGATCAGTTGTTCCCGAAAACTTTGCTGGCCTCAGACGCAGAAATCTGGTGAGCATATCGAAACCCGGAGGGTTGTTGTTGTTGTTGTTGTTGTTATTGTTGTTGTTGTTGGGGTCGTTGTTGTTGTTGTTATTATTCTGGTTTTGGATGAACGTTGCCATCATTTGCATAAGCTGTGTTTGCGCATTCATCATTTGTTGCATTTCCGGGGTGATGTTGTTGGGGTTGGGGTTTGCGTGACGGGGAGGCATCTGTGGTTTGTTCAAACAGATAAGAATGAGATACCCATAGATTTTTCATGCACAATACATCATAAGCAAACACATATCAAGCAACATGAGAATAAAAGTTCAACAACCACATAACAAGCTCATGAGGTAAACACACAAGTGGCAAGCCATCCACATGTCGGATGGTCCAATAATAAGTTCACAACAACAAGTATGAATATGAAAAATAAACGAGTAGTCAAGTCTACTCATCAGCGTCAATCTCCTCCTCAACGAAAGTAAGACCTGCGTTCTCCATCGCGGTCTTGTTCTCCTCAATCGTAGTGGTCAAGGAATCGACCTTGGCCTTGAGAGCCCTCTTCTGGGAGCGAAGCCTCTCAATAACCATCTGCTGCTGCTCAAGCTCGAAGTCCTTGGATTTCAGTTCCTCGGTCATGTCCCGGATTTTCTTGTTCCTATCCTGGACGCGTTTCTCCTGACTCTTGAACTTGCGATCCTGAGCTTCGAACTTCGTCTCCATTTCCTTGATCATCTCATCCTGCTGTGCGAAAAGCTTGTCCTTCTCGCGTAGCTGCACCTGAAGCTCGTCATTGCCAAGCATGACGTTCGTCCTGTCCGTATCTACGTGCCTGAGAAGAGTCTCTAAGTCCTGAAGATAGAGGCGTATCGGCTCTGCAGTGCTCCTCGAGTCGTCCTCAAAGTCGATGGAATCTCCATCTACATCACGCCTTCCGAAGGCGTGGAAGTGAGTGCCCCTAACCTGTCGGGAGTGACGGCCTAACAGTCGTCCTATCAGGTCCTGCATGACCACCTCCATGCCTCTCTCCCTGTCGTCGTGCTTCAGCTTGAAGACGATGGCCTCCGTAGTAGGCTCAGTCTGGCGTCCGGGCTGGTTCACCTTGAAGCCCCAGAGGTCCTTCCTCTCGAACTTGGTGAGTGGGTACACCGTGATGGTAGGAAGAGGGAGATCGAGCAGAGTGGTAAGCTCAACGATACGGGGTCCGAAACGAGTAACCTGGAACTCCTCAACAGTGCTGACGGCAATAGGCATCTATTTATAAAATTGAAAAGTTAGAACAATACTTATTTAAAATGAACACAAAACAATCATCTCAACCATGGAACACAATTTCACACAAGTCATGCTTACATAAATCCATTACATCAAACAAGGTCCAACTTATTTAAGGTATCATTTTGGAAAATAAGGTGATAAATGGTGGTCCAACTAACGAAGCGTTCTTACAATCCAATCTCACGGGATCTATTATTAAACACAATGTTCCTAGAGGCAATCCACCAATCTTGCTCCCTTGACTCTATCACTAAGTCTATAACATCTCCCCTTATCTCTTGGTTGGTGTCTTCCAATTCTTGAGTAAGCTCTTTCTCTTTCTCTAAGTCCTTTTGGAGGTTGAGCATTCTGCACTTGACTCTAGCACTTAGTTCTTTGATAGTCCTCCAAGCTGCATCCCTGGCTGACTCAAAGAATGTGGTGTGCATTGTAGTGTTGGTGTACATGCAGAATCCCCTTTCTTTGTGGTTGTCTTCCTTGTTTTTGTACAAGTGAAGTTGCACCCACCAATACTCCACTCCTTCATCCATCACTGGAAAGCCTTTGTACACGGCTTCACCATGTGCATCCATTGCTTCCATGAGATCCTTGAGAATACTGGGAAACTCCGTCTCACACTCCAAGGTCATGGTCATGAGTGGTCCCTTCTTCACGGCTTCATTGATGGAGTTCATCTACAGAGGAAGTTGAAAGAGATTAGAAAAGTTTTACGAGAAGAATAGACAAGTATATAAGTAGTTGAAAAACTTTTTCCTTAGTGGTTTTCCAATCCTAGGGTCATAATCCTACAGGCAACACAGTGCTCTGATACCATCTGTTAGACCCCTCCTTTATAAAGGATAGGATCCCTGTGATTGCAATGCTAGTCCCTGGATCAATGCTAGCATCCACAGTTTAAGATGAAGTACACAGATACAAAGGTCGTTTATTACATTCATTCCAGAGATAAAATATAGTCTTTTACAACTCATGGCCATAGGCCTAATACAAGAGTTTTAAGGAACAAGTAAATAAACATAAGTCTTCATCTTCATGTGCCACAGGCAAGCATGTTGAGTGTAGACTCATGACTCCTATTCATCATCGGAGTAACCTGCAACATCACAAGTTACAACCACAGAGGGTCAATACTTTGGAATAGTATTGGCAAGTGATACCTTATTATATTTTAAGGGGACTATATTACTATATGCATTTTGGCTAAGTGTAGCTTAGCTTGCTTTGCTTGAAAATAGATTTTACCTATTAGTTGAAATCACTAAGTTTTTCTTTGTCAAAAACATTCCCAAGGAACCACCAATAGACATTGAGGTCCTTTACCCTTGTTCACCCATCAATTTTTATTTAGAAGTTGGAGTGTTGAGATTCTTGTAGCTTCCATGTCTCGATGCTCAAAGTGTCCATTTCCTTGGACAAGGCTAAGTACTTAGGTTTTCCATCTGCAGAGGTTGTGCACTTTCCCCACCAGACTTGGTTTCCCAAGACAGGACCTTTCAGAAGCTTTTCCTTAGTCAAATGGACGCGCTCCAACCTATCAACCCATCTACCACCAACTGTCCAAGTGACTAAGTTCTAGCAACCTATATGATCATGGCAGAGCCCATATTGCCAAGTGGTTGCACTGTAAGCTTTCTCAACACTTGGCCTCCAAATCCCTTAGTGCCTGGGTGGCATTCCACAAGTGAGATACACAACCCAAGTCCATGGCCTTGTGTAACCACTCAACATAACCCATACTTTCCATTCCACCCAGGAGGTTCATTTGACTTAGTGGTTTTATTAGAAAAGCATAAGTCTCTTGACTTAGTAATAATTTTCTTTATAGTAAGTGTAGTTTTTCACCAAACCTTGTTTTGCTATAAGCTAGGCTAAGCAAAGTATGGCAAAATATCTTACGGATAATTCCTTAGCAATTCTACAAGGCTACATAGGATTTTCCCATCTTTTGCATTAGACCAAAATAATCATGCAATACCATAGCAAAATATCTAATGCTAGTTCAAAATATAGGACAAATTTATTCATGTAAATATCACTTGCCTTGGTAGTGGGGAGAGTAGCACTCTTCACAATCACAATCACTAGCAAAATCTACACAAGAATCAATAGCATACAATTACACACAAATTTATACAACCAAAAATAATATGAATGCATGCATGCAAGAATTTACTAAGTGGTGATTTTTGAAAATTATACCAAGTATGTTCATGAGTACAGAAACTTAACATGTCACAAGTTTGCCAACTAAACTTATTTGGCCCCAAAATAATATACAAGAATAAAACTATATCTAAAATAGCCCTAAACTTGTTCTACAAATAAAATCATTTTTAACTGTTACTATATGCTAAATAAAGTGGATATTCAGAAAGGTCTTGTTTCACTGAATCCAACGGTATAAAATTTGCAAAAATCCAACGTGGCATTCAAAAGTTATAAGCATTTGAAGTTTGAATCTAAATCTGGTTTTAAATTCTGTTTTTAGTTTAAACCTTGCCACGCGTCGCGTTATTACTGGCGCGTACCGGTTCGCACCGGATCACCCTTCTGTGCTGTTGGATCTAACTAACGCTGCACGGCTCAGATCTGTCCATACCCCTTCGTTAAGTGATGTGTTTCTACGCGTAGGATTCAGATCTAACGGCTAACAATCTCCTAACCAAAATCGAGCGGCGCTACCGGCGGTGACAGGCGGCGGCGCGTCAGTCTGTGGCGGTGCCGGCGTTCTAGGTCGCCCGGGGAAGGGAGGAGATGTTTACCAGAACCGCAGGAGACTGCTGGTGCTCAAGGTGGCAATGGCTTGGGAAGGGGCGCACGGGGTCGTCGGGGATTCCTTGCCGGAGTTCGCGAATGCGTCGGCCACGGTCAGCCGTCGACGTTGGCGAGGTTCCTCGTCGCGCTAAGCCAAAATAGGGGTACTGTCAGATGCGCAAGACGATGAGGATTCTAGGCGTATCAGTCAAAGGGCAAGGGGCGGTGGCTACTTACGGAGGGAGGTCGCCGGAGTTCGTGCAGAAGACGGTGGCGGTCCAGTCGTCGACGTTGCCGAAGCTATGGTTCATGCGAAGGCAAACGGAGAGTGTCAAAAGATGCACGGAGGTTCACTGAACAAGATAGCGTGAATGCGAGACCGAGGGGAACTCGAGGCTCACCGGAATTCGCCGGCGCAGTCGTCGGAGACGGCGGGGTTGCAGAGAGAAATGCGCGCAGCCTGGGGGCGTTCTGTGCTTGGGGTTTGGGGGAAAAGAGAGAGGGGACAGAGGGGGTTTATATAGCCTGGTCAAGCACGAGAATCACTCGGCCATTGATTCGAATTGACGCCGCGATTAACACACAGGAAACGGCCGCGTTGATTGGGGACGAACAGGTCGTGCGGGTGGAGAAGACGCTGGCGTGGAGATGGCCCGCTTGTCAGCGAGGTGCGCGAAATGCAGGTGGGGTCTGCTTGTCAGCGACTCAGCGCGTGCGCTTGCGCGTGAGAGGAGAAAAAGAAATCCCCGGGTGGCTTGCTGGGCTTGATTGGCTGCTGGGCCAGATTCTGGCCGCGTGGCCTTTTTCTTTTGTTCAAGCCTTTTTCTTTTCCTGAATTCATTTTCTGGTTTGATTTTGATATGAATTTCAAATCCTTTTGAATTAAACTGTCTTGGAAATTTTTGCAGGGTTTTGTGGATTCAAAAACAGTCTTTTTAAACCAGTGGTTACTTTGCAAGGCTTGGTCAAGTTTGGGTTTTAAAATAAACAGAGGCTTGCTCTAGTTTGCAAATTTTTGAAAAAGGATTTTGAAACCATTTCCAAATTTGATTCTTGGGTTAAAAGCTTCACCCAAACTTTCCTATCATGGAGGCAAGTGAACAAATATTTAAACTTTCATATTTCAAAGGGTGATGGTCATTTTGGAATAAAATGCCCACATGAAATCATAGCTCCAACTTCTGTTTCTAAATGATTTTTGAGAAAACTCTAAATGGATGAATGATGCAAATATGATATGAATGAGTTTTGAAACTATGATTTTTGGGATGTTACACAATATTAAGCGGAACCGGGGTCCCGACAATTTATTAGAAGGTTCGTGTTATTTAGATACCCCGCATTTTAATGTTGTATTAATAAGGCAAAATATATAACCGGTTCGCTACACAATTTTAAAATAGGGGTCTCGGATAGGAATCACACTTCTCGGATCAAAGATCTTGGAAGTTCAACGGGGTTCAGGTTCGGCGGGGTTCAGGCGCGCCGAGATCGGTGAGGGATGAGGGGAGAGAGAGGAGAGAGAGGGACTTCCCGCGTGGTAGGGCCGGGACAGGCGATGGAACCGAGGAGAGGCGGTTTCGAATGGGAGGGTGTGCGCTGGGTGCGAGCGGGCACGCGAGGTGGGGTGCGAGGGAAGATTGCGGGCGTGGGGGTTTGACCAGGGTTGGCAGGCTGGTTGGGTTGAGGCAGGGAGTGGGGTGAGTGGCAGCGGCAGGTGGAGGGAGTGGTGGTGGGGATGGGATTAGGGTTTGACTATAGGATTAGGTTTGGAAGGGGAGGTTTCGGTTGGGCCTTGGGTTGTAGGTGGCTTGGCCCGATTGTCTAGGCTGCCTCCCCAGATTATAAAACATTTTTATTTATTTCATTTATCAAATTTTTTTGTAAATAGTTTTAGACAATTAAAATATCCGAGAGAGACCGGAGTTTTAGTTGAATTAAAGAAGGGGTGTTTAGAAAACAAAGGTAGCCTTTTGGAAAATAGTTTTAGACAAATAATATGTATGCATACATGAGGATGCTCAAATGCAATGTGGCATGATGACATGAGCAATGTCATCATGATGATGCACAAAACAAGCACAAAGCGATTTTCTAGTAGTGGTTTTACCCAGGGTGCTACATGTTATGAGCAGATACTAGGCTGATCCAGGTGAAGGTCACTGGACAACGGTAAAGAACATCCTTAAGTACTTGAAAAGGACTAAGGATGTGTTCCTAGTTTATGGAGGTGAGGATGGACTCAGTGTAAGGGGTTACACAGATGCGAGTTACCTTAACGACTCAGATGACTCCAGATTGCAATCTGGTTATGTGTTTGTCATGAATGGTGGTGCTGTGAGTTGGAAAAGTTCCAAGCAGGATATGGTGGCCTCCTCTTCAACAAAAGCTAAATATATTGCTGCCTCGGAGGCTGCAAAGGAAGCTGTTTGGATTAGGAATTTCCTTATTGCTCTTGGTGTGGTTCGGGGCGCGTCCAATCCCATGGACGTTTATTGTGACAACAATGGTGCTATTGCACAAGCCAAGGAGCCTAGACAGCACCAGAAGAACAAACATATTCACATGTGTTACCATCAGATTCGAGAGTTCGTTGAGGATGGTAGTGTCATGATATGCAAAATACATATGGACTCAAAATGTTGCTGATCCATTTACAAAGCCACTCCCGAAGCCTGCAGATGAGGCGCACGCAAGAGCAATAGGTGTTAGATACAATCTAGATTGACTCTAGTGCAAGTGGGAGGCTGAAGGAAATATGCCCTAGAGGCAATCATAGAGATGATTATATTTCTTGTGTATCCATGAGTTATTGTAATGTTCCTTGAATATCCATATCAGGCAACTTCTATTGATTGGCAATTATGTGAATTGTTTGTGAAACTCTTTACTTGTATGGTTATCCAAATAGTTTTCCCTAGTCGGAGTTCATGTGAGGACACACGTGAATATTAGACTAGCACATCGATTGGTTGATGACCATGTTTCGCAAGTCATAGACATGGAGATGTCAAACCAATGATGTGGACACATGTTATGAACATGGGGTTGGACTGACCCAACTTGAGACTGGCAATTAGACTTGCAGCTCTCTCTACACATTGTGTACATTTTGTCCTTAGACCTGAGATTGTCTCATGTACTTGAGATGTGGATCAACCTACTTTGGGGCTATCAGACGCTACTCTGTAACTAGGTAGTTATAAAGGTAGCTTTCGGGTTTGTCTTGAAGCATGCTGCAAGGCATGGTCAATCAAGATGGGATTTTCCCCTCTCTACTTGAGAGAGATATCTCTTGGCCCTTCGAGTGATCGGATCCAGAAATGCATGGCCGTGCTACATAAGGTTAAGAGTTAACCTAGTAAAGGGATTCCGAATCACAGTATCAACAAAAGGAGGTCAGCTTGGAGCTAGACCAAATATCGCGAGGCAAAGGGAAAGACATGTACTAAACCTTGTGATGGTTTGTCCGATATGATCTTTGTATGCGTTTAGGAGTTGGCACGTCTCGCTAGAGGCCGCTACCAACTATTGACAGAATAAGTGTATTTGTGTCATGTCTATACGTATATGAACCTATAGGGTCACACACTTAAGGGGATGGAAGCCTAATGAGGATTAGATCCAAATTAGACCAGGCTTAGGCTACTAATGGGATGCTAATGTAGAAGCCCACTAGGGACGCCTATATAAGAGAGGGTGGGGCGAGCTGACCAGGGTTAGACCATTCCACCGAGCCGCCACTCCTTATGCCTGTGTTGCGCGCGTGGTGTTGGAGATATGCCCTAGAGGCAATAATAAATATAGTTATTAATATATCTTTGTGTTTATGATAAATGTTTACATTCATGCTAATAATAGTATTAATAAGGAAACATTAATACTTGTGTGATTTGTAAACCTAATTTGAAGTCCCTAGTAAAGCCTCTTCATAATACTAGCTTGTTGGTTAATAAATGATTGTAGTTTCCCTATCATGAACATTGAGATGTTATTAACAACAAGATCATATCGTTAGGAGAATGATATGATGGACATACTCCTATAGATAAGCGTAGCATAAAGATCAAGTCATTTTAATAGTTCAATTGCTATATGCTTTCTGATACATAGTAACCTAATTCCTTCGACCATGAGATCATGCATATCACCATCACCGGAAGGATGCTTTGATGACATCAAACACTACACCGTAACTGGGTGGCTATAAACATGGAATTGAGTGTTCGTAAAGTATTGGTTGAGACACATGGATCTAGAGTGGGATTTGTCCATCCATATGACGGATAGATATACTCTGGGCCCTCTCGGTGGAATGTCATCCAATTGGCTTGCAAGCATGTGACTGGCTCACAAGGGATCACATGTCACAGGAACGAGAAAAGAGTACTTATCAGTAACGAGGTTGAACTAGGTATGCAGAGATACCGACGATCAAAACCTCGGATAAGTAAATTATCGTGAGACAAAGGGAAATTGGTATCGTATGTAAGTGGTTCATTCGATCGCAAAGTAATCATAGAAATATATGGGAGCCATATGAATTTCCAGATTCCTCTATTGGTTATTGTTCGGAGAAGTGTCTCAATCATGTCCGCATAATTCACGAACCGTAGGGAGACACACTTAAGGATTCGACGTTGTTTGAGTAGTTATGGAATGATGAGTAAGATACCGAATGTTGTTCGAAGTCTCGGATGGGATCCGGGATATCACGAGGAGATCCGGAATGGTCCGGAGAATAAGATTCATATAAGGAAAGTCCTGTTTCGGGGTTGGAGAATGGTTCTGGTGTTTTCATCGGGAATGTTCTAGAAGGTTCCGGAATGTCCGGCACTCCGGAGAGGAAGGGTACATGAATGTGTCATAACAAGTTGGAATGGTTGCATCATGTACTAGGTGTCATCGCTGAACAAAATAAAGGGTTAAATCAAATCCTAGTTTGAAAAGTCAAACGCCAATGTGAAAAGTCAAACGGCTATTTTGTTTGGTGGAGGGAGAGTAGGAAATCTACTTGGGGAGGAAGTCCTTCTCCCTCCACCGCCGGCCTTGGAAGCCGAGTTGGGGAGGGACTCCCCTCCCCTTGGCGCGCCCCCTCCACCTATATAAGGAGGGGCAGGGCTGCCCCTCCAAGACACACACCTAGACCCTCTAACCCCTAACCCTAGCTGCCGTCGCCCACCATAGCCGCCGCCCTAGGGTTTCTCCCAAGCCGCCGAGATGGGGCTTCTAGTTGCCCTAGCCGCCAGCCTAGCGCCTTCTACTTGGTGTGTCTAAACCCTAGATCACCGAGGCTCTCTCATAGTCCACCATACTCCCTCCGGCTTAAGGCGAAGCTCTGCGAGATCTCCCCTCTACTTCCGGTACCACGCCGTTGTGCTGCCGGAATTGCAAGGAGAATGCTACAACCTCCACTGCATGCTGGAACAAGGGAGAGGAAGGTCTTCGTCGAGTACCGAACGTGTGACCGACTGCGGAAGCGCTGCCAGAACGCAGCGCCGGAACGATCGTCTATGCGATCTTGAGATCGGGAAGAGTACGACTACATCACCCACGAGAATCCGCTCTCGTTAAACACTTTGGAATCTTCGAGGGTGAGTTATTCTATCGACTCGTTGCTACAATCTAGTACATAGATCTTGGCTTGTTTGTTTGTATGCGGTAGAAATTTTTTGTTTTCCATGCTACGAACCCCTATAGTGGTATCAGAGCCGTGTCTATATGTAGATCTGTTGCACGAGTAGAACACAATGGTCATTGTGGGCGGTGTGTAACTACCTCGGTGAATTACGCTCCTAGTTACTGAAGGGTTTCGCGGCATAGTAAATCAAAATTTTCTACGGATGCGAACAGAGGGAAAGCCAAGATCTAATCTAGGAGATGCAATCAACGAGAGAGATTGGATTAGATCTTCATACCCTTGAAGATTCGCACAGCGGAACGTTCGTCGGAACGTGGGTGATGTAGTCGTACTCGCTTCTCCTCCTCGCGATCCGATCCGATCTAGCACCACAAGTGGCGGTGCCTCCGTGAGATGCACACGTGCAGCACCTCGATGTATCCTCCTTCCTCGGACCAGCAAGTATGGTGGAGAGATAGATTGGATCTACAACACGACGGCGTGGTGTATATGGTGGAGAATTTCTGCAGCAGGGCTTCGCCTACAAACAGTCGGGAGGGAGAGAGGAAAGCTAGCAAGGCGGCTAGGGTTTGGAGGAGAGGTGTGTGGGGTTGGTGCGCCCCCACCCCTCTTTATATAGAGGGGGGGCGCAGCCCTAGCCCCTCCCCCAAGCCCAAAGGATAAGGAGTGGGGGGCATGGACTCTCCCCTCTTCTAGAAACCCTATCTCTAGTTTAAACGATTTAAACTCTCTAGGATCGGCTGGGCCCTATGGGGCCTTGTGCCCCTGGACCAATGCGGCCAGGACACTCCCTCATAGGCCCATGCCCCCTCCCGGAAGGTGGGGCCACGTTGGTCCCCTTCCGGAAGGTTCTAGAAGCTTCCGGTACAATACCGATTAACCCGGAACAATTCTGAACTCCAAAAACTGCACTGCCTTATATGAATCTTATTCTCCGGACCATTCCGGAACCTCTCGTGATGTCCCGGATCCCATCCGAGACTCCGAACAAAAATTCATAAACCAATTATCCAATCTATCCTAGCGTCGAGATACGTTAAGTGTGTGACCCTGCGGGTTCGAGAATATGCAGACATGATCTTCTATCAATAATCAACAGCGGGGTCTGGGCACCCATATTGACTCCCACACATTCATCGATGATCATATCAGATGAACCACGATGCCAGGATTCAATCAATCCCATATATATATTCCCTTCGTCTCGCGATATTTTACTTGCCCGAGATTCGATCGTCGGTACCGTCATACCTAGTTCAATCTCGTTCACAGCAAGTACTTTACTCGTTCCGTAATCCGATATCACTTTGTGATTAACTCCTTAACCACATGCTTGCAAGCGGTGTTGATATCGATTACCGAGTGGGCCCGAAGTATATCTCTCCGACTTGGGAGGGACAAATTCCATCTCGATACATACAACCCAACAGATACTTTCCGATCACCTGAGAGACACCTTTATGATCACCCTCTCATAGGATGACGTTTGATGACCTCAAAGCTTTCTTCCAGTACCAGGGAGTTGCATTATCTCATGGTCTAAGGAATACAATATTTGACATAGGAAAAGCTTCGCAAAGATGAACACGATGAAACGATCTAATTGCTTCGCTTAGTTTGGGTCTGTCCATCATATCATTCTCCCAATGATATGATCTCATTATCAATTGACAACTCATGTCTATGGTTAGGAAACCTTAACCATCATTGATCAATGAGCTAGTCCTTAGAGGCGTACCAGGGACACGGTGTTGTTCACAAACCACACAAGTATTAATGTTTCCGCTTAATACAATTCTAGCATGGAATATAAACTTTATCATGAACAAGAATTATAATAATAACATCTTTATTATTGCCTCTAGGGCATAATTCCAACAGTTACAAGCCTGGATGAGCGAAAATGGTTAAAATAGTACGGTGGGGCCCAAATGCCACTCACAGGTAGACCTTTCGGCCATCCTAACCATTTCCAAACATCGGGACAAGAACGGGCGGCGTAATCGGCAGGCGAAGGGATCAACTACATACACAAATGAGTATGTATGCAAGCCACCATACAACAGTCCTCAGAGCCATTCCATCTAAAAGAAATAGAAATATTGCAACGCCATACGGCAAGATCCAAATGTCCTAGATAGATATAATAGTTTAGGATATCTCCTCATACATCAAACATCAGAGTATCAGGCGGAAGCGGCAAACAAGATCCGAGTACGGATAAAAAGCAAATCGGCATAAGATGCCCCATAAATAAACACATCCCGCCCACAGATCTCACGGATCCCCGTTCCTGGAATCTCTACACCGAATGATCGTTGCCCACATCGTCCGTCTCCTCCACCCAGTATCCATCTTGTGAGTGTACCTATTCATCTGAATCAAACAATTTATCGTGTGAGACCCTAGGGGTACTCAGCAAGTCTTTATGCCTCTAAAGGGGACACAACCTGGGGTGACGCAATTGCAGCAAAATATAATACCTAACAGTTCTATAGATACTCGCTAACCATCCGCCTAACCAAAGATAGACGGATGTCCGTGAATTAAGAACAACAGTTATAACAGTAATATTAACAGATCCATCCTCCTCCTCGCTTACCAACGAGGAAGTGGACGAACACCCCCCCCATCCGTTGGCAGTTTTATTATCCATTCCATGAGTGTTGCACTATTTACTAGTCAGTTACTTAGTCAAATTAAAAGCGGTACTTTAGTTATACTTGTCTATGATCGAGAAACTGTGCTCCAAGTCGTCCATAACTGCGGACACGGCTTTCAGAAAGTTTTACCCTGCAGGGGTGCACAAATAGCAACACACACTCGATCAACCTCGGAAAAACCAAATCAAAACCCAACGAGGCTTTCACGACAAAGCAATCACAAGATTCAGAAATATTTCAGGGGGCCACCCCATTAAGTATACCCGCAACGAAGCTGGCCGGCTCCGAGACGGACTCAAGGTTTGGGTGGACGGCTGTAAATGACAGGGAACCCGAAAGTGTGACTGGGCTTGTCGATACCGCGAAATCGTGTCCCGATCCTAAACAGTACAGGTACAGTACCTCGCACAATTTTAAATAAAGCAGTAAAGCATGGCATAAGTACAGGATAGTAAATAAAACCTCAAACTAGTTTGTGGCCCCAAGAAATAAGAATGAATCATGCTCTGGCTCAGGGGGGTCCCATAAGCCTCCCGGATGTGGATAGCGCGAATATTCAAGGAACAGGAATCAAGTACTCGGGGTCCTACGGGACACAAGTGAGCATGAAAAACCAAATAGCAGATATTGCTCACCAGTGCCACTTTCATTAGTTATCCCATACTACTCAGGTTAAGTTGTTTAGGTACCTCGTTATCCATCAGACACTCACATACCCTACACATGCTGTTCTACGACTCGCATGGCTCAAACAACTCCTGTAGTAATGGCTCATGGGATGGAGGACAAGCTTCGGTGGGGTTTAAAAGTAAAGGCTATGCAGTACTTGGGATTCAGTTTAATGCAATCGCGACTCGATGATGCAAGAATAAGATAGAGGCAATAGGTACTGTATGTATGCAAGCATGTGGTAGTGCTTGCCTGGCAGCTCAGTTGAAGCGAGAGAAGGATCTGGGTAGTGCTCCTGGGTTTCTTGATATATCCCCTGCTCAGCGTCTATTCGATGAAGAACCAAACAAACAAGGGCCAACATAAATAAAGTGCACAAGCATAAGAATAAAATGCGACAAGCAAACAATCATGCCATGATGAATGATGCACAATTTGCATGGCAATACAGTAGCATGGCATGGGTGAGGTGTAGAATACAAGAAATAAACATTTTATGGAGTTTTAGTCACCTTCTATACTCAAATAAGTTGCTGTATACTTTATATTTATATGATGCATGCTGCAATTCAGAACATGCAATGCATAAACAGAAAGGTCTCGTCGCGCTGATCGATTTAGACATATCATTTGTTAAATTTGGAGTTATAAAACAAAAGTTATTAATTAATTAAGAAAAAGGGCATTTTATTGTAATTTTAATCAACTCGAAAATTATAGTGTCCAAAATATATTTTGAAGGGCATATTTGAAATCCTCACATTTTTCTGATTTCAAAACATATACCATTTGTTTAATTTGGATTTATATTTCAAAAGTTATTTAAATGCAGATTTGAATTTGAGTTTCAAATAAATTTGAAAAGGTTTAAATTGAACAGCAAGCAGAAACCATTTTGTACTCACACAGACCTAGCCACTGACACCGCCAAGTGGGTCCAGGCCGATCTGGCGGTAACAGGCGCACCGAAGGGTTTTCTGTACCGCGGCCTTAGCTAGCCCAGGTCGCTGACCGGTGGGTCCGTCGGTGGGGCCGGGCCCACATGACAGCGAGAGGGGAGGGTCAGCCACGTGTCGCGGCGAAGGGAGCGCGGGTTGATGCGGTGGAACCTGGGGTACCTTTTTGCAAAACGGCTGGGAGGCTGACAGGTGGGAATAGCTGGACCGCGGGTTGAGAGACAAAAAGGTGGGGGGGTATCTGCAAGAATGCCATTGCTACTATTTTTCTTCTCGTCGTTTCTGACGAAACTGTCGGCGGAAAGTCGCGGCGCGGTGGGTCTCGATCCCGCGGCGTGGTGCGTACGCGCAGGCGGCGGAGACCACTGCGGTGGTGTGGGGTTGCTGACAGGGAGTGGCTAGGCGGCTAGATGAGCTTCTGCGACGCCACGGCGAGGAGATCCGACCGCGACGCCGGCGCACAGAGGGCGTTCGATGGAACTTCCGGCGCGACCAGGGCAAGACTGCAACGGCGAGGATGTCTGGGAGGTCGGATAGCTCACCGAGGGTTCGCTGGAGGGCTTGGATCGGGGCGGGGAGCAGCAGACCGACGGCAATGCAGAGGCCGGCGGATCTAGGGTTTTGTCGTCGGCGTCTGTGTCCAGCGGCTAGCGGGGACCGTATCCTCCTCGCTGGCATGCACAGGGTGACGTCGGGGCCTCGCTAAGCTTCCTCGTCAACCCAACAACCACGCCCGCCTCCTGAACTGTGGTGATCACCGACGGCCGACGGTGGTGGCCGGAGTTGGAAGAAGAAAGGGGTAGCAGGGGTAGCGGCAGGTGGTGGTGGGAAGAAGGGCGAGGCCCTGGTAGATCTGGGCGTCGACTGCAGAGAGGAGGGAGTGGTTAAAGCAGAGAGGGAGAGGGGAGACGCCGTGGGGAGGCTCGAGGGAAAAGTAGCCTCCACGCCACCTTTCTCTCCTCCTCCCTCACGTGCTCGGCCTGGGGGGCAGGTAGGCAGGGCAGGGCGAGGTGGTGGAGACTGTCGGTGGGGTCAGGGCGAGGCCAAGGTGGCTGGCTCGGTGTGGGGTCGGCCTGGCAGGGATAGAGAGAGAGAGAGAGAGAGAGAGAGAGAGAGAGAGAGAGAGAGAGAGAGAGAGAGAGAGAGAGAGAGAGAGAGAGAGAGAGAGAGAGAGAGAGAGAGAGATAGATGTCATGGGGTTCGGTCTAGGGTTAGGGTAGGGGTGGTGGCTCGGCTAGCTAGAGAGAGGAGAGATGGGGCCTTAGGGTTTAGAGATAGAAAAAGAGAGAGGGGTAAGAGAGATTAGGGTTTAGAAGAACTAGGCTAGGAGAGAAAGAGAGAAGAAAAGAATAAGCCTCATATGATCAAGCATAAGAGTTTTATTTAAAAGAAAAGATATGGGGGATGATCCACTCAAAGATTCAAATAAATCCCTAAAGACTAGAATGTGGTGGTTCTTGCATGGCCCATGCAGAATAATTAATGCCATGCTTATTCTTGTGAAAACAATAATATTTGCATGGCATTATTCTTATGCATTCCCAATAGCCAAGCAAAAGAATTTAAATGAAAGCTCCAAGTGGAGTAGATGGAGATGATCATATTTGAATAGAAATGGAACTTGCTAGTGTGTATATTCCACTAGATGTTTAATAGTCCCAAAAATATCCCAACATGATAATAACCCCAAAACAACACATATGGAAGCTAGGAAAAGGTTCCACTCACAAGGCATGCAAAGGTGGCCATGTGGCTCTCATAAACCAATAATGTGGAAACAATATGGTGCATATATGAGAGCATGTGGAGATAGAATTGGATCCATCCCAACCCACATGAGCTAGAGGTAAAACCAAATAAGTTGCAATGCTCATATATGGTGGAATGGTGGAATGATGGGTGATGACAAGAAAGGTGGTGGAGTTAGTAAAAGATATGCCCCCAACTCAACTTGGGCATTTAAACAATATATCAAGAACCAAATACAATATCAAGAGGCAAATACAATTTACAATGCATATGAGAGAAGAACCAAACCAAAAAGGGTTTTATATGATGCTCAAATGCAAGGTGGCATGATGGCATGAGCATGATATAATTATGATGCAACAATTATATATAGGAAGTAGCATTTATATAGACTAGGATAGTAGCATTGCAATTGTTAGACAATTGGGATGCTACACGGTGGTGCTTTTATTATCAATTGCTTCTTGTGTAATTTGCATATTGCGGTATGATGGGATGAAGCGGCCCGGGCTAACCTTACATGACATCGTTCATGAGACTTGCTCCACGCTCAACATGCAACTTGTATTGCATAAGTGGCTTTACCGGTGTCTGTCTCTCCCATTATAGTATAGATCCAATTTACAACGGGCACTTGATAGTTCAAACATCAACGTTGTGGTTCTTGTTCGTAAGTTAGATCGACACTTATTGAAAGCCCCAAACTACGTAAAACATGCAAAGAAATTAGAGGCGTCTAACTTTGTTTTTGCAGGGGTGTGCTGTGATGTGATATGGCCATGATTGTGATTATATTTGATGTATGCAATGTTCCTTTTTGTAAGTTGGCAACCGACAGGAGCCATATGGTTGTCTTTAATTTATGTTAAGACCCGCGTGTCTATTCAAAGTAGTTGTAATAGTTGAAGCCGGTGGACGACAACCATGGAGCAGCGTCATTGACCTTGATGCAATGCCGGTGATGATGGGGATCATGTTCGTGCTTGAAGATGGAGATCGGAAGCATAAAGAAGAAAGGCTATATCATATCACATATTATGAATTGCATGTGATGTTAATCCTTTATGCATCTTGTATTGCTTAGTTAACGATGGTAGCATTATAAGATGATCCCTCATGCACATGAATTTCAAGTTCTATAGTGTTCACCTTAGTGAGCACCGTTGCTAAAGCTTGTTGTTTCGAAGCACCACGTGATGATCGGGTGTGTTAGATTCTGCAAGTGTATACAACGTGAGCAAGCCAGATTTGCTCATGCGGAAGCTAAGGTTTAATCTTGACGAGCCTAGCATGTACAGACATGGTCTCGGAACACGGATCACCAAAAGGTAAAGCATGAATCATATAGTAGATATGATGAACATGTCGATTGTGCGCCATTGAAGCTACATCAACTCTCGTGGTGATCGGTGTTGATGTGGTGGATTTGGTTCGTGTGATCACTAAAACAGTGTGAGGGATATTGTTTTGAGTGGGAGTTTACCTAGATTAATTTAACTATTAATTAGAACTCAATTTGTCATAAACTTAGTCTAAACTATTGCAAATATGTTATAGATCAATGGCGGCCCCTACCATCAATTTTAATGCGTTCCTAGAGAAAGAAAAGTTGAAAAACAATGGAAGCAACTTCGTGGATTGGTTCCGCAATTTGAGGATTGTCCTCAATGCTGGTAATTTAACCTATGTGCTGGATGCACCGCTGGGTGACCCGCCTGCAGCTGATGCTACCGATGAAGTAAAGAATGTTTACCTCGCTTGGAAGAACCAGTACTCCACAGTTCAGTGTGCTATCTTGTATGGTTTAGAATCGGAGCTTCAGAAAAGGTTTGAGAATTCAGACCCACATGTTATTGTCCGTGAACTCAAACTGATTTTTGAGACTCACGCGGCAGTTGAGAGCTATGAGGCTTCTGAAAAGTTCATTAACTGCAAGATGGAAGAGGGCAGCTCCGTCAGTGAGCATGTGCTTAAGATGTCTGGGCACGCAAACAAACTTCAAAGCTTGGGTATAGTGATTCCTAATGCTTTGGGGATTTACCGTGTCCTCCAATCACTACCACCAAGTTACAAGAACTTTGTGATGAACTACAATATGCAAAGCATGAACAAGCAGTTGCCAGAACTCTTCTCCATGTTAAAATCTGCAGAAGTGGAGATCAAGAAAGAGCACCAAGTGTTGATGGTCAATAAGACCACCAAATTCAAGAAAGGCAAGTCTAAGCAAAAGGGACACTTCAAGAAGGGTGGTAAGAAATTTACCGCACCGACAAAGAAGACCAAGGCTGGACCTAAGCCTGATACAGAGTGCTTTTACTTCAAGGGAGAAGGTCACTGGAAGCGGAATTGCCCAAAGTACTTGGCGGATTTGAAGAACGGCAACATCAAGAAGAAAGGTATATCCGATATACATGTTATTGATGTGTATCTCAATAGTACTCGTAGTAGTGCCTGGGTATTTGATACTGGTTCGGTTGCTCATATTTGTAACTCGAAACAGGTGCTACAGAATAAACGGAAGCTAGCGAAGAACAAGGTGACGATGCGCGTGGGAAACGGATCAAAGGTTGATGTGATCGCGGTCGGCACGCTACCTCTTCATCTACCATCGGGATTAGTTTTATACTTAAATAATTGTTATTTGGTGCCTGCGTTAAGCATGAACATTATATCGGGATCTTGTTTATTGCGAGACGGCTACTTGTTTAATTCCGAGAATAATGGTTGTTCGATTTATATGAGTAATATGTTTTATGCACATGCACCTTTGATAGATGGTCTATTCTTATTGAATCTCTATAGTGGAAATACACATATTAATAACATTGAAGCTAAACGTTTGAAATCGAGCGATAACTCGACATATATGTGGCACTGTCGTCTTGGTCACATTGGAGTGAAGCATATGAAGAAACTCCATTCTGATGGACTTCTTGAATCACTTGATTTTGAATCACTTGATGTCACATCCCAAGATTTTCCAAATCTTGTAATGTGAAAATAAATGAATAAAATAAAACCTTGTTTGATTTTCAAGGCCAGAAGAAACTTTTTGAATTCAATTGGGACTTCAAACCGGTTGGATCAAATAAATCCTAAAGGGATTTAAAAAGATAAACATTTGATAAAAGAAAAGAAAATATTTTGGAACTACTATTTTGGATCTTTTAAATAAAAAGATTTGGTTTTCAAAAGAAATAGAAGTTTTATAAATAAAGATTATTTTATAAAGCCAAATTAAACCTTGGACAAACTTTTGAAAATAAAACAATTGTTTTGATAAAAATATCAAAGGTTTAATTAAAATAGAATAATAAGGATTTAATATCCAATTTTTATCTAAATAAAAGGTTTTACCATTTTAATTAAAACATCAAAACTTATTAAATTATTTTAAATAAGTTTTCCAAGTATTTTATATTCTCAAATAAAACCTACTGAAGTGTTTTTGCTTTTATTTTAGTTTTCAAAAATAAGGATTTTATTAAAACAAATCCTATTTGATTTAATAACTAAGGTCCATTCTATTTAATTATTAATGGAACCTAAAATAAAAATGTTATTTTAATTTTAAACAAGTATTTCAAGTATCTTATATTTTCAAATTAAACCTACTGATTTGGTTTTGAAAATATTTGGATTTCAAATGAAGTTTATATTAAATAAATCAAACCCTATTTGATTAAATAACTAAAGGACCATTTTATTTAATTAATGAATGGATCCTAAAATGAATACAAATATTATTTTATTATGGAATTTTGGATTATGTTACTGAACAGAACCAAGTTCAAAAGTGGTGAAGTGTGGTGTTTGTTTGAATTGATTTGGCTAATTGAATGGTTTGTTTGAATTTCAAATCAGTAAATAGAAATAGAAAAGGATAAATTAATTAGACAGAAAAAAATAGAACAAAACGACCCAGCCCAGCTAAAAGCCCATCCCAGCCCAGTACCAGCCCAGCTCCCCCTCCCCGAAGCGTTTTCTTCTCCACTCAGAACCGTACCCACACAGAAGCTGACTGGTGGCCCCAAACCCCTCACTCTGCCCCTCACTGTCAGGTAGGCCCCACAAACACTGTCGTCCCCACCCCCACGACCTGTTCTTCCTCCCCTCGTCACCGTTGCAAGCTTTGAATTCGCGGCATGAATTCGCCTTAATGCCGCGAGTAAAACCTGCCGTGATCACGCACGATAAATCGTCTTCCTCTCCTCTCTCGTTTCCCCCTAACTCCTCCCTCAAGCACGCCCCCAGGTCGTCGAATTTTACTCGAACACCGCCTCTGTACGACGACACTCCGGTGAGGAATCCGTCCGAGCCTCTTCGCCCCGCGCCTCCCTGATCACCCTAGTAGATTCCCCACCTCCTGACGCATCCGTCCGTGCCCCTCGTTCGACCACGCGCGTCCCTGAGCGTCGGCAACGTCTTCCTCGAGCCAACGCCGTCATCTGGTTCTTCTCCGACGACGTCCCCAGGTAGTATCCGACCGCCCCTCCTCTTCTCTTTCACGCACGCGTCACCGCACTGACCTTGCGCAGCTAACCTTGCCCTCTGTTTACCTTTGTGTGATCTGTAGCGTCGCCTCCGACCACAACCAGGACCACCTGACGCCGTTCTCAACTCCGGCGAGAGATTGCCGACCCGTCTGTGCGCCCCTACCCTACGACCACCACGTTGATCATCAGCGAGCTTCGGCGAATCTGGTAAGCCATCCCTCTGTTCCTCTAGCTTCCCGCATCGCCAGCACTGTCATCATCTGAGCCGCGCCACCGCGCAGCCATCGTCAGCGCCGCCAGTCCCTGGCAAACGCGTTGCAGCCGTAGGATGCGAATCACCTGGCTAGGATTAGATCCCCTCGAAAGGGTATGCGTTGATCTGAGCCGCACCTACCCCTTTTAATCCTGTGGTCTGTATCACTTGATCCGCACGAATCGGTACCGCCCAATCAGAAACTGCCACGTGGATGGGATTCGATTTAAAACAGAATTTTGATCTGATTAGAATGCAAATTTGTAATTGGTGTAACTTTCAAACCACACGTCCAAAAATTACAAACTTTATATCGTTGGAATCAGTAGAACAAACCCTATCCAACCATGCCCTTAGTTTAGCAAATAGTATCTGTTAGCTTGTTGGTTTTTGCAGAAACTTTTGATTACTTGTTAAGGTTGTAAAAATTGTTTAAGAATGAATCTGGGGTTAAAATCTTTGGCAATTGGTGTAATTTGAACCTACTGACCATAGGAAACACTTGGTGGACTCAAAAATGTATTTGGTTAAATAAAAATATGATTCTTTGATTTAAAACCATTTCTAGTCAAATAGAAATGTGATTTATTTATTAAAAATGATTTTGGAAGAAAACCTTTGGAAAAGGTTTTGTTTTAAACTCTCTGACCCCAAACACCAAGTTTTATAAGTTGAAAATGTATTTGGTGAACCTTAGAGATTAATGCCTTAGTAAAAATATTTCTTCACCACACAAAATGATACTTTGTTTTGAAAATGGTTTAGGAAGTGAAACCTCTTGCAAATGACTTTGCCACTTTACAAAATGACCATTAGGTGTTTTCCAATATTTATGACCCATTAGGAACCACTTTTTCAAACAAAACAAAGCTTGGCATGCTTGCATGCATTACTTTGACTTTGTCATTTTATGTGATGTTTTGCTTGATTGGTAGATTGAGTTTGTGCCTTGCTTGATTGATTTGTAGTGACTTGAATAGTGTGATTGTTGAAAGGACAAGGAGTGAACCTATACCCTCTACCAAAAAGGCAAGTGATTCTTCATACTTTTGTCCCATTACTTTCACTATGCATTAGTGATTTTTCTCTAAGTAAAACTTGCATGGATTTTGCTAAGTATAGACCTTGCTATAAGAAAACCTAGTAGATGAATCCTTAGTAGGATTTTCCTAAGTTAAGATTCCTACTACTATCAAGCTTATCCTAGCTAATAGAAAACATGGGTGGAAAATATATTCACACTATGGAAAATCTCTAAGTCTGAAGACTTATGTTTTTGTTTAATAAAACCACTAAGTCAATGAATTCCCTGGGTGGAATGGAAGGATTGGTTTATGTTGAGTGGTTACACAAGGCCATGGACTTGGCTTGTGTATCACACTTGTGGATGGCCACCCAGGAACAAAGAGATTTGAGATGTCAAATGTTGAGAAGCTTCAGGTGCAACCACTTGGCAATATGGGCTCTGCCATGATCATATAGGTTGCAAGAACTTAGTCATATGGACAGAGGGTGGTAGTGTTTGATAGGTTGGAACGCGTCCATTTTGGTCTAAGGGAAGGCTTCTGAAAGATCTTGTCTTGGGAAACCAAGTCTTGTGGGGAAAGTGCACCACCTCTGCAGAGTGTAAAATCTAAGTACTTAGCCATGTCCCTGGTAAAGGACAATTTGAGCATCAAGACATGGAAGCAATCAAGAATCTCATCATTCAAATTTTCTAAGATAAAACTTGTGGTTTGAACAAGGGTTGTTTGAAATCTTCAATCTTTGATTGAGAGATGCCTTGGTTAAAGGATCTTCAATCTTTGATTGAGAAAAATGATTTTGTCAAAGCAAAAACTTAGTATTTTCAAATGTTAAGGAAAAATCTATTTTGAGCAATGCAAGCCTCAACTCCACTTAGCCAAATGCATATAGATGATAGACTCCACTATACTACCATAGTATCACTTGCCAATACAATTCAAATGTATTGACCCTTGTGGCTGTAACTTGTATGTTGCAGGTTTGATTGTTTTTAGTGAAGATTGATTGATTAGGATTACAAAGTCTACAACCAACATCTGTGTAGAGGTCCCAACCCAATAAATTAGGTTCCTCCTGTGTTTACAATGCTAGTCCCTGGATCAATAGCTAGCATCCACAGTTAAGATGTAATATCAAGATACAAAGGTCATAACATAAATTTATAACCAGGAATAATATAAGTTTATTACATCAAACATGGCTATTACAATACATTGCAGCGGAATAAATAAAATCATGGGTCCTTCATCTTCAAAGTGCCACAGGCAGATGTTGGTTGTAGACTTTGTAGTCCTAGTCAATCAAACAATCTTCATTTAAAAACAATCAACCTGCAACATTACAAGTTACAGCCACAAGGGTCAATACATTTTGAATTGTATTGGCAAGCTTCACTTTTATGTATTATAAGAGTGGATCCTATCATTATATGCATATTTGGCTAAGTAGAGTTTAAGGCTTATTTGCATAAAGCATTGTTTTATCCTATCTTTTCAAAAAGGGTTTTAAAGTCCTTTGTCAAGTTTCTTTTCCAAGTTCCTTGAACTCCTTGGTAGAAACTCAAGTGTTCAAATCCTTGTCAAAATCTCTTGAGCACCTTGGTAACCCCAAGTGCAACAAGTTTTATCAAAACCCATGAGTTCCTTGGTAACCCCAAGTACATCATGCTCTTGAGCACCTTGGTAATCCCAAGTGCAACAAGCTTTACAAAATCTCTTTGAATTCCTTGGTAGACACACAAGGGCATCAAGTTTTTATATTAGAAGTTGGAATGTCGAGATCTCCCATAGTTCAAACTTTAGTTGCTCAGTATTGTCCATAACCGGGGACACGGCTAAGTACTTAGATTTTATTTACTTCTGCAGAAGGAGTACACTTTACCCACATGTCACAATCCCATCCTTTTGCCACCAGTGGCCTACTGGATTAGTGCTCACCAAGATGGAGTACTGGCAGATTGAGAATGTGACGAAGTCTTTCCAAAAGGTCCTCCCATACATCATTGCTAGCTTTGTCTTCAGCCCCCATGAAGCATTCCAGATCCCCATGTCCAGTAACTAAAGACAATGTATGGGTCTTCCTAATGTAATAAACTAAGCCAGAGCCATAATAGCATGTGGTTGCACACGAAAGCCACAATTGGAGAAGCATGTTTGATCTCTAAGTTTCCTAGGTGGTTTTCTTTTGGAGCACAACACAAAGTGATTGCCATAGACATGGTTCCTTTTGTTGCCACCTTCTCCAAAACTTCAAGTATCCTCCACCTAGGTGGTTCATTGAGTCCTTGTTTTATTATGTAAAACACAAGTCCTTTTCTCAACCTTTGTAAAATCTCAACATGTATCTCTTTTCAAAACATAGCATGGCTAAGCATGTACAACTTCAATATTTTCACTAAGGAAAGTAAGGGCATCCTGTTAGGATTTAGCATAGCATAAGTATAAATCATTTTCATGCATGTTTTCAAATCCACTAAGTATAATGAAAATAGTAGGACTTTTGTATGATAGTGTAACTTGCCTTTTGGTAGGGAATGGGGATTCACTCCTTGATCTTGCTAGTTTCACACTTTGCCAATTTCACTACAAGTCAATCAAGCAAATCACCAAATCAACTAACATTCCAACCCAAGGTTAAACAAACAATTTCACACACATAGCAATGGGGTCTAAGTCATGCAAAGGGGGTTCTTTTGCAAGGTTGGTCTCTACTAGGTTTATAAACTTTGTAAGGCCCAAATTGGTCATTTACCAAAATGGCAAAGTCATTTGCAATTGGTTTTTATCTTAAGACCATTTTAAAATTCATTCATCATTTTATGTGGTGAAAATTATTCTTATCAAAGCAAAACTTTAGGTTTTTCACCAAGTGAGTTGCCCTTGGCAAAGCTTGGTGTTTTGGGTCAGTAGGTTTGGTCCATAACATTTTCCCAAAGTTTTCCTTGCAAAAACATTTCCATAATAAAATCAATGAGTTTATTTGGCTAGAAAATGGCTAATTTAAATAATTCATCCTATATTTCACCAAATTCATTTTTAACACCAAGGGTTGGTTCCTAGGGTCAGTAAGATCACACAAATCCATTTTGCAAAAGATTTAATCCTAAAAATCAATTTTAAACAATTTTTATACTCTAAACAAGTACACAAATGTTTCTGCAAATTCAAACAAGGTATTAGATACTATTTGTCAAACTAAGGCCATGGTTGGCTAGGGTTTGCTTTCCTGAATCCATTGATATAAAATTTATAATTTTTGGACGTGTGGTTTGAAAGTTACAAAGGTTTGAAGTTTGCAAAAGTTTCTGTTTTTCAAATCTGTTTTAAATCAAATAGGTGACACGCGACGTATTCTTACTGGTCAATACCGGTTCGCTGGGATCACGGCTGTGGGGCGTTGGATCTAGTTAGATCGAGTGGCCCAGAGGACATACCCCTTCGACGATAAGTGATCTAATCGTGGCCGCTAAATCTGGATCGAACGGTACTGGCGAGTTTGACCATGTGCGGGCGGCGCTAACGGCGGCTAGCGGCGGCGCACGTCCAGGAGGTGGTGCTACGGTGATTCGAGGAAGCGAGAGAGGAGTAAAAGAAGCTCACCGGGTTCAGGAGGTCACGGTGATGCTCGAGGAGGTGTTGGTCGGGCGAGGGGCGCTCTGGTCTTGGTAGGATTTCTCGCCGGAGTGGAGGACGGCGTCGGGTGGTCTCAGTCGTGGTCGATGACGTCGCTACAAATTACGAGAAGGCCAACCGAGGTTATGGTTAGACGCGGGAGTTCACGGGGGTGCTGTGAGCGTGAACGAGAAGGAGAGGGGCGGTCTGGTTTACCGGGGAGTCGTCGTCGGAGCAGAAGCAGACGGCGGCGGTACTGGAAGTTGTTGTTGGCGAGGCTCAGGGGCGTCCGCGGTCGAACTGGTGGTACGGGGAGGTGTGTCTGGGAGTGGGGAAGCTTGCTAGGGCGCTCTCGAAGGTAGGGGTGGCGTGTACTAGCTGGGATTGGAGATGGAAGCTCGTCGGAGCAGCGGCGGTGCAGGAGTGATTGGCGACAGCCTAGGGGCGAAGAGGGAGTGGCGACAGAGGAAAAAGGAGGGGGAGGTGCTGGCGCTTAAGTACGCAAGGTCAGAGGCGGGATTAACGCAGCCATTATGAAGAATTAAGCGCGCGGATTGATGACAGGGAACGGCAGCGCGGTTTGGGGAAGAAGGGGTCGCGCGGGTGAGGACGACGAACAGGAGCGGTGGGGTCCACCTGTCAGTGGGAAAAGAAACGAGGAGGAGGTCCACCTGTCATACTCTGCGCGGGTCTGTTAGTGGGTGTGAACCGTTTTCTTGCGGGGTGATGATACTGGGCTGGTGCTGGGCCTCCTGGGCTGGGCAGCTGGGCCAGGTCGTTTGCTCTATTTTTTTTTTCTGTCTAAATCTTTTTCTATTTCTAAATCTATTTTTCTGTTTTGAATTTCATCCAACTATTCAAGCATTCAAATAATTCAAACAATTCAAACCATTGTAATGGGTTTTTGGTTCTGTTTATCACCATAAACCAAATCTCAAAATAATATTTTAAATCTTTTTAGGTTGCATTTATTAATTTAAATAAAATGAACCATGGTTTATTATTAGAATAGGGTTTGATATTAATAAAATCCCCATTTGAAATCCAAATATTTTTAAAACTCAAACAGTAGGTTTTATTTGGAAATAAAGAATATTTGGAAAATTTGTTTAAAACAAAATAACATTTTATTTTAATGTCCTTTATTAATTAATATAATAGGCTTTCATTTATTATTTCAAATATGATTTATTTTATTTGAGATAATTATTTTGAATCTAGAATAAGGTCAAATCACTTTAGTAAGTTTTATTTGGAATATCAATTATTTGGAAAACTTATTTTAAATAATTTAACAAGTTTTGATGTTTCAATAAATTGGTAAAACCTTTTATTAAAATAAAGTTTGGATATTAATTCCTTATTATTTTATTTAGCAATCCTTTATTATTTTTAAACAAACTTTTGCTATTTTATTCAAAACAAAATGTTTTTTTAAATCCAAAGCTTGGCCAAGGTTTAATTTGTCTTTACAAAATAATCTTTATTTATAAATCCATCTTTTCTTTTGAATACCAAATCCTTTTATTAAAAAGATCTAAAATATCATTTCCCAAATATTTTGTTTTCCTTTAATTAAAAATGTTTACCTTTTTAAATCCCTTTAGGACTTTATTTGATTCAAATGGGTTTGAGGTTCCATTTAAATTCAAAAAGTTCCTTCTGGCCTTGAAAATCAAACAAAGTTTTGTTTTATTCATTTATTTTCACATTACAAGATTTGGAAAATCTTGGGATGTGACAATCTGCCTGTGGCACTTTGAAGATGAAGGACCCCATGACTATAGTTATTCCGCTGCAATGTAATGTAATAGCCAAATGAGCTATGTATTGATATAATAAAATTATGTTATTCCTGGTTATAAAGTTATATTATGACCTTTGTTTCTTGATATTACATCTTAACTGTGGATGCTAGCTATTGATCCAGGGACTAGCATTGTAAACACAGGGGGCTCTATCTTATTAAATATTGGGACCTCTACACTTGAGAGATGCGAATCATGTCTGATGGTTAAAATGACTAAGACTCCATTTTCGTGTATGATGGAGCGAGCTACAGACTTATTGGAAATCATACATACTGATGTGTGTGGTCCAATGAGTGTAGCATCGCGCGGTGGTTATCGTTATGTTCTTACCTTCACGGATGACTTGAGTAGATATGTGTATATCTATTTCATGAAACATAAGTCCGAAACTTTCGAGAAGTTTAAGGAATTTCAAAGTGAGGTTGAGAATCAACGTAACAAGAAGATTAAATTTCTACGTTCTGATCGTGGAGGTGAATATCTAAGTTACGAGTTTGGCGAGCATTTGAAGAAATGCGGAATACTTTCACAATTGACACCGCCGGGAACACCACAGCGTAATGGTGTGTCCGAACGTCGTAATAGAACTCTCTTAGATATGGTTCGTTCTATGATTTCACTTACAGATTTACCGCTAACATTTTGGGGTTATGCATTAGAAACAGCCGCATTCACTTTAAATAGGGCACCATCTAAATCCGTTGAAACGACACCGTATGAATTATGTTTTGGGAAGAAACCTAAATTGCCGTTCCTTAAAGTTTGGGGTTGCGAAGCCAATGTAAAGAGGTTACAGCCGGACAAGCTTGAACCCAAAGCAGAAAAATGCGTCTTCATAGGATACCCAAAGGAAACTATTGGGTATACCTTCTATCAAAGATCCGAAGGCAAAATCTTCGTTGCCAAGAATGGATCCTTTCTAGAGAAGGAATTTATCTCGAAAGAAGTGACCGGAAGGAAAGTAGAACTCGACGAGGTTGTCGAACCTTCTCTCGAACTTGCGAGTAGCGCAGCACCGGAAGAAGTTCCTGTGGTGCCTGCACCAATAAGAGAGGAAGCTAATGATGATGATCATGAAACTTCGGTTGTAGTTGCTACAGAGCCTCGCAGGTCAACGAGAACTCGTACCACTCCTGATTGGTATGATCCCGTTATGAGTGTCATGTTGGTGGACAACACCGATGACCCTGCGACATATGAGGAAGCGATGATGAGCCCAGATTCCAATAAATGGCAAGAAGCCATGAAATCCGAGATTGGATCCATGTACGAAAACCAAGTATGGACTTTGGTGGACTTACCGGATGGCCGGAAGGCTGTCGAGAATAAATGGATTTTCAAGAAGAAAACATATACTGATGGTAATGTTACAGTCTATAAAGCTCGACTTGTCGCAAAAGGTTTTCGACAAATTCAAGGAGTTGACTATGATGAGACTTTCTCACCTATAGCAAAGCTAAAGTCTGTGAGGATTATGTTAGCAATTGCTACATATTATGATTATGAGATATGGCAGATGGATGTCAAAACAGCGTTCCTCAATGGAGACATTGATGAAGAGTTGTATATGATGCAACCCAAAGGTTTTGTCGATCCTAAAGATGCTAACAAGGTATGCAAACTTCAACGGTCCATATATGGATTGAAGCAAGCATCCCGAAGTTGGAATCAACATTTTGATAAGGTGATCAAAAGTTTTGGTTTTATACAAACTTATGGAGAATCTTGTATTTACAAGAAAGTGAGTGGGAGCTCTGTAGCATTCTTAATACTATATGTAGATGACATATTGTTAATTGGGAATGATGTAGACCTTCTTAATAGTGTCAAAAAATATTTGAATAATAGTTTTTCAATGAAAGATCTTGGCGAAGCAGCTTACATATTAGGCATAAAGATTTATAGAGATATATCGAGACGCCTAATATCATTGTCACAGAGTACATATTTGGACAAAGTTCTAAAGTGGTTTGGAATGGAAGATGGCAAGAAAGGGTTCTTGCCCATGTTGCCCAATACGACCTTGAGTAAAACTCAAAGTCCAACAACGGCAGAAGATAGAGAAAGGATGAGTAAAACTCCCTATGCCTTAGCCATAGGATCTCTAATGTATGGCATGCTATGTACTAGACCCGACATTGCATATGCTGTTAGTTTGACTAGCAGATATCAAAGTGATCCAGGAGTGGATTTTTGGACAGCGGTCAAAAACATCCTTAAGTACTTCAGAAGAACTAAGGATATGGTTCTTTCTTATGGAGGTGATGAACAGCTCGTTGTTAATGGTTACACCGATGCTAGTTGGAACACCGATCCGGATGATTCTAAATCACAATCTGGATACGTATTTACTTTGAATGGTGCAGCAGTTAGCTGGAGGAGTGCAAAGCAAAGCGTTGTGGCGAGATCTTCAACTGAATCGGAATACATGGCTGCTTCGGAGGCTTCGCAAGAAACGATATGGATGAAAGAGTTCATTACAGAGCTCGGTGTGGTTCCAAGTGCGCTGGACCCAATGTCTATCTACTGTGATAACATGGGCGCCATAGCCAATGCTCAAGAACCAAGGTCACACAAGATGCTGAAGCACATCAAGCTACGTTTCCAAGCTATTCGAGAACATGTCCAAGATGGTGACATAAAGATTTGCAAAGTACACACAGATCTGAATGTGGCGGATCCGTTGACTAAACCTCTCCCGAGGGCAAAACATGACCAACACCAAACTGCCATGGGTGTTCGGTATATTACCATGTAATCTAGATTAGTTGACTATAGTGCAAGTGGGAGACTGTTGGAGATATGCCCTAGAGGCAATAATAAATATAGTTATTATTATATCTTTGTGTTTATGATAAATGTTTACATTCATGCTAATAATAGTATTAACAAGGAAACATTAATACTTGTGTGATTTGTAAACCTAATTTGAAGTCCCTAGTAAAGCCTCTTCATAATACTAGCTTGTTGGTTAATAAATGATTGTGGTTTCCCTATCATGAACATTGAGATGTTATTAACAACAAGATCATATCGTTAGGAGAATGATATGATGGACATACTCCTATAGATAAGCGTAGCATAAAGATCAAGTCATTTTAATAGTTCAATTGCTATATGCTTTCTGATACATAGTAACCTAATTCCTTCGACCATGAGATCATGCATATCACCATCACCGGAAGGATGCTTTGATGACATCAAACACCACACTGTAACTGGGTGGCTATAAAGGTGGCATTAAGTGTTCGGAAAGTATTGGTTGAGACACATGGATCTAGAGTGGGATTTGTCCATCCATATGACAGATAGAAATACTCTGGGCCCTCTCGGTGGAATGTCATCCAATTGGCTTGCAAGCATGTGACTGGCTCACAAGGGATCACATGTCACAGGAACGAGAAAAGAGTACTTATCAGTAACGAGGTTGAACTAGGTAAGCAGAGATACCGACAATCAAAACCTCGGATAAGTAAACTATCGTGAGACAAAGGGAAATTGGTATCGTATGTAAGTGGTTCATTCGATCGAAAAGTAATCGTAGAAATATGTGGGAGCCATATGAATTTCCAGATTCCTCTATTGGTTATTGTTCGGATAAGTGTCTCGATCATGTCCGCATAATTCACGAATCGTAGGGAGACACACTTAAGGATTCGACATTGTTTGAGTAGTTATGGAATGATGAGTAAGAGACCGAATGTTCTTCGGAGTCTCGGATGGGATCCGAGATATCACGAGGAGATCCGGAATGGTCTGGAGAATAAGATTCATATAAGGAAAGTCATGTTTCGGGGTTGGAGAATGGTTCCGGTGTTTTCATCGGGAATGTTCTAGAAGGTTCCGGAATGTCCGGCACTCCAGAGAGGAAGGGTACATGAATGTGTCATAACAAGTTGGAATGGTTGCATCATGTACTAGGTGTCATCGCTGAACAAAATAAAGGGTTAAATCAAATCCTAGTTTGAAAAGTCAAACGCCAATTTGAAAAGTCAAACGGCTATTTTGTTTGGTGGAGGGAGAGTAGGAAACCTACTTGGGGAGGAAGTCCCTCTCCCTCCACCGCCGGCCTTGGAATCCGAGTTGGGGAGGGACTCCCCTCCCCTTGGCGCGCCCCCTCCACCTATATAAGGAGGGGCAGGGCTGCCCCTCCAAGACACACACCTAGCCCCTCTAAACCCTAACCCTAGCTGCCGTCGCCCACCATAGCCGCCGCCCTAGGGTTTCTCCCAAGCCACCGAGTTGGGGCTTCTAGTTGCCCTAGCCGCCGGCCTAGCCCCTTCTAATTGGTGTGTCTAAACCCTAGATCACTGAGGCTCTCTCATAGTCCACCATACTCGCTCCGGCTTAAGGCGAAGCCCTGCGAGATCTCCCCTCTACTTCCGGTACCACGCCGTCTGCTGCCGGAATCGCGAGGAGAGTGCTACAACCTCCACTGCCTGCTGGAACAAGGGAGAGGAAGGTTTTTGTCGAGTACCGAACGTGTGACCGACTGCGGAAGCGGTGCCGGAACGCAGCGCCGGAAGGATCGTCTACGCGATCTTGAGATCGGGAAGAGTACGACTACATCACCCACGAGAATCTGCTCTCGTTAAACACTTTGGAATCTTCGAGGGTGAGTTATTCTATCGACTCGTTGCTACAATCTAGTAGATAGATCTTGGCTTGTTTGTTTGTATGCGGTAGAACATTTTTGTTTTCCATGCTACGAACCCCTACACATGGACCTAGCAGTCCGGCGTCTGACGCTTCCACCACGCACGTGTGGATACCTCGGAGGTGCTGCATCTGTGGCACCTGGATGAGCCGCGCAAGGTGAGCTGCTCGTGGGACGAGGACAAGGAGGAGACGTAGAACGTCTACACTACCTCGACGCACTTCATCAAGTTCCACAACTGCGCGTCTAGTGGTAATCCCGTGATGTATGACAACAGTATTCCTGGTTTACGCGGTAGAAAATTTTGATTTGCGCTAGTGTAGCCTACCTGTATCCCTTCAGTAACAAACGATTAACTGTATGGTGTGGAAGGTGAAAGTGGTTTACAGCAAGTAAGTAGTAACAGTGGAAGATGTATCAATGGTAAAGATTGGACCGGGGTCCATAGTTCACTAGAGGTGTTCTCCTTAGATAAACAAACATGGCATGCAGGGTAAACAAATTACAGTAGGTTAATTGACAGGACTGAGCAAGGCATAACAATGCAATACTAGACATAAAGATCCTACGACATTCGATTGGGCAATACAATAATATACATAGACCGCCATCCAACTACATCTATGACTAGAAGTCCACCTTCAGGATATCATCGGAACCCCCTTCAGTATTAAGTTGCAAGCAACTGACAACTTCTTTAAGCAAAGTGTGTAAGGGAAACAATCCACTTGTTCCATGAACAAGAGACCGTTGTTTTCTCCCTAGTGGCAACAACACATCTACAACCGTAGAGATTTCTGTCACTTCCCTTGATTAAGTAGAGGCATGAACCACTATCAAGCATAAATACCCCCTCACGGAGTCACTAGCAATTACTTGGCCAAGATAGCTACTAACAACGGAGAGCATGCAAGATCACAAACAACGCAGACATGATAGAATCAATAAGACAAAACCATTAATCAATCTGACTTAGTAATCTCAATATCCATCGGATCCACGCAAACACAACATGCATGATTACAAATAGATGAGATCTTGATCATGAAGGGAGCTCACAAGATCGAGACATGAAAGCACAAGGAGGAGATACAACCATCTAGCTACTACATGGACCCGTAGTCCAAGGTGGAACTACTCACGCTTCATACCGGAGGCTGGCATGATGAAGAAGAAGGCCTCCGGGATGATCTCCCCTCCGGTAGGGTGCCGGGAAGAGCTCCATATCCCCCTCTCTAATCTAGGGACGATGGTGGCGGCGGCTACTGATGGTTTCATGGAATATTGATCTAGTTCTTAGGGTTTATGCATCAGGGGCTTCTTATAGGCAAAGAGGCGAGGCTGGGACGAGGCCAGGGGGCCCACACCCTTCACAGGCGCGGGCCCACCCTAGGCCACACCTAGGGGTGTGGCCACCCTGTGGCGCCCCTCCGTCTCTCCTATGGACTCCATGTTCTCCTCGGTGAAATATTGACTTTGGCTTTTGTCCCGTCCAATTCTGTGAATATTTCCTTACTAGCTTTTCTGGAACCAAAACAGCAGAAAACAGGCAACTAGCACTTTGGAAACTTGTTAATAGATTAGTACCAGAAAAATATACAAAGCACCTCAAAGTGTTGACAAAGCAAAGCAAAGCAAAGCAAAGTAAATACTAAACAAGCATGGAACATAAAAAATTATAGATGTGTTTCCGACGTATCAAGCATCCCCAAGCTTAACTCTTGATCGTCCTCGAGTAGGTAAGTGATAAAAAAATAATTTTTGGGGTGATATGCACCATCAAAACCAAGATCAAACCTTGCAAGCATTGAAAGCTGGGATCAAAGAACTCTAAACATGTGCATGAAATATGGAGTTCTAACAATAAGACAAAGTAACTATGCATGTAACATGAAAGGCTACAAACAAAGATCATGAATAACATGCATTGAAAAATGTTTGTTTGTTTCACATACAGAAAACATGGCATAGTGGCATTCAGCTTGTCCATCATAGAGTAGCAAATAGATGCATTGGACACCTTTAAAGTTCATAAGAGTGACTAGATACAAATATCACATGAACAAGTAATACAACACTATGCTTCAATCAATAAGTTTTGGGACAATGCACATAGAACTAAGAATGGCAACTATGCTCTCTTAACTAGTACCTAAGGGTAGAAGGTGGAGACTCAATATAATAGTGGAAGAAAGGACCTTCATAAAGGGAAGCAGGGATTTCAAGTTTCAAAAAGAGCTTCCAAAAATTATGGTACTTGTTAGCTTTCAGACCTCATTGCCCCTATCATAAGCATCTTGAAGTGATTAAGGTTAAAGTGAACAAACTATGGAGTATATGCTTGACGAAGTATAAGTTGGCAATCTCATGTCCCTTGAATACGAGGTCCGCTCCTCATGCTACTATTGGCTGGCGCATGGTTGACGTGGGAGTTTCTTATTCTTCTTCATTCCCCGGCAACGGCGCCAGAAAACTTGTTGATGGCTCAGTTGATGTGGAGCCTGTTGGGAACCCCAAGAGCAATGTGTGAAGCAGCAAGCAGCAAGTCTTCCCTCCGTAGAGACCGAGGTTATAGAACCATTAGGAGGAAGGAAACGTCACATAGGTGTTGCAAGCAACGCGGAGACCTGCACAACACAAACTCAAGACTTTGCCCCAACAAATCAGTGAGGTTGTCAAGCTCACCGGTTTACTGTCACAAAGGATTAAACGTATGGTGTGGAAGGTAATGGTTTGCAGCAAGTAAACAAGCAACAGTGGAAGATGTATCAATGGTAAAGATTGGACCGGGGTCCATAATTCACTAGAGGTGCTCTCCTTAGATAAACAACATGGCATGTAGGGTAAACAAATTATAGCAGGGCAATTGACAGGAACTGAGCAAGGCATAACAATGCAATTACTAGTCAGAAATATCCTATGAGATTCGATTGGGCAATACAACAATATACATAGACCACCATCCAACTACATCTATGACTAGAAGTTCACCTTCAGGTTATCATCCGAACCCCCTCCAGTATTAAGTTGCAAGCAACAGACAACTGCTTTAAGCAAAGTGTGTAAGTTAAACAGTCCACATGTTCCATGAACAAGAGACCGTTGTTTTCTCCCTAGTGGCAACAGCACTTCTACAACCGAAGAGATTCTGTCACTTCCCTTGGGAACTACAGGCATGGACCCACTATCGAGCATAAATACCCCCGCTTGGAGTCACTAGCAACTATTTGGCCAAGATAGCTACTAACAAAGGAGAGCATGCAATATCACAAACAACACATACATGATAGAATCATAAAGACAAAATCATTAAGCAAACCAACATAATAATCTCAATATCCATCGGATCCCGGCAAACACAACATGCATGATTACAAATAGATTAGATCTTGATCATGAATGGAGCTCACAAGATCTATACATGAAAGCACAAAGGAGGAGATACAACCATCTAGATACTACATGGACCCATAGTCCAAGGTGGAACTACTCACGCATTATACCGGAGAGAAGGCCTCCGTGATGATATCCCCTCCGGCAGGGTGCCGGGAAGAACTTCAGATCCCCCCGATCTAGAGACGATGGTGGCGGCGGCTACAGACGGTTTCGTGGAGATTTGATCGGGTGCTTAGGGTTTCTGCATCGATGTCACATCCCAAATTTTAGATTTTGTACTGTATATCATTCATGTCATTGCATCATGATCATCCATGCAAAAATTCAGTTTGAAAAGATTTTGGCAAATCAAACCACTTGCATTTGCATTTTGACGCCTACACTTGAACGCTTGGTTTTACCATGCCTTTGTCAAAAACTATATATTTGGAGTGTATGGATGGCCCAGGTGCATAAAGGGTTCCTCCACGAACCCGTAGCACTTTGAATCAATCGATTCGGAGCTATGCAAATCTGAATTTTGGACATGGTTCTAGACAGTTTCAGAAAAGAAATTCAGATAAGAAAATTGTCAGGAAAAAGAAAAAAGGAAAAGAACAAAAAAAGGAAACGGCGCGCAGCCAGCCAGCCTGCTGGGCCGCGCCGGCCCAGCCACGCCAGCAGCCACGCGGCAGCAGCCGCAGCAGTGCGCGCGCGCGTGGCAGATAGTGCGCGCCGCCGCCGCTGCCGGGCCCCGCTCGCCAGCCGCACGCCAGCCACCGACAGGTGGGGCCCACCTGTCGGCGCCGCCGCCACCCGCCGTATCCGCCCCGGACTCCCGCAACCGTCGCCGCGGAGTTCGCGTCGACCCCGCGTGGGCCCCTCCCCTTCTTAGCCTCGCGCAGCCGCCCCCTCTCCCTATCGCACCCCGCCTCGCCCTCGCACACACGCGCGCCGCTGCCGATTCCGCGATGCCGACGCCACCCCCGGTAAGCGCGCTGCCTCCACCGCGCCTTCCCCTCACCTTGCCCTCGAGCTCCCCGTGACCTCGCCGCCACCGCTGACGCCCTTCCCCTTCTCTCCCCGTAGGAGCGCGCCCGCGCCGTCGCCGTCGCCCGCCACTGACACCGCCACCGCTTCAGCCGCCCGCCGCCGACGCCCCCGTGCTCGCTCAAGGCCGCCCTCGCGCCGACGACCCCCACCCCAAAGATCCCGACGCCGTGCCGCCCTCGCTCGTCGCCAGAGACCGCCAGCACCGCCGCCTCGAGCCCGCCGCCGCCGCCCTCCGGTGAGCTCTCGCCGCCACCCCTCCCTGCTGTCGGATCGTGATCCAACGGTCCAGATCGGACCGTTGATCAGTCAACGCGGGCAGCTGACTGGTCAACTGCTAGTCAGCACCACGTCAGCCGCCACGTGGGCCGGTCAAACAATCAAAGTTTGACTGGGTATTTTCTAAATTGAATTAATTTGCAGAAAATTCTATAAACTTGTAAAATTCATATCTATAGATCTACTGGGCCGAAAATTACAGATAAAATATGTGTAGATTCAGTAACTCATGTAGAATCTTGCTATACATTTGTTTTACACTTTTACAGCAAGGTTTTGTCCGGAATAATTAAGTGAGTTAATGGCCTTTTTAGGGTAATTAATTCTTAGAATAAGTTCTGTAATTCATTTAAAGGCTTACTGCAGTATTTTAATTACTCAGGGAGTTATATAAATCCTTTTTGAGAAATTCCAATTGGTACTGTTCCTATTTAGTATTGCCTACACAGTAGAATTTTTCCAATATTTTACAAACAGTATGTTAACAGTAGAGAATTATTTAGTTTCTAGCTCTATTATTGAGCATTATAAATTGCATACTTGTTTTCCTTGCGCTAAAAATAATTTCCATGCATGCATACAGTAGCTTTACTGAATAAGATTATGTGATTCTGCTGTAGCATCAATCCACTTGTCATGCATGCATCTTGCATCATCTTTGTTTGCATATGATTGTGGATGGTTTTTTTATGATTGCAATTGTATCGTGTAGATTGTGACGAGTGCAACGCTTGCTCGTGTGTGGATTGTTCTTCCGACCGCTACAACCAAGGCAAGTAGATGCTACCTTGTTCATGATGTTATCCTACTATTTTCAATGCATTGTCGTGTATTTTGTAGATGCATGTGTAGGATATTACTATCGCTATGCTATGTCCTATTATGTGGTAGGGCTCTCCTTGTAGATGAACCACCGTCGGTAGATGTGCTTAGCCATGCTATGATGAACGAGGGCTGGGTTACATCACTGAAAGTTGTTTCTAAATGTGTTGGTTTGTGAAAACTAAAACAACTTAATCAATAAATCTCCTGGGTGTGATGGGATTGATAATTTTTGGTGGTATCATTGCGGAAAGGCACCCAGGTATCGAGAGAAAATGATTGGCTTATTTATTTTGTAGCTTACGTGTACAACAATGTGCCAATAATGAAATGGGCGGTTGGTTGGACTTAGTAGGTTGTGGTAACTCGAACCCGCGTATCCAGAGATGTAGAATTTTGGTAGGTTAGACCGGTGCACGTCGGGATTGGGGAGCTACTTCCCGAACGATCTCTTCTTGGACTTCTCTCTATCATCACCCAAAATGAGAGTGATGGTACAAGCTGGGATGGCCAAGTCACATGGGTAAAGTGTACTAACCCCTGCAGGGTGTATAATCTAATCGATTAGCCGTGTCCCCGGTTATGGACATCTGAGTTGCTTGATATTGATTCCATGACTTGTTTCTCGCTCATTTTAATTTCATAATTGCTTTAATATTGTTGGGATAACTTAACTGGGATCTTTTCAAAGAAAATCAAAAACTGATTATGAAAGTAGGACAAAGGTATTTTGCAAATGCAAGCTAGCCACAGCTCCACTTGCCAAATATGCATGTAGATGTTAGCATTATTGTCTCCTTTAATAGCTCTACTTGCCATACATTCCATGTATTGACCCTTCGGGGCTGCTACGTTTCATGTTGCAGGATATTCCGATTCTGAGTAATCGATTTAGGCCACGGTACTCCACTCGGCACTTGTTCACTTGTGGGCAATTTGAAGAATGGAGGTTTTGATTTATTTATGTTGCTACCTGAATAATTTGAGCTAGCCTTGAGCTGAGCTTTTATTGTAATAATGGTACTCTGGATCTTCGTCATTTATGATACACAGATATTTTGCTATGTTATTCATCTTATTCTATTGTGGGCCAATGAACCGATCTAGGGATTGGCATGTCACATAGAAGCTACGGTCTTTTCGGAACCGTGGTGTTACAAGATGGTATAAGAGCCCGTGTGTCGACTGTAGGACCATGACCTAGGATTGGAATAGGAAGCCATAGAATTATTAAAGCCTATATTAACTCTGTCTTTCCTCTTATGCCTTTCACTCTCGTAAATTCTTACCATATGCTATTCTCACACTTTCCTCTTTTAATTGATAGATGGGAGAAGTCAGGACTGAGTATGCAACCATGGAGTCACCAAGGCCCTTTGTAAGACAGTTAGCACAGCTCTCGCAGTCATTGGGATTGCCACTGCCCATGTTCAAGGGAAGAAGGCTGTACACCTATGGATATGGCGAGGATGCATGGGAGATCACCACCTTCATCTTCAGGGATGCCGCCTTGCCAAACCCTGTGCATCTGATCTACACCAAGACCTACTGCAACTGGGGACTTGGAATAAACTTGGCCCTGCATGAAGCCCTGTCTCGCCAGTGCCATCTTGTCCGACACCTACTGCCAGCAGACTCACCCTACCATGACTATGGGAGGCGTGATGAAGATGGGAACATTGTGGTTACCCCGGGCGATAGGAACAACATGTCACCCCGTTGGAGGCACATAGAGGATATGGAAAGGGAGAATGGAGCTCTAGCTGAGAAAGTGATGATGGTAAAGGAGATATCAGATTTTGCCAGCAATGGTATGGTGGTCCAAGGACTGGAGATAGAGACCTTGCATGAAGCTGTGGGAATTCTGGAGAATGCCCTGGTAGGCAGGGATGCAACCATAGCTCAGCTTAATGGAACTGTGCAGGAAAACAACCAGACCATACAACAGTTGCAAGGGACCGTCCAGGAAAGGGATCAAACTATTGAAGATATGGCAGCGCAGATTGCCGCTCTCCAAGCACAGCCGAATCCACCCTCTGATGATGACAATGGAGATGATGGCAACAATGGTGATGATGATGAAAGTGGGAATGATGATGATGATGAGGACGAGGATGATGATGATGGAGACGACGATGGTGGAGGAGATGAAGTTGTTGCAGCTGCAACAGAGAATGAAGAAGAAGAGGTGGAGTTTGAGATTTCAAGTGATGACACATGAGAGGTGTATACTCCGCCGCCATGGTTGGATCGTGGACAGAAGCGCCAACGCATGAGTGCAAGGACCTACCGCAATCTCTTCAAGAAGTAGATAGAAGTCCACCAATTAGCCTTTGTTAGGTAAAAATCGTTGGGATGAGTCTCGATCGATGTAAAACTTAATTACTGTTAGTTTAAGAGTGTTTAGTTGCTTATTTGTGTACTCCAATATCCCAGGATTATTTGTGCGAATTTTATGGAAGAGTTATGGAAAGCTTGGTTAATATCTGAGTTATTCCTGTTGCAGTTTTCTGCTGATACAGCAGTACTGTGTGAATTTTCATATTTTACTGGTATCTGGTAAAAATCTGAAAAAAATAGAGATGGTTTACTCTCTGTACTGTATGCACAAAAATCAGCTAAAATTTCTGACGAGTCTAAGTCAGGTAGAAAAAATCATGAACACTGCTGGACTGTTCTGGCAGATTACTGTTTTTAATGCTTTGATGATCTATTGTGTAGATAACCATTGCCAACTCTTCTAAAAACTATTTCAGTAGGTATATACTGCTAGGATAACCCCTGGGATGTTGCTGGATCACTTGTTTGTTGATGTGTTGCTTGCTTGAGATTGTCTGCAATTGTTTTGTTGTTGTTTGATCATAATGCATGGGTAGAATCATGTTTTCGTAGTCGATTCTTTCTAAGCTTATCTGTGCTGAACCGCAGATGCCTCCCCGTCGTCAACCCACTGAGTTGGAGAAGCTCATGGCAGCTCAGGCACAGCTGACCCAAGTTATGACCCAGTTCATGGAAGCTCAGAACAACAACAACAACAACAACAACAACAACAACAACAACAACAACAACAACAACAACAACAACAACGGGAACAACCAGCCTCAGGGAGATGCTCTCACTAGGTTTCTGAGGCTAAGGCCGGCTAAGTTCTCTACTGCAACGGAGCTGATGGTTGCTCTCGACTGGTTGCGTTCAGTCAACCAGGATCTGGTAACTGTTGGTGCACTGATGCTGAGAAGGTGAGGTTTGCCGCTCACCTACTGGAGGGACCAGCCGCTTCTTGGTGGGACACTTTTCAGATCACCCACCCGCTGGACACTGTGACTTGGGCAATGTTTGAGAAAGGTTTCAGGACCAACCACGTGTCTTCAGGAGTTCTGAGCCTGAAGAGGAAGGAGTTTCGCAACTTGCGCCAAACCAACCACACCGTGGCTGAGTATATTGAGGAGTTCAACAACTTGTCTCGTTATGCACCAGAGGACGTTAACACTGATGCGAAGAGGAGGGAGAGATTCCTGGATGGCCTCAGTGATGAGCTTTCAGTGCAGCTACTAGTGGTTTATTGTCCCACTTTCCAGGAGCTTATGGACAAGGCCGGTATCTTGGAAGGGAAGCACAAGCAGGTGGAAAACCGCAAGAGAAAGAGCAGCAATCACCACTCTGGTTCTCACCACAAGTCTCGCACTTCTTATGATGGATACTCCAAGCATGGAGGGTGTGACCATGGGCACCATGGGAGCCATGACCGCCATCACCATGGAGGCGATGGACACCGCCATGATAACCACAAGAGCAACCACCACAGCCACAAGGGAGGAGGACACTCTCACCATTCTGGAGGACACGGTGGACATGACCGCAACCGTGATCGCAGCTTCATGAAGAAGGATCTGAGTGAGGTGACATGCTTCAAGTGTGGTCAGAAGGGACATTATGCAGACAACTGTCCGGAGAAGAAGGTGCTGAAGCCAACCAACAAGCAGAAGGCCACAGTGAACCACATGAATGTGGAGGAGATCCCAGATGAGCCTGACCTTGTGATTGGTAAGTTTCCAATCAACACTCACCCTGCACTTATACTTTTCGATACTGGTGCATCGCATTCATTCATATCAAGGGCATTTGTGGATAAGCATAAGTTACCTACGAGTCTATGAAAGAGTCTATTAGAGTGAGTTCACCTGGAGGGGATATGATAGCTAGCGCGGGATGCCGCGACATAACTGTGAGGATTGGAGCACACAATTTCATTGCACATCTGGTAGTTTTGGAATCACAAGGTCTAGATGTAATACTGGGCATGGATTGGATTTCTATGCATGGGGGACACATAGATTGTGCACAGCGAGCTGTTTCACTCAAAACCCCGGATGGTAAGATAATTAGGTTCAAGTCGGTTGTGCGACCGGGAAGGTGTAAGCTGAATTCTCTTAAGGGGGTTAGCATGGATACTGTGCCTGTGATTAAGGAGTATCCCGACGTGTTTCCGGAAGAGCTGCCAGGGATGCCACCTGACAGGGAAGTGGAGTTTCTCATCGATCTGATGCCGGGAACATGACCAATAGCCAAGAGACCATATAAAATGGATGTGGATGAGCTGAAGGAATTGAAGAAGCAGTTAAAGGAGCAGTTGGACAAGGGATTCATTCAGCCTAGTTCGTCGTCATGGGGTGCACCTGTTCTGTTTGTGGAGAAGAAAGACAGCAGCAAGAGATTAGTGGTGGATTGTCGCTCGCTGAATGAAGTGACCATCAAGAACAAATATCCCCTGACGAACATAAATGATTTGTTTGATCAACTGGAAGGATCAAAGGTGTTTAGCAAAATTGATCTACGATCGGGCTACTTCCAATTGAAGATCCGGGAGGAGGACATACCAAAAACTGCTTTCACTACTAGGTATGGTTTATATGAGTATACAGTTATGTCTTTTGGACTAACGAATGCTCCGGCATATTTCATGACCATGATGAACAAGGTATTCATGGAGTACTTGGACAAGTTCGTGGTTATGTTCATTGATGACATATTGATATATTCCAAGGATGATGCTGAGCATAAGAAACATCTGCGACTGATTATGGAAAAGCTGAGGGAACACAAACTGTATGCCAAATTCAGCAAGTGTGAATTCTGGCTTAACACTGTTGGATTTCTTGGACACGTGGTGTCAGGAGAAGGATTCGCAGTTGATCCAAGCAAAGTGACTGCAGTGACTGAGTGGGAAGCGCCCAAGAATGTGGGTGATATTCGTAGCTTTTTGCGACTTGCTGGATATTACAGGAGGTTCATTGAAAACTTCTCCAAGATTGCTAAGCCGATGACAAAACTTCTGAAGAAGGAGAGGAAGTTTGAATGGACGGATGCGTGTGAAGCCAACTTTTAGGAACTGAAGCGTCGACTAGTGACCGCACCTGTTCTGTGTTTACCAGATCTTCAGAAGGAATTCCAAGTGTATTGTGATGCTTCTCGACAGGGACTTGGGAGTGTACTGATGCAAGATGGGAGAGTGGTGTCATATGCCTCACGGCAACTTAAACGCCATGAGAGGAATTATCCCACGCATGACTTGGAATTAGCATCGGTTGTTCATGCGCTCAAAGTATGGAGGCACTACTTAATGGGGAAACACTGCGATGTGTACACCGACCACAAGAGCCTGAAGTACATATTCACACAAAAGGAACTGAACATGAGGCAAAGGAGATGGTTGGAACTTATCAAGGATTATGATATGAATCTGCAATACCACCCAGGAAAGGCCAATGTAGTGGCAGATTCTCTGAGCCGGAAGGTCTATGCCAATGGATTGACTGTTGGGGAATTGCCCGAGGATTTGTGCAAGAAATTCAAGGACCTTAGACTGGAGGTAGTGTCAGAAGGATATTTGGCAGCAATGGAAGTCCAACCAACGCTACAGGACAGAATCAGGAAGGCTCAAGTAGGAGATAAGGAGATGGATGAAGTAAAGGAAAATATGAAGGAGGATTGAGCAAAAGAATTCCGCGAGGATGGGCAAGGAACCTTGTGGTATGGAGATCGTTTGTGCGTTCCCAACAACCCTAATTTAAGGAAGTTGATTCTGCAGGAAGCTCATGACTCGCCGTATTCCATACATCCGGGCAATACGAAGATGTATATGGACCTAAAGGATAGATTTTGGTGGAACAACATGAAGGGATACATCGCTGAGCATATTGCCCTATGTGATGTATGTAGCCGAGTGAAGGAGGAACACCAGAAGCCACCAGGACTGCTACAGCCATTGCCCGTGCCGGATTGGAAGTGGGATAGAGTGGGAATGGATTTTATCACAGGATTGCCCAGGACCAGGTCAGGATATGACTCCATTTGGGTAGTGGTCGACCATTTGACCAAGGTAGCCCACTTTATACCGGTGAAGACAACCTATACGAGTGCAAAGCTGGCCAAGATTTATATGGACAGGATTGTGTGCCTACATGGAGTTCCTAAGAGTATTGTATCTGACAGAGGCACCCAATTTACCTCACACTTTTGGCGCCAGCTGCACGAGTCATTGGGGACCAGGTTGGAGTATAGCACAGCGTTTCACCCCCAGACTGATGGACAGACCGAGAGGGTAAATCAGATTTTGGAAGATATGCTGAGAGCGTGCGCTTTGGCTCATGGTTCTAGTTGGGATGAGAATTTTCCGTATGCCGAGTTTTCCTACAACAACAGCTATTAGACCAGCATCAAGACGTCACCGTTCGATGTGCTGTACGGGAAACGGTGCCGGATACCATTGTTATGGGATGGAGTAGGAGAACGTCAGCTGTTTGGACCTGATTTGATCAAGGACGCTGAGGAGAAGGTCGCCTTGATTAGGGACAGGCTGAAGGTAGCACAATCAAGGCAGAAGAGCTACGCTGACGCCAAGCGCAAGGAAGTTGTGTATGAGGTAGGTGATAGGGCATACCTCAGAGTGTCGCCACTTCGTGGAATCAAGAGATTTGGAATCAAGGGTAAGCTGGCACCTCGGTTTATTGGACCATATCGGGTCTTAGCACGCAAGGGAGAAGTTGCTTATCAGTTGGAGTTGCCAGAGGCTCTGTCCGCTGTCCACAATGTGTTCCACGTGTCCCAACTGAAGAGGTTCCATCCAAATATGGTGGATACACCATTGAGAGACATTGTGCCACTAGAAGAGGTTCACCTTGAGAATGACTTGACCTATAAGGAGAAGCCGGTTAAGATTCTGGAGACAGTGGAGAGGATTACCCGTACCAAGACAATCAGGTTTTGCAAGGTGCAATGGAGCCACCACACCGAAGAGGAAGCCACTTGGGAGCGTGAGGATGACATCCGAGAAGACCACCCACACCTATTTGCTAGCCGCGCTGAATCTCGGGGACGAGATTCATCTTAAGGGGGTTAGTCTTGTCACATCCCAAATTTTAGTGGTACTGCATATCATTCATGTCATTGCATCATGATCATCCATGCAAAAATTCAGTTTGAAAAGATTTTTGCAAATCAAACCACTTGCATTTGCATTTTGACGCCTACACTTGAACGCTTGGTTTTACCATGCCTCTGTCAAAAACTATATATTTGGAATGTATGGATGGCCCAGGTGCATAGAGGGTTCCTCCACGAACCCATAGCACTTTGAATCACTAGATTCGGATCCCCATAGCAAAAGATATGCAAATCTGAATTTTGGACATGGTTCTAGACAGTTTCAGAAAAGAAATTCAGATAAGAAAATTGTCAGGAAAAAGAAAAAAGGAAAAGAACAAAAAAAAAGGAAACGGCGCGCAGCCAGCCAGCCTGCTGGGCCGCGCCGGCCCAGCCACGCCAGCAGCCGCGCGGCAGCAGCCGCAGCAGTGTGCACGCGCGGCAGATAGTGCGTGCCGCCGCCGCTGCCGGGCCCCGCTCGCCAGCCGCACGCCAGCCACCGATAGGTGGGGTCCACCAGTCGGTAAGCACGCTGCCGCCGCCGCGCCTTCCCCTCGCCTCGCCCGCGATCTCCCCGCGACCTCACCGCTGCCGCTGACGCCCTTCCCCTTCTCTCCCCGCAGGAGCGCGCCCGTGCCGCCGCCGTCGCCCGCCGCCGACGCCGCCACCGCTTCGTCAGCCTGCCGCCGACGCCCCCGTGCTCTCCCAAGGCTGCCCCCGCACTGACGACCCCCACCCCGAGGATCCCGACGCCGTGCCGCCCTCGCCCGTCGCCGGAGACCGCCAGCACCGCCGCCTCGAGCCCGCCGCCGCCCTTCGGTGAGCTCTCGCCGCCACCCCTCCCTGTCGTCGGATCGTGATCCAATGGTCCAGATCGGACTGTTGATCAGTCAACGCGGGCAGCTGACTGGTCAACTGCCAGTCAGCGCCACGTCAGCCGCCACGTGGGCCGGTCAAACAGTCAAAGTTTGACTGGGTATTTTCTAAATTGAATTAATTGGCAGAAAATTGTATAAACTTGTAAAATTCATATCTATAGATCTACTGGGCCAAAAATTACAAATAAAATATGTGTAGCCTTAGTAACTCATTTAGAATCTTTCTGTACATTTGTTTTATACTTTTGCAGCAAGGTTTTGTCCAGAATAATTAAGTGAGTTAATGGCCTTTTTAGGGTAATTAATTCGTAGAATAAGTTCTGTAACTCCAAAAATTGCAAATAATATGTCCCTGGAATCAGTAGAACAAGGGGAATCTTAAAGTGAATTAAAAGGTTAGGCTTATAGTAATAAATTTTGCAGAATTCATTTAAAGGCTTACTGCAGTATTTTAATTACTCAGGGAGTTATATACATCCTTTTTGAGAAATTCCAATTGGTACTGTTCGTATTTAGTATTGCCTACACAGTAGAATTTTTCCAAGATTTTACAAACAGTATGCTAACAGTAGAGAATTATTTAGTTTCTAGCTCTATTATTGAGCATTATAAATTGCATACTTGTTTTCCTTGCGCTAAAAATAATTTCCATGCATGCATACAGTAGCTTTACTGAATAAGATTATGTGATGCTGCTGTAGCATCAATCCACTTGTCATGCATGCATCTTGCATCATCTTTGTTTGCATATGATTGTGGATGGTTTGTTTATGATTGCAATTATATCGTGTAGATTGTGACGAGTGCAACACTTGCTCGTGTGTGGATTGTTCTTCCGACCGCTACAACCAAGGCAAGTAGATGCTACCTTGTTCATGATGTTGTCCTACTATTTTTAATGCATTGTCGTGTATTTTGTAGATGCATGTGTAGGATATTACTATCGCTATGCTATGTCCTATTATGTGGTAGGGCTCTCCTTGTAGATGAACCACCGTTGGTAGATGTGCTTAGCCATGCTATGATGAATGAGGGATGGGTTACATCACTGAAAGTTGTTTCTAAATGTGTTGTTTTGTGAAAACTAAAACAACTTAATCAATGAATCTTCTGGGTGTGATAGGATTGATAATTTTTGGTCGTATCATTGCGGAAAGGCACCCAGGTATCGAGAGAAAATGATTGGCTTCTTTATTTTGTAGCTTACGTGTACAACCATGTGCCAATAATGAAATGGGCGGTTGGTTGGACTTAGTAGCTTGGGGTAACTCGAACCCGCGTATCCAGAGATGTAGAATTTTGGTAGGTTGGACCGGTGCGCGTCGGGATTGGGGAGCTACTTCCCGAACGGTCTCTTCTTGGACTTCTCGCTATCATCACCCAAAATGAGAGTGATGGTACGAGCTGGGATGGCCAAGTCACATGGGTAAAGTGTACTAACCCCTGTAGGGTGTATAATCTAATCGATTAGCCGTGTCCCCGGCTATGGACATCTGAGTTGCTTGATATTGATTCCATGACTTGTTTCTCGCTCATTCTAATTTCATAATTGCTTTAATATTGTTGGGATAACTTAACTGGGATCTTTTCAAAGAAAATCAAAAACTGATTATGAAAGTAGGACAAAGGTATTTTGCAAATGCAAGATAGCCACAGCTCCACTTGCCAAATATGCATGTAGATGTTAGCATTATTGTCTCCTTTAATATCTCTACTTGCCATACATTCCATGTATTGACCCTTCGGGGCTGCTACGATTCATGTTGCAGGATATTCCGATTTTGAGTAATCGATTTAGGCCACGGTACTCCACTCGGCACTTGTTCACTTGTGGGCAATTTGAAGAATGGAGGTTTTGATTTATTTATGTTGCTACCTGAATAATTTGAGCTAGCCTTGAGCTAAGCTTTTATTGTAATAAGGTACTCTGGATCTTCGTCATTTATGATACACGGATATTTTGCTATGTTATTCATCTTATTCTATTGTGGGCCAATGAACCGATCCAGGGATTGGCATGTCACATAGAAGCTACGGTCTTTTCAGAACCGTGGTGTTACAATCGAGGGTTTATTATAGGCGAAGGGGGAGGCCGAGGCGGCGGCCAGGGGCGCCAAACCCTAGCCAGGTGTGGGGTGGGGCCCACCCGCGCCTGGGGTGGGTCTGGCAACCCTGGCCGGCCCCTCCGGCTCTCCTCTGGACTTCTTGTTCCCATGGGAAGTAATTGACTTTGATGTTTGTCCCTTCCAATTCCAAAAATATTTCTTTACTAACTTTTCTAAAACCGAAAACAGCAGAAAACATGCATCTGGCACTGTTGCAACTTGTTAATAGGTTAGTACCAGAAAACATGTAAAAAGCACCTCAAAGAATAGACAAGCAAAGCAAAGTAGATACTAAACAAGCATGGAGCATAAAAAATTATTCATACGTTTCCAACGTATCAGCTACTCAAGTTTAGTTACTTGCAAGTTCTTGTCATAGTAAGTACATGTGTATCATAGAGAACCTCCAACGGGGTACCCCTTGCACATGGTATAGAAGCTTTAACATAACCAAAATGACAAGGCAAGCAGACAATGAGCATCTCAGCATTCTTCTTATTTACCATGGGATATGGTGCTTTTCTCTCTTTCCTCTTATCACAATATGTCTATTTTTTCTCAATCTATTTTTTTATAAGAAGAATGCTTCATAGATGTCACTATGGTGATGCTGCAAGTTTCCACCATGATTAGGCATGGTTTAGGCTAGCGGCCCAAGCGTTTCTCTAACACAAAATACATAACTCCATGGACTTACAAGTCCCCTTTCATTTCACACCGATGACATCCATAGACAAAAGAGCATGGTATCAACTAGGTAAATATTTACAGGTATTGAAAGCGTTCCGCGTGACAACATGGTTCTGCTAATTCCAACGTATAAGTGCAAGAATATACAACATAGATGACACAATGGTTCAAGTTTATTAGGGGCAAGGAATATAAAGTGTGCCATCAAGTTCGTGAGAGCTTTAATCACTAAGTTTTCACATAACAAAATACTTTTAAACTGGAAGATAGCTGAAAACAAGAATATACTTGGAATGGTGTAACACACCATGCATAGGAATTTATAGTGGACACTTTGGAATAACTTGGTTTCTTGGGAGTTGGAAGCATGAGTAGAGCTTACTCATACACGTGGAGGCTAGCAAAATACTGGGAGCGACCAACTAAGAGATCAATAATGGCCATAATCATGCAGAGCAACAAAACATTACTAATCAAAGCATAGAGTGGTACTACAAGTCAAGTACTAAATGATCATAGAGGCTATGGTGACTTGTTCATAGTCATAACATGGTGTGAACATGTGCCAAGTTAACCCAAACAAAGCATCAAAGGAGAAAACCACAATACTATGATTTTGTATGCTAAAACAATGCATGATTCCTTCAAGGCACACTAAGCAATCCCAATTGTTTGGAATAAGTCACGCTATAACAATAATCACTAAGAATAAGGTCAAAACAACACTAGCATGACATGCTAAAGTCTAAGTCACAGTCAAAGCAAGCTCCTCTTGCACTATCAAGCAAGAACTTTCTACTCCTTTCCAGCACCAATTGACTTATTTGAAACAACACAGCGAGAACATGGGTCCAAAATACTTTATTCAAGCAAACTAAACAAACTAAGCAAAGAAAACGAAAACTAAGATGATCCAAGAACAACACAATAGTGCATGAAACAATAAAAATGAAGTGTCTAGAAAGACCTGAGCTTTTTATTGATGAGGGATGCCTTGGGCATCCCCAAGCTTTGACGCTTGTACCTCTTGGATATTTCATGGGGTGACACCGGAGTGGAATCCCCAAGCTTGAGCTTTTGTCCATTCTTCATCTTATTACATCATTCTCTCTCTACACCTGAAATTTTCCTTCATACAAAACTTCACATAATCTTCATTAGCAACATTAGTGTATTCAAAAGATAATAGACCTTTGGGTTTAGCTTGAGAACAGCAAAACTTTTCACTAAAAACACAAGATACTGTAGCAACTCCTTCAAAAAGCTCAATTTCCCAAAAAGAACCCAAAAAGGAATCAATAAGAAGCAAATGCAAATAATGGCAGAAATCTGTAAAAACAGACTAGCTGGTAGTAACCGATTTTTTCGAAGACCTTCTGTTGCTCAAATCAAAAAGTGTTGAACTAAGAAAGTTAGCTAACATACTAGAGGATTTATTCGTAAATTTTCAGCTCAATCTGAGTTACAGAGACTCCTTACAAATTTATTTGGTGGAGGACAGAAATCTGTTTCGGGACAGCAACTCCCAAATCTTACTTCCCTCTCATTAGAGGTCATTCTTGGCACAAAAAGCAAACAAAAAAGGATAAGGAGAGGTCATTACTAAATTAATAACTTCCAAGACTCAATAAAACTCTTGGGTTATCTCTCAACAAGTACTTTTCTTTAACGCCTTTAAGTTAGGCACAAGAAGCAAGAAATCAAGTATTTTCAAATGAAGAATTAAGATCAATACTTGCAAAGTCTTCAACTATGAAAGGTTCACTACTTTCATCAAAAGGATTTTCAGGAACAATCCAATCAAAATTCTTTTCAAAGGCTTCAAGCATCCCAACAAGCTTAAAGGGTATGGGTATCTTAAATTCCTCTCTAGGTTTGGTTTTATCTGAAGTACCCACAACATCTACACATGAGCATAGCATATTAAAACGCTTAAAGACTTTTTTGGCCTCCTTGGCAACATCATGGAACTCTTTTAGTAAAGTTTTAAGGATAAATTATCTCTTTGCAGCATTCTTTTCTTCTTTTAGTTTAAGGAACAAAATTTGCATCATGGGGTTAAGGCTAACAAACCTAGCCTCCAACATATGAACTAAAGAAGCTACAACAATTTCATAATTAGGAGCAAGTTCTGCTATAGATCTATCCTCAATATCCTCATGCTTGCTAACATGATTAAAGAACTCTTCAATGTTATCTTTCCCAATTATGGAGCCACTACCTATTGAAAGGTCCTTCAGGGTGAACTTGGGGAACACCATGGTGAGCTAGAGCAAGGTGACAACAAGAGCATGGACTAATTTTTTTTGTGTTTTTGATAAAAGAAAGCAAACCAAACTAAACTAATTTTTTGGAGTTTTTGATAAAAAGAGGCAAACAAAACCAAACAAAAGAAACTAAGCAAACCAAAAACAAAGTAAAGAGAAAGGTTGAGGAGGACTCCCCTTGTGAAGATGTCCTTAGCCTCCCCGACAACGGTGCCAGAAAATCTTGATGGCGTTGTGTCAACGTGGAGCGCTTTTTCGGGAAACCCCAAGAGCAAGGTATGATGCAACATAGCAGCAAGTCTTCCCTCAGTAAGAAACCGAGGTTATCGAACTAGTAGGAGGAAGGAAACGTCTCAAAGGTGTTGCAAGCAACATGGAAACCTGCACAACACAAACTCAAGACTTTGCCCCAACTAACAGTGAGGTTGTCAATCTCACCGGTTGCTATAACAAAGGATTAACTGTATGGTGTGGAAAGTGAAAGTGGTTTGTAGCAAGTAAACAGTAACAGTGGAAGATGTATCAATGGTAAAGATTGGACCGGGGTCCATAGTTCACTAGAGGTGTTCTCCTTAGATAAACAAATATGGCATGCAGGGTAAACAAATTATAGCAGGTCAATTGACAGGACTGAGCAAGGCATAACAATGCAATACTAGAGATAAAGATCCTACGAGATTTGATTGGGAAATACAACAATATACATAGACCGCCATCAAACTGCATCTATGACTAGAAGTCCACCTTCAGGTTATCATCCGAACCCCCTTCAGTATTAAGTTACAAGCAACAGACAACTACTTTAAGAAAAGCGTGTAAGGTAAATAATCCACTTGTTCCATGAACAAGAGACCGTTGTTTTCACCCTAGTCGCAACATCACATCTACAACCGTAGAGATTTCTATCACTTCCCTTGATTAAGTAGAGGCATGAACCCACTATCGAGCATAAATACCCCCTCTTGGAGTCACTAGCAACTACTTGGCCAAGATAGCTACTAACAACGGAGAGCATGCAAGATCACAAACAACACAGACATGATAGAATCAATAAGATAAAACCATTAATCAATCTGACATAGTAATCTCAGTATCCATCGGATCCCCGTAAACACAATATGCATGATTTCAAATAGATGAGATCTTGATCATGAACGGAGCTCACAAGATCTAGACATGAAAGCACAAGGAGGAGATACAACCATCTAGCTACTACATGGACCCGTAGTGCAAGGTGGAACTACACACGTTTCATACCGGAGGCTGGCATGATGAAGAAGAAGGCCTCCGGGATGATCTCCCCTCCGGCAGGGTGCCGGGAAGAGCTTCAGATCCCCCGATCTAGGGACGATGGTGGCGGCGGCTACAGACGGTTTCGTGGAATATTGATCGGGTTCTTAGGGTTTAGGCATCGGGGGCTTCTTATAGGCGAAGAGGCAAGGCTGGGAGGCGTCCAGGGGGGCCACACCCTGCCCATGCGCGGGCCCACCCTAGGCCGCGCCTAGGGGATGTGGCCACCCTGTGGCGCCCCTCCGTCTCTCCTTTGGACTTCGTGTTCTCCTCGGTGAAATATTGACTTTGGCTTCTGTCCTGCCCAATTCCGAGAATATTTCTTTACTAGCTTTTCTGGAACCAAAAACAGCAGAAAATAGGCAACTGGCACTATAGCAACTTGTTAATAGGTTAGTACCAGAAAACATATAAAAATCACCTCAAAGTGTGGACAAAGAAAATCAAAGTAGATACTAAACAAGCATGGAACATCAAAAATTATAGATACGTTTCTGACGTATCAGAGGTGTTCTCCTTAAGATAGATAACATGTTGGGTGAACAAATTAAAGCGAGGGAATTGATAGATTGAGAAAGCATAACAATTCATATAATAGACATCTTGACTCCTATGAGATTTTATTGGGCATTACAACATAATACATAGACCATAATCCAACTGCATCTATGAATAATAATCCACCTTCAGGTTATCATCCGAACCCCTTATAGTATTAAGTTGCAAGCAATAGATAATTGCATTAAGCAATGTGTGTAAAGTAAACAATACAATTGCCCCATGGACAAAGGATTGTTGTTTTCTCCCTAGTAGCAACATCACATCTACAACCTTAGAGATTTCTGTCACTTCCCCAGATTACTAGAGGCATGAACCTACTATCAAGCATAAATACTCCCTCTTGGAGTTGCAAGCATCTACGAACAACGAAGAGCATGCAAGATCAGAAATAACATAGACATGATAGAATCGATAATCAATATGACATAGTATCTCAACATCCATCGGACCCCCGCAAACACAACATGTAGTATTACAAATAGATGATCTTGATCATGAACGGATCTCACAAGATATAAACATGATAGCACAAAGGAGGAGAAACAACCATCTAGCTACTGTATGGACCCATATTCCAACAGTAAACTACTCATGCATCACTCCGGAGGATGGCATGGTGATAAAGAAGGCCTTTGGGATGATCTCTCCCCTCCGACAGGGTGCCGGGAAGAGCTTTAGATCCCCCCGATCTAGGGACGATGGTGGCGGCGGCTACAGATTGTTTCGTGGAGATTTGATCGGGTTCTTAGGGTTTCTGTATCGGGGTGCTTTTATAGGCGAAGGGGCAAGGTCGGCGGGCGCTCGAGGGTCCCACACCTAGGGTTGGCGCGTCCCCTGGCTGCGCCGCTATCAGGTGTGGCCGCCTCATGGCCCCACTTCGGCTGCCCTCCGAACTCCGTGTTCCTTCTGGTAAAATATCGACTTTGGATTTTTTCCCGTCCAATTCCGAGAATATTTCCTTATTAGATTTTCTGAAACCAAAAAAAAGCAGAATTGTAACACCCCGGTTCTGAAAAGACCGTGGCTTCTATGTGACATGCCAATCCCTGGATCGGTTCATTGGCCCACAATAGAATAAGATGAATAACATAGCAAAATATCCGTGCATCATAAATAATGAAGATCCAGAGTACCATTATTACAATAAAAGCTTATCTCAAGGCTAGCTCAAATTATTCAGGTAGCAACATAAATAAAGTAAATCCTCCATTCTTCAAATTGCCCAGAAGTGAACAAGTGCCGAGTGGAGTACCGTGGCCTATATCGATTACTCAGAATCGGAATAACCTGCAACATGAAACGTAGCAGCCCCAAAGGGTCAATACATGGAATGTATGGCAAGTAGAGCTAGTAATGGAGACAATAGTACTAACATCTACATGCATATTTGGCAAGTGGAGCTGTGTCTGGCTTGCATTTGCAAATACCTTTGTCCTACTTTCATAAACAGTTTTTGATTTTCTTTGAAAAGATCTCAATTAAGTTAACCCAACAATATTAAAACAATTACGAAATTGGAATGAGCGAGAAACATGTCATGGAATCAATATCAAGCAACTCAGATGTCCATAACCGGGGACACGGCTAATCGATTAGATTATACACCCTGCATGGGTTAGTACACTTTACCCATGTGACTTGGCCAGCCCAGCTCGTACCATCACTCTCATTATGGGTGATGATAGGGAGAAGTCCAAGAAGAGACTGTTCGGGAAGTAGCTCCCCAATCCCGACGCGCACCGGTCCAACCTACCAAAATTCTACATCTCTGGATACGCGGGTTCGGGTTACCACAACCTACTAAGTCCAACCATCCGCCCATTTCATTATTGGCACATGGTTGTACACGTAAGCTACCAAGTAAAGAAGCCAATCAATTTCTCTAGATACCTGGGTGCCTTTCCGCAATGAAACCACCAAAAATTATCAATACCAACACACCCAGGAGATTCATTGATTAGGTTGTTTTTAGATTTCACAAACCAATACTTTTAGGAACAAGTCTCAGAGATGTAACCCAGCCCTCGTACATCATAGCATGGCTAAGCACATCTACCAACGGTGGTTCATATACAAGGAAGGCCCTACCACATAATAGGACATAACATAGCGATAGTATCATCCTACACATGCGTCTACAAAATACACGACAATGCATAGAAAATAGTAGGACAATATCATGAACAAAATAGCATCTACTTGCCTTGGTTGTAGCGGTCGGAAGAACAATCCACACACGAGCAAGCGTTGCACTCGTCACAATCTACACGACACAATTGCAATCATAAACGAACAATCCACGAGCATATGCAACAAAGATGATGCATGAATGTATGCATGACAAGTGGATTGGTGCTACAGCTACACCACATAATCCTATTCAATAAAGCTACTGATTGCATGCATGGAAAGTAGTTTTAGCGCAAGGAAAACTAATATGCAAAATATAATACTCAATTCTAGAGCTAGAACCCAATTAATTCACTACCGGTAGTATACTGTTTGTAAAATCTTGGGAAAACTCTACCGCATGGCCATTGCTATTTAGGAACATTACCAATTGGAATTACTCAAAAAGGAATTATAAAACTCCCTGAGTAATTAAAACACCGCAGAAAGCCACTAGACAGTTTGTGCAGAAGTTTTTACTGTAAGCCTATCCTTTTAATTCACGACGAGATTCCCCTCGTTCTACTGCATCCAGGGACATATTATACGCAATTTTTGGAGTTACAGATCTTTTTCTACGAATTAATTACTCCAAAAAGGCCATTAACCCAATTAATTAAACTGTACTAAATCTTGCTGCAAAAGTGTGAAACAATGGTGCAGCAAGATTTTACACGACTTACTGAACCTACACATATTTTATTTGCAATTTTTGGCCCAGCGGATTAATTTCTACGCAATTTACAAATTTCTACGAAAATCTGCCAATTAAATCGATTAAAGAAATATCCAGTCAACTGTGTCTGTTGACTGGCCCACGTGGCTGCTGACTGGGCGTTTGACTAGTCAGCGCCTGGGGCTGACCGGTCAATGGCCGATCTGGGCCGTTGGATCGCAGATCGGCGGCCAGGGAGCAATGAGGCGGAGTGGTGCTCACCGGCGGCGGCGGCGAGGTCCTTCGGCGGCGGTGGCGGTCGGCGGCGGTCCTGCGCGGAGAGGAGGCGGTCAGCGCGTGGATCGAGGTGGGTCGGCGCGGCGGCGGCGCGGCAGCGACGCGAGGCGGCGGCGTTCCGGCGGCGTGCGCGCGCGGCGGCGCGTGCGGCGGCGGGCGGCGCTGGCGCGTGGCGGCGCGGCACGCTCGGGCGGGCGGCGGCGGCACGGCGGCGGGCTTACCTAGCGGCGGCGAGCGGCTCCCGAGGCGGCGGCGGCGCGCGGTCCGAGGCAGGAGGCGGCGGGGTTGGCGCGTGGGTGGGGTCCGCAGCCTATATGGGGGAGGGGCCCCACGCGGGGTCCTACCCGGATACGGTCCTGGGGCGGCGGCGGATACAATCCGCCGCGCGAGCGGCGCGCGGTGCTGGCCGGCTGGGCCGGCGTGGCCCAGCAGGCTGGCGCCGTTTTTTTTTGATCCCTTTCTTTTTCTTTTTGCATTTTAGTAAAACCTCCGTAACTTCTTCATACGAGCTCCGAATCGGGCGATTCTTGTTCCTAAATTTTTGTAAAATCGAGGGGATCAACCTAGGGTAAAGGATGAGTGAAACCACTAGGCTACAAGAGTGGAAAACTCAAGTCCTAGGAAAACCTCCCGCAGGAGCATTGTAGTAAGATAAAATAGGATTTAGAAAATAGTGTTTTGCCGAATCTTTTCAATCGATGGTTTTGCATGGAAAAGTATGATGCAATGGCATGAATGATATGCAGAATCAAATCTAAAATTTGGGATGTGACAAGACTAACCCCCTTAAGATGAATCTTGACGCCGAGATTCGGCGTGGCTAGCAAATAGGTGTGGGTAGTCCTCTCGGATGTCATCCTCACGCTCCCAAGTGGCTTCTTCTTCAGTGTGGTGGCTCTACTGCACCTTGCAAAACCTGATTGTCTTGGTACGTGTAATCCTCTCCGCTGTCTCCAGAATCTTGACCGGCTTCTCCTCATAGGTCAAGTCATTCTCAAGCAGAACCTCTTCTAGTGGTACAGTGTCTCTCAATGGTGTACCCACCTTCTCCGGATGGCACTTCTTCAGCTGGGATACGTGGAATACATTGTGAACAGCGGACAGAGTCTCTAGCAACTCCAACTGATAAGCAAATTCTCCTTTGCGTGCTAATACCCGATATGGTCCAATAAAATGAGGTGTCAGCTTACCCTTAATTCCAAATCTCTTGATTCCACGAAGTGGCGACACTCTGAGGTATGCTCTATCACCTATCTCATACACCACTTCCTTACGCTTGGCATCAGCGTAGCTCTTCTATCTTGATTGTGCTACCTTCAGCCTGTCCCTAATCAAAGCGACCTTCTCCTCAGCATCCTTGATCAAATCAGGCCCAAACAACTGACGTTCTCCTACTCCATCCCACAGCAATGGTGTCCGGCACCGTTTCCCATATAGCACATCGAACGGTGACGTCTTGATGCTGGTTTGATAACTGTTGTTGTAGGAAAACTCAGCATATGGCAAATTCTCATCCCAACTAGAACCATGAGCCAAAGCGCAAGCTCTCAGCATGTCTTCCAAAATCTGGTTCACCCTCTCGGTCTGTCCATCAGTCTGTGGGTGAAACGCTGTGCTAAACTCCAATCTAGTACCAAGTGACTCGTGCAGCTGGCGCCAGAAGTGTGAGGTAAATTGGGTGCCTCTGTCAGACACAATGCTCTTGGGAACTCCGTGTAGGCACACAATTCTGTCCATGTAAATCTTGGCCAACTTTGCACTCGTATAGGTCGTCTTTACCGGTATAAAGTGGGCTACCTTGGTCAAATGGTCGACCACTACCCAAATGGAGTCGTACCCTGACCTGGTCCTGGGCAATCCTGTGATAAAGTCCATTCCCACTCTATCCCACTTCCAATCCGGCACGGGCAATGGCTGTAGCAGTCCTGCTGGCTTCTGGTGTTCCGCCTTCACCCGGCTACATACATCACATAGGGCAATATGCTCCGCGATGTCTCCCTTCATGTTGTTCCACCAGAATCTGTCCTTTAGGTCCATATACATCTTCGTATTGCCCGGATGTATAGAGTACGGCGAGTCATGAGCTTCCTGCAGAATCAACTTCCTTATCTCGGGATCGTTGGGAACGCAGAAACGATCTCCATACCACAAGGTTCCTTGCTCATCCTCGCGGAATTCCCTTGCTCGACCCTCCTTCATCTTTTCCCTTATTTCATCTATCCCTTTGTCTCCCACTTGAGCCTTCCTGATTCTGTCCTGTAGCGTTGGTTGGACTTCCATTGTTGCCAAGTATCCTTCAGACACTACCTCCAGTCTAAGGTCCTGTTCCCGGCATCAGGTCGATAAGAAACTCCACTTTCTATCAGGTGGCATTCCTGGCAGCTCTTCCGGAAACACGTCAGGGTAATCCCTAATCACTGGCACAGTATCCATGCTAACCCCCTTAAGAGAATTCATCTAACACCTTCCCGGTCGAGCAGCCGACTTGAATCTAATTCTCTTACCATCCGGGGTTTTGAGTGAAATAGCTCGCTGTGCACAATCTATGTGTCCCCCATGCATAGACATCCAATCCATACCCAGAATAACATCTAACCCTTGTGATTCCAACACTACCAGATGTGCAATGAGGTTGTGTGTTCCAATCCTCACAGTTAAGCCGCGGCATCCCGCGCTAGCTATCATATCTCCTCTAGGTGAACTCACTCTAATAGACCCTTTCATAGACTCAGTAGGCAACTTATACTTATCCACAAATGCCCTTGATATGAATGAATGAGATGCACCAGTATCGAAAAGTATGAAAGATGGGTGAGTGTTGATTGGGAACTTACCAATCACAAGGTCAGGCTCATCTGGAATCTCCTCCACATTCATGTGGTTCACTGTGGCCTTCTCGTTGTTGGTTGGCTTCAGTCCTTTCCTCTTCGGACAGTTGTCAGCATAGTGTCCCTTCTGTTTACACTTGAAGCATGTCACCTCACTCAGATCCTTCTTCACAAAGCTGCGATCGCGGTTGCGGTCATGTCCAACGTGTCCTCTAGAGTGGTGAGAGTGTCCTCCCTTGTGGCTGTGGTGGGTGTTCTTGTGGTTGTCGTGGCGATGTCCATCGCCCCCATGGTGGCGGCGATCATGGCTCCCATAGTCACTCCCTCCATGCTTGGAGTATCCATCATATGAAGTGCGAGACTTGTGGTGTGAACCAGAGTGGTGATTGTTACTCTTCCTCTTGCGGCTTTCCACCTGCTTGTGCTTCCCTTCCAAGATCCTGGCCTTGTCCATAAGCTCCTGGAAAGTAGGGCAATAAACCACCAGTAGCTGCACTGAAAGCTCATCACTGAGGCCATCCAGGAATCTCTCCCTCCTTTTTGAATCAGTGTCAACATCCTCAGGTGCATAACGGGACAGGTTGTTGAACTCCTCAATGTACTCAGCCACAGTGCGGTTGGTTTGGCGCAAGTTGCGGAACTCCATCCTCTTCAGGCTCAGAACTCCTGAAGACACGTGGTTGGTCCTGAAACCTTCCTCAAACATTGCCCAAGTCACAGTATCCAGCAGGTGGGTGATCTGAAAAGTGTCCCACCAAGAAGCGGCTGGTCCCTCCAGTAGGTGAGCGGCAAACCTCACCTTCTCAGCATCAGTGCATCCAATCGTTACCAGATCCTTTTTGACTGAACGCAACCAGTCGAGAGCAACCATTGGTTTCGTTGCAGTAGAGAACTTAGTTGGCCTTAGCCTCAGAAATCTGGTGAGAGCATCTCCCTGAGGCTGGTTGTTTCCATTGTTGTTGTTGTTCTGAGCTTCCATGAACTGAGTCATAACTTGGGTCAGCTGTACCTGAGCTGCCATGAGCTGCTCCAACTCAGTGGGTTGACGGCGGGGAGGCATCTGCGGTTCAGCACAGGTAAGCTTAGAAAGAATCAACTACGATAATAGGATTCTACCCATGCATATGATCAAACAACAACAAACAATAGCAGACAATCACAAGCAAGCAACACATCAACAAACAAGTGATCCAGAAACATCCCAAGGGTTATCCTAGCAGTATATACCTACTGAAATAGTTTTACAAGAGTTGGCAATGGTTAACTAAACAGTTGATCAACTAAGCAGCAAAAACAGCAATCTGCCAGAACAGTCCAGCAGCGTTCACGAATTTTTCTACATGACTTAGACTCGTCAGAAAATTTAGCTGATTTTTGCACATACAGCACAGAGAGTTTCGCACCAGCCCTATATTTTTCAGATTTTTCCCAGTTACCAGAAAAATATGAAAAATCGTACAGTACTGCTGTATCAGCAGAAAACTGCAGCGAAAATAACACAGATGTTAACCAAACTTGCCATAACTCTTTCATAAAATTCGCACAAACAATTCCTGGGATATTGGAGTACACAAATAAGCAAATAATCACTCTTAAACTAACAGCAACTAAGTTTCACATTGCTCGAGACTAATCCTAACGATTTTACCTAACGAGGACTAATTGGTGGACTTCTATCTACTTCTTGAAGAGGTTGTGGTAGGTCCTTGCACTCATGCGTTGGCGCTTCGGTCCACGGTTCAACCCTGACGGCGGAGTGTACACTTCTCCTGAATCATCACTTGAGATCTCAAACTCCACCTCTTCTGGATCCTCCTCTTCTTCTTCACTCTCAGCTGCAACTGCAACAGCTTCATCTCCTCCACCATCATCGTCTCCATCATCATCATCCTCGTCCTCATCATCATCATCGTTCCCACTGTCATCATCATCTCCATTGTTGCCATCATCTCCATTGTCATCATCAGAGGGTGGATTCAGCTGTGCTTGGAGAGCGGCAATCTGGGCTGTCATAGCTTCAATAGTTTGATCCCTTTCCTGGACGGTCCCTTGCAACTGTTGTATGTTCTGGGTGTTCTCCTGCACCGTACCATGAAGATGAGATATGGTTGCATCTCTGGCTATCAGGGCATTCTCCAGAACTCCCACAGCTTCATGCAAGGTGTCAATCTCCTGTCCTTTGACCACCATACCATTGCTAGCAAAATCTGCAATCTCCTTTATCATCATCACTTTCTCAGCTAGAGCTCCATTCTCCCTTTCCATGTCCTCTATGTTCCTCTGACGGGGCGGCATGTTGTTCCTGTCGCCCGGGGTAACCACAATGTGCCCATCTTCATCACGCCTCCCATAGTCACGGTAGGGTGAATCTGCTGGCAGCAGGTGTCGGACATGATGGCACTGGCGAGACAGGGCTTCATGTATGGCCAAGTTGATTCCAAGTCCCCAGTTGCAGTATGTCTTGGTGTAGATCAGGTGCACGGGGTTTGGCAAGGCAGCATCCCTGAATATGAAGGTGGTGATCTCCCATGCATCCTCACCATATCGATAGGTGTACAGACTTCTTCCCTTGAACATGGGCAGTGGTAATCCCAATGTCTGCGAGAGCTGTGCTAACTGTCTTGCAAAGGGCCTTGGTGACTCCATGGTGGCATACTCAGTCCTGACTTCTCCCATCTTTCCATTAAAGAGGAAAGTGTGAGAATAGCATATGATAAGAATTTATGAGAGTGAAAGGCATAAGATGAAAGACAGAGTTAATATAGGTTTTAATAAATCTATGGCTTCCTAATCCAATCCTAGGTCACGATCCTACAGTCGACACACGGGCTCTGATACCATCTTGTAACACCCCGGTTCTGAAAAGACCGTGGCTTCTATGTGACATGCCAATCCCTGGATCGGTTCATTGGCCCACAATAGAATAAGATGAATAACATAGCAAAATATCCGGGCATCATAAATAACGAAGATCCAGAGTACCATTATTACAATAAAATCTTAGCTCAAGGCTAGCTCAAATTATTCAGGTAGCAACATAAATAAAGTAAATCCTCCATTCTTCTATTGGAGATATGCCCTAGAGGCAATAATAAATGTGGTTATTATTATATCTCTGTGTTTATGATAAATGTTTACATTCATGCTATAATAGTATTAATAAGGAAACATTGATACTTGTGTGATTTGTAAACTTAATTTGAAGTCCCTAGTATAGCCTCTATACATCACTAGCTTGTTGGTTGATAAATGATTGTGGTTTCCCTATCATGAACATTGAGATGTTATCAACAGCAAGATCATATTGTTAGGAGAATGATATGGTGGACATACTCCTATAGATAAGCGTAGCATAAAGATCAAGTCATTTTAATAGTTCAATTGCTATATGCTTTCTGATACATAGTAACCTAATTCCTTCGACCATGAGATCATGCATATCACCTTTACCGGATGGATGCTTTGATGACATCAAACACCACACCGTAACTCGGTGGCTATAAAGGTGGCATTGAGTGTTCGGAAAGTATTGGTTGAGACACATGGATCAAGAATGGGATTTGTCCATCCATATGACGGATAGATATACTCTGGGCCCTCTCGGTGGAATGTCATCCAATTAGCTTGCAAGCATGTGACTGGCTCACAAGGGATCACATATCACGGGAACGAGAAAAGAGTTCTTATCGGTAACGAGGTTGAACTAGGTATGCAGAGATACCGACGATCATAACCTCGGATAAGTAAACTATCGTGAGACAAAGGGAAATTGGTATCGTATGTAAGTGGTTCATTCGATCGCAAAGTAATCGTAGAAATATGTGGGAGCCATATGAATTTCCAGATTCCTCTATTGGTTATTGTTCGGAGAAGTGTCTCGATCATGTCCGCATAATTCACGAACCGTAGGGAGACACACTTAAGGATTCGACGTTGTTTGAGTAGTTATGGTATTATGAGAAAGAGGCTGAATGTTGTTCGGAGTCTCGGATGAGATCCGGGATATCACGAGGTGGTCCGGAATGGTCCGGAGAATAAGATTCATATAAGGAAAGTCCCGTTTCGGAGTTCGGGAATGATTCCGGTGTTTTCATCGGGAATGTTGTAGAAGGTTCTGGAATGTCCGGCACTCCGGAGGGGAAGGGGTACATGAATGTGTCATTGCATGTTGGAATGATTGTATCATGTACTAAGTGTCATCGCTGTTCCAAATAAAGGATTAATTCAAATCCTAGTTTGAAAAGTCAAATAGCTAGTTTGAAAAGTCAAACGGCTAAAATTGGAAAGTGGAAAAGAGGAGGAAGGGGGGAATCCGAGTTGGGGAGGAGTTCCCTCCTCCAACCGGCGGCAACCCTCCAAGCCGAGTTGGGGAGGGACTCCTCTCCCTCCCCTTGGCCGCCGGCCCCCCTCCACCTATATAAGGAGGGGCAGGGACCCCTCCTAGAGCACACAAGTCCCTCACCTCAAACCCTAGAAGCTGTAGTCCTCCATAGCCGCCGCCACCCCCTAGGGTTTTGCCCTAACCGCCGACTTGGGGGTCCCCGGAACCCTAGCCGCCGGCTCTAGCCCCTCCTCCTTGGTGTGTCTAAACCCTAGATCACCGAGGAGCTCTCTCATAGTCCACCATACTCGCTCCTGCTTAAGGCGAAGCCCTGCGAGATCTCCCCTCTACTTCCGGTACCACGCCGTTGTGCTGCCGGAATCGCGAGGAGAGTGCTACAACCTCCACTGCCTGCTGGAACAAGGGAGAGGAAGGTCTTCGTCGAGTACCGAACGTGTGACCGACTGCGGGAGCGCTACCGGAACGCAGCGCCGGAAGGATCGTCTACGCGATCTTGAGATCGGGAAGAGTACTACTACATCACCCACGAGAATCCGCTCTCGTTAAACACTTTGGAATCTTCGAGGGTAAGTTATTCCATCGACTCGTTGCTACAATCTAGTAGATAGATCTTGGCTTGTTTGTTTGTATGCGATAGAAATTTTTTGTTTTCCATGCTACGAAACCCTACATCTTCAAATTGCCCACAAGTGAACAAGTGCCGAGTGGAGTACCGTGGCCTATATCGATTACTCAGAATCGGAATAACCTGCAACATGAAACGTAGCAGCCCCGAAGGGTCAATACATGGAATGTATGGCAAGTAGAGCTAGTAGTGGAGACAATAGTACTAACATCTACATGCATATTTGGCAAGTGGAGCTGTGGCTGGCTTGCATTTGCAAATACCTTTGTCCTACTTTCATAAACAGTTTTTGATTTTCTTTGAAAAGATCCCAATTAAGTTAACCCAACAATATTAAAACAATTATGAAATTGGAATGAGCGAGAAACATGTCATGGAATCAATATCAAGCAACTCAGATGTCCATAACCGGGGACACGGCTAATCGATTAGATTATACACCCTGCAGGGGTTAGTATACTTTACCCATGTGACTTGGCCAGCCCAGCTCATACCATCACTCTCATTATGGTTGATGATAGGGAGAAGTCCAAGAAGAGACTGTTCGGGAAGTAGCTCCCCAATCCCGACGCGCACCGGTCCAACCTACCAAAATTCTACATCTCTGGATACGCGGGTTCGGGTTACCACAACCTACTAAGTCCAACCAACCACCCATTTCATTATTGGCACATGGTTGTACACGTAAGCTACCAAATAAAGAAGCCAATCAATTTCTCTAGATACCTGGGTGCCTTTCCGCAATGAAACCACCAAAAATTATCAATACCAACACACCCAGGAGATTCATTGATTAGGTTGTTTTTAGATTTCACAAACCAATACTTTTAGGAACAAGTCTCAGAGATGTAACCCAGCCCTCGTACATCATAGCATGGCTAAGCACATCTACCAACGGTGGTTCATCTACAAGGAAGGCTCTACCACATAATAGGACATAGCATAGCGATAGTATCATCCTACACATACGTCTACAAAATACACGACAATGCATAGAAAATAGTAGGACAATATCATGAACAAAATAGCATCTACTTTCCTTGGTTTTAGCGGTCGGAAGAAAAATCCACACACGAGCAAGCGTTGCACTCGTCACAATCTACACGACACAATTGCAATCATAAACGAACAATCCACGAGCATATACAACAAAGATGATGTATGAAGGTATGCATGACAAGTGGATTGGTGCTACAACTGCACCACATAATCCTATTCAATAAAGCTACTGATTGCATGCATGGAAAGTAGTTTTAGCGCAAGGAAAACTAATATGCAAAATATAATACTCAATTCTAGAGCTAGAACCTAATTAATTCACTACCAGTAGTATACTATTTGTAAAATCTTGGGAAAATTCTACCACATGGCCATTGCTATTTAGGAACAGTACCAATTGGAATTACTCAAAAAGGAATTATAAAACTCCCTGAGTAATTAAAACACTACAGAAAGCCACTAGACAGTTTCTGCAGAAGTTTTTACTGTAAGCCTATCCTTTTAATTCACGATGATATTCCCCTCGTTCTACTGAATTCAGGGACATATTATACGCAATTTTTGGAGTTACAAATCTTTTTTTTACGAATTAATTACTCCAAAAAGGCCATTAACTCAATTAATTAAACTGTACTAAATCTTGCTGCAAAAGTGTGAAACAATGGTACAACAAGATTCTACACGACTTACTGAACCTACACATATTTTATTTGCAATTTTTGGCCTAGCGTATTAATTTCTACGCAATTTACAAGTTTCTACGAAAATCTGCCAATTAAACCGATTAAAGAAATACCCAGTCAACTGTGTCTGTTGACTGGCCCACGTGGCTGCTGACTGGGCGCTGACTGGGCGTTTGACTAGTCAGCGCCTGTGGCTGACCGGTCAACGGCCGATCTGGGCCGTTGGATCGCAGATCGGCGGCCAGGGAGCAATGAGGCGGAGCGGTGCTCACCGGCGGCGGCGGCGAGGTCCTCCGGCAGCGGTGGAGGTCGGCGGCGGTCCTGCGCGGAGAGGAAGCAGTCAGCGTGCGGATTGAGGTGGGTCGGCGCGGCGGCGGTCCGGCGGCGTGCGCGCGCGGCTGCGCGCGGGCGCGTGCGGCGGCGGCGAGGCGGCGCTGCGCGCGGGCGGCGAGCGGCGGCGGCGTGTGGCGGCGCGGCGCGCGCGGGCAGGCGGCGGCGGGCTTACCTGGCGGCGGCGAGCGGCTCCCGAGGCGGCGGCGGCGCGCGGTCCGAGGTAGGAGGCGGCGGGGTTGGCGCGTGGGTGGGGTCCGCGGCGGGGTCCGCGGCCTATATGGGGGAGGGGCCCCACGCGGGGTCCTACCCGGATACGGTCCTGGGGCGGCGGCGGATACAATCCGCCGCGCGGGCGGCGCGCGGTGCTGGCCGGCTGGGCCGGCGCGGCCCAGCAGGCTGGCGCCGTTTTTTTTTTGATCCCTTTCTTTTTCTTTTTGCATTTTAGTAAAACATCCGTAACTTCTTCATACGAGCTCCGAATCGGGTGATTCTTGTTCCTAAATTTTTGTAAAATCGAGGGGATCAACCTAGGGTCAAGGATGAGTGAAACCACTAGGCTACAAGAGTGGAAAACTCAAGTCCTAGGAAAACCTCCCGCAGGAGCATTGTAGTAAGATAAAATAGGATTTAGAAAATAGTGTTTTGCCGAATCTTTTCAATCGATGGTTTTGCATGGAAAATTATGATGCAATGGCATCAATGATATGCAGAACCAAATATAAAATTTGGGATGTGACAAGAATACAGGCAACTGGCACTGCGGCATCTTGTCAATAGGTTAGTTCTGTAAGATGTATAAACATACCTCAAAGTATAGACAAAACATAATAAAGTTGATACAAAACAAGCATGGAGCATAAAAAATTATAGATACATTTTCGACGTATCAGGCTTGAGTATAATTTTACTTGCACTTGATGATAGAAATAGGAGTCTTCCACACCATTGGTATTAATGGAACATATAAATATAATTTAGTCAATATGTTGTAAGGTGATGGTTTGATTTACAAAAGGAAAAATAATCTAACTAGTCAAGTTGAGAAAGAAACCTTGAACAAAGGAAAATTAGAAGTGCTATCAAATCAGAGTGAGAACAAGTCGAGGTAGATTATTCAAGCCATAAAGATGCTCCGTATACAATTGGAATTTAGTAATTGAGATTGTTAAACTTTGAATCCCTACATGAATTGGAATGTATGGCTAGCTCCTTTGCACAACACTTAAACAAAAGTGTGAGTATATATATATATATAATAACAAAGAAAAGAAAGAAGAAAAAGAGCGAATGTGCAAAGAGCAAATAGGCATACACCATTGTATTGTAGTAAAACAAAGAAGCGTTTGAGATTTTTAATCCCAAATGGATATGTTAATCCTAACAACCCTTGGGAATACATCGCTAACTCATTCGGTCGAACCGAAACACTTTGCATCATATTGATATTCATATTTTGTGAATTATTGATCACTAAGGTGTGGAAGCATGCTAGTATTATTCGGATGGTTCGAGTAATGTACTATTCATGAACTTATTCCTATGTATCATCTATGACAATCGCATGCTGCAATTGCCTCATTTATTTTATCGACTCAGCTTCATGAATATGAGGATCACATCCATTAAAGCTACACTTGCTCGGGACGAGCAAGAGTATAAGCTTGGGGAAATTGATGAGTGCATATTTGCATCATGTTTTATATTATTATTTTGCATTGTAGTGGTAGGATCTTGGTATTTTACAGCATTCGCACGCACCTTTTATGTTTACTTTTACCAGGATCAGGACAGATGATGGATCTGATGGACACAATTCTTGGACCAATTATATTGGAGTGAAAATGAGCCAAAAACAATGTAAATCGCTTATTTGGGAAATATTAATAACACCAGAAGAAAACTCGAAGCGATTGGAGGATACAGAAGGGCTGACGACCAACTATACGGCGGGAGTATTTTCTCTGGCCGTATAGTTTCCGCCGTATAGTTCGCGCTAACACCGCCTCCTCAAATAGTTTCACCCTGTGCAACTCGATGAGGGAGACGACATATAGAACACCCATAAATCACCGAAAACCTCACCTCCGGAAGGGATCTGGAGGAGGAACTTGCCCTAGGGAGCCATCTTCGCCCTATGCAGATCTGGGAGGCCAAGGAATCGATCTTCATCTTCATCAACCACTGCACCACCATCATCTCCACCATTTTCATCCATCCCATCTAGATCTTGTTATAATTCTAGCACTAGTTGTGGATTTATACAAGAACTATTCATCTATAATTGTTTCCATTACCACTATCATTATGCTGCTTGTCTTCATGTCTGAGTAGATCATTAGTTCTTGGGGAGATAGAGAAACCCTAGTATATGATTGAGATGAAATAGAGATTATTATGTTATACATCATTATATATATATCTGTTAATTGTCTTCATTTGAAATTGGGAGTTGTGCACCTCTTTAATATTTGCCTCTTACGGGGACTTGATGAAGGGGATTACTTGTTGGTAGACGGAAGGATGATAGTACTTATTGTGATTATAAAGTAGTTGTCATTCTTTACGTACTAACTTGGGAAAGCAAGGAGAACTTATTAAGCATGTCCATGCTGCGGGAAAAATCCCTTAATAGCGGGATAATACGATTGATGTCGTTTATCTGTCAGCTATGGTTATGAAGGATGACATGTGTAGTAGTTGTTGCCTATTCGTCCATATATGGAGCTTCTCCCACCTACGTACATGTCATTAAAATATTCGTTATAATAATCTTTATTACTCAGTCTAAATTTCTAGCGGTATAGCCACCACTCTCCAAGGACGCATTTTTTCCTATTGTAGTTCCAAGCTTTCGTACAAACGCGATTCTCATTTTCTGCATTAAGTTTACTTTACTTTACTTTTTTTGTAAACTTTACTTTACTTTACTTTACTTTATTGCTTCGCTCAACCAAAAACCCCAAAACAATTCCACTTTACTTGCATCTTATAATTATTCATTAAGTACTTCGTTTAGTTTTAGTTAAAAGCATTCTAGTTTTTCGCCTACTGCTTCTTGTGGGATCGGTATCTTTATTTTAAAACTAGCTACAAATGATCTGTACACTTACAGTCATCAGCTTCACACATCGCGATTCAAAGGCGCATGCCGAGAAGAGGAGGATAAGACCGAAGAGACGTGGAGCCAGCTGCTCTAGAACCAAGATAAGAAGCTCAGCCTGCTCAAGGACAACTTTACCGCGAAGAAGAGGAACACAAATGTGTAATTCCTCTTGGGCTGTGAAGACACCTCGACAATAAGCTCCCAGGTCAAGGCCTGATACATGGCGCGCCGTAACGCCATTCTAGACGAGGACATCCCCGCCTCAGCACGCCGAGCATTGTGTCAACGCTCTCCGCCACCAAAGCATCGCCGAGCTCTGCCTCCACCTACTAGAACCCGTTGACGAGCTCTGTCGCAGCCGTTACAGTGGAGGCTTCACCTGCTGCGGATGAGCCCATCCCTGTCAACGAGTGATTGCCGAATTTCATGATTTTTTAATAATCTGTTGGCCGAACATGGGCTGCTTGCCATTGACGAACCATTTTGAACGACTTCCTATTGAACTGTTTTGGATGATTTTTTGTCGAACACATTTGGACGTGTTTCCGCTGGCGGGAAACAATTTTCAAATATATCGCCGAATTCTGGATTTGATTGGGAACACGACTAGAAAATTGGTCATTCCTAGGCCAAAATGTTCATCCATCCGTGCTATTAAACACCGGATTTCGGTCTGGGAACACCCAACGAGTAGAGATACTCCTACCATGGCGGTTTGAAATGCCTCTTAACTGAAATACATCGGAGATTTTAATGTCATAATTAATAGAATTGCGAAGGTACTCTAGTCAAATAGTACCTCCGTTTATATTTTTTCTAAAAGTTAATAAAGTTTGACTAAGATTTTAGAGAAAAATATCAATATTTACACCATGAAATTCATATATTTTAATACATCATGAAACATATTTTCACATAGTATCTATATAGTATCATAGTTCTCGATATTTTTTAAAAAATATTTTGTCAAACTTTTCATAACTTAACTTTAAAAAAAATATATAAGCCTTAAAATCTGGGACAGAAGGAGTATACGTATATAGTAGTATCGATATACGTATCATTGCATTGAAGTATCCTTTATTCAGTATCAGCATTAAAAACATTAATTACATTGGTAATACATTAATACTCCATATATGTACGTATCAATGCATTGGAGTAACATCGAATCATATCTGGAACTAAATCAATATATACTACGTATCAGCATTTAGAGCAATGCATTGATACATCGAGTGAGAATTGGAAGTAAATCAGTATACGTAATAAATCTGCCAGCACCCCTGATACCCTCATCTTCCATATATATTCCACAGTCGACGCACAAACGGAGCAGACGAGATCGAATCCACCATCGAACAAACAATGGCTCCCGCCTCAACCTCTTCTACTAGCCAGATAAGCGTCGTGGCTGTCCTCTTGCTGCTCTTTCCCGTCGCGCCTGCGCTTTCGCCACCCCAAGGGATAATGGCCGCGTGCAAAACCGTCGGCGGAGGGAGCACGTACTTTGACGTCCAGTTCTGCGAAGATGCCATCAGCTCCGTCGCTGGAAGCGGCGACGTGGGTCTCGACTACCAGATTTTCGGCGGTCTCACCGTGGGCCTTCTCGCAGTCAACGCCACCAGCACGAAGGCCAAGATCGATCGCCTGCTCCGGGGTGGCGGCGGCGTCGGCGTGATGTTTAAGGCAGTGGTCGACGTCGCTGTGGGCCGGTGCCTCCTGTCGTGCCAGTCACTGTACAGTGGAATACTAGACGGCAGTCCTGCCTGCACCGCCGCCGTCAAGGCAGGGAAGTATGCCGAGGCGAGGGCCATCCTAGAGAAGGCGGCGACCGCTGCCAAGGGGTGCGAGGATGGATTCGGGAAGAATAACGCGGTTTCGCTGTTGTCGGCGGAGAATGACGACGCGTTCAAGCTCGCAAAACTCGGCGTCGCATTGGTGACAGATCTTTGAGAGGCCGAAAATAACTATTGTTGCTACCACTGTTTCAAATAGAATGAATAGTTCTGTTTATTTTGTAATTATCTTAAGATTTTTTTTTCGGTGTTAATTGGCCGGCCTTCAAACTCAACAAAATCACCTACTGATGGGATGCATCTCGGTGTAATTCGAGATAACCAGGAGGAGGTTGTGTTGGTGCCACACCACACCACGTAATCTTCGTGGGAGACTAGCTAGATGAAGGAACGGGAAAAGAAATTCTATAAAATCCTCGGAGCGGATCTCAAAGATGCTCCTAACTCCCCTAATCAATTGATAGTACAATAGAAAATCTGTTTGCATGATGAGGCCGAAAAATCAGGCTCACAACCCGCCGCCTGCACCTCATGCATGTTTCATATCCGCCTGCCGCTTCTACCTGTGTTGGTGAAGGACGGCGAGTCAGGAACCTGGATCTGCTTCGTACCATTTCCCCACTGCTCGCGATCTCTTCGTGGATTTATCATCCTCACGGAAGCAGGTTGTTAAACTTTCTGTTTCAAGGCCAGTTTTTCACATTTCTTCAAGTTCATTTGAAGATATGGATGACACGTGTGTCAGCTCCTTTTTTTGTGAACTACGTGTATGTCAGCTCAATGGTGCAAAATACTGACTGTTTCTAAATTGAGAAACATCTAGCTGTTCAATATAGTCAAGTCCCTAATAATATAGATTTGTCATCTCGAAAGAAAAATATAAACTTGAAACCAAGAAATCAATTACTATCGAAGAAAGATAGAATAACATTACAAACAGAATGTGCCTCATAAGGAATCAAACTAACTTACATGGAAACGAATGCTGGAAAAGGAACATACACTACAGGACGCGCGATACGCCGAGGGCTAAAGGCTGTCGACGTAGGCCAAAAAACATCGACGTATGCTATGCTGACGGCTGCCTTTGGCATATTCCCCTCAGCCAAGATCTCCCTCGGCAGAGCACCCGGAGGCTGTCAGCATAGCAAAAAGCCATTGGCGTAGGCTACACCGACGGCCGCCCTCGGCATAGCCCAACGGCCACTGCAAAAATAATTAAAAAAAAATTCTCAACTTTTGGTAATCCACTAGTAGAAAAAGGCCCTTTCATACAGAGCATTAGTCCCGGTTCCGCCAAAAACCGGGACTAGTGCTCGCGTTCGAGCGGCCGACGCGTTGCTCGGGAGGCGGGGGGTCTCTGTCCCGGTTTATATGGGAGCATGTGTCCCGATTTTTAACACAAACCGACACTAAAGGTATGCGGCAGGTTTGTGTTACAAATCGGGACGCATGCGTCCTACCTATAAATATGCCGCCCTAGCCCTTTGCCTCTTCTCCTTTGTTTTTTTTTGGTGGAAGGTGTGCGAGGTGTGTGCTAGTTTATTTTTTCCTATGCAGGGGAGGTGTTCGATGAAATGATCCCGTTTGATTTCTCACAAAACAAAAATATAGGAGGTGTCCGAGCCACACTTGAGCTTTCTCCTCTTTATTTCCTCCTTGGTCGAGGTTAGCAACCTTATCTTTTCATCTGTCATTGATACAATGCGTGTGTCGATGTGAATTGGTCATTTCACCATTTATGATGTTCTGTAATAGTTTTTGATAAACTTAATTAAATGATGCAGATGAACAGTCGGGAATGGATGTACGGTGACCGGCTTGAACCCGAAGACAATGAAGTGGAAGGAGGTGAAGAACGGACATCAGATGAGCCCGCTGATGATCTTGGTCGGGTCATTTCTGATGCAAAGCGATACTGTAAAACAGAAAAGGAGAAGTTGAAGTTGGAGGGCAAGTTATAAGATCACAAAAGATTGTTGTACCCAAATTGCAAAGATGGCAGCACAAAACTCGGTACCACACTGAAATTGCTGCGATGGAAGGCAGAGTGTGGTCTAGCTAACTCCGCATTTGAAAAGTTGCTGAAAATAATGAAGCCGAAGCTTCCAAAGCATAAAGAATTTCCCGAGAGTACGTACGGAGCAAAGAAGACTCTCTGCCTACTAGGAATAGATGTGTAGAAGATACATGCATGCATTAATGTGTAACGCCCTCGCCTGATAAGGCTGAGTTCATGTGTATAGTACCAATCCCTGGATCGGTTCACTGGCACATACAGTACAAAATGATACCAAATATAACTGTACATCATAAATATAATATAACGAATATGATCCAGAATTAACATTATTTATTAAAGTACATAGCGGAAACATATACAAGGTAGATCTCCATCCTTCAAATGTGCCACAGGCGAACAATGTTGGGTGGAGTCTCACGACCTATAGTGATCACTCAGAAACGATACAACCTGTAACATGAAACGTTGCAGCCACGAATGATCAATACTTTGAATGTATTGGCAAGTAAAACTAATGAGTACAAATGATCTATCAACTATATGCATATTTGGCATGGTGGAGTTCAGGATCACTTGCTAAAAGCAATATAACTTTTCCCTACTTTTAAATTAGTTTTCTTTCTTCAAAACAATCTTCTAAGGACATACCAGCATAAACCCATGTAGAAACAAGAGAGTTCAGCTTTCGTATGCTCCTAAAACCATGTTCACCCATATAGTTTTAGTAATTAAGAAATTGGGATGAGTGACATCTTCCAAATAGTTCCATGCCTAGTTGCTCATAGTTGTCCATAACCGGGGACACGGCTAAGTACTTAGTTTAGACACCCTGCAGGGGTTGTACACTTTACCCGCACGACCCAGTCAACCCGCTCTTACCATTACACTCATTTTGTGCCATGGTAGGGAGAAAACCAAGACGAAACCTTTCAGAAGCAGAACCCTGAGCCCTTAGGACGGACCCATGCCAACCTACATCCCCTACATCTGCTAGTCACGTCGGGTCAGGTTCCCGCAACCTACTTAGTCAAGACAAATAATGACATGCGGCTGTACTGGAAGCTACTACACAAGAAACCTGTCCAATCTCTGAAGTCTAGGTGTGCTTTCTGTAATAAACCATCCAAAAACATCGATCCATCACACCCAGGAGATTTATTAAATTCCATTTGTTTTCATTATAACAAAACATAACTTTTCCATAACATAATCAATCATGAATTCCCTTTTATGCATCTAATAAGCATTGATAAGCAACTACAATACGATGGTCAAAGAAAATCAAGTCATGGAGATATGGAAATCATGCCTGTGTGTCATAGCATAGCATAGTAGTAAAACACCTACACATGCATCACTAGTGAAAATCATACTACATGCATAAGAAAAATAGTAGGACATTTATGATAGCTCTACTTGCCTTTGTTGTAGATGATATAGTCGTTCAGATAATCCTCACAATAGAGAAGGCTTCACTCGTCACAATCAAAAGCGTTGCACTCCTCGCAATCTATCGATTAAAACAAGTGCACAACAAACACACCATTCAAAACAATGCAATTATGCACAATACAATAAAACAATGATGAACAAATGCATGCATGACAATTTAATATCTCACAACGTTTGTAATTAGTTCTCTGAACATTACTAGATCATATGATGCATGTGGCAAACCATTTAATACAATAGATTATTTATTATTAAATCCTAGTTGCCAATATAGGGGTTTTAATAGTTGTGTTACAACTCTTGTCTTAACTGTCTAATTAAATTTGTTTCTGGGTTGTACTGGATAGGGGACGTTAATATGAACCAGTAGGAATTGGATTCACCTTAATCGGAGTTATAGATCTTTTCTTATGATTTAATTACTATTTAATATAGATTAATTCAATTAAATAGTTTACATTGTCTAAAATTGGAACTAAAACCATATCTGTAATCTACACGAGATTCTGATTCCAGGGACATATTAATCATAATTTTACGATCTATAAATTATTTACTATGAATTTTATAGTTAAAAAGGCCATTAAAACTATTTTACGATCTATAAATTATTTACTATGAATTTTATAGTCAAAAAGGACATTAAAACTATTTAAATAACTACAGTAATTATACACTGTAAAAGTTGGATCCAATAGTTTATTAATGTTTTATAAGTAATTAGAAATCCATAGACACCTTATTTGCATTTTTATGATATACAGATATTTTACTATGATTTATTATGTCTAAAAGGTCCACTAAATAATTTAAATTATTACAGTAAATATATACTGTAAACATTATATAATCTCATATTAATAATCTACACGATTTTATGAATCCAACGGTATATTATTTATAATTTTTGGACAAATATTCTATTTTATATGAATTTTACGAGATATGCCTATTTTTGAAAATTTTAATTAAATTTTTAAATGATTAAATTGACGCTGACTGTGCTGACTTGCTGACTCATTGTTGACGTGGCGTTGACTGGGACAACGACACAACGTTGTTGACTTCGTGACATGTGGCCCTTAGCAATTGGCGGGTACCGGTTCGGCTGGGCTTCTAATCGGGGCCCTCCAAATGCGATCCAACGGCTCCTGTTGATTTGGATATCGGTGGCGGTCAATGGCGACGGGGACGGTGGATTTGGTGGCGGCGCAGGCGCTCTGGCGTCGACGGTGGAGGCGGTGCTGGTGGTCACCGGAGATGTAGGGATAGACGACGAGGTGCGGAGCGTCGAGTTGGGCTCAATAACAACCACGACATCGTCTCGTTCTTCCCTAGGAGACAGCATGGTGCGGATGGAGTTAACGGTCACCGGCGGAACTCCGGCGACAAATCACGCTCGCTCTGATCATCTACAGAGAGGTAAAATACGAGTATCAATTCGATGCAAGGAGGGGAACATGTTCGGAGGGAGAAAAGGGAGAGGGGCGGTTTTTGTCGATCTCGAGCTTGACCTGCAGCTTGCTTTCGATAATGGCGGCGACGTGTCATATCCCAAGATTTTCTAAATCTTGTAATGTGAAAATAAATGAATGAAATAAAACTTTGTTTGATTTTCAGGGCCAGAAGAAACTTTTTGAATTTAATTGGAACTTCAAACCAATTTGAATCAAATAAATCCTAAAGGGATTTATAAGGATAAACATTTATTAAAGGAAATTAAAATATTTTGGAATTACTATTTTGGATCTTTTAATAAGAGATTTGCTTTTCAAAAGAAAAGGTGGATTCATAAGTAAAGATCATTTTATAAAGCCAAATTAAAACCTTGGCCAAGCTTAGGAATTAAAATATTTTGTTTGGAATAAAAATAGCAAAGGTTTATTTAAATAAATTAATAAGGATTTAATATCCAATTTTATCTAAATAAAAGGTTTTACCATTTTAACTAAAACATCAAAAACTTATTAAATTATTTTAAATAAGTTTTCCAAATATTTTATATTCTCAAATAAAACCTACTGAAGTGTTTTGGCTTTATTTTAGATTTCAAAATAAATATTTTAAATAAAAATAAATCCTAGTTGATTTAATAATGAAGGTCTATTGTATTTAATTATTAAATGGACCCTAAAATAAAAGATTATTTTGTTTTAAACAAGTTTCCAAATATCCTTTATTTCCAAATAAAAACTACTGATTTGGTTTTGAAAATATTTGGATTTCAAATGGAGATTTTGTTAATTAAATCAAACCCTATTTTATTAAATAACTAAAGATCCATTTTATTTAATTAAAGAATGGATCCTAAAAAGAATAAAGATTATTATTTTATTTTGGGATTTGGTTTATGTTGATAAACATAACCAAATTCAAAGTACAAAGTTTAGTGATTGTTTGAATTGGTTTGAATGTTGTTTGATTGTTTGAAATTCAAAAACAGAAAAAGAATTGGAAAAGGAAAAAGGTTCCAGGAAGAAAAAAAATAGAATCTGGACCAGCCCAGCCGGCCAAGCCCAACAAGGCCCAGAACCAGCCCAGCTCCCCCTCCAGAAAGAAAACGTTTCGCACTCTGTTTTGAACCCGCACAGACAATGACAGGTGGCCCTCTTCTCCCTCTCGTTCCTCGCTGACAGCAGGGACCCACGCAGCCAGCACGTCTTCTTCCTCCTCGCGCTGACGACGCCCTACCGTTGCAGCCAATTACGCCGGCGTTGAATACGCATTGATTCCGCGACCGTTACTCGCCGTGACTGCACCCTATTAACCGCCCAGACCTCCTCTCCATTTCCCCTCACACGCCCCTCTCTCTCTGCCCCGAGGCTGCCTCAATTTGAGCTCGCACCGCCGCAGCTCCGACCACCGTCCTCCCTCGATTCCGGTCGAGCCTCGCCACCTCCTGCCTTCCCGAGCACACGAGCACACTCACCACTCCCAAGCGCATCTGCCTGTACCCTTCGTTCGACCGCGGGCACCCCAGAGCATCACCTTCGTCAAGCTCCGACCTCGCCGCCGTCTGTCTCGTCTCCGTCGAGCTCGTCCGGTAAGTCCAGACGGCCCCAAGCCTTCTCCTTCACGCTCGCGTCATTTCCGTGACCTCCTGCATCTGACCATGCCCTATGTTTGCCACCTCGTGATCGACAGCTTCGCCTCCGACCACGACCAGGACCACCCGACGTTGTTCTCTACTCCGGCGAGCAATCGCAGCTGTACCAGAGCACCCCTTGCCACGACAAGCACACGTCGAGCATCACCACTTCCTCGCGATTCTGGTGAGCACCTTCCCTCCCCTCTCCGCTTCCTGTAACCGCCTGGCCGTGCGCCGCCGCTAGCCGCCTCCAGCGCCGCCGATTTTTGGCAAGCATGCCAGCAACCGTAGGATCTAGATCGAGCGAACGAAACAGATCCACTTAATCACCGAAGGGGTACGCGATCAGGACTGCACGATCTGTTCAGATCCAACGCACCGCAGAGCCGATCCGGCCGAACCGGTACCAGCCAGTCATATTGCGACGTGTGGCCTGTTCTTATTTAAAACAGAAGTTTGAAATCTGATTTAGGTTTGATTTTGAAAACCCTGCAACTTTTTATCCACACGTCCAAAAATTACAAACTTTATACCCTTGGAATCAGTGGAACAAACCCTAGCCAACCATGCCTTTGGTTTAGCAAATAGTATCTATTAGATTGGTTTAATATGCAGAAACATTTGATTGCTTGTTTAGATTAGAAAAATGATTCAAAAATGTTTTTGAATTTGAAACCTTGGCAAAATGGTTTGTTGTGAACTTACTGACCCTAGGAACCAACCCATGGAGTTAAAAATGAATTTGGTGAAATTTAGGATAGATTAATTGATTTAGTCCATTTCTAGCCAAACAAAAAGAATGGTTTTGTTATGAAAATGTTTTTGGAGTAAAACTTTGGGAAAATGCTTTGGACCAAACCTACTGACCCTAAACACCAATTTTTGGGAAACAACAACTTATTTTGTGAACAACTTAAAGTTGTTGCTTTGATAAAAATATTTTCCACCACATAAAATGATGATTGGATTTAAAAATGGTTTTTGGACAAAATCCTTTTGCAAATGACTTTGCCACTTTGGAAAAATGACCACTTTGGACCTTACCAAGTTTAGGAGCCTAGTGGAGACCATCTTTGCAAATAGAACCATCTCTTGCATGCTTACATGCATGACTTAGATCTTAGATCCCATAGTTTTATGTGTGTGAAATGTTTGATTGATTATTTGGAATGCTAGTTGATATAGAGTTTGCTTGATTGATTGTAGTGAAATTAGCAAAGTGTGAGACTAGCAAGATCAAGGAGTGAACCATCATTCCCTACTAAAAAGGCAAGTTACACTATCATCTAAAGTCCTACTATTTTCGTTATACTTAGTGGATTTTGAAACATGCATGAAAATACTTTTTGTACTTATGCTATGCTATAATCCTAATAGGATTCCCTATACATTCCTTAGAGAAAACAATGTAGTTGTTACATGCTTAGCCATGCTATATTTTGGAAAAAGATACATGTTGAGATTTTACAAAGGTTGAGAAAAGGACTTGTGTTTTACATAATAAAACAAGGACTCAATGAACTACCTAGGTGGAGGATACTTTAAGTTTTGGAGAGGGTGGCAACAAAAGGAACCATGTCTATGGGAATCACTTTGTGTTGTGCTCCAAAAGAAAACCACCTAGGAAACTTAGAGATTGAACATGTTTCTCCAATTGTGGCTTTCATGTGCAACCACATGCTATTATGGCTCTGGCTTAGTCAACTACATTGGGAAGACTCATGCACTGTCCTCAGTTAACTGGACATGGGGACCTGGAATCCTACATGGGTGCTGAAGGCAAGCTAGCAATGGTGTATGGGAGGACCCTTTGGAAAGACTTCGTCACATTCTCAATCTGCCAGTACTCCATCTTGGCGAGCACTAATCCAGTAGGCCACTGGTGGCAAAAGGATGGGATTGTGACATGTGGGTAAAGTGTACTCCTTCTGCAGAAGATAATAAAATCTAAGTACTTAGCCGTGTCCCCGGTTATGGACAATACTGAGCAACTAAAGTTTGAACTATGGGAGATCTCGACATTCCAACTTCTAAAATAAAAACTTGATGCACTTGGGGGTACCAAGGAATTCAAAGAGATTTTGTTAAGCTTGATGCACTTGGGGTTACCAAGGTGCTCAAGAGATTTTGCTTAAAGCTTGATGTACTTGGGGTTACCAAGGAACTCATGAGATTTTGATAAAACTTGTTGCACTTGGGGTTACCAAGTAGCTCAAGAGATTTTGACAAGGACTTGGACACTTGAGTTTCTACCAAGGAGTTCAAGGAATTTGGAAAAGAGATTTTACAAAGGACCAAAACCATTTTGAAAAGATAGGATAAATTATTGCTTTAAGCAAATGAGCCTATAACTCTACTTAGCCAAATAAGCATGTATTGATAGGATCCACTCACATTATACATAGTAGTGAAACTTGCCAATACAATTCAAATGTATTGACCCTTGTGGCTGTAACTTGTAATGTTGCAGGTTTGATTGTTTTAGTGAAGATTGATTGAATAGGATTACAAAGCCTACAACCAGCATTTGCCTGTGGCACTTTGAAGATGAAGGACCCCATGACTATAGTTATTCTGCTGCAATGTAATGTAATAGCCAAATGAGCTATGTATGATGTAATAAAATTATGTTATTCCTGGTTATAAAGTTATATTATGACCTTTGTTTCTTGATATTACATCTAAACTGTGGATGCTAGCTATTGATCCAGGGACTAGCATTGTAAACACAGGGGACTCCACCTTATGTTGAATAAAGGTTGGGACACTCCCTCTACACGACGAATCAGAGAAGATCGATTGGGGTGCTAGGGTTTTTCAAAACACGAAAAGAAACAAGGGGGTGGATGCCGAACATTTATGGGGGCGGTTCGCGTGGAGGAGGGGGCAGGAGATCGGAACCGAGACGGCGAGGGAAATCGATCGGCAGATGCAGGAGTTCGTCCCGGACACGCTCGAGATGGGAGGTGGGGGATGACGAGTGGTCCCCACCTGTCAGCGACACTGGGAGAGAGAAAAAAACATCAGGGGAGGGCGGGCTGGCGGCTTCTCATAGTTGGACTCCTGGCGGGCCGTGGCTGATGCTGCGCGCTGTGCGCGTGCGGTAGATAGTGGGCTAGTTGCGGGCCGGTGTGGCTTACTTGCGTGCTGCTCGCGGGAGGGGGCGCGCAGCAGATGCGGTAGGGCAAGGCGGGCTGGGCTAGCTCGCGGGTTAGGCCAGGTTTAGTTCTTTTTTTTCTGTTTCTTTTCCTTTTCCTTTTCTATTTCCTGATTTCTATTTCTTTAATAACTTTTTCTCTATAACTCCAAATGAGCTGAAATTTGTTCCTAAAATTTTATAGTATTCAGTAGATAATTTTAGGACCATTTTTGTATCCTTTTAATGAGTTAAATTATATTGGATTTATAAAATCCATATTTATTCCTTATAGGAATATTTGCAAAACATATTAGGGTTACGGTTTTCGAATAAGATTCTTGCAATTTTTGCATGGATGCAATGCAATGCTTATGAATGACATGTAATTTTTTTTTCTAATCCAATTTCTAAAATCTTGGGATGTGACATAATGACTGCATCCTCTACTGCGGTGAGGAATACGAGAATTTAGATAAATGCCCGGTATGCACTACATTGCGGTATAACATCAGACGAGATGATCCTGGTGATATTGAGGGAGAGCTCCCCGGAAGAGGGTTCCTGCTAAGGTTATGTGGTATGCTCCTATAATACCACGGTTGAAATGCATGTTCAGAAACAAAGAGCATGCCAGGTTGTTGTGATGGCACAAAGAAGACCGTAAGAAAGACGGGAAGTTCAGACACCCCGCTGATGGGTCGCAGTCGAGAAAAATTGAGAGAGACTTTCCGGACTTTGTAGGTGATGCAAGGAACTTATGGTTTGGTTTAAGTACGGATGACATGAATCCTTTTAGGCAGCAAATCTGCAGTCACAGCATATGGCTTGTGACTCTATGTATCTACAACCTTCCTCCTTGGTTGTGCATGAAGCGTAAGTTCATTATGATGCCAGTGCTCATCCAAGGCCTGAAGCAACCCGGCAATGACATTGATGTATACCTAAGGCCATTAGTTGAAGAACTCTTATAGTTGTGAGGCAAACCAGGTGTACATGTGTGGGATGAGAACAAACAAGAGCCATTTGACCTATGAGGGTTGCTTTTCGTAAACATCAATGATTGGCCTGCTCTTAATAACCTTTCAGGACGGATAAACAAGGGATATAAGGCATGCACGTACTGTTTAGATAAGACTGAAGGTACATATTTGCGTAAATGCAAGAAGGTTGTGTCCCTAGGGAATCAACGATTTCTTCCGACCAATCATCATGTAAGAAAGAAAGGCAAGCATTTCAAAGGTGAGGAAGATCACTGGAAGAAGCCTGACCTCCCTGTTGGTGATGATGTATTTGGTATGGTCAAAGACATAGAAGTAATATTTGGAAAGGGTCCTGGCGATCAATCTGTTCCGAATGACGTCGCTACCGGACACGCACCCATGTGGAAGAAGAAAATCTATATTTTGGGAGCTACCCTATTGGAAAACCCTACATGAACGCTCTTGAATCGACGTGATGCACGTGATGAAGCATCTTTGCGTGAACCTTCTAGGATTCTTGGTCGTGTATCGGAAGACAAAAGATACACCAGAATCACGGGAGGACCAGCCACTTATGAAATACCCAAAGAACATGCATACACAGAACAATACGGATAAAGGGCGTCACTTAAGTCGTGCCATCGATGCTCTTACCAAAACAGAGTAGGAAATCTTTTTTTGAAGTCCTTTATAGTATCAAGGTGCCGTCTAGCTTCTCGTCTAATATACAGGGGATAATAAATGGCAGAGAAAAAATTCCAAAACCTGAAATCTCATGACTGTCACGTGATTATGACGCAGTTGCTTCCGGTTGCATTGAGGGGGCTTCTACAAGAAAATGTTCGAGTACCCATTGTGAAGCTGTGTGCATTCCTCAATGCAATATCTCAGAAGGTAATCAATCCATATATTCTTCCAAGACTACAGAAGGATGTGGTACAATGTCTTGTTAGTTTTGAGTTGGTGTTCCCATCATCCTTTTTTCAATATTATGACGCATCTCCTGGTTCACCTAGTGGAATATATTGCCATTCTTGGTCCTGTATTTCTACACAATATGTTCCCCTTTGAGAGGTTCATGGGAGTCTTAAAGAACTATGTTCATAACCATGCTAGGCCAGAAGGAAGCATCTCCAAGGGCTATGGAACAGAGGAGGTCATTGAGTTTTGTGTTGACTTTATTCCTAACCTTGTCGGGTCATCTCTAAGGGATATGGAACCATCAAGTTCTTTAGCTGCATGATGGAAGAGCACAGCTCCGTTAGTGAGCATGTACTCAAGATGTCAGGTTACGCTGATAAGCTTGTGTCCTTGGGAATATCGATTCCCATTGACTTAGGCATCCATTGTGTTCTACAGTCTCTGCAACCTAGCGATAAGAGCTTTGTGATGAACTATAATATGCAAGGCATGAAGAAGTATCTCCCTGAGCTTCTGTCAATTCTTAGAAATGCAGAAGTGGAGATCAAGAAGGAACATCAAGTGTTCATGATCAATAAGAACACTGGTTTCAAGAAAGACAAGAAGGGAAACAGAAGGGAATCAAGGGCGGCAAGTCGATTACCGTGCCTAAAAAGAAACCCCGAGTTGGACCTAAGTCTGATACCGAGTGCTATTATTGTAAGGGGACTGGCCACTGGAAGCGCAACTGCCCCAAGTATTTGGGAGACAAGAAGGCCGGCAAGGCAAACAAAGGTATATATGATATACATGTTATTGATGTGTACTTGACTAGTACTCGCAGTAGCACCTGGGTATTTGATACCGGTTCAGTTGCTAATATTTGTAACTCGAATCAGGGGCTGTGGAACAAGCGACGGTTATTAAGGGGTGAGGTCAAGATGCGTGTCGGCAATGGATCAAGTGTTGATGTGATCGCCATCGGAACGCTACCTCTCCACTTACCGTCGGTATTAGTAATAAACTTGAATAATTGTTATCTGGTGCCTGCACTGAGCATGAACATTGTATATGGATCGTATTTGATGCGAAGTGGTTATTCATTTAAATCCGAGAACAATGGTTGTTCTATTTATATGAATGAAATATTTTATGGTCATGCACCGATGATGAATTGTTTATTTCTGTTGGATCTCGATAATAGTGATACACATATTCATAATGTTGATGCTAAAAGAATTAAACTTAATGATGATATATCCGCATATATGTTGCACTGCTGTCTAGGTCATATTGTCATTAAACTCATGAAGAGGCTCCATTCGGATGGACTTTTGGAATCACTTGATTTTGAATCATTTGATACATGTGAGCCATGCCTTATGGGCAAGATGACTAGAACGCCGTTTTCCGGTTCAATGGAACGGGCGACAGATTTATTGGAAATCATACATTCTGATGTATGTGGTCCAATGAGTGTGTCAGCGCGAGGTGGATATCGTTATTTTGGTGCTTTCACGGATGATTTGAGTAGATACGGTTATATCTACTTGATGAAACACAAGTCTGAAACCTTTGAAAAGGTCAAGGAATTTCAGAGTGAAGTGGAAAATCATTGTAATAGAAAGATCAAATTTCTACGGTCCAACCGTGGAGGTGAGTATCTAAGTTACGAATTTAGCACTCACATGAAAGAGTGTGGAATTGTTTCACAACTCACACCTGTCGGAACACCACAGCAAAATGGTGTGTCGGAACGTCGTAATCGTACTTTATTGGATATGGTTCGATCTATGATGTCTCTGACGGACTTGCCGTTGTCATTTTGGGGTTATGCATTAGAAACTGCTGCATTCACATTAAATCGGGCACCATCTAAATCCGTTGAAAAGACACCGTATGAATTGTGGTTTGGAAACAAATCTAAGTTGTCATTTCTTAAAGTTTGGGGATGCAATGTTTATGTGAAGAAACTTCAACCGGATAAACTCGAACCCAAAGCTAAAAAATGCGTCTTCATAGGATACCCTAAGGAAACAATTGGGTATTCCTTCTATCACAGATCTGAGGGCAAGGTTTTTGTTGCCAAGAATGGATCCTTTCTAGAGAAAGAGTTTCTCGCGAAAGGTGTGAGTAGTCGGAAGGTAGAACTCGAAGAAGTTATTTAACCTTCTCTTCAAAGTATGGCGAGTAGCGCAGCGCCGGAAGTTGTTCCAGAGTTGGCTTCACCAGTTGAAGAAAGAACTAATAATAATGATCATGAAACTCCGAAAGAGAGTAATAACGAACCTCGCAGGTCCAGCAGGACGCGTGCAGCTCCCGAGCTGTACGGAAACCCTGTCATGAATTTCATGGTTGATGAAAATGATGACCCTGCGACGTATGAAGAAGCGATGATGAGCCCGGATTCCGACAAATGGTTAGAATCCATGAAATCCGAGATGGAATCCGTGTATGAAAATCAAGTTTGGAACTTGGTAGACTTACCTCATGTAAGATCCCTCCTTTATAAAGGAAAAGGATCCCTGTGATTGCAATGCTAGTCCCTGGATCATTGCTAGCATCCACAGTTTAAGATGAAGTACACAGATACAAAGGTCATTTATTACAGCCATTCCAGAGATAAACATAGTCTTTACAACTCCAAGGCCACAGGCCTAATACAAGAGTTTGAATAAGTAAATAAATAAAAGTATTCATCTTCATGTGCCACAGGCAAACATGTTGAGTGTAGACTCATGACACCTAATCCTCATCAGAGTAACCTGCAACATCACAAGTTACAGCCACAGTGGGTAAATACTTTGGAGTAGTATTGGCAAGTGATACCTTAGTAAAATTTTAAGTGGAATAGATACTATATGCAATTTGTCTAAGTGTATCTTGGCTTGCTTTGCTTAAAATAGATTTTGCCTATTAGTTGAAATCACTAAGTTTTTCTTTGTCAAAACTTTCCCAAGGAACCACCAATAGACATTGAGGTCCTTCACCCTTGTTCACCCACAAATTTTTACTTAGAAGTTGGGATGAGGAGATTCTTGATAGCTTCCATGCCTTGATGCTCAAGTTGTCCATTGCCATGGACTTGGCTAAGTACTTAGATTTTTCCATCTGCAGAGGTTGTGCACTTTCCCCACCAGACTTGGTTTCACCAATACAGGACCTTTCAGAAGCCCTCCCTTAGACCAAATGGACGCGCTCCAACCTATCAATCCCACTACCACCAACTGTCCAAATGGCTAAGTTCTAGCAACCTATATGGTCCAAGCAGAGCCCATATTGCCAAGTGGCTGCACTAAAAGCTTCTTAACACTTGGCCTCTAAAATCTCTTTGTTCCTGGGTGGCTTACCACAAGTGAGATACACAAGGTAAACCATAGAAATGGGCCTTGTGTAACCACTCAACATAAACCAAACTTTCCATTCCACCCAGGTGTTTCATTAACTTAGTTGTTTTATTAGGCAAAACACAAGTCCAAAGGACTTAGAAATATTTTCATCATAGCATGTATATTTCACCAACCCTTGTTTGCTACTAGCTAGGCTAAGCATGGCATACATAGTAACTTAACTTAGAGTTTCCCTAGCATTTCTACAACTACTAGGATTTCCCAACATGGCATATAAGCAAAATAATAGCATGCAAGTCTAACAAAATATTTCTAATGCTTAGTAGAAAAACATAGGATAAAAATATTCATGAGTATCACTTGCCTTGGTAGTTGGAAGAGTAGCACTCCTCACAATCACAATAACTAGCACCAAAATCTACACAAGAAATGGTAGCCACAATTACACACAAAACATATATAATCAAAAATATATGCATGCATGCAAAATGCTAAGTGATGATTTTCAAAACTCAAACAAGCAAGTGCATAGTAGTGAGTCCTAAACAAGCCAAAAACTTGCCAAACAACAATTATTTAACCTTTAAAACAGTTTCTAATCATTTCATATACTCAAATAAGCCCTACACATGTTTCTGCAAATAAAACCTTTTTTAACAGAAACTAAACATTAAACACATTGCATATTTGAAAGAGCTTGCTCTCCTGATTCCAACGGTATAAAATTTGTCAAATTCTAACATGGGGATCAAAAGTTATAGCCAAATCAAAATTGAATATAAATCAGATTCAAATTCTGTTTTAAACCTAACTCACTGCCACGCGTCTTAATCCTACTGGCCGATACCGCTTCGCGTCGGATCGAGCTTCCGCGCCGTAGGATCAACTTAGATCCAACGCGCCAGATCTAAAGAAAACGATTCTTTCTCGTTCTAATCTAATCCCTATGATGCAGATCTAACGGCTGTTGTTGCTTTGACCAAAGTCGAGCGGCGCTAGCGGCGGCGACTGGCGGCGGCGCCTCTGTCAGTGGCGGAGCTGGTGTTCTAGGTCACGCGGGAGAGGGAGAAGGGGTTTACCAGAATCGCAGGGGGCTGCTGATGCTCAAGGTGGCGATGGTTCGTCAAGGGGCGCGCGGACACGGCGGGGATTCCTCGTCAGAGTAGGGGCAGACGTCGGGCAGGCCTTGGCGTCGACGGAGGCGAGGTTCTGGGGCGAGCTAAGACAAACCAATGGTGCCGTTAGATGCGCAAGACGCTGGGGATCTTAGGCGTATCAAACAGAGGACAAGGGGCGGCTGGTACTTACGGGGAGAGGTCGCCGGAGTTCGAGCAGAAGGCGGGACGCTCAGTCGTTGACGTTGCCGGGGCTACAGACCATGCGCGAGCAAATGGAAGGTGTCAGTAGATGCGCACGGAGCTGGAGAGCATGATAGCATGAACCACGGATAGAGGGGGGTGCGGTGCTCACCGAAATTCATCGGCGAGGTCGTCGGAACAGCGACGGTGTCTGACGAGTTGTGAGCAGCCTGGTGGCGTGGAGAGAAAATTGAGTGAGGGGAAATGGCCGCGAGGGGGAGGGGTTTAAGTAGGCAGGGGCTCGACAAGAAACGCCTGGTGAATCAATGGCAATTACGCCGCGGAATCAACCAGCAACGGCCAGCGGCGACGTGTTCATGCGCAGGATTTGGGGAAGACGACGGTGATGTGGACGGGGCCCAGCTGTCTGCGAGAGAACCAGAGAGGGGGTGGGGTCCTGGCGTCAGCGACTCCGTGGGTGCGTCTGCGAGTGAAAGAGAGAGAGGGAAAACCCGGGTGGGCTAGCTGGGCTGGATCTGCTGATGTGCTCAAACCCTGGCGCCGGCCTTTTTCTATTTCCTTTCTCTTTTTCTTTTTCTAAATTGATTTTCTGGAATGATTTTCAAATGAATTCAAACTCTATTTGAATTCAAATGTTTTCAGGATTTTTGCAGTGTGCAATAGTCACAAATCTGGGTATAAAACCAAGTGGTCACTCTGAATTAGCTTGGTCCTTTGAAATAAAATAGAATAAACAGTGACATAGCACTTGTTTTAAATTGGTTTTGAAATTGGTTTTCAAATTGTATTCGCTTTGAAATTTTGGTTTAAACCTTGGCAATCTAGCAAAACAACCTGAGATCAATAAGACAACAAAGTTTGGTTTCATGAACAACAATCTCTATTGGAGAGTAGCATTTGTTTCAAATGCTGATCACATAAAATAATGAGCTCATATGCTCCTGTTTTTGAAGTGTTTTGTTTGAAATGAAAAACATATGATCATGGATGCATGGATGATATGCATAAGTTTGAAACATGATTTTAGGGATGTTACACCTCACGACCGAAAGGCCATGGAGAATAAATGGATTTTCAAAAGAAAAACTAATGTTGATGGTAATGTGACCGTCTATAAATCTCGACTTGTCGCAAAGGGGTTTCGAAAAATTCAAGGAGTTAATTACGATGAGACATTCTCTCCCGTAGTGATGGTAAAATCATTTAGGATAATGTTAGCAATTGCTGCATATTTCGATTATGAGATATGGCAGATGGATGTCAAAACCGCGTTCCTCAATGGCAATATTGAAGAAGAGTTGTATATGATACAACCAAAGGGTTTTGTCGATTCTAAAGATGCTAACAAGGTGTTGGATGTCAAAACCACGTTCCTCAACGATCCATCTATGGATTGAAGCAAGCATCACGAAGTTGGAATCTCCGCTTTGGTGAGGTGATCAAAGAGTTTGGATTTTTCCAAACTTATGGAGAAGGATGGCATTTCTGATATTATATGTGGATGATATATTATTGATCAGAAATGATATAGATCTTTCAAACAGTGTTAAAAGTTATCTAAACAGCAAATTTTCAATGAAGGACCTAGGTTAAGAGTCATACATATTTGGCATAAAGATCTATAGAGATAGATCTAGGCGCCTAATAGGGATATCACAAAGTACATAGCTTGATAAGATTTTAAAGAAGTTTAAAATGGATGAAAGTAAGAAGGGGTTCTTACCTATGTTGCAAGGCAAGACATTGAGTAAGACTCAAAGTTCGGCTACAGTGGAAGAAAGAGAGATAATGGACAAAGTCCCCTACGCTTCAGCCATAGGCTCTATAATGTACGCCATGCTATGTACAAGACCGGATGTGGAACATGCTATTAGTTTGACTAGTAGGTACCAATCGGATCCAGGTTCGGAACACTGGATAGGGTTCGAGAATATCCTTAAGTACTTGCAAAGAACTAAGGATATGTTTCTTGTATACGGAGGTGAAGAAGAGCTCGTCGCTAAGTGTTATGACGATGCTAGCTTTGCCACCGATTTGGATGACTCTAAGTCTCAATCCGGATACGTAGTTCTCATGAATGGTGGAGCGGTTAGTTGTAGGAGTTCCAAACAACCCGTGGTGGCGGAATCAACAACGGAGGCCGAATATGTTGCTGCTTCGGAAGCGGATCGGGAAGCAGTTGGATGAAGGAGTTCATATCCGAACTAGGTGTGGTTGCAAGCGCGTTGGACCCAGTGGTGATCTATTGTGACACCAATGGTGCCATTGCCAATGCCAAATAACCAAGGTCTCACAAGTATTCCAAGCATATTAAGCGCCGGTTTCACTCCATCCGTGAACATGTCAAGGTTGGAGATATAATGATTTGTAAAGTACATACGGATCTCAATGTAGCAGATCCGTTGACTAAAACTCTCCCTAGAGCAAAACATGATCAACACCAAAACTCCATGGGTGTTACATTCATCACTATGTAACTAGATTATTGTCTCTAGTGCAAGTGGGAGACTGAAGGGAATATGCCCTGAGAGGCAATAATAAAGTGTTTATTATGTGTATTCCAAGTATATGATACATGTTTATTTTGCAGGCTATAATTGTATTAATATGAAAACATTAATACATGTGTGTTTAATAAACAAACAGAAAGTTCCTAGTTATACCTCTCTCATAAACTAGCTCGTTGATTAACAAGATGATCAAAGTTTCCTGATCATAGACATTGGATGTTGTTAATAACGAGATCACAACATTATTGTAATGGTGTGATGAACATTCATCCGAAGTATAGCATTACGATCAAAGTTATTGAGTTTATATTTCTATAACAACTTACGGAGTGATCCTAATATTAGACCATGAGATCATGTCAATCACTAACACGGGAAGAGTTTCTTGATAACATCAAACGTCACACCGTAACTGGGTGATTATAAAGATGGATTCAGAACTACTAAAGTGTTATGTTGAGGACCATGGATCAAGAGTGGAATTTGTTCATCCCGATGACGGATAGATATACTATGGGCCCTCTCGATGATATCACATTGGTTAGCTTGCAAGAAAGTGATTTGATCACTAGAATGTTGTATCCTGGGAACGAGAAAAGAGTGCATGTCAGTAACAAGATCAAACTAGGTATGGATATACCGATGATCGAATCTCGGACATGTAATATATCACGAAACAAAAGGATTAAGATACTAGCGTAAAAGGTTTCGATGATCACAAGGAAGTCATCGTTCAATGTGTGGGAGTCAGTATGGGTCTCCAGATCCCGCTTTTGATTATTGATCGGAGAGGGGTCTCGATCGTGTCCGCATTATTCACGAACCGTAGGGTGTCACACTTAAGAGACACCAACATCCAAATGGAGCAAAAGTTTGATGCCGAAAATAATAACAAGCGCAGGAATTTATTTCACTAGATACCAAAACAGGTTTTCGGGTGAAATTGCAGAAAGTGTTTTTGCATGTGAAATGAAATACTAGCAAGGGGTTATATGTGAATTTTTGTCATTAAAGTAATTGACAAAATTCTGAATAAATAAAGGAGTTTTATTTAATGGGAGTTTGCATTAAATTTGGTGGAAATTTGATGGGAATTTGAGTGGGATTTTGAGTGGAGGGAATTGAAAGGATTCTTGTGTGGAGTGTCCACCCACATGAATGAGGGGAGGGCAAGGGGGCAGACCCCACGCGCCGGCCACCCCCTTGGGGTTCCCCCCTCTCCTATAAAAGACACCCCTCCTCACTTCTCACTCACACCTCCTCGTGAAGGATCTCTCTTCCCCTCTAGAATTTATCCCCATGGTCTCGGACTAGCGAGATACATGTTCCAAGTGGCTATTTGGTAAGAAAGTGTTGTGCTTCCGCTGCATTGCTGGATCAAGGAGGCGGAGGTTGCTCAGTGTCTTGTACGTGTGTGCGAGCACGGATGAGCTGCTGATTTGTGGCGCTAGGACTTCCTCTTGATCTTGAGATCGGCAAGAGATCGTCTACATCAACCACGAGTTTAACTCATTAAGATTTGTCGGTCTTCAAGGGTATGTTCTCTACGGATATACATCCGCCCGTTGTTTGTATCTAGTAGTTAGATCTTGGTACACAGTTGTTCCCATCGTAGGATTTTTTTTGTTTTCTATGCTGCGAACCCTACACTTGAGTCATGGACAAGGTTCTGTGCCTTGATTCATGCACATCTTGGATGTCCAGTTCCTAAAAATGAGCTTCTTGATATTTATTATAATGGACTAACTAATGATTCTAGGACATACCTAGATAGTTTTGTTGATTGTGTTTTCAGGAAAAGAACTCCTATAGATGCTGAAGAATTAATGGCTAAAATAAGCAAGAATTATGATGATTGGACTTCAACTGAGCTAAATACACCTGAGCCTACTACTCCTGAACTGGTTCCAACACTAACACGAAGGAAGAGGAGAGTGATTGCATTAAATTATGAAGTGATGCAAGAAGCTAAGAAATGTCTTAAGGAGAAAGGTATTAGAGCTGAAGATGTGAATAATTTACCTCCTATAGAAGAATTATGTAAGCCAATTCCCCACTCATCCACTATTGAGGTACACTCTCTCCACTTTCATGAAGGTGATATTCCCTATGGTAAACCTCCTGATCAATGCTTAGAGGAACTTGATACTTTTATTCTTAAACAAGGTAATTTTAATAAACAAGTTCAGAATCATTTATTGGAAAACTCTAGAGCTATTAATGAGTTGAAATATATTGTGGAAAGAACTGCTAATGATGTTAAAATTCTTTGTAAATACTTTCAAATGGTTCAAACCCAAATTGATCAACTTGCTAAGGTACAAAAGGATATGCTAGCTAATGCTTCAGGAGATAAACATGCTTCTAGAATTAGAACTAGGAGTGGTGTAGCCACTCAAGATCCTTTATATTCTGAAGGACACCCTAAAATAATTGAGCAGGATTCTCAGCAAGCTAAAAGTAGTGGTAGTCCTCATAAGAGAAAGACAAAGAAACATAAAATAGTTGAGGAACCACCTGAACCTGCTGTAGATCCTAATAGTATATCTATCTCTGATGCTGAAACTAAAAGTGGTAATAAAATTGATTTTCCTGATAAGGAAGAAATTGAGGAAGAACCTGAGAAGCACACTAAGAACACTAGGTACACTAAGGAAGATTTTATTGCTAATAAACATGGTAGTGAAAGAGAATCTTGGGTGCAGAAACCTATGCCTTATCCCAATAAGAAACACAAGTCAAAGGAGGAAGAACACTATAACAAGTTTTGTGAGTGGATAAAAACTTTATTCTTGAAAATTCCTTTGACTGATGCTATTAAATTGCCTCCTTATTCAAAGTATATGAAGGATATTGTCTCTAATAAATGGAAGATTCCTAATGAGGAAATTTCCACTTTGCTTGCTAATTATTCCTTCAATGGTAAGGTTCCAAAGAAACTTGGTGATCCAGGTATACCAACTATTCCTTGCTCTATTAAGAACAATTATGTTAGACTTGCTTTATATGATTTGGGAGCTGGAGTTAGTGTTATGCCTTTCTCTCTCTACATGAGACTCCAGCTAGAAAAGTTGATACCAACTGATATATCTTTGCAAATGGCTGATAAGTCAACTACTATTCCTATTGGTATATGTGAGGATGTTCCTATTCAAGTGGCTCATAATTTCTTGGTTTTAACTGATTTTGTTGTGCTTGAGATGCCTGAAGATGATAATATGTCTATTATTATTGGGAGAAATTTTCTTAATACTGCAGGTGTTGTCATCAATTGTAATCAAGGAAAAGTAAATTTTAATATTAATGACAAAGAGCATACTGTATTTTTCCCAAAGAAGATTGATAAGAGCTATGGCCTGAATTCTATTGAAAATATTGAGAGCATCAAAGTTGGAGAAATATATTGTACCATTCCAATAGAAAGTTTTGAAACTATTATGATTGGGACCATTGCTATCAAGTTTGAGGTAACATAATCATTTTGTGAAATGCAACATTTTGTTTCATATAAGATTGTTTTGGTAACAATACTTGATCAACCTTGTTAACAAAGGGATTTCAATGAACAAAACAATGCTTTCACAATGATTATACTTGTTCACTTTTATTTTTCTCCTTCCTAGTCTTTGCGCTTTGTCTTGTTAGTCTTAGTTTTGCTAGTTGTTTGCTTGTTAGAGTGTCTTAGAACTTCTATAGTTTTGGTTTTTTTTTTGCTTTTGCTTCTTCCAAAAAAATATTTTTCTGCGAGAAAATCAATTTTCATACCCTGAAAATTGGCCAAAAATAAAGTTTCCCGAAAAATACCAGAAAATTCATATTAAAATTTTCCACGAAAAAAGGGGCAGATGGACACCTGGAATGGCCCAGGGGGACCCACCAGGCCAGCACACCCCCTGGGGACTCGCCTGGCCTGGGTGGGGCCCACCTATGGCGCTCCAAAGTGTCTCCTTCCATCCACTTCTTTCTCTCTCCCAAAAACACCGGAAAAATTTCTCAAGCTCGAGTTCCTGTTGTTCTTGCTCACGATTTTAGATCTCCTTTCTCAGCCCATCTTTGATGTTGATTTTTGGAGGGATTGCTCCTTGGTATGTGCCTCCTCCGATTTTTCAATTAGATTTGTGATTGATAGATTGTATCTTGAGTATTTTTCTACTATAGGTGTCAGGTTGTGTGAGCTTGCATACTTGTTCTATGCTTAGATATTTCATTTTGATGCATGTTTATGCCTCTAGCAAGTTCCTATAGTAGTTCCTCATCATTTATCAACGTGGAAATTACCTTGTTTGATGTTTGTCTAAAATTTTAGAAAAAGGGGTCATGGACAACCACACCATTAGAGAAGTGTTTGAGAGTGATGCACCTAGGATGACAAGGCCTTCAAGATCATCCTCCTGAGCTAGGACATCGTACAATGAGGATCTCATTACACCGTGTTTTGGCAACGAGGGAGATGAGGGGGATGTGCACTCTTCTACCTTCCCTTGTCTTACCTTTTTGTAGGCTGTATGGATTCTCAATGATTTCCTAACCTTGGGTCGAAAGGTTGGACTAACTAGTTATATGCAGGATGAGAGTGTGCAATATGCTATGCTCACTAAAACTTTTGTGGAGAGTTTCTTTTTTTCTAACAGCCCTTTCACGTCAGATGAGTCGTTCAAAATCTATAATAGGCCTATCTCCATGACATTGAAGAAATTTTGCGAAATCTTGGGTATTGGCACGGCTGGGAGGGTGAAGAAGATTCTAGCTCAACCCGCTGATTTGTTGGAGCTCTACCGCGGGATAACCAATGGTGATGACCGCAGAGCCCAGCGCGGAAATATAAGAAATATTCAACTCCCAGCTATCAGATATTTTGCTTATTATCTTACCACTAGTATTCTTGGTAGGGAGAACACTAGCAATATTTCCAACTATCATTTGGCCTTTCTAGCTGCTGCACTCAACAATGAAACCATGTATAATCTTGGTTCTCTCATTGCTCGTCGCTTAGCCACTAGAGGACCCATTTATGGGGGTATTATTGCAACACATGTTGTTGCTGCCTTAGACCTTTCTGTTGATCCAAATGATACAATTTTGACTCTTCAGAGGCTTGATTTAGCTGCCATGAAAGCGCATCACTTTGTTACTGCTAGCTCTACCCTTGAGAGTTTGGTTTACAGGATGATGTTTACTGACGGGGAGAGAGAGAAATTCCTTTGCCAAAAACCACTTTGTTCAGTATTTGCCAGGGAACTTAGTCATGCTCCAAGGAGAAGATGGAGGAGAAGCTACGCATTCGTGGTTTCCACAGAAACTACTAGGGGGACGCGCCCTCTTATGGCCACTTTTGTGCACTACACATGGGCGTCCTCGAGCTCATACCAGGACGAAGGTGCCTCTTCGTCGTATTACGGAGGTGCACCTTCTTGGTCACCATGGGGTTGAGCCTCACTTAGGCCAAAAGCCTATGCTTGGGGGAGGTACAACGACATCACACTCATCTATATATCATGTTTCGTCGATTCTTCGTATATCCATGTTTGCTTTATTTTTGGTTTTTTCTTCTTTCCCAAAACACAAAAAAGACCAAAAATATTTTCGTTGTTTCTCTTGGCTTGTTTCTTTGCTTTTCAACTTTGGTTTGCCTTAAGAAAAATCCAAAAATATTTTGCTTTGTTTATTTTTGCTTTGTGTGCTTGCTCTAAAAAATCGAAAACACCAAAAATATGTGTTGTTCTTATTTGGTTTTGTGAAGTTCTTTGCAGGGTTTAGCAGTCCTCAGTGGAGTTTGGTTTCATGTTATTATTCAAGCCACATAAGTGAAGGGCCATAATGAAGATTAATACAACTTGAGGTGTGGTAAGAGGCTGGTAACAAACTCTATTTGTTTTCATTTTTGTACATATACTCATCATTATGGGCATGCTTAGTCTGTTCATGTAAGGTGTATGTTATTTATGGATGCTTAGTAGTTCTTTCTCTCTTATGATTAGCTCCAGCTTGCTAATAGTTGGTAGCATGTCATATGAATGTTTTGCTTGCATTGTTATATTCATAACTTGGTATGATATTGTGGTATCCTCCTCTAAATGTTTCATGTGAATCGACTTGGCACATGCTCACGCATGCATATGACTGAACAATAGTCAGTAAGCCTCGATGATTTATTTTGCCTCATAGTTCTTGTATCACTTTCACACCATAATTAGTCATGTTTTGCTGCAAGCATGATTATGATAGTTATTGCTCTCTAGTTTGTCGCTCCCTCTCTATTGCTAGCCTTCACCTGCACTGAGTATGAGCTCTACTCGTGTTTCCAACTCCCTAAAACCAACATTGCCAAAGTGTCCACTATACCTACCTACTAGCATCATTTTATATTCCATGCATATTCATTATGCCTTGTTTTCTTCCAAATAAAATGTTTGATTGTTTTGAGAAAGTTATTTAGTAAAGCTCTCATGAACTTTATGGCACACTTTATTCCTTGCACTTAATAAACCTGAACCATTGTGACTATCCATGAAAGTTATATGCTTGCAAATTATAGGCTGGGAGTTAGAAGAACCGTGCTGTCATGGGGAACGCTTTCAACATTGCACCTGTACATTGTATCCAGTTGATATCATGCTCTTTTGTTTACGGATGTCGTCGGTGTGAAATAAAAGGGGCGCTTGTAAGTTCATGGAGTTATATATATGAGTTACAGAAATGCCTAGGCGCTAGACTAAGCCATTCCTAATCATGGTGGAAACTTGCAGCATAACCATAGTAAGCAATCTGTGAAGCATCCTCAATAAAAACCGATGCAAATAGCAAATAAAAATATCGTTGAGATGGTCATTGTCTGCTTGCCTTGTCATTTTGGTTATGGGATAGATCCTGTACCATGTGCCAGGGGTACCCCCTTGGAGGTTCTCTATGAGACGCATGTATTTACTTTGACAAGAACATGCCGGTAACTTAAGTTGAGTAGCATGAGGAACGACCCTCGTACTCAAGGGACATGACATTTCCAGTTTATGGTCTGTCAAGCATATAACTCATATTGGACCTCACTTTCACCTTAACCATCTAAAGATGCGTACTAAAAGGGCAATGAGAGCTCAAAGCTAATGAGTACCATACTTTCAGCATTTGGAATCCTTTCAAACTTTTCAAAACCTTTTCACTTCTTTGTTGAGTCACCACGTATTCTATGAGCACCTTCTTGAGAGCATAGTTGTCGTTCTTAGTTTAATGTGCTTGTCTCAAAACTTGGTTAATTATGTCATGACTTTGATGCTTGTATCTTTGATATCTTTACTTCTAGTCTTCACTTGAACTTCAGAGGTTCCTTGGCATTTATTTATGCGCTCCACCATCAAAGGCAAGAGAGATACCACTCTATCATACCTTCTTATGAGCATTGCAATGTGATGCAGCGCTAAGTTGATGTAGAAGCGCTTCGTTGGGAACCCCAAGAGCAAGGTGTGAAGCAGCACAGCAGCAAGATTTCCTGTAGTAAGAAACTGAGGTTATCGAACCAGTAGGAGGAATGAAACGCCACACAGGTGTTGCAAGCAACGCGGAGACCTGCACAACACAAACTCAAGACTTTGCACCAATGAATCAGTGAGGTTGTCAAGCTCACCGGTTTGCTGTAACAAAGAATTAAACGTATGGTGTGGAAGGTAATGGTTTGCAGCAAGTAAACAAGTAACAATTGAAGATGTATCAATGGTAAAGATTGTACCGGGGTACATAGTTCACTAGAGGTGCTCTCCTTAGATAAACAACATGGCATGAAGGGTAAACGAATTACAGCAGGGCAATTTATAGGAACTGAGCAAGGCATAACAATTCAATACCAGACAAAAAGATCCTATGAGATTCGATTGGGCAATACAACAATATTCATAAACCGCAATCCAACTGCATCTATGACTAGAAGTCCACCTTCAGGTTATCATCCGAACCCCCTCTAGTATTAAGTTGCAAGCAACAAACAACTGCTTTAAGAAAAGTGTGTAAGGTAAACAATCCACTTGTTCCATGGACAAGAGACCGTTGTTTTCTCCCTAGTAGCAATAGCACATCTACAACCGAAGAGATTTCTGTCACTTCCCTTGGAAACTAGAGGCATGAACCCACTATCGAGCATAAATGCCCCCTCTTGGAGTCACTAGCAACTACTCGGCCAAGATAGCTACTAACAACGGAGAGCATGCAAGATCACAAACAATATAGTAACCATTAATCAATCTGACATAGTAATCTCAATATCCATCGGATCCCCGCAAACACAACATGCATGATTACAAATAGATTAGATCTTGATCATGAAAGGAGCTCACAAGATCTATACATGAAAGCACAAGGAGGATATACAACCATCTAGCTACTACATGGACCCATAGTCCAAGGTGGAACTACTCACGCATCATACCGGAGAGAAGGCCTCCGGGATGATCTCCCCTCTGGTAGGGTGCCGGGAAGAACTTCAGATCCCCCCGATCTAGGGACGACGGTGATGGCGGCTCAGAAGGTTTCGTGGAGTTTTGATCAGGTACTTAGGGTTTATGCATCGGGGGCTTCTTATAGGCGAAGAGGCAAGGCCGGGAGGTGACCAGTGGGGCCACACCCTGCCTAGGAGCGGTCCCACCCTAGGCCGCGCCTAGGGGGCGTTTGTCTGCCCTGGCTCGCGTCTCCGTCTCATCTTCTGGATTCGTGTCCTTCATGGTAAAATATTAAATTTGGCTTTTGTCCCATCCAATTCCGAGAATATTGATTTTTTGCCTTTCTGGAACCAAAAACAGAAGAAAACAGGCAACTGGCACTGTGGCAACTTGTTAATAGGTTAGTTCCAGAAAAGATATTAAAACACCTCAATGTGTAGACAAAGCAAAGGAAAGTAGATACTAAACAAGCATGGAGCATCAAAAAATTTAGATACGTTCCGACGTATCAAGCATCCCCAAGATTAACTCCTGCTCGTCCTCGAGTAGGTAAGTGATAAAAAGAATAATTTTTCAGGTGACATGCACCATCAAAACCAAGATCAAACCATTTGCAAGCATTTAAAGCTGGGATCAAAGAACTCTAAACATGTGCATGAAAGATGGAGTTCTAACAATAGGATGTAGTAACTATGCATGCAACATGAAAGGCTACAAACAAAGATCATGAATAACATGCATTGAAAAAGTTTGTTTGTTTCACATACAGAAAACATAGCATAGTGGCAATCTGCTTGTCCCTCATAGAGTAGCAAATAAATGCATAGGACACCTTCAAAGTTCACAAGAGTGACTAGAAACAAATAGCACAAGAACAAGTAATATCACCATATGCATCAATCAATAAGTTTTGGGACACTGCACACAGAATGACAACTATGCTCTCTTAATGGTGCCTAAAGGTAGAAGGTGGAGACTCAAATAATGGTGGAAGAAAGGCCCTTCATAAAGGGAAGCAGGGATTTCATGTTTCAAAAAGAGCTTCCAAAAATTATGGTACTTGTTAGCTTTCAGCCCGCATTGCCCCTATCATAAGCATCTTGAAGTGATTAAGGTTAAAGTGAACAAACTATGGAGTATATGCTTGACAAAGTATAGGTTGGCAATCTTAAGTCCCTTGAATACGAGGGCCACACCTCATGCTACTCAACTTTAGTCACCTATAAGTTCTTGTCATTAAGTACATGCGTATCATAGAGAACCGCCAATGGGGTACCCCTTGCACATGGTCCAGGAGCTATACCATAACCAAAATGACAACGCAAGCAGACAATGAGCATCTCAGCGATCTTTTTATTTACTATGTGCATAGCTTTTTATTGAGGATGCTTCATAGATAGCTCACTATGGTGATGCTGCAAGTTTCCACCATGATTAGGCAAGGCTTAGGCTAGCGGCCCAAGCGTTTCTCTAACACAAAATACATACTCCATGGACTTACAAGTTCCCTCTTTATTTCACACCGGTGACATCCATAGACAACAGAGTATGATATCAACTGAGTACAAAGTACAAGTGCAATGTTGAAAACGTTCCCCGTGACACCACGGTTCTGCTAATTCCAACGTATAAGTGCAGGAATATACAACACAGATGACACAATGGTTCAAGTTTATTAGGGACAAAGAATATAAAGTGTGCCATCAAATTTTTGAGAGCTTTAATCACTAAGTTTTCACATAACAAAATACTTTTTAATTGGAAGATAGCTGAAAACAAGAATATACTTGGAATGGTGTAACACACCATGCATAGGAATTTATAGTGGACACTTTGGAATAACTTGGTTTCTTGGGAGTTGGAAGCATGAGTAGAGCTTACTCATACAAGTGGAGGCTAGCAAAAGACTAGGAGCAACCAACTAAGAGAGCATAATGGCCAAAATCATGCAGAGCAACAAAAAATTACTAATCAAAGCATAGAGTGGTACTACAAGTCAAGGACTAAATGATCATAAAGGCTATAGTGACTTTTCATAGTCATAACATGGTGTGAGCATGTGCCAAGTCAACCCAAACAAAGCATCAAAGGAGAAAACCACAATACTATGCTTTTGCATGCTAAAACAACGCATAATTTCTTCAAGGCACACTAAGCAATCCCAATTGTTTGGAACAAGACATGCTACAACAATAATCACTAAGCATAAGGTCAAAACAAAACCTAGCATGTCATGCTAAAGTCTAAGTCACAGTCAATGCAAGCTCCTCTTGCACTTACAAGCAAGAACTTACTACTCCTTTCCAACACCAAGTAACTTATTTGCAAAACAACACAACGAGAACGGGGGTCCAAACTACTTTATTCAAGAAAACTAAACAACTAATCAAAGCATACGAAAACTAAGAAGCTCCAAGAACAACACAACGGTGCATGAAACAATAAAAACGAAGTGACTAGACAGACCTGAGCTTTTTATTGATGAAGAAGGGGATGCCTTGGGCATCCCCAAGATTTGACGCTTGTACCTCTTGGATATTTCTTGGGGTGACACCGGGGTGGCATCCCCAAGCTTGAGCTTTTGTCCATTCTTCATCTCATTACATCATTCTCTCTCTACACATGATATTTTTTCCTTCATACAAAACTTCACACAATCTTCCTTAGCAACATTAGTGTATTCAAAAGATATTAGACCTTAGGCAAAGCTTTGGAACAGCAAGACTTTTCACTAAAAACACATGATACTGTAGTAACTCCTTCAAAAATCTCAATTCACCTAAAGAGAACTCAAAAAGGAATCAATAAGAAGCAAATGCAAATAATGGCGGAAATCTGTCAAAACAGACCAACAGGTAGAAACCGATTTTTTCGAACATCTTGTGTTGCTCAAATCAAAAAGTGTTGAGCTAAAGAATGTTATCTAACATCCTGGGGGATTTATCCAAAAATCTTGAGCTCAATCTGAGTTACAGAGACTCCTCACTGATTTTTTTGGTGGATGATAGAAATCTGTTTCAGGACAGCAACTCCCTAAATCTTACTTCCCTCTCATTAGAGGTCATTCTTGGCACAAAAAGCAAACAAAAAGGATAAGTAGAGGTAATTACTGAAGTAATAACCTCCAAGACTCAAGGAAACTCTTGGGTTATCTCCCAACAAGTACTTTTCTTTAACGCCTTTAAGTTAGGCACAAGAAGCAAGAAGAATCAAGTACTTTCAAATGAGGAAGCATTAACATCAATACTTGCAAAGTCTTCAACTATGAAAGGTATCTCATCCAGATGGGTTTTGGAGGATCCCTTCTCTTCTCTCTTTGGTTTACTACTTTCATCAAAAAGATTTTCAGGAGCAATCCAATCAAAATTCTTTTCAAAGGCTTCATGCATTCCAACAAGCTTAAAGGGTATGGGTATCTTAAATTCTTCTCTAGGCTTAGTTTTATCAAAAATACCCAGAACATATACACTTGAGCCTAGAATATTGAAATGCTCAAAGACCTTTTTGGCATCCCTAGCAACATCATGGACTTCTTTTAATAAAGTTTAAAGGATGTATTCTCTCTTTTTAGCATTCTCTTCTTCTTTTAGTTTTAGGAACAAGAATTGTATGAAGGGTTTAAGGCTAACAAACCTAGCCTCCAACATATGAACTAAAGAAGCTGCAGCAATCTCATAATTAGGAGCAAGTTCTGCTATAGATCAATCCTCAATATCCTCATGCTTGCTAACATGATTAACGAATTCTTCAATATTATCTTTCCCAATTATGGAGCCACAACCTATTGCAAGATCTTTCAGTGCGAACTTGGGGAACAAGACGGTGAGCTAGAGCAAGGTAGCAACTAGAGTAGGAACTAATTTTTTTGTGTTTTTGAGTAAAGCAAGCAAACCAAAATAGACTAATTTTTTTGGGTTTTTTGAAAAGAGGCAAACAAAACCAAGCAAAAGAAAATAAGCAAACTGAAAACAAAGTAAAGAGAAAGGAAGTGAAGGACTCCCCTAGTGAAGACGTCCTTCGCCTCCTCGACAACGGCGCCAGAAAACTTGTTGATGGCGCCTTGTTAACGAGGGAGCTTCTTTCTTTATTCCCCGGCAACGGCGCCAGAAAAGACTTGATGCAGCGCTGAGTTGATGTAGGAGCGCTTCGTTGGGAACCCCAAGAGCAAGGTGTGAAGCAGCACAGCAACAAGTTTTCCCTCAGTACGAAACCGAGGTTATCGAACTAGTAGGAGGAAGGAAACGCCACACAGGTGTTGCAAGCAACGTGGAGACCTGCACAACACAAACTCAAGACTTTGCCCCAACGAATCAGTGAGCTTGTCAAGCTCACCGGTTTGCTGTAACAAAGGATTAAATGTATGGTGTGGAAGGTAATGGTTTGCATCAAGTAAACAAGTAATAATGGAAGATGTATACATGGTAAAGATTGGACCAGGGTCCATAGGTCATTAGAGGTGCTCTCCTTAGTTAAACAAGATGGAATGAAGGGTAAACAAATTACAACAGGGCAATTTATAGGAACTTAGCAAGGCATAATAATTCAATACCAGACAAAAAGATCCTATGAGATTCGATTGGGCAATACAACAATATACATAGACCACCATCCAACTGCATCTATGACTAGAAGTCCACCTTCAGGTTATCATCCGAACCCCCTCCAGTATTAAGTTGCAAGCAACAGACAACTGCTTTAAGCAAAGTGTGTAAGGTAAACAATCCACTTGTTCCATGAACAAGAAACTGTTTTTTTCTCCCTAGTAGCAACAGCCCATCTACAACCGAAGAGATTTCTGTCACTTCCATTGGAAAATAGAGTCATGAACCCGTTATCAAGCATAAATACCCCCTCTTGGAGTCACTAGCAACTAATCGGCCAAGATAGCTACTAACAACAGAGAGCATGCAAGATCACAAACAACACAGACATGATAGAATCATAAAGACAAAACCATTAATCAATATGACATAGTAATATCAATATCCATCGGATCCCCGCAAACACAACATGCATGATTACAAATAGATTAGATCTTGATCATGAACAAAGCTCACAAGATTTATACATGAAAGCACAAGGAGGAGATACAACCATCTAGCTACTACATGGACCCATAGTCCAAGGTGGAACTACTCACACATCATACTGGAGAGAAGGACTCCGTGATGATCTCCCCTCCGGCAGGGTGCCAGGAAGAACTTCAGATCCCCCTGATGTAGGGACGACGATGACGGCGGCTACAAAAGGTTTCGTGGAGTTTTGATCGGGTACTTAGGGTTTCTGCATCGGGGGATTCTTATAGGCGAAGAGGCGAGGCCGGGAGGCGACCAGTGGGGCCACACCCTGCCTAGGCGCGGTCCCACCCCTGGCCGTGCCTAGGGGAGATTGGCCGCGCTGGCTCGCGTCTCGTCTTCTGGATTCGTATCCCTCATGGTAAAATATTTAATTTGGCTTTTGTCCCGTACAATTCCGAGAATATTGATTTTCTGCCTTTTTGGAACCAAAAACAGAAGAAAACATGCAACTGGAACTGTGGCAACTTGTTAATAGGTTAGTTTGAGAAAAGATATAAAAAACCTCAAAGTGTAGACAAAGCAAAGAAAAGTAGATACTAAACAAGCATGGAGCATCAAAATTATAGATACGTTTCCGACGTATCACAATGTTGCTTATGTTTATGTTTCATGATACTTATTGTTATTGAGTTGGAATCTCTTCATAGCTTGCAATCAATATTAAGTAGACTTAGTTGCATAATCATTATTATGAATTGTCGAAGTATCTACTCATGTGCTAAGAATATATACATCATATGAAGCAAATGTGTTCGTAAAAGTTCTTTTATCGCACTCTGTTTTCAACTGAATTGCTTGAGGACAAGCAATAAGCTAAGCTTGGGGGAGTTGATATGTCCAAAACATATCTACTTTCCCGAACACTTTTGCTATTGTTTCTCCTCTAAACTTGTGTTATTTGGATACAACTAACACGGACTGACGCTGTTTTCAGCAGAATTACCTCGGTGTCTAGTTTTTGTGCAGAAAATCAACTATCAGGAAAAATCCCAGAAAATATGCCAAAAGTCCTATTTCACCAGAAGACTCACAGAAACAGAATACGAGAGGGAGTGGGGCACCGAGGGGCCCACACCCCCTGTCGCCAGAAGTTTTTCCAGAAGGAGTTCCGTTGTGCCGCCACCACCAGAAACTGCGATTTGGAACCAGAAACTCCGTTCTAGCACCCTGACGGGATGGGGAATTTGAAGAGGATCATCGCCATCATCATCAACAACGCCTCTCCATTAACCATCCATGTTTCCCTCATCCATGAGTGAGTAATCCACCGCTGTAGGCTCTGGGGATGGTAGGGATTGGATGAGTTCTATCATGTAATCAAATAAGATTGTTAGGGCATGGTGCCTAGTATCTCTATTACTGCTATTTGACTTTTTTTCAACTAGTTGTGCTTAGTGCTTATCACTAGGGCCCGAGTGCCATGATCTCAGATCAAATAATTTACTTTGAATTATTTGGAATATTTTTAATATGATTTATTAATCATTTAAATTGGGTATTTGTCTTCATTCCAATGAAATCAAATATGGTTTTAATTCCAAAAAATTTATTTAGAAGATTTCTTTGATCCCATTTAAGTTAATTACATAACTTTTATTCCACTTGGGTAAATTCTAAATATTATTTTCCCATGATTTAGTTAATCATTCTTATTAGGGATTTTGTCTTAATAAAATGGAATAGAATTTGGTTAAGGTCATATTATTTTATTTGAATATTATTTATCCATTTATTTCATTTGAACTTGGATTATGTTTATTCCATTTTCTTATGGTCTTGGCCAAGTTTTATTTGGCTCTCATAAAATAGTCCTTATGTAACATCCCTAAATTCATATTCCAAAACTCATTCATATCATTCTTGCATCATTCATCCATTTAGGATTTTTCTCAAAAATCATTTAGGGACAGAAGTTTGAGCTATGATTTCATGTGGGCAATTTATCTCAAATGGCCATCACTCTTTGAAATTTTAATGTTAGGTACTTGTTTGCTTGCCTCCATTGATGGAAGGATTAGGTGAAGCTTTTAACCCAAGATTCCAAATTTAGAAATAGTTTTAAAATCCTTTTTTTTCAAATATTTGCAAACTATAGCAAATCTCTGTTTACTTTGAAACCCAAGCTTAACCAAGCCTTGCAAAGTAACCACTTAGTTAAAATGGCTGTTTTTGAACCCACAAAACCCTGCAAAAATTCCCAAAGTAGTTTGGATTCAAAAAGGATTTGGATTCATATCAAATTCATACCAGAAAATGAATTTAGAAAAAGAAAAGGACTCCTCAATGGAAAAAGGCCGCGCGGCCAGAATCTGGCCCAGCAGCAAATCGAGCCCAGCAAGCCCACCCGGGGTCTTCTTATTCTTCTCTCGCGCGCAAACGCACGCGCTGAGCCGCTGACAGGCAGACCCCACCTACACTCCGCGCACCTCGCTGACAAGCGGGCCTTCTCCACGCCAGCGTCGTCTCCACCCGCACGACCTGTTCGTCCCCAATCAACGCGGCCGTTTTCTGTGTTTAATTCGCGGCGTCAATTCGAATCAATGGCCGAGTGATTCTCGCGCTTGACCAGGCTATATAAACTCCCTCTGTCCCCTCTCTCTTTTCCCCCAAACCCCAAGCACAGAACGCCCCCAGGCTGCGCGCATTTCTCTCTGCAACCCCGCCGTCTCCGACGACTGCGCCGGCAAAGTCCGGTGAGCCTAGAGTTCCCCTCAGTCTCGCGTTTACGCTATCTTGTTCAGTGAATCTCTGTGCACCTTCTGACACCCTCCGTTTACCTTCGCATGACCCATAGCTTCGGCAACGTCAACGACTGGTCGCCACCGTTTTCTGTACGAACTCCGGCGAGCTATAGCGGTAAGCCCCGACCGCCCCGCGTCTTCTAGTTCAAGCACACAACTCTGCCTTGACTCTGTGAATCTAACCGTGTCCTCGTCCTGCCTTGGGGTGGTTCACAGCGACGTCCACAACGACCACCCGACACACCGACGACGTCCTCCACTCCGGCGAGCAATCGCAACCGTGTCCGAGCGCCCCTTGACCAACCGCGAGTACGACGAGCTTCGCCGTGACCCCCTGAGCCCGGTGAGCTACTCCTCGATCTCTCTTACCCCCTGTAGTGCCGCCTCCGTCATCGACCGACAGTTCTGCCGCCGGTAGCCACCGCTCCGCCGCCAGTTCTTGGCCAGGGCAATAGCAGCCGTTAGATCTGTATCGTAGCGCTAGGATAGATCCACTTAACCCGAAGCGGTACGCGATCTGAGCCGCCAGATTTTATTTAGATCCTACGGCTATGGAGCTCGATCCAGTGCGAAACGGTATGGGCGAATAAGAACATGACGCGTGGCTAGGTTAGATCTGAAAATAGATTTAAAAACCAGAAATTTGATCCAAATTCAAATGCTCATAACTTTTGATTGCCACGTTAGATTTTTGCAAACTTTATACCGTCGGATTCAGTGAAACAAGACCTTTCTGAATATCCAATTTATTTAGCATATAGTAACAGTTAAAATGATTTTATTTGTAGAACAAGTTTAAGGCTATTTTAGATATAGATTTATTTTGGTAAATTATATTGGGGCCAAATAAGTTTAGTTGGCAAACTTGTGACATGTTAAGTTTCTGTAGACATGAGCATACTTGGTAGAATTTTCAAAAATCACCACTTAGTAAATTCTTGCATGCATGCATTCATATTATTTTTGTTTGTATATAATTGTGAGTAATTGTATGCTTTAATTTCTTGTGTAGATTTTGCTAGTGATTGTGATTGTGAAGAGTGCTACTCTCCCCACTACCAAGGCAAGTGATATTTACATGAATAAATTTGTCCTATGTTTTGAACTGGCATTAGATATTTTGTTATAGTATTGCATGTTATATTGTCTAATGCAAAAGATGGGAAATCCTATGTAGTCTAGTAGATTTGCTAAGGAATTATCCCTAAGATAAGTTGCCATACTTTGCTTAGCCTAGCTTATAGCAAAACAAGGGTTGGTGAAAAACTACACTTACTATAAAGAAAATATTTCTAAGTCAAGAGACTTATACTTTTCTAATAAAACCACTAAGTCAAATGAACCTCCTGGGTGGAATAGAAAGTATGGGTTATGTTGAGTGGTTACACAAGGCCATGGACTTGGGTTGTGTATCTCACTTGTGGTAAGCCACCCAGGCACAAAGGGATTTGGAGGCCAAGTGTTGAGAAAGCTTACAGTGCAACCACTTGGCAATATGGGCTCTGCCATGATCATATAGGTTGCTAGAACTTAGTCACTTGGACAGTTGGTGGTAGTTGGGTTGATAGGTTGGAGCGCGTCCATTTGACTAAGGAAAGGCTTCTGAAAGGTCCTGTCTTGGGTACCAAGTCTGGTGGGGAAAGTGCACAACCTCTGTAGATGGAAAACCTAAGTACTTAGCCTTGTCCAAGGAAATGGACACTTTGAGCATCAAGACATGGAAGCTACAAGAATCTCATCACTCCAACTTCTAAATAAAAATTTGTGGGTGAACAAGGGTGAAGGACCTCAATGTCTATTGGTGGCTCCTTGGGAATATTTTTGACAAAGAAGGATTTAGTGTTTTCAACTAATAGGTAAAACTTATTTTCAGGCAAAGCAAGCCCAGCTACACTTAGCCAAATGCATATAATAATATAGTCCACTTAAAATATACTAAGGTATCACTTGCCAATACTATTCCAAAGTATTGACCCTCTGTGGCTGTAACTTGTGATGTTGCAGGTTACTCCGATGATGAGTAGGAGTCATGAGTCTACACTCAACATGCTTGCCTGTGGCACATGAAGATGAAGACCTATGTTTATTTACTTATTCCTTAAACTCTTGTATTAGGCCTATGGCCCTGAGTTGTAAAAGACTATGATTTATCTCTGGAATGAATGTAATAAATGACCTTTGTATCTGTGCACTTCATCTTAAACTGTGGATGCTAGCATTGATCCAGGGACTAGCATTGCAATCACAGGGATCCTTTCCTTTATAAAGGAGGGGTCTAACAGATGGTATCAGAGCACTGTGTTGCCTGTAGGATTATGACCCTAGGATTGGAAAACCACTAAGGAAAAAGTTTTTCAACTACTTCTACACTTGTCTATTCTTCTCGTAAAACTTTTCTAATCTCTTTCAACTTCCTTTGTAGATGAACTCCATCAACGAAGCCGTGAAGAAGGGACCACTCATGACCATGACCTTGGAGTGTGAAACTGAGTTTCCCAATATTCTCAAGGACCTCATGGAGGCAATGGATGCACATGGTGAAGCCGTGTACAAGGGCTTTCCAGTGATGGATGAAGGAGTGGAGTATTGGTGGGTGCAACTTCACTTGTACAAAAACAAGGAAGACAACCACAAAGAAAGGGGATTCTACATGTACACCAACACTACAATGCACACCACATTCTTTGAGTCAGCCAGGGATGCAGCTTGGAGGACTATCAAAGAACTTAGTGCTAGAGTCAGGTGCAGAATGCTCAACCTCCAAAAGGACTTAGAGAAAGAGAAGGAGCTTACTCAAGAGTTGGAAGACACCAACCAAGAAATAAGGGGAGATGTTATAGACTTAGTGATAGAGTCAAGAGAGCAAGATTGGTGGATTGCCTCTAGGAACATTGTGTTTAATAATAGATCCCGTGAGATTGGATTGTAAGGACACTTCGTTAGTTGGACCACCACTTATCACCTTATTTCCCAAAAAGATATTTTAAATAAGTATGGACCTTGAATGATGTAAGGGACTTATGTATGCATGACTTGTGTGACAATTATGTTTCATGGATATGTATGAATGTCTGTCTAGATTTACATTGAATTGCGTTGTTCTAACTTTTTCAATCTTATAAATAGATGCCTATTGCCATCAGCACTGTTGAGGAGTTTCGGGTTACTCGTTTTGGTCCCCGTATCATTGATCTTACCACTCTGCTTGATCTCCCTCTTCCTACCATCACGGTGTACCCACTCACCAAGTTCGAGAGGAAGGACCTCTGGGTCTTCAAGGTGAACCAGCCCGGACGCCAGACTGAGCCTACCACGGAGGCCATCGTCTTCAAGCTGATGCACGACGACAGAGAGAGAGGCATGGAGGTAGTCATGCAGGACCTGATAGGACGACTGTTAGGCCGTCACTCCCGACAGGTTAGGGGCACTCACTTCCACGCCTTCGGAAGACGTGATGTTGATGGAGAGTCCATCGACTTTGAGGACGACTCGAGGAGCACTGTGGAGCCGATACGTCTTTATCTTCAGGACTTAGAGACTCTTCTCAGGCACGTAGATACGGACAGGACGAACGTCATGCTAGGTAATGACGAGCTTCAGGTGCAGCTTCGCGAGAAGGACAAGATTTTTGCGCAGCAGGATGAGATGATCAAGGAGATGGAGACAAAGTTCGAGGCCCAGGACCGCAAGTTCAAGAGTCAGGAGAAACGCGTCCAGGATAGGAACAAGAAAATCCGGGACATGACCGAGGAACTGAAGTCCAAGGACTTCGAGCTTGAGCAGCAGTAGATGGTTATTGAGAGGCTTCGCTCCCAGAAGAGGGCTCTCAAGGCCAAGGTCGATTCCTTGACCACTACGATTGAGGAGAACAAGACCGCGATGGAGAACGCAGGTCTTACCTTCGTCGAGGAGGAGATTGATGCTGATGAGTAGACTTGACTACTCGTTTACCTTTCATATTCATATTTGTTATTGTGAACTTATTATTGGACCATCCGACATGTGGATGGCTTGCCACTTGTGTGTTTTACTTCATGAGCTTGTTATGTGGTTGTTGAACTTTTATTCTTATGTTTCTTGTTATGTGTTTGCTTATGATGTATTGTGCATGAAACATCTATGGGTATCTCATTCTTATCTATTTGAACAAACCATAGATGCCTCCCCGTCGTGCAAACCCCAACCCCAACAACATCACCCTGGAAATGCAACAAATGATGAATGCGCAAACACAGCTTATGCAAATGATGACAACATTCATCCAAAACCAGAATAACAACAACAACAACAACAACAACAACCCCAACAACAACAACAACAACAACAACAACAACAACAACAACAACAACAACAACCCTCCGGGTTTTGATATGCTCACCAGATTTCTGCGTCTGAGGCCAGCTAAGTTTTCGGGAACAACTGATCCCATGGTAGCCAATGACTGGCTACGTTCTGTGAACAAAGACTTAGTGACGGTGGGCTGCACGGATGCTGAAAAAGTCAGATTCGCCGCACATCTGTTGGAAGGACCAGCCGCCACATGGTGGGATAACTTCCAAATCACCACTCCTTTGGATGAGGTAACTTGGGCTATCTTTGAAGATGGCTTTCGCACTGCTCATATCTCATCAGGAATGATGAGTCTGAAAAAGAAGGAGTTTCACAGCCTGAAACAGCGCCACCGCAGCGTGGCTGAATACATAGAAGAGTTCAACAATCTGGCGCGCTACGCACCGGATGAGGTTGATACAGATGCCAAGAGAAAGGAAAAGTTCTTGGAGGGTTTGAATGATGAGCTGAACCTACAGTTGTCTGTGGCATATGTTCCAACTTATCAGTCGTTGTGTGACAAGGCTGCTATTTTGGAAAGTAAAATGAAGCAAGTCGAGAGTAGGAAGAGGAAACACTCCGACAAACACAACTCAGGGTCGTCTCACAAACGATCTCACCATGATGACAGTAGCAACTCAGGATCCCATAAACATGGGAAATTCAGTAAGCACAATCACAACCGTCATGACAACAAGCATCACCGCGGTCATGACAAGGACAAGTACAAGAACCACAAGGGTGGACATAAGAGCCACTATAGTGGAAATGGTAGCGGAAGTGGAAGTCAGCCTGCTAAAAAGGACATCAGTCAGGTTGAATGCTTCAAATGCAAGAAGATGGGACACTATGCAAATGAGTGCCCCGAAAAGAAGGTGGAAGGACCTAACAAGCCGAATCCTTTCCAGAAAGGACAGGTTAACCACATCAATGTGGAGGAGGTCTATGAGGAACCTGATGCCGTGGCTGGTAATTTCAGACTCAATTCAATTTCAGCATTTGTACTCTTTGATACCGGTGCATATCATTCATTCATATCAAAGGCATTTGTGGATAGAAATGGGTTTGCATCAGAAAACATTGGGTGTCCAATAAAGGTTAGTTCTCCGGGGGGAGATATGATAGTAAGCCTTGGATGCCGGGATCTCATCATAGAGTTTGGTAAGCATAAGTTTCCAGTAAGCCTGATAATCCTAGATTCCCAAGGACTAGATGTAATTTTGGGAATGGATTGGATGGCTAAACATGAAGGAGTACTAGATTGTGCCAATCGTACAGTTACACTCACAACCCCAGAAGGAAAAAGAATAAAATTCAAGTCAAACTTTGAATCCAAAGGAAGTAAGCTGAATTCTCTTAAGGGGGTTAGCATGGATAGTGTACCAATTGTGTGTGAGTATCCGGATGTGTTTCCGGAAGAATTACCAGGAATGCCACCAGATAGAGATGTGGAGTTTCTGATAGATTTGGTACCAGGTTCTGGACCAATAGCTAAGAGACCGTACAAAATGTCAGTTGATGAACTGAAGGAACTCAAGAAACAGCTAGGAGAACAGTTGCAGAAAGGGTTTATTCAACCAAGTTCTTCATCTTGGGGAGCCCCAGTATTGTTCGTGGAGAAAAAGGATAGAACGCAAAGATTGTGTATTGACTACCGTTCTCTCAACGAGGTGACCATCAAGAATAAATATCCTTTGCCAAGAATCAATGACTTGTTTGATCAGTTAGAAGGAGCATCTGTGTTCTCGAAGATTGATCTTCGGTCAGGCTATTTTCAACTCAAGATAAGAGAGCAAGACATACCTAAAACAGCATTCACAACAAGGTATGGCTTGTATGAATACACTGTGATGCCTTTTGGTTTAACCAACGCTCCAGCATACTTCATGAATATGATGAACAAGGTGTTCATGGAATTTCTTGACAAGTTCGTTGTTGTTTTCATCGATGACATCTTGGTCTACTCCAAGAGCAAGGAAGAACATGAAAGACACTTACGCATGATACTTGAAAAGTTAAGGGAGCATAAACTTTATGCCAAGTTTAGCAAGTGTGAGTTTTGGTTAGAGGAAGTTGGTTTTCTTGGTCACGTTATGACAAAGGATGGTGTGGCAGTTGATCCTGCTAAAGTATCAGCTGTGACAGAATGGGAATCACCCAAGAATGTGAAAGAAGTTCGTAGTTTCCTCGGCTTAGCAGGTTACTACAGAAGATTCATTGAAAATTTCTCAAAGGTTGCTAAGCCAATGACGGAATTGCTAAAGAAGGACAAGAAATTTGCTTGGTCTGAAGGTTGCGAAGCCAGCTTCCAAGAATTGAAGAAAAGACTAGTGACAACACCAGTTCTATGTCTGCCAGATTTGGAAAAAGATTTCCAAGTATATTGTGATGCGTCACATCAGGGTTTGGGTGCCGTACTTATGCAAGACGGTAAAGTCGTAGCTTATGCTTCGAGACAACTCAAAACTCATGAAGTAAATTATCCTACCCATGATTTGGAGTTAGCCTCTGTCGTCCATGCACTCAAAACATGGAGACATTACCTTTTGGGTAAGCGGTGTGAAGTGTTCACCGATCATAAGAGCTTGAAGTATATCTTCACCCAGAAAGAAATCAACATGAGACAAAGGAGATGGTTAGAACTTATCAAGGATTACGACTTAAGTTTGCAATACCACCCCGGTAAAGCGAACGTAGTAGCCGATGCTCTAAGTCGTAAGACGTTTGTAAATGGCCTTACCAAAGGGGAATTGCCAGATGACTTGTGTAAGCAATTCAAAGAACTCAGATTGGAGATTGTACTAGAAGGACATCTCATGTCCTTAGATGTTCAACCCACTCTATTGGACAAGATCCGAGAAGTCCAGAAGACCGATAAAGAAATTGAAAAGATTAAGGAAAATATTAGCCTAGGGAAAGCTAAGAGTTTCCATATAGATGAACAAGGTACTTTATGGCACGGGAAACGTATATGTGTTCCACAAGACCCGGAGTTACGGAAACTGATCTTACAAGAAGGTCACAACTCTCCGTATTCTATTCACCCGGGAAATACCAAGATGTACATGGACATGAAGGAAAGGTTTTGGTGGAACAATCTCAAAAGGGACATCGCCGAACATATTGCTTTGTGTGATGTGTGTAGCAGAGTCAAAGCGGAGCACCAGAAACCAGCAGGTTTGCTTCAACCACTGCCTATTCCTGAATGGAAGTGGGAAAATATTGGTATGGATTTCATTACCGGATTACCAAGGACCAGGTCAGGGTATGATTCCATATGGGTGGTAGTGGATCGCCTAACTAAAGTGGCTCATTTTATACCAGTGAAGACAACCTATACAAGTGCCAAGTTAGCTAAAATCTACATGAGCAGAATTGTATGCCTTCACGGTGTGCCAAAGAGTATTGTGTCAGATAGAGGAACCCAGTTCACTTCTCACTTTTGGAGGCAGCTTCATGAATCCTTGGGAACAAGGTTGGAATTCAGTACTGCCTTTCATCCCCAAACTGATGGTCAAACGGAAAGGACTAACCAAATTCTTGAAGACATGTTGAGGGCATGTGCCTTAGACTATGGAGCAAGTTGGGATGAAAGCTTGTCTTACGCAGAGTTCTCTTACAACAATAGTCATCAATCTAGTATTGGAATGGCACCATTTGAGTTACTCTACGGAAGGAAATGTACCACCCCATTATTATGGAATGGTGTGGGAGAAAGAAGCTTATTTGGACCTGATCTTATCAAAGACGCCGAAGAGAAAGTCAAACTGGTTAAGGACAGATTGAAGATAGCACAGTCTCGACAGAAAAGCTACGCGGATTCTAAGCGTAGAGATGTCACCTACGAAGTTGGGGATAGAGCTTATCTCAGAGTATCACCACTTCGTGGAGTGAAAAGGTTTGGAGTCAAAGGGAAGTTGGCACCAAGATATGTTGGGCCATTCAAGATTCTAAGTCGCAAGGGGGAAGTTGCATATGAAGTTGAACTGCCAGAATCTCTGTCAGCTGTCCATAATGTGTTCCATGTGAGTCAGCTTAAGAAATGTCACCCAGAGATGGAAGAATCTTATTTGAAGAATACCATACCTTTGGAAGAAGTCCAACTAGAAAGTGATCTCACCTATGAAGAAAAGCCTGTCAAGATTCTAGAGACCGCAGAAAGAATTACCAGGACCAAGACTATCAAGTTTTGTAAAGTGCAATGGAACCATCACTCCGAAGAGGAAGCAACATGGGAAAGAGAAGATGATCTTCGGAAAGACCACCCTCACCTATTTGCTAGCCAAACCGAATCTCGAGGGCGAGATTCATCTTAAGGGGGTTAGATTTTTAACATCCCTAAATTCATATTCCAAAACTCATTCATATCATTCTTGCATCATTCATCCATTTAGGATTTTTCTCAAAAATCATTTAGAGACAGAAGTTTGAGCTATGATTTCATGTGGGCAATTTATCTCAAATGGCCATCACCCTTTGAAATTTGAATGTTAGGTACTTGTTTGCTTGCCTCCATTGATGGAAGGATTAGGTGAAGCTTTTAACCCAAGATTCCAAATTTAGAAATAGTTTTAAAATCCTTTTTTTTCAAATATTTGCAAACTATAGCAAATCTCTGTTTACTTTGAAACCCAAGCTTAACCAAGCCTTGCAAAGTAACCACTTAGTTAAAATGGCTATTTTTGAACCCACAAAACCCTGCAAAAATTCCCAAAGCAGTTTGGATTCAAAAAGGATTTGGATTCATATCAAATTCATACCAGAAAATGAATTTAGAAAAAGAAAAGGACTCCTCAATGGAAAAAGGCCGCGCGGCCAGAATCTGGCCCAGCAGCAAATCGAGCCCAGCAAGCCCACCCGGGGTCTTCTTATTCTTCTCTCACGCGCAAACGCACGCGCTGAGCCGCTGACAGGCAGACCCCACCTACACTCCGCGCACCTCGCTGACAAGCGGGCCTTCTCCACGCCAGCGTCGTCTCGACCCGCACGACCTGTTCGTCCCCAATCAACGCGGCCGTTTTCTGTGTTTAATTCGCGGCGTCAATTCGAATCAATGGCCGAGTGATTCTCGCGCTTGACCAGGCTATATAAACTCCCTCTGTCCCCTCTCTCTTTTCCCCCAAACCCCAAGCACAGAACGCCCCCAGGCTGCGCGCATTTCTCTCTGCAACCCCGCCGTCTCCGACGACTGCGCCGGCAAATTCCGGTGAGCCTAGAGTTCCCCTCAGTCTCGCGTTTACGCTATCTTGTTCAGTGAATCTCTGTGCACCTTCTGACACCCTCCGTTTACCTTTGCATGACCCATAGCTTCGGCAACGTCAACGACTGGTCGCCATCATTTTCTGTACGAACTCCAGCGAGCTATAGCGGTAAGCCCCGACCGCCCCGCGTCTTCTAGTTCAAGCACACAACTCTGCCTTGACTCTGTGAATCTAACCGTGTCCTCGTCCTGCCTTGGGTGGTTCACAGCGACGTCCACAACGACCACCCGACACACCGACGACGTCCTCCACTCCGGCGAGCAATCGCAACCGTGTCCGAGCGCCCCTTGACCAACCGCGAGTACGACGAGCTTCGCCGTGACCCCCTGAGCCCGGTGAGCTACTCCTCGATCTCTCTTACCCCCTGTAGTGCCGCCTCCGTCGTCGACCGACAGTTCCGCCGCCGGTAGCCACCGCTCCGCCGCCAGTTCTTGGCCAGGGCAATAGCAGCCGTTAGATCTGTATCGTAGCGCTAGGATAGATCCACTTAACCCGAAGCGGTACGCGATCTGAGCCGCCAGATTTTATTTAGATCCTACGGCTGTGGAGCTCGATCCAGTGCGAAACGGTATGGGCGAATAAGAACATGACGCGTGGCTAGGTTAGATCTGAAAATAGATTTAAAAACCAGAAATTTGATCCAAATTCAAATGCTCATAACTTTCGATTGCCACGTTAGATTTTTGCAAACTTTATACCGTTGGATTCAGTGAAACAAGACCTTTCTGAATATTCAATTTATTTAGCATATAGTAACAGTTAAAATGATTTTATTTGTAGAACAAGTTTAAGGCTATTTTAGATATAGATTTATTTTGGTAAATTATATTGGGGCCAAATAAGTTTAGTTGGAAAACTTGTGACATGTTAAGTTTCTGTAGACATTAGCATACTTGGTAGAATTTTCAAAAATCACCACTTAGTAAATTCTTGCATGCATGCATTCATATTATTTTTGTTTGTATATAATTGTGAGTAATTGTATGCTTTAATTTCTTGTGTAGATTTTGCTAGTGATTGTGATTGTGAAGAGTGCTACTCTCCCCACTACCAAGGCAAGTGATATTTACATGAATAAATTTGTCCTATGTTTTGAACTGGCATTAGATATTTTGTTATAGTATTGCATGTTATTTTGTCTAATGCAAAAGATGGGAAATCCTATGTAGTCTAGTAGATTTGCTAAGGAATTATCCCTAAGATAAGTTGCCATACTTTGCTTAGCCTAGCTTATAGCAAAACAAGGGTTGGTGAAAAACTACACTTACTATAAAGAAAATATTTCTATGTCAAGAGACTTATACTTTTCTAATAAAACCACTAAGTCAAATGAACCTCCTGGGTGGAATGGAAAGTATGGGTTATGTTGAGTGGTTACACAAGGCCATGGACTTGGGTTGTGTATCTCACTTGTGGTAAGCCACCCAGGCACAAAGGGATTTGGAGGCCAAGTGTTGAGAAAGCTTACAGTGCAACCACTTGGCAATATGGGCTCTGCCATGATCATATAGGTTGCTAGAACTTAGTCACTTGGACAGTTGGTGGTAGTTGGGTTGATAGGTTGGAGCGCGTCCATTTGACTAAGGAAAGGCTTCTGAAAGGTCCTGTCTTGGGAAACCAAGTCTGGTGGGGAAAGTGCACAACCTCTGCAGATGGAAAACCTAAGTACTTAGCCTTGTCCAAGGAAATGGACACTTTGAGCATCAAGACATGGAAGCTACAAGAATCTCATCACTCCAACTTCTAAATAAAAATTTGTGGGTGAACAAGGGTGAAGGACCTCAATGTCTATTGGTGGCTCCTTGGGAATATTTTTGACAAAGAAGGATTTAGTGTTTTCAACTAATAGGTAAAACTTATTTTCAGGCAAAGCAAGCCCAGCTACACTTAGCCAAATGCATATAATAATATAGTCCACTTAAAATATACTAAGGTATCACTTGCCAATACTATTCCAAAGTATTGACCCTCTGTGGCTGTAACTTGTGATGTTGCAGGTTACTCCGATGATGAGTAGGAGTCATGAGTCTACACTCAACATGCTTGCCTGTGGCACATGAAGATGAAGACCTATGTTTATTTACTTATTCCTTAAACTCTTGTATTAGGCCTATGGCCCTGAGTTGTAAAAGACTATGATTTATCTCTGGAATGAATGTAATAAACGACCTTTGTATCTGTGTACTTCATCTTAAACTGTGGATGCTAGCATTGATCCAGGGACTAGCATTGCAATCACAGGGATCCTTTCCTTTATAAAGGAGGGGTCTAACACCTTATTAATTATTTCTTCTTTGACTTTTAAAAAGCATATCTTTTTATTTATAGATCCAAACTTGGTGATTCCAATTTGTAAAATCTTATTTGATATTTATTTATCCTTTTAAATATCTTTAGGATTAATTGCTCACCATTTGGTATGGAGTTTTAGATAGGTTCTTTATTAGCATTGGAAATTCAATTTCCTGATCTTATTAACTACATAAGATTGTATCCCTGGCTCCAAATTAAGTGAAACCAATTTCTATGGTTTTATAATATTTTTATTTATCATTTTGATCATTCATAAATGCTTGTTGCTAAATTTTCATATGGATCAAATCCATAGTTTTTAGAGAAATCATGGTAATGACTTTCTTCAATTAGGGTTTTAGAGTTTTGGTTTGTTTTCCAAGTGTTTAATTTCAAGATGCATTTCACTTGATTTGAAATTAGTTGGATTCAAACATTAATCAAGTTTGTTCAAGTAGGATTTTTAGGTTTCCATTTAGAAACAAAAAGTTTCTTTTCACCCTAAATTTCAACAATTATTTATTTTGTTTATTTATTTTTCACATTACAAAATTTGGAAAATTTTGGGATGTGACAGAAACAGATTTTTGTGCACCACTGTAAAAATTCTTGAACATTCTCTGTAAGTCGGATTGAGCTGTAATTTTATGAATAGCTCCCCCAGGTTGTTATCTAACTTTAGTTAGTTTAACACTTTTTGATTTGAGCAACAGAAGGTCTTCACAAAAATCGGTTTCTACCTGCTAGTCTGTTTTGACAGATTTCTGCCATTATTTGCATTTGCTTCTTATTGATTCCTTTTTGGGTTCTTTTTGGGAAATTGAGCTTTTTGAAGGAATTGATACAGTAGCTTGTGTTTTTAGTGAAAGTTTTGCTTTTTTGAAACTAAACCCAAAGGTTTATTATCTTTTGAATGCACTAATGTTGCTAATGAAGATTGTGTGAAGTTTTGTATGAAGGAAAATTTTTAGGTGTAAGGAAAGAATGATGTAATGAGATGAAGAATGAACAAAATCTCAAGCTTGGGGATTCCACCCCGTGCCACCCCAAGAAATTTTCAAGAGGTACAAGCGTCAAATCTTGGGGATGCCCAAGGCATCCCCTTATTCATCAATAAAAATCTCAGGTCTTTCTAGACACTTTATTTTTATTGTTTCATGCACTGTTGTGTTGTTCTTGGAGAGTCTTAGTTTTTGTTTGCTTAGTTTGCTTGAATAAAGTAGTTGGACCCCTGTTTTCGCTGTGTTGTTTCAAATAAGTTGACAGGTGTCACATCCCAAGATTTTCCAAATCTTGTAATGTGAAAATAAATGAATAAAACAAAACTTTGTTTGATTTTCAAGGCCAGAAGAAACTTTTTGAATTTAAATGGAACCTCAAACCCATTTGAATCAAATAAAGTCCTAAAGGGATTTAAAAAGGTAAACATTTTTAATTAAAGGAAAACAAAATATTTGGGAAATGATATTTTAGATCTTTTTAATAAAAGGATTTGGTATTCAAAAGAAAAGATGGATTTATAAATAAAGATTATTTTGTAAAGACAAATTAAACCTTGGCCAAGCTTTGGATTTAAAAAAAACATTTTGTTTTGAATAAAATAGCAAAAGTTTGTTTAAAAATAATAAAGGATTGCTAAATAAAATAATAAGGAATTAATATCCAAAGTTTATTTTAATAAAAGGTTTTACCAATTTATTGAAACATCAAAACTTGTTAAATTATTTAAAATAAGTTTTCCAAATAATTGATATTACAAATAAAACTTACTAAAGTGATTTGACCTTATTCTAGATTCAAAATAATTATCTCAAATAAAATAAATCATATTTGAAATAATAAATGAAAGCCTATTATTTTAATTAATAAAGGACATTAAAATAAAATGTTATTTTGTTTTAAACAAATTTTCCAAATATTCTTTATTTCCAAATAAAACCTACTGTTTGAGTTTTGAAAATATTTGGATTTCAAATGGGGATTTTATTAATATCAAACCCTATTCTAATAATAAACCATGGTCCATTTTATTTAAATTAATAAATGGAACCTAAAAAGATTTAAAATATTATTTTGAGATTTGGTTTATGGTGATAAACAGAACCAAAAACCCATTACAATGGTTTGAATGTTTGAATTATTTGAATGCTTGAATAGTTGGATGAAATTCAAAACAGAAAAATAGATTTAGAAATAGAAAAAGATTTAGACAGAAAAAAAAATAGAGCAAACGACCTGGCCCAGCTGCCCAGCCCAGGAGGCCCAGCACCAGCCCAGTATCATCACCCCGCAAGAAAACGGTTCACACCCACTAACAGACCCGCGCAGAGTATGACAGGTGGACCTCCTCCTCGTTTCTTTTCCCACTGACAGGTGGACCCCACCGCTCCTGTTCGTCGTCCTCACCCGCGCGACCCCTTCTTCCCCAAACCGCGCTGCCGTTCCCTGTCATCAATCCGCGCGCTTAATTCTTCATAATGGCTGCGTTAATCCCGCCTCTGACCTTGCGTACTTAAGCGCCAGCACCTCCCCCTCCTTTTTCCTCTATCGCCACTCCCTCTTCGCCCCTAGGCTGTCACCAATCACTCCTGCACCGCCGCTGCTCCGACGAGCTTCCATCTCCAATCCCAGCTAGTACACGCCACCCCTACCTTCGAGAGCGCCCTAGCAAGCTTCCCCACTCCTAGACACACCTCCCCGTACCACCAGTTCGACCGCGGACGCCCCTGAGCCTCGCCAACAACAACTTCCAGTACCGCCGCCGTCTGCTTCTGCTCCGATGACGACTCCCCGGTAAACCAGACCGCCCCTCTCCTTCTCGTTCACGCTCACAGCACCCCCGTGAACTCCTGCGTCTAACCATAACCTCGGTTGGCCTTCTCGTAATTTGTAGCGACGTCATCGACCACGACTGAGACCACCCGATGCCGTCCTCCACTCCGGCGAGAAATCCTACCAAGACCAGAGCGCCCCTCGCCCGACCAACACCTCCTCGAGCATCACCGTGACCTCCTGAACCCGGTGAGATTCTTTTACTCCTCTCTCGCTTCCTCGAATCACCGTAGCACCACCGCCTGGCCGTGCGCCGCCGCTAGCCGCCGTTAGCGCCGCCCGCACATGGTCAAACTCGCCAGTACCGTTTGATCCAGATTTAGCGGCCACGATTAGATCACTTATCGTCGAAGGGGTATGTCCTCTGGGCCACTCAATCTAACTAGATCCAACGCCCCACAGCCGTGATCCCAGCGAACCGGTATTGACCAGTAAGAATACGCCGCGTGTCACCTATTTGATTTAAAACAGATTTGAAAAACAGAAACTTTTGCAAACTTCAAACCTTTGTAACTTCCAAACCACACGTCCAAAAATTATAAATTTTATATCAATGGATTCAGGAAAGCAAACCCTAGCCAACCATGCCCTTAGTTTAGCAAATAGTATCTGTTAGCTTGCTTGATTTTGCAGAATCTTTTGAGAGCTTGTTTAGAGTAGAAAAATTGTTTAAAGTTGATTTTTGGATTAAATCTTTTGCAAATTAGTTTATTGTGAACCTACTGACTCTAGGAACCAACCCATGGTTTTGGAAATGAAGTTGGAAAAATTTAGAATGGATTAATTGAATTATTCTAATTCTAGCTAAGTAATGATAATGGTTTTATTTTGAAAAAGGGATTTTGGAATAAAAACCTTGGGAAAATATTTGATTCAAAGCTACTGACCCCAAAACACAAGTCTTGAGAGTTAGAAACTTTGGGTGAAAACTTAAAGGGTTTTAGAATTGATAAAAACTAATTTCCACCACATAAAATGATGAATGGTTTTAAAAATGGTTTTGGGAAAAAACCCTCTAACTAGAGACTCTACCATTTTGGTAAATGACCAATTTGGACCTTACAAAGTTTAGAAACCTAGTGGAGACCAACCTTGCAATAGAACCATCCTTTGCATACTTATGCATGACTTAGATTCCATTGCTTTGTGAGTATGAAATTGTTTGTTTGACTTTGGTTTGGAATGTTAGTTGATTTTGTGTTTGCTTGATTGACTTGTAGTGAATTTAGCAAAGTGTGAGACTAGCAAGATCAAGGAGTGAACCATCATTCCCTACCAAAAAGGCAAGTTACACTATCATACAAAAGTCCTACTATTTTCATTATACTTAGTGGATTTGAAAACATGCATGAAAATGATTTATACTTATGCTATGCTAAATCCTAACAGGATGCCCTTACTTTCCTTAGTGAAAATATTGAAGTTGTACATGCTTAGCCATGCTATGTTTTGAAAAGAGATACATGTTGAGATTTTACAAAGGTTGAGAAAAGGACTTGTGTTTTACATAATAAAACAAGGACTCAATGAACCACCTAGGTGGAGGATACTTGAAGTTTTGGAGAAGGTGGCAACAAAAGGAACCATGTCTATGGCAATCACTTTGTGTTGTGCTCCAAAAGAAAACCACCTAGGAAACTTAGAGATCAAACATGCTTCTCCAATTGTGGCTTTCGTGTGCAACCACATGCTATTATGGCTCTGGCTTAGTTTATTACATTAGGAAGACCCATACATTGTCTTTAGTTACTGGACATGGGGATCTGGAATGCTTCATGGGGGCTGAAGACAAAGCTAGCAATGATGTATGGGAGGACCTTTTGGAAAGACTTCGTCACATTCTCAATCTGCCAGTACTCCATCTTGGTGAGCCCTAATCCAGTAGGCCACTGGTGGCAAAAGGATGGGATTGTGACATGTGGGTAAAGTGTACTCCTTCTGCAGAAGTAAATAAAATCTAAGTACTTAGCCGTGTCCCCGGTTATGGACAATAATGAGCAACTAAAGTTTGAACTATGGGAGATCTCGACATTCCAACTTCTAATATAAAAACTTGATGCCCTTGTGTGTCTACCAAGGAATTGAAAGAGATTTTGTAAAGCTTGTTGCACTTGGGATTACCAAGGTGCTCAAGAGCATGATGTACTTGGGGTTACCAAGGAACTCATGGGTTTTGATAAAACTTGTTGCACTTGGGGTTACCAAGGTGCTCAAGAGATTTTGACAAGGATTTGAACACTTGAGTTTCTACCAAGGAGTTCAAGGAACTTGGAAAAGAAACTTGACAAAGGACTTTTAAACCCTTTTTGAAAAGATAGGATAAAACAATGCTTTATGCAAATAAGCCTTAAACTCTACTTAGCCAAATATGCATATAATGATAGGATCCACTCTTATAATACATAAAAGTGAAGCTTGCCAATACAATTCAAAATGTATTGACCCTTGTGGCTGTAACTTGTAATGTTGCAGGTTGATTGTTTTTAAATGAAGATTGTTTGATTGACTAGGACTACAAAGTCTACAACCAACATCTGCCTGTGGCACTTTGAAGATGAAGGACCCATGATTTTATTTATTCCGCTGCAATGTATTGTAATAGCCATGTTTGATGTAATAAACTTATATTATTCCTGGTTATAAATTTATGTTATGACCTTTGTATCTTGATATTACATCTTAACTGTGGATGCTAGCTATTGATCCAGGGACTAGCATTGTAAACACAGGAGGAACCTAACTTATGGGGTTGGGACCTCTACAGATGGTATCAGAGCATTGTGTTGCCTGTAGGATTTGTAAACCCTAGGATTGGACAAAAACCCTTAGAAAAATAGGAGTTGTATGTTGCTCCAAAACTTATTTACAAAAACACTTGTAAACTCTTTCCCTCAATCATTTTGGTTTCAACTCTACATCTCTTCTACATCAACTTGATGGAAACCTACCCCATGACCAAAGACTACACCATGTGCAAAAGACTTCTTCAACATCTTCAACTCTAATGACTTCAACATCTTCAGCTCTAATGACTTCAACATCTTCAGCATAATCACCAAGGACTCCAACTTGGAAACTACTAAGGACCACAAGTGAAACAAGGAAATCTTGCTTAAGATTTAGAGACTGAGGGAATGCAAAATAAGAAGAAGCCATCAACAACTTTGAAGTATTGTAACCAAGAGTTATCCCAAGGAACCATGATCTCATACAAGAAGAATCATAAGGAAGGAGAAATCACAAGTGAACCATATAGATGGACCACCATATTCTAGTTAAGACAAAACCACCAACTCATGTGGTGTAACAAAAATATTTGTTGCCTAAGTATGTGCTTGAACCTTGTTTGAGTGAAAAGTTTGTTTGTGATTGCTTGAACATTGCTTGTGTATGTGTGATTTGAAATATTTCCTTAGAAATATCTTGCTTATTCTAAATCTCCCTTCAAACCCAAACAGATGACTACTCCAAAGGACTCCAAGGTTGATGACACCAACACCAACCAAGTTGACAGCATGAGAGAGCTCATAGCAACCCAACACCAGTTGAATCAACTGACAGCTCAGTTCATAGTCAACAATAGTGATAAAGATCCAGCACTACAAAAGTTTCTGGAGGAGCAATCCCAACTGATGCTTAAAGTGACTAATCAAATGATCAGCATGGAAGAAAACTATCCCAAAAGAGTTTATGATAACAAGGATGACAAGAATGTTATTCTAGATGGAGCCCCAGCTTGCATTATTTGTGGAGACAAGGATCATACTTCCAAGGATCATGAAGGACAATGCCCCAATTGTGAAGAAGATCATCCTGTTGGACAATGCCCTACCTCTCAAGCTACTTGCTACCTGTGTGAAGGAAGTGATCATACTCCAGGTCTATGTCCTATCTATGCCATGGTACAAAGGAAACAAGAAGGATCCAAGTCTACCAAAGGAAAAGGACCACTCCTACATCTAAACAAGACAACCCAGTTCAAAGGATCAAAGAAAATCAAGAAGCCCAAGCAAGACATGAGCCTTGTACAATGTCGTAAGTGCAAAGAAATGGGACACTACTCCAGTGGATGCCCAGAAAACAAGAAGAATAAAGAGATTGACCAAGTGTGGTGCAACAACTGCAAAGAACCAGGCCACTATGTAGCAACTTGCCCACAAGAGCAACGCAAAGAACTCAAGGACATTCATTGTTTCAACTGCAAGAATCCAGGACATTATGCAAGCAACTGTCCAGAAAGGATGAAAAACAAGTTGAACAAGCCTATGGAGAAGCTCAACCTTGGCCCATGAGTCAAGTATAGAAATAAAGCGAAAGTTTACTTAGAGAAGTTTTCCAGGACCCAAGAAGGCCAATATGTAATTTTTTTTTTGAAAAATTTTAAGGGTGGTAGTATCCTAGTTGTTTTGAAACTGCTTGTAACTCTAGCCTCCCCAAATCTCGGGACGAGATTTATTTTAAGGGTGGTAGCCTGTCACATCCCAAGATTTTCCAAATCTTGTAATGTGAAAATAAATGAATAAAACAAAACTTTGTTTGATTTTCAAGGCCAGAAGAAACTTTTTGAATTTAAATGGAACCTCAAACCCATTTGAATCAAATAAAGTCCTAAAGGGATTTAAAAAGGTAAACATTTTTAATTAAAGGAAAACAAAATATTTGGGAAATGATATTTTAGATCTTTTTAATAAAAGGATTTGGTATTCAAAAGAAAAGATGGATTTATAAATAAAGATTATTTTGTAAAGACAAATTAAACCTTGGCCAAGCTTTGGATTTTAAAAAAAACATTTTGTTTTGAATAAAATAGCAAAAGTTTGTTTAAAAATAATAAAGGATTGCTAAATAAAATAATAAGGAATTAATATCCAAACTTTATTTTAATAAAAGGTTTTACCAATTTATTGAAACATCAAAACTTGTTAAATTATTTAAAATAAGTTTTCCAAATAATTGATATTCCAAATAAAACTTACTAAAGTGATTTGACCTTATTCTAGATTCAAAATAATTATCTCAAATAAAATAAATCATATTTGAAATAATAAATGAAAGCCTATTATATTAATTAATAAAGGACATTAAAATAAAATGTTATTTTGTTTTAAACAAATTTTCCAAATATTCTTTATTTCCAAATAAAACCTACTGTTTGAGTTTTGAAAATATTTGGATTTCAAATGGGGATTTTATTAATATCAAACCCTATTCTAATAATAAACCATGGTCCATTTTATTTAAATTAATAAATGGAACCTAAAAAGATTTAAAATATTATTTTGAGATTTGGTTTATGGTGATAAACAGAACCAAAAAACCCATTACAATGGTTTGAATTGTTTGAATTATTTGAATGCTTGAATAGTTGGATGAAATTCAAAACAGAAAAATAGATTTAGAAATAGAAAAAGATTTAGACAGAAAAAAAATAGAGCAAACGACCTGGCCCAGCTGCCCAGCCCAGGAGGCCCAGCACCAGCCCAGTATCATCACCCCGCAAGAAAACGGTTCACACCCACTAACAGACCCGCGCAGAGTATGACAGGTGGACCTCCTCCTCGTTTCTTTTCCCACTGACAGGTGGACCCCACCGCTCCTGTTCGTCGTCCTCACCCGCGCGACCCCTTCTTCCCCAAACCGCGCTACCGTTCCCTGTCATCAATCCGCGCGCTTAATTCTTCATAATGGCTGCGTTAATCCCGCCTCTGACCTTGCGTACTTAAGCGCCAGCACCTCCCCCTCCTTTTTCCTCTGTCGCCACTCCCTCTTCGCCCCTAGGCTGTCGCCAATCACTCCTGCACCGCCGCTGCTCCGACGAGCTTCCATCTCCAATCCCAGCTAGTACACGCCACCCCTACCTTCGAGAGCGCCCTAGCAAGCTTCCCCACTCCCAGACACACCTCCCCGTACCACCAGTTCGACCGCGGACGCCCCTGAGCCTCGCCAACAACAACTTCCAGTACCGCCGCCGTCTGCTTCTGCTCCGACGACGACTCCCCAGTAAACCAGACCGCCCCTCTCCTTCTCGTTCACGCTCACAGCACCCCCGTGAACTCCTGCGTCTAACCATAACCTCGGTTGGCCTTCTCGTAATTTGTAGCGACGTCATCGACCACGACTGAGACCACCCGACGCCGTCCTCCACTCCGGCGAGAAATCCTACCAAGACTAGAGCGCCCCTCGCCCGACCAACACCTCCTCGAGCATCACCGTGACCTCCTGAACCCGGTGAGCTTCTTTTACTCCTCTCTCGCTTCCTCGAATCACCGTAGCACCACCGCCTGGCCGTGCGCCGCCGCTAGCCGCCGTTAGCGCCGCCCGCACATGGTCAAACTCGCCAGTACCGTTCAATCCAGATTTAGCGGCCACGATTAGATCACTTATCGTCGAAGGGGTATGTCCTCTTGGCCACTCGATCTAACTAGATCCAACGCCCCACAGCCGTGATCCCAGCGAACCGGTATTGACCAGTAAGAATACGCCGCGTGTCACCTATTTGATTTAAAACAGATTTGAAAAACAGAAACTTTTGCAAACTTCAAACCTTTGTAACTTTCAAACCACACGTCCAAAAATTATAAATTTTATATCAATGGATTCAGGAAAGCAAACCCTAGCCAACCATGCCCTTAGTTTAGCAAATAGTATCTGTTAGCTTGCTTGATTTTGCAGAATCTTTTGAGAGCTTGTTTAGAGTAGAAAAATTGTTTAAAATTGATTTTTGGATTAAATCTTTTGCAAATTAGTTTATTGTGAACCTACTGACCCTAGGAACCAACCCATGGTTTTGGAAATGAAGTTGGAAAAATTTAGAATGGATTAATTGAATTATTCTAATTCTAGCTAAGTAATGATAATGGTTTTATTTTGAAAAAGGGATTTTGGAATAAAAACCTTGGGAAAATATTTGATTCAAAGCTACTGACCCCAAAACACCAAGTCTTGAGAGTTAGAAACTTTGGGTGAAAACTTAAAGGTTTTTAGAATTGATAAAAACTAATTTCCACCACATAAAATGATGAATGGTTTTAAAAATGGTTTTGGGAAAAAACCCTCTAACTAGATACTCTACCATTTTGGTAAATGACCAATTTGGACCTTACAAAGTTTAGAAACCTAGTGGAGACCAACCTTTCAATAGAACCATCCTTTGCATACTTATGCATGACTTAGATTCCATTGCTTTGTGAGTATGAAATTGTTTGTTTGACTTTGGTTTGGAATGTTAGTTGATTTTGTGTTTGCTTGATTGACTTGTAGTGAATTTAGCAAAGTGTGAGACTATCAAGATCAAGGAGTGAACCATCATTCCCTACCAAAAAGGCAAGTTACACTATCATACAAAAGTCCTACTATTTTCATTATACTTAGTGGATTTGAAAACATGCATGAAAATGATTTATACTTATGCTATGCTAAATCCTAACAGGATGCCCTTACTTTCCTTAGTGAAAATATTGAAGTTGTACATGCTTAGCCATGCTATGTTTTGAAAAGAGATACATGTTGAGATTTTACAAAGGTTGAGAAAAGGACTTGTCTTTTACATAATAAAACAAGGACTCAATGAACCACCTAGGTGGAGGATACTTGAAGTTTTGGAGAAGGTGGCAACAAAAGGAACCATGTCTATGGCAATCACTTTGTGTTGTGCTCCAAAAGAAAACCACCTAGGAAACTTAGAGATCAAACATGCTTCTCCAATTGTGGCTTTCGTGTGTAACCACATGCTATTATGGCTCTGGCTTAGTTTATTACATTAGGAAGACCCATACATTGTCTTTAGTTACTGGACATGGGGATCTGGAATGCTTCATGGGGGCTGAAGACAAAGCTAGCAATGATGTATGGGAGGACCTTTTGGAAAGACTTCGTCACATTCTCAATCTGCCAGTACTCCATCTTGGTGAGCACTAATCCAGTAGGCCACTGGTGGCAAAAGGATGGGATTGTGACATGTGGGTAAAGTGTACTCCTTCTGCAGAAGTAAATAAAATCTAAGTACTTAGCCGTGTCCCCGGTTATGGACAATAATGAGCAACTAAAGTTTGAACTATGGGAGATCTCGACATTCCAACTTCTAATATAAAAACTTGATGCCCTTGTGTGCCTACCAAGGAATTCAAAGAGATTTTGTAAAGCTTGTTGCACTTGGGATTACCAAGGTGCTCAAGAGCATGATGTACTTGGGGTTACCAAGGAACTCATGGGTTTTGATAAAACTTGTTGCACTTGGGGTTACCAAGGTGCTCAAGAGATTTTGACAAGGATTTGAACACTTGAGTTTCTACCAAGGAGTTCAAGGAACTTGGAAAAGAAACTTGACAAAGGACTTTTAAACCCTTTTTGAAAAGATAGGATAAAACAATGCTTTATGCAAATAAGCCTTAAACTCTACTTAGCCAAATATGCATATAATGATAGGATCCACTCTTATAATACATAAAAGTGAAGCTTGCCAATACAATTCAAAATGTATTGACCCTTGTGGCTGTAACTTGTAATGTTGCAGGTTGATTGTTTTTAAATGAAGATTGTTTGATTGACTAGGACTACAAAGTCTACAACCAACATCTGCCTGTGGCACTTTGAAGATGAAGGACCCATGATTTTATTTATTCCGCTGCAATGTATTGTAATAGCCATGTTTGATGTAATAAACTTATATTATTCCTGGTTATAAATTTATGTTATGACCTTTGTATCTTGATATTACATCTTAACTGTGGATGCTAGCTATTGATCCAGGGACTAGCATTGTAAACATAGGAGGAACCTAACTTATTGGGTTGGGACCTCTACAACAGGTGTTGGAAAGGAGTAGGAAGTTCTTGCTTTAGTAGTACAAGGAGGAGCTTGTTTTGACTGTGACTTAGACTTTATCATGTCATGCTAGATGTTGTTTTGACCTTATGCTTAGTGATTATTATTGTAGCATGACTTGTTCCAAACAATTAGGATTGCTTAATGTGCCTCGGAAGAATCATGTGTTGTTTTAGCATACAAAAGCATAGTATTGTGGAATTCTCCTTTGATGCTTTGTTTGGGTTGACTTGGCACATGCTCACACCATGCTATGACTATGAACCAATCCTCTTAGCCTCTATGATCATTTATTTTTTGACTTGTGGTACCACTTTATGATTTTATTAGTAATCTTTTGTCGCTCTGCATGATTATGGCCATTATTGCTCTCTTAGTTAGTTGCTCCCAGTATTTTGCTAGCCTCCACTTGTATTGAGTAAGATCTACTCATGCATCCAACTCCCAAGAAACCAAGTTATTCCAAAGTGTATGTTGGGAATATGCCCTAGAGGCAATCATGTATGATGATATTTCCCATTGTATTCATAAAGATATTAGGTTGTCCTTGTATAAACATCTGATGTGTATCATTGAATATGTGATTCGGTTGTGGAACTATACATTCATGTTGTTTGTACTAAATATACTTGGTCATCGAGGTTGTGCTGGACACACAACTTAGACCAATGTGAAAGTTGGCTTGATGACTCGGTTCCACTTGTCATGAGTATGGAGATGCTATTCTGAAATACACAGATTCGGCTAAAGAGTTTAGCGAGTCGGATTGATCCATATTGAGGTACAACGAACAAGTTGTCATTTGTATATCTCAATCAATGTAATCCTTAGACCTGAGGTTGTTGCATAGTCCGAGTTGAGGATCACCGACTTAGGTTCTGTCAAACGCTGATCCGTACCTGGGCAGTTATAAAGGCAGAGTTCGGGTCAACTGAGAATCAAGCTGCGTGATGTGAATAACCAAGATGGGATTTTGCCCCTCCACTTGGAGAGATATTCTCTGGGCGCTCTCAGATGATATGATTCAGAAAGCATGGCCATGCACGACTCAGTTAAGTGTTAACCGAGGCGATCGACTAAGAGTTAGTCGGATGAATCACTTATCTCGGATCGAGAAGAGAGTCAGACTATTTAAAGGATGACAATTATTCACCTATAGTCTGACAAGGTATATCGTGAGGCAAAAGGGACTCGGACGTAAGTCACATTAGAAAGGCAATTCTTCATGACTCTTTGGTACTTGGGAGTCAGCATGTTCTGCTAGGAGCCGCTACCGACTGATCGATTGAGAGTCGGACTCTAATCGTGTCCAAGTAGCCATGAGCCTGCGGGGTCACACACTTAAGAGCGGGAGCAAGTTCGGATTGGATCTGAACTGAAAATTTGGTTGGGTTGGACCCAAGACGGATTAGGACTGAGTCAGTGAGTCGGACTCACGGTGACTAGTGTTATATGGGATTTAGTGAATGAGCCACGAGAGTGGAGCCCACATTCACTCCCTTTATATAGTAGAGCACAGTAACCCAGAAAGGTTAATCGTTGATCGGTTAGGTCATTCCATGTGTTGGAAACCCTAGCTCCACAGCAGTCCTGTCGACATAACGGACCTAGCAGTTCGCCGCCGGTGCTCCGCCTTGCACATGTGGATACCAGCAGAGGTGTTGTACGATCAGCACCAGGACGAACGGTTCGCAAAGGACTGCACTGCATCAACTGACGCGCTTTATCAGTAATCCACAACTGCGCGTCTTGTGGTAAACCTCGTGGCCTTCTACCTCAGCTAGATCTTGGGATCACCACGTTAGAGGAAAAAGTTTTGTTTTATCTCTATGTGGCCCAACTGTGGTATCAGAGCGATAGCTTCTGGTTTTAGGCTCGAGATCTCGCATATGTGATATGCGGTTGGCTGTAGATGAGATCTATGTGCTATTTTGGTGGTCGATCTATGAGATAGATTGGTTTTGTATGAGGTTGATTGGATCAACTGTACTCGGGGAATGGTAGATCTGATTTCTGTGGTCATATTGCTGAGGTCGTGGAACGACATACCCCTATCTGTCGGCTTCCGCCATTGGGGTAGACTGTGACAAGTAAATCCAGAGGCGGTGATCGAAGATCAAAAAGTTTGATCGAATCGGAACAATGGTCGGAATCCATGTCCGGATCATAGATGAGATCTACATTTTTGGAATAATCGTCGGGCGCTGCCCGCACCCGCGAGGGGCGCTGCCCCTTCGATCCCCGACCGCTATTCGGCTAGCGTGACCTTCGGCTTCGCCCTATCATAGCGCCTTAGATGTCGTTGTGAGTTTCACAACGCCGGTAGATAGCGTATCTTTGCATAACTTGTTTTTGCAGGAAGTTGTGAATGGTATGGTTCATGTGCATGTGATGTATGTGTGTAATCTATACGTGATCTGCGAATCACGGTTTTGTCAGCCGGTTGGAGCGTAGGTGCTGTCATTTTATTGTATAACGACCTGCGTGTCGGATTCTCTATGTAATTTATTTTACTAAGCTAGTGTAGCTATATGGATAACCCGGATGGCATGCAAGGCGTTGTACATGTCGGCGACATGGAGTAAGACGGCAAGTGACAAGAGTTGGCACGAGTCGGATTACAGGCTTTGTGGAGATGGAGATCGCCATGAAGGGAGCCATACCATTTCACATTATAATTTCTTTATTTTGTGTTATTGTCATGTCTTTGTTTTACCTCTATTAGATAGTCGGTAAAATTTAATCCCTCAAAGAAGGTCTAGTCGGTTTTCCCGCCAGTTTTTGCACCATCACAAGTCAGACATTTTTGGCAGTGGGCTCATAAAATTGAGGTGCTGCCAATTCTTTCCGACTAGGTGGGTTCGAGTCGGACTCTTACTGCGGAAACACTAGGGAAGCTAGATGGGTCTATCACAATGGTTGTGGGGCTCGGGGAAAAGTCGAATGGGAGCCGGGGTATGTGATGCCACCCGTCCAACAGGAGTCGTATGAGATATGATTGACAAGGAGTTGTCTACCTGGATCACTTGGCGTCTAGCGGTGATGCTAAAGCTCACTAGCCGACTTGCTTATTTAGGATCCTGGATCACTAAGTAACCATCGGAGGGGTGTTGGTTCTAGTGGGAGCATGAAATATTAAAGTGTTTAATATGCTTGCTCTTTTATGAATACATGTCTTAAGTGTTTTGCATATTTTCTATTGTAGATCATGTCACCAAGTAGCAGTCACTCTCAGATATCCGGTTTTGCATTGAGAACTATCCTTGAGAAAGATAAACTAAACGACACTAATTTTACCAACTGGTATCGAAATCTGAGAATTGTTCTCAAACAAGAAAAAAAGGAACATGTCCTAGACAACCCACTTCCAGATGAGCCGAATGAGAATGCGACTGTCGCTGCCACCAATGCCTACCATCGGGCTAAGGATGAGTCCATGGATATTAGTTGTCTTATGCTTGCTCGCATGGAACCGTACTTGCAAAAGCAGTTCGAGAATGTTGAGGCCTACGGTATGATCGAAAGCCTCAAAAGTATGTTCTAGGCTCATGCGAAGATTGAGAGGTATCAAGTCTCTCAGGCTTTGCTGAGTTGCAAGCTTAAGGATGGTGATCCATTGAGTCTGCATGTGATCAAAATGGTTGGTTATGTGCAGTCTCTGGAGAGGCTTGGCTACCCCATAAGTGAAGAGTTGGCTACGGATATAATTCTGAACTATCTTCCTAGTGCATATGGGAAGTTCATTTCGAACTACCACATGCATGGTATGGATAAGAAGCTCACTGAATTGCATGGGATGCTCAAGCAGGCAGAGGCGGATCTCAAGAAGGGCGCCAGTCAAGTGTTGATGGTGCAGAATAAGGCTAAGTTCAAGAAGAGTTCTTGGACTAAGAAGAAGTCTAAGTCGGGAGGAAAGAAGGCTCAGGACCCGGTCCCAAGTGCTTCCTTGGGGACTAAGCCATCTCCTTCAACCGGATCCACTTTCTTCTATTGCAAGGTGGATGGCCACTGGAAGAGGAACTGCAGCAAGTATTTGGCTGATAAAGACAAGAGTGGAGGTATGACTTCCGACTCAGGTACACTTGTTTGCAATGTTATAGACATATATCTTGCTAATGCACCTAATAGTTCTTGGGTATATGATACTGGATCAGTTATTCACATCTGCAACTCGTTCCAGGGACTGGTAAGAACTAGGAGCGTAGCAAGAGGAGAGGTTGATATTCGAGTCGGCAACAAAGCAAGAGTTGCTGCGTTGGAAGTCGGCACAATGCAACTTCATTTACCTTCCAGATTCATTATGGAACTGAATAATTGTTATTATGTTCCAGTGCTTAGTAGAAACATCATTTCTACTTTATGTTTGATGAGGCAAGGCTATGAGTCGAATATCAAGAATAATGGTTGTTCTTTGTATTTGAATGATATGTTTCACAGCTTTGCACCCGTCCAGGACGGGTTATTTATTTTGAATCTTGATGGTGAGTCGGTTTATTAAATAAATGTTAAAAGGTTGAAACCAAATGATCTGAATATGACTTACTATTGGCATTGTCGGCTTGGTCATATAAGTTGGAAACGCATGAAGAAGCTCCATGATGATGGACTCCTAACTTCGTTCGACTTGGAGTCGTTCGAGACATGCGAATCTTGCCTACTCGGAAAAATGACCAAGACACCTTTTGTAAAGAGTTGTGAAAGGGCGCCCGACTTGTTGGGACTAGTACATAGTGATGTATGTGGACCAATGAGTACGATAGCCAGAGGTGGTTATGAGTACTTCATTACCTTCACTGATGATTTGAGTAGGTATGGATATATCTTTTTGATGAAACATAAGTCGGAAGCCTTTGAAAAGTTCAAAGAATTCCAGAATGAAGAACATAATCAACTCGGCAAGAAAATAAAGTTTCTTCGATCGGACCGAGGAGGCGAGTACATGATCCATGAGTTTGATGACCATCTAAGAAGTTGTGGAATAGTTCCCCAACTTACTCCGCTAGGAACGCCGCAAAGGAACGGTGTTTAGGAATGGCGGAATCAGACCTTGTTGGACATGGTACGATGAATGATGAGTCGGACAGATCTGCCTTTATCATTTTGGGGTTATTGCCTAGAAACAGCGACGTTCCCAATAAACAGAGTACCATCAAAATCAGTAGAGAAGACACCGCATGAGATGTGGATAGGAAAAAAGCCGAGTTTGTCTTTTCTTAAGATTTGGGGTGGTGAAGCATTTGTCAAGCGAATTCAGTCGGACAAGCTTACGACCAAGTCAGATAAGTGTATTTTCATGGGGTATCCGAGGGAAACCTTGGGTTACTACTTCTACAACCGAGAAGAGGGCAAAGTGTTTGTCGCTCGGAACGGTGTCTTCCTTGAGAAAGAGTTTCTCAGTTGGGGAGTAAGTGGGAGCACGGTGCAGCTCAAAGAAATTCGACAGGAACCGGCTAGTAGAGAGTCAGCAAAAACCTTGGAGGTTGAGCCGGTCATGGTAGCTGAGCCGGCAGCAGCACCTGTACTATGAAGATCGGCGAGATTACAAAGTGTTCGTGATGTGTTACTGTTAGACAGTGATGAGCCGGCAAATTATTCGGAAGCGATGGTGGGATCGGATTCCGAGTCATGGCTTGGAGCCATGAGATCCGAGTTAACGTCCATGGATGAAAATCAAGTTTGGAACTTGGTTGATCTGCCAGACAGTGCAAGACCCGTCGAGTGCAAATGGGTCTTTAAGAAGAAAACTGATATGGATGGAAATGTTTCCGTCTATAAAGCACGCCTTGTCGCGTAGGGGTTCCGACAAGTTCAAGGAGTTGATTACGACGAGACTTTCTCGCCCGTAGCGATGCTTAAATCAGTTCGGATCATGTTAGCGATAGCAGCCTATTTCGACTATGAGATTTGGCAGATGAAATTTAACCGAGGACGTGTATATGATACAGCCCGAGGGTTTTGTCGATTCGGCTAATGCTAACAAAGTATGTAAACTTTAGAAATCCATTTATACAAGAGGTAGTCAAATCATTTGGGTTCATCAAGAGTGATCATGATTCTTGTTTATACAAGAAGTTTAGTGGGAGCAAGTAAACTTTCTTATCTTATATGTGGATGACATATTATTGATTGGAAATGATGTCCAGATGTTGCAAGAAACCAAGGAATCATTGGAAAGGAGTTTCTCAATGAAAGACTTGGGTGAGGCAACATATATCCTCGGAATCCGGATCTATAGAGATAGATCAAGACGGCTCATTGGATTGAGTCAGAGTACTTATTTGGACAAAGTGTTGAAGAAGTTCAACATGGAATCTTCTAAGAAGGGGTTCTTACTGATGTCCCATGGTGTAAAACTTAGCAAGACTCAGTGTCCCTCGACAACTGATGGGCGAAGTCAGATGAGTGCGATTCCGTATGCTTCTGCAGTCGGATCCATAATGTATGCCATGATTTGTACTAGGCCAGATGTTTCCTATGCTCTAAGTGTTGTGAGCAGATACCAGGCTGATCCTGGAGAAATCCACTAGACAGCGGCTAAAAATATCCTAAAGTACTTGAGAAGGACTAAGGATATGTTTTTGGTTTATGGTGGTGAAGATGAACTCAGTGTAAACGGTTACAGGGATGCGAGTTATCTTACCGACTCTGATGATTCTCGTTCGCAATCCGGATACGTGTTTACTATAAACGGAGGTGCTGTGAGATGGAAGAGTTCCAAGCAAGAGACTGTGTATGCATCTACAACAGAGGCTGAGTATATTGCCGCCTCGGAGGCAGCAAAGGAAGCTCTTTGGATGAGGAATTTCCTCATGGATCTTGGTGTGGTTCAGGGCTCGACCAATCCTTTAGACATGTATTGTGACAACAATGGTGCTATTGCACAAGCCAAGGAACCTTGACAACACCAAAAGAACAAGCACATACTCATGCGGTACCATATGATTTGCCAGTTGGTGGATCAGGGTGATATCAAGTTATGCAAGGTACACACAGATGCAAATATTGCGGATCCATTGACAAAGCCGTTACCCCAGCTGAAGCATGAGGCACACCTGAGAGCCATGGGCATTAGATGCTTAGACATGTGATGTCGAAAGATTGACTCTAGTGCAAGTGGGAGACTGTTGGGAATATGCCCTAGAGGCAATCATGTATGATGATATTTCCCATTGTATTCATCAATATATTAAGTTGTACTTGTATAAACATCTGATGTGTATCATTGAATATGTGATTAAGGTGTGGAACTATACATTCATGTTGTTTGTACTAAATATCCTTGGTCATCGAGGTTGTGCTGGACACAGAACTTAGACCAATGTGAAAGTCGGCTTGATGACTCGGTTCCACTTGTCATGAGTATGGAGATGCTATTCCGACTTACACAGGTTCGGCAAAAGAGTTTAGTGAGTCGGATTGACCCATATTGAGGTACAACGAACAAGTTGTCATTTGTATATCTCAATCAGTGTAATCCTTAGTCAAGAGGTTGTTGCATAGTCCGTGTTGAGGATCACCGACTTAGGTTCTGTCAAACGCTGATCCGTAACTGGGCAGTTATAAAGGCAGAGTTCGGGTCGACTGAGAATCAAGCTGCGTGATGTGAATAACCAAGATGGGATTTTGCCCCTCCACTTGGAGAGATATTCTCTAGGCCCTCTCGGATGATATGATTCGGAAAGCATGGCCATGCACAACTCGGTTAAGTGTTAACCATGGCGATCAACTAAGAGTTAGTCGGATGAATCACTTATCTCGGATCGAGAAGAGAGTCGGACTATTTAAGGGATGAAAAATATTCGCCTATAGTCTGACAAGGTATATCGTGAGGAAAAAGGGACTCGGACGTAAGTCACATTGGAAAGGAAAGTCGTCATGACTCTTTGGTACTTGGGAGTCGGCATGTTCTTCTAGGAGCCGCTATCGACTGATCGATTGAGAGTCGGACTCCAATAGTGTCCAAGTAGCCATGAGCCTACGGGGTCACACACTTAAGAGCTGGAGCAAGTTCAGATTGGATCTGAACTGGAAATCCGGTTGGGTTGGACCCAAGCCGGATTAGGACTGAGTCAGTGAGTCGGACTCACGGTGACTAGTGTTATATGGGCTTTAGTGAATGGGCCACGAGAGTGGAGCCCACATTCACTCCCTATATATAGTGGAGCACAGTAACCCAGAAAGGTTAATCGTTGATCGTTTAGGTCATTCCATGTGTTGGAAACCCTAGCTCCACGCAGTCCTGCCGACGTACCGAACCTAGCAGTTCGCCGCCAGTACTCCTCCTTGCACGTGTGGATACTAGCAGAGGTGATGTACGATCAGCACTAGGACGATCGGATCGCAAAGGATTGCACTGCATCAACTGACGCGCTTCATCAGTAATCCGCAACTACGCGTCTAGTGGTAAACCTCGTGGCCTTCTACCTCAGCTGGATCTTGGGATCACCACGTTAGAGGAAAAGGTTTTGTTTTATCTCTACGTGGCCCACCAGTGTCCACTATAAATTCCAATGCATGGTGTGTTACACCATTCCAAGTATATTATTGTTTTATCTATCTTCTAAATTAAACTTGTTATATGAAAATTAGTGATTAAAGATCTCACAAACTTGATGGCACACTTCATTTTTCTTGCCCCTAATAAACTTGAACCTTTGTGTCATCTATGTTGTATATGCTTGCACTTATAAGTTGGGAATTAGCAGAACCGTGCTGTCATAGGGAACACTTTCAACACCTATAAATATCTACCTAGTTGATAACAGTATCTTTTGTTTATGGATGTCGGCGATGTGAAATAAAAGGGGATCTTGTAAGTCCATGGAGTTATGTATATGTGTTAAAGAAACGCCTGGGCCGCTAGCCTAAGCCATGCCTAATCATGGTGGAAACTTGCAGCATCACCATAGTGAGCAATCTATGAAGCATTCTTCTTATAAAAAAAGAGATATAGAAAAAAAGAGAAGAGAAAAGAAAAAAAGGAAAGAAGAGAAAAAAGCACCATTTTCCCATGGTAAATAAGAAGATTGCTAAGATGCTCATTGTCAGCTTGCCTTGTCATTTTGATATGGGATAGCTCCTGTATCATGTGCAAGGTGTACCCCGTTGGCGATTCTTTATGATACACATGTACTTACTATGACAAGAACTTACCGGTGACTAAAGTTGAGTAGCATGAGGAGCGGCCCTCGTACTCAAGGGAGATGAGATTGCCAACTTATACTTTGTCAAGCATATACTCCATAGTTTGTTCACTTTAACCTTAATCACTTCAAGATGCTTATGATAGGGGCAATGAGAGCTAAAAGCTAACAAGTACCATAATTTTTGGAAGCTCTTTATGAGACTTGAAATCCCTGCTTCCCTTTATGAAGGGACTTTCTTCCACTTTTATATTGAGTCTCCTCCTCGTATCTTTATGAATCAACTAGGAGAGCATAGTTGTCATTCTTAGTTCTATGTGCATTGTCCCAAAACTTATTGATTGATTCACAATGTTGATATTGCTTGTTCTTGAACTACTTGTATCTAGTCACCCTTATGAACTTTGAAGGTATCCTATGCATTTATGTTTTGCTACTCCATGAGGGACAAGCTGAATGCCACTATGCTATGTTTTATATATGTGAAACAAACAAACATCTTTCAATGCATTGTTATTCATGAATCTTTGTCTGTATCCCTTCATGTTGTAGCATAGTTGCTACGTATTATTATTAGAACTTCATATTTCATGCTCATGTTTAGAGTACTTTGATCCCAGCTATCAATTCTTTGCAAATATTTTGATCAAGATTGCATGTCACCTCAAAAATTATTCTTTTTATCAATTACCTACTCGAGGACGAGCAGGAGATAAGCTTGGGGATGCTTGATACATCGTAAATGTATCTATAATTTTTGATGTTCCATGCTTGTTTAGTATCCACTTTGCTTTGCTTTGTCTACACTTTGAGGTATTTTTATATGTTTTCTGGGACTAACCTATTAACAAGATGCCACAGTGCCAGTTGCTTGTTTTCTGTTGTTTTTGGTTCCAGAAAAGTCAAAAATGAATATTCTCAGAATTGGACGAGACAAAAGCCAAAGTCAATATTTCACCGAGGAGAACACGGAGCCAGAAGATGAGATGGAGGAGGGCCACGAGGGTCCCACACCCCCTGGCCGCACGGCCAGGCCTAGCCCGCACCTGGGGGGTGCGGCCACCTCGGGCACCCCCTCGGTCTTCCCCTTCGCCTATAAGAAGCCCCCGATACCTAAACCCTAAGTACCCGATCAGATCTCCACGAAAAAGTCCATACCGCCACCACCATCATCCCTAGATCGGGGGATCTGAAGCTCTTCTTGGCACCCTACCAGAGGGGAGATATCATAACGGAGGACTTCTTCATCACCATGCCAGCCTCTGGTATGATGCGTGAGTAGTTCCACCTTGGACTATGGGTCCATACAGTAGCTAGATGGTTGTTTCTCCTCCTTTGTGCTATCATGTTTAGATCTTGTGAGCTCCATTCATGATCAAGATCACATATTTGTAATCATGCATGTTGTGTTTGCGGGGATCCGATGGATATTGAGATTACTATGTCATATTGGTTAATGATTCTATCTTATTGATTCTATCATGTCTGTGTTGTTTGAGATCTTGCATGCTCTCCATTTCTAGTATCTATCTTGGCCAAGTAGATGCTAGTGACTTCAAGAGGGAGTATTTATGCTTGATTGTGGGTTCATGCCTCTATTGAATCCGGGGAAGTGACATAAATCTCTAAGGTTGTAGATGTGTTGTTGCTACTAGGGAGAACACAAAATTTTTTGTTCATGGAACAATTGTATTATTTACTTTACACACCTTTCTTAAAGAAGTTATCTGTTGCTTGCAACTTAATACTAGAAGGGGTTCAGATGATAACCTGAAGATGGATTACTAGTCATAGATGCAGTTGGATGGCGGTCTATGTATATTGTTGTAATGCCCAATCAAATTTCATAGGATCATGAATGTGTAGTATTGCATTGTTATGCCTTGCTCTGTGTTGTCAATTGCCCCGTTTTAATTTTTTTACCCAGCATGTTATGTTATTTATCTTAAGGACAACACCTCTAGTGAACTATGGACCCCGGTCCAATCTTTACCATTGATACATCTTCCACTGTTACTGTTTACTTTCTGCAAGCCACGATTACCTTCCACACCATACAGTTAACCCTTTGTTTTTCAGCAAACAGGTGAGATTGACAACATCACTGTTCATTGGGGCAAAGTCTTGAGTTTGTGTTGTGCAAGTTTCCAAGTTGCTAGCAACACCTTTGAGTCATTTCCTTCCTCCTACTGGTTCGATAACCTTGGTTTCTTACTGAGGGAAAACTTACTGCTGTGATCATCATACCTTCCTCTTGGGGTTTCCCAACTAAGCTCTACAGTGATCTGAGCTATGCAATCAACGCTTTACTCTACAGCCGCCATATTTAGGCTCCCCGCGTCGCGCTCGTTCGAACCCGTGCAATCCCGCTTACCAACTCGATGTATAGCGCCGTCCCCCGCCGCCGCCCGACGTGCTATTTGTCCCGCGGTATTTTGTATGTAATATTTTGTATGTAATATTTGTAATATGAGGGTTTATCCGAATAAGGGTTATATCTCTCGTCACCCGGCCCTAGCATCCTAACCTCCTCCCTTAGCCGCTTTGACTTATCCGCTTTTCCACCTATGTAGAAAATATGGAACCACTTGTCAGAGACAAAGAAAAGGATGAGTTTATCCATGTTATGATCCTCGGGGAATAAAATATGGATGTATCGACGTTTCTGAACAACTCTGGTGTGGGTGATCCTCTTTTCACCGGAAGAGACGACTTCATTGAGGGAGAAGGCAATGGCTTTCGTGATGGGGAAGGCGACGCCTTCTGTGAGGGAGAAGGCGACCACTCTGATCGAACATTAAATATTACAAACTGCTGCGAGGTGCATATAATATTAATTAATTAATCCGCCGCTGTCTATGTACATATATTAACTCTCTTTCTTCTTTTATCCCTCCGGATCGACCAAATCTACTGCAAACAGCAAACGAGGCCCAACCAAAAAGTTGGAAGACCATGAAAGGTACATGATCGAAGAAGTCGCCGACGACGGCAAACCGACGGCTCCCCTTCATGTCACAAACAAATTTGTGGCACAATGCGGAGTAATTGTTAGGTACTTTGTCCCCGTCACCATTCGAGATTGGAATAGGCCTGCTGATCAAGAAGAAGTTACGCCTTATATGTCCCGGACAAAGCCAAAGATTTACTTTGGAGGAGGCTCATGCTTAATTTCACCCTACCGATGGTACAGGTGGATCCAAATGCGGAGAATCCAGATGAGGAGGCCAAGCAACATGCCGCTGCCATGTAGCAGAAGTTCAAGGAGTGAGCTCTTAAGAATATGGCCCAGCAATTCATCAACTGGAAGAAAATATTGCACCTTGACTTTATCGTGAAAAAGAAGACTCTGGATTTCAAGGATCAGTATGAGAAGATAAAACCATTCTGGGATGAGTTTGTGGAGTACAGGAGATCAGCGGTAGCTCACAAAAGGTCTGAAACGAATAAGAAAAGTTCTGCTAACAAGAAGTATCACCATACTATGGGGCAAGGTGGCTACATGTCTGGAATTCCTAAGTGGAAGAAACTTGAGGATGACCTGCGTGCTAAAGGGGTCTTCCCATAGACAGTCGATTGGATCGAACGCGCAAAGAATTGATTTTACGGGCACGGGGGCACATTGGACTCAGAAGGGAAGTGTATATATAACTGTAGGGGTTCGTAGCATGGAAAACAAAAAATTTCTACCGCATGCACATAAACAAGCCAAGATCTATTTACTAGATTGTAGCAACGAGTCGATAGAGGAACTCACCCTCGAAGATTCCAAAGCGGTTAACGAGAGCAGATTCTCGTGGCTGATGTAGTCGTACTCTTGTTGATATCAAGATCGCGTAGACGATCCTTCCGACGCTGTGTTCCGGCAGCGCTTCCGCAGTAGGTCACACGTTCGGTACTCGATGAAGACCTTCCTCTCCCTTGTTCCAGCAAGCAGCGGAGGTTGTAGCACTCTCCTCGTGATTCCGGCAGCACGACGGCGTGGTGTCGGAAGTAGAGGGAAGATCTCGCAGGGCTTCACCTTAAGCCGGAGCGAGTATGGTGGAGTATGAGAGAGGCCTTGGCGATCTAGGGTTTAGAGTCACCAAGGGGATAGGTGTAGCAGGCGGCTAGGGTTTGGGGAAACCCTAACTCGGCGAGTTGGGAGGTCCCTAGGCGGCGGCTGCAATTGTGGTGGAGGCGCCAGGAGCTAGGGTTTAGGTGTGTGTGAGGGTAGGGGCAGCCCTACCCCTACTTATATAGGTGGAGGGTGGCCTGTTGGGAGGAGGGAGTCCTCCTCCAACTCCTCCTCCTTGGCCGGCGGGTGGAGAGAGTGGGACTTCCTCCCCAAGTAGGTTTCCTACTCTCCCTCCACCAAGCAAACTTCGGATTTGACTTTTCAAATTGGCGTTTGACTTTCAAACTTGAATTTGATTTCTCTCTCCATATTGCACAGCCAAGTGACCTAGTACATGATGCAACCATTCCACATTGTTATGACACATTCATGTACCCTTCCCCTCCGGAGTTCCGGACCTTCCAGACCCTTCTAGAACATTCCTGGTGAAAACACCGGAATCATTTCCGAACTCCGAAACAGGACTTTCCTTATATGAATCTTATTCTCCGGACCATTTCGGATCTCCTCGTGATATCCCAGATCCCATCCGAGACTCCCAACAACATTCAGGCTCTTACTCATCATTCCATAACTACTCAATAACATCGAATCCTTAAGTGTGTCTCCCTACGGTTCGTGAATTATGCGGACATGACCGAGACACTTCTCCGATCAATAACCAATAGAGGAATCTGGAAATTCATATGGCTCCCACATATTTCTATGATTACTTTGCGATCGAATGAACCACTTACATACGATACCAATTTCCCTTGTCTCATGATAGTTTACTTATCCGAGGTTTTGATCGTCGGTATCTCTGCATACCTAGTTCAACCTCGTTACTGATAAGTACTCTTTTCTTGTTCCCGTGATATGTGATCCCTTGTGAGCCAGTCACATGCTTGCAAGCTAGTTGGATGACATTCCACCGAGAGGGCCCAGAGTATATCTATCCATCATATGGATGGACAAATCCCACTCTTGATCCATGTGTCTCAACCCATACTTTCCGAACACTCAATGCCATCTTTATAGCCACCCAGTTACAGTGTGGTGTTTGATGTCATCAAAGCATCCTTCTGGTGATGGTGATTAGCATGATCTCATGGTCGAAGGAATTAGGTTACTATGCATCAGAAAGCTTATAGCAATTGAACTATTAAAATGACTTGATCTTTATGCTACGCTTATCTATAGGAGTATGTCCATCATACCATTCTCCTAATGATATGATCTTGTTGTCAACAACATCTCAATGTTCATGATCATGAAATCATGATCATCTATTAACCAACAAGATAGTATTATAAAGTGGCTTTACTAGGGACTCTAATTTAGTTTACAAATCACACAAGTATTAATGTTTCCGGTTAATACTGTTATAGCATGAATGTAAACATTTATCATAAACACAAAGATATAATAATAACTATATTTACTATTGCCTCTAGGGCATATGTAGGGGTCCCAATCTTTAATAAGATAGAGCCCCCTGGGTTTACAATGCTAGTCCCTGGATCAATAGCTAGCATCCACAGTTAAGATGTAATATCAAGAAACAAAGGTCATAATATAACTTTATAACCAGGAATAACATAATTTTATTACATCATACATAGCTCATTTGGCTATTACATTACATTGCAGCGGAATAACTATAGTCATGGGGTCCTTCATCTTCAAAGTGCCACATGCAGATGTTGGTTGTAGACTTTGTAATCCTAATCAATCAATCTTCACTAAAATCAATCAAACCTGCAACATACAAGTTACAGCCACAAAGGGTCAATACATTTGAATTGTATTGGCAAGTGATACTATGGTGGTATAGTGGAGTCTATCATCTATATGCATTTGGCTAAGTGGAGTTGAGGCTTGCATTGCTCAAAATAGATTTTCCTTATCATTTTGAAAATACTAAGTTTTACTTGGCAAAGTCATTTTTCTCAATCAAAGATTTGAAGATCCTTTCAAGGCATCTCTCCATCAAAGATTGAAGATTTCAAACAACCCTTGTTCAAACCACAAGATATTATCTTAGAAATTTGAATGATGAGATTCTTGATTGCTTCCATGTCTTGATGCTCAAATTGTCCTTTACCAGGGACATGGCTAAGTACTTAGATTTTACACTCTGCAGAGGTGGTGCACTTTCCCCACAAGACTTGGTTTCCCAAGACAAGATCTTTCAGAAGCCTTCCTTTAGACCAAAATGGACGCGCTCCAACCTATCAAACACTACCACCCACTATCCATATGGCTAAGTTCTTGCAACCTATATGATCATGGCAGAGCCCATATTGCCAAGTGGTTGCACTTGAAGCTTCTCAACATTTGACATCTCAAATCTCTTTGTGCCTGGGTGGCATACCACAAGTGAGATACACAAGCCAAGTCCATGGCCTTGTGAACCACTCAACCAAAAACCACCAAGCAAGGCCATTCCACCCAGGTGATTCATTAACTTAGTTGTTTTATTACACAAAAACATAAGTCCTCAGACTTAGAGATTTTTCCATAGTGTGAATATATTTTCCACCCATGTTTTCTATTAGCTAGGCTAATCTTGATAGTAGTAGGAATCTTAACTTAGGAAAATCCTACTAGGGATTCATCTACTAGGTTTTCTTATAGCAAGGTTCATACTTAGCAAAATCCATGCAAGTTTTACTTAGAGAAAATCACTAATGCTTAGTGAAAGTAATGGGACAAAAGTATGAAGCATCACTTGCCTTTTTGGTAGAGTATGGGTTCACTCCTTGTCCTTGCAACAATCACACTCTTCAAGTCACTACAATTCAATCAAGCAAGGCACAAACTTAATCTACCAATCAAGCAAAACATCACATAAAATAACAAAGTCAAAGTAATGCATGCAAGCATGCAAAAGATGGTTCTAATTGCAAAGGTGGTCTACACTAGGATTCTAAACTTTGTAAAGTCAAAAGTGGTTATTTTCCAAAGTGGCAAAGTCATTTGCAAAAGGGTTTTGGTCTATAAACCATTTTTAAATCTAATCATTATTTTATGTGGTGAAAATTATTTTTATCAAAGCAAAACTTTATGTTTTTCACCAAATGAGTTGCTATTGCAAAACTTGGTGTTTTGGGTCAGTAGGTTTGGTCTAAACCATTTTCCCAAAGTTCTTACTCAAAATCATTTTCATAACAAAAAATCATTATTTTCTTTTGGCTAGAAATGACTAAATCAAGTTTTCCATCCTAAACTTTACCAAATCCATTTTCCAAACTATGGGTTGGTTCCTAAGGTCAGTGATTTTACAACAAACCATTTCCCAAAGGTTTTCCTTCAAAATCATTTTCAATAAATAAATCACATTTCTATTTGACTAGAAATGGTTTTAAATCAAAGAATCATATTTTATTTCACCAAATACATTTTTGAGTCCAGAAAATGTTTCCTAATGTTATTAGGTTCAAATCAATCCAATTGCCAAAGATTTTAACCCCAAATTCATTTTTAAACAATTTTTACATCCTTAACAAGCACACAAATGAATCTGCACAAACAAGTAAATTAACAGATACTATTCACTAAACCAAGGGCATGGTTGGCTAGGTCTTTCTCTCCTGAATCCAACGACATGAAATTTGCAATTTTTGGACATGTGGATCCAAAGATACAAGGGTTTGAAGTTTGCAAATAATTCTGTTTTCAAATTTGTTTTTAAACAGAATAGGTGACACGCGGCGTGATTTCATTGGACGATACCGCTTCGCGCGGATCAGCGTTGCGGTGCGTTGGATCTAATCGATCGTGTGGTCCAGAGTGCGTACCTCTTCGCGACTAAGTGATTCTATCTCGCTCGCCCGATCTATATCGAACGGCTCGCGCGTGTTTGACCAGAAGCTGGCGGTGCTGACGCGGCGGCGACTAGCGGCGCGGTCAGGTGTGGACGGTGCCAGTGGTCTAGGAAGCGAGAGAGAAGGAGAAGGGGCTCACCGGGTTCAGGAGGTCACGGCGATGCTCAACGTGCCGATGGTTCGACGAGGGGCGCTCTGGTCTTAGCAGGATTGCTCGCCGGAGTGGAGGACGGCGTCGGGTGCGTCAGGTGGTCGTCGTGGACTGTGCTGTGGTTCACCCCAAGGCATAACGAAAACGCAGTTAGATGCGCAGGACCAAGGCAAAGTTATGTGCGTGAACAAGAGGTGAAGGGGCGGTCTGGTTCACCTGGAAGTCGTCGTCGGAGAAGAACCAGTCGCGGCGGCGTTTAGAAGCTGGTCGTTGCCGACGCTCTGGGGTGCCCGCGGTCGAATTGGTGGTACAGGGAGAAGTGTCTGGGAGTGGGGAAGCTGCTAGGTTGCACAGGGAGGCAAGAGGCGGTGATACTTGGCCGGAATTCGACGAGGAAGGTCGTCGGAACAGAGGAGCTCGGGGAGGAATTGGGGCGGCCTGGTGGCGTGCTTGGGGGAGGGGTCAGAGGGAGAATGAAGAAGGTACGCTGGCGTTTTATCGAGCATGGTCAATGCGAGGTAAAGGCCCGGCATTATTGCGAATTGATCGCACGGATTGAAGGCAGCAACGGCAGCGAGGTTTGGGGGAGGGAGGTCGCGCGGTGAGGACGATGGCTAGTGAAGTGGGACCGTTGCGTCAGTGGGAAAAAGGGTGAGGAGGAGGTTCACCAGTCAGTGGCTTTGCGGGCTGTTTCAGCGGTGAGGAAAAACGGTTCGGGGGGGAGAGGGGCAGGTGGGCTGTTGGGCTGGAGCTGGGCCAGATGGTGGGCTGCTCTATTTTTTTCTGTCTGAAACTTTTTCCTTTTCTATTTTCAATTTACTGATTTGAAATTCAAACAAATGATTCATTCAACCAAATCAACTCAAACAAACACCATACTTCAAAATTTTGAACTTGGTTCTGTTTATCAGCATAAACCTAAATTCCAAAATAAAATAATATTTTTTATTCATTTTAAGATCCATTCATTAATTAAATAAAATGGACCTTTATTTATTTAATATGGTTTGATAAAATTTTCATTTGAAATCCAAATATATATTTTTTTAAAACCAAATCAGTAGGTATTATTTGGAAATAAGAATACTTGGAAACTTGTTTAAAACAAAATAACCTTTTATTTTAGGGTCCATTAATATTTAAATAAAATGGGCCTTAGTTATTAAATCAAATAGGATTTGTTTTATTTAAATATTTATTTTGAAATCTAAAATAAATCCAAAACACTTCAGTAGGTTTTATTTGAGAATATAAAATACTTGGAAAACTTATTTTAAGTTAAAATAACATTTTGTTTTAGGGTCTAATAATAATTAAATGAATAGACCTTATTCATTTAATTCAAATAGGTTTTGTTTTATTAAAATCTTTATTTATGAATCCACCTTTTCTTTTGGAAACCAAATCTTTTATTAAAAGGTCCAAAAATAGTAATACCAAAATATTTTATTTTCCTTTATTAAATGTTTATCTTTTTAAATCTCTTTAGGATTTATTTAATTCAAATGGGTTTGAAATTCCAATTGAATTCAAAAAGTCTCTTCTGGCCCTGAAAATCGAACAAAGTTTTATTTTATTCATTTATTTTTCACATTACAAGATTTGGAAAATCTTGGGATGTGACAACATATCTCCAACAGTCTCCCACTTGCACAAGAGTCAACTAATCTAGATTACATGGCAATATACCGAACACCCATGGCAGTTTGGTGTTGGTCATGTTTTGCCGTCGGGAGAGGTTTAGTCAACGGATCCGCCACATTTAGATCTGTGTGTACTTTGCAAATCTTTATGTCACCATCTTGGACATGTTCTCGAATAGCGTGGAAACGTAGCTTGATGTGCTTCAGCTTCTTGTGTGACCTTGGTTCTTGCACATTGGCTATGGCGCCCATGTTATCACAGTAGATAGACATTGGGTCCAGCGCACTTGGAACCACACCGATCTCTGTAATGAACTCTTTCATCCATATCGCTTCTTGCGAAGCCTCCGAAGCAGCCATGTATTCCGATTCAGTTGAAGATCTCGCCACAACGCTTTGCTTTGCACTCCTCCAGCTAACTGCTGCACCATTCAAAGTAAATACGTATCCAGATTGTGATTTAGAATCATCCGGATCAGTGTTCCAACTAGCATCGGTGTAACCATTAACAACGAGCTGTTCATCACCTCCATAAGAAAGAACCATATCCTTAGTTCTTCTCAAGTACTTAAGGATGTTTTTGACCGCTGTCCAATGATCCACTCCTGGATCACTTTGATATCTGCTAGTCAAACTAACAGCATATGCAATGTCGGGTCTAGTACATAGCATGGCATACATTAGAGATCCTATGGCTGAGGCATAGGGAGTTTTACTCATCCTTTCTCTATCTTCTGCCATTGTTGGACTTTGAGTTTTACTCAAGATTGTATTGGGCAACATGGGCAAGAACCCTTTCTTGCCATCTTCCATTCCAAACCTCTTTAGAACTTTGTCCAAATATGTACTTTGTGACAATGATATTAGGCGTCTCGATATATCTCTATAAATCTTTATGCCTAATATGTAAGCTGCTTCGCCAAGATCTTTCATTGAAAAACTATTATTCAAATATTCCTTGACACTATTAAGAAGGTCTACATCATTCCCAATTAACAATATGTCATCTACATATAGTATTAAGAATGCTACAGATCTCCCACTCACTTTCTTGTAAATACAAGCTTCTCCATAAGTTTGTATAAAACCAAAACTTTTGATTACCTTATCAAAACGTTGATTCCAACTTCGGGATGCTTGCTTCAATCCATATATGGACCGTTGAAGTTTGCATACCTTGTTAGCATCTTTAGGATCGACAAAACCTTTGGGTTGCATCATATACAACTCTTCATCAATGTCTCCATTGAGGAAAGCCGTTTTGACATCCATTTGCCATATCTCATAATCGTAATATGCAGCGATTGCTAACATAATCCTCACAGACTTTAGCTTCGCTACTAGTGAGAAAGTCTCATCGTAGTCATCTCCTTGAATTTGTCGAAACCCTTTTGCGACAAGTCGAGCTTTATAGATAGTAATATTACCATCAGCATCTGTTTTCTTCTTGAAAATCCATTTGTTCTCGACAGCCTTCCGGCCATCCGGTAAGTCCACCAAAGTCCATACTTGGTTTTCGTACATGGATCCAATATCGGATTTCATGGCTTCTTGCCATTTATTGGAATCTGGGCTCATCATTGCTTCCTCATATGTCACAGGGTCATCGGTGTTATCCACCAACATGACACTCATAACGGGATCATACCAATCAGGAGTGCTACGAGTTCTCGTTGACCTGCGAGGCTCTGTAGCAACTTCAACCAAAGTTTCATGATCATCATCATTATCTTCCTCTCTTATTGGTGTAGGCGCCATAGGAACTACTTCCGGTGCTGCGCTACTTGCAAGTTCGAGAGAAGGTTCAACAACCTCGTCGAGTTCTACTTTCCTTCCAGTCACTTCTTTCGAGAGAAATTCCTTCTCTAGAAAGTATCCATTCTTGGCAACGAAGATTTTGCCTTCGGATCTATGATAGAAGGTATACCCAATAGTTTCCTTCGGATATCCTATGAAGAAGCATTTTTCCGCTTTGGGTTCAAGCTTGTCTGGCTGTAACTTCTTTACATATGCTTCTCAACCCCAAACTTTCAGGAACAGCAATTTAGGTTTCTTCCCAAACCATAATTCATACGGTGTCGTTTCAATGGATTTAGATGGTTCCCTATTTAAAGTGAATGCGGTTGTTTCTAATGCATAACCCCAAAACGATAGCGGTAAATCTGTAAGTGACATCATAGAACGAACCATATCTAAGAGAGTTCGATTACGACATTCAGACACACCATTACACTGTGGTGTTACCGGCGGTGTCAATTGTGAAAGTATTCCACATTTCTTCAAATGCTCGCCATACTCGTAACTTAGATATTCACCTCCACGATCAAATCGTAGAAATTTAATCTTCTTGTTATGTTGATTCTCTACCTCACTTTGAAATTCCTTAAACTTCTCGAAAGCTTCGGACTTATGTTTCATGAAATAGATATACCCAGATCTACTCAAGTCATCCGTGAAGGTAAGAACATAATGATAACCACTGCGCGATGCTACACTCATTGGACCACACACATCCGTATGTATGATTTCCAATAAGTCTGTAGCTCGCTCCATCATACCAGAAAATGGAGTATTAGTCATTTTACCCATTAGACATGCTTCGCATCTTTCAAGTGATTCGAAATCAAGTGATTCAAGAAGTCCATCTGAATGGAGTTTCTTCATACGCTTCACTCCAATATGACCAAGACGACAGTGCCACATATAGGTCGAGTTATCGCTCAATTTCAAACGTTTAGCTTCAATGTTATTAATATGTGTATTTCCACTATCGAGATTCAATAAGAATAGAACATCTATCAAAGGTGCATGTGCATAAATCATATTACTCATATAAATCGAACAACCATTATTCTCGGACTTAAAAAACTAACCGTCTCGCAACAAACATGATCCAGATATAATGTCCATGCTCAACGTAGGCACCAAATAACAATTATTTAAGTATAAAACTAATCCCGATGGTAGATAAAGAGGTAGCGTGCCGACCACGATCACATCAACCTTTGATCAATTTCCAACACGCATCGTCACCTCGTTCTTAGTTAGCTTCCGTTTATTCTGCAGTACCTATTTCGAGTTACAAATATGAGCAACTGAACCAGTATCAAATACCCAGGCACTACTACGAGTACTAGTGAGATACACATCAATAACATGTATATCGGATATACCTTACTTCTTGATGTTGTCGTTCTTCAAATCCGCCAAGTACTTTGGGCAATTCCGCTTCTAGTGACCCTCTCCCTTGCAGTAAAAGCATTAAGTATCAGGCTTAGGTCCAGCTTTGGTCTTCTTCCTTGGTGCGGCAACTTTCTTACCACCCTTCTTGAAGTTACCCTTTTGCTTAGACTTGCCTTTCTTGAATTTGGTGGTCTTATTGACCAACAACACTTGGTGCTCTTTCTTAATCTCCACTTCTGCAGATTTCAACATGGAGAAGAGTTCTGGCAACGTCTTGTCCATGTTCTGCATATTGTAGTTCATCACAAAGTTCTTTTAACTTGGTGGTAGTGATTAGAGGACATGGTGAATCCCCAAATAATTAGGAATTAAGCTTTGGAGTTTGTTTGCGTGCCTAGAAATCTTAAGCACGTGCTCACTAACGGAGCTTCCCTCTTCCATCTTGCAGTTAAAGAACTTTTCAGAAGCCTCATAACTCTCAACTGCCGCGTGAGACTCAAATATCATTTTGAGTTCATGGACAATATCATGTGGGTCATGGTTCTCAAACCTTTTCTGAAGCTCCAATTCCAAACCATACAAGATAGCACACTGAGCTGTGGACTACTGATTCTTCCGAGTGAGGTAAACATTCTTTACTTCATCGGTAGCAGTAGCTGCAGGCGGGTCACCCAGCGGTGCATCCAGCACATAGGTCAAATTACCAGCATTGAGGACAATCCTCAAATTGCGGAACTAATCTGCGAAGTTGCTTCCATTGTTTTTCAACTTTTCTTTCTCTAGGAACACATTAAAATTGATGGTAGGGGCCGCCATTGATCTACAACATATTTTCAATAGTTTAGACTAAGTTTATGACAAATTGAGTTCTAATTAATAGTTAAATTAATCTAGGTGAACTCCCACTCAAAACAATATCGCTCACATTGTTTTAGTGATCACACGAACCAAATCCACCACATCAAAACCGATCATCACAAGAGTTGATGTAGCTTCAATGGCGAACAATCAACATGTTCATCAACACTCGAGCAAGTACTAAATTAACAGAAAACATACCCAGTACGAAATCTGGTGCTTCCTGAGATTCTTTAGCATGCATGAGAAAAAGACGGCCGTTGCGGTTGAGCGAATTCCCTGGGGCAAACCTTCTTCCTGGCTGAACACGATGCTGCTGCTGAGCTGGGGCATTTGCATTGGGGGCTACGACATTCTTCTTGTTGGGGCACTCGTTGGAGTAGTGACCCTTATTTCCACAGTCATAACAAGTCATTTGCGACTTGTCCTTTGCTGCAACAGGCACAACATTGCTTCCAGTCCTCGGGGTAGTGTTGGTGTTGGCGGTAGCATTGTTTTTGTTGAACTTGGGTGGTGCACGGTTGAAATTGTTAGAGTTGCCGGGGTTGTTGTAGTTTCTTCCGGGCCTTGGGTTTCCACGGTTGGGATAGGTCGGACGGTTCATTGGGGTTCTGTTGGTTCTCGGGGCAAATCCTGGAGATGGGTTAGGGCGATACTTTGGGGTCTGATGGGTTCCTGGCTGATGCATCATGCGACGCTTGCGGTTCTCATTGGCTTGGTTGATCTTTCCTTCCATCTGGATGGCAGAGTCTACAAGGACTTCAATATCAGGAAAGGGGATATTGACTAACACAGTCTGCATCTCATCGTGCAGACCATTCAGGAATCTCTCTTTCTTCTTGGCTTCAGTGTCGATCTCATCCGGGGCATACCTAGCTAAGGACAAGAATTTGTAACGGTATTCCACTATGGTCATCCTTCCTTGCTTCAGTTCTCTGAACTCATCTCTCATTCTCTTGATCAAACCCGGTGGCACATGGGTTCTGTTGAACTTGACCTTGAATTCCTCCCAGGTCATCATCTGTCCTCCAGTCATTGCACGGACACTGTTCCACCATGTTCTGGCATCTCCGGCTAGATAGTGGGTGGCGAACAGAACTTTCTCGTTGGCTTCCACTCCGACGACTTCTAGGTTATTTTCCATGGTTTGCAGCCAATCGTCGGCATCTAGGGGCTCTTCCGACTTAGTGAAAACAGGTGGGTTGGTATTCTGGAAATTCTTGAGCTTAGATCCATGGTTGTCCTGATTTCCTTGGCCTTGGTTGTTGTGGGCCAGCTGAGCTATCTGCTGAAGGGTGGCTAGGTTGGCTTGACGTTCGGATCTTTCAGCTTCGCGGTCAGAAACCAACATTTCCAGGATCTGCAACATCGGGTCCGGGGATGAACCACTTCCTCCACGTGGCATCTGAAGATTGAGATAGATCATGAGAAAAGAGGGAAATTTCTAAGGTTTCGAGACATTGAAAAGTTTTTAAAGTTTGACTCAGATTTTCTAGCAACTTGCTTTTCATTCATTCATTCATTCATTCATTCATTCATTCATTCATTCATTCATTCATTCATTAATTCATTCATAGCACACGATACAAACACACACCACAACAAAGGTAAACAGATGGTTTTAAGAACCATTCTGGAAACTACGATACAGTGGGACGGAATACAACTCACTACGCTAGTGCTCAAGTGCTACTACTCCTTGGATTCGGTGTAGTCGTCATCCTCACCATCCTCATCGTCATCGATGAAGGCGAAATCCTCCTCATCGGTGAAGAAGTACATAGCCTGATCCTCCAGAAAATCATCATCATCGCTAAGATAGGAGTAGGCGTCTCCACGAAGATCTTCTCCGGCATTCTCCCTTTCCTCCAACTGCATGTCTCTCTCGTGGATGGTCTCCTCCAAATCCGAGATACGGTGGCGAAGACGGGCAATGATGCGTTCCTTCTTGTCGAGCTGACAACGGTGAGACTTGCGATCCTTTGCTAGCATGGCGATGGTCTGATCCTTCATCTTGATGATGGAGGACTTGTGGTCGGAGTAGTCACGGCAATTGTCCAATTCCGGCTGACGATCGTACATCATGAAGCTAAGGTGGTCCAATTGGGTCTTCAGCTCGGGGTGGTATGGGGCTTCCAGTGGCTGTCCATTTGCATCACGCCTTGGACAAAACTCAATGCGGGTTCCCTTGATCTGGTTGATACTCAGCCCACACAGACGGGCAAGAGCTTCCTGCATGGCCCTGGCAAGTCCATCGAGCCAGTTGTTCTCTCTTAAGGTGAACTGAATTCCCTCGGCAGTGGGAGTTTCAATCTTTCCTCGGAGACTTGCAACAATTAGCCACTGCAGATCTTCTCCTCCTTGATCATTGAGCTGAGCTCTGAAGAACTCGGGGTGCGGATGCTCCATAAGTTCCGAAATCTGGTCCAAATCCCTCTCAAAGATAAGGTCTCCTCCATTCCCCAACTGATAAAACTTGTTGTACTTCACGTCCATCTATAAGAATATAGGATGAGTAAGTTAGTAGAGTGATCCAGTGTGTCAAATTTATGTATTTTTCAAGAGTTTCTGAGGAACATGAATTTTTATGAAAGAATCAAGGTGATAAGAATGGGAATAAGTTTTTGTAAATTTTTGCTTCCTTTGGTTTTGAAACTAAGTTTTTGATTCAAACGTCCAGTCTAACTAGGGTCTCCTATTGTCAGGATGGCTCTGATACCAACTTGTCAACACCCGGATTTTTAATCCCAGATGCCTGTTATGCCATACATCGCAATCCCAGGATTACCATTTTTGTGAGACATAACAGAATTGGATACCATAGAACATCATCCATTACAAACCATACATAAGGTCTTACACAAATAAGGATCTCATGATCCAGTTCTTGATACAACTCAGAAAGCGGAAATACGTAATAATAACGGTAGCGTAGGCGAAGCTCCGTCTTCGGGTCACAGGCAATGCTGACGATGGGAGATGATCCTAGTTGTCGTAACCTTCTTGGGGTCCATCATCCTGGTACTCCTCTTCATAGTCTGGCCACGGGAATAGCCAGGGACAAAGCCATGAGTACTCTTTAAGTACTCGCAAACTAATACTAACAAGTGAAGGGGGTTTTTGTAATAGGACACTAAGCTCTAGGGTTGTTTTGCAAAAAGCTAGATTTACCTCTACTAAGTTCAGAAGCAAGAGAAAGCTAGTCACATTTTTATAACACCTAAGTGGGAAATTGTATCTCATGCCACAACTCTGTTGTTGTCAAGTCAAATTCTCAATTCATTTCACAAGTCATTTTGAAAACATCTGACGGGGGAACAGTATGGCCACTCCAACTGTCCATAACCGCGGACGCGGCTATTCGAATAGTTTGACACTCTACAGAGATTGTACACTTTCACCACAACATTTGATACATCCGTCAGGAACAAATCCTGAATTCACCATACTCAGTATGCGGATAATCAATCCTAACCTTTCAATTACACGCCCTAGTATAAGAACCTCTCATGTGAGTTTGGCCTCCCAACCATGACCAACTGTCATCTTGGGTACTGCACAGGTGGAAAATCTTCACAAGGTAGCCTCAGCTTAGACCTTGGCCATGAGGGAACCAATACTAAGGTATATAAGTTTCCAGTCAAGCCCTACCCAATCTTCGGGTATTGTGGTTGTACAGTAAAATTGGAATGGTATCGCATCCATACAACCATCAGTTTGATAAAGGGCTAAGGCTCCTGCCTCAACATTTTCATCATCAAAATCATCTGGTGTTCGGAAACACATGTCAAAACATCTCAGTAGAATGATCCATCATTCTAAGGTTTTCATAACCATTTTCACCAAGTTTTCCCATCTAAAGTTGATCAAGTTTTATGCTTAGCACTAGAATCTACAAGTGGGAGTGAGTACTAATGAGGGGTGGTAAACAAGTGGAGTTTCAACTAAGTACCATCTCATGCCTTAGGATGACATCAAGATTATCTAGCTTAGGCAAAAATTTATGCTCTTTATGCAACCTTCAGTTATCTTTCTAGTATCTACAAGTCACTTAAATAAACTCTAATAAAAAAGCTTTGATAAATAAATAAAGTAGAAAGCTTGCAAGTAAAACTAGGATTGGGTTATCAAGTGGGTATGATCACATATGCTTAAGGCATATGGTTGGCATGGTAACAAGCAAGTATTTGCTTGCATCAATCTCAGTATAAGCTTGCTAAGTTAATAGCTTGCAAGTATGGGCTTGCCTTGTGCAAAGCAGTGGTTGAAGTTCTCCTCGGCTTCTTCTTCGTAGTATCCTCCTTCCTCCTCGTATCCTTGGTCGGTACTAGCATCTATGAATAAATACGAGGTACAAAATCACCAAACAATACTTAACTACTTTCAGTCATCACACAAAAGGGTTCTATAGATGATCTAGCATCATCACTAACATTACAAGACTAAAGCATTTGTCTTATTTATTTTATTTTTAGAAAAGTAATTTCTACTCATTGAAAAACTACTTAAGATTTAATATTCTCCAAACCAAACATGGGATCATGTTGAAACATGTCATCACCACATAGTTCAGTACATGGGAATGTGATTTAAAGTGGTGTCACAATTTAATAAGGTTTAACCTTTTTATTTTAATTAAATAAAGTGACTAGAAATTCCTATGTGGCATTCTTTTATTACTTGGACATTATTTCTGTAAGTAAACCCAGGTATTTTTATATATTCTGAAAGGTATGATCAAATGTGATTTTTGAGAGTTGGAATCATCTCAAAATCTATTATGGTTTAAATTTGAAAAATGTTTGAATGCAGAAAAGCTTCTGCCTTGTTATTTTTACCAAGGTTGATCTACAGATCCAAATGATTTCAATCCAACGAGCTTGTATTAAGCATTTCAGGACCTTCCTAACAAAATTGGTTTCATTCAATTTCGTTCACTGAATCGAGCTGGGTTGACTTTTGAAACTAGGTACAGAACTGTGTTTGAATGAAAATAGAAAAATCCAAATTCAAACGAGTGGGCTGCGCGGGAGACGATAATGGGCCGGCCTGCTACGCACAACGCTTACGCGGGCTAGTTAAGTGGCTATCCCCATGCGTCAGTGAGAGGGGGGGTGCGAAGCGGTACGGGGCAACGTGGATCGTGGGATCTTGTTCTAATCTAACGGCTCTGGTTCATCGTCCACGTCGGGCAGCGCCGGCGAGACAGAACCCTAACGCGGCAGGTGGGGGTCGTGGGAGGCTCACCGGGGCTCAGGAGAAGGTCAGCGATGCGGGCGAACGACGAAGTCGACAACGGCGAACCTCCTGGTAACGACAGCTCCTCCTGGGGCGGCTCCAATCGATGGCTTCCTTCTTCTCCAGCAGCGGCGAGCTCCGGCCAAATTCCGGCGATGCGCTGCTCGCCTTGCTCCGGGACTGAGGCGGGGTGGTTCTGGGTGAGAGGGGAGTGAGATGGTGTGCTTCAATCTGCTGGGGGTGGCCTCCTTTTATAGGCCCGACGGTAAGACCGAACGGGATGGGCAGGCGACGGTGGTGACACGGCTACGGGCTGCTAGAGGCATGGCCGAGGGTTGCGATCGATCGGTGGTCTCCTGGTGATGCTCTAAGGTTTAAATGCGCTTGTAGGGGCGGTGGCAAACGGTCGGGAACGCTCAATGCTCTGCGAGGCAGAGGCGGCGAACTCTGCGGCGAGCGGTGGCTACGGGGTACGGGCGGTGAAATGGGCATGTCTGACGGTCTCCTAGGACGGTGGGGTGCATGCTGGCGGGCGGCGAGGGCTCGAGGTGGTCGGGTTTCATGGGAACGACGCGTGCTCTGCGGCGCGGCTCGGCATGGTCGACAGCGGCGCGGGCGCGGCGTTCCTGGCGGTTCTGGTTGCTGTCCACTGGACAAGGTTGGCGAGGCTAGTGCTGCTTGTAGCTTGCTGTCCACACTGGGGTGACAATGGTGCTCTCGGGTTGTTCACCATTGATGATGTTGGCAAGCTTACAGTGGTGCTAGAGATTAGTTAAGGTTGTAAGATGATCTACTAAGGCTAGTGGTGCCCAGAGAGGGAACAAGTTAGGCCAAAATCACTGCACACTATAGTGTTTTGATTTTGTTTGATTTGAATCTGCAAGGTGTTTGATGAAATGGCCGCATGAATTCAAGTTTTGAATTTTGAAAAGATTTTTGGTGGGTGTGCTAGGCATGTGTTGGTGAGTCTGTGGATGCTTGGGTTTTGAAAGTTGAGCTTGTTTGAGTGGTTTTTGCAAAAGTGGGATCTTCCCATATGATATAGATTCAATTTTAAACTGTCCTTTAAACTATGCATTCAAATGTTTTTGGATGATCAAAATGTGGGCCTTGGTACTTGGTTATGAGTACTATCAAGGGGTGCAAAGATCCAAACAAGTTTCTGTTAAGTTCTGAAAGTTAGAGATAGCCAAAGTAGGCATGGGAGTTAAATTGGTCAAAGTGACCATTCACTTATTTTGTTTGTTTTGATTTATTTGTCTTTGGGAAAAGTGTGGGGATTGTTTAGATGATGTTTATTTCACCTAAGAATCCTTTTACAAGCAAAGAAACACACAAGCATGTCAATTCAAAAGAATCCAAATTGGTAATGCATACACATATGCATGCTTTCATATTTTTAATTTGAAAAGTTTTTGTTAACCCTAATTTTGATGGTTAGAGTTTGATGATCCAAGTCTACAACCAACATGATTGCCTGTGGCACTTGAAGATGAAGGACTCCATGATTTATAGTTATATCTGCTGCATTTTAATGAGATATCCATATGAGCTATGTAATATGTAATGAATTATTTTATTCCTGGTTATAAGTTGTAATATGACCTTTGTTTCTTGATATTACATCTTAAACTGTGGATGCTAGCTATTCGATCTAGGGACTAGCATTGTAAATACAGGGATCTCTACCTTATCAGGTTGGGACCTCTACAGATGGTATCGGAGCACTGCTGTAACGTCCCAAAAATCATGGTTTATAAAGTTTGCATATCATTCATGTATCCTCATGCATTTGGTTTATTTTCAAACAAAGTTTCAAATCAGAAACCATTTGTTTTGCCTATTATTTCATGTAAGCAAGACAATGGCTTTATTATTACTCTCAAATATGAGAATACTTAGTTTCAACCAGAAAAGGTTTGAATGTTGATTTCAAAGCTTGCTCAAGTTTTCAAAACAAAGAATCTAGATTAAAACCATTTTTAATGCCTAATATAAATAAATAGACAAGGCATGGTTTTATTTTAATTTCAATGGGCCAAGGCATTTGTGAGAAAACAACAATGTTTTATACACAAAAATGAGCATGGTTCACTTTACAAAAATCCAGAAGTGGTTTGAATTCAAACTCATTTAGAATTCATTTGAATTTGGTTTCTGAAAATCAAAATAGAAATAGAAAAGGAGAAAAGAAAATAGAAAATGCCAGCGCTGCCAATCTGGCCCAGCACAGGATCCAGCCCACTAAGCCCACCCAGGCCAATTTCCCTCTGATTCTTTCTCACGCGCACAAACGCCACCCACAGACGCTGACCCGCGGACCCCATTGCCACCTCACCTCTTCTTCCCCAAATCTCGCCCGCGGACCACGTCACCGCTGTCGTTGTTGCCAATAATGGCGCAGCGTAATTAGCCTTGATTCTGCAAGCGTTTCCTGTCGCGCTGCTGCCTACTTAAGCCCCTACACCCCATGGTCATTTTCCCCCACACAGCACACTCGCTCCGCCACCAGGCTGCCAGTATTTCGAGTCGCACCGCCCCTTCACTTTGGCGTGTGATTACGGTGAGCTCCGACCGCCCCTTCACTTCTGGTTCAAACGAGCGTGACCCTCGTGTCCTTATGCACCTTATGATGTCTCTAGTTTGCCTGCTCGTGACCCAGGTCGCCGTCTCCATCCACCTCTGCAAACGACCGATCTGCCGCTTAACTCCGTCGAGCAATCACAGTAAATACCGAGCGCCCCTTGACCTCTCTTGCATACGATTAGGATCTCCTTGTCCTAGTGCAGCTACTGATGCTCTGGGTTTGTGCTAGGGCGATCCAAAACATCGGCAACGTCTTCGTCCGTAAGAACCCGACGCCGCCCGCAACTCCGACGAGCCCTAGCCACCGCTACAGCACGCCCGCGCCCCAACCGCGACCACGTTGAGCTTCCTCGCAACCGTGCGACGCTGGTAAGGCCAACCACAACCTCTAGCCCCCTCTGAACTCGCCGGGCCATCGCCGCCAGTAGCGCCGCCGCCACAAGAACCTCACGCGCCGCCAGTTCTTGGCCAAGCCGTCGTGGGCCGTTAGATCTAGATCCAGCACGCCAAATTAGATCACTTATCGAAGGGGTATGGTTAGATCTGGCCCATACACTATCACTTAAATCCAACGGCTCTGGATGATCGATCCAATCGAACCGGTACGGGCCTATCAGATGCATCCACATGTCTGGAGTTTTGTTTTAAAATCTGATTTTGAATCTATTAGTTATTCAAACTTGTAAAATTCATAACTTTGGTTCTGTTTATCCAAAAATACAAATAATATACCATTGGAATCACAAAAAGAAATCCTACACATCTGTAGGCTTAGTTTTGTGATTTGGTTCTGTTAAAATAGGATTTTTTGCAGAGACATTAGTAGGCCTATTTTGTGTATAAAAATTATTTCGAAAATGTTTAAAAAGCCAAATTAAGCTTATTTAGTGTGTAATTGCTTAGTTTAGTGATTCAGTATTGTTTACTTGTCTTGCTTAGTTTATAAAAATTCATCACATGACATTTCCATGCATTCATATATTTTTGTTTGATTATTTGAAATATGAATTTGGTGCTATCATTTTATGTGTGTAGATTTTGGTGCTATTGGTGATTGTGATTGTGAGGATTGTTGCTACTCTCCCAACTACCAAGGCAAGTGGTGCTTTATATTCTTGTCCTAATATTTTTACTATGAATTAGTGGTATTTTGTATAGGGCTTGCATGATGTTTTTGCTAAGTATCTATATACTATGCTTGCGAAATCCTAGTAGTTGTAGACTTGTTAGAATTTTCTCTAAGTTAAGATACTTGCTATATTGCCATGCTTAGCCTAGCTATTAGAAAACAAGGGTGGAATATATTCATGCTATGGAAAATATTGCTAAGTCTTTGACTTGTGTTTTGCTTAATAAAACAACTAAGTGAATGAATCACCTGGGTGGAATGGTATGTTTGGGTTATGTTGAGTGGTTACACAAGGCCCATATCTATGGTCTATCTTGTGTATCACACTTGTGGAAAGCCACCCAGGAACAAAGGGATTTGAGATGCCATATGTTAAGAAGCTTCTAGTGCAGCCACATGGCAATATGGGCTCTACCTGCATCATATAGGTTGCAATAACTTAACCAAATGGACAGTTGGTGGTAGGGGGTGATAGGTTTGGGAACGCGTCCATTTTGGTCTAAGGGAAGGCTTCTAAAAGCTCTTTTCTCGATGCATGTCGAGTCTTGTGGGGAAAGTGCACCACCTCTCGAGAAGGAAGAATCTAAGTACTTAGCCGTGTCCCCGGCAATGGACAATTTGAGCATCAAGTCATGGAACCTATCAAGAATCTCCTCATCCCAATTTCTAAGTTAAAAACTTGTGGTTGAACAAGGGTAAAGGTTCACCAATGTCTATAGGTGGTTCCTTGGAAGTTTTTGCCAAACAAAAACTTAGTGTTTTCAACTGATATGTAAAACCTATTTTGAGCAAAGCAAGCCTAAGCTACACTTAGCCAAATTCATGTAGAAGCTATAAACTATTATTCTACTAAGGTATCACTTGCTAATACTATTCCAATGTATTGACCCAATGTGGCTATAACTTGTGATGTTGCATGTTACTCTGATGAGGATTAGGGTTGTGAGTCTACACTCAACATGTTTGCCTGTGGCACATGAAGGTGAAGACTTTTATTTATGTTGTTAAGTTAAACTCTTGTACTAGACTATGGCTATGGAGTTGTAAAAGACTATGTTATCTCTAGAATGACGATGTAATAATGACCTTTGTTTCTGTGTACTTCATCTTAAACTGTGGATGCTAGCATTTGATCCAGGGACTAGCATTGCAATCACAGGGACCTTTACCTTCTTAAAGGTGGGGTCTTACAGATGGTATCAAAGCACTGTGTTGCCTGTAGGATTATGACCCTAGGATTGGATTAGACTAAGAAACCACTAAGGAAAATTTCAACACTTTGAAAAATTTCCACACTTTTCTTTTTCTTCTCGTAAACTTTTCTAATCTTCTTTCTCATCTCTATTTGTAGATGAACTCCATCAACAAAGCCGTCAAGAAGGGACCACTCATGACCAAGACTTTGGAGTGTGAGACTGAATTTCCCAAGGCACTCAAGAACCTGATGGTTACCATGGGGATACATGGTGCAGCTGTGTAAAAGGGATTCCCTGTGATGGATGAAGGAGAAGATTATTGGTGGGTGCAACTTCACTTGTACAAAAACAAGGAAGACAACCAAAAGGAGTCAGGATTTTGCATGGTCACCAAATCTGAAATGCACACAACATTCTTTGACTCTGCAAGAAATGCAGCTTGGAATGCCATCAAGGAGCTTGGTGATAGACTCAAGTGCAGAATGCTAAACACTCAAAATGACCTTAGAGAAGAAAAGAAGCATACCCAAGAATTAGAGACTACCAACCAACAACTAAGGGGAGACATCATAGACTTAATATGGGAGTCTTGTGAACAAGATAGACAGATGGCCACTAAGGATGCCCCGATAGCTATTTTGTCTAGTGAGTGAGAATTGTAACGTACTTCGTTAGTTGGACCACCACACTTATCGATTTTACTTCCAAAATTTGTCTAAGTTATGTTGAACCTTTGGTGTTTGTAATGGATTTGTGTATGCCATGACTTGTGTGTTTGTTGCTAAAAGATGTGCTTGTGATATTTTTTCTTGTGAATTTTCTCTACTTGTGTTGGTTCTAACTTTTCTCTATCTTATAAAAATAGATGTCTAACGTTGTTATCAGCATGGCCGAGGAGTTCAAGGGAACTCGTTTTGGTACTCGTCTCATTGAGCTCACTACTGTGTGTAGGGTTTCGTAGCATGGAAAACAAAAAATTTCTACCGCATACAAACAAACAAGCCAAGATCTATCTACTAGATTGTAGCAACGAGTCGATGGAATAACTTACCCTCGAAGATTCCAAAGTGTTTAACGAGAGCAGATTCTCGTGGGTGATGTAGTCGTACTCTTCCCGATCTCAAGATCGCATAGACGATCCTTCCGGCGCTGCGTTCCGGCAGCGCTCCCGCAGTCGATCACACGTTCGGTACTCGACGAAGACCTTCCTCTCCCTTTTTCCAGCAGGCAGCGGAGGTTGTAGCACTCTCCTCGCGATTCCGGCAGCACAATGGCGTGGTACCGGAAGTAGAGGGGAGATCTCGCAGGGCTTCGCCTTAAGCCGGAGCGAGTATGGTGGAGTATGAGAGAGCTCCTCGGCGATCTAGGTTTTAGACACACCAAGGAGGAGAGGCTAGAGCCGGCGGCTAGGGTTCCGGGACACCCCAAGTCGGCGGCTAGGGCAAAACCCTAGGGGCGGCGGCGGCTATGGTGGTAGGCGCCAAGCTAGGGTTTGGAGGAGAGGTACTTGTGTGTGCTAGGAGGGAGCCCTGCCCCTCCTTATATAGGTGGAGGGGCCGGCGGCCAAGGGGAGGGAGTGGAGTCCCTCCCCAACTCGGCTTGGGTGGTGCGCCGGCTTGGGGAGGAGGACTCCCTCCCCAACTCGGTTTCACCTCCTCCTCCTCTTTTCCACTTTCCAAATTTAGCCGTTTGACTTTTCAATTTAGCTATTTGACTTTTCAAACTAGGATTCGATTAATCCTTTATTTGGAACAGCGATGACACTTAGTACATGATGCAATCATACCAACTTGATACAACACATTCATGTACCCTTCCCCTCCGGAGTGCCAGACATTCCGGAACATTCTAGAACATTCCCGATGAAAACACCGGAATCATTCCCCAACTCCGAAACGGGACTTTCCTTATATGAATCTTATTCTCCGGACCATTCCGGATCTCCTCGTGATATCCCGGATCCCATCCGAGACTCCGAACAACATTCGGTCTCTTTCTCATTCATTCCACAACTACTCAAACAACGTCGAATCCTTAAGTGTGTCTCCCTACGGTTCGTGAATTATGCGGACATGATCGAGACACTTCTCCGAACAATAACCAATAGAGGAATCTGGAAATTCATATGGCTCCCACATATTTCTACGATTACTTTGCGATCGAATGAACCACTTACATACGATCCGAATTTCCCTTTGTCTCACGATAGTTTACTTATTCGAAGTTATGATCGTCGGTATCTCTGCATACCTAGTTCAACCTTGTTACCGATAAGTACTCTTTTCTCGTTCCCGTGATATGTGATCCCTTGACAGCCAGTCACATGCTTGCAAGCTAATTGGATGACATTCCACCGAGAGGGCCCAGAGTATATCTATCCGTCATATGGATGGAAAATCCCACTCTTGATCCATGTGTCTCAACCAATACTTTCCGAACACTCAATGCCACCTTTATAGCCACCCAGTTACGGTGTGGTGTTTGATGTCATCAAAGAATCCATCCGGTAAAGGTGATATGCATGATCTCATGGTCGAAGGAATTAGGTTACTATGTATCAGAAAGCATATAGCAATTGAACTATTAAAATGACTTGATCTTTATGCTACGCTTATCTATAGGAGTATGTCCACCATATCATTCTCCTAACGATATGATCTTGTTGTTGATAACATCTCAATGTTCATGATAGGGAAACCACAATCATTTATCAACCAACAAGCTAGTGATGTATAGAGGCTATACTAGGGACTTCAAATTAAGTTTACAAATCACACAAGTATCAATGTTTCCTTGTTAATACTATTATAGCATGAATGTAAACATTTATCATAAACACAAAGATATAATAAAAACTACATTTATTATTGCCTCTAGGGCATATCTCCAATAGTCTCCCACTTGCACTAGAGTCATCTAATCTAGATTACATGGTAATATACCGAACACCCATGGCAGTTTGGTGCTGGTCATGTTTTGCCCTCGGGAGAGGTTTAGTCAACGGATCCGCCACATTCAGATCTGTGTGTACTTTGTAAATCTTTATATCCCCATCTTGGATATGTTCTCGAATAGCGTGAAAACGTAGCTTTATGTGCTTCAGCTTCTTGTGTGACCTTGGTTCTTGCGCATTGTCTATGGCGCCCATGTTATCACAGTAGATAGACATTGGGTCCAGCGCACTAGGAACCACACCCAGCTCTGTAATGAACTCTTTCATCCATATCGCTTCTTGTGAAGCCTCCGAAGCAGCCATGTATTCCGATTCAGTTGAAGATCTCGCCACAACGCTTTGCTTTGCAGTCCTCCAGCTAACTGCTGCACCATTCAAAATAAATATGTATCCAGATTGTGATTTAGAATCATCCGGATCGGTGTTCCAACTAGCATCGGTGTAACCATTAACAATGAGCTGTTCATCACCTCCATAAGAAAGAACCATATCCTTAGTTCTTCTCAAGTACTTAAGGATGTTTTTGACCGCTGTCCAATGATCCACTCCTGGATCACTTTGATATTTGCTAGTCAAACTAACAGCATATGCAATGTCGGGTCTAGTACATAGCATGGCATACATTAGAGATCCTATGGCTGAGGCATAGGGAGTCTTACTCATCCTTTCTCTATCTTCTGCCGATGTCGGACTTTGAGTTTTACTCAAGGTCGTATTGGGCAACATGGGCAAGAACCCTTTCTTGCTATCTTCCATTCCAAATCTCTTTAGAACTTTGTCCAAATATGTACTCTGTGACAATGATATTTGGCGTTTCGATCTATCTCTATAAATCTTTATGCCTAATATGTAAGCTGCTTCACCAAGATCCTTCATTGAAAAACTATTATTCAAATATTCCTTGACACTATTAAGAAGGTCTACATCATTCCCAATCAACAATATGTCATCCACATATATTATTAAGAATGCTACAGAGCTCCCACTCACTTTCTTGTAAATACAAGCTTCTCCATAAGTTTGTATAAAACCAAAACTTTTGAGCACCTTATCAAAACGTTGATTCCAACTTCGGGATGCTTGCTTCAATCCATAGATGGACCGTTGAAGTTTGCATACCTTGTTAGCATCTATAGGATCGACAAAACCTTTGGGTTGCATCATATACAACTCTTCATCAATATCTCCATTGAGGAATGCTATTTTGACATCCATCTGCCATATCTCATAATCATAATATGCAGCGATTGCTAACAAAATCCTCACAGACTTTAGCTTCCCTACTGGTGAGAAAGCCTCATCGTAGTCAACTCCTTGAATTTGTCGAAACCCTTTTGCGACAAGTCGAGCTTTATAGACAGTAACATTACCATCAGCATCTGTTTTCTTCTTGAAGATCCATTTGTTCTCGACAGCCTTCTGGCCATCCGGTAAGTCCACCAAAGTCCATACTTGGTTTTCGTACATGGATCCAATCTCGGATTTCATGGCTTCTTGCCATTTATTGGAATCTGGGCTCATCATTGCTTCCTCATATGTCTCAGGGTCATCGGTGTTGTCCACCAACATGACACTCATAACGGGATCATACCAATCTGGAGTGGTACGAGTTCTCGTTGACCTCCGAGGCTCTGTAGCAACTTCAACCGAAGTTTCATGATCATCATCATTAGCTTCCTCTCTAATTGGTGCAGGCACCACAGGAACTTCTTCCGGTGCTGCGCTACTCGCAATTTCGAGAGAAGGTTCGACAACCTCGTCGAGTTCTACTTTCCTTCCAGTCACTTCTTTCGAGAGAAATTCCTTCTCTAGAAAGGATCCATTCTTAGCAACGAAGATTTTGCCTTCGGATCTGTGATAGAAGGTATACCCAATAGTTTCCTTTGGGTATCCTATGAAGACGCATTTTTCCGCTTTGGGTTCAAGCTTGTCCGGCTGTAACTTATTTACATAGGCTTCGCAACCCCAAACTTTAAGGAACGACAATTTAGGTTTCTTCCCAAACCATAATTCATACGGTGTCGTTTCAACGGATTTAGACGGTGCCCTATTTAAAGTGAATGCGGCTGTTTCTAATGCATAACCCCAAAATGATAGCGGTAAATCTGTAAGTGACATCATAGAACAAACCATATCTAAGAGAGTTCGATTACGACGTTCGGACACACCATTACGCTGTGGTGTTCCCGGCGGTGTCAACTGTGAAAGTATTCCGCATTTCTTCAAATGCTCGCCAAACTCGTAACTTAGATATTCACCTCCACGATCAGAACGCAGAAATTTAATCTTCTTGTTACGTTGATTCTCTACCTCACTTTGAAACTCCTTAAACTTCTCGAAAGTTTCGGACTTATGTTTCATGAAATAGATATACCCATATCTACTCAAGTCATCCGTGAAGGTAAGAACATAATGATAACCACCGCGCGACGCTACACTCATTGGACCACATACATCGGTATGTATGATTTCCAATAAGTCCGTAGCTCGCTCCATCATACCAGAAAATGGAGTCTTAGTCATTTTACCCATCAGACATGCTTCGCATCTTTCAAGTGATTAGAAATCAAGTGATTCAAGAAGTCCATCGGAATGGAGTTTCTTCATACGCTTCACTCCAATGTGACCAAGACGACAGTGCCACATATAGGTCGAGTTATCGCTTGATTTCAACCGTTTAGCCTCAATGTTATTAATGTGTGTATTTACACTATCGAGATTCAATAAGAATAGACCATCTATCAAAGGTGCATGTGCATAAAACATATTACTCATATAAATCGAACAACCATTATTCTCGGACTTAAACAAGTAACCGTCTCGCAATAAACAAGATCCCGATATAATGTTCATGCTCAACGCAGGCACCAAATAACAATTATTTAAGTATAAAACTAATCCAGATGGTAGATGAAGGGGTAGCGTGCCGACCGCGATCACATCAACCTTTGATCCGTTTCCCACGCGCATCGTCACCTCGTTCTTCGCTAGCTTCCGTTTATTCTGCAGCACCTGTTTCGAGTTACAAATATGAGCAACCGAACCAGTATCAAATACCCAGGCACTACTACGAGTACTAGTGAGATACACATCAGTAACATGTATATCAGATATACCTTTCTTCTTGATGTTGCCGTTCTTCAAATCCGCCAAGTACTTTTGGCAATTCCGCTTCCAGTGACCTTCTCCCTTGCAGTAAAAGCACTCAGTATCAGGCTTAGGTCCAGCCTTGGTCTTCTTCGTCGGTGCGGTAACTTTCTTACCACCCTTCTTGAAGTGTCCCTTCTGCTTAGACTTGCCTTTCTTGAATTTGGTGGTCTTATTGACCAACAACACTTGGTGCTCTTTCTTGATCTCCACTTCTGCAGACTTTAACATAGCAGACAGTTCTGGCAACTGCTTGTTCATGTTCTGCATGTTGTAGTTCATCACAAAGTTCTTGTAACTTGGTGGTAGTGATTGGAGGACACGGTAAATCCCCAAAGCATTAGTAATCACTATACCCAAGCTTTGAAGTTTGTTTGCGTGCCCAGACATCTTAAGCACATGCTCACTGACGGAGCTGCCCTCTTCCATCTTGCAGTTAAAGAACTTTTCAGAAGCCTCATAACTTTCAATTGCCGCATCAGTCTCAAAAATCAATTTGAGATCCTCGACAATATCATATGGGTCTGAATTCTCAAACCTTTTCTGAAGCTCCGATTCCAAACCATACAAGATAGCACACTGAACTATGGAGTACTGATTTTTCCGAGCGAGGTAAACATTCTTTACTTCATCGGTAGCATCAGCTGCAGGTGGGTCACCTAGCGGTGCATCCAGCACATTGGACAAATTACCAGCTGTGAGGACAATCCTCAAATTGCGGAACCAATCCGCGAAGTTGCTTCCATTGTTTTTCAACTTTTCTTTCTCTAGGAACGCATTAAAATTGATGGTAGGGGCTGCCATTGATCTACAACATATTTGCAATAGTTTAGACTAAGTTTATGACAAATTGAGTTCAAATTAATAATAAAGTCAATCTAGGTGAACTCCCACTCAAAACAATATCCCTCACATTGTTTTAGTGATCACACGAACCAAATCCACCATATCAACACCGATCATCACGAGAGTTGATATAGTTTCAATGGCGAACAATCGTCATGTTCATCATATCTACTATATGATTCATGCTTTACCTTTCGGTGATCCGTGTTCCGAGACCATGTCTGTACATGCTAGGCTCGTCAAGATTAAACCTTAGTTTCTGCATGAGCAAATCTGGCTTGCTCACGTTGTATACACTTCAGAATCTAACACACCTGATCATCACGTGGTGCTTCGAAACAACAAGATTTAGCAACGGTGCTAACTAAGGGTGAACACTCCATAACTTGAAATTCATGTGCATGAGGGATCATCTTATAATGCTACCATCGTCTACTAAGCAATACAAGATGCATAAAGGATTAACATCACATGCAATTCATAATATGTGATATTATATGGCCTTTCTTCTTTGTGCTTCCGATCTCCATCTTCAAGCACGAACATGATCTCCATCATCACCGGCATTGCATCAAGGTCAATGACGCTTCTCCATGGTTGTCGTCCACCGGCTTCAACTATTACAACTACTTTGAATAGACACGCGGGTCTTAACATAAATTAAAGACAACCATATGGCTCCTGCCGGTTGCTAACTTACAATAAGGAACATTGCATACATCAAATATAATCACAATCATGGCCATATCACATCACTGCACACCCCTGCAAAACAAAGTTAGACGCCTCTACTTTCTTTGCATGTTTTACGTGGTTTGGGGCTTTCAATAAGTGTCGTTCTAACTTACGAACATGAACCACAACATTGATACTAGTATTGTTAATCACCCATTGTAAATTGGATCTTAACTATGCTAGGAGAAACAGGCACCCGCAAAGCCACTTATGCAATACAAGTTGCATGTCAAGCGTGGAGCAAGTCTCATGAACGATGTCATGTAAGGTTAGCCCGGGCCGCTTCATCCCAACATACCACAAGATGCAAAGTACACAAGAAGCAATCGACAATAAAAGCATCAACGCCCACAATGACCATTGTGTTCTACTTGTGCAACAGATCTACATATAAACCTGGCTCTGATACCACTATAGGGTTTCGTAGCATGGAAAACAAAAATTTTCTACCGCATACAAACAAACAAGCCAAGATCTATCTACTAGATTGTAGCAACGAGTCGATGGAATAACTTACCCTCGAAGATTCCAAAGTGTTTAACGAGAGCAGATTCTCGTGGGTGATGTAGTCGTACTCTTCCCGATCTCAAGATCGCGTAGACGATCCTTCCGGCGCTGCGTTCCGGCAGCGCTCCCGCAGTCGGTCACACGTTCGGTACTCGACGAAGACCTTCCTCTCCCTTGTTCCAGCAGGCAGCGGAGGTTGTAGCACTCTCCTCGCGATTCCGGCAGCACAATGGCGTGGTACCGGAAGTAGAGGGGAGATCTCGCAGGGCTTCGCCTTAAGCCGGAGCGATTATGGTGGAGTATGAGAGAGCTCCTCGGCGATCTAGGTTTTAGACACACCAAGGAGGAGAGGCTAGAGCCGGCGGCTAGGGTTCCGGGACACCCCAAGTCGGCGTCTAGGGCAAAACCCTAGGGGGCGGCGGCGGCTATGGTGGTAGGCGCCAAGCTAGGGTTTGGAGGAGAGGTACTTGTGTGTGCTAGGAGGGAGCCCTGCCCCTCCTTATATAGGTGGAGGGGCCGGCGGCCAAGGGGAGGGAGTGGAGTCCCTCCCCAACTCGGCTTGGGTGGTGCGCCGTCTTGGGGAGGAGGACTCCCTCCCCAACTCGGTTTCACCTCCTCCTCCTCTTTTCCACTTTCCAAATTTAGCCGTTTGACTTTTCAATTTAGCTATTTGACTTTTCAAACTAGGATTCGATTAATCCTTTATTTGGAACAGCGATGACACTTAGTACATGATGCAATCATACCAACTTGATACAACACATTCATGTACCCTTCCCCTCCGGAGTGCCAGACATTCCGGAACATTCTAGAACATTCCTGATGAAAACACCGGAATCATTCCCCAACTCCAAAACGGGACTTTCCTTATATGAATCCTATTCTCTGGACCATTCCGGATCTCCTCGTGATATCCCGGATCCCATCCGAGACTCCGAACAACATTCGGTCTCTTTCTCATTCATTCCATAACTACTCAAACAACGTCGAATCCTTAAGTGTGTCTCCCTACGGTTCGTGAATTATGCGGACATGATCGAGACACTTCTCCGAACAATAACCAATAGAGGAATCTGGAAATTCATATGGCTCCCACATATTTCTACGATTACTTTGCGATCGAATGAACCACTTACATACGATACGAATTTCCCTTTGTCTCACGATAGTTTACTTATCCGAAGTTATGATCGTCGGTATCTCTGCATACCTAGTTCAACCTTGTTACCGATAAGTACTATTTTCTCGTTCCCGTGATATGTGATCCCTTGTGAGCCAGTCACATGCTTGCAAGCTAATTGGATGAAATTCCACCGAGAGGGCCCAGAGTATATCTATCTGTCATATGGATGGACAAATCCCACTCTTGATCCATGTGTCTCAACCAATACTTTCCGAACACTCAATGCCACCTTTATAGCCACCCAGTTACGGTGTGGTGTTTGATGTCATCAAAGCATCCATCCGGTAAAGGTGATATGCATGATCTCATGGTCGAAGGAATTAGGTTACTATGTATCAGAAAGCATATAGCAATTGAACTATTAAAATGACTTGATCTTTATGCTATGCTTATCTATAGGAGTATGTCCACCATATCATTCTCCTAATGATATGATCTTGTTGTTGATAACATCTCAATGTTCATGATAGGGAAACCACAATCATTTATCAACCAACAAGCTAGTGATGTATAGAGGCTATACTAGGGACTTCAAATTAAGTTTACAAATCACACAAGTATCAATGTTTCCTTGTTAATACTATTATAGCATGAATGTAAACATTTATCATAAACACAAAGATATAATAATAACTACATTTATTATTGCCTCTAGGGCATATCTCCAACACTGTGCTCAACCTTCCACTACCTAGTATCACTACACTTCATCTCACCAAGTTTGAGAGGAAGGACCTTTGGGGCTTCAGAGTCACACAGCCAGGGCACCAGGCAGAGCCACCCACGTAGGCTATCACTTTCAATCTTATGCATGATGACAAGGAGAGAGGCTTAGATGTAGTCATGCAGGAGTTACTTGGACGCCTGGTAGGGAGGCACTCCACCGAGCTTAGAGGTCTTTACTTTCACCCGTTCGGGAGACGCAACGAGGAGGGTGAGGCTATAGAGTACGATGATGCTACTAGAGAGACGATGGAGCCGATTCGTCTGTACCTTCAGGACCTAGAGGGTCTTCTTAGACACCTTGACACTGATAGGACCAACGTCATGCTTAGCAATGACGAGCTCCAGGTTCGGCTACGGGAGAACGACAAGCTCTTCGTGGAGCAAGACGAGATCGTCAAAGAGATGGAGGCCAAATTTGAAAGCCAGGACAAGAAGTTCAAAAGCCAGGAGAAAAGAGTCCAAGACAGGAACAAGAAGATCAGGGAGATGAAGGAAGAGTTAGAGGCCAAGGACTTCGAGCTTGAGCACCAGCAGGGAGTGATCGAGAGGCTTCGCTCACAGAAGAGGGCTCTTAGGGCCAAGATTGAGGCCTTGACCACTAGTGTTGAGGAGTACAAGACCGCCATGGAGAATGCAGGTCTTACCCTTGTAGACTACTCGACTATCTTTCATCTACCATACTTTGATTATTGAGTCGCAATGACCATCCAACATGTGGATGGCTTGCTATGGTGTGTTTGCATTTTCAAAACCTGTTGTTTATGTCGTTCAAACTCTATGTTATTTTGAGCTTGGTTATTGTGATTGGTCTATGTGATGTATTGTGCATGTTAAGCATCTATGGGTATCTTATTCTTATCCTTATTAAAACCACAGATGCCTCCCCGACGTGCCAACCCCAACCAAAACAACAACATCACTCCCGAGATGCAGAAGTTGATGACAGCACAAGGTCAACTGATATAGATGATGGCACAGTTCATGCAGAACCAGAACCAGAATAACAACAACAACAATAACAATAACAACAACAACAACAACAAAAACAACAATAACAACAATCAGAATAATCCTCCGGGATTTGACATGCTCACCAGATTTCTGAGACTAAGGCCTGCAAAGTTCTCGGGAACCACTGATCCAATGATAGCCAATGACTGGTTACGTTCAGTGAACAAGGACTTAGTGACTGTTGGATGCACCGACGAGGAAAAGGTCAGGTTCGCAGCACATCTGCTTGAAGGGCCAGCAACAACATGGTGGGATAACTTTCAGATCACCACTCCCCTATAGGATGTGACTTGGTCTATCTTTGAGGATGGATTCCGTACAGCTCACATCTCATCCGGAGTGATGAATTTGAAGAAGAAGGAGTTCCACAATCTGAAGCAGCATCACCGTAGTGTGGCTGAGTACATTGAGGAATTCAACAATCTGGCGCGCTATGCAACGGATGAAGTTGATACTGATGCAAAGAGGAAGGAGAAATTCCTGGAAGGACTGAGTGATGAGTTAAACCTACAACTGTCTTTTGCCCATGTTCCAACCTATCAATCGCTTTGTGACAAGGCTACCATCTTGGAAAACAAGATGAAACAGGTTGAGAGCAGAAAGAGGAAGCATAGCTTTGATAAGCACAGCTCGGGATCGTCTCACAAGCGTTCCCATCATGATGATAGTGGGAGTTCTGGATCCCACAAACATGGGAAGTACAACAACCACCACAGCCACAACCGTCATCATGGCAACAAGCATCACCGCAGTCATGATAATGACAAGTATAAGAACCACAAGAGTGGGCACAAGTGTCACCACAGCGGAAGTGGAAGTGGAAGTCAACTTGTAAAGAAAGATCTTAGTCAGGTTGAATGCTTCAAGTGTAATAAGTTGGGACACCATGCTAATGAGTGCCCAGAAAATAAAGTTGAAGGTGCTAACAAGCCCAATCCCTTCCAAAAGGGACAAGTGAACCACATCAATGTGGAAGAAATATATGAAGAATCTGATGCTGTGGCTGGTAAGTTCAAACTCAATTCTGTTCCAGCACTTGTTATTTTCGATACTGGCGCATCGCATTCATTCATATCAAGAGAATTTGTTGATAAAAATGGACTTCCAGTTGAAACTATTGGGTGTCCTATCAAAGTAAGCTCTCCTGGTGGAGAAATGATAGTGAACTCGGGATGTCATGATCTAGTGATAGAATTTTGAAAGTATAAGTTTCCCGTTAGTTTGATAATCCTAGATTCCCAAGGATTGGATGTTATTTTGGGAATGGATTGCATGACTAATTACGAAGGAGTACTAGATTGTGCCAATCGTACTGTCACACTCACAACCACGGATAAGAAACAGATTAGATTCAAGTCTAACTTTGAATCAAAAGGGAATAATTTAATTCTCTTAAGGGGTTAGCATAGATAGTGTGCTAATTGTGAGAGAGTACCCGGATATGTTTCCGAAGGAATTACCTGGAATGCCACCAGATAGAGATGTTGAGTTTCTGATTGACTTGCTACCAGGATCAGGACCAATAGCAAAGGGACCTTACAAGATGTCAGTTGATGAGTTGAAGGAACTCAAGAAACAGATTGGAGAACAACTGTAGAAATTATTTATTCAACCAAGTTCTTCATCTTGGGGTGCACCAGTTTTGTTTGTGGAAAATAAAGATAAAAGTCAAAGGTTATGCATAGATTACCGATCACTCAATGAGGTAACTATCAAGAACAAATATCCTTTGCCAAGAATCAATGATTTGTTTGATCAATTAGAAGGAGCCCGTGTGTTCTCAAAGATTGATCTTGATCAGGATACTTTCAGCTAAAGATAAGGGAACAATACATACCTAAAACTGCTTTCACCACTAGGTATGGATTATATGAGTACACCGTGATGCCATTTGGTTTGACAAATGCACCAGCCTACTTCATGAATATGATGAACAAGGTGTTCATGGAATTTCTTGACAAATTCGTTGTTGTTTTCATCGATGACATTTTGATATATTCCAAGATCAATGAAGAGCATGAAGAACATTTGCGATTGATACTTGAGAAGATTAGAGAGCATAAGCTGTACGAAAAATTCAGCAAGTGTAAATTCTGGCTGAATGAAGTGGGATTTCTCGGACATATTGTGTCGGGAGATGGTGTAGCAGTTGATCCCGCAGAAGTGTCAGCTGTAACTGAGTGGGAATCTCCTAAGTCAGTGAAGGAAGTACGTAGTTTCCTTGGCTTGGGAGGATACTATAGAAGGTTCATTCAGAATTTCTCAAAGGTAGCTAAGCCAATGACGGAGTTACTTAAGAAAGACAAGAAATTTGATTGGACTAAAGGATGTGAACTCAGTTTCCAAGAGTTGAAGAAGATACTAGTGACAGCACCAGTCTTGTGTTTGCCAGATTTGGAGAAAGATTTCCAAGTATATTGTGATGCATCTCACCAAGGATTAGGTGCAGTTTTAATGCAAGAAGGGAAAGTTGTGGCTTATGCCTCGAGACAACTCAGAACTCATGAAGTGAATTATCCTACTCATGATTTGGAGTTATCCTTTGTTGTCCATGCACTCAAAACATGGAGACATTATATTTTGGGAAAACGATGTGAAGTGTTCACATATCACAAAAGTTTGAAGTATATCTTCACTCAAAAAAATCGACATGAGACAAAGAAGATGGTTAGAACTCATCAAGGACTATGACTTGAGTTTGCAATACCACCCTGGTAAAGCAAATGTTGTAGTGGATGCATTAAGACGTAAGGTTTATGTGAATGGCCTTACTAAGGGAGAATTGCCAGATAATCTGTTTACCCAATTCAAAGATTTTAGATTGGAGATAGTGCCAGAAGGACATCTCATGTCATTAGATGTTGAACCCACATTGTTGGACAGGATCAAGGAAGCCCAAAATATGGACAAGGAAATTGATGAGCTTAAGGAAAAAATTAGCAAAGGGAAAGCCAAAGGATTCCATGAAGAAGAACAAGGTACTTTATGGTATGGAAAATGTATCTGCATTCCGCAAGATCCGGAGCTTCGGAAACTGATTTTACAAGAAGCACACAACTCACCATATTCCATTCATTCGGGTAACACCAAAATGTACATGGATGTGAAGGAAAGATTTTGGTTGAATAATCTCAAGAAGGACATCGCTGAACATATTGCTTTGTGTGATGTATGTAGTAGAGTGAAAGCGGAACATCAGAAACCAGCAGGATTGTTACAACCACTACCTATTCCTGATTGGAAGTGGGATAAGATTGGTATGGATTTCATCACTGGACTGCCAAGGACTAGATCAGGATATGATTCTATTTGGGTCGTGGTAGATCGCCTAACTAAAGTGGCTCATTTCATACCAGTGAAAACAACAAATACAAGTGCTAAGTTAGCCAAGATTTATATGAATAGGATTGTATGTCTGCATGGAGTACCCAAGAGTATTGTGTCTGATAGGGGAAATCAGTTCACTTCACATTTTTGGAGGCAACTGCATGAGTCATTGGGAACGAGATTGGAATTCAGCACTGCTATTCATCCAGACTGATGGTCAGACCGAAAGGACCAACCAGATTCTAGAGGATATGTTGAGGGCATGTGCCCTAGACTATGGTGCTAGTTGGGATGAAAGTCTTCCTTACGCAGAATTCAATTACAACAACAGTTATCAAGGCAGTATTGAGATGGCACCGTTTGAATTTCTCTATGGAAGAAATGTACTACACAGAAACTTGTTCGGGCCAGAACTAATCAAGGAAGCTGGAGAGAGAGTCAAATTGGTAAAGGATAGATTGAAGATAGCACAGTCCCGACAGAAGAGCTACCCAGATCCAAAGCATAGAGAAGTCACCTATGAAGTAGGTGATAGAGCTTATCTTAGAGTATCACCACTTCGTGGAGTGAAGCAATTTAGAGTCAAAGGAAAATTGGCACCAAGGTATGTTGGACCATTCAAGATTTTGAGTCGCAAAGGAGAGGTGGTGAAAGGATCGTATGGGCACCTAGAGGGGGGGTGAATAGGTGCTACTTCAAATTTTACTCTTTATCAAATTAGGGTTTGACAAGAAAGGTAAATTCTCTAGAATATGCAACTATGGTGAATTTACCTATATGTCAATCAAGGACAAGCTAACACAACACTAAGTAAGGAAAAGTAAGTAAAGTGCGGTAAAGGATAGAAGTAACCAAAGGAGTGGACGCGGAGACACAAGAATTTGTTTCCCGTAGTTCCTTCCTTTTGAGGGGAAGTACGTCTACGTTTGGAGAGGGGGTGGTTTCAAACCACCAACGCCACGAGAGGCCTCCCTTGTTCTCCGATGACCCTCACCCGAACGGGATCGATTCACCTTCCACTATATCGGCAACCTTCGAGGTGGAAGCCAGCACCTTTACAACAAGTTCGGGGCACACATCCACAACTGAATTGGAGGCTCCCAAATACAAGCAAGCTGTCAAGACAAATCAAAGACAAGCTTTTAAGAACCAAATCAAAGTTAGGGTTTCCAATGAAACACTAGAGCTTGGGGGCCCTCAAGTGAATGAGGGGGAAATGAAGATCTCTCTTGGTGAAGATGTAAATCAAGGCCTCCTCCTTCGATTCTCCAAAGATCAATGACTTTGGATGGTTGGATGAAGAGATCTTGTAGATTTGGTGGCTCTAATGGGGTTGGTGTTCTTGAGCAGCTCGAGCAACTAGAGGAAGAAGATAAGGGTCCCTTTTTATAGGAAGCCCCCTCCATGAACCGTTTTCTGACCATTGTAGAAAAGTCAGACCAGAGACTCTAGTCTATAGACCGGAGACTCCGGTCAACACCGGAGACTCCGGACAATCTCCAGACTAGCCTCCGGACTGCCCATCTGAATGACCCAGACCAATCTTGCCCCAGCAACACCGGAGACTCTGGTCTTCCAACACCGGAGACTCCGGACTTGTCCAACACCGGAGAGTCCGGTGTATCCTCCGGTGCAGGCTCCGGACCCCCAGACAGAATGACCCAGCCAGATCCTAGGAGGCACCATCGGAGCCAGAACAGGAAACTCCGGACCACACCGGAGACTCCGGTCTTGGCAGACCGGAGACTCCGGTCTAGAGTTTCCCGAATAGTGGCATATGAATGTGGTCTTTTCCCAAGAGTGAGGGTGCTGTTCATCTAACATAATACCAACCTGTGGACAATGACAAACTGTAAAATGATCTACTTGTTGTTAACGAACACCAAAAGTGATTATGACCATAAATGCCCTTTCAATCTCCCCCTTTTTGGTGTTCGATGACAACAAGTGATTTGCATGGAATAACATATAAATGTGGCTCCCCCTGACTATGTGCATCAAGATAATTAAGTAAAACATGTAAGGTGGATAGTATCAACAATAGCACACATAAGTCTCACATGAGTTACAATAGATGGTGCACACAAGCACATAGTCAGTCACACACATGAACAACGTATAACAAACATAAAGTTCAAGTTCGAAACTGGCAAATAAAAGGAAAATAAGGGCAGATAGTCGCAAATCCCAAATCCCCAAGTCCATGCAAACCGATGAGAATGTCTTCTCCTCCTTGGCATCGAAACGCCGAAAAAGGGAAAAGACCTACACTAGCACCCCCAACCGCTCAGTATTCATCGTCATCCTCGTCATCCTCGGCATCCTCATCCTCCTCCTGGTCACCATCATCCTGACCATAGTCATCATCATCGTCTTCAGGGATAGCAGGTCCTTTGCCGTGAGGGCGAGAAGAGGAAGTACCATGGTACCCAAACCCTGAGGTGACATCAGCAAACGTCTTCCAATCCACCAGACTATCATGTTGGGCATTCCATGCCCCAAATGAGAGTGTATGATCAGACTCGATGGACTGCTGAGCCCCATGCTCATCATTGTATTCATCTTCACCTTCCTCATTATCCTCAGCACCCTGTTCCTTGATCTCTTTGAGGAGCTTCTCAATGCGGCGGTTGCTTTGGTGGGATGCATGCTGCTGCTTGCGTATGTCGACATTCATGCAACAAAGGGTCCTCTCCCAAAAGCTGGCCTTCTTGACCCGCTCATGCACATAGTCTCGAGCCATAGTAGGCATAGGGGCATTGGAGGCATTCTTCCTCCAAACTCTAGGTGGGGAGGGAGCCATCTCCGTCTCAATCTCCTCATCATCATCCCCATAGCGACGCCTCGGAGCAGGCCCCATATGCCCCTTCAGCTGCAGTGAGACCAGAGTGTGCACAGTGAGGTGTGGTGGTATGCCAAGTGGAGAATCATGCTCCTGGGAGTTGATGAGCCTCATGACCAAGGGTGCATATGGAGGATATTTCTTGTACAGTATGGCATGAAACATCTCCTTGAAAATAAAGTCCATCACGTCAATAGGTGCAGCATCTGCCTTAGGTCCAGCATTGAACGTCCGGTGAGTGTGGTACAGGAGGTTGACAAGCCCCCCCCCCCCCTAATTGCATCATCATTTCCATCACTTGGTGCAATAGTGTGACGGAAGATCCTCAACATAAGGTTGTAGAGGGTCTTGAGTCCCTTGGAACCCCCCACAACACCATCATCATACAGAGGTGCCAGCTTCAACTTGTTCTCACCCAAAGCAGCTGAGTGCATGCGCAGTCCCACAAGAGTGGATACTCCATGGAAGGTCTCAAAGATGACGTTGGCAAAGTCATGAAATGTAGCCGTGCAGCGAGTGGTGCCAGACATCCACACCATGCTCCGGTCAAGATCAGACTCAAACACAACTGTGGCATAGAACTGCTGTACAAGGTGGACATTGTAGTCTTCACGCAGCTCCATCAAGATGTAGAGACCCAGCTTCTCACAAATCCACAGGGCATCATTGAAGTAAGGGCTCTGACGCATCTGCTCAACACTCATGAACTTCTGAGGGCAGACAGGTGATTTGGTGAGTACACCATACACATCCTTCTTGTTGGAATTATGCCCTAGAGGCAATAATAAAGATGTTATTATTATAATTCTTGTTCATGATAAAGTTTATATTCCATGCTAGAATTGTATTAAGCGTAAACATTAATACTTGTGTGGTTTATGAACAACACCGTGTCCCTGGTATGCCTCTAAGGACTAGCTCATTGATCAATGATGGTTAAGGTTTCCTAACCATAGACATGAGTTGTCAATTGATAATGAGATCATATCATTGGGAGAATCATATGACGGACAGACCCAAACTAAGCGAAGCAATTAGATCGTATCATCGTATTCATCTTTGCGTAGCTTTTACTATGTCAAATATTGTATTCCTTAGACCATGAGATAATACAACTCCCTGGTATCGGAAGAAAGCTTTGAGGTCATCAAACGTCATCCTATGAGAGGGTTATCATAAAGGTGTCTCTCAGGTGATCGGAAAGTATCTGTTGGGTTGTATGTATCGAGATGGAATTTGTCCCTCCCAAGTCGGAGAGATATACTTCGAGCCCACTCGGTAATCGATATCAACACCGCTTGCAAGCATGTGGTTAAGGATTTAATCACAAAGTGATATCGGATTACGGAACGAGTAAAGTACTTGCTGTGAACGAGATTGAACTAGGTATGACGGTACCGATGATCGAATCTCGGGCAAGTAAAATATCGCGAGACGAAGGGAATATATATATATGGGATTGATTGAATCCTGGCATCGTGGTTCATCCGATATGATCATCGATGAATGTGTGGGAGTCAATATGGGTGCCCAGACCCTGCTGTTGATTATTGATAGAAGATCATGTCTGCATATTCTCGAACCCGCAGGGTCACACACTTAACGTATCTCGACGCTAGGATAGATTGGATAATTGGTTTATGAATTTTTGTTCGGAGTATCGGATGGGATCCGGGACATCACGAGAGGTTCCGGAATGGTCCGGAGAATAAGATTCATATAAGGCAGTGCAGTTTTTGGAGTTCGGAATTGTTCCGGGTTAATCGATATTGTACCGGAAGCTTCTAGAACCTTCCGGAAGGGGACCAACATGTCCCCACCTTCCGGGAGGGGGCATGGGCCTATGAGGGAGTGTGCTGGCCGCATTGGGCCAGGGGCACAAGGCCCCATAGGGCCCAGCCGATCCTAGAGAGTTTAAATCGTTTAAACTAGAGATAGGGTTTCTAGAAGAGGGGAGAGTCCATGCCCCCCACTCCTTATCCTTTGGTCTTGGGGGAGGGGCTAGGGCTGCGCCCCCCCCTCTATATAAAGAGGGGTGGGGGCACACCAAACCCCACACATCTCTCCTCCAAACCCTAGCCGCCTTGCTAGCTTTCCTCTCTCCCTCCCGACTGTTTGTAGGCGAAGCCCTGCTGCAGAAATTCTCCACCATATACACCACGCCGTCGTGTTGTAGATCCAATCTATCTCTCCATCATACTTGCTGGTCCGAGGAAGGAGGATACGTCGAGGTGCTTCACGTGTGCATCTCACGGAGGCACCGCCACTTGTGGTGCTAGATCGGATCGGATCGCGAGGAGGAGAAGCGAGTACGACTACATCACCCACGTTCCAACGAACGTTCCGCTGTGCGAATCTTCAAGGGTATGAAGATCTAATCCAATCTCTCTCGTTGATTGCATCTCCTAGATTAGATCTTGGCTTTCCCTCTGTTCGCATCCGTAGAAAATTTTGATTTATTATGCCGCGAAACCCTTCAAGTGGTATCAGAGCTAGATCTATGCGTAGATGTGTTTCACGAGTAGAACGCAACATGGTTGTTGCGGGCGTTGATGTTTTCTGTTGCAAGCCTCTTGTTTGTGTTCTTCTTATGACGCGGGATAGTGAGATTGAAGCGGTCCAGGCCAACCTTACGCGACGTCGTTCGCGAGACCGGCTCCGCACTTGACGTGTGTCTTGTTCCACACATGCGGCTGGTGGATGTCAGTTTCTCTCACTATAGTTGTCATGGGATTAACACCGGAGTTTGGCAACCATAATATCACCGTTGTGGCTTTCCGTAGGTAAGAATCGTTCTTAGCATCTACTCCCATAAGCCACGTAAAACATGCAACAACAAAGTAGAGGCGTCTAACTTGTTTTTGCAGGGAGTGTTTTCTGTGATATGGTATGGCCCAAGATGTGATGTGTATATTGTATGCGATGATCATGTTTTGTAATGTTTCACAACTTTCATGTCGATGAGTACACAACCGGCAGGAGCCATATGGTTGTCTTTATAATTGTGTATGACCTGCGAGTCAACTTCTTATACGCCATGTAATAGCTTTACTTTATCGCTAAGTAGTTAGCAATAGTTGTAGTTGCTATTCGTGGTGGAGGCAATCATGGTGGAGTGATGGAGATCATGCCGGAACGCACAAGATGGAGATCATTGCGCGAGGATTGGCTATACCATGTCACATAAAGTTATATGCATGTGATGTTTATCCCTTTATGTATCTTATTATGCTTAGATCGCGACGGTAGCATTATAAGATGATTCCTCACTTAAAGATCAAGATAAAAACTGTGCTCTCCCCAAGTATGCACCGTTGCGAAAGTTCGTCGTGTCCAAGCATCACGTGATGATCGGGTGCTATAGACTCTACGCTCACATACAACGGGTGCAAGCCAGTTTTGCACACGCAGAAATACTTGGGTCTAGCTTGACGAGCCTAGCATGTACAGACATGGCCTCGGAACACAAGAACCGAAAGGTTAAGCATGAGTCATATGAGTGATATGATCGACACTTTGTTGTCCACCATTGAAACCACATCTCTTCTCGTGATGATCGGATTAGGTGTGGTGAATTTGGATCGTGTTCACTAAACAACTTGAGGGATGTTGAATTTAGTGGGAGTTCATCTAGTAATTTGATTAAATTGAACTATTTATCATGAACATAGTCTAAATTGTACTTGCAAATACTGTAGATCACATGGCCAAGTCCAACTTCAACTTCAACGTTTTTGCTGAGAAGGAAAAGCTTAGAAACAATGGGTCTAACTTCACCAATTGGTTCTGCAATCTAAGAATCATTTTGTCTGGCGGACAAAAGGACTATGTCCTTTGGAAAGCGTTAGGTGACCCCGCTGCTGCAACTGCGCCGGTTGATGAGAAAGCTGTCTATCAGTCGCGCAAAGATGATTATGGTGTGATTAAGAGCACCATGTTGTTTTCTATGGAACCGGAGCTTCAAAATCGTTTTGAAGAGTATCCCGGGCCCTTCGAGATTCTCGAGGAGCTGAAAACCGTGTTTCAGACTCAGGCCCGTTCTGAGAGATATGTGATCTCCGAGAAGTTCTTTAACTGCAAGATGGAGGAAGGGAGTTCCGTTAGTGAGCACGCCATAAAGATGTCGGGCTACACTCAACGTCTTGAGCAACTTGAATGCACGATTCCAGAGGAGCTCAAGATTGACAGGGTTCTGCAATCACTCCCTCCCAGCTACAAAAGTTTTGTAGTGACTCATAATCAGATTGGTTCCACTGATACGATCACCGAGCTCTTCGCAAAGCTGAAGGCTGCAGAGGTGGACATCAAGAAGGATAATCATGTGTTGATGGTCAACAAGCCCTCCTTTAAGAAAGGTAAGGGAGCAAAGAAACCCTTCAAGAAGGGCGGCGGCAAGCGCAATGCCCCTGCTGAGAAGAAGCTCAAGTCTGGTCCTAAGCCCGACACTGAGTGCTTCTATTGCAAGGACAAGGGTCACTGGAAGCGCAACTGTCCAAAGTACTTAGCGGACAAGAAGGCTGGCAGCATCAAAGGTATATTTGATATACATGTTATTGATGTTTTCCTTACTAGCCCTCGTTGTAGTGCCTGGGTATTTGATTGTTGGGAATATGCCCTAGAGGCAATCATGTATGATGATATTTCCCATTGTATTCATAAAGTTATTAAGTAGTCCTTATATGAACATCTGATGTGTATCATTGAATATGTGATTCGGTTGTGGAACTATGCATTCATGTTGTTTATACTAAATATCCTTGGTCATTGAGGTTGTGCTGGACACACAACTTAGACCAATGTGAAAGTTGGCTTGATGACTCAGTTCCACTTGTCATGGGCATGGAGATGCTATTCCAACTTACACAGATTCGGCTAAAGAGTTTAGCGAGTCGGATTGACCCATATTGAGGTACAACGAACTAGTTGTCATTTGTATATCTCAATCAATGTAATCCTTAGACCTGAGATTGTTGCATAGTCCGAGTTGAGGATCACCGACTTAGGTTCTGTCAAACGCTGATCCGTAACTGGGCAGTTATAAAGGAAGGGTTCGGGTCGACTGAGAATCAAGCTGCGTGATGTGGATAACCAAGATGGGATTTTGCCCCTCCACTCGGAGAGATATTCTCTGGGCCCTCTCGTGAGATATGATTCGGAAAGCATGGCCATGCACGACTCGGTTAAGTGTTAACCGAGGCGATCGGCTAAGAGTTAGTCGGGTGAATCACTTATCTCGGATCGAGAAGAGAGTAGGACTATTTAAGGGATGACATATATTCGCCTATAGTCTGACAAGGTATATCGTGAGGCAAAAGGGACTCAGACGTAAGTCGCATTGGAAAGGCAAGTCGTCATGACTCTTTGGTACTTGGGAATCGGCACGTTCTGCTAGGAGCCGATGCCGATTGATCGATTATGAGTCGGACTCTAATCGTGTCCAAGTAACCATGAGCCTGCGGGGTCACACACTTAAGAGCGGGAGCAAGTTCGGATTGGATCCGAATCTGTAATCTGGTTGGGTTGGACCTAAACCAGATTAGGACTGAGTTAGTGAGTTGGACTCACGGTGACTAGTGTTATATGGGCTTTAGTGAATGGGCCGCGCGAGCCGATCCCACGTTCACTCCCTATATATAAGTGGAGCACCGTAACGCAGAAGGGTTAATCGTTGTTCGGTTAGGTCATTCCATGTGTTGGAAACCCTAGCTCCACAGCAGTCCAGCCGCCGTAACAAACCTAGCAGTTCGCCGCCGGCGCTCCTCCTTGTACGTGTGGATACCAGCAGAGGTGCTGTGCGATCAGCACCAGGACGATCGGATCGTGAGGACTGCACTGCATCAACTGACGCGCTTCATCAGTAATCCGCAACTGCGCGTCTAGTGGTAAACCTCGTGGCCTTCTACCTCAGCTAGGTCTTGGGATCACCACGTTAGAGGAAAAAGTTTTGTTTTATCTCTGCGTGGCCCAACAGTGGTATCAGAGCGATAGCTTCTGGTTTTAGGCTCGAGATCACGCATATGTGATATGCGGTAGGATGTAGATGAGATCTATGTGCTGTTTGGTGGTCGATCTATGAGATAGATCGGTTTTGTACAAGGTTGATTGGATCAACTGTACTCGGGGAATGGTAGATCTGATTTCCGAGATCATACTGCTGAGGTCGTGGAACGACATACCCCTACCGGTCGGCTTCCGCCATCGGGGTAGACTGTGACACGTAAATCCAGAAGCGGTGATCGAAGATCAAAGAGTTTGATCGAATCGGAACGATGGTCGGAACCCATGTCGGGACCGCCGGCTTCGCCCTGTCGTAGCGCCTTAGATGTCGTTGCGAGTTTCACAACGCCGGTAGATATTGTATCTATGCATAACTTGTTTTTGCAGGAAGTTGTGAATGGTATGGTTCATGTGCATGTGATGTATGTGTGTAATCCATACGTGATCTGCGAATCACGGTTTTTGTCAGCCGGCTGGAGCCTAGGTGCTGTCATTTTATTGTATAACGACCTGCGTGTCGGATTCTCTATGTAATTTACTTTACTAAGCTAGTGTAGCTGTTTGGAGAACCCGGAAGGCATGCAAGGCGTTGTACATGTCGGCGACATGGAGTAAGACGGCAAGTGACAAGAGTTGGCACGAGTCGGATTACAGGCTTTGTGGAGATGGAGATCGCCATGAAGAGAGCCATACCATTTCACATTATAATTGCTTTATTTTGTGTTATTGTTATGTCTCTGTTTTACCTCTATTAGATAGTCGGTAAAATTTAATCCCTCAAAGAAGGTCTAGTCGGTTTTCCCGCCAGTGTTTGCACCATCACAAGTCGGACATTTTTGGTAGTGGGCTCATAAAATTGAGGTGCTGCCAATTCTTTTCGACTAGGTGTGTTCGAGTCGGACTCTTACTGCAGAAACACTCGGTAAGCTAGACGGGTCTATCACAACGGTTGTGGGACTCGGGGAAAAGTCGGATGGGAGCCGGGGCATGTGATGCCACCCGTCCAACAGGAGTCGCATGAGATGCGATTGACAAGGAGTTGTCTACCTAGATCACTTGGCGGCTAGCGGTGATGCTAAAGCTCACTAGCCGACTTGCTTATTTAGGATCCTGAATCACTAAGTAACCATCGGAGGGGTGTTGGTTCTAGTGGGAGCATAAAATATTAAAATGTTTAATATGCTTGCTCTTTTATGAATACATGTCTTAAGTGTTTTGCATATTTTCTGTTGTAGATCATGGCACCAAGTAGCAGTCACTCTCAGATATCCGGTTTTGTGTTGAGAACCATTCTTGAGAAAGATAAACTGAACGACACTAATTTTACCAACTGGTATCGAAATCTGAGTGTTGTTCTCAAACAAGAAAAGAAGGACCATGTCCTAGACAACCCACTTCCAGATGAGCCGAATGAGAATGCGACTGTCGCAGCGACCAATGCCTACCGTCGGGCTAAGGATGAGTCCACGGATATTAGCTGTCTTATGCTTGCTCACATGGAACCGGACTTGCAAAAGCAGTTCGAGCATGTTGAGGCCTACGATATGATCGAAAGCCTCAAAAGTATGTTCCAGGCTCAGGCGAAGACTGAGAGGTATCAAGTCTCTCAGGCTTTGTTGAGTTGCAAGCTTAAGGATGGTGATCCACTGAGTCCGCATGTGATCAAAATGGTTGGTTACGTGCAGTCTCTGGAGAGGCTTGGCTACCCCATAAGCGAAGAGTTCGCTACGGATATAATTCTGAACTCTCTTCCTAGTGCATATGGGCAGTTCATTTCGAACTACCACATGCATGGTATGGATAAGAAGCTCACTGAATTGCATGGGATGCTCAAGCAGGCAGAGGCGGATCTCAAGAAGGGCACCAGTCAAGTGTTGATGGTGCAGAATAAGGCTAAGTTCAAGAAAAGTTCTTGGACTAAGAAGAAGGCTAAGTCAGGAGGAAAGCAGGCTCAGGACCCGGTCCCAAGCGCTTCCTCAGGGACTAAACCATCTCCTTCAGCCGGATCCACTTGCTTCTACTGCAAGGCGGATGGCCACTGGAAGAGGAATTGCAGCAAGTACTTGGCTGACAAAGCCAAGAGTGGAGGTATGACTTCCGACTCAGGTACACTTGTTTGCAATGTTATAGACATATATCTTGCTGATGCACCTAATAGTTCTTGGGTATATGATACCGGATCAGTTATTCACATCTGCAATTCGTTGCAGGGACTGGTAAGAACTAGGAGCGTAGCAAGAGGCGAGGTTGATATTCGAGTCGGCAACAAAGCAAGAGTTGCTGCGTTGGAAGTCGGCACGATGCAACTTCATTTACCTTCCGGATTCATTATGGAACTAAATAATTGTTATTATGTTCCAGCGCTCAGTCGAAACATTATTTCTGCTTCATGTTTGATGAGGCAAGGCTATGAGTCGAATATCAAGAATAATGGTTGTTCTTTGTATTTGAATGATATGTTTCACGGCTTTGCACCCGTCCAGGACGGGTTATTTATTTTGAATCTTGATGGTGAGTCGATTTATAACATAAATGTTAAAAGGTTGAAACCAAATGATCTGAATATGACTTACTTTTGGCACTGTCGGCTTGGTCATATAAGTTGGAAACGCATGAAGAAACTCCATGATGATGGACTCCTAACTTCGTTCGACTTGGAGTCGTTCGAGACATGCGAATCTTGCCTACTCGGCAAAATGACCAAGACACCTTTTTCAAAGAGTTGCGAAAGGGCGTCCGACTTGTTGGGCCTAGTACATAGTGATGTATGTGGACCAATGAGCACGACAGCCAGGGGTGGTTATGAGTACTTCATTACCTTCACTGATGATTTGAGTAGGTATGGATATATCTACTTGATGAAACATAAGTCGGAAGCCTTTGAAAAGTTCAAAGAATTCCAGAATGAAGCACAGAATCAACTCGGCAAGAAAATAAAGTTTCTTCGGTCGGACCGTGGAGGCGAGTACATGAGCCATGAGTTTGATGACCATCTGAAAAGTTGTGGAATAGTTCCTCAACTTACTCCGCCAGGAACGCCACAAAGGAATGGTGTTTCGGAAAGGCGGAATCGGACCTTGTTAGACATGGTACGATCAATGATGAGTCGGACAGATCTGCCTTTATCATTTTGGGGTTATTGTCTAGAAACAGCGGCGTTCACACTAAACAGAGTACCATCAAAATCGGTAGAGAAGACACCGCATGAGATGTGGACAGGCAAAAAGCCGAGTTTGTCTTTTCTTAAGATTTGGGGTTGTGAAGCTTTTGTCAAGCGACTCCAGTCGGACAAGCTTACAGCCAAATCGGATAAGTGTATTTTCGTGGGGTATCCGAGGGAAACCTTGGGTTACTACTTCTACAACCGAGAAGAGGGCAAAGTGTTTGTTGCTCGGAACGGTGTCTTCCTTGAGAAAGAGTTTCTCAGTCGGAGAGTAAGTGGGAGCACGGTGCAACTCGAAGAAATTCGAGAGGAACCGGCTAGTATCAAGTCGGCAAAAGCCTTGGAGGTTGAGCCGATCGTGGCAGCTGAGCCGATAGCCGCACCTGTACTACGAAGATCGGCAAGATTACGAAGTGTTTGTGATGTGTTACTGTTAGACAGTGATGAGCCGACAAATTATTCGGAAGCGATGGTGGGATCTGATTCCGAGTCATGGCTTGGAGCCATGAGATCCGAGTTAAAGTCCATGGATGAGAATCAAGTTTGGAACTTGGTTGATCTGCCAGACGGTGCAAGACCCGTCGAGTGCAAATGGGTCTTTAAAAAGAAAACTGATATGGATGGAAATGTTTCCATCTATAAAGCACGCCTTGTCGCGAAGGGGTTCCGACAAGTTCAAGGATTTGATTACGACGAGACTTTCTCGCCCGTAGCGATGCTTAAATCAGTTCGGATCATGTTAGCTATAGCGGCCTATTTCGACTATGAGATATGGCAGATGGATGTCAAAACGGCTTTCCTTAACGGAAATTTAACCGAGGACATGTATATGATACAGCTCGAGGGTTTTGTCGATCCGGCTAATGCTGACAAGGTATGCAAACTTCAGAAATCCATTTATGGGTTGAAGCAAGCATCTCGGAGTTGGAATATTCGCTTTGATGAGGTAGTCAAATCGTTTGGCTTCATCAAGAGTGATCATGATTCTTGTTTGTACAAGAAGTTTAGTGGAAACAAAGTAAATTTTCTAATCTTATATGTGGATGACATATTACTGATTGGAAATGATGTCCAGATGTTGCAAGAAACCAAGGAATCATTAGAAAGGAGTTTCTCAATGAAAGACTTGGGTGAGGCAACATACATCCTCGGAATCCGGATCTATAGAGATAGATCAAGGAGGCTCATTGGATTGAGTCAGAGTACTTATTTGGACAAAGTGTTGAAAAAGTTCAACATGGAATCGTTTAAGAAAGGGTTCTTACCGATGTCCCATGGTGTAAAACTTAGCAAGACTCAGTGTCCTTCGACAATTGATGAGCGAAGTCGGATGAGTGCGATTCCATATGCTTCTGCAGTTGGATCCATCATGTACGCCATGATTTGTACTAGGCCGGATGTTTCCTATGCTCTAAGTGTTGTGAGCAGATACCAGGCTGATCCTGGAGAGATCCACTAGACAGCGGCTAAAAATATCCTAAAGTACTTGAGAAGGACTAAGGATATGTTCTTGGTTTATGGTGGTGAAGATGAACTCAGTGTAAAGGGTTACACGGATGCGAGTTATCTCACCGACTCTGATGATTCTCGCTCGCAATCCGGATACGTGTTTATTATAAACGGAGGTGCTGTGAGCTGGAAAAGTTCCAAGCAAGAGACTGTGTCTGCGTCTACAACAGAGGCTGAGTATATTGCCGCCTCGGAGGCAGCAAAGGAAGCTGTTTGGATGAGGAATTTCCTCATGGATCTTGGTGTGGTTCAGGGCTCGTCCAATCCGTTGGACGTGTATTGTGACAACAATGGTGCTATTGCACCAGCCAAAGAAGCTAGACAACACCAGAAGAACAAGCACATACTCATGCGGTACCACCTAATTCGCCAGTTCGTGGATCAGGGTGATATCAAGTTATGCAAGGTACACACGGATGCAAATATTGCGGATCCGTTGACAAAGCCGTTACCCCAGCCAAAGCATGAGGCGCACCTGAGAGCCATGGGCATTAGATGCTTAGACATGTGATGTCGAAAGATTGACTCTAGTGCAAGTGGGAGACTGTTGGGAATATGCCCTAGAGGCAATCATGTATGATGATATTTACCATTGTATTCATAAAGTTATTAAGTAGTCCTTGTATGAACATCTGATGTGTATCATTGAATATGTGATTCGGTTGTGGAACTATGCATTCATGTTGTTTATACTAAATATCCTTGGTCATTGAGGTTGTGCTGGACACACAACTTAGACCAATGTGAAAGTTGGCTTGATGACTCAGTTCCACTTGTCATGGGCATGGAGATGCTATTCCAACTTACACAGATTCGGCTAAAGAGTTTAGCGAGTCGGATTGACCCATATTGAGGTACAACGAACTAGTTGTCATTTGTATATCTCAATCAATGTAATCCTTAGACCTGAGATTGTTGCATAGTCCGAGTTGAGGATCACCGACTTAGGTTCTGTCAAACGCTGATCCGTAACTGGGCAGTTATAAAGGCAGGGTTCGGGTCGACTGAGAATCAAGCTGCGTGATGTGGATAACCAAGATGGGATTTTGCCCCTCCACTCGGAGAGATATTCTCTGGGCCCTCTCGTGAGATATGATTCGGAAAGCATGGCCATGCACGACTCGGTTAAGTGTTAACCGAGGCGATCGGCTAAGAGTTAGTCGGGTGAATCACTTATCTCGGATCGATAAGAGAGTAGGACTATTTAAGGGATGACATATATTCGCCTATAGTCTGACAAGGTATATCGTGAGGCAAAAGGGACTCAGACGTAAGTCGCATTGGAAAGGCAAGTCGTCATGACTCTTTGGTACTTGGGAATCGGCACGTTCTGCTAGGAGCCGATGCCGATTGATCGATTATGAGTCGGACTCTAATCGTGTCCAAGTAACCATGAGCCTGCGGGGTCACACACTTAAGAGCGGGAGCAAGTTCGGATTGGATCCGAATCTGTAATCTGGTTGGGTTGGACCTAAACCAGATTAGGACTGAGTTAGTGAGTTGGACTCACGGTGACTAGTGTTATATGGGCTTTAGTGAATGGGCCGCGCGAGCCGATCCCACGTTCACTCCCTATATATAAGTGGAGCACCGTAACGCAGAAGGGTTAATCGTTGTTCGGTTAGGTCATTCCATGTGTTGGAAACCCTAGCTCCACAGCAGTCCAGCCGCCGTAACAAACCTAGCAGTTCGCCGCCGGCGCTCCTCCTTGTACGTGTGGATACCAGCAGAGGTGCTGTGCGATCAGCACCAGGACGATCGGATCGTGAGGACTGCACTGCATCAACTGACGCGCTTCATCAGTAATCCGCAACTGCGCGTCTAGTGGTAAACCTCGTGGCCTTCTACCTCAGCTAGGTCTTGGGATCACCACGTTAGAGGAAAAAGTTTTTTTTTATCTCTGCGTGGCCCAACATTGATACCGGTTCAGTTGCTAATATTTGTAACTCGAAACAGGAGCTACGGAATAGACGGAGGCTTGCGAGGGCTGAGGTGACGATGCGCGTTGGCAACGGATCAAGAGTTGATGTGATGGCCGTCGGCACGCTCTCCTTAGTTTTACCTTCAGGATTAGTTTTAAACCTTAATAAGTGTTATTATGTGCCTGCGTTGAGCATGAACATTATTTCTGGATCATGTTTATTGCAAGACGGTTATTCATTTAAATCGGAGAATAATGGTTGTTCTATTTATATGAGTAACATCTTTTATGGTCATGCACCTCTTGTGAATGGTTTATTTCTTCTAAATCTCGAAAGGGATGAAACACACATCCATAACATTGAGGCTAAGAGATGCAAAGTAGATATTGATAATACTACTTATTTGTGGCACTGTCGTCTAGGTCATATTGGTGTAAAGCGCATGAAGAAACTCCATTCTGATGGACTTTTGGAGTCTCTTGATTTTGAATCATTTGACACATGCGAACCATGCCTCATGGGCAAGATGATCAAAACCCCGTTCTCCAGTATGATGGAGCGAGCAACAGACTTGTTGGAAATCATACATACCGATGTATGCGGACCGATGAGTGTTTCGACGCACGGTGGATATCGCTATTTCCTCACTTTTACCGATGAATTAAGTAGATATGGGTATATCTATTTAATGAAACATAAATCTGAAACATTTGAAAAGTTCAAGGAATTTCAGAATGAAGTGGAGAACCATCGTAACAGAAAGATTAAGTTTCTACGATCCGATCGTGGAGGTGAATATTTGAGTTATGATTTTCTCATGCATCTTAAAGCAAGTGGAATCGTTTCACAACTCACGCCACCCGGAACACCACAGCGCAATGGTCTGTCTGAACGCCGGAATCGAACCCTATTAGATATGGTCCGATCAATGATGTCTCTTACTGATTTGCCGTTATCATTTTGGGGTTATGCATTAGAAACCGCTGCATTCACTTTAAATAGGGCTCCATCTAAATCCGTTGAGACGACACCGTATGAACTGTGGTTTGGTGCTAAACCTAAGTTGTCGTTTCTTAAAGTTTGGGGATGCGAAGCTTACGTCAAGAAGTTGATGCCGGACAAGCTCGAACCCAAAGCAGAGAAATGCGTCTTCATAGGATACCCTAAGGAAACTATTGGGTATACCTTCTATCATAGAACCGAAGGCAAAGTGTTTGTCGCAAAGAACAGTTCCTTTCTTGAGAAGGATTTTCTCTCGAAAGAAGTGAGTGGGAGGAAAGTAGAGCTAGATGAGGTTATTGAACCTTCTCTTGAATTGGAGAGTAGCGCAGCACCTGAAATTGTTCCAGTGCCGCCTGCACCAACAATAGAGGAAGCTAATGACAAGGATCATGAAGCTTCAGACGATGCTGCTACTGAACGTCGCAGGTCGACAAGGTCGCGTGCCCCTCCTGAGTGGTACGGCAACCCTGTCTTGACTGTCTTGTTGGTAGAAGACAGTGAACCTACGAACTATGAGGAAGCGATGATGAGCCCAGACTCTGAGAAATGGCTGGAAGCCATGAAATCCGAATTGGGATCCATGAGCGAAAACCAAGTATGGACTTTGGTGGATCCTCCTAGCGACCAAAAGGCCGTTGAGTGCAAATGGATATTCAAGAAGAAAACGGACGCGGATGGTAATGTTACCGTCTATAAAGCACGTCTTGTCGCAAAAGGTTTTCGACAAGTTCAAGGTGTTGACTACGATGAGACTTTCTCTCCCGTAGCGATGTTTAAGTCCATTCGGATTTTATTAGCAATTGCTGCGTTTCATGATTATGAAATATGGCAGATGGATGTCAAGACTGCTTTCCTCAATGGGAACATTGATGAAGACTTGTATATGATGCAACCCGAAGGTTTTGTCGATCCTAAGGATGCTAGTAAAGTATGCAAACTTCAGCATTCCATTTATGGACTGAAGCAAACATCTCGGAGTTGGAACCTTCGTTTTGATCAAGTGATCAAGAGCTTTGGATTTGTTCCAAATTGCTACGAAGCTTGTATCTACAAGAAAGTGAGTGGGAGCTCGGTGATGTTTCTGGTACTGTATGTGGATGACATATTGATTATCGGAAATGACATCAACATGCTTAACGATGTGAAGAGTTATTTGAACAAGTGTTTTTCAATGAAAGACCTAGGTGAAGCTGCTTATATATTGGGCATCAAAATCTATAGAGATAGACAAAGACGCCTGATAGCTTTAAGCCAGAGTACATACCTAGACAAAGTTCTGAAAAGGTTCAGAATGGATAAGGCAAACAAAGGTTCAGTGCCTATGTTGTCAGGTAAGATATTGAGCAAGGCTTAGTGTCCAGCTACGGTAAATGATAGGGAAGCTATGAGCAAAGTGCCTTATGCCTCGGCCATAGGTTCCATCATGTATGCCATGCTGTGTACTAGACCGGATGTGTCCAATGCTCTTAGTTTGACGAGCAGATATCAAAGTGATCCAGGAGTGGAACACTGGACAGCCGTGAAGAACATCCTAAAGTACCTAAATAGAACTAAAGAAATGTTCTTAGTCTATGGGGGTGATGAACAGCTTGTCGTAAAAGGTTACGTCGATGCTAGTTTCGACACCAACAAGGATGATTCCAAATCTCAGACAGGATACGTTTATATTTTGAATGGAGGAGCTGTGAGCTGGAGAAGCTGCAAGCAAAGCGTGATCGCGGGATCTACAGTGGAAGCGGAATACATGGCTGCTGCAGAAGCGTCAAGTGAAGGAGTTTGGATCAGAAACTTCATCACTGAGCTTGGCGTGGTTCCGAGATTATATAGAAGATGGAGATCTGAAGATTAGCAAAGTACATACGGATCTGAATGTCGCAGATCCATTGACTAAACCTCTTCCACGTGTAAAACATGATCAACACCTCAGTGCCATGGGTGTGAGATTGTTGCCAGATGTAAACTAGATTATTGACTCTAGTGCAAGTGGGAGACTGTTGGAATTATGCCCTAGAGGCAATAATAAAGATGTTATTATTATAATTCTTGTTCATGATAATGTTTATATTCCATGCTAGAATTGTATTAAGCGGAAACATTAATACTTGTGTGGTTTGTGAACAACACCGTGTCCCTGGTACGCCTCTAAGGACTAGCTCATTGATCAATGATGGTTAAGGTTTCCTAACCATAGACATGAGTTGTCAATTGATAATGAGATCATATCATTGGGAGAATGATATGATGGACAGACCCAAACTAAGCGAAGCAATTAGATCGTATCATCGTGTTCATCTTTGCGTAGCTTTTCCTATGTCAAATATTGTATTCCTTAGACCATGAGATAATACAACTCCCTGGTATCGGAAGAAAGCTTTGAGGTCATCAAACGTCATCCTATGAGAGGGTGATCATAAAGGTGTCTCTCAGGTGATCGGAAAGTATCTGTTGGGTTGTATGTATCGAGATGGAATTTGTCCCTCCCAAGTCGGAGAGATATACTTTGGGCCCACTCGGTAATCGATATCAACACCGCTTGCAAGCATGTGGTTAAGGAGTTAATCACAAAGTGATATCGGATTACGGAACGAGTAAAGTACTTGCTGTGAACGAGATTGAACTAGGTATGACGGTACCGACGATCGAATCTGGGGCAAGTAAAATATCGCGAGACGAAGGGAATATATATATGGGATTGATTGTATCCTGGCATCGTGGTTCATCCGATATGATCATCGATGAATGTGTGGGAGTCAATATGGGTGCCCAGACCCCGCTGTTGATTATTGATAGAAGATCATGTCTGCATATTCTCGAACCCGCAGGTTCACACACTTAACGTATCTTGACGCTAGGATAGATTGGATAATTGGTTTATGAATTTTTGTTCGCAGTCTCGGATGGGATCCGGGACATCACGAGAGGTTCCGGAATGGTCCGGAGAATAAGATTCATATAAGGCAGTGCAGTTTTTGGAGTTCGGAATTGTTCCGGGTTAATCGATATTGTACCGGAAGCTTCTAGAACCTTCCGGAAGGGGACCAACGTGGCCCCACCTTCCGGGAGGGGGCATGGGCCTATGAGGGAGTGTGCTGGCCGCATTGGGCCAGGGGCACAAGGCCCCATAGGGCCCAGCCGATCCTAGAGAGTTTAAATCGTTTAAACTAGAGATAGGGTTTCTAGAAGAGGGGAGAGTCCATGCCCCCCACTCCTTATCCTTTGGGCTTGGGGGAGGGGCTAGGGCTGCGCCCGCCCTCTATATAAAGAGGGGTGGGGGTGCACCAAACCCCACACACCTCTACTCCAAACCCTAGCCGCCTTGCTAGCTTTCCTCTCTCCCTCCCGACTGTTTGTAGGCGAAGCCCTGCTGCAGAAATTCTCCACCATATACACCACGCCGTCGTGTTGTAGATCCAATCTATCTCTCCATCATACTTGCTGGTCCGAGGAAGGAGGAGACGTTGAGGTGCTGCACGTGTGCATCTCACAGAGGCACCGCCACTTGTGGTGCTAGATCGGATCGGATCGCGAGGAGGAGAAGCGAGTACGACTACATCACCCACGTTCCGACGAACGTTCCGCTGTGCGAATCTTCAAGGGTATGAAGATCTAATCCAATCTCTCTCGTTGATTGCATCTACTAGATTAGATCTTGGCTTTCCCTCTGTTCGCATTCGTAGAAAATTTTGATTTACTATGCCGCGAAACCCTTCACTTCTCACAGATCCACAGGGCATCATTGAAGTAAGGGCTCTGACGCATCTGCTCAACACTCATGAACTTCTGAGGGCAGACAGGAGATTTGGTGAGTACACCATACACATCGTTCATGAACACAACCTGTTCTTTCCTCCAGTAACGAGGGTCCTCACTGGTACGAGGGAGCGCATAGAAATCTGTCTTTCTCAGCTCACAATACTCCTCTTTAGACATTTTGGCTAAGGTCTGCAGGTTGTCATACTTGGACCTCTTGGCACGGTCCTCCCGTTCAGCCCTCTCCCGATCCCTCTTCATGTAAGCTGCATCACGTGCCCGCTGTTTCCGGTTGGATGGAGGCACGATAAACTGACACTGAGCTTCATCATAGCGAGGATTGCCCCTTTGGGACTTGGCCTTGGTACGACGATGACGACTAGAACCATCACCTGTGAACAGTAGTGAGGGAGATAGCATGGAGATGAGTATATATGTCCCAAAGATGCAGTACAAGAACTTTGATGCATTTCTGGACTATTTTGATTCACCCAACACCAAAGTCTCCGCACCTTATACCGGAGTCTCCGGTCCTGGGGACCGGAGTCTCCGGACCTAAGTCCGGAATCACAGGTCAGGAGGCTCGGGTATGAGATGGGAAGATGCTGGTGAGGGTGAATCTAGTAGATCGGGCAATGCAACAAGGCTAAAGTACTAGAGTGCACGCAAACAAGTGATTCCAATGGACAAATCATCAACAATTTTAAAAAACGCATCTAGAGATGAACCCTATGAGAAAAATAGAGGAGAGGTACCAGATCTGTCCATGGGATCAATTCCTCCGATCGGAATGACCCAATGGAGGAGAGGGAAAGGTTGGCCGGCGGCACGGCGGATCCCGGGGGCTTCTTGAACTCTGGGGAGGATTTTTGGAAGAGGGGGCGACGGGATTGGAGGTAGGGGATGGGGTGAAGAATGGTGAACTGCTGTCCCAGTTCACCCCGCCCCCTTCTTTAAGTGACAGAAACCGTCTACACCGGAGACTCCGGCCTACACCGGAGACTCCGGTGTTTGTACACCGGAGACTCCGGTCCTCCTCGACCAAAAGTTCCAGGAAAAGTGTTTGGGGGCATATATGAGAGATAGATGGTTTTTAATATAGGTATAGGGCTTGGGTTGAGACATCAAACTGTGAAGAACCAACAAGAGCCATAGGGATTCAAAAAATGTTCAGAAAAGCTCCAAGAGACTAGAATCAAGAAAATGACAAACATGAGTAAGTGCCAACCTCTCAAATGAGAGAGGGCGGTGGCCTAGGCCACCATATTTGAGTATACTTGGCTTGGCACCACGAAGATATATTTGGTCCATTACCAAAACTCATCATTAAGCTCACATATCACTAAATGATATTAAGAGGAATGATTTTGATTGCTTTGGGCATAATGGGGGGAGGGATGATCCAATCAATTAGGATCGCACTCCCCCTATATCCATGCCTACACCTAAACCAAATATGAGATGAAACATAGGTGAGAGTGCAAGAATATCAAGTCAAGCTCCTTGAATCTACGACATTTAGTTCATTCCTCAAGTAGCAAAACCTTGCTTCATCAAGTGGCTTTGTGAAGATATCGGCAAGTTGATCTTTGGTTGATACATATGATAGATCAATATCACCTCGAGCAACATGATCTCTAATGATGTGATGGCGAATCTCAATATGCTTTGTCCTTGTGTGATCCACCGGATTGTAGGAAATCTTGATGGCACTTTCATTGTCACATAGAAGAGGCACTTTGTCACAATGGACACCGTATTCCTTTGAAGTTTGCCTCATCCATAGCAATTGGGTGCAAGCACTAGCAGCTGCCACATACTCGGCCTCGACGGTGGAGAGAGATATACAATTTTGCTTCTTGGAAGACCAACATACCAAGGACATACCAAGGAATTGGCAAGCCCCGGATGTTGATTTTCTATCATCCTTGTCACCTGCCCAATCCGAATCCGTGTATCCACAAAGAGCAAATGTTGAGCCTCGAGGATACCAAAGACCATAGAATGGGGTATGAACCAAATTTCGAAAGATTCTCTTGACCGCCATTAAATGGATTTCTTTAGGAGCTGCTTGATATCTTGCACACACACCTACACTCAACACAATATCGGGTCTAGATGCACAAAGGTAAATCAAAGAACCAATCATAGACCGGTATACCTTTTGATCCACATCTTTACCATTTGGATTTTGTTCTAGATGAGTCTTTGTAGCCATGGGAGTAGGAGCTCCATTTAAATCTTGCATTTTGAATCTCTTGAGCATATCTTGAGTATACTTGGCTTGATTGAAGAATGTCCCTCCTCTAACTTGTTTGATCTCGAAACCAAGAAATACTCTCAACTCCCCCATCAAAGACATCCGGAACCTACTAGTCATAAGCTTTGAGAATTCATCATTAAAAGCTTTGTTAGAAGAGCCAAAGATACTATCATCAGCATATATTTGGCATACAAAAAGCTCCCCATTGACTTTCTTAGTAAAAAGAGTGGGATCGATTTTCCCAACCTCAAATCCACGGTCAAACAATGGCTCTCTAAGGTGCTCATAACACATGCGTGGGGCTTGCTTGAGCCCATAGAGCGCCTTATCAAGTTTGTAGACATGGTTTGGAAAGTTGGGGTCCTCAAATCCCGGGGGTTGCTTAACATATACTAATTCATTTAGTGGACCATAAAGAAATGCACTTTCTACATCCATTTGTTTCAACTTGAAGTTATGATGTGCCGCATAAGCAAGAAGGATACGAATGGACTCAAGGCGAGCCACGGGTGCATATGTCTCTCCATAGTCAATGCCTTCAATTTGAGAGAACCCTTGTGCAACCAATCTAGCCTTGTTTCTTACTATGATTCCATGCTCATATTGCTTGTTCTTGAATATCCACTTTGTTCCAATAACATTGCGGCAATCCTTTGGCTTCTCTACTAACTTCCATACTTTGTTTCTCTCAGAGTTGTTGAGTTCTTTGTGCATAGCTTCTAACCAATCCGAATCTTCAAGGGCTTCCCACACTTTCTTTGGTTCAATCATGGAGATGTGTGCTTGGTGTTCACTAAACCTCTTCAATTGTGCTCTTGTGGAAATACCTTTCCTTAGATCACCAACAACATTTTGTAGAGAGTGGTCTCTTAATTCCAACATTCTTTCCTTTCTAGCTTCGCGACGAGCGTAGATCTCCCTGTTGTTTCTTGGGGGACCCTCTTCATCATTTTGATCCTCGTCTTGACCATTAACTTGACCTTGATCATCATTGGAATCATCCTCTTCATCTAGAGGCAAGGATTGACCTTGGTCTTGATCAAGAGCACTTCTAGCACCAATTTGATCTTGTCTCAAGGCAGTTTGTAAGGATCTTCCTTGAGTAATTGCCTTGGCACCACTTGACATCCTAGCGAATGAATCAAGCTCCCCTTGACTGGAGTTGACACTTTGATCATCATGTTGGGGGTCCACATCTTGTCTTTGTCTTGAGTCAATGTCCTCTTTGGTGGATGGAGCATGTTGAGGTTGTGAAGATGAGGGATCCACTTGAGTGGAGCATAGTTCTTCTCTATCCGCCATAAGGGGTTCCTCAACGGGGCGGATATATCCTACACCCATTCTTCCTATGGCATCCTGAGGCATTTCATCATCTGCATCACAAGCATCAACACGCCCCCTTGGGGACCATCATATTCTTCGAAGGTCACACTACAAGATTCTATGACGGCTCCGGAGAGCTTATCATAGATTCTATAAGTGTCAGATTTGAGACCATAGCCAAGAAAAATACCATCTAATGCTTTAGACTCGAATTTAGACAAACGAACACCTTTTATGAGATAGAAACACTTACAACCGAACACCCGTAAGTAAGATATGTTGGGCTTGTTATCGGTAAGAATTTCATATGGAGTCTTGTTGATTTCTTTGCGGAGGTAGAGCCGGTTGGAAGCATGGAAATCAGTGGAAATGGCTTCGGCCCAAAAGTTGTATGGAGATTTAAACTCCGCCAACATGGTCCTAGCCAACTCAATGAGAGTCCGGTTCTTCCTTTCGGCCACACCATTTTGTTGAGGGGTGTATCCAGCGGAATATTGATGTTTAATCCCCTCATCACTAAGAAAATCATTCAAGGTGTAGTTCTTGAACTCGGTGCCATTGTCACTTCTAATGATCAACACGGGAACATTGTATTGCCTTTGGACCAAATTGATGAAGTCTATGAAGGTATTTTGAGTCTCACTCTTCAACTTGAAGAAATAAACCCAAGAGTATCTTGAAAAGTCATCAACAATCACCAAGCAATATTTCTTCCCACCAAGACTTGCATGAGATGGAGGACCAAAGAGGTCCACGTGGAGGAGCTCCAAGATCTTGGTGGACTTGATGCGGTTCTTAGGCTTTTGAGGAGCATCATGCATCTTCCCTAGAACACATGCCCTGCAAACACGATCTTTGGCAAAGCAAACATTTTCTTTTAGTCCAACAATATGGCCCTCCTTGTGGAGACTTTGCAAAGTTCTCATATTGACATGGGCCAGTCTGCGATGCCATAACCAACCCACATCGGCCTTTCTGAATAAGCACATCGCACTTTTAGTAGCTTGCCCCGAAAAGTCCACCACATACAAGTCATGCTCGACATACCCAACGAAAGCAACCTTGAGAGACTTGCTCCACATGAGGAACACAAGATCATTATGTAAAAAGACGGAAAAACCCATCTTTCCAAGAGCACAGACTGAAAGTAAATTGTACCCAAGGGTCTCAACAAGCATGACGTTCACGAGTGTAATGTCATGAGCAACCACAACTTTGCCAAAACCCAATACCTTAGATTTTGACTTGTCGGCATAAGTGGCAGATATTTGATCATCATTTGGCTTTAAGTCCTTGACAATAGATGAGCTTCCAGTCATATGACTTGTGCAACCACTATCAAGCACCCACTTTGACCCTCCGGAAGCATAAGTCTACAAAAGATCAATCTAATTTTTAGGTACCCATTTTTCAATGGGTCCTCTTTTGTTAGCAACAAGGGTCTTGGGAACCCAAATAGACCAAGCAATATAACCACCATATGGCCCAACATATTGTGCATACACATCACCATAATAATCACGCATTAGAACATAGTGAGGGTTAGCACTACCCGCAAAGTCATCATGAGACATAGTTTTACCACTTGTGGTCTTACTACCCACAATGGCCTTGTTAGTTTCTTGTGTGGGCTTAGCCTTCTTCTTGTTGTTGTTCTTCTTCTTCTTAGAATTGGAGACAAATCCAATGCCCCCTTTATCACCACTAGGTCTTTGCTTACTCAAAAGATCATCAATGGACTTGTTGCCTTGTGGAAATGTGGCCTTAGCAAGCTCCCCCTTCAACCAAGCATTCTCTTCAAGAATAGTTGTACTACTAAATGGAATGAAGTTACTAGGTGAAGGATTATTGTCCAATTGAGTTTGAAGCGTTTCATGGGACTTTGTGAGTGACAAGAGTTCACTCTCCAAACCCTTGTGGGCCTTGTTAAGCAACCTAAAGTCCTCGACAAGTTTTTCATGAACCACACCAAACTCAATCTTGTCCTTTTTAGCACTTTTGTATTTAGCAATAGCATGATCACGCTCTTTGATGAGTTTGTTAACAATAATGTCATTGGCCTCATCAAGCCCTTCAAGTTTTAATTCAAGTGACAACCTAGTTTCTTTTTCTTCTTCTAGAGCATTGTTTAAAGCCTCTAGCTCAATCATGTGTTCATGTCCAAGTTTACATCTTACATCTAGAAGCTCTTGAGTATGTGAAAGTTGATCTAGGATGTTTCCAAAATGTAACTTAGCATCTCCTTCTAGGTTAGTCATAAACTCATCAAAGGAAATTAATTCCTTTTTAACATCAAGAGACATCTCATCATCAATTTCATCATTATCTAAGGGAGTAGAGAGGGATGATGAGGATACCTCCATTCCTCTTGCCATAAGGCAAGTAACGTTCTTGGTGGGAGAGTTCTCATTTGGAGAATCGAAGAGTGAAAATGTTGGAGTAGAGATGGTGGCTAGAACAGCCACACCATGAGAAGTTTCCTCTTCCTCATCTTCATTGTCGGAGGAGTATTCTTCATGAGTGATCAAGACAATTTCTCCCGACTTCTTGTTGATGGGATTCTTCTTGATGAAAGGTTTCTTGTAAGGTGCCTTGAGAGTCTTCTTCAACACAAGCTTACCCCCATGATCTTCTCTCTTCTCATAGGGACAACTTGCTACAAAGTGATAGCGGTCACCACAATTGAAGCAAGTTCTCAATCTCGTTGTATTTTCTCTTTTCCCATTTGGGTTGCTTTTTCTTTGCATTTCCATCTTGGCCTTGGCGGGGTTCTTCCAAAAGTTCTTTGCATAGAAGGCCATATATTGACTATGAGCAATCTTGACTTCATCGGGGTGGTCCATGGATAGCCCTTCATCACTATCATCTTCATCCCCATGATCCACAACTTTGGCCTTCAAAGCAACATTGACAACATTGCTCATACCAAGGGAACGGGCATCTTTGGCATTCTTGGCGGCAACCTTGAAGGCGGCCATCTCTTGCATAACTTCATTTGAGGTCATGAGATGGTAGTTGTGTCTTCCTTGTAGGCTCTTCAAGTCGGTGGGCTCAAAAGGCATGAGTGCACTCACATATTTCCTTTTTATCCATGTATCATCCACATGTGAGGCATCCACATTTATAATAGCGGTGGCGGTGGTCTTGAGCCTTCGGTACATGTCTTCGTGATCTTCACCTTCTTTCATGTAGAAGCCTTCAGCTTCATTGCTTAGAGCATCATATCAATTCCTCCTCATACTCTCATTTCCAACAAACAACACAGTGAGAGCATCCCAAGCTTCCTTGGCAATGCTAAAGTGCTCAATGTGTGGGTAATCCTTTGTTCCCAATCCTTGTTGAATCATATGCAAAGCAGTGGCATTGAGTTGACTATTGACAACCTCTCTTCTTGTCAAGTTGTTTGGATCCCCAATAAAGAGTCCATGCTCGATGATGCTCCATAGTTCAATGCAAGAGCTGCGCACATGAGTTCTCATTAGTGATTGACATTGAGCAAAAGTAGCAGATTCTTCAAGCTTAGGTGGGTGACCCCTGTTGTACACATGAGGGTGAGGGACTGGAGGGTCGGGAGAGTACCATGAATCACGGTGTTCACCCTTCCCACCATCATTGTGTGTGGAGGAATTAGTGTTGTCTTGTTTACCCCCCACCATCATACCCTCAAGGGATATCGAAGTATTCCCTTTAGGTACAACGGATGGTAGATCCTCTTGAGGAGATGGGGGTGATGAGCCATCTTTTTCTTTAAGAAGTTGCTCAAGCATCTTCTTGACTTCGTTGACCAAGGAAGAGCTCAATCTTGTTTCCAAGTTTCTGAGATCTTCCATGGTCACCGGGGTCGGCTCACTACCACCATGCCCTTCTTGGCTACCCATATTCTCTTAGGAGGTAAAGCCCAAATAAAGAGCCGAGGCTCTGATACCAATTGAAAGGATCGTATGGGCACTTAGAGGGGGGGTGAATAAGTGCTACTTCAAATTTTACTCTTTTTCAAATTAGGGTTTGACAAGAAAGGTAAATTCTCTAGAATATGCAACTATGGTGAATTTACCTATATGTCAATCAAGCACAAGCTAACACAACACTAAGTAAGAACAAGTAAGTAAAGTGTGGTAAAGGATAGAAGTAACCAAAGGAGTGGACGCGGAGACACAAGGATTTGTTTCCCGTAGTTCCTTCCTTTTGAGGGGAAGTACGTCTACGTTTGGAGAGGGGTGGTTTCAAACTACCAACGCCACGAGAGGCCTCCCTTGTTCTCCGATGAACCTCACCCAACGGGATCGATTCACCTTCCACTATATCGGCAACCTTCGAGGTGGAAGACGACACCTTCACAACAAGTTTGGGGCACACATCCACAACTGAATTGGAGGCTCCCAAATACAAGAAAGCTGTCAAGACAAATCAAATACAAGCTTGTAAGAACCAAATCAAAGTTAGGGTTTCTAATGAAACACTAGAGCTTGGGGGCCCTCAAGTGAATGAGGGGGAAATGAAGATCTCTCTTGGTGAAGATGTAAATCAAGGCCTCCTCCTTCGATTCTCCAAAGATCAATGACTTTGGATGGTTGGATGAAGAGATCTTGTATATTTGGTGGCTCTAATGGGGTTGGTGTTCTTGAGCAGCTCGAGCAACTGGAGGAAGAAGATAAGGGTCCCTTTTTATAGGCAGCCCCCTCCACGAACCGTTTTCTGACCGTTGTAGAAAAGTCAGACCGGAGACTCCGGTCTACACCGGAGACTCCGGCCAATCTCCAGACCAGCCTCCGGACTGCCCATCTGACTGACCCAGACCAATCTTGCCCCAGCAACACCGGAGACTCCGTACTTGTACAACACCGGAGACTCCGGTGTATCCTCCAGTGCAGGCTCCAGACCCCTAGACAGAATGACCCAGCCAGATCCTGGGAGGCACCACCGGAGCCAGAACAGGAAACTCCAGACCACACCGGAGACTCCGTTCTTGGCAGACCGAAGACTCCGGTCTAGATTTTCCAGAACAGTGGCATATGAATGTGGTCTTTTCCCAAGAGTGAGGGTGTTGTTCATCTATCATAATACCAACCTATGGACAATGAAAAACTGTAAAATGATCTACTTGTTGTTAACGAACAACAAAAGTGATTATGACAACAAATGCCCTTTAAAGTGGCTTATGAGATTGAGTTGCCTGAATCACTGTTTGCCGTTCACAATGTGTTTCACGTGAGTCAACTGAAGAAATGCCATCCGGAGATGGAAGAGACTTCTTTGAAAGATACTATACCTTCGGAAGAGGTCCAGTTGGAAAGTGATCTCACTTACGAAGAGAAACCCATCAAGATACTTGAGACTACAAAAAGAGTTACTCGGACTAAGAGTATCAAGTTTTGCAAAGTTCAGTGGAATCACCATTCCAAAGAGGAAGAAACTTGGGAAAGAGAAGGTGATCTTCGGAAAGACCACGCTCACCTATTTGCTAGCCAATCCGAATCTCGAGGGCGAGATTCACCTTAAGGTGGTTAGATTTGTAACATCCCAAAAATCATGGTTTATAAAGTTTGCATATTATTCATGCATTTGGTTTATTTTCAAACATATTTTGAAATCAGAAACCATTTGTTTTGCCTATTATTTCATGTAAGCAAGACAATGGCTTTATTATTACTCTCAAATATGAGAATACTTTGTTTCAACGAGAAAAGGTTTGAATGTTGATTTTAAATCTTGCTCAAGTTTTCAAAACAAAGTATCTAAATTAAAACCATTTTTAATGCCTAATATACATAAATAGGCAAGGCATGGTTTTATTTTAATTTCAATGGGCCAATGCATTTGTGAGCAAACAACAATGTTTTATACACAAAAATGAGCATGGTTCACTTTACAAAAATCCAGAAGTGGTTTGATTCAAACTCATTTGGAATTCATTGGAATTTGGTTTTTGAAAATCAAAATAGAAATATAAAAGGAGAAAAGAAAATAGAAAAGGTGTAAGGTTCCCAACCTTTAATAAGGTAGAGATCCCTGTGTTTACAATGCTAGTCCCTGGATCAATAGCTAGCATCCACAGTTAAGATGTAATATCAAGAAACAAAGGTCATAATACAACTTTATAACCAGGAATAACATAATTTTATTACATCTTACATAGCTCATTTGGCTATCTCATTACAATGCAGCAGAATATAACAATAGCATGGGGTCCTTCATCTTCAAAGTGCCACAGCCAGATATGTTGGTTGTAGACTTATAATCCTAATCAACAAACTTTACTAACATCAAACATACCTGCAACATAACAAGTTACAGCCACAAGGGTCAATACATTTGAATTGTATTGGCAAGTGATACTATGGTAGTATAGTGGAGTCTATCATCTATATCATTTGGCTAAGTGGAGCTTAGGTGTCACATCCTAAATTTTAGATTTGGTTCTGCATATCATTCATACCATTGCATCATACTTTTCCACGCAAAACCACCGATTGAAAAGATTCGGCAAAACGCTATTTTCAAAACCCTATTCTATTTTACTATGAGGCTCCTGCGGGAGGCTTTAGTAGGACTTGTGTTGTACACCCTTTTAGCCTAGTGGTTTCACTCAACCCTTGACCCTAGGTTGTTCCCCTCGTTTTTACAAAAGCTTAGGAGCAAGAATCGCCCGATTCGGAGCTCGTACGAAAAAGTTACGGCCGTTTTACTAAAAGATCAAAAAATCGGCGCCGACTTCGCAGTGTTCGCCTCCAACCGCGCGCCGTATCCAACTAGGACCCGCGTGGGGCCCACAAAAGGCGGACCCCACCCAGCCGTCGCCGCCTCTCCCACCGCCTCGACCCGCGCGCCCGCCCCCACGCGCCTGGATCTCCGAGCCGCCGCCGTCCTCGGCCTCCGCGCCCGCCGACGCCAACCGGTGAGCCCGCCACCCGCCGCCTGCCGCACCCCGCCGCCTGCCGCACCCCGCCGCCCGCGCGCCGCCTCGCCTGCGCGCCGCGCCACCCGCCCGCCTCCGCTAGCCCGCGCCGCAGCGCCGCCGCCCTCCGCGCCGCTTGGCACGCCCGCGCCGCCTCGCACGCGCAGCCCCGCGCGCACAGCCTCTCGCCGTGCCCCATCGCCGCCGCCTCCGCGCGCGCGCAACCGCCGCCGGCGCCGCCCGCCTCGGCCCCGCACCCGCGCCGCCTTGCGCCGCCGTCGCCCCGCGCCGCACGCCGCCGCCGCCGCCGTCGCTCGTGCCGCCGCCGCGTTGACCGCCACCGTTCCGTGCGCTGACCGTTTTCCCCTCCGCGCAGGAACCGCCGTCGCCGTCCCGATCGCCGCCACCGTCCCGAACTCGCCGCCGTTCGTTTACGGTGAGTCCGCAGCATCCTTTGGATCTCAGATCAACGGTCCAGATCGGTCGTTGACCGGTCAGTCCCCAGGCATTGATTAGTCAGACGCCCAGTCAGTGCCTGGTCAGCAGCCGCATTGACCAGTCAATAGACACAGTTGACTGGGTATTTTCGTTAATCGTTCTAGTTGGCAGATTTCGGTAGAAACTTGTAAATTGCGTAGAAATTAAACCGCTGGGCCAAAAATTGCAAATAAAATATGTGTAGGTTCAGTAAGTCGTGTAGAATCTTTCTGTACCTTAGTTTCACACTTTTGCGGCAAGATTTAGTACAGTTTAATCAAATGAGTTAATGGCCTTTTTGGAGTAATTAATTCGTAGAAAAAGATCTGTAACTCCAAAAATTGTGTATGATATGTCCCTGGATTCAGTGGAACGAGGGGAATCTCATCGTTATTTAAAAAGATAGGCTTACAGTGAAAACTTCTGCAGGAACTGTCTAGTGGCTTTCTGCAGTGTTTTAATTACTCGGGGAGTTTTATAATTCCTTTTCGAGTAATTCCAGTTGGTACTTTTTCTAATTGGCAATGCCTATACGGTAGAATTTTCCCAAGATTTTTACAAACAGTGTACTACCGGTAGTGAATTATTTGAGTTCTAGCCCTAGTTTTGAGCATTACTTTTTGCGTATTAGTTTTCCTTGCGCTAAAACTATTTTCCATACATGCAATCAGTACCTCTACTGAATATTATTGTATGGTGTTGTTGTAGCGTCACCCCACTTGTCTTGCATGCATTCATGCATCATCTTTGTTGCATATGTTTGTGGATTGTTTGTTTATGATTGCACCTGTATCGTGTAGATTGTGATGAGTGCAACGCTTGCTCGTGTGTGGATTGTTCTTTCGACCGCTACAACCAAGGCAAGTAGATGCTACTTTGTTCATGATATCGTCCTACTATTTTCAATGCATTGTCGTGTATTTTGTAGATGCATGTGTAGGATGATATTATCGCTATGCCATGTCCTACTATGTGGTAGGACCTTTCTTGTAGATGAACCACCGTTGGTAGATGTGCTTAGCCATGCTATGATGAACGAGGGTTGGGTTACATCACTGAAAGTTGTTTCTAAATGAGTTGGTTTGCAAAAACTAAAACAACTTAATCAATGAATCTCCTGGGTGTGATGGTATTGATAATTTTTGGTGGTTTCATTGCGGAAAGGCGCCCAGGTATCGAGAGAAATTGATTGGCTTCTTTATTGTGTAGCTTACGTGTACAACCATGTGCCAATAATGAAATGGGCGGTTGGTTGGACTTAGTAGGTTGTGGTAACTCGAACCCGCGTATCCAGAGATGTAGAATTTTGGTAGGTTGGACCGGTGCGCGTCGGGATTGGGGAGCTACTTCCCGAACAATCTCTTCTTGGACTTCTCCCTATCACCACCCAATATGAGAGTGGTGGTACGAGCTGGGCTGGCCAAGTCACATGGGTAAAGTGTACTAACCCCTGCAGGGTGTATAAACTAATCGATTAGCCGTGTCCCCGGTTATGGACAACTGAGTTGCTTGATATTGATTCCATGACATGTTTCTCGCTCATTCCAATTTCATAATTGTTTTAATGTTGTTGGGTTAACTTAATTGGGATCTTTTCAAAGAAAATCAAAAACTGTTTATGAAAGTAGGACAAAGGTATTTGAAAATGCAAGCCAGACACAGCTCCACTTGCCAAATATGCATGTAGATGTTAGTGCTATTGTCTCCATTACTAGCTCTACTTGCCATACATTCCATGTATTGACCCTTCGGGGCTGCTATGTTTCATGTTGCAGGTTATTCCGATTCTGAGTAATCGATATAGGCCACGGTACTCCACTCGGCACTTGTTCACTTGTGGGAAATTTGAAGAATGGAGGATTTACTTATTTATGTTGCTACCTGAATAATTTGAGCTAGCTTTGGGCTAAGCATTTATTGTAATAATGGTACTCTGGATCTTCGTTATTCATGATACACGGATATTTTGCTATGTTATTCATCTTATTCTATTGTGGGCCAATGAACCGATCCAGGGATTGGCATGTCACATAGAAGCCTCGGTCTTTTCAGAACCGTGGTGTTAGAAGATGGTATCAGAGCCCGTGTGTCGACTGTAGGATCGTGACCTAGGATTGGATTAGGAAGCCATAGATTTATTAAAGCCTATATTAACTCTGTCTTTCATCTTATGCCTTTCACCCTCGTAAATTCTTACCATATGCTGTTCTCACACTTTCCTCTTTTACTTGATGGATGGGAGAAGTCAGGACTGAGTATGCCACCATGGAGTCACCAAGGCCCTTTGCAAGGCAGTTAGCACAGCTCTCGTAGTCATTGGGATTGCCACTGCCCATGTTCAAGGGAAGAAGGTTGTACACCTATGGATATGGAGAGGATGCATGGGAGATCACTACCTTCATCTTCAGGGATGCCGCCTTGCCAAATCCAGTGCATTTGATCTACACCAAGACATACTGCAACTGGGGACTTGGAATCAACTTGGCCATACATGAAGCCCTGTCTCGCCAGTGCCATAGTGTCCGACACCTACTGCCAGCAGATTCACCCTACCATGACTATGGGAGGCGTGATGAAGATGGGCACATTGTGGTTACCCCGGGCGACAGGAACAACATGCCGCCCCGTCGGAGGCACATAGAGGACATGGAAAGGGAGAATGGAGCTCTAGCTGAGAAAGTGATGATGATAAAGGAGATTGCAGATTTTGCTAGCAATGGTATGGTGGTCCAAGGACAGGAGATTGACACCCTGCATGAAGCTGTGGGACTTCTGGAGAATGCCCTGATAGCCAGAGATGCAACCATAGCTCATCTTCATGGTACTGTGCAGGAGAACACCCAGAACATACAACAGTTGCAAGGGACCGTCCAGGAAAGGGATCAAACTATTGAAGCTATGACAACCCAGATTGCCGCCCTCCAAGCACAGCTGAATCCACCCTCTGATGATGACAACGGAGATGATGGAAACAATGGGGATGATGATGACAGTGGGAAAGATGATGATGATGAGGACGAGGATGATGATGATGGAGACGATGATGGTGGAGGAGATGAAGCTATTGCAGTTGCAGCTGAGAGTGAAGAAGAAGAGGAGGATCCAGAAGAGGTGGAGTTTGAAATCTCAAGTGATGATTCAGGAGAGGTGTACACTCCGCCGCCATGGTTGTACCGCGAACCGAAGCGCCAACGCATGACAGCAAGGACCTACCGCAACCTCTTCAAGGAGTAGATAGAAGTCCACCAATTAGTCCATGTTAGGCAAATTCGTTAGGATTAGTCTCGATCGTTGTGAAGCTTAGTTCGTGTTAGTTTAAGAGTGAATAGTTGCTTATTTGTGTACTCCAATATCCCAGGAATTATTTGTGCGAATTTTATGAAAGAGTTATGGCAAGTTTGGTTACCATCTGTGTTATTTTCGCTGCAGTTTTTCTGCTGATACAGCAGTACTGTACGATTTTTTATATTTTTCTGGTAACTGGTAAAAATCTGAAAAAAGTTGGGCTGATGCGAAACTCTCTGTACTATATGTGCAAAAATCAGCTCAATTTTCTGACGAGTTTAAGTCAGGCGGAAAAATTCGTGAACGCTGCTGGACTGTTCTGGCAGATTGCTGTTTTTGTTGTTTAGTTGATCAACTGTTTAGTTAACCATTGCCAACTCTTGTAAAACTATTTCAGTAGTTATATACTGCTAGGGTTAACCCCTGGGATGTTGCTGGATCACTTGTTTGTTGATGTGTTGCTTGCTTGAGATTGTCTGCTATTGTTTGTTGTTGTTTGATCATATGCATGGGTAGAATCCTATTACCGTAGTTGATTCTTTCTAAGCTTACCTGTGCTGAAACGCAGATGCCTCCCCGCCGTCAACCCACTGAGTTGGAGCAACTCATGGCAGCTCAGGCACAGCTGACCCAAGTGATGACTCAGTTCATGGCAGCTCAGAACAACAACAATGGAAACAATCAGCCTCAGGGAGATGCTCTCACCAGATTTCTGAGGTTAAGGCCAGCTAAGTTCTCTTCTGCAACGGAACCAATGGTTGCTCTCGACTGGTTGCGTTCAGTCAACAAGGATCTGGTAACTGTCGGATGCACTGACGCTGAGAAGGTGAGGTTTGCCGCTCACTTACTGGAGGGACCAGCCGCTTCTTGGTGGGACACATTTCAGATCACCCACCTGCTGGATACTGTGACTTGGGCAATGTTTGAGGAAGGTTTCAGGACCAACCACGTGTCTTCAGGAGTTCTGAGCCTGAAGAGGAAGGAGTTCCGCAACTTGCGCCAAACCAATCGCACCGTGGCCGAGTACATTGAGGAGTTCAACAACCTGTCCCGTTATGCACCTGAGGATGTTGACACGGATGCAAAAAGGAGGGAGAGATTCCTGGATGGCCTCAGTGATGAGCTTTTAGTACTGCTACTGGTGGTTTATTGCCCCACTTTCCAGGAGCTTATGGACAAGGCCAGGATCTTGGAAGGGAAGCACAAGAAGGTGGAGAACCGCAAAAGGAAGAGCAATAATCACCACTCTGGTTCACATCACAAGTCTCGCACTTCATATGATGGATACTCCAAGCATGGAGGGAGTGACCATGGGAGCCATGACCGCCACCACCATGGGGGCGATGGAAATCGTCATGACAACCATAGGAGCAGCCACCACAGCCACAAGGGAGGACACTCTCACCACTCTGGAGGACACGGTGGGCATTACCGCAACCGTGATCGCAGCTTTGTGAAGAAGGATCTGAGTGAGGTGACGTGCTTCAAGTGTAAACAGAAGGGACACTATGCTGACAACTGTCCGGAGAGGAAAGGACTGAAGCCAACCAACAACGAGAAGGCCACAGTGAACCACATGAATGTGGAGGAGATTCCAGATGAGCCTGACCTTGTGATTGGTAAGTTTCCAATCAACACTTACCCTGCACTTATACTTTTTGATACTGGTGCATCGCATTCATTCATATCAAGGGCATTTGTGGATAAGTATAAGTTACCTACTGAGTCTATGAAAAGGTCTATTAGAGTGAGTTCACCTGGAGGAGATATGATAGCTAGTGCGGGATGCCGCGACTTAACTGTGAGGATTGGAGCACACAACTTCATTACACATCTAGTAGTGTTGGAATCACAAGGGTTGGGTGTTATTCTGGGCATGGATTGGATGTCTATGCATGAGGGACACATAGATTGTGCACAGCGAGCTGTTTCACTCAAAACCCCGGATGGTAAGAGAATTAGATTCAAGTCGGCAGTGCGACCGGGAAGGTGTAGGCTGAATTCTCTTAAGGGGGTTAGCATGGATACTGTGCCAGTGATTAGGGATTACCCCGATGTGTTTCCGGAGGAGCTGCCAGGAATGCCACCTGACAGGGAAGTAGAGTTTCTTATCGACCTGATGCCGGGAACAGGACCTATTGCAAAGAAACCATATAAGATGGATGTGGATGAGCTGAAGGAATTGAAGAAGCAGTTGAAAGAGCAGCTGGAAAAGGGATTCATTCAGCCTAGTTCGTCGTCATGGGGTGCACCTGTTCTGTTTGTGGAGAAGAAAGATAGCAGCAAGAGATTAGTGGTGGACTATCGCTCGCTGAATGAAGTAACCATCAAGAACAAGTACCCCCTGCCGAACATAAATGATTTGTTTGATCAACTGGAGGGAGCAAAGGTGTTCAGCAAGATTGATCTGCGATCAGGATACTTCCAATTGAAGATCCGGGAGGAGGACGTACCAAAAACCGCCTTCACCACTAGGTATGGTTTATATGAGTATACGGTTATGTCTTTTGGACTAACGAATGCCTCGGCATACTTCATGACCATGATGAACAAGGTATTTATGGAGTACTTGGACAAGTTCGTGGTGGTGTTTATTGACGACATACTGATATATTCCAAGGATGATGCCGAGCATGAGAAACATCTGCGACTGATTATGGAGAAGCTGAGGGAACACAAGCTGTATGCCAAATTCAGCAAGTGTGAATTCTGGCTTAACACTGTTGGGTTTCTTGGACACGTAGTGTCAGGAGAAGGAGTCGCTGTTGATCCAAGCAAAGTGACTGCAGTGACAGAGTGGGAAGCACCCAAGAATGCGGGAGAGATTCGCAGCTTTCTGGGACTTGCTGGATATTACAGGAGGTTCATTGAAAACTTCTCCAAGATTGCTAAGCCGATGACTGAACTTCTGAAGAAGGAGAGGAAGTTTGAATGGTCAGACGTATGTGAAGCCAGCTTTCAGGAACTGAAGCGTCGACTAGTGACCGCGCCTGTTCTGTGCTTACCAGACCTTCAGAAGGACTTCCACGTGTACTGTGATGCCTCTCGACAAGGACTTGGGAGTGTGCTGATGCAAGATGGGAGAGTAGTGTCATATTCCCCGCGACAACTCAAGCACCATGAGCGGAATTACCCCACACACGACTTGGAGTTAGCATCAGTGGTTCATGCGCTCAAGGTATGGAGGCATTACTTAATGGGAAAACACTGTGATGTATACACCAACCACAAGAGCCTGAAGTACATATTCACGCAGAAGGAACTGAACATGAGGCAAAGGAGATGGTTGGAACTTATCAAGGACTATGATATGAATCTGCAATACCACCCAGGAAAGGCCAATGTAGTAGCAGATGCTCTGAGCCGGAAGGTCTATGCCAACGGATTGACAATTGGGGAATTGCCTGAGGATTTGTGCAAGCAGTTCAAGGACCTTAGACTGGAGGTAGTATCTGAAGGATACTTGGCAACAATGGAAGTCCAACCAACGCTACAGGACAGAATCAGGAAAGCTCAAGTGGGAGACAAAGAGATAGATGAAGTTAAGGAAAAGATGAAGGAAGGTCGAGCAAGGGAATTCCGTGAGGATGAGCAAGGAACCTTGTGGTATGGAGATCGTTTGTGCGTTCCCAACGATCTGGACATAAGGAAGTTGATTCTGCAGGAAGCTCATGACTCGCCGTATTCCATATATCCGGGCAATACGAAGATGTATATGGACCTAAAGGACAGATTCTGGTGGAACAACATGAAGGGAGACATCGCAGAGCATATTGCCCTATGTGATGTATGTAGCCGAGTGAAGGCAGAACTGTTGGAGATATGCCCAAGAGGCAATAATAAAGTGGTTATTATCATATCTTCACACTTATGATAAATGTTTACATCCCATGCTATAATTGTATTAACCGGAAATATTAATACTTGTGTGATTTGTAAACTAAAATAAGAGTCCCTAGTAAAGCCTCTTGTTAAAACTAGCTTGTTGGTTAATATATGATCATGGTTTCCTGATCATGAACATAGAGATGTTATTAACAACAGGATCATATCATTAGGAGAATGATGTGATGGACATACTCCTATAGATAAGCGTAGCATAAAGATCAAGTCATTTTAATAGTTCAATTGCTATATGCTTTCTGATACATAGTAACCTAATTCCTTCGACCATGAGATCATGCATATCACCTTTACCGGATGGATGCTTTGATGACATCAAACACCACACCGTAACTGGGTGGCTATAAAGGTGGCATTGAGTGTTCGGAAAGTATTGGTTGAAACACATGGATCAAGAGTGGGATTTGTCCATCCATATGACGGATAGATATACTCTAGGCCCTCTCGGTGAAATGTCATCGAATTAGCTAGCAAGCATGTGACTGGATCACAAGGGATCACATATCACGGGAACGAGAAAAGAGTACTTATCAGTAACGAGGTTGAACTAGGTATGCAGAGATACCGACGATCATGACCTCGGATAAGTAAACTATCGTGAGACAAAGGGAAATTGGTATCGTATGTAAGTGGTTCATTCGATCGCAAAGTAATCATAGAAATATGTGGGAGCCATATGAATTTCCAGATTCCTCTATTGGTTATTGTTCGGAGAAGTGTCTCGATCATGTCCGCATAATTCACGAACCGTAGGGAGACACACTTAAGGATTCGACGTTGTTTGAGTAGTTATGGTATTATGAGAAAGAGACCGAATGTTGTTCGGAGTCTCGGATGGGATCCGGGATATCACGAGGTGATCCGGAATGGTCCGGAGAATAAGATTCATATAAGGAAAGTCCCGTTTCGGAGTTCGGGAATGATTCCGGTGTTTTCATCGGGAATGTTCTAGAAGGTTCCGGATTGTCCGGCACTCCGGGGGGGGGGAGGGTACATGAGTGTGTCATTGAATGATTGCATCATGTACTAAGTGTTCTTGCTGTTCCAAAAACATGAAAGTCAAATTGCCAGTTTGAAAGTCAAACGGCTAAAACAGGAAACTGTGGGAAACAGGAAACTGTGGGAAACAAGCAAGAGGAGTTGGAACCAACTTGGAGGAGGAGTCCAACTCCTCCAGGCCGGCGCCCAGCCCTAGGCCGAGTTGGGGAGGGACTCCCTCCCTCCCCTGGCGCGCCAAGGCCCCTCCACCCATAAAAGGAGGGGCAGGGCTCCTCCTTGAGACACACAAGTTTCTACCTCTAATCTCCGGTTTAGAGCCGTTTTGGTTTAGAGCTTCTAATTGCTTTAGCCTGCGGTTTAGAGCCTTCTAATTGGTGTGTCTAAACCCTAGACCACTAATAGCCCTCTCTCATAATCTACCATACTCGCTCCGGCTTAAGGCGAAGCCCTGCGGGATCTTCCCTCTACTTCCGGTACCACGCCGTTGTGCTGCCGGAATCACGAGGAGAGTGCTACAACCTCCGCTGCCTACTGGAACAAGGGAGAGGAAGGTCTTCGTCGAGTACCGAACGTGTGACCGACTGCGGAAGCGCTGCCGGAACGCAGCGCCGGAAGGATCGTCTACGCGATCTTGAGATCGGAAAGAGTACAACTACATCACCCACGAGAATCTGCTCTCGTTAACCGCTTTGGAATCTTCGAGGGTGAGTTATTCCATCGACTCGTTGCTGCAATCTAGTAGATAGATCTTGGCTTGTTTGTTTGTATGCGATAGAAAATTTTTGTTTTCCATGCTACGAACCCCTACAGTGGTATCAGAGCCGTGTCTATATGTAGATCTGTTGCACGAGTAGAACACAATGGTCATTGTGGGCGTTGATGCTTTTATTGTCGATTGCTTCTTGTGTACTTTGCATCTTGCGGTATGTTGGGATGAAGCGGTCCGGGCTAACCTTACATGACATCGTTCATGAGACCTGCTCCACGCTTGACATGCAACTTGTATTGCATAAGTGGCTTTGCGGGTGCCTGTTTCTCCTAGCATAGTTAAGATCCAATTTACAACGGGTGATTAACAATACTAGTATCAATGTTGTGGTTCTTGTTCGTAAGTTAGAACGACACTTATTGAAAGCCCCAAACCACGTAAAATATGCAAAGAAAGTAGAGGCGTCTAACTTTGTTTTGCAGGGGTGTGCTGTGATGTGATATGGCCATGATTGTGATTATATTTGATGTATGCAATGTTCCTTATTGTAAGTTGGCAACCGGCAGGAGCCATATGGTTGTCTTTAATTTATGTTAAGACCCGCGTGTCTATTCAAAGTAGTTGTAATAGTTGAAGCCGGTGGACGACAACCATGGAGAGGCGTCATTGACCTTGATGCAATGCCGGTGATGATGGAGATCATGTTCGTGCTGGAAGATGGAGATCGGAAGCACAAAGAAGAAAGGCCATATCATATCACATATTATGAATTGCATGTGATGTTAATCCTTTATGCATCTTGTATTGCTTAGTAGACGACGGTAGCATTATAAGATGATCCCTCATGCACATGAATTTCAAGTTCGAAAGTGTTCACCCTTAGTATGCACCGTTGCTAATGCTTGTTGTTTCGAAGCACCACGTGATGATCGGGTGTGTTAGATTCCGCAAGTGTATACAACGTAAGCAAGCCAGATTTGCTTATGCGGTAGCTAAGGTTTGATCTTGACGAGCCTAGCATGTACAGACATGGCCTCAGGAACACGGATTACCGAAAGGTAGAAGCATGAGTCATATAGTAGATATGATGAACATGTTGATTGTTCGCCATTGAAGCTATATCAACTCTCGTGATGATCGGTTTTGATGTGGTGGATTTGGTTCGTGTGATCACTAAAACAATGTGAGGGATATTGTTTTGAGTGGGAGTTCACCTAGATTAATTTAATTATTAATTAGAACTCAATTTATCATAAACTAAATCAAAGTGAATTTGCATAGTTGTTGTAGTCATTGGCATCCGTTTACCACCTTGCGCTTAGTTATAATTGAGATGATAGAACTATAGAATTCTGGTTAGTTACTTTACGAACTGGTATCGTATTGTTTTGAAGTGTTAATCTAAAGTTTAAAAGTCCTATTGCAAACTTTCAGTAAGTTCCGGTTACTCCATAAAGTTTAATAATTAGTATTAAATCAAGAGTAACAATTCCAAGTGTTAGTATATAAGTATCATGTTTGTCTCCATGATTCTTGATATTCAAAGGATTCTCTTAATATCAAGGTTATCTAGGATCTGAAAGAGTTGTTTCAGAAACCATGATGTGTGGAAGATATTGTGATATCTGAAACGAAGTTTTGGTTGCAACATGATAGAGTATGATATGGCAAAAGTCATGTTCTCACATTTGATGAGAAATTGCAAAAGGTTGGAGACACTGGTTGTCCTAATCGTCCAAAAGGATTTGGAGAGCAACATTATACTCATGTTTCACCGTTATAAGCTAAAAGTAGCTTGATCATGGATAATCCCATGATGAGGGTGAATATTTGATGTAGGTAAGATGTTTACTACACCAAGAGATTACTAAAGAAAGGATTTTGAAAGAACACCAAACATTTGATGATAGGTGATCTACTTCAAAGTGCAAGTCCAAAGATATTGGTATTTAACTATACACGCTTTGGACTGTATGTCATATGTATGACTCCACTATTGATGTTGATAGATTCTTTCAAAACAGAAAAGGAAATATTGAAAGAAAATCTCATAAGTATATGGCAGAAAGGAAAAGACTAGAATTGTTCAGCTTAAGTATATAGATGATATACATGTTATGGCTATATTCTTTGCTTATTAAACAATGTGGTTCTCAAGTATTTGATACTGAATTTGTTGGTGTGAATCGTCATACGAAACAACACAATTCATGAACTACAATGTCCTAAGTAACTAGCAAAAGAATATGTGATGATGTTCATTGAGAACAAATAAAGGGTTATTGTGTTGCTCGTTAAACATCAAAGCTTACCTTCAAGATTTGTTTTATCAGGTATTATGAGAACAAAAGGGTTGTTCAAATAATTGCCGTAATCCATAAAAGATGGATGATTCGCAAATCTCGTTGGAGAAATCACATCCATAAAACTAGTGCTAAAAATGTCGAAAGACAAATTGATTAAAAGATCACTTAGGAAGTGACATCGCCGTTTAAATTATATTGGAAAGAAAACATGAAGAAAATCCATATGGATGGAATTTTGGAATCTATTTGATTTTGATCAAATGACGCTTGTGAAACTTTCCTAGAGATAATTAAAACTTCGTTCATAGGCCAAAAGGGAACGAATGACTAGCTTATTGGAAATTGTACATATTGTTGTCCATTATGTGTAGTCAAGAGCGATGGATTTCAACTTCATATGCTTTCTCCGAAAATTTGAGTGAATATATGAATATTTACTTAATAAGGATGAAGTATGAAACATTTGAAGAGTTCAAAGACTTTCAAGATGAAGTGCAAAATCATAGTAACAAGAATATAAATAGTTTATGATAAGATCATAAAAGAAGATATTTGAGTTACAAGTTTAGCATAATACCTAAGATTTAAGGAATCGTTCCGTGGATTTGCATTTCCTGAAACACCATAAGAGTATGGAGCGTTCGAGATATGTAATTAAACCTTGTTTGACATGGTAAGATCAAAGGTATAATTCATAAAAATGCCATTATATTTTAAAGATTAAAAGCTTTAGAGATTACCGTTTTTCCACTGAAAAGAGCTCCATCATAATCCGTTGAAATGACACCATATAAAGTTATGGTTTGGGATAAAACCCAAGTTGTCCTTTCTTAAAACATTGGTATGCTATGCATAAGAAAGATGTTTGCAACCAAAGTCGGATGAACCTGTCTTTGTATGTTATTTCGAATAACTGTTAAGTAATCCTCCATAAACACCGGAGACAAAAGTGTTTGTTGCTTAGAACGTCAAGTTTCTTTTGGAAGGAATTTTTCGTGAAAAGTTAAGTGGGAGGACAATAGAACTTTGATAAGGTTAAAAGAACCTTAGCTATATGTGCAGAGTTGCGCAGCACCGAAAAGTGTTTCGGAGGCAGCAACAATGCTCATGGCTCACGTGCCTCAAAGGTTGTGGTCACGGAGATCTAAGTTCCTATTGAAACAAGTAGATCGGGTAAACAATCAAATACCAAGATTTGAGGGTTGAATCGTTATTTGAGAATAATGAACCGACTACATGCAAAGAAGCGATGATGGGCCCTGACTCCGTCAAATGGCTTGAAGCCATAAAATCCGTGATAGTTCCATACACGAGAAATCAAGTTTTGAACTTGAAGGACCCTCAAGAAAGGTGTAAGACCTTACAGTCGTGTTTGGATCTATAAAGAAATAGACATGGATGTTTCGCATCTATGAAATAGTCGAAATGTTGGGAGAGAGTTCACAACAATGTTCAAAGGTTGACTATGACAAGATTTGATCTTTCATAGTGATATTTAGTCTAGACGGATTAATGTAGCAAACACTACATATAATTTTGTTATATGGTAGTTGAATAAACAAAACAAGTTCTTCTAATAGAATCGTTACCTAGGACATGTGCATAACACGGTCCATAGGGTTTTGTTGATTCAAAGGATGCTAAAAGAATATGCAAATTTCAATGGTTAAAGTGAGCATCGCGGAGTTGGAATCTTCACTGTGATGAAACTGTTAAAGGAGTTTAAAAGTTCATTAGAGACGATGAAGATACTTGCATTTGCAAGAAATTAAGTGGGAGCGCTAAGACATGTTTCTAATACATTATGTGGAAGACATATTGTTGATTGGAAATAATGTATCTTTTATTAACACATATTAAGAATTTCATCCCGATGAAAGACTTAGGCAAAACCCAAATATTTGGCATTAATAGACTCTAATATGGTTGTGCCAGAAGTACATAGACAAGATATTGAATGAGTTCAATATAGAAACTACAAGAGAGGTTCTTGTCGCACAGAAAGGATTGAATGAGTTCAATGTTGATGATATATTCAAGTGTATTGACATTTGGTAAAGTGAAACAAATAATCAAGTATAGATTGATACTTGATGTATAAAATCACAAAGAGTATTTATATCAATCATACTGTGATATGTACAAATCCAGATATGTCCTATGCTCTAAATGTTGTGAGCATATACCAGAATGATTCATAAGATGATCATTGGACAATAGTAAGAATATTCTTATGATCTTTTGGAAGAACTAAGAGTATAATATTTGTAGAAGTGACAAATAGATGGTTAGTTCATTGTAAAAGTACTACATTGATACTAGTTTTGTCACAAAGTACAAATTAAGTTTATCTCAATCTAAACTAAGGGTGGCACAATATAATGGAAGGTGAGTTCCATGATGGATTTGGATGAGTTCCAAAGTTAAGACATTATGACAGATACTACAACAAAAGGCTAAGTATATGACTGCTATTTTAGCAGCAAAAGAGGGCATTTGTGTCAAGTAGTTTGTTATCAAACTAGGTGTAGTTCACAGTGGGATAATACTATGAAGATATATTGTGCGACAATATTATCAACATGTTTTAACCCCAAAGAGCTAAAGGTCACACCGAAAGACCAAATTTATACAAAGCCATCTCATTAGAGAATGAGTGATGCGTAGAGACGCAAAGACATGCAATTACACACGGACCTGGAAGTGTTAGATCCGGAGATCAGTTGACCACTAGCAATCGTGTACATACAACACTGTAAAGCCATAGGTGTTGAATACACAAAGGTTTGAAACTAGATTATTGACTCTAGTGCAAGTGGGAGACTGTTGGAGATATGCCCAAGAGGCAATAATAAAGTGGTTATTATCATATCTTCACACTTATGATAAATGTTTACATCCCATGCTATAATTGTATTAACCGGAAATATTAATACTTGTGTGATTTGTAAACTAAAATAAGAGTCCCTAGTAAAGCCTCTTGTTAAAACTAGCTTGTTGGTTAATATATGATCATGGTTTCCTGATCATGAACATAGAGATGTTATTAACAACAGGATCATATCATTAGGAGAATGATGTGATGGACATACTCCTATAGATAAGCGTAGCATAATGTCACATCCCAAGATTTTCCAAATCTTGTAATGTGAAAATAAATTAATAAAATAAAATTTTGTTTGATTTTCAGAGCCAGAAGAAACTTTTTGAATTCAAATGGAACCTCAAACCAATTTGAATCAAATAAATCCTAAAGGGATTTAAAAAGATAAACATTTTAAATAAAGGAAAATAAAATATTTTAAACCTACTATTTTGGATCTTTTAAATAAAAGGTTTTGGTTTTCAAAAGAAAAAGTGAATTTATAAATAAGGATTATTTTATAAAAACCAAATTAATCCTTGTCCAAACTTTTGAATTAAAAACATTTTGTTTTGTATAAAAATAATAAAGGTTTATTTAAATAAAATAATAAGGATTTAATATCCAACTTTATTTAATAAAAGATTTCACCATTTTAAATAAAGCATCAAAACTTATTAAATTATTTAAAATAAGTTTTCCAAATATTTGATATTCACAAATAAAACCTATTGAAGTGTTTTGTCTTTATTTTAGATTTCAAAATAAATATACCAATAAAAAAAAACTTATTTGAATTAATAATGAAAGTCTATTATATTTAAATATTAATGGACTCTATAATAAAATGTTTTTTCCAAGTATTTAATACTTCCAAATAAAACCTACTGATTTGGTTTGGAAAATATTTAGGATTCAAATAAAGATTTTATTAATAGAATCAAACTCTATTTTAATAACTAAGGCCCATTTTATTTAATTACTAATGGACCCTAAAATAAGAGGTTATTTTGTTCTAAACAAATCTTCCAAATATTCTTTATTTCCAAATAAACCTACTGATTTAGATTTGAAAAATGTTTTCAAATGAGAGTTTTTATTAAATAAATCAAATCATGTTAAATAAATAAAGTTCCATGTTATTTAATTAAAGAATGGATTAATAAAGTTATTATTATTTTATTTGGACTTTTGACCATATCACTAAACAGAACTAATTTCAATATTACAAGTTTGAGTGTTGTTTGAATTATTTTGGTTTATGTATATTTGATTGGAAACTCAAAACAGAAAATAAAATAGAAAAGGAAAAGAACACAGAATAAAAAGAAAAAAGAATCAACCCAACCCAACAGCCCAGCAGCAGCCCACCTAGCCCATCTACTCTCTCCCGAACCGTTTTTCCTACACCGCAAAAGAAACCCGCTGAACCACTGACATGTGGACCTTTTCCCTCTTCCCTTTTTCCACTGACAGGTAGACCCACTTGTCACTGTTCTTCTTCCCACCCACACGACCTCTTCTTCCCCCTTCGACACCGCTCCTGCCGATGATTTCTCGGCCTTAATTCGCTTTAATTCGACCACCGTCACCAGCTTTGATCACGCAGGTTGAAACGCCCAAGCCTCCTCTATAATTCCCCTCTGACACCTCGCGCTCGCACGCCTTGGACCACCTCAATTCCCTCCTCGAGCTCCTCTGTTCCGACCGCCGTCTCCGGCCAATTCAGGCCAGTACAGACCACCGTCCACCTTTCCGAGCACGCTAGCAGCTTCCCCACTCCTAGACGCTTCTCCCCGTGCCCTTCTTTCAACCGCGGGCACCCCGGAGCATCGGCTTCGACAAGCTCCGACAGCGTCGCCGTCCGTTTCTACTCCGGCGACGACTCTCAGGTGAACCAGACCGCCCCGACCCCTCTCGTTCACGCACCCAGCATCGCCTTATTCTTGCGCACCTAAATGTACTCTTGTTTTACCTTAGGGCGATCTGCAGCGACGACTCCTACCGCCACCGTCGTCTGCCTCAACTCCGACGACGCCCATAGGTTAATTCCGACCACCCCGTACACTCTGGATCACGCACACATCCTTGCCATGGTCCTACGCAGCTAACCCAACCCTCCGTTTGTCTTCTCGTAAACCACAGAGCCGTCTTCGACCTCGACCGAGCGCGTCCGTCGCTAGAACCAACTCCGGCGAGGAATTCTGCCCTACCCCGAGCACCCCTTGCCTCGTCAACCGCACGTTGAGCATCGCCGTATCCTCCTGAGCCTGGTGAGCCTACTCCCTTCCTCTATCGCCTCCTATTTCACCAGCGCCGCCACTGGCCGACCGTCGCCGCCACGCACAGCCGACGAGCGCCGCCAGACTGTGGCAAGCGTGTTAGTAACCGTAGGATCTGGATCTGACGGATAGGATAGAATGTTAACGAAGGGGTAAGTGATGATCCTGTGCCGCACGATCTGACTTGATCCAATGCGCCGCAGCACGCGATCCAAACGAATCGGTATCGACCAATCACGACGCGACGCGTGGCCTGTATTAGATCTAAAACCAGTTTTGAAAACATAATAAATTGCAAACTTCAAACCCTTGTAACTTTCAAACCACACGTCCAAATTTGGTAAATTTTATATCAATGAAATCAGGAGAACAAGCCCTAGCTAACCCTGGCCTTAGTTTTGAAAATAGTATCTGTTAGCTTGTTGGAAATTGCAGAAACATTTGTGTACTTGTTTAGAGTATAAGAATTGTTTAAAATTGAATTTAATGACAAAACCTTTGCAAAATGATTTGTAGTGACCTTACTGACCCTAGGAACCAACCCATGGTTTTAGAAATGAAAATTGGAAATATTAAGAATGGATTAATTAAATTAGCCTAATTCTAGCCAAATAAAGATAAAGGTTTTATTATGAAGAAGATTTTGGAATAAAACTTTGAGAAAATATGTTGATTCAAAGCTACTGACCCCAAAAACAACCAACCTTGAGAGAATTAGAAACTTTTAGTGAAAACTTAAAAGGTTTTAGATTTAATAAAACTATTTTTCCACCACATAAAATGTTGAATGGATTTTAAAATAGATTTTGAGCAAAACTCCCTAACTAATGACTTTGCCATTTTGGTAAATGACCAATGTGGACCTTACAAAGTTTATAAACCTAGTAGAGACCAACCTTGCAAGAAGAAACCCACCTTTGCATGACTTAGACTCCATTTCTATGTGTGCAAAATTGTTTGTTTAACTTTGGTTTGAAATGTTAGTTGATCTGGTGATTTTCTTGATTGACTTGTAGTGAATTTAGCAAAGTGTGAGACTAGCAAGATCAAGGAAGTGAACCCTCATTTCCTACCAAAAAGGCAAGTTACACTATCATACAAAAGTCCTACTATTTTCATTATACTTAGTGGATTATGAAAACATGCATGAAAGAAATTTTATACTTATGCTATGCTAAATCCTAATAGGATTCCTTATACACTCCTTAGTGAAAATATTGAAGTTGTACATGCTTAGCCATGCTATATGCTATAATTTGAAAAAGAGATACATGTTGAGATTTTACAAAGGTTGAGAAAAGGACTTGTGTTTTACATAATAAAACAAGGACTCAATGAACCACCTAGGTGGAGGATACTTTAAGTTTTGGAGAAGGTGGCAACAAAAGGGAACCATGTCTATGGTAATCACTTTGTGTTGTGCTCCAAAAGTAAACCACCTAGGAAACTTAGAGATCAAACATGCTTCTCCAACTGTGGCTTTCATGTACAACCACATGCTATTATGGCTCTGGCTTAGTCAATTACATTAGGAAGACCCATGCATTGTCTTTAGTTACTGGACATGGGGATCTGGAATGCTTCATGGGGGCTGAAGACAAAGCTAGCAATGATGTATGGGAGGACCTTTTGGAAAGACTCCGTCACATTCTCAATCTGCCAGTACTCCATCTTGGTGAGCACCAATCCAGTAGGCCACTGGTGGCGACAAGATGGGATTGTTTCATGTGGGTAAAGTGTACTCCTTCTGCAGAAGTTAATAAAAATCTAAGTACTTAGCCGTGTCCCCGGTTATGGACAATACTGAGCAACTAAAGTTTGAACTATGGGAGATCTTGACATTCCAACTTCTAATATAAAAACTTGATGCCCTTGTGTGTTTACCAAGGAATTCAAAGAGATATTGTAAAGCTTGTTGCACTTGGGGTTACCAAGGTGCTCAAGAGCATGATGTACTTGGGGCTTTACCAAGGAACTCATGAGTTTTGATAAAACTTGCTGCACTTGGGGTTACCAAGATGCTCAAGGGATTTTGACAAGGATTTGAACACTTGAGTTTCTACCAAGGAGTTCAAGGAACTTGGAAAAGAAATTTGACAAAAGACTTCAAAACCATTTTTGAAAAGATAGGATAAAATATTGCTTTATGCAAATAAGCCTTAAACTCTACTTAGCCAAATATGCATATAATGATAGGATCCACTCTTATTATACTTAAAAGTGAAGCTTGCCAATACAATTCAAAGTGTATTGACCCTTGTGGCTGTAACTTGTAATGTTGCAGGTTGATTGTTTTAAAAATGAAGATTGTTTGATTGACTAGGACTACAAAATCTACAACCAACATCTGCCTGTGGCACTTTGAAGATGATGGACCCATACTTATAGTTATTCCGCTGCAAATGTAATGTAATAGCCAAATGAGCTAAGTTTGATGTAATGAACTTATGTTATTCCTGGTTATAAATTTACATTATGACCTTTGTATCTTGATATTACATCTTAACTGTGGATGCTAGCTATTGATCCAGGGACTAGCATTGTAAAACACAGGAGGACTCTACCTTATTGGGTTGGGACCTCTACAGATGGTATCAGAGCATTGTGTTGCCTGTAGGATTTGTAACCCTAGGATTGGACAAAAACCCTTAGAAAAATAGGAATTGTATTTTGATCCAAGACTTATTTACAAAAACACTTGTAAACTCTTTCCTCAACCATTTTGGTTTTAACTCTACACCTCTTCTACTTCAACTTGATGGAAAAACCTACCCATGACCAAAGACTACACCATGTGCAAATGACTTCAACATCTTCAACTCTAATGACTTCAACATCTTCAACTCTAATGACTTCAACATCTTCAGCATGTTCACCAAGGACTTCCAACTTGGAAACTACTAAGGACCACAAGTGAAACAAGTAAATCTTGCTCAAGATTTAGAGACTGAGGGAATGCAAAATAAGAAGAAGCCATCAACAACTTGAAGTATTGTGACCAAGAGTTTTCTCAAGGAAACCAAGATCTCATACAAGAAGAATCATGAAGGAAGGAAAGATCACAAGTAAACCATATAGATGGACCACCATTTATAGTTAAGACAAAACACACCAACTTGTGTAGTGTAACAAAAATATTTTGTTGCCTAAAAATATGCTTGAACTTTGTTGTTTGAGTGAAAAGTTGTTTGTGATTGCACATTGTTTGTGGTAATTGTGATGTGTGTGATTAGAAATATTTCCTTAGGGATATCTTACTTATTCTAAATCTCCCTTCAAACCCAAACAGATGACTACTCCAAAGGACTCCAAGGTTGATGACACCAACACCAACCAAGCTGATAGCATGAGAGAGCTCATAGCAACTCAACACCAGTTGAACCAACTAACAGCTCAGTTCCTAGTCAACAATAGTGATAAGGATCCAGCACTCCAAAGATTTTTGGAAGAGCAGTCTCAACTGATGCTTAAGGTGACTAATCAAATGATTAGCATAGAAGAAAGCTATCCAAAGAGAGTTTATGATAACAGGGATGAAAAGAATATTGTTCTAGATGGAGCCCCAGCTTGCATTATTTGTGGAGACAAGGATCATACTGCCAAGGAGCATGAAGGACAATGCCCCAATTGTGAAGAAGATCATCCAGTTGGACAATGTCCTACCTCTCAAGCTACTTGCTACCTGTGTGAAGGAAGTGATCATACTCCAGGTCTATGTCCTATCTATGCCATGGTGGAACAAAGGAAACAAGAAGGATCCAAGTCTACCAAAGGAAAAGGACCATTCCTACATCTAAACAAGACAACCCAATTCAAAGGATCAAGGAAAATCAAGAAGCCCAAGCAGGACATGAGCCTTGTGCAATGTCGTAGATGTAAGGAAATGGGACACTACTCCAGTGGATGTCCAGAAAACAAGAAGAATAAAGAGATTGACCAAGTGTGGTGCAACAACTGCAAGGAACCAGGCCACTATGTAGCAACTTGCCCACAAGAGCAACGCAAAGAACTTAAGGACATTAATTGTTTCAACTGCAAGAATCCAGGACACTATGCAAGCAACTGTCCAGAAAGGATGAAAAACAAGTTGAACAAGCCTATGGAGAAACTAAACCTTGGCCCATGAGTCAAGTGTAGAAATAAAACAAAAGTTGCTTAGAGAAGTTTTTCAGGACCCAAGAAGGCCAATATGTAATTTTTGTTTAAAAATTTTTAAGGGTGGTAGTACCCTAGTTGTTTGAACTTGCTTGTAACCCCAGCCTTCCCAAATCTCGGGACGAGATTTATTTTAAGGGTGGTAGCCTGTCACATCCCAAGATTTTCCAAATCTTGTAATGTGAAAATAAATTAATAAAATAAAATTTTGTTTGATTTTCAGAGCCAGAAGAAACTTTTTGAATTCAAATGGAACCTCAAACCAATTTGAATCAAATAAATCCTAAAGGGATTTAAAAAGATAAACATTTTAAATAAAGGAAAATAAAATATTTTAAACCTACTATTTTGGATCTTTTAAATAAAAGGTTTTGGTTTTCAAAAGAAAAAGTGAATTTATAAATAAGGATTATTTTATAAAAACCAAATTAATCCTTGTCCAAACTTTTGAATTAAAAACATTTTGTTTTGTATAAAAATAATAAAGGTTTATTTAAATAAAATAATAAGGATTTAATATCCAACTTTATTTAATAAAAGATTTCACCATTTTAAATAAAGCATCAAAACTTATTAAATTATTTAAAATAAGTTTTCCAAATATTTGATATTCACAAATAAAACCTATTGAAGTGTTTTGTATTTATTTTAGATTTCAAAATAAATATACCAATAAAAAAAACTTATTTGAATTAATAATGAAAGTCTATTATATTTAAATATTAATGGACTCTATAATAAAATGTTTTTTCCAAGTATTTAATACTTCCAAATAAAACCTACTGATTTGGTTTGGAAAATATTTAGGATTCAAATAAAGATTTTATTAATAGAATCAAACTCTATTTTAATAACTAAGGCCCATTTTATTTAATTACTAATGGACCCTAAAATAAGAGGTTATTTTGTTCTAAACAAATCTTCCAAATATTCTTTATTTCCAAATAAACCTACTGATTTAGATTTGAAAAATGTTTTCAAATGAGAGTTTTTATTAAATAAATCAAATCATGTTAAATAAATAAAGTTCCATGTTATTTAATTAAAGAATGGATTAATAAAGTTATTATTATTTTATTTGGACTTTTGACCATATCACTAAATAGAACTAATTTCAATATTACAAGTTTGAGTGTTGTTTGAATTATTTTGGTTTATGTATATTTGATTGGAAACTCAAAACAGAAAATAAAATAGAAAAGGAAAAGAACACAGAATAAAAAGAAAAAAAGAATCAACCCAACCCAACAGCCCAGCAGCAGCCCACCTAGCCCATCTACTCTCTCCCGAACCGTTTTTCCTACACCGCAAAAGAAACCCGCTGAACCACTGACATGTGGACCTTTTCCCTCTTCCCTTTTTCCACTGACAGGTAGACCCACTTGTCACTGTTCTTCTTCCCACCCACACGACCTCTTCTTCCCCCTTCGACACCGCTCCTGCCGATGATTTCTCGGCCTTAATTCGCTTTAATTCGACCACCGTTACCAGCTTTGATCACGCAGGTTGAAACGCCCAAGCCTCCTCTATAATTCCCCTCTGACACCTCGCGCTCGCACGCCTTGGACCACCTCAATTCCCTCCTCGAGCTCCTCTGTTCCGACCGCCGTCTCCGGCCAATTCAGGCCAGTACAGACCACCTTCCACCTTTCCGAGCACGCTAGCAGCTTCCCCACTCCCAGACGCTTCTCCCCGTGCCCTTCTTTCAACCGTGGGCGCCCCGGAGCATCGGCTTCGACAAGCTCCGACAGCGTCGCCGTCCGTTTCTACTCCGGCGACGACTCTCAGGTGAACCAGACCGCCCCGACCCCTCTCGTTCACGCACCCAGCATCGCCTTATTCTTGCGCACCTAAATGTACTCCTGTTTTACCTTAGGGCGATCTGCAGCGACGACTCCTACCGCCACCGTCGTCTGCCTCAACTCCGACGACGCCCACAGGTTAATTCCGACCACCCCGTACACTCTGGATCACGCACACATCCTTGCCATGGTCCTACGCAGCTAACCCAACCCTCCGTTTGTCTTCTCATAAACCACAGAGCCGTCTTCGACCTCGACCGAGCGCGTCCGTCGCCAGAACCAACTCCGGCGAGGAATTCTGCCCTACCCCGAGCACCCCTTGCCTCGTCAACCGCACGTTGAGCATCGCCGTATCCTCCTGAGCCTGGTGAGCCTACTCCCTTCCTCTCTCGCCTCCTATTTCACCAGCGCCGCCACTGGCCGACCGTCGCTGCCACGCACAGCCGACGAGCGCCGCCAGACTGTGGCAAGCGTGTTAGTAACCGTAGGATCTGGATCTGACGGATAGGATAGAATGTTAACGAAGGGGTAAGTGATGATCCTGTGCCGCACGATCTGACTTGATCCAACGCACCGCAGCACGCGATCCAAACGAATCGGTATCGACCAATCACGACGCGACGCGTGGCCTGTATTAGATCTAAAACCAGTTTTGAAAACAGAATAAATTGCAAACTTCAAACCCTTGTAACTTTCAAACCACACGTCCAAATTTGGTAAATTTTATATCAATGAAATCAGGAGAACAAGCCCTAGCTAACCCTGGCCTTAGTGTTGAAAATAGTATCTGTTAGCTTGTTGGAAATTGCAGAAACATTTGTGTACTTGTTTAGAGTATAAGAATTGTTTAAAATTGAATTTAATGACAAAACCTTTGCAAAATGATTTGTAGTGACCTTACTGACCCTAGGAACCAACCCATGGTTTTAGAAATGAAAATTGGAAATATTAAGAATGGATTAATTAAATTAGCCTAATTCTAGCCAAATAAAGATAAAGGTTTTATTATGAAGAAGATTTTGGAATAAAACATTGAGAAAATATGTTTATTCAAAGCTACTGACCCCAAAAACAACCAACCTTGAGAGAATTAGAAACTTTTAGTGAAAACTTAAAAGGTTTTAGATTTAATAAAACTATTTTTCCACCACATAAAATGTTGAATGGATTTTAAAATAGATTTTGAGCAAAACTCCCTAACTAATGACTTTGCCATTTTGGTAAATGACCAATGTGGACCTTACAAAGTTTATAAACCTAGTAGAGACCAACCTTGCAAGAAGAAACCCACCTTTGCATGACTTAGACTCCATTTCTATGTGTGCAAAATTGTTTGTTTAACTTTGGTTTGAAATGTTAGTTGATCTGGTGATTTGCTTGATTGACTTGTAGTGAATTTAGCAAAGTGTGAGACTAGCAAGATCAAGGAAGTGAACCCTCATTTCCTACCAAAAAGGCAAGTTACACTATCATACAAAAGTCCTACTATTTTCATTATACTTAGTGGATTATGAAAACATGCATGAAAGAAATTTTATACTTATGCTATGCTAAATCCTAATAGGATTCCTTATACACTCCTTAGTGAAAATATTGAAGTTGTACATGCTTAGCCATGCTATATGCTATAATTTGAAAAAGAGATACATGTTGAGATTTTACAAAGGTTGAGAAAAGGACTTGTGTTTTACATAATAAAACAAGGACTCAATGAACCACCTAGGTGGAGGATACTTTAAGTTTTGGAGAAGGTGGCAACAAAAGGGAACCATGTCTATGGCAATCACTTTGTGTTGTGCTCAAAAAGAAAACCACCTAGGAAACTTAGAGATCAAACATGCTTCTCCAACTGTGGCTTTCATGTACAACCACATGCTATTATGGCTCTGGCTTAGTCAATTACATTAGGAAGACCCATGCATTGTCTTTAGTTACTGGACATGGGGATCTGGAATGCTTCATGGGGGCTGAAGACAAAGCTAGCAATGATGTATGGGAGGACCTTTTGGAAAGACTCCGTCACATTCTCAATCTGCCAGTACTCCATCTTGGTGAGCACCAATCCAGTAGGCCACTGGTGGCAACAAGATGGGATTGTGTCATGTGGGTAAAGTGTACTCCTTCTGCAGAAGTTAATAAAAATCTAAGTACTTAGCCGTGTCCCCGGTTATGGACAATACTGAGCAACTAAAGTTTGAACTATGGGATATCTCGACATTCCAACTTCTAATATAAAAACTTGATGCCCTTGTGTGTTTACCAAGGAATTCAAAGAGATTTTGTAAAGCTTGTTGCACTTGGGGTTACCAAGGTGCTCAAGAGCATGATGTACTTGGGGCTTTACCAAGGAACTCATGAGTTTTGATAAAACTTGCTGCACTTGGGGTTACCAAGGTGCTCAAGGGATTTTGACAAGGATTTGAACACTTGAGTTTCTACCAAGGAGTTCAAGGAACTTGGAAAAGAAATTTGACAAAAGACTTCAAAACCATTTTTGAAAAGATAGGATAAAATATTGCTTTATGCAAATAAGCCTTAAACTCTACTTAGCCAAATATGCATATAATGATAGGATCCACTCTTATTATACTTAAAAGTGAAGCTTGCCAATAAAATTCAAAGTGTATTGACCCTTGTGGCTGTAACTTGTAATGTTGCAGGTTGATTGTTTTAAAAATGAAGATTGTTTGATTGACTAGGACTACAAAATCTACAACCAACATCTGCCTGTGGCACTTTGAAGATGATGGACCCATACTTATAGTTATTCCGCTGCAAATGTAATGTAATAGCCAAATGAGCTAAGTTTGATGTAATGAACTTATGTTATTCCTAGTTATAAATTTACATTATGACCTTTGTATCTTGATATTACATCTTAACTGTGGATGCTAGCTATTGATCCAGGGACTAGCATTGTAAAACACAGGAGGACTCTACCTTATTGGGTTGGGACCTCTACACATAAAGATCAAGTCATTTTAATAGTTCAATTGCTATATGCTTTCTGATACATAGTAACCTAATTCCTTCGACCATGAGATCATGCATATCACCTTTACCGGATGGATGACTTGATGACATCAAACACCACACCGTAACTGGGTGGCTATAAAGGTGGTATTGAGTGTTCGGAAAGTATTGGTTGAAACACATGGATCAAGAGTGGGATTTGTCCATCCATATGACGGATAGATATACTCTGGGCCCTCTCGGTGAAATGTCATCCAATTAGCTTGCAAGCATGTGACTGGCTCACAAGGGATCACATATCACGGAAACGAGAAAAGAGTACTTATCAGTAACGAGGTTGAACTAGGTATGCAGAGATACCGACGATCATGACCTCGGATAAGTAAACTATCGTGAGACAAAGGGAAATTGGTATCGTATGTAAGTGGTTCATTCGATCGCAAAGTAATCGTAGAAATATGTGGGAGCCATATGAATTTCCAGATTCCTCTATTGGTTATTGTTCGGAGAAGTGTCTCGATCATGTCCGCATAATACACGAACCGTAGGGAGACACACTTAAGGATTCGACGTTGTTTGAGTAGTTATGGTATTATGAGAAAGAGAACGAATGTTGTTCGGAGTCTCGGATGGGATCCGGGATATCACGAGGTGATCCGGAATGGTCCGGAGAATAAGATTCATATAAGGAAAGTCCCGTTTCGGAGTTCGGGAATGATTCCGGTGTTTTCATCGGGAATGTTCTAGAAGGTTCCGGATTGTCCGGCACTCCGGGGGGGAGGGTACATGAGTGTGTCATTGAATGATTGCATCATGTACTAAGTGTTCTTGCTGTTCCAAAAACATGAAAGTCAAATTGCCAGTTTGAAAGTCAAACGGCTAAAACAGGAAACTGTGGAAAACAGGAAACTGTGGGAAACAAGCAAGAGGAGTTGGAACCAACTTGGAGGAGGAGTCCAACTCCTCCAGGCCGGCGCCCAGCCCTAGGCCGAGTTGGGGAGGTACTCCCTCCCTCCCCTGGCGCGCCAAGGCCCCTCCACCCATAAAAGGAGGGGCAGGGCTCCTCCTTGAGACACACAAGTTTCTACCTCTAATCTCCGGTTTAGAGCCGTTTTGGTTTAGAGCTTCTAATTGCTTTAGCCTGCGGTTTAGAGCCTTCTAATTGGTGTGTCTAAACCCTAGACCACTAATAGCCCTCTCTCATAATCTACCATACTCGCTCCGGCTTAAGGCGAAGCCCTGCGGGATCTTCCCTCTACTTCCGGTACCACGCCGTTGTGCTGCCGGAATCACGAGGAGAGTGCTACAACCTCCGCTGCCTGCTGGAACAAGGGAGAGGAAGGTCTTCGTCGAGTACCGAACGTGTGACCGACTGCGGAAGCGCTGCCGGAACGCAGCGCCGGAAGGATCATCTACGCGATCTTGAGATCGGAAAGAGTACAACTACATCACCCACGAGAATCTGCTCTCGTTAACCGCTTTGGAATCTTCGAGGGTGAGTTATTCCATCGACTCATTGCTGCAATCTAGTAGATAGATCTTGGCTTGTTTGTTTGTATGCGATAGAAAATTTTTGTTTTCCATGCTACGAACCCCTACAGGAACACCAGAAGCCAGCAGGATTGCTACAGCCATTGCCCGTGCCGGAATGGAAGTGGGATAGAGTGGGAATGGATTTTATCACAGGATTGCCCAGGACCAGGTCAGGATATAACTCCATTTGGGTAGTGGTCGACCATTTGACTAAGGTAGCCCACTTTATACCGGTAAAGACGACCTACACGAGTGCAAAGTTGGCCAAGATTTACATGGATAGAATTGTGTGCCTACATGGAGTTCCCAAGAGTATTGTATCTGATCGAGGCACCCAATTTACCTCACACTTCTGGCGCCAGCTGCACGAGTCGCTTGGTACTAGATTGGAGTTTAGCACAGCGTTTCACCCGCAGACTGATAGACAGACCGAGAGGGTGAATCAGATTTTGGAGGACATGCTGAGAGCTTGCGCCTTGGCTCATGGCTCTAGTTGGGATGAGAATTTGCCGTATGCGCAGTTTTCCTACAACAACAGCTATCAAACCAGCATTAAGACGTCACCGTTCGACGTGCTGTATGGGAAACGGTGCCGAACACCATTGCTATGGGATGGAGTAGGAGAACGCCAGTTGTTTGGACCTGATTTGATCAAGGACGCTGAGGAGAAGGTTGCCTTGATTAGGGACAGGCTGAAGGTAGCACAATCAAGGCAGAAGAGCTACGCTGACGCCAAGCGCAAGGAAGTGGTGTATGAGATAGGTGATAGAGCATACCTCAGAGTGTCGCCACTTCGTGGAATCAAGAGATTTGGAATTAAGGGTAAGCTAGCGCCAAGATTTATTGGACCGTACCAGGTCTTAGCCCGGAAAGGGGAAGTTGCTTACCAGTTGGAGTTGCCAGGAGCTCTGTCCGCTGTTCACAATGTGTTCCACGTATCCCAGCTGAAGAAGTGCCATCCGGAGATGGCGGATACACCATTGAGAGACACTGTACCGCTAGAGGAGGTCCAGCTTGAGAACGACTTGACCTATGAGGAGAAACCAGTCAAGATTCTGGAGACAGCGGAGAGGACTACCCGTACCAAGACAATCAGGTTTTGCAAGGTGCAGTGGAGCCACCACACTGAAGAGGAAGCCACTTGGGAGCATGAGGATGACATCCGAGAGGACTACCCACACCTATTTGCTAGTCGCGCCGAATCTCGGGGACGAGATTCATCTTAAGGGGGTTAGTCTTGTCACATCACAAATTTTAGATTTGGTTCTGCATATCATTCATACCATTGCATCATACTTTTCCACGCAAAACCACCGATTGAAAAGATTCGGCAAAACGCTATTTTCAAAACCCTATTCTATTTTACTACAAGGCTCCTGCGGGAGGCTTTAGTAGGACTTGTGTTGTCCACCCTTGTAGCCTAGTGGTTTCACTAAACCCTTGACCCTAGGTTGTTGTAGAGGGAGTGTCCCAACCTTTATACAACATAAGATGGAGTCCCCTGTGTTTACAATGCTAGTCCCTGGATCAATAGCTAGCATCCACAGTTAAGATGTAATATCAAGAAACAAAGGTCATAACATAACTTTATAACCAGGAATAACATAATTTTATTACATCTTACATAGCTCATTTGGCTATTACATTACATTGCAGCAGAATAACTAAAATCATGGGTCCTTCATCTTCAAAGTGCCACAGGCAGATGTTGGTTGTAGACTTTGTAATCCTAATCAATCAATCTTCACTAAAAACAATCAAACCTGCAACATTACAAGTTACAGCCACAAGGGTCAAAACATTTGAATTGTATTGGAAAGTTTCACTACTATGTATAATATGAGTGGATCCTATCAATACATGCATATTTGGCTAAGTAGAGTTTAAGGCTTATTTGCACAAAGCAAAATTTATCCTATCTTTTCAAAATGGTTTTGATCCTTTGTCAAATCTCCTTTTCCAAGTTCCTTGAACTCCTTGGTAGAAACTCAAGTGTTCAAGTCCTTGTCATAATCCCTTGAGCTCCTTGGTAACCCCAAGTGCAACAAGTTTTATCAAATTCTCATGAGTTCCTTGGTAACCCCAAGTGTTCATGTTTTTAACAAAATCTCTTGAGTTCCTTGGTAACCCCAAGTACATCAAGTTTTATCAAATTCTCATGAGTTCCTTGGTAACCCCAAGTGTTCATGTTTTTAACAAAATCTCTTGAGTTCCTTGGTAACCCCAAGTACATCAAGTCCTTAAAAATTTTCTTTTAGAAATTAGAATGTCGAGATCTCCCATAGTTCAAACTTTAGTTGCTCAGTATTGTCCATAACCGGGGACACGGCTAAGTACTTAGATTTTATTATCTTCTGCAGAAGGAGTACACTTTACCCACATGTCACAATATCATCATTTTTCCACCAGTGGCCACTGGATTAGCACTCACCAAGATGGAGTACTGGCAGATTGAGAATGTGACGAAGTCTTTCCAAAGGGTCCTCCCATACACCATTGCTAGCTTGTCTTCAGCACCCATGAAGCATTCCAGATCCCCATGTCCAGTAAACTGAAGACAATGCATGGGTCTTCCCAATGTGGTTGACTAAGCCAGAGCCATAATAGCATGTGGTTGCACACGAAAGCCACAATTGGAGAAACATGTTCAATCTCTAAGTTTCCTGGGTGGTTTCCTTTGGAGCACAACACAAAGAGATTGCCATAGAAAGGGTTCCATTTGTTGCCACCTTCTCCAATACTCAAAGTATCCTTGGCCACCCAGGTGGTTCATTGAGTCCTTGTTTTATTATATAAAACATAAGTCCTTTTCTCAACTTCATAAAATCTCAACATGTATCTCTTTTCAAAATATATAAACATAGCATGGCTAAGCATGTAACAACTACATTGTTTTCTCTAAGGAATTTATAGGGAATCCTATTAGGATTTTAGCATAGCATAAGTATAAAATATCTTTTCATGCATGTTTCAAAATCCACTAAGTATAATGAAAATAGTAGGACTTTAGATGATAGTGTCACTTGCCTTTTTGGTAGGGAATGATGGTTCACTCCTTGATCTTGCTAGTCTCACACTTTTCTAACTTCACTACAATCAATCAAGCAAGCATAGTATCAAGTAGCATTCCAAACCAATAATCAAACAACATTTCACACACATAAAACAATGGGACCTAAATCATGCATGTAAGCATGCAAGAGATGGTCCTATTTGCAAAGATGGTCTCCATTAGGCTCCTAAACTTGGTAAGGTCCAAAGTGGTCATTTTTCCATAGTGGCAAAGTCATTTGCAAAAGGGTTTTGGTCCATAAACCATTTTTAAATCTAATCATCATTTTATGTGGTGAAAAATATTTTTATTAAAGCAAAAATTTATGTTTTTCACCAAATGAATTGCCATTGTAAAACTTGGTGTTTTGGGTCAGTAGGTTTGGTCCAAAGCATTTTCCCAAAGTTTTCTTTACAAAAACATATTCATAATAAAATCAATAATTTTATTTGGCTAGAAATTGGCTAAGTCAATTAATCCAACCTAAATTTTACCAAAATCATTTTTAACACCAAGGGTTGGTTCCTAGGGTTAGTAAGTTCACAACAAACCATTTTGCCAAGGTTTCAAACTTAAAAACATTTTTGAATCATTTTTCTATTCTAAACAAGCATACAAATGTTTCTGCAAAATCAACCAATCTAACAGATACTATTTGCTAAAACAAAGGCATGGTTGGCTAGGGTTTCTTCCACTGATTCCAACGGTATCAAATTTGTAAATTTTGGACGTTTGGATCAAAAGTTACAAAGGTTGGAAAACCACAAACTAATCTGATTTCAAATCTGTTTTAAACAGAACAGGTGACACGCGGCGCATCGCTATTCGCGGGTACCGGTTCGGCCGGATCAGCAACGAGGTGCGTTGGATCTAATTAGATCGTGTGGTCCAGAGAGCGTACCTCTTCGCGATTTAAATGATCTAATCTTACTCGCCCGATCTAGATCGAACGGCTCTAACTGCCTTGCCAAAAGCGGGTGGCGCTAGGACAACGGCGAGCGGCGGAGCGGCCAGATAGTGGCGGCGCTGGCGAGGCAGGAAGCGAAACAGGGAGGGAGTAAGCTTACCAGAATCGCGAGGATGTGGTGATGCTCAAGGTACTGTTGGCTTGACAAGGGGCGCTCAGGAGTAGTCGTAATTCCTCGCCGGAGTTAGGTCTGGCGTCGGTTGCACGCGGTCGAGGTCGAGGACTATGCTACGGTTCACAAGAATACAAACAGAGGACAAGGTTAGCTATGCATGGTCGAGGCGAGTGAGGGAGCGTGAACGAGGAGGCGCGGGGAGGTCTGGTTTACCTGGGAGTCGTCGTCGTAGTTGAAGACAGACGGCGACGCTCAGAGCTTGGTCGGTGTCGACGTTCAGGGGCGCCCGCGGTCAAACGAGGGGTAAGGACAGATGCGTCAGGAGGTGGCGAAGGTGTGAGCTAGGTCGAGGAGGCACGGGGTGGCAGGTACTGGCCGGAATTGGAGAAGGAAGCTCGTCGGAGACAGAACTGCTCGGGGAGAAATTGGGGCGCCCTAGGGGCGTGTCGAGATGGGGTGACAGAGGGGAAAGGAGGAGAAGACGCTGGCGTTTTAACGTGCGTGGTCGCGGCGAGATTAAAGCTCGGTATTATGGCGAATTGAACGCGCGGATTGAATGGCAGCAACGACAGCGAGGTTTGGGGGAAGGAGGTCGCGCGGGTGAGGAGGATGAACAAGAGAGTGGGGTCCAGTCGTCAGTGAGGATGCGAGAAGGAAAGGAGGTCCACCGGTCATTCTCTGCATGGGTTAGAATTTGAGTACGAATCGTTTTTCTTCGGGGAGGAAAAGCTGTGCTGGTTCTGGGCCTTGTGGGCTCTGTCGACTGGGCTGGTCCAGATCCTATTTTTTTCTGTCTGCTGGCTTTTTCTTTTTCTATAACTATTTCCTGTTTTGAAATTCAAACAATCAAACAACACTCAATTTGATTCAAACAATCACTAAACTTTGTAACTTTGAATTTGGTTCCGTTTATCAACATAAACCAAATCCCAAAATAAAATAATAATTTTTATTATTTTTAGGATCCATTCTTTAATTAAATAAAATTGATCTTTAGTTATTTAATAAAATAAGGTTTGATTTAATTAACAAAATCTCCATTTGAAATCCAAATATTTTCAAAACCAAAACATTAGGTTTTATTTGGAAATAAAGAATACTTGGAAACTTGTTTAAAACAAAATAACCTTTTATTTTAGGGTCCATTAATAATTAAATGCAATAGACCTTCATTATAAAATCAACTAGGATTTATTTTATTTAAAATATTTATTTTGAAATCTAAAATAAAGCCAAAACACTTCAGTAGGTTTTATTTGAGAATATAAAATATTTGGAAAACTTATTTAAAATAATTTAATAAGTTTTTGATGTTTTAATAAAAATGGTAAAACCTTTTATTTAGATAAAATTGGATATTAAATCCTTATTAATTTATTAAATAAACCTTTGCTATTTTTATTCAAATCAAAATATTTTAATTCAAAGGCTTGGTCAAGGTTTAATTTGGCTTTATAAAATAATCTTTATTTATAATCCACCTTTTCATTTGAAAACAAAATCTTTTATTAAAAGATCCAAAATAGTAATTCCAAAACATTTTAATTTCCTTTAATAAATGTTTATCCTTATAAATCCCTTTAGGAATTATTTGATTCAAATTGGTTTGAAGTTTCCAATTAAATTCAAAAAAAATTCTTTTGGCCCTGAAAATCAAACAAAGTTTTATTTCATTCATTTATTTTCGCATTACAAGATTTGGAAAATCTTGGGATGTGACAGGCTACCACCCTTAAAATAAATCTCGTCCCGAGATTTGGGAAGGCTAGGGTTACAAGCCGGTTCAAACACTAGGGTACTACCACCCTTAAAAAATTTCAAACAAAAATTACATATTGTCCTTCTTGGGATCCTGGGGAAACTTCTCTAAGTAAACTTTTGCATTGCGTCCTTTGTTTCCATACTTGACTCATGGGCCAAGGTTGAGTTTCTCCATAGGCTTGTTCAACTTGTTCTTCATCTTTTCTGGACAGTTGCTTGCATAATGTCCTGGATTCTTGCAGTTGAAACAATGGATGTCCTTGAGTTCTTTACGTGGCTCTTGTGGACAAGTTGCTACATAGTGGCCTAGCTCTTTGCAGTTGTTGCACATCACTTAGCCAATCCCTTTATTCTTCTTGTTCTCTGGGCATCCACTAGAGTAGTGTCCCATTTCCTTATATTTACGACATTGCACAAGGCTCATGTCCTGTTTTTGTTTCTTGGGTTTCTTTAGTCCTTTGAATTGGGTTGTCTTGTTTGGAGGTATAAGTGGTCCTTTTCCTTTCTTGGTAGACTTGGATTCTTCTTGTTTCCTTTGTTCTACCATGGAATAAATGGGGCATTGGATAGGAACATGGTCGTTTCCTTCACAAAGATAACAAGTAGCTTGAGAGGTGGGACATTGTCCAACAGGATGTTTTTCTTCACAGTTAGGGCATTGATCTCCATGCTCTTTGTAAGTATGATCCTTGTCTCCACAAATAGTGCAAGCTGGGGCTCCATCTAGAATAATATTTCTATCATCCTTATTGTCATAGACTCTTTTGGGATAGTTTTCTTCCATTTTGATCATTTGATCAGTCACCTTAAGCATCAATTGGCCTTGAGTTTCCAAAAATCCTTGTAGCTTTGGATCTTCTCCACTAGAGTTGGCTATGAATTGAGCTGTCACTTGGTTCAACTGGTTCTGGGTTGCTATGAGCTCTTTCATGCTGTCCTCTTGGGTTGTGTTGTTGTCATCAACCTTGATGTTGGAGTCTCTTGGAGTAGTCATCTGTTTGGGTTGAAGGGAGATTAGAATAGGCAAGACATTTCTAAGGAAATATTTCTAATCACACACACCACAATTCACACAAACAATGTACACGCAATCACAAGTTAAACATTTCTCTCAAACAACAAAGTTCAAGCACATACTTAGGCAAAAAATATTTTTGTTACACCACACAAGTTGGTGGTTTTGTATTAACTAAAATATGGTGGTCCATCTATATGGTTCACTTGTGATCTTTCCTTCCTTCATGATTCTTCTTGTATGAGATCATGGTTTCCTTGAGAAAAACTCTTGGTTACAATACTTCAAAGTTGTTGATGGCTCCTTCTTATTTTGCATTCCCTCAGTCTCTAAATCTTGAGTAAGATTTCCTTGTCTCACTTATAGTCCTTAGTGGTATCCAAGTTGGAAGTCTTTGGAGAACATGCTGAAGATGTGAAGTCATTAGAGTTGAAGAAGTTGAAGTCATTAGAGTTGAAGAAGTTGAAGAAGTCCTTTGCACATGGTGTAGTCTTTGGCCATGGGTAGGTTTTTCCATCAAGTTGAAGTAGAAGAGATGTAGGGTTGAAACCAAAACGGTTGAGGAAAGAGTTTACAAGTGTTTTTGTAAATAAGTTTTTGGATCAAAATATAACTCCTATTTTTCTAAGGGTTTTTGTCCAATCCTAGGTTTACAAATCCTACAGGCAACACAATGCTCTGATACCATCTGTAGAGGGAGTGTCCCAACCTTTATACAACATAAGGTGGAGTCCCCTGTGTTTACAATGCTAGTCCCTGGATTAATAGCTAGCATCCACAGTTAAGATGTAATATCAAGAAGCAAAGGTCATAACATAACTTTATAACCAGGAATAACATAATTTTATTACATCTTACATAGCTCATTTGGCTATTACATTACATTGCAGCGGAATAACTAAAATCATGGGTCCTTCATCTTCAAAGTGCCACAGGCAGATGTTGGTTGTAGACTTTGTAATCCTAATCAATCAATCTTCACTAAAAACAATCAAACCTGCAACATTACAAGTTACAGCCACAAGGGTCAAGACATTTGAATTGTATTGGCAAGTTTCACTACTATGTATAATATGAGTGGATCCTATCAATACATGCATATTTGGCTAAGTAGAGTTTAAGGCTTATTTGCACAAAGCAAAATTTATCCTATCTTTTCAAAATGGTTTTGATCCTTTGTCAAATCTCCTTTTCCAAGTTCCTTGAACTCCTTGGTAGAAACTCAAGTGTTCAAGTCCTTGTCATAATCCCTTGAGCTCCTTGGTAACCCCAAGTGCAGCAAGTTTTATCAAATTCTCAAGAGTTCCTTGGTAACCCCAAGTGTTCATGTTTTTAACAAAATCTCTTGAGTTCCTTGGTAACCCCAAGTACATCAAGTTTTATCAAATTCTCATGAGTTCCTTGGTAACCCCAAGTGTTCATGTTTTTAACAAAATCTCTTGAGTTCCTTGGTAACCCCAAGTACATCAAGTCCTTAAAAATTTTCTTTTAGAAATTAGAATGTCGAGATCTCCCATAGTTCAAACTTTAGTTGCTCAGTATTGTCCATAACCGGGGACACGGCTAAGTACTTAGATTTTATTATCTTCTGCAGAAGGAGTACACTTTACCCACATGTCACAATCCCATCCTTTTGCCACCAGTGCCACTGGATTAGCACTCACCAAGATGGAGTACTGGCAGATTGAGAATGTGACGAAGTCTTTTGATGGGGATATGCCTACTGGGGTATACCTAGCAAGGCGTTTCCGACTGGCCCGAGAGCTGGTGAGTGGGCCTGCAGAACGGCGAGTGGATTGAAGCCCAGCAAGGTACCGAGCGACTGGAAGCTGAAGGCCCAGGCGAGTAGATAGGCCCAGTCGGATTGGGTTAAACGACTATTAAAGCTGTAACCAAATCGGTTGAGATATGTAAACCCTAGGGGAGGTGAGCCTATATAAACCTCCCTAAAGGGTGAGTAGAGATACGTTCCCTCATACACCCAAGCGTATCGCCGCCTAGCCGCCGAGCTCGCCCATTGTAAAACCTCCATAATACAATCTAGCAGGAGTAGGTCTTTACCCTCCGGGGGGCCGAACATGGGTAAAACCCTGTGTCTTTGCCCTCATCTCGCACCGCAGATGGCTGGCCGCCCTTGCCCCTCGTTCTACTACTCACTGCCGATTGCAGCATCTGCCGTGACCATTCCCACGACAGTGGCGCCCACCGTGGGGCCTGGCCGGTCTGGCCGGTGTTCTGCGGTGAGATCCAATCTGCCCATCAACGAGACGGTCGCCACCGGCCGCATGATAGCGATCGGCGAGATGCTCCAGATCTTGCCGAGCAGCTACGTCCCGGCGGCGCGACCCGTCACGCACAGCGTGATCCTGCCAATCGGCACGATCAGCCTCTTCGTCGGCCTCACCGACGTCATCGTCTCGGAGGACACGGCTCGCATCCGCGAGTCGCCGCCACGCGATCGGCTCTCCGAGAGCCAGATCCGCACGATCCACCGCCTCGCCTCCGAGTACAACTCGGCCCACAGCAACGTGGCCGGGAATTCAGCGGCCGCAGAAGATGCGGCCCTCACCGACGCGGGAGACTTCGAGGACCCCTCCATCCTCGGGATCTTCGAATTCGACTCCGGGTCAGAGAACTCCGCCGACCTCCGCGACGGAATCGGTCGCCACGCCGCGGCCTACATGGCCACCGGCGCCGATCCGCCGGAGGATCCGTTCTCCACCCCAATCCCTCCTAACGCCACAGCAACGGAGGTCGAGGAACTCCGCCTGAAACTGGCGGAGGCGGTGCGCAAGGAGCAAGCCGAGCGCGAAAAATTTCGCCTCGAGCAGGTGACGGCGCAGGAGCTGTCACGCTACCACCAGCAGCGGATCAGGTCATGCCTGAACCCCACCGTTCAAGGGCGTGCCCTGAACTTCGACGACGAAAACGACCCGGCCCGCGTGGTCAAGCGCGCGATCTGCGAGAACGCGCCACCAGGAGGAAGCGCCCGGCCACCGCCAGGATCAACGGCGATGGGCGCCCCACCTCCACCCAACCGCACCCCTCCCAGGGACCAACCGCTGATAGTAGTCTCCTCACGGGAGCGAGACGCAAACGGCCTCCCACTGTTCTCCACCCCGATGGACAACCTCGTGGCAGGCCGAGCAGCAGCCGACAACATCACGGCCACCGGCGACGGCGCCCTACAGATCCAATACGTCAGGGCCCTGCTCGCGAAGGCCGTCGAGCAGCAAAAAGCGGGCGCCGACTCGCAAGGTCGAGTATACTCGCGTTCCTTGGGAAGCAGAGCGGCCTCCAGCGGCCGCCCAGCGGCGGCAAACACCCTCAACTGCCCGCCACCAGAGCCACTGCAGCTCCAACACCGACCCACGAACGCGGAACTCTCCACCAACGACCCCAGGCCGGCGACCAACTTCGTCGCTGCTAACGGCCAACCTATCGACGCCCGCACCCACATCATCAACAACCAAAGCTGGCGCGCACGCCAGCCCGACGACTTGCGGCACACCCTAACTAATCGCCGCGACGGCGAGCCCATGGGGTCGCTCAGTCGACTCGGGCCCAAGTGCTTTGGACCAATGATCCGAGGCGAGAAGTACCCGCCAAACTTCAAGGCGCCAAAGGAGATAGAAAAATACGACTCCTCGTACGACCCCGCCGTCTGGCTCGACACATACCTCATGGCAATGGGGATCGCGGGTCACACTGACCTACTCGCCGCCCGTTACCTCCCCCTGATGATGGAGGGGACGTGCAGGCAGTGGATCAACACTCTCCCCCAGGACAGTATCGATTCTTGGGAGGAAATGCGCGACGCCTTCGTCAGGCACTTCGAGTGCTCCTACACCCGCGCCACCACTATTGAGGACCTGGAACGGTGCGTCCAGGGACCCCGCGAGTCGACCCGCAACTGGGTCCAACGGTGGTAAGAGCTTTGGTACAACGCGGTCGGCATCCACCCGGACACCGCGATCCATTGCTTCAAGACCTCGTGCCGCTACGAGCCTCTAGTCGCCAAGCTCAAACGACACTCCCACACACTCGACAACATCCCCGACCTCCTCGAGATCGCCAAACGGTACGCCGAGGAAGATCCAAACCAGGAAACTGACGACGAGTCAGGAGGGCAACGCCGCACAAGCGGCAACGACGGCGGACGCCGAACCGACCTACGCTACAGCGGCACTCGCCTCACTTGCAAGCTCCGCAGTGACGGGCGAGTCGACTTTGTCGCCAACGCCGGGCACGCGCAGCGCGAGCCCAAGATCTACCGCCGCGATGGCGGCAACTACAAGAACAAGCCAAGGTTCGATCCCGCGGCCCTCCTTAACCAACCATGTGCGTTCCATAGCAGGGAAGGGAAGCCCGCAACGCACACCACCGCCGACTGCCACACCCTCAGGGAAATCGAGAAGGCACGGCAAGCGCGGGAGGACCCCGACAACAACCCGCCAAATGGCGGAAAATTCGGCAAAGTTGCCGGCTCACTCCACACCTTCACAGGCTTCAACACGAAGCGCGAGAAGAAGGTCATCGCCCGCGCCGTCGCTGTCAATGCGGTGGCCCAAATAGACGTCCCCCAGTTCCTGAACTGGTCGGAACAGCCCATCACCTGGAGCCGGCAAGATCACTCGCCGCGCATCGAGTACCCAAGACGAGTCGCCTTGGTGGTCAAGCCCAAGGTTGGCGACTACTGGCTCCCCAAGACACTGATGGACGGCGGTAGTTCCATCAACATCCTCTACCTCGACACCTTCAGGCAGCTGCGGCTCCCGCAGTCGATGATCGAGACGACCCACACCACGTTCCACGGCATCATCCCCGGTCGGAAGGCGTACCCGATCGGCAAGGTCACGCTGCCAGTCACTTTCGGCACACCAGCAAACTTCCGCACCGAGCGGATCGTCTTCGAACTGGTGCCCTTCGACATCCCTTACCACTGCGTCCTGGGGCGCCATGCGTTCGCTAAATTCATGGCAGCGCCCCACTACGCGTACAACGCGATGAAGCTCCCCGGGCCGTGCGGCGTCATCACCATCAACGGCGACCCCGACATGGCCGCCGAGTGCGAGGCCAAAGGAGCCGAGCTCGCCGACGCCGTCATCGCAGCAGAGACTAATCACGCCGATGAGCTCGCAAAATACGCGAGCGGGGTCAACAATGACGACCCCACAATACTCAAGAAGCCCAACTCAGAGGGCGCAAACACCTCAACCTTTGAGGCAACGACGCACACTCGCACCATCGAGCTGGTCCCAGGCGACTCTAGCCAGACGGTGACGATCGGGACAGGCATGAGCCCAACATAGGAAGGCGCGCTCATCGAGTTCCTCTGTGAGAACAGGGACATCTTCGCATGGAAACCCTCCGACATGCCCGGTGTCCCTAGGGAGCTCACTGAGCACAAGCTGAACGCCGACCCCAAAGTGCGACCCGTCAAGCAGTCGCTACGGCCCTTCAATGAAGAACGCCGCCGAGCAATCGCCGAGGAAGTGCAGCATCTACTCGCTGCCGGCTTCATCCAGCCAATCAAGTACTCCAAGTGGCTGGCAAACCCAGTCCTGGTCGAGAAGAAAAACGGGACCTGGAGAATGTGTATCGACTACACAAACCTGAACAGCGCCTGCCCAAAGGAGCAGTTCGTCCTCCCGCGGATCGACCAGATAATCGATTCAACCGCGGGTTCGGAGTCGCTATGTTTCCTCGACGCCTACTCTGGGTACAACCAGATCAAAATGGCTGTCGAAGACGAGGAGAAGACGGCGTTCATCACGCCATTCGGAGCCTTCTGCTACACCGCCATGACCTTCGGCCTCAAGAATGCCGGGGCGACCTACCAGCGGTGCATGCAAGAATGCCTCGCAAGCCAAATCGGCCGCAACATCCACGTCTACATCGACGACGTGGTCGTGAAGTTCGCTCGCCAAGGCGACCTACTCGCCGACCTGGCAGAAACCTTCGCCAACCTGCGAAGGTACAAGATAAAGCTCAACCCAGGCAAGTGCACCTTCGGTGTACCCGCCGGACAACTATTGGGGTACGTCGTCTCCAAACGAGGGATCGAGGCGAACCCAACAAAGATCGACACGATCGCCCGGCTCGGCAAACCCGAGTGCCTGCGCGACGTCCAGAAGCTGGCCGGGCGAGTTGCGGCTCTCAGTCGCTTCATCCCCCGCCTGGGCGAAAAGGCGATGCCCCTATACCGCCTGATGCGCAAGAACCCCACCTTCCAGTGGGACAAGGAGGCGGACGACGCGCTCCGCGACCTCAAAAAGGTGCTACTCGCCGCACCACTACTCGCCGCCCCCGCCGACAAAGAACCCATGCTGGTTTACGTTGCGGCGTCCGAGCGCGTCGTCAGCACCGTGATGATCGTCGAACGACCTAAGGAAGGAAAGGAGCGCCCGGTTCAGCGGCCGGTGTACTACATCAGCGAGGTCCTCACCGAGTCGCGCCAGCGGTACCCACAGTACCAAAATCTAGTATACGCGGTCTTCAGGGCTCAGCGGCGCCTGCCGCACTACTTCCAGGAGCACCCGATCACGGTCGTCTCCTCAGCGCCACTGCAATACATCATCCGCAATCGCGAGGCGACCGGGCGGGTCGCCAAGTGGGCCATCGAGATCGGCGTCCACAACATCAAATACGAACCACGAAAGGCGATTAAGTCGCAGGCGCTGGCAGACTTCATCGCCGACTGGGAGGAGGCCCAGCAGCCAGAGAAGCTGCCGTACCTCCATTACTGGAGCCTGCACTTCGACGGCTCCAAGAACGCGGATGGTGCAGGAGCAGGGATAGTGTTGACTTCACCAAAGGGCGACAAGCTCCGCTACATCCTCTGCCTCGACTTCACGCCCTGCACCAACAACATGGCTGAATACGAGGCCCTACTCCACGGCATGCGAGCCGCCAAGGACATGAACGTCAATCGCCTCCGCTGCTACGGAGATTCCGACCTCGTCGCGGGGCAAGTCGCCGGCACCTGCGACGCCGTCTCCCCTACCATGGCGGCGTACCGCCAAGCGGTGGACAAGTTGGGCGGCCACTTCACCGGCTACTCTGTCGAGTGGATCGACAGGCGGAAAAACGAGGAGGCCGACGCCCTCTCTCGCATCGGGTCGGCTCGACTCGCACCACCCGCCGGCGTGTTCCTCGACACAATCTCCAAACCATCAGTCTCTCCCCCGAGGGAGATCGACATCGGAGTTCCACTCCAACCAGAGGCAGCCTTGGTCGCACTCGTCACCGAGCCAAACGATTGGACCAAGCCCTACATCGCCTACCTGGAAGCCGGCACCCTGCCAGCAGACGAGACAGACGCTCGAATGATCGCTCGTCGATGCAAGTCCTACACCATCATCGATGGCGAGCTACACAAGCGCAGCGTCACCGGCGTGTTCCAACGCTGCGTCCAACCGGCTGAAGGACGCAAAATCCTCCACGACATTCACTCAGGTGACTGTGGCCACCACGCCGCCGCTCGCTCCCTGGTCGCCAAGGCTATGCGACACGGCTTCTACTGGCCCACCGCACACGCCGACGCTGTCAACATCGTCCAGCGATGCGCCGGGTGCCAGAAGTACGCCAATCAGACGCACGTACCGAGCTCGGCGCTCAAAACAATCCCCATTACCTGGCCATTCGCCGTATGGGGCATGGACATGGTAGGCCCCTTCAAGAAAGCCCCCTCCGGCTACACCCACCTGCTAGTCGCCGTCGACAAATTCACTAAATGGGTGGAGGCCAAGCCAGTCCGGAAATGCGACGGGAAGACCGCCACTAAATTCCTACGCGAGCTCATATATCGCTACGGGTTCCCAAACAGTATCATCACAGACAACGGCACCAACTTCGCCAAGGGAGCCATGGCCGAATTCTGCGAAGAGCACCACATCCGGCTCGACCTCGCGTCAGTCGCCCACCCGGAGTCCAACGGCCAGGCGGAACGGGCCAACCAAAGCATCCTCCATGGCCTGAAGCCGCGACTCCAAGTACCACTCGAGCTCACCGCCGGGTGCTGGGTCGAGGAGTTGCCCTCCGTCATCTGGGGAATCCGTACCTCGGTTAACAGATCGACGGGATTCACTCCCTTCTTCATGGTCTACGACGCCGAAGCAGTCATGCCCACCGACCTCGAACACGACTCACCGCGAGTCGTCCATTATACGGAGGCTGCAAACGAGCTGGCCCGCCAAGATGGGGTCGACCAACTCGACGAAGCACGCGACCTCGCTCGGTCACGCACCGCCATCTACCAGCAAGGACTCCGCCGCTACCAAAGCCGGCGGGTGAAAGCTCGCACCTTCCAGGAAGGCGACCTGGTGTTACGCCTCATCCAGGATAAGAGGGGCATGCACAAGCTCTCCCCTCCGTGGGAAGGCCCATTCACTATCGGGCGCGTACTCGGCAACGACGCCTACTACCTCATCGACGTCCGCGGGGACGGCGAGCTCGACGTCAAGCGACCATGGAATGTAAACCTCCTCCGGAAGTTCTACTCCTAGAACCCCACACATGTACTCTCCAGTCGCTATGAAATAAAAGAAACGGTTACCGCAAATTGCGCCTACTCTCCATGACTTGTGCCACTCGCAATCGTAATAACAGCGGTATGCTAAAATGCAGAAGTCAACCTTTGGTACAGCGATCGGCACGGCTAAGTAGTGCGGTGTCAGAGCGCTGAATCACTTCAGGTCTTGCATCGTCCACGAAAAACGCCAACCCGGAGCCCCATTGGAGTCGCCTAGCTCGACTGGTTTTACAAGCCAAGACAACTGCCCTCGCTTCTCACAGCGACCTTGGTCCTCCGCATCCTCGGCATAGCGACTCGAACGGCTAAGTACCACGCTCGGGGACTGAATACCAGTTCGTCGCGAGCGGTCAGGGAAAACGCCAAGTAAGAGAGCATGCCCAGGACTCGCCACGCGACTGACCCCACGGGCCAGGCAGGAGTGACGCGCTCACACCAACGCGCTAAGTCCTCAACCACCCTCGAGTCGCGCCTAGAACTACCAAGTACCACGCTCGGGGACTCGGCCACCCGACTTCGTTCACGTACGGGAAAACGGTAAAGTACAGAGCACTCAAGGGAGTCGCCTTGCGACTGGATCTCCGAGCTCGGGCGAGTCGACCAAAGCAACAAAACACATGATAACAACACACACATCATATACGAGGTAAACCCCACAAAAGGGCGGACGCGCTCGGGGACTCGTCCAAAATCAATCCAAAGAACACAAACAAATACCAAAATAGACACGACGTCCCATTCAATCGCATATTGCATTGTCTTATGTTACAAAATATGCCCGCGTGGCAGAACTGCTGCTAACGCTTCAAGGCAAACTACCCTACTCTGCAGGCTTCGATGACGACTCGCCAGCATCCCGGCGATTACGGATGAACGCGGTGTACGGGTTTGATGGATACGTCGTCAGTTCACCCGCCATCGCCGCGCGAAAAGGCTGCTCGACCTTGAAGTCACGATGCGGCGGCTCGGGGTCGTTCGGCGCGACGACCGTCTCCTGGTATGGAAGGAGGTCGCCCATCGCCCAGACACGCTCCGAGTACGTGGCGGCACGCTCTTGCAACTTGAGAACCTCGGACAGCTCCACCGCGCCAGTTGACGATGGGTACCCACTCGTCACATCGTCGATGTCGAAGTCTTCGGGGAAGTGAGCGAGTCCAAGGCTCAGGGTCGTCGATGCTCCACGCCGAAACGCCGATCGCGTCATAAATTCAACAACCGCGGGTGCCTTCTCCAAGTACTTCCACACCTCAACGAGGTCGCTGGGAATCACCTCCGTGGGTGATATTTCTTAGAGGTAGGCGCGGATGCAGGTCGCTGACAGAGTCGCCGAATCGACGAGCATGCTTACGCACTGCCTTGCGTCGAGCGAGCTCGCCTCTTCGTCGCTATCAATGATGCGACCTGCGAAGAAAAGGACAATGATGAGTATGATGGACACCACAAAAACCACAACTATAAGAAAGGGAGGAAGCACTCACCAAGCAGCGGGCGGGCGAGTCCCGTGATGAAGCACTGAAGCGACGTGTGGTCGTCCTGAAGCCCAGCAATAAGGACTTCCGACACCTTGCGATCCTCCTCTGCGGCCGCAATGGCGGCCTTAGCTCGCCCGTCCGCCAAGCTAGCTTCTTCTCTCGCCTCCCGCAGTTCGCGCTCGAGGTCGGCGATCCGTTGTTCAGCGGCACCCAGAGCAGACCGCGCCGCCACCAACTCACCAGCGGGGACAAGCCCCTGGCGAGCTTGATCTGCCTTCACAGCAACAGCCTGAAGACCTTTGTTCGCCTCCTGGACGATGGCCAGCTCCTTCTCCGCGCGCTGTTTCGCGGCCAATCGGTCCGCCGACTCAAGCTGCAGACCCTGTACATCACCGAAAAAGTCAGTTAAAACGAACTTCATAAGTGCCCACCCGCTGAAATTCAGCGAGTGCGCACTCGGGGACTGGCGTTCAAGAAATTCCTAAGTGCCCACCCGCTGAAATTCAGCGAGTGCGCACTCGGGGACTGGCGATCAAGAAATTCCTAAGTGCCCACCCGCTGAAATTCAGCGAGTGCGCACTCGGGGACTGGCGATCAAGAAATTCCTAAGTGCCCACCCGCTGAAATTCAGCGAGTGCGCACTCGGGGACTGGCGATCAAGAAATTCCCAAATGCCCACCCGCTGAAATTCAGCGAGTACGCACTCGGGGACTGGATACGAGAATAAAAGATGAGAAATTATAAGAATCACGCCGCTGCAAAACACCGACCTGATCCTCGGGGACTGGATGTACCTGGATGGCTGCGCCAAGCATGCCGTGGAGTTGGATCGCGTCCACGGACGCGAGTAATGCAGGCGTGTGCCCACGACGCTGGTCGACTTCAGCATCGGCGGTCCCAGGAGCGTGGCTCGAGGGCGCAACCCCACTCGCCGTGGCCGCCTTGGTCACGAAGCGGGGGAAGGTAGCGATGGAGGCACCCGCTCCAAGGGAGGTCGCCTCCGCAGCGGGTTCCTTCGTAGACGCGGCTGCTTCCACCGCGGGCTTGGCCGGCGCGGCCGCCGTATCGTCAGAGATGCTAACGATGTCCTCGCCCTTGGCCTTCTTACTACCATCCGCTGAGGCGACGACCTCGTCCGCCTTCCTCTTGCGTGAAGGATCCTCCTCGCTAGCGGCGGAGGGCACCTTGGCCACGGTCGGATGGCCCATCCTTTTCACTCCGGTCCTGCGCATTAATCGAATCAACAAAGACAATTGAAATAGTTATGGAAAATAAGGAGGGGTGAGCACACTCACTTGGCGACTAGGATGAAACGTAGCCCCGTACGAAGGCCGGCCGGTTTTTCCAGTTCAGGGCCCAGTCGGTGACTGAGCCCCAGGTCCAAGACATCGCGTGCCCAAGACACGGACGGCTTCTTCGTCGTTGAGGCTGCAGCTGGCGCCTCTAGGACATCCTCGGCGGGAGCTTCCTCGTGAGTCGAAGCTGCTGCAGCTGGAGCCTCCTTGCGAGGTGAAGCCGCCGCAGCCGGAGCCTCCCTGCGAGGCGAAGTCGCCACGGCCGGAGCCTCCCCCAGCCCAGAGACTGGGGCGATTGGTGGAGGCAATGAGGCCAGTGGCACCTCCATAGTCGCCGTGTCCAGCGCGGTTGTCGCTGGTGGCGCGCCGTCACCAGTGGGGCTGGGAGCATCGGAGCTGCTCGCCGAGTGTGGCGGTGAGGCCGTCTTCGACGGCTTCGTTTTCTTCTTCAGGGGGGCCCTCGCCTCCCTCTTCTTCTCCTTCTTCTTCGACGGAGTGGCTTGACGGTGCGAGGTGGTCTCTGGGAGCTCGTCGTCATCGTCATGGCGCTCGAGGCTTCTGCTCGCTTCGATCTCGCGCTGACGTTGCCCGTGGGTCTTTCGGACCAGCGGGGCGACCTCTTCTTCGGACTCGTCCTCGTCGTCTTCGTTGCCCCTCGCGGGTGGTGATTCGCCTACGTCCTGGGCGGATGGGCCCGGGCTCTCATCATCCGAAGGTGGGAGCCACCCTTCCACCACCTGGAATAGCTGCGATGAATACAAACAGGATCAGGATTACCGCGACTGCATACACTGCGACTGCGAACAAGGTAAAGAAATTACCGTTGGAGCTGGACGCTTCGCGGTGTAGGGGGCGATCCCGGCCTGTGCATCCAGGTACACCGCCTGGGTAATCTTCTTCAATGCTGGGAGGTAATCTTCCAGCCTCCACTCGTCGAGGCAGGCCTTCGTCGAGTCCCCCCGGCGGGTGTATTGGTACATATAGTGGTCGCGCTGGGCGAGTGGAACAAGCCGCCGCCCAAGCCAGCAATTGTACAAATTTATCGTTTGGAGGCCCTTCTTCTTCAGACCACGGATGGTCTGGAGCATCTCGTCAACGACCATCCGCTGGTCGTCGGGGAGCTTGCCGACTTGGAGATGGCGCGGCTCCGAACGACTAGCGGAGTACCTCGGGATCGCCGCCTCGCCCTCTGGGGTCGCCTCGGTCATGTAGAACCACGACTTTTTCCAGTCGCTCGCCGCCTTGGCGGGTAGCATCAGGTCAAAGAAGGAGGCTTTGGACTTGAGCTGGAACGTCAAGCCGCCCGCGGCTAGCATTGGGCCGCCTGCCTCCTCGCGGCTGATCCGTCCATGGAACAGATCTTGCCACAAGGGAAAGTAGGGCCGGCAGCCCAAGTAGCATTCGCAGAACGCCACGAAGATGGCGAGCTGCTCGATGCTGTGGGGACCCAAATCTGAAGGCTGGATCCCATAGTAGGCGCAAAAGCGCCGGAAGAACAAGGACGTAGGAAACCCTAGCCCTCGCTCGAGATGACTGGTGAAACAGACGAATTCCCTCTCTCGCGGGTTTGGGGTCGTTTCTCCGGCTGCGGGGATACGCCAACAGCCAGCTCGCAGGATCCCGACCTCCTCGAAAGAGGCCAGCTGCGCCCTCGTGCACTTGGACCTACCCCATGGTTCGGTGGAAAGGGCCATGGCCGAGAGGTTGGTTGGAGATCGGAGGATTTCGGGTCGATTGGATCGCGGAGCAAAGGAAGGAAAATGCGCGCACTCGGAAGAAGTGGTGGGCAGTTGGCTCTACGATTGCCTGCCATTCCTCTTATATAGCGGGAGTTACCCGCCAAATCAGGAGGCCGTTACCGCGCGATGATTACGCCGAAAGTTACCATTGGATTACCCCAACGGCTAGTTTGACCACGCCTGACGGTCCAACTCCAGCCACTCGGCTCGCCAGGTCAATCACCATGACCGCGTCCCGCCGACTCGACTAGCCCAAGCCGCGACTTGGTTCACCGGATTTCCTCCTTTATACAGGAGCCCACCAACGATTCGACTGGATACCTACTCTGAAGCCGTATACTCCGACTGCCAGCAGCCACTTACGCCCAATCGACGACGGCCTCGGGGACTACTGATGGGGATATGCCTACTGGGGTATACCCAGCAAGGCGTTTCCGACTGGCCCGAGAGCTAGCGAGTGGGCCTGCAGAACGGCGAGTGGATTGAAGCCCAGCAAGGTACCGAGCGACTGGAAGCTGAAGGCCCAGGCGAGTAGATAGGCCCAGTCGGATTGGGTTAAACGACTATTAAAGCTGTAACCAAATCGGTTGAGATATGTAAACCCTAGGGGAGGTGAGCCTATATAAACCTCCCTAAAGGGTGAGTAGAGATACGTTCCCTCATACACCCAAGCGACTCGCCGCCTAGCCGCCGAGCTCGCCCATTGTAACACCTCCATAATACAATCTAGCAGGAGTAGGTCTTTACCCTCCGGGGGGCCGAACCTGGGTAAAACCCTGTGTCTTTGCCCTCATCTCGCACCGCAGATGGCTGGCCGCCCTTGCCCCTCGTTCTACTACTCGCTGCCGATTGCAGCATCTGCCGTGACCATTCCCACGACATCTTTCCAAAGATTTACATGGATAGAATTGTGTGCCTACATGGAGTTCCCAAGAGTATTGTATCTGATCGAGGCACCCAATTTACCTCACACTTCTGGCGCCAGCTGCACGAGTCGCTTGGTACTAGATTGGAGTTTAGCACAGCGTTTCACCCGCAGACTGATAGACAGACCGAGAGGGTAAATCAGATTTTGGAGGACATGCTGAGAGCTTGCGCCTTGGCTCATGGCTCTAGTTGGGATGAGAATTTGCCGTATGCAGAGTTTTCCTACAACAACAGCTATCAAACCAGCATTAAGACGTCACCGTTCGACGTGCTGTATGGGAAACGGTGCCGAACACCATTGCTATGGGATGGAGTAGGAGAACGCCAGTTGTTTGGACCTGATTTGATCAAGGACGCTGAGGAGAAGGTCGCCTTGATTAGGGACAGGCTGAAGGTAGCACAATCAAGGCAGAAGAGCTACGCTGACGCCAAGCGCAAGGAAGTGGTGTATGAGATAGGTGATAGAGCATACCTCAGAGTGTCGCCACTTCGTGGAATCAAGAGATTTGGAATTAAGGGTAAGCTAGCGCCAAGATTTATTGGACCGTACCAGGTCTTAGCCCGGAAAGGGGAAGTTGCTTACCAGTTGGAGTTGCCAGGAGCTCTGTCCGCTGTTCACAATGTGTTCCACGTATCCCAGCTGAAGAAGTGCCATCCGGAGATGGCGGATACACCATTGAGAGACACTGTACCGCTAGAGGAGGTCCAGCTTGAGAACGACTTGACCTATGAGGAGAAACCAGTCAAGATTCTGGAGACAGCGGAGAGGACTACCCGTACCAAGACAATCAGGTTTTGCAAGGTGCAGTGGAGCCACCACACTGAAGAGGAAGCCACTTGGGAGCATGAGGATGACATCCGAGAGGACTACCCACACCTATTTGCTAGTCGCGCCGAATCTCGGGGACGAGATTCATCTTAAGGGGGTTAGTCTTGTCACATCACAAATTTTAGATTTGGTTCTGCATATCATTCATACCATTGCATCATACTTTTCCACGCAAAACCACCGATTGAAAAGATTCGGCAAAACGCTATTTTCAAAACCCTATTCTATTTTACTACAAGGCTCCTGCGGGAGGCTTTAGTAGGACTTGTGTTGTCCACCCTTGTAGCCTAGTGGTTTCACTAAACCCTTGACCCTAGGTTGTTGTAGAGGGAGTGTCCCAACCTTTATACAACATAAGATGGAGTCCCCTGTGTTTACAATGCTAGTCCCTGGATCAATAGCTAGCATCCACAGTTAAGATGTAATATCAAGAAACAAAGGTCATAACATAACTTTATAACCAGGAATAACATAATTTTATTACATCTTACATAGCTCATTTGGCTATTACATTACATTGCAGCAGAATAACTAAAATCATGGGTCCTTCATCTTCAAAGTGCCACAGGCAGATGTTGGTTGTAGACTTTGTAATCCTAATCAATCAATCTTCACTAAAAACAATCAAACCTGCAACATTACAAGTTACAGCCACAAGGGTCAAAACATTTGAATTGTATTGGAAAGTTTCACTACTATGTATAATATGAGTGGATCCTATCAATACATGCATATTTGGCTAAGTAGAGTTTAAGGCTTATTTGCACAAAGCAAAATTTATCCTATCTTTTCAAAATGGTTTTGATCCTTTGTCAAATCTCCTTTTCCAAGTTCCTTGAACTCCTTGGTAGAAACTCAAGTGTTCAAGTCCTTGTCATAATCCCTTGAGCTCCTTGGTAACCCCAAGTGCAACAAGTTTTATCAAATTCTCATGAGTTCCTTGGTAACCCCAAGTGTTCATGTTTTTAACAAAATCTCTTGAGTTCCTTGGTAACCCCAAGTACATCAAGTTTTATCAAATTCTCATGAGTTCCTTGGTAACCCCAAGTGTTCATGTTTTTAACAAAATCTCTTGAGTTCCTTGGTAACCCCAAGTACATCAAGTCCTTAAAAATTTTCTTTTAGAAATTAGAATGTCGAGATCTCCCATAGTTCAAACTTTAGTTGCTCAGTATTGTCCATAACCGGGGACACGGCTAAGTACTTAGATTTTATTATCTTCTGCAGAAGGAGTACACTTTACCCACATGTCACAATATCATCATTTTTCCACCAGTGGCCACTGGATTAGCACTCACCAAGATGGAGTACTGGCAGATTGAGAATGTGACGAAGTCTTTCCAAAGGGTCCTCCCATACACCATTGCTAGCTTGTCTTCAGCACCCATGAAGCATTCCAGATCCCCATGTCCAGTAAACTGAAGACAATGCATGGGTCTTCCCAATGTAGTTGACTAAGCCAGAGCCATAATAGCATGTGGTTGCACACGAAAGCCACAATTGGAGAAACATGTTCAATCTCTAAGTTTCCTGGGTGGTTTCCTTTGGAGCACAACACAAAGAGATTGCCATAGACAGGGTTCCTTTTGTTGCCACCTTCTCCAATACTCAAAGTATCCTTGGCCACCCAGGTGGTTCATTGAGTCATTGTTTTATTATATAAAACACAAGTCCTTTTCTCAACTTCATAAAATCTCAACATGTATCTCTTTTCAAAATATATAAACATAGCATGGCTAAGCATGTAACAACTACATTGTTTTCTCTAAGGAATGTATAGGGAATCCTATTAGGATTTTAGCATAGCATAAGTATAAAATATCTTTTCATGCATGTTTCAAAATCCACTAAGTATAATGAAAATAGTAGGACTTTAGATGATAGTGTCACTTGCCTTTTTGGTAGGGAATGATGGTTCACTCCTTGATCTTGCTAGTCTCACACTTTTCTAACTTCACTACAATCAATCAAGCAAGCATAGTATCAAGTAGCATTCCAAACCAATAATCAAACAACATTTCACACACATAAAACAATGGGACCTAAATCATGCATGTAAGCATGCAAGAGATGGTCCTATTTGCAAAGATGGTCTCCATTAGGCTCCTAAACTTGGTAAGGTCCAAAGTGGTCATTTTTCCATAGTGGCAAAGTCATTTGCAAAAGGGTTTTGGTCCATAAACCATTTTTAAATCTAATCATCATTTTATGTGGTGAAAAATATTTTTATTAAAGCAAAACTTTATGTTTTTCACCAAATGAATTGCCATTGTAAAACTTGGTGTTTTGGGTCAGTAGGTTTGGTCCAAAGCATTTTCCCAAAGTTTTCTTTACAAAAACATTTTCATAATAAAATCAATAATTTTATTTGGCTAGAAATTGGCTAAGTCAATTAATCCAACCTAAATTTTACCAAAATCATTTTTAACACCAAGGGTTGGTTCCTAGGGTTAGTAAGTTCACAACAAACCATTTTGCCAAGGTTTCAAACTTAAAAACATTTTTGAATCATTTTTCTATTCTAAACAAGCATACAAATGTTTCTGCAAAATCAACCAATCTAACAGATACTATTTGCTAAAACAAAGGCATGGTTGGCTAGGGTTTCTTCCACTGATTCCAACGGTATCAAATTTGTAAATTTTGGACGTGTGGATCAAAAGTTACAAAGGTTGGAAAACCACAAACTAATCTGATTTCAAATCTATTTTAAACAGAACAGGTGACACGCGGCGCATCGCTATTCGCGGGTACCGGTTCGGCCGGATCAGCAACGAGGTGCGTTGGATCTAATTAGATCGTGTGGTCCAGAGAGCGTACCTCTTCGCGATTTAAATGATCTAATCTTACTCGCCCGATCTAGATCGAAAGGCTCTAACTGCCTTGCCAAAAGCGGGCGGCGCTAGGACAACGGCGAGCGGTGGAGCGGCCAGATAGTGGTGGCGCTGGCGAGGCAGGAAGCGAGACAGGGAGGGAGTAATCTTACCAGAATCGTGAGGATGTGGTGATGCTCAAGGTACTGTTGGCTTGACAAGGGGCGCTCAGGAGTGGCCGTAATTCCTCGCCGGAGTTAGGTCTGGCGTCGGTTGCACGCAATCGAGGTCGAGGACTATGCTACGGTTCACAAGAATACAAACAGAGGACAAGGTTAGCTGCGCATGGTCGAGGCGAGTGAGGGAGCGTGAACGAGGAGGCGCGGGGCGGTCTGTTTTACCTGGGAGTCATCGTCGCAGTTGAAGACAGACGACGACGCTCATAGCTTGGTCGGTGTCGACGTTCAGGGGCGCCCGCGGTCAAACGAGGGGTACGGACAGATGCGTCAGGAGGTGGGGCAGGTGTGAGCTAGGTCGAGAAGGCACGGGGTGGCAGGTACTGGCCGGAATTGGAGAAGGAAGCTCGTCGGAGACAGAACTGCTCGGGGAGAAATTGGGATGACCTGGGGGCATGTCGAGATGGGGTGACAGAGGGGAAAGGAGGAGAAGACGCTGGCGTTTTAACGTGCGTGGTCGCGGCGAGATTAAAGCTCGATATTATGGAGAATTGAATGCGCAGATTGAATGGCAGCAACGGCAGCGAGGTTTGGGGGAAGGAGGTCGCGCGGGTGAGGAGGATGAACAGGAGAGTGGGGTCCAGTCATCAGTGAGGATGCGAGAAGGAAAGGAGGTCCACCAGTCAGTCTCTGCATGGGCTAGAATTTGAGTACGAATCGTTTTTCTTCGGGGAGGAAAAGCTGGGCTGGTTCTGGGCCTTGTGGGCTCTGTCGACTGGGCTGGTCCAGATCCTATTTTTTTCTGTCTGTTGGCTTTTTCTTTTTCTATAACTATTTCCTGTTTTGAAATTCAAACAATCAAACAACACTCAATTTGATTCAAACAATCACTAAACTTTGTAACTTTGAATTTGGTTCCGTTTATCAACATAAACCAAATCCCAAAATAAAATAATAATTTTTATTCTTTTTAGGATCCATTCTTTAATTAAATAAAATGGATCTTTAGTTATTTAATAAAATAAGGTTTGATTTAATTAACAAAATCTCCATTTGAAATCCAAATATTTTCAAAACCAAAACAGTAGGTTTTATTTGGAAAAAAAGAATACTTGGAAACTTGTTTAAAACAAAATAACCTTTTATTTTAGGGTCCATTAATAATTAAATGCAATAGACCTTCATTATAAAATCAACTAGGATTTATTTTATTTAAAATATTTATTTTGAAATCTAAAATAAAGCCAAAACACTTCAGTAGGTTTTATTTGAGAATATAAAATATTTGGAAAACTTATTTAAAATAATTTAATAAGTTTTTGATGTTTTAATAAAAATGGTAAAACCTTTTATTTAGATAAAATTGGATATTAAATCCTTATTAATTTATTAAATAAACCTTTGCTATTTTTATTCAAAACAAAATATTTTAATTCAAAGGCTTGGTCAAGGTTTAATTTGGCTTTATAAAATAATCTTTATTTATAATCCACCTTTTCATTTGAAAACAAAATCTTTTATTAAAAGATCCAAAATAGTAATTCCAAAACATTTTAATTTCCTTTAATAAATGTTTATCCTTATAAATCCCTTTAGGAATTATTTGATTCAAATTGGTTTGAAGTTTCCAATTAAATTCAAAAAAAATTCTTCTGGCCCTGAAAATCAAACAAAGTTTTATTTCATTCATTTATTTTCACATTACAAGATTTGGAAACTCTTGGGATGTGACAGTTGTTCCCCTCGTTTTTACAAAAGCTTAGGAGCAAGAATCGCCCGATTCGGAGCTCGTACGGAAAAGTTACGGCCGTTTTACTGAAAGATCAAAAAATCGGCTGCCACCCGCTGCCTGCCGCACCCCGCCGCCCGCGCGCCGCCTCGCCTGCGCGCCGCGCCACCCGCCCGCCTCCGCCAGCCCGCGCTGCAGCGCAGCCGCCCTCCGCGCCGCGCCGCCGCGCTGCACGCCTGCGCCGCCTCGCACGCGCAGCCCCGCGCGCACAGCCGCTCGCTGCGCCCCAGCGCCGCCGCCTCCGCGCGCGCGCCCGCACGGACGCGCCGCGCGCAACCGCCGCCAGCGCCGCCCGCCTCGGCCCCGCACCCGCGCCGCCATGCGCCGCCGTCGCCCCGCGCCGCACGCCGCCGCCGCCGCGTTGACCGCCACCGTTCCGCGCGCTGAACCGAACTCGCAGCCACGCAGGAATCGCCGTTGCCGTCCCGATCGCCGCCACCATCCCGAACTCGCCACCGTTCGTTTCCGGTGAGTCCGCAGCTGCCTTTGGATCTGAGATCAACGGTCCAGATCGGTCGTTGACCGGTCAGTCCCCAGGTGTTGACTAGTCAGACGCCCAGTCAGCGCCCGGTCAGCAGCCGCGTTGACCAGTCAACAGACACAGTTGACTGGGTATTTTCGTTAATCGTTTTAGTTGGCAGATTTCGGTAGAAACTTGTAAATTGCGTAGAGATTAAACCGCTGGGCTAAAAATTGCAAATAAAATATGTGTAGGTTCAGTAAGTCGTGTAGAATCTTGCTGTACCTTAGTTTCACACTTTTGTAGCAATATTTAGTACAGTTTAATCAAATGAGTTAATGGCCTTTTTGGAGTAATTAATTCGTAGAAAAAGATCTGTAACTCCAAAAATTGCGTATGATATGTCCCTGGATTTAGTGGAACGAGGGGAATCTCATCGTGATTTGAAAAGATAGGCTGACAGTGAAAACTTCTGCAGGAACTATCTAGTGGCTTTCTGCAGTATTTTAATTACTCGGGGAGTTTTATAATTCCTTTTCGAGTAATTCCAGTTGGTACTTTTTCTAATTGGCAATGCCTATACGGTAGAATTTTCCCAAGATTTTTACAAACAGTGTACTACCGGTAGTGAACTATTTGAGTTGTAGCCCTAGTTTTGAGCATTACTTTTTGCGTATTAGTTTTCCTTGCGCTAAAACTATTTTCCATGCATGCAATCAGTACCTCTACTGAATACTATTATATGGTGTTGCTGTAGCATCACCCCACTTGTCTTGCATTCATTCATGCATCATCTTTGTTGCATATGTTTGTGGATTGTTTGTTTATGATTGCAAGTGTATTGTGTAGATTGTGACGAGTGCAACGCTTGCTCGTGTGTGGATTGTTCTTCCGACCGCTACAACCAAGGCAAGTAGATGCTACTTTGTTCATGATATCGTCCTACTATTTTCAATGCATTGTCGTGTATTTTGTAGATGCATGTGTAGGATGATATTATCGCTATGATATGTCCTATTATGTGGTAGGACCTTCCTTGTAGATGAACCACCGTTGGTAGATGTGCTTAGCCATGCTATGATGAACGAGGGCTGGGTTACATCACTGAAAGTTGTTTCTAAATGAGTTGGTTTGCAAAAACTAAAACAACTTAATCAATGAATCTCCTGGGTGTGATGGTATTGATAATTTTTGGTGGTTTCATTGCGGAAAGGCACCCAGGTATCGAGAGAAATTGATTGGCTTCTTTATTGTGTAGCTTACGTGTACAACCATGTGCCAATAATGAAATGGGCGCTTGGTTGGACTTAGTAGGTTGTGGTAACTCGAACCCGCGTATCCAGAGATGTAGAATTTTGGTAGGTTGGACCGGTGCGCGTCGGGATTGGGGAGCTACTTCCCGAACAGTCTCTTCTTGGACTTCTCCCTATCACCACCCAATATGAGAGTGGTGGTACGAGCTGGGCTGGCCAAGTCACGTGGGTAAAGTGTACTAACCCCTGTAGGGTGTATAAACTAATCGATTAGCCGTGTCCCGGGTTATGGACAACTGAGTTGCTTGATATTGATTCCATGACATGTTTCTCGCTCATTCCAATTTCATAATTGTTTTAATGTTGTTGGGTTAACTTAATTGGGATCTTTTCAAAGAAAATCAAAAACTGTTTATGAAAGTAGGACAAAGGTATTTGCAAATGCAAGCTAGACACAGCTCCACTTGCCAAATATGCATGTAGATGTTAGTGCTATTGTCTCCATTACTAGCTCTACTTGCCATACATTCCATGTATTGACCCTTCGGGGCTGCTACGTTTCATGTTGCAGGTTATTCCGATTCTGAGTAATCGATATAGGACACGGTACTCCACTCGGCACTTGTTCACTTGTGGGCAATTTGAAGAATGGAGGATTTACTTATTTATGTTGCTACCTGAATAATTTGAGCTAGCTTTGGGCTAAGCTTTTATTGTAATAATGGTACTCTGAATCTTCGTTATTCATGATACACGGATATTTTGCTATGTTATTCATCTTATTCTATTCTGGGCCAATGAACCGATCCAGGGATTGGCATGTCACATAGAAGCCTCGGTCTTTTCAGAACCGCGGTGTTACATTAGGCTTGCTTTGCTCAAAATAGATTTTCCTTATCATTTGAAAACACTAAGTTTTTGCCTGACAAAAATCTTTCCCAAGGCATCTCCCAATAGAAATTGGTGATCCTTCAACCCTTGTTCAACCACAAGTTTTTAACTTAGAAATTGGGATGAGGAGATTCTTGATAGCTTCCATGTCTTGATGCTCAAATTGTCCTTTTCCAGGGACATGGCTAAGTACTTAGATTTTACACTCTACAGAGGTGGTGCACTTTCCCCACAAGACTTGGTTTCACCAAGACAAGATCTTTCAGAAGCCTTCCTTTAGACCATAATGGACGCGTTCCAACCTATCATCCCCTACCACCAACTGTCCATTTGGCTAAGTTATTGCAACTTATATGATCCAGGCAGAGCCCATAATGCCAAGTGGCTGCACTTGAAGCTTCTCAACATTTGACATCTCAAATCTCTTTGTTCCTGGGTGGCATTCCACAAGTGTGATACACAAGGTTCACCAGTCCCCTGGCCTTGTGTAACCACTCAACACAAACCATTCCTTCCATTCCACCTAGGTGATTCGTTCACTTAGTTGTTTTATTAAACAAAACACAAGTCCTTAGACTTAGAAATTTTCCATAGCATGAATATATATTCCACCCTTGTTTTCTACTAGCTAAGCTAAGCAATGATAGTAGTAGGAATCTTAACTTAGGAAATTTTACTAAGGTTTCATCTACTAGGTTTTCCCATGGCATAGTTTACACTTAGCAAAAATTCCATGCAAGTCTTACTTAGAAATATCACTAATGCATAGTGAAAATAATGGGACAAAAGTATGAAGCATCACTTGCCTTTTTGGTAGAGAATATAGGTTCACTCCTTGATCTTTGCAATGTTCACACACTTCAAATCACTACAATTCAATCAAGCAAGCAATATTTCAATCTACCATTCAAGCAACATCACATAAAATAAATAGTAACAAAACAATGCATGCAAGCATGCTAAAGATTGTTTTATTTGGAGCAGTGGTTTCTAATAGGTTATAAACATTTGAAAACACATAATGATCATTTTATAAAGTGGCAAAATCATTTGCAAAAGATTTCACTTCATAAACCATTTTTAAACCAAGTCATTATTTTATGTGGTTGGAAATGCCTTTATCAAAGTAGCAATCTTTATAGGGTTCACCAAATACATTTTTAAATCATAAAACTTGGTGCTTGGGTCAGTGATTTATTCCAAAACATTTCCCAAGGATTTTCTCCCAAAAGCATTTTTAATAAATAAACATTACTTTTATTTGACTAGAAATGGTTTAAATCAAAGATTCATTCTTTTGCTTCACCAAATACATTTTTGAAACCACCAATTGATTCCTAGGGTCAGTAAGTTCAAAACAAACCATTTGACAAAGATTTTATCCCCAAAATCATTTTAGAACAATTTTTATATCCTAAACATGCATACACAAGTTTCTTCAAAAAACAATCAATTTAACAGAAGCATTTTACTAAACAAAGTGCATGGTCAGAAATTACTTGTCTTGCTGATTCCATTGATATAAAATTTGCAAAATTTGGACGTGTGTTTTGAAAGTTATGAATTTTTCAAATTGGCATATCTAATAGAACAATTCTGTTTTAAATCAAACGAACAGGGACACGTGGCTAGTTTTTATTCGCTGGTACCGGTTCGTCTGGATCACGCTCTCTGGTGCGTTGGATCTAAGTTAGATCGAGCAGCTCAGGTTCATCCTTACCCCTTCGATTAGTCAACGTATCCAAGCAATCAGATGAAAATCTAACGGTCCCTATTGCTTTGACCAATAAGCAGCGGCGCTGGCGGCAGAGTGGCTTGGCGCTGGCGTTGCCGGCGATGCAGGAAGCGAGAGAGGGAAAGGAGATGCTCACCGGTTCGTTGAGTGATGCTTAAGCTCAAGGTGCTCGCGAGGAGGCAAGGGGCGTACGGGGTGGTCGTCAATTGCTCGTCGGAGTCGGGGTCACCGTCGGTTGCGCTCAGATGTCGATGCTGGTGGAGCTACAGAGCGCTCCAGAGAAAAATGAATGCATGGTTAGATGCGTGGGAGAGTGGTGAGTGTAGGAGGGTCATCCAGAGGTGGAGGGGGAGACGTGGCTTACGGGGAGGCGTCGCCAGAGTTGAAGAATACGGCGGCGTTGCTCTGTTGGAGATGCTGTCGATGTTGCAGAGCATGCGCGGGCGAGCTGGAGCTACGGGGAGATTCGCCAGGGGATGGGGAGCAAGTGAGTGTGGTCGGGGAGGCGAGGGGCAGAATGGTTCGGCCGGAATTGTCGCCGGAGCTTGTCAGAGGCAGTGTGGTTCATGCGAGGAATCAAGGCAGCCTGGTGGCTCCGGGGAAACGAGTACTGAGGGGAAAGATAGAGTGGGCGATGACGATTATTACTGCGGTGTCACGGCGAGGATTAAACGCGGCATTTAGGTGAATTAATCGCGAGGGTTCAACGGGAGAAAACGGCCAAGGAAGGGCGTGGTCGTCGCGCGCGGGTGAAGACGATGCTGACGGGGCTGTGGGGTCCGTTGTCAGCGTGAGGGAGAGAGGGGGAGTGGGGTCCATCTGTCATTCGCTGTGTGGGCTCTGTCTGTGGTGAAAAACTATTCACCCGGGGTGAGAGGGAGAGGTGGGCTGCTGGGCCTTAGTGGGCTGGATGGGCTGGGTCGACCTTGCTCTATTTTTTTTCCTATTCTGATTCTTTTCCTTTTTCCATTTCTTTAATTCTGTTTTGATTTTGAATAAACAATTCAAACACTTATTTGAATTCAAACCTTTGCCAAATTTTGTGAAGACTCAAATACTGATTAATAGTATATTCTGAGGTCAATTTTGGAATAAAATTTTATTCCTTTTGGGGTCTTTTTAATTATTTAAAAAGGCCCTTGTTTTAAATCAAATAAGATTTAATAATAATTTCAAACACCATTTAAATTTCTAAATCCTTCCAAATCTTTTCAGTAGGTTTTTATTTGTTTAATAGGGTCTTGAATTATTTGGAAGGTATTTAATATGATTCATAAATCATTTGAATTGGGTATTTGTTTTAATTCCAATGAAATTAAATATAATTTTAATTTCCTAAATTTTATTTGGAAGATTTATTTTATTTAAATTAATTTAAACAACTTTTATTCTACTTGGGTAAATTCCAAAATACTATTTTCTCATGAATTATATAATTATTCTTATTAGAGATTTGTCTTTATTAAAATAGGGATAGAATGGTTAATGCCATTTTATTTTATTTTGGAAAATTCTTCATCCTTATGTTTTATTTGGATTTGGATTATATCCTATTCCATTTGCTTATGGTCTTTGCCAAGATTTAATTTGGTCTTTAAATATTGTTTATTTAATATTTCTTTTCTCATCTTATAAAATCCATATCTTTTTATTTAGAGATCCAAACTTGGTGATTCCAATTTGTAAAATCTTATTTAATATTTGTTTATCCTTTTGAATTTCTTTAGGATTAATTGCCCACCATTTGGTGTGGATTTCTAGACAAGTGCTTTATTAACTTTGGAGATTACTTTTCCCTATCTTATTATATTCATAAGATTTTATCTATGGCTCCAAATTAAGTGAAATCAATTTATAGGGTTTAATATATTTCTATTTATCATTATTTATAAATGTTTGATGATAGATTTTTATATGGATCAAATCCATAGGTTTGGAGATAACTTGGAAATGATTTTATTCCATTAGGGTTTAGGGTTTGGATTTATTTTCCAAGTGTTTTAAATTTCCAGATGCATTTTATGAGGAATGCATTTCTTTTGATTTGGATTTTGTTGAATTCAAAATTTAAATTAATTTTGTTCAAGATGGGATATTTAAGTTTCCATTTAGAAACAAAGTTTCTTTTCACCCTGATTTTCAACAATAATTTATTTTGTTTATTTATTTTTCACATTACAAGATTTGGAAAATCTTGGGATGTGACAGGCTACCACCCTTAAAATAAATCTCGTCCCGAGATTTGGGGAGGCTAGGGGTTACAAGTTGGCTCAAAGCAACTAGGGTACTACCACCCTTAAAAAAATTTCCAACTAGATTACATCTTGGCTTTCTTGGGATCTTGTTGAATGCTCTCTAGACATATATCTACATAGTGTCCTTTGTTTCCACACTTGAAACATGTGACAAGGCTGAGATCCTTCATAGGCTTTATCTTGTGCTTCATATTTTCTGGACAATTGCTTGCATAATGTCCTTGGTTACCACAATTGTAACATGTGATAAGGTTGAGTTCTTCACGTATCTTCTGTGGACAAGTTGACACATAATGGCCTAACTCTTTGCAGTTGTTGCACCATACTTGGCTAATTTCCTTATACTTATTCTTCTTGGGTTTCTCCAAAGCTAGGAGTGCTTCTAGTTCATGTTCTTCATATGTTATCTCAAAGGTAGGAATGTTTCCTGGTCTCCTTGACCTTTTCTTATTCCTTGGATAATACATATGTCTCCTCTTTGGTCCTTCAAATTGGGAAATATTGCTGGGAGGTACAAGCTGAGATTTTCCTTTGTCTTCATCCTTCTTGGTAGACTTGGCTCTCTCATGGTAGTCTACAATCAGTTGTTGCACTCCACCTTGTTTTCTTTGTTGAACTATGTAATATATGGGGCATTGTATAGGGACATGATTATTTCCTTCACATAAGTAACAAGTAGCTTGGGTTGTGGGGCATTGATTAGTTGGATGTTTCTCTTCACAATTGGGGCATTGATCTTCATGCTCCTTGGAAGTGTGATCCTTGTCTCCACAAATATTGCAAGCTTGGGTTCCTTCTAAAATATCATCCTTGAAATCCTTGTTGTCACAAACTCCCTGGGAAAGGTTGTCTCCCATGTTGATCATTTGAGTGGCCATCCCTTGCAACAATTGGGATTGAATCTTCAAAATCTTTTGTATGGTTGGGTCTAACTCACTAGTGTTGGCTAAAAATTGAGCTGTCACTTGGTTCAACTGGGTTTGGGTTACTATGAGTTCCCTCATGTTGGTCTCTTGGTTGTTGTTGTTGTCACCATCCTTGATGTTGGAGTTCCTTGGAGTAGTCATCTATTTGGGTTGGTTTGGGGTTAGAATAGGTAAAATATTTCTAAGGGAATAATTCTAATCACACACATCTCAATTCACACAAGCAATGTGCAAGCAATCATAAACAAACATTCCACTCAAACAACAAGTCTCAAGCATATTTTTAGGCAACCAAAAATATTTTTGTTACACCACATAAGTTGGTGGGTTTGACTTAAACTAAATATGGTGGTCCATCTATATGGTTCACTTGAAATCTTTCCATATTTCTTGGTTGATTCTTCTTGAACAAGATTTTTTTTGTATCCTTGGGAAAATTCTTGGTCACAAAACTTCAAAGCTGATGATGATTCCCAAGTTGTGCTTCCTTAGTATTCAAGTCTTGAGCAACATTTCTTGTCTCACTTTTAGTCCTTAGTGATATCCAAGGTTGAAGTCTTTGTTGGGAATAAGGTTGAAATCACTTGAAGATGTTGAAGTCATTAGAGTTGGTGAAGTCCTTTGCACATGGTGAAGTCTTTGGCCATGGGGTAGGATTTTTCCATCAAGTTGAAAATAGAAGAGATGTAGAATCAAAACCGAAATGGTTGAGGAAAGAGTCTACAAGATTGTTTGTAAATAAGTTTTAGAACAAATACAACTCCTATTTTTCTAAGGGGTTTTGTCCAATCCTAAGGTTACAAATCCTACAGGCAACACAATGCTCTGATACCGTCTGTAAGGTTCCCAACCTTTAATAAGGTAGAGATCTCTGTGTTTACAATGCTAGTCCCTGGATCAATAGCTAGCTCCACAGTTAAGATGTAATATCAAGAAACAAAGGTCATAATACAACTTTATATCCAGGAATAACATAATTTTATTACATCTTACATAGCTCATTTGGCTATCTCATTACAATGCAGCAGAATATAACAATAGCATGGGGTCCTTCATCTTCAAAGTGCCACAGGTAGACATGTTGGTTGTAGACTTGTAATCCTAATCAACAAACTTTACTAACATCAAACATACCTGCAACATAACAAGTTACAGCCACAAGGGTCAATACATTTGAATTGTATTGGCAAGTGATACTATGGTAGTATAGTGGAGTCTATCATCTATATGCATTTGGCTAAGTGGAGCTTAGGCTTGCTTTGATCAAAATAGATTTTCCTTATCATTTGAAAACACTAAGTTTTTGCTTGACAAAAATCTTTCCCAAGGCATCTCCCAATAGAAATTGGTGATCCTTCAACCCTTGTTCAACCACAAGTTTTTAACTTAGAAATTGGGATGTGGAGATTCTTGATAGCTTCCATGTCTTGATGCTCAAATTGTCCTTTGCCAGGGACATGGCTAAGTACTTATATTTTACACTCTGCAGAGGTGGTGCACTTTCCCCACAAGACTTGGTTTCACCAAGACAAGATCTTTCAGAAGCCTTCCCTTAGACCAGAATGGACGCGTTCCAACCTACCATCCCCTACCACCAACTGTCCATTTGGCTAAGTTATTGCAACTTATATGATCCAGGCAGAGCCCATAATGCCAAGTGGCTGCACTTGAAGCTTCTCAACATTTGAGATCTCAAATCTCTTTGTTCCTGGGTGGCATTCCACAAGTGTGATACACAAGGTTCACCAGTCCCCTGGCCTTATGTAACCACTCAACACAAACCATTCCTTCCATTCCACCCAGGTGATTCATTCACTTAGTTGTTTTATTAAACAAAACACAAGTCCTTAGACTTAGAAATTTTCCATAGCATGAATATATATTCCACCCTTGTTTTCTACTAGCTAAGCTAAGCAATGATATTAGTAGGAATCTTAACTTAGGAAATTTTACTAAGGTTTCATCTACTAGGTTTTCCCATGGCATAGTTTACACTTAGCAAAAATTCCATGCAAGTCTTACTTAGAAATATCACTAATGCATAGTGAAAATAATGGGACAAAAGTATGAAGCATCACTTGCCTTTTTGGTAGAGAATATAGGTTCACTCCTTGATCTTTGCAATGTTAACACACTTCAAATCAGTACAATTCAATCAAGCAAGCAATATTTCAATCTACCATTCAAGCAACATCACATAAAATAAATAGTAACAAAACAATGCATGCAAGCATTCTAAAGATTGTTTTATTTGGAGAAGTGGTTTCTAATAGGTTATAAACATTTGAAAACACCTAATGATCATTTTATAAAGTGGCAAAATCATTTGCAAAAGATTTCACTTCATAAACCATTTTTAAACCAAGTCATTATTTTATGTGGTTGGAAATGCCTTTATCAAAGTAGCAATCTTTATAGGGTTCACCAAATACATTTTTAAATCATAAAACTTGGTGCTTGGGTCAGTGCGTTTATTCCAAAACATTTCCCAAGGATTTTCTCCCAAAAGCATTTTTAATAAATAAACATTACTTTTATTTGACTAGAAATGGTTTAAATCAAAGATTCATTCTTTTGCTTCACCAAATACATTTTTGAAACCAACAATTTATTCCTAGGGTCAGTAAGTTCAAAACAAACCATTTGACAAAGATTTTATCCCCAAAATAATTTTAGAACAATTTTTATATCCTAAACATGCATACACAAGTTTCTTCAAAAAACAATCAATTTAACAGAAGCATTTTACTAAACAAAGTGCATGGTCAGTAATTACTTGTCTTGCTGATTCCATTGATATAAAATTTGCAAAATTTGGACGTGTGGTTTGAAAGTTATGAATTTTTCAAATTGGCATATCTAATAGAACAATTCTGTTTTAAATCAAACGAACAGGGACACGTGGCTAGTTTTTATTCGCTGGTACCGGTTCGTCTGGATCACGCTCTCTGGTGCGTTGGATCTAAGTTAGATCGAGCGGCTCAGGTTCATCCTTACCCCTTCGATTAGTCAACGTATCCAAGCAATCAGATGAAAATCTAACGGTCCCTATTGCTTTGACCAATAAGCAGCGGCGCTGGCGGCGGCGACTGGCGGTGGAGCGGCTTGGCGGTGGCGTTGTCGGCGATGCAGGAAAAGAGAGAGGGAAAGGAGATGCTCACCGAGTTCATGGAGTGATGCTGAAGCTCAAGGTGCTCGCGAGGAGGCAAGGGGCGTACGGGGTGGTCGTCAATTGCTCGTCGGAGTCGGGGTCACCATCGGTTGCGCTCAGATGTCGATGCTGGCGGAGCTACAGAGCGCGCCAGAGAATAATGAATGCATGGTTAGATGCGTGGGAGAGTGGTGTGTGTAGGAGGGTCATCCAGAGGTGGAGGGGAGACGTGGCTTACGGGGAGGCGTCGCCGGAGTTGAAGCAGACGGCAGCGTTGCTCTGTTGGAGATGCTGTCGACGTTGCAGAGCACGCGCGGGCGAGCTGCAGCTACAGGGAGATTCGCCAGGGGGTGGGGAGCAAGTGAGTGTGGTCGGGGAGGCGAGGGGCGGCAGGGTTCGGCCGGAATTGTTGCCGGAGCCTGTCAGAGGCAGTGTGGTTCATGCGAGGAATCAAGGCAGCCTGGTGGCTCCGAGGAAACGAGGACTGAGGGGAAAGATAGAGTGGGCGATGGCGATTATTAATGTGCTGTCACGGCGAGGATTAAACGCAGCATTTAGGTGAATTAATCGCGAGGGTTCAACGGCAGAAAACGGCCAGGGAAGGGCGTGGTCGTCGCGCGCGGGTGAAGACGATGCTGACGGGGCTGTGGGGTCCGTTGTCAGCGTGAGGGAGAGAGGGGGAGTGGGGTCCATCTGTAATTCGCTGTGCGGGCTCTGTCTGTGGTGAAAAACAATTCACCCGGGGTGAGAGGGAGAGGTGGGCTGCTAGGCCTTAGTGGGCTGGATGGGCTGGGTCGACCTTGCTCTATTTTTTTCCTGTTCTGATCCTTTTTCCTTTTTCCATTTCTTTAATTCTGTTTTGATTTTGAATAAACAATTCAAACACTTATTTGAATTCAAACCTTTGCCAAATTTTGTGAAGACTCAAATACTGATTAATAGTATATTCTGAGGTCAATTTTGGAATAAAATTTTATTCTTTTTGGGGTCTTTTTAATTATTTAAAAAGGCCCTTGTTTTAAATCAAATAAGATTTAATAATAATTTTAAACACCATTTAAATTTCTAAATCCTTCCAAATCTTTTCAGTAGGTTTTTATTTGTTTAATAGGGTGTCAAATAATTCATCTTCAATTATTTGGAAGGTATTTAATATGATTCATAAATCATTTGAATTGGGTATTTGTTTTAATTCCAATGAAATTAAATATTGTTTTAATTTTTTTTGGAAGATTTATTTTATTTAAATTAATTTAAACAACTTTTATTCTACTTGGGTAAATTCCAAAATACTATTTTCTCATGAATTATATAATTATTCTTATTAGAGATTTGTCTTTATTAAAATAGGGATAGAATGGTTAATGCCATTTTATTTTATTTTGGAAAATTCTTCATCCTTATGTTTTATTTGGATTTGGATTATATCCTATTCCATTTTCTTATGGTCTTTGCCAATATTTAATTTGGTCTTTAAATATTCTTTATTTAATATTTCTTTTCTCATCTTATAAAATCCATATCTTTTTATTTAGAGATCCAAACTTGGCGATTCCAATTTGTAAAATCTTATTTAATATTTGTTTATCCTTTTACATTTCTTTAGGATTAATTGCCCACCATTTGGTATGGATTTATAGACAAGTGCCTTATTAACTTTGGAGATTACTTTTCCCTATCTTATTATATTCATAAGATTTTATCTATGGCTCCAAATTAAGTGAAATCAATTTATAGGGTTTAATATATTTATATTTATCATTATTTATAAATGTTTGATAATAGATTTTTATATGGATCAAATCCATAGGTTTAGAGATAACTTGGAAATGATTTTATTCCCATTAGGGTTTAGGGTTTGGATTTATTTTCCAAGTGTTTTAAATTTCCAGATGCATTTTATGAGGAATGCATTTATTTTGATTTGGATTTTGTTGAATTCAAACTTTAATTAAAGTTTGTTCAAGATGGGATTTTTAAGTTTCCATTTAGAAACAAAGTTTCTTTTCACCCTGATTTTCAACAATAATTTATTTTGTTTATTTATTTTTCACATTACAAGATTTGGAAAATCTTGGGATGTGACAAAAGGCCAGCGCTGCCAATCTGGCCCAGCATAGGATCTAGCCCACTAAGCCCACCCGGGCCAATTTCCCTCTTCTTATTTCGCACGTGCAGAAACTCCACCCATAGACGCTGACCCGCAAACCCCATTGCCACCTCACCTCTTCTTCCCCAAATCTCGCCCGCGGACCACGTCGCCGCTGCCATTGCTGCCGATAATGGAGCGGCGTAGTTAGCCTTGATTATGCAAGCGTTTCCTGTCGTGCTGCTGCCTACTTAAGGCCCTAGAACCCACGGTCATTTCCCCCCACACAGCACAGTCGCTCCGCCACCAGGCTGCCAGTATTTCGAGTCGCACCGCCGCTGCCCGACGAACTCCGGCGTGTGATTACGGTGAGCTCCGACCGCTCCTTCACTTCTGGTTCAAACGAGCATGGCCCTCGTGTCGTTGTGCACCTTCTGATTTCTCTAGTTTGCCTGCTCGTGACCCAGGTCGCCGTCTCCGTCCATCTCTGCAAACGACCGATCCGCCGCTTAACTCCGTCGAGCAATCACGGTAAATACCGAGAGCCCCTTGACCTCTCTTGCATACGATTCAGATCGCCTTGTCCTTGTGCAACTACTGATGCTCTTGTTTTGTGCTAGGGCGATCCAGAACGTCGGCAACGTCTTCGTTCGCAAGAACCCGACGCCGCCCACAACTCCGACGAGACCTAGCCACCACTATAGCACGCCCCCGCCCCAACCTCGACCACGTTGAACTTCCTCGCAACCGTGCGACGCTGGTAAGGCCAACCACAACCCCTAGCCCCCTCTGAACTCGCTGGGCCATCACCGCTAGTAGCGCCGCTGCCGCTGGAACCTCGCGCACGGCCAGTTCTTGGCCAAGCCGTCATGGGCCATTAGATCTAGATCCAGCGTGCCAGATTAGATCACTTATCGAAGGGGCATGGTTAGATCTGGCCCGTGCACTATCACTTAAATCCAACGGCTCTGGATGATCGATCCAACCGAACCGGTACGGGCCTATCAGATGCATCCACGTGTCTGGAGTTCTGTTTTAAAATCTGATTTTGAATCTATTAGTTATTCAAACTTGTAAAATTCATAACTTTGGTTCTGTTTATCCAAAAATACCATTGGAATCACAAAAATAAATCCTATACATCTGTAGGCTTAGTTTTGTGATTTGGTTCTGCTAAAATAGGATTTTTTGCAGAGACATTTGTAGGCCTATTTTGTGTATAAAAATTATTTGGAAAATGTTTTAAAAGCCAAATTAAGTTTATTTAGTGTGTAATTGTTTAGTTTAGTGATTCAGTACTGTTTACTTGTCTTGCTAAGTTTAGAAAAATTCATCACATGGCATTTGCATGCATTCATATATTTTTGTTTGATTATTTGAAATATGAATTTGGTGCTATCATTTTATGTGTGTAGATTTTGGTGCTAGTGGTGATTGTGATTGTGAGGATTGTCGCTACTCTCCCAACTACCAAGGAAAGTGGTGATTCATATTCTTGTCTTAATATTTTGACTATGCATTAGTGGTATTTTGTATAGGGCTTGCATGATGTTTTTGCTAAGTATCTATATGCTATGCTTGGGAAATCCTAGTAGTTGTAGACTTGTTAGAATTTTCTCTAAGTTAAGATACTTTCTATATTGCCATGCTTAGCCTAGCTAGTAGAAAATAAGGGTGGAATATATTCATGCTATGGAAAATATTGCTAAGTCTTTGACTTGTGTTTTACTTAATAAAACAACTAAGTGAATGAATCACCTGGGTGGAATGGTATGTTTGGGTTATGTTGAGTGGTTACACAAGGCCCATATCTATGGTCTACCTTGTGTATCACACTTGTGGAAAGCCACCCAGGAACAAAGGGATTTGAGATGCCATATGTTAAGAAGCTTCTAGTGCATCCACATGGCAATATGGGCTCTGCCTGAATCATATAGGTTGCAATAACTTAACCAAATGGACAGTTGGTGGTAGGGGGTGATAGGTTTGGGAATGCATCCATTTTGTTCTAAGGGAAGGCGTCTGAAAGGTCTTGTCTTGATGCATGTTGAGTCTTGTGGGGAAAGTGCACCACCTATCGAGAAGGAAGAATCTAAGTACTTAGTCGTGCCCCCGACAATGGACAATTTGAGCATCAAGACATGGAAGCTATCAAGACTCCTCATCCTAATTTCTAAGTTAAAAACTTGTGGTTGAACAGGGGTAAAGGTTCACCAATGTCTATTGGTGGTTCCTTGGAAGTTTTTGCTAAACAAAAACTTAGTGTTTTCAACTGATAGGTAAAACCTATTTTGAGCAAACAAGCCTAAGCTACACTTAGCCAAATTCATCTAGAAGCTAGAAACTATTATTCTACTAAGGTATCACTTGCCAATACTATTCCAATGTATTGACCCACTATGGATGTAACTTGTGATGTTGCAGGTTACTCTGATGAGGATTAGGGTTGTGAGTCTACACTCAACATGTTTGCCTGTGTTACATGAAGATGAAAACTTTTATTTATGTGGTTAAGTTAAACTCTTGTACTAGACTATGGCTATGGAGTTGTAAAAGACTATGTTATCTCTGGAATGACGATGTGATAATGACCTTTGTTTCTGTGTACTTCATCTTAAACTATGGATGCTAGCATTTGATCCGGGGACTAGCATTGCAATCACAGGGACCTTTACCTTTATAAAGGTGGGGTCTTACAATTGTGTTGCCTGTAGGATTGTAACCCTAGGATTGGACAAAACCCCTTAGAAAAATAGGTGTTGTATTTTTTCAAACTTATTTATAAACAATCTTGTAAACTCTTTCCTCAACATTTTGTTTAGATTCTACATCTCTTCCGTTTCTACTTGATGGACAAAAATTTCAACATGAGCAAAGACTTCACCATCACCAATGACTTCAACTTCAGTTTCACCAAGGACTTCAAGTTGGACATCACTAAGGACTTCAAGTGAGATAGGAATAATACTCAAGACTTGGAGACTAGGAAAACACAACCTAGGAGGAACCATCATCACCTTTGAAGCCTTGTGACTAAGATGCAAGAATTTCTTCTAAGGAAACCATGATCTTGTTCCCTATGTACTAGCTAAGAAGAAGGATTGAATGATCTCAAGTGAACCCCATAGTTGGACCACCATACTAGTGTTTAGTTTAAATCAATTTATTGATCACACCAACTTATGTGGTGTAGCAAAAATGTTTTATTGCCAAAAATATGCTTGAATCTTGATGTTTGAGTGGAATGCATGATTGTGATTGCTTGCACATTGCTTTGTGTGATTTGTTGTGTGTGAGTAGAATTCTTCCTATAGAAATCTCTTTCCTAATCTAATCCCAATCCAACCCAAACAGATGACTTCTCCAAGAGACCACAACTCCAACATCAAGGATGGTAACAACAACCAAGAGATGCACATGAGAGAACAACTGCTAGCAACCCAAGCCCAATTGAATCCAGTGATAAGTCAATTTTTAGCCAACAACATTGAGTTAGACCCAGCCATGCTAAATTTCTTGGAAACTCAATCTCAATTGTTGCAAAGGATGACCAATCAGATGATCAACATGAGAAGCAACCCTTTCCAAAGTGATTGTGACAATGATATGTCAGAAACGTATCTATAATTTTTGATGCTCCATGCTTGTTTAGTACCTACTTTGCTTTGCTTGTCTACACTTTGAGGTGCATTTAACATGTTTTCTGGTACTAACCTATTAACCAGTTGCAACAGTGCCAGTTGCCTGTTTTCTGCTGTTTTTGGTTTCAGAAAAGTTAGTAAAGAAATATTCTCGGAATTGGACGGGACAAACGTCAAAGTCAATTACTTTCCGTGGGGAACAAGAAGTCCAGCAGGGAGCCGGAGAGGCGGGCCAGGGCGGTCAGACCCACCCTAGGCGTCGGTGGGCCCTGCCCCGCGCCTGAAAGGGGTGTGGGGCCCCTGGTCGCCGCCTCGGCCTCCCCCTTCGCCTATAAGAAGCCCCCGATGCAGAAACCCTAAGCACCCAATCAAATCTCCACGAAACAGTCTATAGCCGCCGCCACCATCGTCCCTAGATCAGGGGGATCTGTAGTTCTTCCCGGCACCCTGCCGGAGGGGATATCATCCCGGAGGCCTTCTCTCTGGTATTATGCGTGAGTAGTTCCACCTTGGACTATGGGTCCATGTAGTAGCTAGATGGTTGTATCTCCTTGAAGGGAATATGCCCTGAGAGGCAATAATAAAGTGTTTATTATGTGTATTCCAAGTATATGATACATGTTTATTTTGCATGCTATAATTGTACTAATACGGAAACATTAATACATGTGTGTTTAATAAACAAACAGAAAGTTCCTAGTTATGCCTCTCTCATAAACTAGCTCGTTGATTAACAAGATGATCAAGGTTTCCTGATCATGGACATTAGATGTTGTTAATAACAGGATCACAACATTAGTGTAATGGTGTGATGAACATTCATCCAAAGTATAGCATTACGATCAAAGTCATTGAGTTTATATTGCTATAACAACTTACGAAGTGATCCTAATCCTTAGACCATGAGATCATGTCAATCACTAACACCAGAAGAGTTTCTTGATAACATCAAACGTCACACCGTAACAGGGTGATTATAAAGATGGGGTCAGAACTAATAAAGTGTTATGTTGAGGCCGATGGATCGAGAGTGGAATTTGTTCATCCCGATGACGGATAGATATACTATGGGCCCTCTCGGTGATATTACATTGGTTAGTTTGCAAGCAAGTGATTCGATCACTAGAATGTTATATCACGGGAACGAGAAAAGAGTGCATGTTAGTAACGAGATAAAACTAGGTATGGAGATACCGATGATCAAATCTCGGACATGTAATATATCGCGGAAACAAAGGGATTAAGATACTAGCATAAAAGGTTCCGACGATCACAGGAAAGTCATCATTGAATGTGTGGGAGTCAGTATGGGTCTCTAGATCCCGCTTCTGATTATTGATCCGAGAGGGGTCTTGATCATGTCCGCATTATTCTCGAACCCCGTAGGTGACACACTTAAGATACACCGACATCCAATTGGAGCAAAAGTTTCTTGCCGGAAATAATAACAAGCGTAGGAATTTATTTCACTAGATACCGGAACAGGTTTTCGGGTGAAATTGCAGAAAGTGTTTTTGCATGTGAAATAGAATTCTAGAAAGGGGTTATATGTGAATGTTTTTCATTAAAGTAATTGACAAAATTCTGAATAAATAAAAGGAGTTTTATTTAATGAGAGTTTGCATTAAATTTGGTGGAAATTTAATAGCAATTTTGAGTGGGATTTTGAGTGGAGGGAGTTGAAAAGGTTTTTGTGAGTGGAGTGTCCACCCGCATGAATGAAGGAGGGGAGGGGGCAGCCCCATGGCCGACGGCCACCCCCCTTGGGTTCCCCCCTCCTCCTATAAAAGGCAGCCCTCTCCCTCTCTCTCATTCACACCAACTCGTGAAGGATCTCTCTCCCCCTCTAGAATTTATTCCCCATGGTCTCGGACTAGCGAGATACATGTTCCCGGTGGCTATTCGGCAAGAAATAGTTGTGCTTATGCTGCATCGCTGGAGCGAGGAGGCGGAGGTTGGTCGGTGCCTCGGACGTGTGTGCGAGCACGGATGCGCTGCTGATTTGCGGCGCTAGGACTTCCTCTCGATCTTGAGATCGGCAAGAGATCGTCTACATCAACCACGAGTTGAACTCTTTAAGCTTTGTCGGTATTCAAGGGTATGTTCTCTATGGATATACATCCGCCTGTTGTTTGTATCTAGTAGATAGATCTTGGTACATAGTTGTTCCCATCATAGGAATTTTTTTTATTTCTATGCTGCGAACCCTACAGTGGTATCAAAGTCGGATGCATAGATACTTTACACGGGTATTACACATATGAGTATGTGGGCGATGATGATCATGTTGTTGCTTCTTAGTTGTAATTTTGGATATTGGTGGCATAGTGGGATGAAGCGGCCCGGACAAACTTTACATGTCCTCGCACATGAGACCTGTTCCACGCTTGACATGCAACTAGTTTGCATAAGTGGCTAGCGGGTGTCTGTCTCTCCTACTATAGTCAATATCTATTTTGCAACGAGTTGTAAACAATTTGGTTATCCTTGTTGTGGTTCATGTTCGTAGGTATGAACGGTTCTATCTTCGAAAGCCCTAAGCCAAGCAAAACTTGCAATGGATAAATTAGAGGCATCTAGTTTAGATTGTTGCCAGGCTAGTGTTATGATATGGTGATGTTGTAAGTATAAGTATGAGATGATACTCTTACAACACACATAACGTGTAAGTTCCATAGACCTTGGCCTTACACATAAAGGTATGATAGTGATCATACCAGGATGCACATGATAGAGATCATATGCGGGAACCATATCATTTCACTTATAAACATGTGATGTTTGATAGCATCTTATATTGCTTGTTTGGAGTTTTATTAGCATAATAAGATGATCCCTAAATTAAATATCAAGGTAATAATGTGTTCTTCCTTTAGTATGCACCGATTATGTTTTCGTCGCTCCAAGACATCACATGATGATCGGGTGTTCTTGGATCCACGACCATATTTCGGGTGCAAGACAGTTACACACGCGAATACTAAGGTTCTTACTTGGCGAGACTAGCAGTACAGACATGGCCTCGGAACACAGACCGAAAGGTTAAGCATGAGTCATATAGTAGATATGATGCCCATTTGACGCCCGCCTTTGAAGCTACATCGACTCACGTGATGATCGGACTTGGTGTAGTGGATTTGGTTCATGTAATCACCAAAAAGACACGAGGGATGTCGTTTTTAATGGGAGTTCAATCATAATGTGGATTAGTTCAACTCAATCTATTATAAACTTAGTCTAAACTTTACAAATTGTGTTGTAGATGGCACCACCTGCTTTTAATTTCAATGTGTTCATGGAGAAAGAGAAACTTGCAACAAACGGTAGCAACTTTACCGAATGGGCCATGAATTTGAGGATTCTCCTCTCTGCTGCACAAAAGCAATATGTGCTAGAAGCTCCGCTAGGCCCACCACCTTTTGAGGATGCCCCTAACGAGGAGAAGAATGTCTATCAGACTCATCAGGAGGACCACAACTTAGTTCATTGCGGCATATTGTATGGGCTAGAGCCAGAAATTCGAAAGCGTTTCAAAAACGGCAATGCATTTGATACAATGGGTGAGTTGAAAATGATTTTCGACACACATGCTGCTGTAGAGAGCTACAATGCTTCAGAAAAGTTCTTTAGCTGCATGATGGAAGTGCACAACTTCGTTAGTAAGCATGTACTCAAGATGTCGGGTCATGCCCATAAGCTTGTGTCCTTGGGAATATCGATTCCCATTGACTTAGGCATCCATCATGTTCTGCAGTCTCTGCCACCTAGCTATAAGAGCTTGTGATGAACTATAATATGCAAGGCATGAAGAATTCTCTCCCCGAGCTTCTGTCAATGCTTAAAACTGCATAAGTGGAGATCAGGAAGGAACATCAAGTGTTGATGATCAATAAGAACACTGGTTTCAAGAAAGACAAGAAAGGGAAACGGAAGGGAAGTAAGGACGGCAAGCCGGTTGCCGTGCCTAAAAATAAACCCTGAGTTGGCCCTAAGTATGATACCGAGTGCTACTATTGTAAAGGGACTGGCCACTAGAATCGCAACTGCCCCAAATGTTGGGGATATGCTATATGGGTATCCTAATAGAATGTCTCCTATCTGGATAACCCGGGTGGCCCACAGTTGGTAGCATGGACCATGGCCTGCTGGGAAGCCTAGTTAGATGGATCCAGAAGGGAGGCCCATTCCGGATAAATGAAGGCTACGGTTGGAGTCACCGACGTACCCGAAGCCTTGGAGTGCAAGATACACAAGACTAGTAATAGACGGTGTAGGACTCTGTAACCTGGCCGGCTAGGACTTTTCCCTGTAACCCTAGGACCTGGCGACTATATAAGTCGGGCCTATGGGATCCTTTAGGGAACATTCATAAACAATCTCAGACAACCTCGCACAGCGAACCAATCCCTGTAACTCGGCGTATTGCCCTTATAGTGATTTATAGCAGGAGTAGGATTCCGCCACCGTTGTGGGATCTGAACCTGGGTAAGCTGTGTTACCTCGTACCCGTCAACCGTTCGCCTTACCCCACGTCTCTAAACACGCACTGTGAGGACCCCTCCATGGCGTACTCGTTGGAAATACCACGACAGTTGGCGCCCACCGTGGGGCAAGAGGCGCTTCAGGCTCTTCAGCGGGCGAGGACCAAGATCTTCACGGGAATCAGCGAAACCATGGCCATCGGTCGTGTTCTATTCTCCGGCAACATTCCGATCGTCCCTCCTGACGAGTTCTGGATCCCAGAGAAGACGAACCATACGTGGTGTTCGATCGTTCCTATCGGAGACATCGACCTCTTCACGGGCGAAACCGACTCGGGCACTAGTTCCCTGGGAGTCGGAGGAGCATCAAGTCCCACACGGACCGCCTACAGGCAGGATACGTTCGCGGAAGGATCGATGTCGGATCTCTCTTCAGAGTTTTCCGACAAAGATCGGAAAAATCCAAGACTCACCCAACCGCCCCTGTGCAGGATATAAAGGTGGAAGATCGCTGCAAGTCCGCCGGCTTCGCCCGTGCGTCTGGACAGCAGAGATCCAAGTTCTTCGGCGTGGTTACCATCTTCGATCTGGCGCGTTGCATTCAGAGAGAGGGCGAAAACCCCCGCGATTACCTAGCCAGGTGGCTCCGCATACGAGCCGATCAGGCCCACTACCCCAATGATGATGCTATGTATCACTTTGTGGAAGGACTGGACCATGGCACGCTTCTCCGACATTCTCTAAGACGGCAGCAGGCGTCAGGACGCCTTACCTTCGAAGGCATGGTGAACACCGTCAACAACTACGCGGAGGCCGAAGCGGCAGCTCAGACAGCGCTTGCGCTTATTGACGGAGCCCCTCTGATTCAGCCACCGCCACCACCGCCTCTGGCCGCCATCGTCGCAGCTGCACCACCACCTCCGGTCATCGTCGCTGCTGTTGCACCTCCACCGCCCGTCATCGAGGAAGTCCTGGCACCCTCCGACTCTGTTATTGACGCGCTTTATGCTGACTTCAGTGCAGATTTAGAGGAGATAGATTTTAGTCCAGAGGAACTAGACTCCGCTATGCAGGAGATGGAGGAGGAGTACACGTGCAACGAGCAAGCCAACAATGCCATCACGTCTCGAGAGGTGTTTGTCACAATTGGGACGGCGATGGATGAAGATCAACCCGGACGAGCTCCTCCTACAACGCTGGAAAAGGGGAAGGGGCCACTTATTGCTGCTGACGATGATCCCGCAAAGGTCAGGCCTCTTCCGCCTAACCCAGTGCAACAGCCGCAGGAACTCGGCACCGGCCCGAGCAACAACAACACCGCAAACTTGCCACCTCCGGCATCTACGTCTGCTGCTTCCCATGTTACTCCAGCTGATAGAGTGATGTACGGCAATCTCCTCGTTGAGCCACTGACCGTAGCTCATATCCGGAACATGACTCAGCTGGAGGAAGCGCAGGCCATCGCGGAGCAAGGCGCTAAGCTAGATCGAGATCTGGTCAACGCGCAGAAGTCCATAGGGAAAGCTAGAGTGATGGAGGCCAAATACAAGACTCTGCTGCAGCAGCATAAGGCCAAGAAAGCTCCGTCTCGCGTCATCAACGATCCTAGTGTACGGCGAAACCTTGGATGGGCTCCCTCGAAGCCGGCACAGGCCAAGCCATACATTGACAGTGAAGGCAAACAGGTGATGCCCACCCCTCTCCTTAACCCCACCGTCACCAAGACCCTTCTGGAGCAGGATAGATCGCCCGAGGCAGTGGAACAGGTATATGACCTAGTGGCCAAGGAGGTGAAGCAGCAGGAAAAGGCCACCTCTCAGAGGCTTGAGTCTGACCCAGTGCTCTGCCAGTCTAGCCAGTATAAGCCGCCAAGGGACAGATCTCCTCTTGATGTTGGGTCCCAGACGGGTTCATCAGAACGAAGACGAAGGGATGTGCGCAACACGAAGGATGCTATCCCCATATCCTCCAACCACGGAGAAAAGGCCCGACCTCGTCGCCCATCGCCACCACCCTTATCCCCCCGACATCGCGAAGATCCCAACGCTCACCATCGTACGGATATGCCCCCGCCAAAGAAGTGTGGCATCGTCATCCGCGACAACGCGGAGCAGACCAGTCATGAAGGAGAGCGCAACCAAGGACACAAGAGCAGGTCGCTCCATGACCCTCCGCGTACGATAAGCAACCGTGACAGGCGCGAGGCTTCGCAGGAGGGTAACAGCAAGAAGGCTAACCCACCGCCACCTCTACCTCCGTCACCACCTAGCAGTCACCATGGCGGAGGAGGCCCGCGTCGTTCACGCATCCCATCCCTTGTTGACAAGAATAAGAAGAACCAGGAGCCATACGACACACGTTCGCGGATCGATAAGATCCATGAGGCCCGTGAAGGACCATACCTGGGACCATGTTGCTTTGGACCTGCAATACGGTCCGCAACTTACCCCAGGGGTTTCTGGATTGACAAGACCATCAAGCCCTATGATGGCACCGCCAAGACAGCCACTTGGTTGCAGGACTACGGCAAGGCGGTGGAGATTGCCGGAGGCAACCCCAACGTCGCCGTCAAGTACCTCCCATTAATGTTCGCGGGCACGGCCCGTCAATCGATCGACGACTTGCCGGATAAATCCATCTGCAATTGGACATGAAAGAAGCGTGCACCAAGAACTTTGAGGGTACATACAAGCGTCCCTGTACTTTTGGCGATCTACAGCGGTGCGTGCAAGAGAAAGACGCGACATCTCGCGCCTACCTCTCCCGCTGGCTGGACATGAAGAATTCCTGCGCAGGAGTGCACGCTCAGATCACCATGGACGCCTTCATCGATGTGTTGGAAAGGGGAACGTTGCTCCGACATAAGCTGAAGCGCTTGCAGGACAACCACCAGCTTGACTTGAACCAGATGATTCAGTTGGCTAGTGAGTTCGCAGCTGCCGACGACGATGCTCGTGGCTCCTTGCCGGCAACGGCCGTTCCAACTCAAGCTCGGAGGAACAGCAGTACAAAGCAGAAAACCGCTCCAGAAGAAAAGCAATCTACCGACATGGTCGCTATGACTTTTGTAGGACGAGGTGATGGCGGACAATGTGGCCGAGGATGGGGAGCTTGTCGTGGGCAGCAACGAGGAAGTGAAACTACCTCGGCGCCGCTCCGCGTTCCCCAAACCTACAAGGAGTACCGCGATATTCCTTGCCTCGTACACATCGATGTCAATGACAAGGCCACCCTTACCAATCGACACTGCAAGTTCGTCAATGACCTCAAGGAAGACCCGAAGTCCGGCTACAAGCAAAGTCGGAAGAATAGACCGCGAGGCAAGGGCAAGGGGAAGAAGAAGGAGGAGGAGTCCAAGGATTCAAGTGACATGGACGAGGACGTTGACCCCAAGCACGCCGCCAAGAGCGACGACAAGGGCAAGAACCCCTTCGTGAAGAAGGCACCAGTCTACCACACTTTCCTTGGCACCCCCACCGTCTGACAACAGAAGACCTCTCTGAGGATCCTGATGGCTACTCTGCCCCCAATTCCCCAGTATCTGCGCTGGTCGGAGGTTCCAATTACTTGGGACAGGACAGACCACCCAGACCTTATCCCTACGGAGAACCAATACGCCATGGTCATCAACCCCTTGATTGATGGCGTGGAGTTCACCAAGTGTATGGTGGATAGTGGAAGCAGCATCAACATCATGTACCTGGATACACTGCAGAAGATGAACTTGACGGAGGCAAACCTAAGGCGGACCAACACCATCTTCCACGACGTAGCTCCTGGGCGGAGGCTCGGTCCCTTGGGTGCATTACACTTCAGGTTGCCTTTGGCGATGTTAATAATTACCGCCAAGAGCACATGACCTTTGAGGTGATCCCCTTCAAGAGCGTGTACCACGTCATATTCGGCTGCGACATATTCCTCACGTTCATGGCCAAGCCATGCTTCGTCTACAACAAACTCAAGATACCCGGACCAAACGGTGCCATCACCGTATTCGGAAGCTTTACGAAGGCAAGGGACTGCGAGATTAACGAAGCAGCCGTCACGGAAGCTTTCCTCTACAGCGAAGAATTCAAAGAGATCCAAAGCAAGGTCGATGACTCAGAGATGCCCGCATCGAAGAAGCATATCTCCGACTCCGCTCCTGCATTCAAGGCCGCCATCGAGACCAAGTCGGTGGAACTTGTGGTAGGCGATGCCTCCAAGGTCATCGCCATTGGGACGAACCTGGATCCCAAATAGGAAAGCACGCTCGTCGAGTTCCTCCGTGAGAACAGGGACATCTTTGCCTGGCAACCTGCCAACATGGAAGGTGTACCTAGGGAACTTGCCGAGCACAGCTTAAACATTGATCCAAAATCCAAACCAGTGGAACAACCTCTACGACGCTTTGGAGATGAGAAGAGACACTCCATTGGCAAAGAGATAGCTAGGTTACTTCAGGCTAGATTTATCCGAGAAGTCCTTCACACCCAATGGGTGGCCAATCCTGTACTTGTCCCAAAAAAGGGAACCAATGAATTAAGAATGTGCGTTCATTACACCGGCTTGAACAGAGCATGTCCTAAAGATCCGTTTGCTTTGCCTCTCATTGACCAAGTCATTGACTCGACGGCTTGCTCGGAACTTTTTTGTTTTCTCGATGGATACTCAGGATACCACCAGATCAAGATGAGGAAGTCGGACCAATTGACCACTTCGTTCACTACCCCATACGACACGTTTTGCTATGTTACGATGCCCTTTGGGCTGAAAAACACAGGTGCTACATACCAGCGGACAATGCAATGTTTCCTTCACGACCAAATTGGTCGGAACATTCATGCCTATGTGGACAATATCGCGGTGATGTCTAAAAAGTCAAATGACTTAATCTCCGACTTGAAAGAAACCTTTGATAATCTCCGGAAATACAACATGATTCTTAACCCTAAGAAGTGCGTCTTTGGGGTTCCAGCCGGCAAATTGTTGGGTTTCATCGTTTCCCAGCGCGGAATCGAGTTTAACCCGGAGAAAATCAAGGCCATATTAAACATAAACCGTCCTACATGCCTAAAGGACATTTAACGACTAACAGGTTGTGTTGCAGCAGTTAGTCGGTTCGTCAGCCGACTTGGAGAGAAGGCTCTGCTGCTGTACAAGTTGCTGAAGAAGGCGGACAAATTCACGTGGACGGAAGAAGCAGATGCAACATTGAAGCAGCTCAAGGAGATTCTTTCCTCAGTGCCCATCCTTGCAGCGCCCAAGCCTGCCGAGCCCCTGTTAATCTACATGGCAGCAACCAACCGGGTAATCAGCATCGTCGTCGTGGTAGAGCGGAAGGAACCAGGCTATGAACACGGAGTTCAATGACCAGTTTACTAGGTGAGCGAGGTCTTGACAGAGTCCAAGTAGCGTTACCCGCACTACCAGAAGATATCTTATGGAGTATTCCTTGCTTCTCGGAAGCTGAGGCACTGTAACATCCCAATAATACTAAACTTGGATCATCAAATTCTAATCCTCACATTTAGGGTTAACAAAAACTTTTCTAAATAAAATTATGAATGCATGCATATGTGTATGCATTGATTTTGAATTCTTTTAAACCCACCTTGTTTGTTTGTTTCATTGCTTGTAAAATGTTTATTAGGTGAAATAAACATCATCTAAAACATTTCCCACACTTTTCCTAAAGACAAGTAAATCAAAACACATATATGAAGTGAATGGTCATTTTGGCCAATTTAACTCCCATGCCTACTTTGGTTGTCTCAAACTTTCAAAACCTAACAGAAACTTTTCTGGATCTTTGCACCCCTTGAATGTACTCATAACAAGGTATCAAGGCCCACTTTGTGATCATCCAGAAACTTTCAAATGCATAGTTTAAATGACAATTCAAAATTGAATCTTTATCATATGGGAAGATCCCACTTCTTCAAAAACCACTCAAACAAGCTCAACTTTCAAAACCCAAGCATTTGCAGACTCACCAGCACCAATCTAGCAAACCCACCAAAATTCATTTCAAAATTCAAAACTTGATTTCATGCGGCCATTTCATCAAACAGGTTGCAGACACAAATCAAACAAACATCAAACACTATAGTGTGCAGTAAAATTGGCCTAACTTGTTCCGTAGTTAGCTCACACACAGCTCAGTAGATCATCTAGGAAGTTTAACTAAGGACTAGCACCCCTGTGAGCTTGCCATTGCCATCAATGGTGAACAGCCAAAGCTAACCTTGCCACCTTATTGTGGACAGCAGGCTAGAGGAAGAACTAGCCGTGCCAACCTTGTCTGGGAGGCAGCCCCCCGTCCACCGCCACTACCTGTCCCAGCCGCGAGCGTTGCCAAGCCCTGGACCACACGCAAAAGCCGCGCCCAGACCATGCTGAGCATGCGCCAGAGCGCCACCCTCGACCAGCGTCCACAGACCGCGCGCTGCCCTCACCGCGTGCACACACGATCACCACCGACCCAGGAGACCGCCAGACATCCCCGTTTGCCGCCCCGTGCCATACAGCCACCGCCCGCCGTCGAAGACGCCGCCTCTGTCGCGTAGAGCACCGCCCGTTCTAGACCAAGCTGCACCGCCCCATGCCTCGAGACCATGTCGTTGAGCATCGCCAGGAGACACCGCACCGTCCCCTACCCTTGCCCATGCCTTTAGCCGCCTGTAACCTCGCCCCCGACGAGCTCACCATGCGCCCCGACGGTCCCCTCGCTCGACTATAAATAGAGGCCACCCCCGCATGATTTCTTCACACCATCTCACTCCCCTCTCCTCACTGACCGTGCCACACCGTTCTCAGAGCAAGGCGAGCACCACCTCGCCGGAATTTCACCGGAGCTCGCCGCCTCTGGAGAAGAAGGGAGCCAGCGATTGGAGCCGCCCCAGGAGCTGCCGCGACCACCCCTGAGTTCGCCGTCGTCGACTTCGTCGTTCGCCCGCCTCGCCGACCCTCGCTCGCACCCCGGTGATCCCCCAGCACCCCTCACTAGCCGCGCTAGGTTTCGTTCTCTCCGGAGTTGTCTCGCGTCGACGATGACCCCCAGCCGTTGGATTAGAACTCGATCGAACGATCCACGTTGCCCCATACCGCTTCGCCCAGCCCCGTGTCACTGACGAGTGGGGACACCCACTTAAGCAGCCCGTGGGAGCACTGCGCTTAGCAGGCCGGCCCAGTACTTTTTCCCGCGCAGCCCAGCGATTCAAATTAAACCTTTTTCTTTTTAAATTCAAACACACTTCTGTACCCAACTTCAAAAATCAACCCAGATCGATTCAGTGCACCAAATTGGATGAAACCAATTTTGTTGGAAAGGTCTGTGAATTCTGAATCCAAGCCCGTTGGATTCAAGTCATTTGGATCTATAGATCACCCATGGTAAAAATAACAAGGTAGAAGCTTTTCTGCATTCAAACATTTTTCAAATTTAAACCATAATAGATTTTGTGTTGATTCCAACTCTCAAAAATCTCATTTAACCATACCTTTCAGAATATATAAAAATATATAGGTTTACTTGCAGAAATAATGTTCAAGTAATAAAATAATGCTACATAAGCATTTCTAGCCACTTTAATTAATTAAAATAAAAGGGTAAAACCTTATTAAATTGTGACACCACTTTAAATCACATTCCCATGGACTACAATATGTGGTGATGACATGTGTCAACATGATCCCATATTTGGTTTGGAGAATATGAAATCTTAAGTAGTTTTTCAATGAGTAGAAATTACTTTTCTAAAAATAAAAAGAATCAAATCAAGCCTTAACCTTGTAAGGTTAGAGATGATGTTAGATCATCTATAAGACCCTTGTGTGTGATGATTGCAAGTAATTAAGTATTGTTTGGTGATTGTGTACCTCGTATTTATTCATAGACGCTAGTACCGACCAAGGCTACGAGGAGGAAGGAGGATACTACGAAGAAGAAGCCGAGGAGAACTTCAACCACTGCTCTGCACAAGGCAAGCTAAAACTTGCAAGACACTCTACTTTAGCAAGCCAAATACTACTAGTGAATGTGCAAGCTGATAATATACCTATGCAAGCTAACCCTTGCAAGATTACCCATTTGATAAACCAATCCTAGTTTTATGTGCAAGCTTCTCACTTTATTTCTATATCAAAGCTTACTTAGAGTTTACTTAAGTGACTGGTAGATTTTGGAAAGATGTTGAAGGTTGCATAAAGAGCATAAAATTTGGCCTAAGCTAGAAACCTTGATATCAGCCTAAGATATAAGGTTGGACTTAGTGAAACTCCACTAGTTACCACCCCTCATTAGTACTACCCCCCCACTTGTAGATGCTAGTGCTAAGCATAAAACTTGATCAACTTTATATGGGAATACTTGGTGGAAAAATGGTTATGAAAACCTTCGAATGATGGATCATTCTATTGAAATGTTTTGGACATGTGTTTCCAAACACTTGATGATTCTGGTGATAAAAATGTTGAGGCATGAGCCTTAGCCCTTTATAAAACTGATGGTTGTCTGGATGCGATACCATTCCAATTTTAGCGTACAACCACAATACCCGAATATTGGGTAGGGCTTGACTGGAAACTTATATACCTTAGTATTAGTTCCCTCCAGGCCAAGGTCTAAGCTGAGGCTACCTTGTGAAGATTGTCCACCTGTGCAGTACCCAAGATGACAGTGGTCATGGTTGGGAGGCCAAACTCACAGGAGAGGTGCTTATACTAGGGCGTGTAATTGAAAGGTTAGGATTGATTATCCGCATACTAAGTATGGTGAATTCAGGATTTGTTCCTGATGGATGTATCGAATGTTGTGGTGAAAGTGTACAATCTATGCAGAGTGTCAAACTATTCGAATAGCCGCGTCCGCGGTTATGAACAGTTGGAGTGGCCATACTGTTCCCCCAACAGACCTTTTCAAAATGACTTGTGAAATGAATTGAGACTTTGACTTGACCACAACAGAGTTGTGACCGGAAATACAAGTTCCCATTTAGGAATTATAAAATTGTGACTAGCTTTGGAACTTAGTAGAGATAAACCTGGATTTTTGCAAAACAACCCTAGATCCTAGTGTCCTATTATCCAAAAACCCCTTTACTTGTTAGTATTAGTTTGCGAGTACTTAAAGAGTACTCATGGCTTTGTCCCTGGCTATTCCCATGGCCAGACTATGAAGAGGAGTACCTGGAAGATGGACCCCAGGAAGGTTACGACAACTAGGATCATCTCCCATCGTCAGCATTGCCTGTGACCCCGAAGATGGAGCTTCGCCTACGCTACCGTTATTATTACGTATTCCGCTGCTTGATGTTGTATTAAGAACCGGATCATGAGATCCCTATTTGTGTAAGAACTTATGTATCGTTTGTAATGGATGAAGTACTATGGTATCCAATTCTGTTATGTCTCGCAAAAATGGTAATCCTGGGATTGCGATGTATGGCATAACAGGCATCTAGGATTGAAAAATCCGGGTGTTGACAGGCACTACTTTCAGGAGCACCCAATCACAGTGGTGAGCAAGACCCCACTTTCCGACATTATCAACAACAGCGATGCTACGGGAAGGGTCGCGAAGTGGGGCATTGAACTTGCCGCCTTCGAGATCACTTACAAAAGACGCGACGCTATCAAGTCAAAAGCCTTGGCGGATTTTGTTGCAGATTGGACGGAGATGCCAGATGCCACTCTGTTGCCGGAACCAGAGTACTGGGTGATGCACTTTGACGGATCAAAGCTGCTCAACGGCTCGGGGCTGGTGTATTGCTACAGTCACCAACAGGAGACAATCTACACTACGTTCTGTAGATCCACTTTGAGGCTACAAACAACATGGAGGAGTATGAAGCACTCATTCATGGACTACGTGTAGCTAAGGATATTGGCATCAAGCGCATAGTTTGATGTGGAGATTCCGACTTGGTTGCCCAGCAGGTGGCTGGCACCTGGAATGCGTGGAACCCTATGATGGCGGCATATCGAGACGAAGTGGACGAGATAGCCAAGAGCTTCTTGGGCTACGAAGTCAAGTATGTACCTAGGGAGCAAAACGAGGCGGCTGATCTGCTATCTAAGCTTGGATCAGGGCGCAAGTGAATCCCGCCAGGAGTTTTCCTAGAGCATCTACGCACACCATCCGTGAAGGGAGCCGATATCGACAACCCGGATAGAGCTGATTCTTTCGTCAACATGGTGACAAAGGTTCCTCCATCTTGGAAAAAACCATTCATGGAATATCTCAAACATGGAACTTTGCCTGACGACGAGGTCGAAAGACGGCCAATAGTACGACGAGTAAAGGGTTATACCATAATCAATGGGAAACTCTACAAAAGGAGCACTACTGGTGTATATCTAAGGTGTGTTTCCCAGCTAGAAGGTATGGAAATCCTACGCCAAATCCATCTTGGAGATTGCGGGCATCATGCCGCTCCTCGATCGTTGGTCGCAAAAGCCTTCCGGCAAGGATTCTAATGGCTGACCGCGAAGGCGGACGCCGACAAGATGGTTGAAACATGCATGGGATGCCAGTATTATGCCCGTCAACAACATGTTCCTGCTGAAGAATTGCGAACAATACCAATTACTTGGCCGTTTGCAGTCTGGGGGCTAGACATGGTGGGACCGTTACAAACGACACCATGTGGGTTTACGCATCTTCTAGTAGCAGTTGATAAATTCACTAAATGGATAGAATCTAAACCCATTAGAAAGCTTGATGGGGCAACTGCCCTCAGGTTTGTCCGTGATCTAGTGGTGAGATTTGGTCTCCCACATAGCATATCACCGACGACGGCAGCAACTTGTCACTCGCAGAAGTGGAAGCTTATTGTTGAGAGAAGGGCATCTGACTTGACCTTGCATCTGTGGCACATCCACAATCCAACGGTCAGGTTGAGCGAGCCAATGGATTAATTCCGCAGGGAATCAAGCCACGTCTTGAGGCACCGCTACATAGAGCAGCTGGAGCCTGGGCGGAAGAATTGCCATCTGTGCTGTGGATTTTACGAACTACACCCAACAGATCCACCGGTTACACCCCTAATTCATGGTGTATGGAGCAGAAGCCATCCTACCTTCCGACATACTTCACGATGCACCAAGAGTCGCCGCCTACGACGAAGATGATGCTGAAGAATCCAGACGCCTAGATGTGAACCTTCTCGAGGAGGAGCGTGTTTTGGCATGCCAAAGATCCGCCATCTACCAGCAGAAGCTACGCAGCTACCATAGTCGCCGCGTTCGGCATCGCTCATTTAAAGAGGGGGATTTGGTGCTCCGACTTAAGCAGAAGAAGTCACACAAATTATCCCCGCCATGGGAAGGACCGTTCATCATAAGCAAGGCGCTACTCAATGGGTCTTACTACCTAGTTGACAATCGTGAACTGAAGGATAGACCCAACGAGGATCATAAGCGTAAGCGACGTGACCCGGATGATGACTACCCGGAGCTTGATCGGCCATGGAACATAGCACAGCTACGTCCTTTTTACACTTAGCATTTTTTATCTAATTGTGTACCTCTTATATGATCAATGAAATAAAGCTCTCTGGTTCACTCATATTTCTGAGTGTTTTACCTCCTTTAGTGTTCATTTTTGGATCATATAAAACTTTTGTGCACAAGCTTTGCGATTGAACTTGTGAAAATTCTGCCTACGGGCGTTAGCTTAAGTTTTCTGGTCTACACATTCTTTGTCGTTTTTATGTGGATTCTGGAGTAGTGACTTTCGGCACTTATTGTCGGCGATCTTGTGCTTAGGTTATTGACGGTGCCATTGGGCATCATCACCTGAGCGCATGGTTCCGACAACGAGTCTTCCGACTCACGAAAAGTCAAGCATAAGAACCAAAGTAATGGATAAGCCAGCACTTGCTTAAAAAATATATACATGCTGGAAACTGGTTCTTAAGTAGCAGGACATACAACATTGTTTTTCGCCTTAAGTTAAATACATAGTTTTTTCTGCATACGTATCAAAGGTGAAACAAATATTACAAGTTGTTTATTCATTCCTTTGGCGCAGGCGACTTGGAAGCAGCGTCATCAGCAGCAGGAGAGCCACCCTCGAAGTTAGCAGTGCAAAGAGACTCGGAGGAACTTTGGTTGCCGCCATCGATGGTGTTCATCGGCACGAAGACGTTGATGTCAACCAAGTCGACAACTCTAGTGTCATAACCTGCGAGTGACGACAAGATATATTCATGGTTAATCTCTTTGCCATCGTCATCCACGTCGGGTATGCCAGAGGTTACCGTGTCGATGTCGGCATCTTCATAGTGTGCCTTGACCACGGACAGCGCCATCCTTGCACCAGCCCGTGCACATGAAGCTTTCCAGCTTGTGATACGCTCGGGGGCTCGGCGCAGAATCTCCGAGTACTTCGCCACAGAGTCCGACTCCTTGATATTAATTTGGAGGGGCTTGGCGATCTCTTTGGCTTGCGTGATGGCGGTGTTGATGAAGTTGCCGGCAAGAACCATGCATTCCTTGGCGGGAGGAGGCGACCGGGTTAAACTCATAGGAGCTGCAAATTCCGACAAGGAGCACAAGAGTTCAAAAATTCAGAGTATCTAGACTACAGAAATCCAAGACGGATGAAACTTACTGAAGATGATGGCCTCAGCTTTCCAGAGGGTGTCCGCCAAGGATTCTTTCTCTTGTTGGAGGAGCTTATATGCCTCATGATGGCGTTGATTCTGCTCATCAGTATCTTTCTTCTGATCTCTTAAGATCGAGATCTCCCTATTCAAGCGATTGATCTCCTCGGTGGCGGAGTCCTGCAAGACCTTCATTGACTCCTCATGCATTTTCAGCATGTCCTTCCTCTCCTGCTTAAGAATTTTGTTCTCGCTATCCAGCTCTTGAATGTGCTTGGATTGCTCGACAATATTCTTGTCCTTGGCACTGGTTTCTGCAAGCCGGAGAAAGCAAAGTACACAGTGAGTACTCGGAGAATATGGGCACAAAACCAAGTCGGAATGCGAAAAAGAAAATAGACGCTTGCTCTTGGTGAACTGTTCCTTCAAGAAGGCAGTTTTACCCTTTTCAGCTTCCAAGTCTGCGCATCTTCTGGTACTTTTCGTTGGCCATGCCCCTCCGAGCATTCTCGTTCTGTGGAAAAAAGGGAAAAAGTTAAACATTGTTTGGTCTGCTTGGAGCATCTATCCAGAAAATTTCCACCTAGACGCTCGGGGGCTACAACGAGAGTTTTTAACTTACCAATATGCTTAGTTTTTCTTTAAGCATCTAGTCAGAACAAATTCAGTTCTCAATTAGAAGCTTGGGGGCTACAGTATAAAGTTTTTAACTTGGAAATATGCTAGGCTTTTCTTTAAGCATCTAGTCGGAACTAATTCAGTTACAACTAGAGGCTTGGGGGCTACAGTATTGAAATTTATAAACACTGCGTATGCTACTCTTAAAGCATCTAGTCGGAATAATTCATTCCACCTATATGCTTGGGGGCTACAGTGAGAAGTTTTCTAGCTTAGTCACTCTTAGAGCATCTAGACGCAAAAACCTATGGTTTTCCGTCTATCCTCGGGGGCTACAATGGGATACTCATATGAAATGCAAAAGGAAAATGAAACTTACAAGATCAATGATCTTGATGTTTGTAGCGCTCGCGGCCAGCAGCTTGCCAAAGGATACACTATTTCCTTGCAAGATTTTTTCTTATCGGAGGAGCTCCTCTAGACCGCACATCTGAGATGTCAGCGCCGCACCTGGAACCAGAGCAGTGCTACCCGGTGTAAGAACCGGATAGACTATCTTTGGATACTCTATGGTTTTCCTGGGTGCGGGGGCGCCGCCTATGGCAGAAGTACCAGCTTCCACCACCGCCTTACCGCCACCGATGGCATCCTGAGCCAGAGCTTCAGCCATTTGGTGGGCGGCACTCGGTATAGGCACCTGAGTCCACTTCCATGGCGGAAGGGCCAGATGCCTCCTTAGCTTGTGAGCTTGTTGGGGCAGACGAAGGCTTGACAGAGGGAGTGGTAGGGGCGATGGTGGGAGATGCATCGCGATGCAGCATGTCCTTAATGGTTCTAGAAGCCCCCAATGTTTTGGAGGTCTTCTTCAGGCTGGTCGTGGCTTTCTTCCTGAAACGTGCAAAATGCATAAGTACAGGAGCAAGACACATAAATAGACAATGTCAGAGAGAAAGAAGCTTACACAAGTGGGGGTGCTTTGGCAAAGGGGATCCCGATAACTTTTCTCTTCTCCGCCTCCAGGGCGGTGGTAGTCTTCTTGGAGGCTCCACCCTCTGTCTTCTTCTTCTTGCCTCCGTCGGCAGCGTTAGAGGTGGAGCTCTTCCGCTTTCGCGTCAATGGAGCATCGTCGTCGGACACGACGGTGACTTCCTTCATCTTTGGATCATAGATTTGAGGAGCCATGCTGTCCTCATCTATGTCGCTAAGCTATAAGGTGAAGAACCACTGTGTTAGACGAGATGACATTTGCTAGACGGAAGAACTGGAGTATATGTCATACACGAGAAATAATAACTAACTTTGGGAACTTGCCGTCTACGAACATGTCATAGGTGATGGTGAATCCACGCTTCTTGTCCTTCACCTTGACGATGTCCTTGAGGCGGAGCTTGACGGAGTCACTCGAGAAATTGTCCACGGAGATGCGGAGTCTATCCCTTCTATTGTTGGTATACTCGTGCATGAGCTTCACGCGGTGCTGCAGAGGTTGGATTCGCCTGATGAACCAGCACATGGCTAGGTCCAACCCGGTCAAACCCGTCTCTACGAACCATTCTATCCGCCTTATGGCACGGGAAGCATCGAGGTCAGAGGGAAGGGAGGCCTGGGATCTCCATGACGTGGCTTCAGCGGCAGCTCCGTCTACGAAGTCCGGGTATGTTACTTCTCGGCCAGCCAGATGGATATCTGGGCCATAGAAGTAAGTATGTTGCCAGTTTTTGCAGGACTCATGGCCGACGATGTCGGGGAACCGCCGGCCAGGTCGGATCTTGAATCTTATGGTGCCGCAATTCCTAAGTTCGTCCTTACTGGCTCCGGCTTCACGCTTGACGGTGAAGGAATACACGAAGAGATCTAGCCTAGGCTTAATCCCTAGGTAACCCTCGCAAAGCGCCGCGTAATTGCTGAGCGCTAGGATGCTATTGGGAGAGAGGTTCTGGGGCTGAACTCTATAGTGGTTTAAGACGGAAAGGAAGAAGTTGGAGATGGGCAGGGAGACGTCGTGTACCAGTTAGGCTTTGAGGAACACTTTTTCTCCGGCTTGTGGAGAAGGTGTCACCTCGCTGGCAGGGGCCGCCCGACAGGCGAGCCCCTCCGTCGCAGGGAGGTAGCCCTCGGCGATCAGCTCCTAGATGTCGCGGTTCGTGATGTCCAAACCGCGCTAGTCGCCCTTGTGGGAGTCGAGCTCCTCCTTCAGTGGCTCTAGCGCCGCTGGGTTATGGTTGCCGCCGGTGTACTCAACCACCGCCGAGATGGGGATGACCAAACCTTCTGGAGGCACGACGATGGAGCTCGCCGGCTTCGCCGCGGCTTCACCCGTCGCCACCATGGAAGGGGTAGTACTGCTGCTAGCCATGGAGTGAGTTTGGAGGTGACTGGCGAGAATTGGGGCTAGGGTTTTTCGCGAGTTTGCGCGGAGAGCTCGAGGAGGCACACGCTGGAGGAAGAAGACGATGCAAGGAGAGAATGAGGTGAAAAGTAAAAATCCCACCACAGTTACTATTTATGATCTCCAGCATCAAGATTCGTGCAGCTTGATCAGACGGTTGCCGTGTAGACGACGTGTGCGCGAACGTGCGCGGAAATTTCGCCACGTCCCAACCGTCGCCGCCAACGGTTCGTATCGCTCGCGCGGGAAAATCGGACATGATTTCGTTCTCTGCATGTGTGAGTTACAAGGCGTCGCTGATATACGCTTACGTCGCCCTAGATGACATAGGCAGATGAGCCGTCACATCGGAAGATTCCGGCATGGACGTATCCAGTCCGGCTACGGAAGAGTACGATGGAAGATTCAACATTTCTCCGACTTACAAGTTGAGGACGGAGAAAACCTTGCAGGGTTCTTTGGGAGGACTACGATATGTTGCTTGACGATTTGTCGACATCCATCTAGGCGGAGCATTCAGCGTGAAGAGGCAATACGGCGCAAGATATCCGAGTTCTCCGGGGCTACTGTTGGGGATATGCTATATGGGTATCCTCATAGCATGTCTCCTATCCGGATAACCCGGGTGGCCCACAGTTGGTAGCATGGCCCATAGCCTGCTGAGCGGCCCAGTTAGATGGATCCAGAAGGGAGGCCCATGCCGGATAAAGGAAGGCTATGCTGGGAGGCCCATGCCGGATAAAGGAAGGCCCATGCGTTGGAGTGCAAGATACACAAGACTAGTAATAGACGGTGTAGGACTCTGTAACCTGTACGACTAGGAATTTTCCCAGTAACCCTAGGACCTAGAGACTATATAAGTCGGGCCTATGGGAGCCTTTAGGGCACGTTCATAGACAATCTCAGACAACCTCACATAGCGAACCAATCCCTGTAACTCGGCGTATTTCCCTTATAGTGATTTATAGCAGGAGTAGGATTCTGCCACCGTTGTGGGATCTGAACCTGGGTAAGATGTGTTACCTCGTATCCGTCAACCGTACGCCTTCCCCCACGTCTCTAAACACTCACTGTGAGGACCCCTCCATGGAGTACTCGTTGGCAATACCACGACACCAAATATTTGGCAGACAAGAAGGCCGACAAGGCAAACAATGGTATATATGATATACATGTTATTGATGTGTACTTTTTTTTGAACAGAGAATGGGTGTTGACGCACCCAAATATATTGCAGATCAAAAACATTGTACATCAAGTATTACAAACCCAATTTGTCGTATCGTATCGATAGCAGCCAAGATTGGGCATAACTGGCTGTTATGAGCTGGGTTCCTGCAAGAACAGATAGGCTCAGATCCTATTGATCTTCTTGCCTGTTGAGCACAGTTGTGAGCTACCCCATTAACTTCCCTTTTGATATGGAAGATGGATCCTAGAAGAGGGTGAGCAAGTTTCTGGTATTCTATTGCTTGTCTTCTAATTTCCCATATCATGTTATTATCAGATGCCCCCTGAGCTGTAGCTGCCTTTGCCAATGAGAGATTGTCTGTGAAGAAAATGGGTCTTGTGAGTTTCAGAGCATCAGCAACAGATGCAGCAAGGACCATGGCCTGAGCTTCAGCCTGTAAAGGGGAAAGAACATCTTCTTTGGATGCAAGAATGAAAACATCAGTTCTTTCTTCACCCTGCAAAGATTCAGAAAAATATATGCCAATTACAGCCGAGACAGCCGAAGCTCCATGTTGCTTCCTCCAAGCTGCGTCAAAATAGACCTTAGGACCTGTAAAATAGAAATCAGTTGGAACAGAAACCCCCAACAGATCTTTTGGCAGGTGAGAGCATTTTATCAGTTCTTCAGACTCCAGATCCTTAATAAGAGCTGCAGTGTGCATTGGCACCTGTTATTGATGTGTACTTGATTAGTGCTCACAGTAGCACCTGGGTATTTGATACTGGTTCAGTTGCTAATATTTGTAACTCGAATCAGGGGCTGCGGAACAAGCGACCACTAGCAAGGGGTGAGGTCAAGATGCGTGTCAGCAATGGATCAAGTGTTGATGTGATCGCCGTTGGAACGCTACCTCTCCACTTGCCATTGGGATTAGTAATAAACTTGAATAATTGTTATCTGGTGCCAGCACTGAGCATGAACATTGTATCTCGATCGTGTTTGATGCGAAGTGGTTATTCATTTAAATTCGAGAACAATGGTTGTTCTATTTATATGAATGAAATCTTTTCTGGTCATGCACCGATGATGAATGGTTTATTTCTATTGGATCTCGATAATAATGTTACACATATTCATAATGTTGATGCTAAAAGGATTAAACTTAATGATAATATATCCGCATATATGTGGCACTGCCGTCTAGGTCATATTGGCGTTAAACGCATGAAGAAGCTCCATTCGGATGGACTTTTGGAATCACTTTATTTTGAATCATTTGATACATGTGAGCCATGCCTTATGGGCAAGATGACTAGTATGCCGTTTTCCGGTTCAATGGAACGGGCGACAGATTTATTGGAAATCATACACTATGATGTATGTGGTCCAATGAGTGTGTCGGCGCGAGGTGGATATCGTTATTTTGTTACTTTCACGGATGATTTGAGTAGATACGGTTATATCTACTTGATGAAACATAAGTCTGAAACCTTTGAAAAGTTCAAGGAATTTCAGAATGAAGTGGAAAATCATCGTAATAGAAAGATCAAATTTCTACGGTCCGACAGTGGAGGTGAGTATCTAAGTTACGAGTTTAGCACTCACATGAAAGAGTGTGGAATTTTTTCACAACTCACACCTGCCGGAACACCACAGCGAAATGGTGTGTCGGAACATCGTAATCGTACTTTATTAGATATGGTTCGATCTATGATGTCTCTAACGGACTTTCCGTTGTCATTTTGGGGTTATGCACTAGAAACTACTGCATTCACTTTAAATCGGGCACCATCTAAATCCGTTGAAAAGACAGGTATGAATTGTGGTTTGGAAACAAACCTAAACAGTCATTTCTTAAGTTTGGGGATGCGATGTTTATGTGAAGAAACTTCAACCGGATAAACTCGAACCCAAAGCGGAAAAATGCTTCTTCATAGGATACCCTAAGGAAACTATTGGGTATTCCTTCTATAACAGATCCGAGGGCAAGGTTTTTGTTGCCAAGAATGGATCCTTTCTAGAGAAAGATTTTCTCGCGAAAGGTGTGAGTAGTCGGAAGGTAGAACTCGAAGAGGTTATTGAACCATCTCTTCAAAGTATGGTGAGTAGCGTAGCGCCGGAAGCCATTCCGGATTTGGCTTCACCAGTGGAAGAAGGAACTAATGATAATGATCATGAAACTCCAAAAGAGAGTACTACCGAACCTCGCAGGTCTAGCAGGACGCGTGCAGCTCCCGAGCTGTACGGAAACCCTGTTATGAATTTCATGGTTGATGAAATTGATGACCCTGCGACGTATGAAGAACCGATGATGAGCCCGGATTCCAACAAATGGTTAGAAGCCATGAAATCCGAGATGGAATCCATGTATGAAAATCAAGTTTGGAACTTGGTGGCCTTACCTGACGATCGAAAGGCCGTGGAGAACAAATGGATTTTCAAAAGGAAAACTGATGTTGATGGTAATATGGCCGTCTATAAAGCTCGACTTGTCGCAAAGGGGTTTCAAAAAAATCAAGGAGTTGACTAGAACGAGACATTTTCTCCCGTAGCGATGCTAAAGTCAGTTAGGATTATGTTAGCAATTGCTGCATATTTCGATTATGAGATATGGAAAATGGATGTCAAAACCGCGTTTCTCAATGGTAATATTGAAGAAGAGTTGTATATGATACAACCAGAGGGTTTTGTCGATCCTAAGGATGCTAACAAGGTGTGCAAGCTTCAGCGATCCATCTATGGACTGAAGCAAGCATCACGAAGTTGGAATCTCCGCTTTGATGAGGTGATCAAAGAGTTTTGATTTGTCCAAACTTATGGAGAAGCTTGTATTTACAAGAAAGTGAGTGGGAGCAATGTGGCATTTCTGATATTATATGTGGATGCCATATTATTGATCGGAAATGATATAGATATTTTAAACAGTGTCAAAAGTTATCTAAACAGCAAATTTTCAATTAAGGACCTAGGTGAAGCGTCATACATATTAGACATAAATATCTATAGAGATAGATCTAGGGGCCTAATAGGTCTATCGCAAAGTACATACCTTGATAAGATTTTAAAGAAGTTTAAAATGGACGTAAGTAAGAAGGGGTTCTTACCTATGTTGCAAGGCAAGACATTGAGTAAGACTCAAAGTCTGGCTACGGCAGAAGAAAGAGAGATAATGGACAAAGTCCCCTATGCTTCATCCATAGGCTCTATAATGTACGCCATGATATGTACAAGACAGGATGTGACATGCTATTAGTTTGACTAGTAGGTACCAATCGGATCCAGGTTCGAAACACTGGATAGCGGTCAAGAACATCCTTAAGTACTTGTGAAGAACTAAGGATATGTTTCTTGTGTATGGAGGTGAAGAAGAGCTTGTCGCTAAGTGTTATGTTGACGCAAACTTCTACACCAATCTGGATGACTCTAAGTCTCAATCCGGATACGTATTTCTCATGAATGGCGGAGCGGTTAGTTGGAGGAGTTCCAAACAACCTGTGGTGGCGGGATCAACAACGGAGGCCGAATATGTTGCTGCTTCGGAAGCGGCTCAGGAAGCAGTTTGGATGAAGGAGTTCATATCTGAACTAGGTGTGGTTGCGAGCGTGTTGGACCCAATGGTGATCTATTGTGACAACAATGGTGCCATTGCCAATGTCAAAGAACCAAGGTCTCACAAGAATTCCAAGCATATTAATTGCCGGTTTCACTCCATCCGCGAGCATGTCAAGGATAGAGATATAAAGATTTGTAAAGTACAAACGGATCTCAATGTAGGAGATCCGTTTACTAAAACTCTCCCTAGAGCAAAACATGATCAACACCAGAACTCCATGGGTGTTAGATTCATCACTATGTAACTAGATTATTGTCTCTAGTGCAAGTGGGAGACTGAAGGGAATATGCCCTGAGAGGCAATGATCAAGTGTTTATTATGTGTATTCCAAGTATATGATAGATGTTTATTTTGCATGCTATAATTGTATTAATACGGAAATGTTAATACATGTGTGTTTAATAAACAAACAGAAAGTTCCTAGTTATGCCTATCTCATAAACTAGCTCGTTGATTAACAAGATGATCAAGGTTTCCTGATCATGGACATTGGATGTTGTTAATAACGTGATCACAACATTAGTGTAATGGTGTGATGAACATTCATCCGAAATATAGCATTACTATCAAAGTCATTGAGTTTATATTGCTATAACAACTTACGAAGTGATCCTAATCCTTAGACCATGAGATCATGTCAATCACTAACACCAGAAGAGTTTCTTGATAACATCAAATGTCACACCGTAACAGGGTGATTATAAAGATGGGTTCAGAACTAATAAAGTGTTATGTTGAGGACCATGGATCGAGAGTGGAATTTGTTCATCCCGATGACGGATAGATATACTCTGGGCCCTCTCGGTGATATTACATTGGTTAGCTTGCAAGCAAGTGATTTGATCACTAGAATGTTATATCACGGGAACGAGAAAATAGTGCATGTCAGTAACGAGATCAAACTAGGTATGGAGATACCGATGATCGAATCTCGGACATTTAATATATCACGAACCAAAGGGATTAAGATACTAGCGTAAAAGGTTCCGACGATCACAGGAAAGTCATCGTTGAATGTGTGGGAGTCAGTATGGGTGTCCAGATCCCGCTTCTGATTATTGATCCGAGAGGGGTCTCGATCATGTCCGCATTATTCGCGAACCGTAGGGTGACACACTTAAGAGACACCGACATCCAATTGGAGCAAAAGTTTCATGCCAAAAAGAATAACAAGCGCAGGAATTTATTTCACTAGATACCGAAACAGGTATTCGGGTGAAATTGCAGAAAGTGTTTTTGCATGTGAAATATAATTCTATCAAGGGGTTATATGTGAATGTTTGTCATTAAAGTAATTGACAAAATTTTGAATAAATAAAAGGAGTTTTATTTAATGAGAGTTTGCATTAAATTTGGTGGAAATTTAATAGCAATTTTGAGTGGGATTTTGAGTGGAGGGAATTGAAGAGGTTTTTGTGAGTGGAGTGTCCACCCACATGAATTAAGGAGGGGAGGGGGCAGCCCCATGGCCGGCGGCCACCCCCCTTGGGTGCCCCCCTCCTCCTATAAAATGCACCCCTCTCCCTATCTTTCATTCACACCTCCTCATGAAAGATCTAACTCCCCCTCTAGAATTTATTCCCCATGGTCTCGGACTAGCGAGATACATGTTCCCGGTGGCTATTCGGCAAGAAAGAGTTGTGCTTCCGCTGCATCGCTGGAGCGAGGAGGCAGAGATTGCTCGGTGCCTCAGACGTGTGTGCGAGCACGGATGCACTGCTGATTTGCGGCGTTAGGACTTCCTCTTGATCTTGAGATCGGCAAGAGATCGTCTACATCAACCACGAGTTTAACTCGTTAAGCTTTGTCGGTCTTCAAGGGTATGTTCTCTACGGATATACATCCACCCGTTGTTTGTATCTAGTAGATAGATCTTGGTACATAGTTGTTCCCATCGTAGGAAATTTTTTGTTTTCTATGCTGCGAACCTTACACTCCTCCTTTGTGCTTTCATGTATAGATCTTGTGAGCTCCGTTCATGATCAAGATCTAAGATATTTGTAATCATGTGTGTTGTGTTTGCGGGGATCCGATGGATATTGAGATTATTATGTTGGTTTGATTAATGGTTTTGTCTTTATGATTCTATCATGTCTGTGTTGTTTGTCATCTTGCATGCTCTCCGTTGTTAGTAGCTACCTTGGCCAAGTAGTTGCTAGTGACTCCAAGAGGGGGTATTTATGCTCGATAGTGGGTTCATGCCTCTAGTTTCCAAGGGAAGTGACAATAATCTCTTCGGTTGTAGATGTGTTGTTGCTACTAGGGAGAAAACAACGGTCTCTTGTTCATGGAACATGTGGACTGTTTACCTTACACACTTTGCTTAATGCAGTTGTCTGTTGCTTGCAACTTAATACTGGAGAGGGTTCGGATGATAACCTGAAGGTGGACTTCTACTCATAGATGCAGTTGGATGGCGGTCTATGCATCTTGTTGTATTACCCAATCGAATCTCATAGGATCTTTCTGACTAGTAATTGCATTGTTATTCCTTGCTCAGTTCCTGTCAATTGCCCTGTTGTAATTTGTTTGCCCTTCATGCCATGTTGTTTATCTAAGCAGAGAACCTCTAGTAAACTATGGACCCCGGTCCAATCTTTACCATTGATATATCTTCCACTGTTACTTGTTTACTTGCTGCAAACCATTACCTTCCACACCATACGTTTAATCCTTTGTTACAGCAAACCGGTGGGCTTGACAACCTCACTGATTCGTTGGGGCAAAGACTTGAGTTTATGTTGTGCAAATCTCTGCGTTGCTTGCAACACCTGTGTGACGTTTCCCTCCTCCTTCTGGTTCGATAACCTCGGTCTCAACTAAGGGAAAACTTGCTGCTTTCTCTTCACACCCTACGCTTGGGGTTACCAATGAAGTGCCACGTCGAGCATCATCAAGACTTTCTGGCGCCATTGCCGGGGAGGCTAAGGACATCTTCACAAGGGGAGTCCTTCACTTCCTTTATCTTTTCTTTGTTTTTAGTTTGCTTTGTTTCTTTTGCTTGGTTTTGTTTGCCTCTTTTCAAAAAACCCAAAAAAATTAGTCTAGTTTGGTTTGCTTGCTTTATTCAAAAACACAAAAAATTAGTTCCTACTCTAGTTGCCACCTTGCTCTAGCTCACCATGTTGATCCCCAAGTTCGCCCTGAAAGATAATATTGAAGAATTATTTAATTATGTTAGCAAGCATGAGGATATTGAGGATAAATCTAAAACAGAGCTTGCTCCTAATTATGAGATTGCTGCAGCTTCTTTAGTTCATATGTTGTAGGATAGGTTTGTTAGCCTTAAACCCTGCATACAATTTTTGTTCCTAAAACTAAAAGAAGAGAAGAATGCTGAAAAGAGGGAATTCATCCTTGAAAACTTTATCAAAAGAGTTCCATGATGTTGCTAGGGAAGCCAGAAAGGTCTTTGAGAGTTTAAATATGCTAGGCTCAAGTGTAGATGTTGTGGGTATTTCTGATAAAACTAAGCCTAGAGAAGAATTTAAGATACACATACCCTTTAAGCTTGTTGGAATGCATAAAGCCTTTGAAAAGAATTTTGATTGGATTGCTCCTGAAAATCTTTTTGATGAAAGTAGAAGACCAAAGAGAGATGATAAGGGATCCTCCAAATCCCATTTGGATGAGATACCTTTCATAGTTGAAGACTTTGCAAGTATGGATGTTAATGCTTCTTCATTTGAAAATACTTGATTCTTCTTGCTTCTTGTGCCTAACTTAAAGGCGTTAAAGAAAATTACTTGATAACCCAAGAGTTTCCTTCAGTCTTAGAAGTTATTACTTCAGTAATGACCTCTCCTTATCCTTTTTGTTTGCTTTTTGTGCCAAGAATGACCTCTAATGAGAGGGAAGTAAGATTTGGGGAGTTGATGTCCTGAAACAAATTTCTATACTCCACCAAAAAAATTCATGAGGAGTCTATGTAACTCGAATTGAGCTTAAAATTTATGAATAAATCCCCTAGTATGTTAGATAACTTTCGTTAGTTCAACACTTTTTGATTTGAGCAACATAAGATGTTCGAAAAAATCGGTTTCTACCTGCTGGTCTATTTTGACAGATTTCTGCCATTATTTGCATTTGCTTCTTATTGATTCCTTTTTGAGTTCCCTTTAGGTGAATTGAGATTTTTGAAGCATTTACTACAGTAGATTGTGTTTTTAGTGAAAAGCCTTGCTGTTCCAAAGCTTTGCCAGGGGTCTAATATCTTTTAAATATACTAATGTTGCTAATGAAGATTGTGTGAAGTTTTGTATGAAGGAAAATTTCAGGTGTAGAGAGAGAATGATGTAATAAGATGAAGGATGGGCAAAATATCAAGCTTGGGGATGCCACTCCGGTGTGACCCCACAAAATATCCAAGAGGTACAAGCGTGTAGAGGGAGTGTCCCAACCTTTACACAATATAAGGTGGAGTCCCCTGTGTTTACAATGCTAGTCCCTGGATCAATAGCTAGCACCCACAGTTAAGATGTAATATCAAGAAACAAAGTTCATAATATAACTTTATAACCAGGAATAACATAATTTTATTACATCTTACATAGCTCATTTGGCTATTACATTACATTGCAGCGGAATAACTATAAGCATGGGGTCCTTCATCTTCATACTGCCACAGGCAATCATGTTGGTTGTAGACTTGTAATCCTATTCAACACACTTCACTAACATCAAACAAACCTGCAACATAATAAGTTGCAGCCACAAGGGTCAATACATTTGAATTGTATTGGCAAGTTTCACTACTATGTAGGAATAAGTGGATCCTATCATTACATGCATATTTGGCTAAGTAGGGTTTAGGCTCATTTGCAGAAAGCAATATAGTTTTGTCCTATCTTTTCAAAATAGTTTTGATATTTTATCAAAATATTTCTAATCTTCTTGGAAAACTCCAAGTGCTTCAAATCCCTTGTTGACCATCAAGTTTTACTTTGAGAAATTGGAATGTCGAGATCTTCCATAGCTTCAGGCCTTAGTTGCTCAGAGTTGTCCATAACCGAGGACACGGCTAAGTACTTAGAATTTTGATCTTCTACAGAAGTTGTACACTTTACCCACATGACACAATCTCATCTTGATGCCACCAGTGGCCGCTGGATAAGTACTCACCAAAATGGAGTACTGGCAGATTGAGAATGTGACAAAGTCTTTCCATAGGAGTCCTCCCAATACACAATGCTAGCTTGTCATCCAGGCACCAATGTAGGGTTTCAAGTTCCCTTACACAAATCTAGTTAACCTGAAGATGCCAATGCATGGGTCTTCCACTATGTAGTTGACTAATCCAGAGCCCATTTAGCATGTGGTTGTACACGGAAGCCACTGTACGAGAAACATGTTCAATCTCTAAGTCCCTGGGTGGTTTTCTTCTAGTGCACAACAAAAAGAGATAGCCATATAAACATGGTTCCTTTTGTTGCCACCTTGTCCAACCTTGAGTATCCTTGTCCACCCAGATGGTTCATTGAGTACTTGTTTTATTATATAAAACATATATCTTTTCAACTCTTCATATATTCATAACATGTATCCCATCCCAATATATAGCAGGTCTAAGCATACTACAACTACATTGTTTCCACTAAGGAATATATAGGGGTATCCTATTAGGATTTAGCATAGCATAAAATATAGAATTCCTTATCATGCATGTTTCAAAAATCCACTAAGTGTAATGAAAATAATAGGACTTGGATGATAGTGTCACTTGCATTAGTAGTTGGTGGTTTTGGTACACTCTTCGCAATAACACACTTGACAATCAACACAATCTATCAAGCAAAACAACCAAGACAAAACAATCACAAGATCAATACTAATGACAACACAAAAAGTATGCAAAGTATGCAAACATGCAAGACAACAATTTTTATTGTACAAATTGTTATAACAAGGTTCTGAATATTATTAAGTGATTTATGAACATTTTATATTTTTAAAATTACAAATGCAACCATTTGTGCAATTGTAGCAATTAGCAACATTTTCTAACAGTTGGAAAGACCATTCTCACTAATTAATTGCCACGATCTTATTTATACTAGAATAAAATTATATTTTGGTCTTACTGCGTAGAGCGTTTAATTTACAACCATTTGCAAAAGGATTCACTTAAAAATAATTTACACAACAATTTTTATACTCAAAATACTCCACAAATGGTTCTATATAAAACGTGATTTTAACAGACTCAAAAATACTGAATTATGGCTCCACTGTATTCTACTCGTTTTTATGAATCCATAGACATATTATTTGCTAAATTTGGATAAACAGAATTTAAACTATTAATTTTTGAAGTTTCTAGTTTCATATGTCTGAAATTTCGAAAATAGACACAGATGTGACAAATGGAAGGTGCTGATTGGTGGATACCTCTTCATCTAAGTGAATTGATTTCAACCATTGGATTACGATCGTGTGATTCATGAAAGAGAATGAAATAAGAAAAAAAACTACACGGTTGAATTGTATCACGTACGTGAATTAGCTGAGGCAGATAGTGTTCAAACTAGTTCTGCTCGTCGATTTGAAGGCTTGAGAAAACGGTCGAAGATGTAGGGGCGTCTTTGGCGGAGAAGATGTCATCCTTGGAGGTTCTTGTCGTATTTCCCGGCGGCGGTGGCGTACGAACGGAGCTCCGGCGGGTGGCGGACATCGTCGGTCGTGGTCGTGGAGCTTCACCCGGCTGAGGAAAAGATCGAGGAAAACGTGTGAGAAAGTTTCCACGGAAGAAGTGAAATAACAAGGAAAGAAATTGGGCATAGGTCCCCTTGTACTGCGTAGAAACCTCGACGGAAGTCGTCGGTGGCATCGGCGGCGCGGCGAACTTAAACTATGGGATGCATGAACATGTCCTGGAGGTAGACATAGATGAAGAGAGTATTCTGGTTCAAGGAATTGACAAGTTTCTCACCGGAATCGTCGCCGAAGTAGTCGGGAACGCGAGCACATCAAAAAATGAACTGGCGGAGCTCCAAAATAGAATTGAGATGGGAGCACAAGGCTCCGGTGGTGGTGTAGAATAAAAAGAGCAGTCCCTGGACGTTGTATTGGGGCTTAATGAGAGAACGTATAATGGTAGCAGTTTATGGTGCAGTTTATGGCATTGAATGATGGCGTTTCATGCTGCTGCATGTATAGTGCGGGAATAAGAATATGGAGAGAGTGTCATGGTATTATATAGGAGGAAGGCCATGGTCGCTAATTGATGGGATTAATGGAAGAATAAATGGGCATTGTACGAGCTGCCGTTTCTGTTGTAAGGCGTTTTAGCTGGCTAACTCTGTGTGTGCGTGTGTACGAAAATACGTCTAGGTGTACGGTGTGTGTTGTGTTGGGACTTTGTCCCGTGTGTGTGAGTCAAATAGAAAAGGAGCCATCGCTGCATGGTTCAAATTGGCTGATTGACTGGTGTGACGCTTCATCTAGGAAAACGAAAAAAAAAAACTTGAGACATGCAGGAACGTTCGTTTGGTACTATATAGAAGGAAAGTGATGTGCACTAAGTGATAGGATATAATGGCAGGTAAAGATGGCAGCAGTTTCTATTGCGAGCTATAACGATTCTTGTCTTCCTGACTACTTTTTAGCGCGCAAGAGGAAGCAGCGCAACATTTCGGCCACTCGCATGCAGGCACTGAAGGCCTCATTCGGTCTAGCCCGGTGTGCAGTTTGCTAGCCTTGCACGTATGTGTAGGGAGACGAAGATGAGCAAACCTTCGGCTGATTGGAATACTGGCTCGGTATGATCTAGGCGTGTGTTTTGCTCGACCTTAGCGTTGTAAGTTCTGTACTAAAACTGATCGATTTGGTGTTGCTATAAAATAAAAGAATAAGAAGAGAGAGAAGATACGATCAGGTGTAGTCATATAGGAGAAAGAAAATAGATAAAAAAAGAGAACAAGAAAAGAAGCTAGCTATCGGTCGTAAAAGTGCACTTGCATGTATGTACATGTGTATGCTACGGTACAAAAATTAATAGAGATATTTGAAGATAATCAAATAGAAAAGTAATTGGCAAAATAAAACCAAACTCAAATATTAACAGGAAAAGTGATACGAGAAATTAATCTTCCTTTATATGTCAAAATAATACCAAAACACTTGGAAATAATTTTAACAACTCCAAATAAAATATTATTTTATCGCCCATAAAAATCAGGATGCTACAATTCTACCCTCCTAAATTTCATCATTTATTTCATTTGTTTGTTTATTTCACATTCCAAAATTTGGAAAATTTTGGGATGTGACAAAGCGTCAAAGTTGGGATGCCTCAAGGCATCCCCTTCTTCATCAATAAAAAGCTCAGGTCTTTCTAGACACTTCGTTTTTATTGTTTCTTGTTCTTGGAGCATCTTAGTTTTCGTTTGCTTTGCTTAGTTTGTTTAGTTTGCTTGAATAAAGTATTTTGTACCCATGCTCTCGTTGTGTTGTTTCAAATAAGTCAATTGGTGTTGGAACGGAGTAGGCAGTTCTTGCTTGATAGTGCAAGAGGAGCTTGCTTTGACTGTGACTTAGACTTTAGCATGTCATGCTAGTGTTGTTTTGACCTTGTGCTTAGTGATTATTGTTTTATCATGATTTATTCCAAACAATTGGGATTTCTTAGTGTGCCTTGAAGGAATCATGCGTTGTTTTAGCATACAAAAGCATAGTATTGTGGTTTTCTCCTTTGATGCTTTGTTTGGGTTAACTTGGCACATGCTCACACCATGTTATGACTATGAAAAAGTCACCATAGCCTCTATGATCATTTAGTACTTGACTTGTAGTACCACTCTATGCTTTGATTAGTAATGTTTTGTCGCTCTGCATGATTATGGCCATTATTGCTCTCTTAGTTGGTCGCTCCCAGCTTTTTGCTAGCCTCCACTTGTATGAGTAAGCTCTACTAATGCTTGATAACCTCACTGATTCGTTGGGGCAAAGTCTTGAGTTTGTGTTGTGCAACACCTGTGTGACGTTTCCTTCCTTCTTCTGGTTCGATAACCTCGGTCTCAATTGAGGGAAAACTTGTTGCTTGCTCTTCACACCCTACGCTTGGGGTTACCAACAAAGTGCCACATCGAGCATCATCAGACAACAATGGCATCAAGGATGATATTATAGAAGTAACTCAAGCTTGCAAAATCTATGGATACATTGGCCACACTTATAAAGAACTTGTGGACCAATGCCCTAATTGTGAAGAGAAACACCCAGCTAGATAATGCCCCATATCTAAAGTTTCTTGTTTCCTATGTGAAGGAAATGATTATGTTCCTATCCAATGCCCCATCTATCCTATAGTTCAACAGATGAAACAAGATGGAAAACATCAAATGTTTGGAAACCTCCATGAAGGAACAACTTCCACCAAGAATGATGAAGACAAAGTCAAACCTCAGTATGCACCTCCATACATTGTAACTCACTATGGTGGACAAAAGAGGAAACATGGACGTTATCCTAGGAACTGTTCGAGGAACCGAGGAAGTTTTCCCACCTTTGAGGTGAAGTATGAAGAACATGAACTAAGAGAACTCTTAGCTTTGGAGAAGCCCAAGAACAAGAAGAAAAGCCCCAACACCAGCAAGCAAGACATTGGCCAGGTGCAATGTTACAATTGCAAAGAGATGGGACACTATGCCAATGAATGTCCAGAAAAGAAGAAAGGTCAAGAAAACAAACAAGAGATAGTGATACCAAAGATGAAAGAGGATATTAGCCAAGTGATGTGCCACAAATACAAAGAGCTAGGCCATTATGCGTCACATTGTCCAGAAAAGAAGAAGAACAAGACAAGCAAGCCTGTGAAAGATCTCAACCTTGTCACATGTTTCAAGTGTGAAATCAAAGGACACTATGCAAACAGCTGTCCAGAGAAGTTACATCAAGACACCAAGTAAGCCAAGATGTAATCTAGTTAAAAACCTTTTAAGGGTGGTAGTAACCTAGTTGTCTTGAAGCCAACTTGTAACCTCTAGACTTCCCGAATATGGGGGACGAGATTCCTTTTAAGGGTGGTAGTCTGTCACATCCCAAAATTTTCCAAATTTTGAAATGTGAAAAATAAACAAACAAAATAATCAAGTGTTGAAATTTAGGGTGAAAAGAAACTTTTTGCTTCTAAATGGAAACATCAAAACCCTACCTGAACAAAATTTGAATAAATAAGCAACAAAAAAATTTCCAAACAAATAAAATGCATTTTATGCATGGAAAGAATCTTGAATTTAAACACTTGGAAAAGCTAAACCAAAACCCTAAATCTTAATGAAAGAAATCATTTACAAGATCACTCTAAGACTATGGCTTTGACCGATATAAAAATTTAGTAACAAACATTTCTAAATGATCAAATATGGTAAACAAAAATATTATAAAACCATGGAAATTGATTTCACTCAATTTGGAGCCATAAATAAAAACTTATGATTTTAATAAGATAAAAGGAAATAATTTCCAAGGCTAATAAAGATCCTACTTAAAAACAATACCAAATTGTGAGCTAAATAATCCTAAAAGGATTTAAAAATATAAATTAATATTAAATAAAATTATAGAAATTGGAATCACCAATTTTGGAGCTGTAAATAAAAAGATATGGATTTTATAAGATAAAAACGAAATAAATAAATAAGGAATATTTAAAAGTCAAATTAAATCTTGGCCAAATCCATAAGCAAATGGAATAAAGATAATCCAAATAAAAATAAAGGAATAAAGATTATTAAATAAAATTATATGAGATTTTAACCATATTCAATTTTATATAAATAAATACAAAATGCCTAATTTAAATAAATAATAAAACGTAAGAGAATATTTCAAATAATTCAAAGTGGACTATTTAAACACACTATTGAATAGTGTAAACCTACTGAAAAAGTTCTGGAAAGATTTGAATTAAAACTCATGTTTAAATCATTTGATTCAAATGAAAACAAAAATTAGAAATGGAAAAGGAAAAAAGAAATAGAGAAGAAAAAATAGAAAAGAAACAACCCAACTAACCTACCCAATACCCCCAGCCCAACAGGTCCAACTCGTAGCCCACCCGGCTCCACCTCTCCCTGCCCATTCTTTTCTCACCCGCACCCATACCCACTCACCTTGGTGACGCCCAGGCCCCACAGCAACGTAGTCATCTACAACCACGCGCTGACCCGTTCCCCCTCTCTCCTCTACCGTTTCCTGCCGATGAATTCTCGGTGTAAATTCATGTAATTGCTGCACTGATTCCTCCCCGCGTCCATGCACATTTAACCACCTCCCTCTCCTCTCTCTTTCCCCTCAAACACCGCTGCCAGAGAGCCACCAGGCTGCGCTAATTTTTGCTTGCCCCGCCGCTGTCACCGACGAACAACAACACCAATTCCGGCGAGCTCAACCCTCTTCCTACCCCCTGGCCCCCACGAGCTTGCTCGCCAACACCTTGCGCACCTACTGTCGTACCCCGTGCGCCCCTTGAACTCTGGTGAGTTTATCCACAAACCTCGCACTCATGCGCATCCCCCTGACACTTTGGTTTGCTTGCGTGCGACCCAGGAGCTCGCCTTCGACGAAGCCGTGCGTGCCTGACGCCAGTAACAACTCCGGTGAGAAATCCGCAACAACTCCTTGCGCCCCTTCACCATCCACTGCCACCTTGCGCATCTACTCGCCACGGTGAACCCGGTGAGCCCCTCCTTTCCCTTACTTGTTTCCTATATTCGCAGGAATGCCACCACTCGAGCGTCGCCGCCGCGCGTCGCCAGCATGCTCTGATCCGTTAGATCTGCAACCTAGGGCTAGGATTAGATCTTAATCGAAGGGTTATCTGTTGATCTGATCCGTGTGATTCTAATTAGATCCAATGGCTTGTGCTGCTCGATCCATCCGAAGCGGTATGGACCAATAGAAACACTCCACGTGTTCAGACTCTGTTTTAAAAACTGGAATTAGATCTATTAGATGTTTGAATTTGTAAAATCCTTAAATTTTGATCTGTATGTCCAAAAATTACAAATTTTATATCAATGGATTTAGAAAAATGTAAAATTTGCAACCATGGCCTTGTTTTGGTCATTTGCTTCTGAAAAAATTAGGTGTTTTTACAGAAACATTTGTAGGACTATTTTGGATAAAAATTGTTTAAAAATGATTTTTGAGTGAAATCTTTTGCAAATGGATTTGATTTGAACCCTCTGACAATAAACACTAACATTTGAGTGGAAAAATATATTTTGTTGACACTAGGAATTATTCCTTTGACTAAAATCATTTATAGCAAAACAAAAATGATTTAAATGGCCTATTTTCACTAACTTGTTTTTAAATGTTTTCCCACTTTTATAAATGACCAGTAAGTGTTTTGAAATGTTTAGTGCCTTGTTAGAAACCACTTTTCAACAAAACAACCTTTTGCATGCTTCCATGCATTTCCTAGTTTTTATCATTATATGTGGTGAATTGTTTGAATACTAGTTTTGAAAGTGTGCCTTGCTTGATTGAATTGTAGTGAACTTTGAAGAGTGTGACAATTGCAAGATCAAGGAGTGTACCTAGATTTTATACAAAAAGGAAAGTGATACTTTGTTCATCAAAAGTCCTATCTTTTCAATAATGCATTAGTGATATTTTTGTAGCATGCATGATAGGACTATTTTATATATATTGCTATGCTATCGTAGATCCTATTGAATATATCTTGGTAGGATTCTTCCTAAGACAAGAGACAAGTTATTCTAGTATGCTTAGCCTAGCTATTAGATTACAAGGGTGGAATATTCATTCTATGATATTATGCAAAGTCAATGACTATGTTTTTGAGTAATAAAACAACTAAGTGAATGAAACACCTGGGTGAAATGGTAATTGCTTGGATGGATTTGTGTTGAGTGGTTACATAAGGCCCATTTCTAAGGTTCACCTTGTGTATCACACTTGTGGATGGCCACCCAGGAACAAAGAGATTTGAGATGTTTTGTGTTGAGAAGCTTCCAGTGCATCCAGATGGCATATGGGATCTTCCTTGACTACATAGGTTGCAAGAACTCAGACAGGCAGACAGAAGGTGGTAGTGATGATAGGATGGAACGCGTCTGTGCTGATCTGAGGGATTGTTTCTGGAAAGTCTCGTCTCGATGCATGTTGAGTCTTGTGGGGAAAGTGCACCACCTCTCTAGAGGGTAAAACCTAAGTACTTAGCCGTGTCCCCGGCAATGGACAATTTGAGCATCAAAGGCATTGAAGCAATCAAGGATCTCCTCATCCCAATTTCTCTAAGTTAAAACTTGTTGGGTAAACAAGGGAAGCATCTGGTGTGTAACCAGTGTGCCCTTGTGTGATGAAATGATTTGAAAACAGAAAAAACTATTTTCAAGGGATAGGGAAAACTTGTTTTATGCAAAGGCAAGCCAAAACTCCACTTAGCCAAATATTCATGTAGATGATAGATTCTCCATGTCAATATAAAATCACTTGCCAATACAATTCAAATGTATTGACCCTTATGGCTGTAACTTATTATGTTGCAGGTTTGTTTGATGTTGTGATGTTTTTTGAGTAGGGATTACAAGTATACAACCAACATGATTGCCTGTGGCACTTGAAGATGAAGGACTCCATGCTTTATAGTTATATCTGTTGCATTGTAATGAGATAGCCATATGAGCTATGTAAGATGTAATGAATTATTTTATTCCTAGTTATAAGTTGTAATATGACCTTTGTTTCTTGATATTACATCTTAAACTGTGGATTCTAGCTATTCGATCCAGGGACTAGCATTGTAAACACAGGGATCTCTAACTTATCAGGTTGGGACCTCTACAATAAAATTGAGACTAAATGAGCAACAGCATGGTCAAGTTATTGATCATAAAAGAGCACTTCATGGGAGGCAACCCATGTAAAATAAAAGGTTTGAGTGAAATTTTAAACTTTCAATTAAGATTTAGTAATGTGAATAAGGAACAATTAGGCTCTAGTAAAATAGAAGAAGTTTGATGATGCTAAAATCTCGTTTAATAGATGTTAATGTTGGTCGAAAATTAAAAGTTGCTATTTTCTGTCAAAATTTGATATTTCATTAAGTTTTAGGTTAATAAAGGATTCTTGGAAAAGCAGGTAATTTTTGGTGATTCCAGGAATAAAAATTCCGGCTGTATAGTTGCGGTCGTATAGTTATCAACTCCATCTCCAAAAATTTATTCCTGAGTACTCAAGGTTTAACGACCAACTACACGACAGGAATAAAAATTCCGGACGTATAGTTAGTTATCGTCTCCATCTCCAAAAATTTATTCCTGACTACTGAAGGTTTAACGACCAACGATACAGTGGGAATAAAAATTCCGGCCATATAGTTGCGGTCGTATAGTTATCGACTCCTTCTCGAAAAATTCATTCTAAGGTACAGAAGGTTTAACGACCAACTATAGGGCGGGAATAAAATTCCTGGCCATATAGTTGCAGTTGTATAGTTTGTACCACCGTAGAAGAAAAATTTATGCTGGTTCACAACTATACGGCGGGACCTATACGGTCCCCGCCTTTATAGTTGCTCGTTAAGCTTGACCGCTAGGGTTTTCGACCTCCCCTTTTAAAGACGATTGCATCTAACCTTTTTCATTAAGTTTTTGAAGAGCTATAGCCTCCAGCCTTGAAAAATCCCCGCCATCCCTATACAAGCCCCTTCTAACAATATCCGTGCAGCGAAGCCATGCAACCCTTCCATGTCAACAAGATCTAGAAGAATAAAGAAGAGAAGCCCGTTAAGAGGATCGACGGAGTAGAGCCTAAGGAATCATCATCATCATCCAGATCAGAGATCAAGCCTCTTCCAAGCTGGGAGGACATGTTTCCGCAAAGGATGGAGATGATGAGGCAACTAGATAAAAAAAGCACCAAGGATGAGTATCTCCCTAATCCCTATCATCACAACATGGGATCTTATTATAAACCTCCTATCGTTCTGACACCTCTTAAACCCAAGAAGGTGCGACAAGATGAGATTCATGATAAGATCTATCAGTTGGAAAAAGCTTCGAAAGCATATGTTGAAACTATTGGAGAAGGGATTGACTCCTAATGGATGATGATCAAAGAACTTGAGAAAAAGGTCAATGACATCGATGGTAGAGCTGGTTTATTGATTAAAACTGTTTTTTTGTTAACGGATGAAAAGAAGTTTCTCCAAAATAAAATTTTGAAGCTTCAATACGACATGGCCGAGCTCAGCATCTGCCTCGCAAGCATAGTTAAAGTTTGCAACAAAGGAGAAGAAGACAATAATCTTCCTACATAGGAGGAGGAATAGGTATCGACAAGGAGTTATTTGATCCCTCCTGGCTTGATTCCAAGCTTGGGGAGATCTTTAAAACCTTGTAATCAATCTTATAAGTTTATTATTTTTAGTTTCACATTTGTTCGAGTTTAGAAATAAATATTGCATCATTAGAATTCCCTTCAGGAATAGTCGATCCCATTTATGAAATTCCGAGTCTATTATAATATATGTAGCATTACTGAGTTTGAGTTTCTCTTATTGGATATAAGAATGACTTTCATGTGGCTCAGTGATGGTTGAGCCTGTTGGGAGACCCCAAGAGCAAGGTGTGATGAGCACAACCGCAAGTTTTCCCTAAGTTATGAACCAAGATTATCGAACCAGTAGGAGTAAGGAAACAACTCCAAGGTGTTTCTAACAACTTGGAACCTTCACAACACAAACTCAATACTTTGCCCCAACTTATACTGAGGTTTTCAATCTCACCGGTTTGCTGAAAACAAAGGATTAAACGTATAGTATGGAAGATAGTTGTTTCTTGTAGAAAGTAAACAGTAACACGGTAAACAGTAGATGGAATATCAATGATAAAGGAATGGACCGGGGTCCATAGTTCACTAGAGGTGTTCTCCTTAAGACAGATAACATGCTAGGTGAACAAATTACAAAGGCGCAATTGACAGATTGAGAAAGCATAACAATGCATATACTGGACATCTTGACTCCTATGAGATTTGAATGGGCATTACAACATAATACATAGACCGTAATCCAACTACATCTATGACTAATAATCCACCTTCAGGTTATCATGTGAACCCCTTCCAGTAATAAGTTGCAAGCAACAGATAATTGCATTAAACAATTTGTGTAAAGTAAACAATACAATTGCCCCATGGACAAAGGATTGTTGTTTTCTCCCTAGTAGCAATAGCACATCTACAACCTTAGAGATTTCTATCACTTCCCCAGATTACTAGAGGCATGAACCTATTATTGAGCATAAATACTCTGTAACATCCCAAAAATACTAAGCTTGGATCATCAAATTCTAATCATCAAAATTAGGGTTAACAATAACTTTTCTAAATCAAATTATGAATGCATGCATATGTGTATGCATGGATTTTGAAATCCTTTAAAACCACCTTGTTTGTTTGTTCCATTTCTTGTAAAATGTTTCTTAGGTGAAATAAACATCATCTAAAACATTTCCCACACCTTTCCTAAAGACAAGTAAATCAAAACACATATATGAAATGAATGGTAATTTTGGCCAATTTAACTCCCATGCCTACTTTGGCTGTCTCAAACTTTCAGAACCTAACATAAAATTTTCTGGATCTTTGCACCCCTTGAATGTACTCATAACAAGGTATCAAGGCCCACTTTGTGATCATCCAGAAACTTTCAAATGCATAGTTTAAATGGCAATTCAAAATTGAATCTTTATCATATGGGAAGATCCCACTTTTTCAAAAACTACTCAAACAAGCTGAACTTTCAAAACCCAAGCATCTGCAGACTCACCAGCACCAATCTAGCAAACCCACCAAAAATCATTTCAAAATTCAAAACTTGATTTCATGCGGCCATTTCATCAAACAGGTTGAAGATACAAATCAAACAAATATCAAACACTATTGTGAGCAGTGATTCTTGCCTAACTGGTTCCCCATTTAGCTCACACACAACTCAGTAGATCATCTAGGAAGATTAGCCAGGCACTAGCACCACTGTGAGCTTGCCATTGTCATCAATGGTGAATAGCCGAGCACCCTCTTGCCACCCCATAGTCGACAGCAAGCTAGGAGCAGTAGCAAGCCTAGCCAGCATGTCTGGGAGGTAGCCCACCGTCCACCGCCACTCATTGTCCCAGCCGCGAGCGTTGCCAAGCCCTGGACCACGCGCACAAGCCGCACCCAGACCATGTCGAGCGTGCGCCAGAGCGCCACCCTCGACCATCACCCACAGACCGCGCGCCGCCCTTGCCGCGTGCATACACAATCCCCACCGACCCAGGAGACCGCCAGACATCCCCGTTTGCCGCCCCGTGCCGCACAGCCACCGGCCGCCGTCGAAGACGCCGCCTCTGCCGTGCAGAGCACCGCTCGTTCCAGACCAAACCACATCGCCCCATGCCTCGAGACCATGTCGTTGAGCATCGCCAGGAGACACCGCACGGTCCCCTACCCTTGCCCATGCCTTTAGCCGCCTGTAACCTCGCCCCCGACGAGCTCACCGTGCGCCCCGACGGTCCCCTCGCTCAACTATAAATAGAGGCCACCCCCGCACGATTTCTTCACACCATCTCACTCCCCTCTCCTCACTGATCGTGCCACACCATTCTCAGAGCAAGGCGAGCACCACCTCGCCGGAATTTCACTAGAGCCGGCCGCTGCCGGAGAAGAAGGGAGCCAGCGATTGGAGCCGCCCCAGGAGCTGCTGCGACCACCCCTGAGTTCGCCGTCGTCGACTTCATCGTTCGCCCGCCTCGCCGACCCTCGCCAGCACCCCGGTGAGCCCCCAGCGACCCTCACTGGCCGTGCTAGGTTTCGTTCTCGTCGGAGTTGTCTCGCGTCGACGATGACTCCCAGCTGTTAGATTAGAACTAGATCGAACGATCCACGTCGCCCCATACCGCTTCGCCCAGCCCCGTGTCACTGACGAGTGGGGACACCCACTTAAGCAGCCCGCAGGAGCATTGCGCTTAGCAGGCCGGCCCAGTAACTTTTCCCGCATAGCCCAGTTATTCAAATTAAACCTTTTTCTATTTCAATTCAAACACACTACTGTACCCAACTTCAAAAATCAACCCAGATCGATTCATTGCACCAAATTGTATGAAACCAATTTTGTTGGAAAGGTCTGTGAATTCTGAATCCAAGCCCGTTGGATTCAAGTCATTTGGATCTATAGATCACCCATGGTAAAAATAACAAGGTAGAAGCTTTTCTGCATTCAAACATTTTTCAAATTTAAACCATAATAGATTTTGTGTTGATTCCAACTCTCAAAAATCACATTTAACCATACCTTTCAGAATATATAAAAATATATAGGTTTACTTGCAGAAATAATGTTCAAGTAATAAAATAATGCTACATAAGCATTTCTAGCCACTTTAATTAATTAAAATAAAAGGGTAAAACCTTATTAAATTGTGACACCACTTTAAATCACATTCCCATGGACTACAATATGTGGTGATGACATGTGTCAACATGATCCCATGTTGGGTTTGGAGAATATAAAATCTTAAGTAGTTTTTCAATGAGTAGAAATTACTTTTCTAAAAATAAAAAGATTTAAACCAAGACTTAACCTTGTAATGTTAGGGATGATGCTAGATCATCCATAGGACCCTTGTGTGTGATGATTGCAAGTAGTTAAGTATTGTTTGGTGATTGTGTACCTCGTATTTATTCATAGACGCTAGTACCGACCAAGGATACGAGGAGGAAGGAGGATACTACGAAGAAGAAGCCGAGGAGAACTTCAACCACTGCTCTGCACAAGGCAAGCCTAATACTACTAGTGAATGTGCAAGCTAAAACTTGCAAGACACTCTACCTTAGCAAGCTTATACTGATATTGATGCAAGCTGATACTATACCTATGCAAGCCTTACTAATCAAGTTGACCTATGCAAGCTAACCCTTGCAAGATACCCTACTGATGCAACAAACCCATACTTGTCCTATGACTACTATATGCCTTAAGCATATGTGATCATACCCACTTGATAAACCAATCCTAGTTTTATGTGCAAGCTCCTTACGCTATTTCTTTATCAAAGCTTACTTAGAGTTTACTTAAGTGACTAGTAGATTTTGGAAAAATGCTAAAGGTTGCATAAAGAGCATAAAATTTGGCCTAAGTTAGAAACCTTGACATCAGCCTGAGACATGAGGTTGTACTTAGTTGAAACTCCACTAGTTACCACCCCTCATCATTACTACCCCCACCCGTAGATGCTAGTGCTAAGCATAAAACTTGATCAACTTTTAGATGGGAATACTTGGTGGAAAATGGTTATGAAAACCTTGGAATGATGGATCATTCTATTGAAAAGTTTTGGACATGTGTTTCCAAACACTTGAGAATTTTGGTGATAAAAATGTTGAGGCATGAGCCTTAGCCCTTTATAAAACTGATGGTTGTCTGGATGCGATACCATTCCAAATTTTATCGTACAACCACAATACCCGAATATTGGGTAGGGCTTGACTGGAAACTTATGTACCTTAGTATTAGTTCCCTCACGTCCAAGGTCTGAGCTGAGGCTACCTTGTGAAGATTGTCCACCTGTGCAGTACCCAAGATGACAGTTGGTCATGGTTGGGAGGCCAAACTCACAGGAGAGGTGCTTATACTAGGGCGTGTAATCGAAAGGTTAGGATTGATTATCCGCATACTGAGTATGGTGAATTCAGGATTTGTTCCTGACGGATGTATCGAATGTTGTGGTGAAAGTGTACAGTCTCTAGAGAGTGTCAAACTATTCGAATAGCCGTGTCCGCGGTTATGGACAGTTGGAGTGGCCATACTGTTTCCCCCGTCAGACTTTTCAAAATGACCAGTGAGATGAATTGAGACTTTGACTTGACCACAACAAAGTTGTGATATGAAATACAAGTTCCCGCTTTGGATTTATAAAATTTTGACTAGCTTTGGAGCTTAGTAGAGATAAATCTGGCTTTTGCAAAACAACCCTAGAGCCTAGTTTCCTATTATCCAAAAACCCCCTTTACCTATTAGTATTAGTTTGCGAGTACTTAAAGAGTACTCATGGCTTTGTCCCTGGCTATTCCCATGGCCAGACTATGAAGAGTAGTACCTGGAAGATGGACCCCAGGAAGGTTACGACAACTAGGATCATCTCCCATCGTCAGCATTGCCTGCAACAGGCATCTAGGATTGAAAAATCCGGGTGTTGACAAGTTGTTATCAGAGCCATCCTGACCATAGGAGACCCTAGTTAGACTGGATGTTTGAATCAAAAACTTAGTTTCAAAACCAAAGAAAACAAATATTTACAAAAACTTATTCTCATTCTTATCTCTTTGATTCTTTCCTAAAAATTCATGTTCCTCAAAAACTCTTGCAAAATACATAAAATTTTGACACACTTGATCACTCTGCTAATCTACTCATCCTCTATTTTTATAGATGGACATGAAGTACAACAAGTTTTACCAACTTGGGAATGGGGGAGACCTTATCTTTGAGAGGGATCTGGATCAGCTTTGAGAACTTCTGGAGCGTCCGCACCCCGAGTTCTTTGGAGCTCAGCTCAATGATCAAGGAGGAGAAGATCTGCAGTGGCTAATTGTTGCAAGTCTCCGAGGAAAGCTTGAACCTTCCACTGCGGAGGGAATTCAGTTTACCTTGAGGGAAAACAACTGGCTCGATGGACTTGCCAGAGCAATGCAGGAAGCTCTTTCCCGTCTGTGTGGGCAGAGCATCAATCAGATCAAAGGTACTCGCTTTGAGTTTTGCCCAAGGCGTGATGCAAATGGACAACCACTGGAAGCCCCATACCACCCCGAGCTGAAGACTCAATTGGACCACCTTAGCTTCATGATGTATGATCGTCATCAGGAGTTGGACAACTGCCATGACTATTGCAACCACAAGTCTGCCATCATCAAGACGAAGGATCAGACCATAGCCATGCTAGCAAAGGATCGCAAGTCTCGCCGCCGTCAGCTCGACAAAAAGGAGCGCATTATTGCCCATCTTCGCCACCGCATCTCATCTCTGGAGGAGACCATCCACGAGAGAGACATGCAGTTGGAGGAAAGGGAGAATGCCGGAGAGGATCTTCGTGGAGACCCTTACTCTTATCTCAGCGATGACGATGATTTTCTGGAGGATCAGGCCAGGGACTTCTTCACCGATGAGGATGATTTCTCCTTCATCGATGATGCTGAAGATGATGAAGCCACAGACTCCGAGGAGTAGTAGCACTGAGCACTAGCATAGTGAGTAGTAGTCGGTCCCACTGTATCGTAGTTTCCAGAAAGGTTCTTAAAACCATCTGTTTTTCTTTATTGTGGTGTGTGTTGTACTGTGTGCTATGAGTGAATGAATGAAAAATCAAGTTGCCAGAAAAATCTGAGTCAAACATTTAAAACGTTTCAAAGACCCAAGACCTTATAAATTTCCCTCTTTTCTCATGATCTATATCAATCTTCAGATACCACGTGGAGGAAGTGGTTCAGCCCCGGACCCGATGTTGCAGATCCTGCAAATGTTGACTTCTGACCACGAAGCTGAAAGAGCGGAACGTCAAGCCAATCTAGCCACTCTGCAACAGATAGCCCAGCTAGCCCACAACAACCAAGGCCACGGAAATCAGGACAACCATGGATCTAAGCTCAAGAATTTCCAGAATACTAACCCACCCGTTTTCACCAAGTCAGAAGAACCCCTAGATGCCGATGATTGGCTGCAAACCATGGAAAACAACCTAGAAGTCACCGGAGTGGAAGCCAACGAGAAAGTCCTGTTCGCCACCCATTATCTAGCCGCAGATGCCAGGGCATGGTGGAACAGTGTTCGTGCATTGACCGGAGGCCAGATGATGACCTGGGAGGAATTCAAGGTCATGTTAGCAGAACCCATGTGCCACCAGGTTTGATCAAGAGAATGAGAGACGAGTTCAGAGAGCTAAAGCAAGGAAGGATGACTGTAGTGGAATACCGTGACAAATTTTTGTCATTAGCTAGGTATGCCCTAGACGAGATAGACACCGAAGCCAAGAAGAAAGAAAGATTCCTGAATGGTCTGCATGACGAGATGCAGACGGTGTTAGTCAATATCCCCTTTGCTGATATTGAAGCCCTCGTCGACTCTGCTATCCAGATGGAAGGAAAGATCAACCAAGCCAATGAGAACCGCAAGCGTCGCATGATGCATCAACCCGGAACCCATCAGACCCCAAAGTAGCACCCCAACCCATCTCCAGGATTTTCCCCAAGAACCAACAGACCCCCTATGACCCGTCCGACCTACCCCAACCGTGGAAACCCTATACCCAGAGGAAATCACAACAACCCCGGCAACTCTAGCAATTTCACCCGTGCCCCACCCAAGTTAAACACCAACACTGCCCCGAGGACTGGAAGCAATGCTGTGCCTGTCGCAGCCAAGGACAAGTCACAAGTGACCTATTATGACTGTGGGAATAAAGGCCACTATTCCAACGAGTGCCCCAACAAGAAGAACGCTACAGCCCCTAATGCCAATGCCCCAGCTCAGCAGCAGCGTCGTGTCCAGCCAGGGAGAAGATTTGCCCCAGGGAATTCACTCAACCGCAATGGCCGTCTTTTTCTCATGCATGCTGAAGAAGCTCAGGAAGCGCCAGACGTCGTGCTGGGTATGTTTTCTGTTAATTCAGTACTTGCAAGAGTGTTGTTTGACTCTGGTGCCTCGCATTCATTTGTCACCGAAGAATTTTCCTGCACTAGTAAAATTCAACCAACCAAACTGAAGCATGTCATGATTGCGCAAATTCCCGGATCAACCACCAAGGCTAGGCAAATTTGCAAAGCCGTCCCTATCCGAATCCATGGCATAGATTTTTATGCTAATCTAATAGTACTCGGAACTAAAGGTTTGGAAGTAGTACTAGGAATGGATTGGATGTCCAAACATAAGGGATTGATTGACTATGCTAAGAAAGCCATCACCATGACCAGTACCGCCGGAATAACAGTCGAGCATATCTCTGAAACCTTACCTCGCCAATTCAAGTGTAACAAGAGTCTAGCACAACCTACCATTGACCAAGTCCAGATAGTCTGTGAATACCCCGATGTATTTCCCGATGTTTTGCCCGGTATGCCCCCAGATCGGGATATCGAGTTCATCATCGAACTAATCCCCGGAACAGGACCCATAGCCCAGAGACCCTATAGTATGAACCCGTCGGAGCTAGCAGAATTGAAGAAGCAATTGGATTCCATGCTAGAAATTGGATTGATTCAACCAAGTGCGTCACCATGGAGATCACCTGTCTTATTTGTGGACAAGAAAGATGGAGGTAACCGTTTGTGTACGGATTATCGGAAGTTGAATGATGTCACCATCAAGAACAAGTACCCCTTGCCCAAGATAGAAGATTCGTTTGATCAGTTGACCGGTGCCCAGGTGTTTTCTAAGATTGATCTTAGAACTGGCTATCATCAACTCAAAATTCGTGCAGAGGATATTCCAAAGACTGCCTTTACCACTAGATATGGATTGTACGAGTATATAGTCATGTCTTTTGGATTAACCAATGCCCCCGCTTATTTCATGAACCTCATGAATAAGATTTTTATGGACTTCCTGGATAAGTTTGTCGTTGTTTTCATCGATGACATTCTGATTTATTCCAAATCAGAAGAAGAACATGAGCTACACCTAAGGACCATTCTTGGAACCCTTAGAGAGCATCAGCTGTATGCAAAGTTTAGAAAATGTGAATTCTGGTTACAGGAGGTAGGATTCCTCGGTCACATTGTATTAGCCGGAGGAATTGCCGTTGACCCTGCCAAAGTGAAAGATGTAGAAGATTGGCAAGCCCCAACCACTCAAACCCAAGTTCGTGCTTTTATCGGATTGGCGGGATATTACCGCAAATTCGTAGAAGGATTCTCGAGTATCGCCCGGCCCATGACCCAATTGCTGAACAAGGACAAGAAGTTTTAATGGACAGACAAGTGTGAAGTGAGTTTTCAAGAACTCAAGAGGAGATTGATATCAGCCCCAATCTTAATCATGTCGGATATCACGAAGCCCTTCGATGTGTATTGTGACGCATCCAAGATTGGTCTCGGATGTGTGCTAATGCAAGAAGGCAAAGTTATATCTTATCTATCTCGACAATTGAAGCAACACGAGCAAAACTATCCAACCCATGACCTCGAACTGGCAGCAGTAGTCCTAGCCCTGAAGACATGGAGACATTACCTAATGGGAAACCGTTGTGAGATTTATTCGGATCACAAGAGCCTAAAGTATATATTCACTCAGAAGGAATTGAATATGAGGCAGAGAAGATGGATTGAGCTAATCAAATATTACGACCTAGACATTCACTATCACCCTGGTAAAGCCAACGTGGTAGCCGATGCCCTTAGCAGATTGCCGTGCCGCTTGAACTCCATGATTTTGAAGGAGCAACCAAGTCTTCACAAGGAGATGGAAGATTTTCGAATGGAATTAGTAAGTGAAGGATTTTTGGCTAGCATAGAACTTCAGCCCACTTTGATCAGTCAGATTAAAGAGGCCCAGAAGGGAAATGCCAGTATCGACGGAATCAAGCGTCGTATCGGTATGGGCAAAGTACCCGGATTCATCGAGGACGAAGAAGGAGTTCTGTGGTACAAAGGACGCCTTTGTGTACCAACAGATTCAGAGTTGAAAGAAGTTATCTTGAAGGAGGCTCATGATACTCTTTATTCTATCCATCCAGGAGGAACTAAGATGTATCAAGATTTGAAAGAGCAATTTTGGTGGCATAAGATGAAGAGAGAAATCGGAAGCTATATCGCCAAGTGTGATATATGTCAGCGAGTCAAGGCAGGACATCAAAGACCTGCTGGATTGTTGCAACCTTTGCAAATTCCGGAATGGAAATGGGATTCTGTAGGAATGGACTTTATCACTGGACTACCTACTTCTAGTAGGGGAAATGACTCTATCTGGGTCATAGTGGACAGATTGTCCAAAGTCGCCCATTTCTTGACCATCAAAACCACCTATCAGAGTTCGAAGCTAGCAGGGTTATACATCACTAGAATCGTCAGTTTGCACGGAGTCCCCAAGAATATAGTATTGGATCGAGGAACTCAGTTTACCTCGAGATTCTGGAAGAAAGTCCAAGAAGGTTTAGGAACCCGCCTAGATTTCAGTACCGCGTATCACCCTCAGACCGATGGACAAACGGAGCGAGTAAATCAAATACTCGAAGATATGCTTAGAGCATGTGTGCTAGAATATGGATCCAAGTGGGAAGACTGTCTACCGTTTGCAGAATTTTCCTACAACAATAGTTACCAAGCCAGTTTGCAAATGGACCCATTTGAATTCATGTACGGAAGAAAGTGTCGCACCCCTTTGAACAGGTCGGAAGTAGGAGAGAGTCAGATTTTCGGACCCGACATCCTCCGGGAAGCAGAAGAGAAGGTTCACAAAATTCGTGAGCACCTCAAGACCGCCTAATCCTGACAGAAGAGTTACGCCAACAAGAGACGTCGAGACCTCGCCTTCAACATAGGAGATTTTGTTTATCTGAAAGTGTCGCCATTGAAGGGAATGCAGCGTTTCCAACTCAAAGGAAAGTTAGCCCCCAGATATATTGGACCTTTCAAAATTCTGAACCGTCGAGGAGAAGTATCGTATCAATTGGAACTACCTGAAGAGATGTCAGCTGTGCACAATGTGTTCCATATCTCGTTACTTCGCAAATGTCTCGAAGTCCCCGAGAAGACCGAAGTGTTCAAGAATATCGATCACCGGACCATAGAGATCAACGATGACCTGACCTATCCCGAAGTACCCATCCGCATTTTGGAAGAAGCTTTTCAAACTACCCGAACCCGAAGCATCAAGTTTCTCAAGATTCAGTGGACCAACCACACAGAAGAGGAAGCTACCTGGGAGAGCGAAGATCACATCAAGACGGAGTTTCCCGATCTCTTCAAATCCTAGGTAATCTTTTCGTCCTTTTTCAAATCTCAGGACGAGATTTTGTTTAAGGGGGGAAGGTTTGTAACATCCCAAAAATACTAAGCTTGGATCATCAAATTCTAATCATCAAAATTAGGGTTAACAAAAACTTTTCTAAATGAAATTATGAATGCATGCATATATGTATGCATGGATTTTGAAATCCTTTAAAACCACCTTGTTTGTTTGTTCCATTGCTTGTAAAATGTTTCTTAGGTGAAATAAACATCATCTGAAACATTTCCCACACCTTTCCTAAAGACAAGTAAATCAAAACACATATATGAAATGAAGGGTCATTTTGGCCAATTTAACTCCCATGCCTACTTTGGCTGTCTCAAACTTTCAGAACCTAGCAGAAACTTTTCTGGATCTTTGCACCCCTTGAATATACTCATAACAAGGTATCAAGGCCCACTTTGTGATCATCCAGAAACTTTCAAATGCATAGTTTAAATGGCAATTCAAAATTGAATCTTTATCATATGGGAAGATCCCACTTTTTCAAAAACTACTCAAACAATCTCAACTTTCAAAACCCAAGCATCTGCAGACTCACCAGCACCAATCTAGCAAACCCACCAAAAATCATTTCAAAATTCAAAACTTGATTTCATGCGGCCATTTCATCAAACAGGTTGAAGATACAAATCAAACAAACATCAAACACTATTGTGAGCAGTGATTCTTGCCTAACTGGTTCCCCATTTAGCTCACACACAACTCAGTAGATCATCTAGGAAGATTAGCCAGGCACTAGCACCACTGTGAGCTTGCCATTGTCATCAATGGTGAATAGCCGAGCACCCTCTTGCCACCCCATAGTCGACAGCAAGCTAGGAGCAGCAGCAAGCCTAGCCAGCATGTCTGGGAGGCAGCCCACCGTCCACCGCCACTCACTGTCCCAGCCGCGAGCGTTGCCAAGCCCTGGACCACGCGCACAAGCTGCGCCCAGACCATGCCGAGCGTGCGCCAGAGCGCCACCCTCGACCATCACCCACAGACCGCGCGCCGCCCTTGCCGCGTGCATACACAATCCCCACTGACCCAGGAGACCGCCAGACATCCCTGTTTGCCGCCCCGTGCCGCACAGCCACCGCCCGCCGTCGAAGACGCCGCCTCTGCCGCGCAGAGCACCGCTCGTTCCAGACCAAACCACACCGCCCCATGCCTCGAGACCATGTCGTTGAGCATCGCCAGGAGACACCGCACCGTCCCCTACCCTTGCCCATGCCTTTATCCTCCTGTAACCTCGCCCCCGACGAGCTCACCGTGCGCCCCGACGGTCCCCTCGCTCGACTATAAATAGAGGCCACCCCCGCACGATTTCTTCACACCATCTCACTCCCCTCTCCTCACTGATCGTGCCACACCATTCTCAGAGCAAGGCGAGCACCACCTCGCCGGAATTTCACTGGAGCCTGCCGCTGCCGGAGAAGAAGGGAGCCAGCGATTGGAGCCGCCCCAAGAGCTGCCGCGACCACCCCTGAGTTCGCCGTCGTCGACTTCGTCGTTCGCCCGCCTCACTGAGCCTTGCCAGCACCCCGGTGAGCCCCCAGCGACCCTCACTGGCCGTGCTAGGTTTCGTTCTCGTCAGAGTTGTCTCGCGTCGACGATGACTCCCAGCCGTTAGATTAGAACTAGATCGAACGATCCACGTCGCCCCATACCGCTTCGCCTAGCCCCGTGTCACTGACGAGTGGGGACACCCACTTAATCAGCCCACGGGAGCACTGCGCTTAGCAGGCCGGCCCAGTAACTTTTCTCGCGCAGCCCAGTTATTCAAATTAAACCTTTTTCTATTTCAATTCAAACACACTTCTATACCCAACTTCAAAAATCAATCCAGATCGATTCATTGCACCAAATTGAATGAAACCAATTTTGTTGGAAAGGTCTATGAATGCTGAATCCAAGACCGTTGGATTCAAGTCATTTGGATCTATAGATCACCCATGGTAAAAATAACAAGGCAGAAGCTATTCTGCATTCAAACATTTTTCAAATTTAAACCATAATAGCTTTTGAGTTGATTCCAACTCTCAAAAATCACATTTAACCATACCTTTCAGAATATATGAAAATATATAGGTTTACTTGCAGAAATAATGTTCAAGTAATAAAAGAATGCTACATAAGCATTTCTAGCCACTTTAATTAATTAAAATAAAAGGGTAAAACCTTATTAAATTGTGACACCACTTTAAATCACATTCCCATGGACTACAATATGTGGTGATGACATGTGTCAACATGATCCCATGTTGGGTTTGGAGAATATAAAATCTTAAGTAGTTTTTCAATGAGTAGAAATTACTTTTCTAAAAATAAAAAGATTTAAACCAAGCCTTAACCTTGTAATGTTAGGGATGATGCTAGATCATCCATAGGACCCTTGTGTGTGATGATTGCAAGTAGTTAAGTATTGTTTGGTGATTGTGTACCTCGTATTTATTCATAGACGCTAGTACCGACCAAGGATACGAGGAGGAAGGAGGATACTACGAAGAAGAAGCCGAGGAGAACTTCAACCACTGCTCTGCACAAGGCAAGCCTAATACTACTAGTGAATGTGCAAGCTAAAACTTGCAAGACACTCTACCTTAGCAAGCTTATACTGATATTGATGCAAGCTAATACTATACCTATGCAAGCCTTACTAATAAAGTTGACCTATGCAAGCTAACCCTTGTTAGATACCCTACTGATGCAACAAACCCATACTTGTCCTATGACTACTATATGCCTTAAGCATATGTGATCATACCCACTTGATAAACCAATCCTAGTTTTATGTGCAAGCTCCTTACGCTATTTCTTTATCAAAGCTTACTTAGAGTTTACTTAAGTGACTGGTAGATTTTGGAAAAATGCTGAAGGTTGCATAAAGAGCAAAAAATTTGGCCTAAGTTAGAAACCTTGACATCAGCCTGAGACATGAGGTTGTACTTAGTTGAAACTCCACTAGTTACCACCCCTCATCATTACTACCCCCACCTGTAGATGTTAGTGCTAAGCATAAAACTTGATCAACTTTTAGATGGGAATACTTGGTGGAAAAATGGTTATGAAAACCTTGGAATGATGGATCATTCTATTGAAATGTTTTGGACATGTGTTTCCAAACACTTGAGAATTTTGGTGATAAAAATGTTGAGGCATGAGCCTTAGCCCTTTATAAAACTGATGGTTGTCTGGATGCGATACCATTCCAAATTTTATCGTACAACCACAATACCCGAATATTGGGTAGGGATTGACTGGAAACTTATGTACCTTAGTATTAGTTCCCTCACGGCCAAGGTCTGAGCTGAGGCTACCTTGTGAAGATTGTCCACCTGTGCAGTACCCAAGATGACAGTTGGTCATGGTTGGGAGGCCAAACTCACAGGAGAGGTGCTTATACTAGGGCGTGTAATCGAAAGGTTAGGATTGATTATCCGCATACTGAGTATGGTGAATTCAGGATTTGTTCCTGACGGATGTATCGAATGTTGTGGTGAAAGTGTACAGTCTCTGCAGAGTGTCAAACTATTTGAATAGCCACGTTCGCAGTTATGGACAGTTGCAGTGGCCATACTGTTTCCCCCGTCAGAATTTTCAAAATGACCTGTGAGATGAATTGAGACTTTGACTTGACCACAACAGAGTTGTGATATGAAATACAAGTTCCCGCTTAGGATTTATAAAATTGTGACTAGCTTTGGAGCTTAGTAGAGATAAATCTGGCTTTTGCAAAACAACCCTAGAGCCTAGTGTCGTATTATCCAAAAACCCCCTTTACCTATTAGTATTAGTTTGCTAGTACTTAAAGAGTACTCATGGCTTTGTCCCTGGCTATTCCCATGGCCAGACTATGAAGAGGAGTACCTGGAAGATGGACCCCAGGAAGGTTACGACAACTAGGATCATCTCCCATCGTCAGCATTGCCTGTGACCCCTAAGATGGAGCTTCGCCTACGCTACCGGTATTATTACGTATTCCGCTGCTTGACGTTGTATTAAGAACTGGATCATGAGATCCCTATTTGTGTAAGAACTTATGTATCGTTTGTAATGGATGATGTACTATGGTATCCAATTCTGTTATGTCTCGCAAAAATGGTAATCCTGGGATTGCGATGTATGGCATAATAGGCATCTAGGATTGATAAATCGGGGTGTTGACATACTCCCTCTTGGAGTTGCAGGCATCTACTTGGACAAAGCATCTACGAACAACAGAGAGCATGCAAGATCACAAATAACACAGACATGATAGAATCAATAATCAATCTGACATAGTATCTCAACATCCATCGGATCCCCGCAAACACAACATGTAGTATTACAAATAGATGATCTTGATCATGAACGGAGCTCACAAGATCTAAACATGATAGCACAAAGGAGGAGAAACAACCATCTAGCTACTGTATGGACCCATAGTCCAAGGGTGAACTACTCACGCATCACTCCTGAGGCTGGCATGGTGATGAAGAAGGCCTTCGGGATGATATCCCCCTCCGGAAGGGTGCCAGGAAGATCTTCAGATCCCCCGATCTAGGGACAATGCTGGCGGCGGCTATGGACTGTTTCGTGGAGATTTGATCGGGTTCTTAGGTTTTCTGCATCGGGGCTTTTATAGGCGGCGGGGCAACGTCGGTGACCGTCCGAGGGGCCCACACCTAGGGCTGGCGTGCCCCTGGCTACGCCGCCACCAAGTGTGGCTGCCTCGTGGCCCCACTTCGGTTTCCCTTCGGACTCCGTGTTCCTTCTGGTAAAATATTGACTTTGACTTATGTCTAGTCCAATTCCGAGAATATTTCCTTACTAGCTTTTCTGAAACCAAAAATAGCAGAAAATAGGCAACTGGCACAGCGACATCTTGTCAATAGGTTAGTTCCGAAATATGTATAAAAATACCTCAAAGTGTAGACAAAACATAAGAAAGTTGATAAAAAACAAGCATGGAGCATAAAAAATTATAGATACGTTTATGATGTATCAAGCATCCCCAAGCTTAACTCCTGCTCGTCCTCGAGTAGGTAAGTGATAAAAAGAATAATTTTTGGGGTGACATGCACCCTCACAATCTTGATCAAACTATTTGTAAAGCATTGATGGCTGGAATCAAAGTACTCTAAACATGAGCAACTAAGTTGTAACATGCAAAGGTACAAACAAAGGATCATGAATAATAATGCATTGAAATACGTTTGTTTGTTTCACATATAGAAAACCTAGCATGTGTGGTATTCAACTTGTCCTTCATGGTGTTGCAAAACATAAATGCATAGGACACCTTCAAAGTTCATAAGGGTGGCTAGATACAAATAATTTAAGAACAAGCAATACCAACATTATGAATCAATTAGTGCTCTCTTAATGACAATGAACATTAATTGGTCTCTTAATTGGTGCATAAAGATAGAAGATGGAGACTCAACATAAAAGTAAGAATAAATTCCCTTCACAGAGGGAAGTAGGGATTTCAAGTTTCATAAAGAGCTTCCAAAAATTCTGGTACTTATAAGCTTTCAGCTCTCATTTCCTCTATCATAAGCATCTTGAAGTGATTAAGGTTAAAGTAAAAAAATATGAAGTATATGCTTGACAGATCATATGTTGGAGATATGCCCTAGAGGCAATAATAAAAGTAGTTATTATTATATCTTTCTGTTTATGTAAATGTTTACATTCATGCTATACTATTATTAACCGGAAACATTAATACTTGTGTGATTTGTAAACTAAATTAGAGTCCCTAGTACACCATCTTTATAATACTAGCTTGTTGTTTGATAAATGATCATGGTTTCCTGATCATGAACATTGAGATGTTATTAACAACAAGATCATATCATTAGGAGAATGATGTGATGGACATACTCCTATAGATAAGCATAGCATAAAGATCAATTAATTTCATTAGTTTGTTTGCTATAAGCTTTCTAATACATAGTAACCTAATTCCTTCGACCATGAGATCATGCTAATCACCATCACCGGATGGATGCTTTGAAGACATCAAACACCACTTCATAACTGGGTGGTTATAAAGGTGGCATTGAGTGTTTGAAAAGTATGTGTTGAGGAACATGGATAAAGAGTGGGATTTGTCCATCCATATGATAGATAAATATACTCTAGGCCCTCTCGGTGGCATGTCATCCAATTAGCTTGCAAGCATGTGACTGGCTCACAAGGTATCACATATCACAAGAATGATTAAAGCGTACTTATCAGTAACGAGGTTGAACTTGGTATGCAGAGATACCGACGATCAGACTTCGGATATGTAAAATATCGCGAGACAAAGGGAAATTGGTATCGTATGTAAATGGTTCAATCGATCACAAAGTAATCGTAGAAATATGTGGGAACCATATGAATTTCCAGATTCCTCTATTGGTTATTGATCGGAGAAGAGTCTCGGTCATGTATGCATAATTCACGAACCGTAGGGAGACACACTTAAGGATTCAATGTTATTTAGTAGATATGGAATATAAGTAGGGAGACCGAATGTTGTTCGGAGTCTCAGAAGGTATCCGGGATATCACGAGGAGATACGGAATAGTCCGGGGAATAATATTCATATAACGAAAGTCCAATTCTAGAGTTTGGGAATGATTTCGGTGTTTTCACCGGAATGATCTAGAAGGGTCTAGAAGGTTCGCCTGACCAGAAGGGGAAGGATGCATGAATGTGTCATGACTAAGTGGAATGGTTGCATCATGTTTTAAAAGGGCTATGCATGTCCTAGGTCAAAGGGCTATGCAAATAAAGAGTAAAATCAAACTCCAAAATTGAAAGTCAAAAGGCATGTTTGAAAAGTCAAACTAGGACAATGTTTCCCGGTGGAGGAAGAAGAGAATCATTCTCTCCCTCCACCACAAGCCTAGAAGGAGAGGGATTTTGGGTAGGATTCAAACTCCCCTCTCCGTAGCTACCCCTCCCTCTCATAAATAGAGGGGAGGGGGCTGCCCTCCACACACGACCACCACCCACGCCACCGCCTCCGCCGGTTCTCCACTGCCGCCGTAGCCGCCGCCGGCCCCACCTCCTCCTCTCTAGCTTGTAAACCCTAGGTTGCCGGGAAACCCTAATAATCCACCATAACTGGCTCTAGCTTATGCGAAGCCCTGCGGGATCTTCCCTATCGTTTCGACACCACGTCGTCGTGCTGGCAAAATCATGCCGTCGTGCTGGCGAAATCGCGAGGAGAGAACTACAACCTTCGCTTCCTGCTGGAACAAGGGAGAGGAAGGTATTCATCAAGTACCCAACATGTGATCGATAGCGGAAGCGCTGCCAAAACGCAGCGCTGGAAGGATCTTCTACACGATCTTGAGATCGGCAAGTGTCCGACTACATCACCCACAAGAATCTTCTCTCGTTAACCGCTTTGGAATCTTCAAGGGTGAGTACTCTAATCGACTCATTGCTACAGTCTAATAGATAGATCTTGGCTTGTGTGTGTTCATGCGGTAGAATTTTTTTGTTTTCCATGCTATGAACCCCTTAAGTGGTATCAGAGCCGTGTCTATATGTAGATCTGTTGCACAAGTAGAAAACAATGGTCATTGTGGGTGTTGATGCTTTTTTTTGTCGATTGCTTCTTGTGTACTTTGCATCTTGCGGGATGGTGGGATGAAGAGGCCCGGGCTAACCTTACATGACATCGTTCAGGAGACTTGCTCCACGCTTGATATGCAACTTGAATTGCATAAGTGTCTTTGCGGGTGCATGTTTTTTCCAACATAGTGAAGATTCAATTTAAAACGGGTGATTGAAAATACTAGTATCAATGTTGTGATTCTTGTTCGTAAGTTAGAACGACACTTATTGAAAGCCCCAAACCACGTAAAACATGCAAATAAAATTAGAGGCGTATAACCTTGTTTTGTAGGGGTGCGTTGTGATGTGATATGGACATGATTGCGATTATACGTGATGTATGCAATGTTCCTTAGTGTAAGTAGGCAACCAGCAGGATCCTTATGGTAATCTTTTAATTTCGTTAAGACCTACATGTCTATTATTCAAAGTAGTTGTAATAGTTGATGCTGGTGGATGACAACCATGGAGTGGTGCCATTGACCTTGACACCATGCCAGTGATGATGGAGATCATGTTCGTGCTTCAAGATGGAGATCGAAGGCATAAGAAGAAAGGCCATATCATATCAAATATTTTGAATTGCATGTGATGTTAATCCTTTTATGCATCTTGTATTGCTTAGTTTGCGACGGTAGCATTATAAGATGATCCCTCTCACAAAATTATCAAGTAAAGTGTTCACACTTAAATAGCACCGTTACCAAGACTCGTCATTCCGAAGCACCATGTGATGATCGGGTGTGATAGAATCAACGCGTGCATATGACAGGAGCAAGCCAGATTTTCTCATGCAGAAACTAAGGTTAACCTTGACGATCCTAGCATGTACATACATGGTCTCGGAACACGGATCGCCGAAAGGTAAAACATGAGTCATATAGTAGATATGATGAACATGACGATTGTTTGCCTTTGAAATTACATCATATCTCGTGATGATCAGATTTGATGTAGTGGATTTGGTTCATGTGATCACTAAAACAATGTGAGGGATATTGTTTTTAGTGGGAGTTTACCTAGATTAATTTAACTATTAATTAGAACTCAATTTGTCATAAACTTAGTCTAAACTATTGAAAATATGTTGTAGATCAATGACGGCCCCTATCATCAATTTTTATGCGTTCCTAGAGAAAGAAAAGTTGAAAAATGATGGAAGCAACTTCGCGGATTGGTTCCGCAACTTGAGGATTATCCTCGCTGCTGGTAATTTGACCTATGTGCTGGATGCACCGCTGGGTGACCCACCTGCAGCTGATGCTACCGATGAGGTGAAGAATGTTTTCCTCACTCGGAAGAATCAGTACTCCATAGTTTAGTATGCTATCTTGTATGGTTTGTAATCGGAGCTTCAGAAAAGGTTTAAGAACTTTGACCCACATGATATTTTCCGTGAACTCAAAATGATATTTGAGGCTCACGCGGCTGTTGAGAGTTATGAGGCTTCTGAAAAGTTCTTTAACTAAAAGATGGAACAGGGCAGCTCCGTCAGTGAGCATGTGCTTAAGATGTTTGGGCACACAAGTAAGCTCCAAATCTTGGGTATAGTGATTCCTAATGCTTTGGGGATTCACTGTGTGCTCCAATCACTACCACCAAGTTATAAGAACTTTGTGATGAACTACAATATCCAAAACATGGATAAGTCATTACCTGAACTCTTCTCCATGTTAAAGCCTGCAGAAGTGGAGATCAAGAAAGAGCACCAAGTGTTGATGGTCAATAAGACCACCAATTTCAAAAGGCAAGGCAAGTCCAAGAAAAAGGGAAACTTCAATAATGGCGATAAGAAAGTTACCGCGCCGAAGAAGAAGACCAAGGTTGGGCCTAAGCCGGATACTGAGTGCTTTTAATGCAAGGGAAAAGGTCATTGGAAGCAGAATTTGTTGGAGATATGCCCTAGAGGCAATAATAAATTTAGTTATTATTATATCTTTGTGTTTATCATAAATGTTTACATTCATGCTATAATAGTATTAACAAGGAAACATTAATACTTGTGTGATTTGTAAACTTAAATTGAAGTCCCTAGTAAAGCCTCTTCATAATACTAGCTTGTTGGTTAATAGATGATTGTGGTTTCCCTATCATGAACATTGAGATGTTATTAACAACAAGATCATATCGTTAGGAGAATGGTATGATGGACATACTCCTATAGATAAGCGTAGCATAAAGATCGAGTCATTTTAATAGTTCAATTGCTATATGCTTTCTGATACATAGTAACCTAATTCCGTCGACCATGAGATCATGCATATCACCTTCACCGGAAGGATGCTTTTATGACATCAAACACCACACCGTAACTGGGTGTCTATAAAGGTGGCATTGAGTGTTCGGAAAGTATTGGTTGAGACACATGGATCAAGAGTGGGATTTGTCCATCCATATGACAGATAGATATACTCTGGGCCCTCTCGGTGGAATGTCATCCAATTAGCTTGCAAGCATGTGACTGGGTCACAAGGGATCACATATCACGGGAACGAGAAAAGAGTACTTATCAGCAACGAGGTTGAACTAGGTATGCAGAGATACCGACGATCATAACCTTGGATAAGTAAACTATCGTGAGACAAAGGGAAATTGGTATCGTATGTAAGTGGTTCATTCGATCGCAAAGTAATCGTAGAAATATGTGGGAGCCATATGAATTTCCAGATTCCTCTATTGGTTATTGTTCGGAGAAGTGTCTCGATCATGTCCGCATAATTCACGAACCGTAGGGAGACACACTTAAGGATTCGACGTTGTTTGAGTAGTTATGGAATGATGAGTAAGAGACCGAATGTTTTTCGGAGTCTCGGATGGGATCCAGGATATCACGAGGAGATCCGGAATGGTCCAGAGAATAAGATTCATATAAGGAAAGTCCTGTTTCAGAGTTGGGAAATGGTTCCGGTGTTTTCATCGAGAATGTTCTAGAAGGTTCCGGAATGTCCGGCACTCCGAAGGGGAAGGGTACATGAATGTGTCATACCAAGTTGGAATGATTGCATCATGTACTAGGTGTCATCGCTGAACAAAATAAAGGGTTTAATCAAATCCTAGTTTGAAAAGTCAAACGCCAATTTGAAAAGTCAAACGGCTATTTTGGGAAGTGGAGGGGAAGGTGGAACCGAGTTGGGGAGGAGTTCCTCCCCTCCACCGCCGGCCCCCTTGGGAAACCGAGTTGGGGAGGGACTCCCCTCCCCTGGCGTGGCCCCTCCACCTATATAAGGAGGGGCAGGGCTGCCTCTCCTAGGACCCAACACCTCCACCCGCAAACCCTAGCCCTAAGCCGCCGGCCCTCCTGCAGCCGTCGCCGCCCTAGGGCAAGCCGCCGCCGCCTAGCTAACCCTAGCCGCCGGCCAAGCCTCCTCCTTGGTGTGTCTAAACCCTAGATCACCGAGGAGCTCTCTCATAGTCCACCATACTCGCTCTGGCTTAAGGCGAAGCCCTGCGAGATCTCCCCTCTACTTCCGGTACCACGCCGTTGTGCTGCCGGAATCGCGAGGAGAGTGCTACAACCTCTGCTGCCTGCTGGAACAAGGGAGAGGAAGGTCTTCGTCGAGTACCGAACGTGTGACCGACTGCGGCAGCGCTGCCGGAACGCAGCGCCGGAAGGATCGTCTACGCGATCTTGAGATCGGGAAGAGTACGACTACATCACCCACGAGAATCCGCTCTCGTTAAACACTTTGGAATCTTCGAGGGTGAGTTATTCCATCGACTCGTTGCTACAATCTAGTAGATAGATCTTGGCTTGTTTGTTTGTATGCGATAGAAATTTTTTGTTTTCCATGCTACAAAACCCTACAGTGGTATCAGAGTCGTGTCTATATGTAGATCTGTTGCACGAGTATAACAGAATGGTCATTGTGGGCGTTGATGCTTTTATTGTTGATTGCCTCTTGTGTACTTTGCATCTTGCGGGATGTTGGGATGAAGCGGCTCGGGCTAACCTTACATGACATCGTTCATGTGACTTGCTCCACGCTTGACATGCAACTTGTATTGCATAAGTGGCTTTGCGGGTGCCTGTTTCTCCCAGCATAGTTAATTTCCAATTTACAACGGGTGATTGACAATACTAGTATCAATGTTGTGGTTCTTGTTCGTAAGTTAGAACGACACTTATTGAAAGCCCCAAACCACGTAAAACATGCAAAGAAAGTAGAGGAGTCTAACTTGTTTTGCAGGGGTGTGAAGTGATGTGATATGGCCATGATTGTGATTATATTTGATGTATGCAATGTTACTTATTGTAAGTTGGCAACCGGCAGGAGCCATATGGTTGTCTTTAAATTATGTTAAGACCCGGGTGTCTATTCAAAGTAGTTGTAATAGTTGAAGCCGGTGGACGACAACCATGGAGCAACGTCATGGACCTTGATGCAATGCCAGTAACGATGGAGATCATGTTCGTGCTTGAAGATGGAGATCGGAAGCACAAAGAAGAAAGGCCATATCATATCACATATTATGAATTACATGTGATGTTAATCCTTTATGCATCTTGTATTGCTTAGATAACGACGGTAGCATTATAATATGATCCCTCATGCACATAAATTTCAAGTTCTAAAGTGTTCAGCCTTAGTAAGCACCGTTGCTAAAGGTTGTTGTTTCGAAGCACCACGTGATGATCGGGTGTGTTAAATTCCGCAAGTGTATACAATGTGAGCAAGCCAGATTTGCTCATGCGGAAGCTAAGGTTTGATCTTGACGAGCCTAGCATGTACAGACATGGTATCGAAACACAGATCACCGAAAGGTAAAGCATGAATCATATAGTAGATATGATGAACATGTCGATTGTTTGCCATTAAAACTATATCAACTCTCGTGATGATCGGTGTTGATGTGGTGAATTTGGTTCGTGTGATCACTAAAACAATGTGAGGGATATTGTTTTGAGTGGGAGTTCACCTAGATTAATTTAACTATTAATTAGAACTCAATTTATCATAAACTTAGTCTAAACTATTGCAAATATGTTGTAGATCAATGGCGGCCCCTACCATCAATTTTAATGCGTTCCTAGAGAAAGAAAAGTTGAAAAACAATGGAAGCAACTTCGCGGATTGGTTCTGCAATTTGAGGATTGTCCTCACAGCTGGTAATTTGACCTATGTGCTGGATCCACCGCTGGGTGACCCACCTACAGCTACTTCTACCGATGAAGTAAAGAATGTTTACCTCTCTCGGAAGACTCAGTACTCCACAGTTTAGCGTGCTATCTTGTATGGTTTAGAATCGGAGATTCAGAAAAGATTTTTGAGAATTCAGGCCCACATGATATTGTCCGTGATCTCAAATTGATCTTTGAGACTCACGCGACAATTGAAAGCTATGAGGCTTCTGAAAAGTTCTTTAACTGCAAGATGGAAGAGGGCAGCTCCGTCAGTGAGCATGTGCTTAAGATGTCTGGGCACGCAAACAAACTTCAAAGCTTGGGTATAGTGATTCCTAATGCTTTGGGGATTTATCGTGTCCTCCAATCACTACCACCAAGTTACAAGAACTTTGTGATGAACTACAACATGCAAAACATGAACAAGACGTTGCCAGAACTCTTTGCCATGTTGAAATCTACAGAAGTGGAGATCAAGAAAGAGCACCAAGTGTTGTTGGTCAATAAGACCACCAAATTCAAGAAAGGCAAGTCTAAGCAAAAGGGACACTTCAATAAGGGTGGTAAGAAAGTTACCACGCCGACGAAGAAGACCAAGAATGTACCTAAGCCTGATACTGAGTGCTTTTACTGCAAGGGAGAAGGTCACTGGAAGCGGAATTGCCCAAAGTACTTGGCGGATTTGAATAACGGCAACATCAAGAAGAAAGGTATATACGATATACATGTTATTGATGTGTATCTCACTAGTACTCGCAGTAGTGCCTGGGTATTTGATACTGGTTTGGTTGCTCATATTTGTAACTCGAAACAGGTGCTGCAGAATAAACGGAAGCTAGCGAAGAACGAGGTGACGATGCACGTGGGAAACGGATCAAAGGTTGATGTGATCGCGGTCGGCACGCTACCCCTTCATCTACCATCGGGATTAGTTTTATACTTAAATAATTGTTATTTGGTGCCTGCGTTAAGCATGAACATTATATCGGGATCTTGTTTATTGCGAGACGGTTACTTGTTTAAGTCCGAGAATAATGGTTGTTCGATTTATATGAGTAATATGTTTTATGCACATGCACCTTTGATAGATGGTCTATTCTTATTTAATCTCGATAGTGGAAATACACATATTAATAACATTGAGGCTAAACGTTTGAAATCGAGCGATAACTCGACCTATATGTGGCACTGTCGTCTTGGTTACATTGGAGTGAAGCGTATGAAGAAACTCCATTCCGATGGACTTCTTGAATCACTTGATTTCGAATCACTTGAAAGATGCGAAGCATGTCTGATGGGAAAAATGACTAAGACTCCATTTTTTGGTATGATGGAGCGAGCTACGGACTTATTGGAAATCATACATACCGATGTGTGTGGTCCAATGAGTGTAGCATCGCGCGGTGGTTAACGTTATGTTCTTACCTTCACAAATGACTTGAGTAGATATGGGTATATCTATTTCATGAAACATAAGTCCAAAACTTTCGAAAAGTTTAAGGAATTTCAAAGTGAGGTAGAGAATCAACATAACAAGAAGATTAAATTTCTACGTTCTGATCGTGGAGGTGAATATCTAAGTTACGAGTTTGGCGAGCATTTGAAGAAATGCGGAATACTTTCACAATTGACACCGCCGGGAACACCACAGCGTAATGGTGTGTCCGAACGTCGTAATCGAACTCTCTTAGATATGGTTCGTTCTATGATGTCACTTACAGATTTACCGCTATCATTTTGGGGTTATGCATTAGAAACAGCCGCATTCACTTTAAATAGGGCACCATCTAAATCCGTTGAAACGACACCATATGAATTATGGTTTGGGAAGAAACCTAAATTGTCGTTCCTTAAAGTTTGGGGTTGCGAAGCCTATGTAAAGAAGTTACAGCCGGACAAGCTTGAACCCAAAGAGGAAAAATGCGTCTTCATAGGATACCCGAAGGAAACTATTGGGTATACCTTCTATCATAGATCCGAAGGCAAAATCTTCATTGCTAAGAATGGATCCTTTCTAGAGAAGGAATTTCTCTTGAAAGAAGTGACTGGAAGGAAAGTAGAACTCGACGAGGTTGTTGAACCTTCTCTCGAAATTGCGAGTAGCGCAGCACCGGAAGAAGTTCATGTGGTGCCTGCACCAATAAGAGAGGAAGCTAATGATGATGATCATGAAACTTCGGTTGTAGTTGCTACAGAGCCTCGCAGGTCAACGAGAACTCGTACCACTCCTGATTGGTATGATCCCGTTATGAGTGTCATGTTGGTGGACAACACCGATGACCCTGCGATATATGTGGAAGCGATGATGAGCCCAGATTCCAATAAATGGCAAGAAGCCATGAAATCCGAGATTGGATCCATGTATGAAAACCAAGTATGGACTTTGGTGGACTTACCGGATGGCCGGAAGGCTGTCGAGAACAAATGGATTTTCAAGAAGAAGACAAATGCTGATGGGAATGTTACTGTCTATAAAGCTCGACTTGTCGCAAAAGGTTTTCGACAAATTCAAGGAGTAGACTACGATGAGACTTTCTGACCAGTAGCGAAGCTAAAGTCTATGAGGATTATGTTAGCAATCACTGCATATTATAATTATGAGATATGGCAGATGGATGTTGTAGAGGTCCCAACCTTGATAAGGTAGAGATCCCTGTGTTTACAATGCTAGTCCCTGGATCAATAGCTAGCATCCACAGTTTAAGATGTAATATCAAGAAACAAAGGTCATAGTACAACTTTATATCCAGGAAGAAAATAATTCATTACATCTTACATATCTCATTTGGCTATCTCATTACAATGCAGCAGAAATATCTATATAGCATGGAGTCCTTCATCTTCAAAGTGCCACAGGCAATCATGTTGGTTGTAGACTTGTAATCCTAATCAACATACTTCACTAACATCAAACAAACCTGCAACATAATACGTTACAGCCACAAGGGTCAATACATTTGAATTGTATTGGCAAGTGATACTATGGTAGAGTAGTGGTATCTATCATCTATATGCATTTGGCTAAGTGGACCTTAGGATTTCTTTGCTCAAAATAGATTTTCCTTATCATTTGAAAACACTAGTTTTTTTATTTGTCAAAATCACCCAAGGAACAACCAATGAATATTGGTTAACCTTTACCCTTGTTGAACCACAAGTTTTTAACTTAGAAATTGGGATGAGGAGATCCTTGATAGCTTCCATGTCTTGATGCTCAAATTGTCCATTGCCAGGGACACGGCTAAGTACTTAGATTTTACTCTCTCGAGAGGTGGCGCACTTTCCCACAAGACTCGACATGCATCGAGACAAGATCTTTCAAAAGCCTTCCCTTAGACCAAAATGGACGCATTCCCAAACCTATCGCCCCCTACAACCAACTGTCCATCTGGCTAAGTTATTGCAACCTATATGATCCAGGTAGATCCCATATTGCCATGTGGCTGCACTTGAAGCCTCTCAACATTTGACATCTCAAATATCTTTGTTCCTGGGTGGCATTCCACAAGTGAGATTCACTCGGGTAGGCCATAAATATGGGGCCCTGTGTAACCACTCAACATAACGCATTCACACCATTCCACCCAGGTGATTCATTCACATAGTTGTTTTATTAAACAAAACACAAGTCATAGACTTAGAAATATTTCATAGCATGAATATAATCCACCCTTGTTTTCTACTAGCTAGGCTAAGCATGATAGTAGTAGGAATCCTAACATAGGGAAAATTCTACTAAGGCATCATCTACTTGGATTTCCCATGGCATAGAATACTTAGTAAAAATTTCATGCAAGTCCTACTTAGAAATATCACTAATGCATAGTGAAAATAATAGGACCCCACTGGTTCGTTCTGTACTGCCCCAGGTCGTCGTCTTCGACAAGCACCGCAAGCTCCCGACGACATCCTCAACTCCGGCGATCAAATTCGGTGATCCCTTTGTTCCCCTTCTCCTCTGTTTCACACGAGCACGTTCGCCGTAGTTTTGTGCGTCTCCTGGTGCCGTTTATTCGCGCTAGGGTGACCAGGAGCGTCGCCAACGTCGTCGTCCACCCAAGCCCGACGCCGCCAGCAACTCCGACGAGCTCCCTCAGCCACTACAGAGCGCCCCTTGCCAAGCCGTCGCCAGGTTGAGCATCAGCACATCGTCACGTTTCTGGTAAGCATCTCCGACGACCCCAGAGCCACCTGTAGCGCCACGCCGCCGTAGGACGAGCACGCCGCCGCCAGTAGCCACCGCCAGCGCCGCCCAGCTATGGTCGTTTGATCTAGGACCGTTGGATCTGGATCCAGCGCGTAGAATTAGATCACTTAGCGAAGTGGTATAGGTAGATCTGGGCCGTGCTATTAAGTCAGATCCAGTGGCTCAGAAGCATGATCCAACGTGAAGCGGTACGGGCCAATCGGAATAAGACGCGTGGCAGTAGTTTAGATTTAAAAACAGAATTTGTTTTGGCTATAACTTTTAATCCCCACGTTAGAATTTGACAAATTTTATATCAATGGAATCAGGAGAGCAAGCCCTTTCTAAATATGCAATGTGTTTAATGTTTTGCTTATGTTAAAATGGTTTTATTTGCAGAAACTTGTGTAGGGCTAATTTGAGTATATGAATTGTTTAAGAAATGTTTTAGGGTTTAAATAATTGTTGTTTGGCAAGTTTTTAACTTGTTTATGAACCAGTACTGTACACTTGCTTTGTTGAGTTTTTAAAAATCATCACATATCTTATTGCATGCATTCATATATTTTTGTTTGTATATGTTGTGTATGTGATTTGTGGCTATGATTTCTTTGTGTAGATTTTGGTGCTAGTGATTGTGATTGTGAGGAGTGTAGCTACTCTCCAAACTACCAAGGCAAGTGGTGCTTCATGAATATTTTTATCCCTATGTTTTCTACCAAGCATTAGAAATATTTTGCTAGTCTTGCATGCTATATTTCGCTTATATGCCATGTTGGGAAATCCTAGTAGTTGTAGAATTGCTAGAAATTTCTAACTTAAGATGCTTATCTATGCCATGCTTAGCCTAGCTAGTAGCAACCAAGGGTTGGTGAAATATACATGCTATGATGAAAATATTTCTAAGTCTTTGGACTTGTGTTTTGCCTAATAAAACAACTAAGTAAATTAAACACCTGGGTGGAATGGAAGGAATGGTTTATGTTGAGTGGTTACACAAGGCCCATTTATATGGTTTACCTTGTGTATCTCACTTGTGGAAAGCCACCCAGGAACAAAGAGATTTTAGAGGCCAAGTGTTGAGAAGCTTCTAGTGCGGCCACTTGGCAATATGGGCTCTGCCTGGACCACATAGGTTGCTAGAACTTAGCCATTTGGACAGTTGGTGGTAGTGGGATGATAGGTTGGAACGCGTCCATTTGGTCTAAGGGAAGGATTCTGAAAGGTCCTGTCTTGGTGAAAATCAAGTCTGGTGGGGAAAGTGCACAACCTCTGCAGATGGAAGAATCTAAGTACTTAGCCATGTCCCTAGAAAAGGACAACTTGAGCACCAAGACATGGAAGCTATCAAGAATCTCCGCATCCCAATTTCTAAGTAAAAACTTGTGGATGAACGAGGGTGAAGGACCTCAATGTCTATTGGTGGTTCCTTGGGAAAAGTTTTGACAAAGAAAAACTTAGTGATTTCAACTAATAGACAAAACCTATTTTGAGCAAAGCAAGCCAAGCTACACTTAGCCAAATTGCATATAGTAATATAGTCCACCTAAATTATACTAAGGTATCACTTGCCAATACTATTCCAATGTATTGACCCACTATGGCTGTAACTTGTGATGTTGCAGGTTACTCTGATGAGGATTAGGAGTCATGAGTCTACACTCAACATGTTTGCCTGTGGCACATGAAGATGAAGACTTTTATTTATTTACTTATTCAAACTCTTGTACTAGGCCTGTGGCCTTGGAGTTGTAAAGACTATGTTTGTCTCTGGAATGCCTGTAATAATGACCTTTGTTTCTGTGTACTTCATCTTAAACTGTGGATGCTAGCATTGATCCAGGGACTAGCATTGCAATCACAGGGATCCTTTTCCTTTATAAAGGAGGGATATTACAGATGGTATCAGAGCACCGTGTTGCCTGTAGGATTATGACCCTAGGATTGGAAACCACTAAGGAAAAAAATTTCAACAACTTCTACACTTGTCTATTCTTCTCGTAAACTTTTCTAATCTTCTTTCTCATCTCTAATTGTAGATGAACTCCATCAACGAAGCCGTGAGGAAAGGACCACTCATGAAAATGACCTTGGAGTGTGAGACAGAATTCCCCAAGGCTCTCAAGGACCTCATGGTTGCAGTGGAAATACATGGTGCAGCTGTGTACAAAGGTTTTCCTGTGATGGACGAAGGAGTTGAGTACTGGTGGGTGCAACTTCACTTGTATAAAAACAAGGAAGACAACCACAAGGACTCAGGATTCTGCATGTTCACCAATTCAGTGATGCACCCTACATTCTTTGACTCAGCAAGGGATGCAGCTTGGAAGACCATCAAAGAACTTGGTGAAAGAGTCAAGTGCAGAATGTTCAACATCCAAAATAGCCTGAAAGAAGAGAAGAAACATACCCAAGAGTTGGATGCTACCAACCAAACTTTAAGAGGAGACATTATAGACTTAGTGATGGAGTCATGTGAGAAAGATAGGCTGATTGCTTCTAGAAACATTATGTTAGCCAACAGATCCAGTGAGATAGGCTTGTAAACGTACTTCGTTAGTTGGACCACCACTTATCACCTTATTTTCCAAAATGTTGCTTTAAAATAAGTTGAACCTTGGTTGTTGAAATGGATCAATGTATGCCATGACTTGTGTGTTTTGATTTCCAAGGATATGTATGTGATGTTTTGTCTTTTGTTTTATCCTGAATTGTGTTGTTCTATCTTTTCTATCTTATAAATAGATGCCTATTGTTACCATCAGCACTGTTGAGGAGTTCCAGGGAACTCGCTTTGGTCCTCGTATTGTTGAGCTTACTACCTTGCTCAATCTCCCTCTTCCTACCATCATGGTGCTTCCCCTCACCAAGTTTGAGAGGAAAGACCTCTGGGGTTTCAAGGTCAACCAGCCCGGACGCCAGACTGAGCCTACCACGGAGGCCCTCGTCTTCAAGCTCATGCACGACGACAAGGAGAGAGGCCTTGAGGTAGTCATGGAGGATCTGATAGGACGTCTGCTAGGGAGACACTCCCGACAGGTTAGAGGTACTCACTTCCACGTCTTCGGTAGACGTGATGAGGATGGAGAGTCCATCGACTTCGAGGACACTGCGAGGGATACAGCCGAGCCGATTCGTCTATACCTCCAGGACTTAGAGGCTCTCATTAGGCATGTGGACTCTGATAGGACCAACGCCATGCTCAGCAATGACGAACTCGAGGTGCAGCTTCGCAAGAAGGACAAGCTCTTTGCGGAGCAAGATGAGATAGTTAAGGAAATGGAGGTGAAGTTCGAGAGCCAGGACAGAAAGTTCAAGAGTCAGGAGAAGCGAGTCCAGGATAGGAACAAGAAGATCCGGGACATGACTGAAGAACTGTAGGCCAAGGACTTCGAGCTCGAGCATCAGCAGACGGTGATTGAGAGACTTCGTTCCCAGAAGAGGGCTCTCAAATCCAAGATAGAGACCTTGACCACCAGTGTCGAGGAATACAAGACCGCGATGGAGAACGCAGGTCTTACCTTTGTCGAGGAGGAGGTTGATGCCGAGGAGTAGATTTTACTACTCATTTATCATTTATTATCATACTTGTCGTTGAGAACTTGTTATTAACCATCCAACATGTGGATGGCTTGTTATTTGTGTGTATTTTACTTTGCGAACTTGTTATATGGTTGTTGAATCTTTATCATTATGTTGCATGCTTTGTGATTGTTTATGTGATGTATTGTGCATGAAAGCATCTATGGGTATCTCATTCTTATCTCTATTGAACAAACCACAGATGCCTCCCCGTCGTGCAAACCCCAACCCCAACAACAAGAACATCACTCCAGAAATGCAGCAAATGATGACCGCTCAAACTCAGCTGATGCAAATGATGACGACGCTCATCCAGACAACAACAACAACAATAACAACAACAACAACAACCCACCGGGTTTTGACATGCTTACCAGGTACTTGAGATTGAGGCCAGCAAAGTTCTCAGGAACGACTGATCCCATGGTGGCCAATGATTGGCTACGCTCTGTGAACAAGGACTTGGTAACTGTGGGCTGTACTGATGCAGAAAAGGTCAGATTTGCAGCACATTTGTTGGAAGGACCAGCCGCCAGTTGGTGGGATAACTTCCAGATCACCACTCCCATAGAAGATGTGACATGGGCCATCTTTGAGGATGGCTTTCGTACTGCTCATATCTCATCTGGAGTGATGAGTCTGAAAAAGAAAGAGTTCCATAATCTGAAGCAATGCCACCGCAGCGTGGCTGAATATATTGAGGAGTTCAACAATCTGGCGTGTTATGCACTGGATGAAGTTGACACCGATGCTAAGAGAAAGGAAAATTTTCTTGAAGGATTGAATGATGAGATGAACCTGCAGTTGGCTGTGGCATATGTTCCCACATACCAGTCTCTTTGTGATAAGGCTGCTATTTTGGAGAACAAAATGAAGCAAGTTGAGAGCAGGAAGAGAAAGCACTCGGACAAGCATAGCTCGGGATCGTCTCACAAACGTTCCCATTACGATGACAGTGTAAGATCAGGATCCCACAAGCATGGGAAATTCAACAAGCACCACAACCACAACCCTCATGACAACAAGCATCACCGTAGTCATGACAATGACAAGTACAAGAACCACAAGGGTGGATATAAGAGCCACCACAGTGGAAATGGAAGTGGCAGTGGAAGCCAGCCTGTCAAGAAGGACATCAGTCAGGTTGAATGCTTCAAGTGCAAGAAGATGGGGCATTATGCAAATGAATGCCCAGAAAAGAAAGTTGAAGGACCCAACAAGCCTAACCCTTTTCAGAAGGGACAAGTGAACCACATCAATGTGGAGGAAATTTATGAGGAGCCTGATGCTGTTGCAGGTAAGTTCAAACTCAAGTATGTTCCAGCATTTGTTCTCTTTGATACTGGTGCATCTCATTCATTCATATCAAGAGCATTTGTTGAAAGAAATGAACTGCCAGTAGAAACTATTGGGTGTCCTATAAAAGTAAGTTCTCCTGGCGGAGAAATGATAGTGAATTCAGGATGTCATGATCTAGTTATAGAGTTTGGGAAGTATAAGTTTCCCGTTAACTTGATAATCCTAAATTCCCAAGGATTGGATGTCATTTTGGGAATAGACTGGATGACTAAGCACAAGGGAGTGATAGATTGTGCAAACCATACTGTCTCACTCACAACTCCTGAAAATAAAAGGATCAGATTCAAGACCAACTTTGAAGCAAGGAGGAGTATGCTAAATTCTCTTAAGGGGGTTAGCATAGACAGTGTGCCAATTGTGAGTGAATATCCGGATGTGTTTCCGGAAGAATTGCCGGGAATGCCACCAGATAGAGATGTGGAGTTCCTTATTGATTTGCTACCAGGATCTGGACCAATAGCAAAGAGACCATACAAGATGTCAGTAGATGAACTGAAAGAACTCAAGAAACAACTCGGAGAGCAGTTGTAGAAAGGATTTATTCAACCAAGTTCTTCATCTTGGGGAGCCCCAGTTTTGTTTGTGGAAAAGAAAGATAGAAGTCAAAGTTATGCATAGATTACCGTTCACTCAATGAGGTGACTATCAAGAACAAATACCCTTTGCCTAGAATCAATGACTTGTTTGATCAGCTAGAAGGAACTTGTGTGTTCTCGAAGATTGATCTCCGGTCAGGTTATTTCCAACTCAAGATAAGAGAACAAGACATACCCAAGACAACTTTCACCACAAGGTATGGATTGTATGAGTATACCGTGATGCCATTTGGTTTAACCAATGCTCCAGCATACTTTATGAATATGATGAAAAAGGTATTCATGGAATTTATTGATAAATTTTTTGTCGTTTTCATCGATGACATTTTAATCTACTCCAAGAGCAAAGAAGAACATGAAGGACATTTGCGTTTGATACTTGAGAAGCTTAGAGAGCATAAACTGTATGCCAAATTCAGCAAGTGTGAATTCTGGTTAAATGAAGTTGGATTTCTTGGTCATGTTATGACAAAAGATGGTGTAGCAGTTGATCCTGCTAAAGTTTCAGCTGTAACGGAATGGGAATCTCCCAAGTCAGTGAAAGAAGTTCGTAGTTTCCTTGGCTTAGCAGGTTACTACAGAAGGTTCATTGAGAATTTCTCCAAGGTAGCTAAGCCTATGACAAAATTGCTAAAGAAAGACAAGAAATTTGCTTGGTCTGAAGGTTGTGAACTCAGCTTTCAGGAATTGAAGAAGAGACTTGTGACAGCACCAGTCTTGTGTTTGCCAGACTTGGAAAAAGATTTCCAAGTATATTGTGATGCATCCCATCATGGTTTGGGAGCAGTACTTATGCAAGACGGAAAAGTTGTGGCTTATGCCTCGAGACAACTCAAAACTCATGAAGTGAACTACCCTACTCATGATTTAGAGTTAGCCTCTATTGTCCATGCACTCAAAACATGGAGACACTATCTTTTGGGAAAGCGATGTGAAGTGTTCACAGATCACAAGAGTTTGAAGTATATCTTCACCCAGAAGGAAATTAATATGAGACAAAGAAGATGGCTAGAGCTCATCAAGGATTATGACTTAAGTTTGCAATACCACCCCGGTAAAGCAAATGTTGTAGCAGATGCTCTAAGTCGTAAGGTTTTTGTGAATGGCCTTACCAAGGGAGAATTGCCAGATGATTTGTGTGCCCAATTCAGAGATCTCAGATTGGAGATTGTGCCTGAAGGACATCTCATGTCTTTGGATGTTCAACCCACTTTGTTGGAGAAGATCAAAGAAGCCCAGAAGACTGATAAGGAAATTGAAGAGATTAAAGAAAAGATTGGCAAAGGAAAAGCCAAAGGATTCTAGGAAGACGAACAGGGTACTTTATGGCATGGGAAACGTATCTGTGTTCCACAAGATCCGGAGCTTCGGAAAATGATTTTGCAAGAAGCACACAACTCACCGTATTCCATTCATCCGGGTAACACCAAAATGTACATGGACATGAAGGAAAGATTTTGGTGGAATAATCTCAAGAAGGACATCGCCGAACATATTGCTTTGTGTGATGTGTGTAGTAGAGTGAAAGCGGAACATCAGAAACCAGCCGGTTTGCTTCAACCACTACCTATTCCTGATTGGAAGTGGGACAAGATTGGTATGGATTTCATTACCGGATTACCAAGGACCAGGTGAGGATACAATTCTATTTGGGTAGTAGTGGATCGCCTAACTAAAGTGTCCCATTTCATACCCGTGAAGATAACCTATACAAGTGCAAAGTTGGCCAAGATCTACATGAGTAGAATTGTATGTCTACATGGAGTACCCAAGAGTATTGTGTCTGATAGGGGAACTAAATTCACTTCCCATTTTTGGAGACAGCTACATGAGTCGTTGGGAACGAGGTTGGAATTCAGCACTGCTTTTCATCCTCAAATTGATGGACAGACAGAAAGGACTAATCAGATTCTTGAAGACATGTTGAGGGCATGTGCCCTAGACTATGGAGCCAGTTGGGATGAAAGCCTGCCCTACGCAGAATTTTCTTATAACAACAGCTATCAAGCCAACATTGAGATGGCACCATTTGAGTTTCTCTACTGGAGCAAGTGTACCACCCCATTATTATGGAATGGTGTGGGAGAAAGAAGTTTGTTTGGACCAGAGCTTATCAAAGAAGCCGAAGAGAAGGTCAAGTTGGTTAAGGACAGATTGAAGATAGCACAGTCCCGACAGAAAAGCTACGCAGATCCTAAGCGTAGACAAGTCACTTATGAAGTGGGTGATAGAGCCTATCTTAGAGTGTCACCACTTCGTGGAGTGAAGAGGTTCGGAGTCAAAGGAAATTTGGCCCCAAGATATGTTGGACCATTCAAGATTCTGAGTCGCAAAGGAGAAGTTGCTTATGAAATTGAATTGCCAGAGTCTTTGTCAGCTGTCCATAATGTGTTTCATGTGAGTCAGCTTAAGAAATGTCATCCAGAAATGGAAGAAACTTCTCTGAAGGATACTATACCTTTGGAAGAGGTTCAGTTGGAGAGTGACCTCACTTATGAGGAGAAGCCTATCAAGATTCTTGAGACTGCAGAAAGAGTCACACGGACTAAGACTATCAAGTTTTGCAAAGTGCAGTGGAACCATCATTCCGAAGAGGAAGCAACTTGGGAAAGAGAAGATGATCTTCGGAAAGACCACCCTCACCTATTTGCTAGCCAACCCGAATATCGAGGGCGAGATTCACCTTAAGGGGGTTAGATTTGTAACATCCCTAAAATCATGTTTCAAACTCATGCATATCATCCATGCATCCATGATCATATGAATTTCATTTCAAAAAAATCTTTTCCAAACAGAAGCATTTATGCTTATCATTTCATGTAAGTTGCTCTAGCCTTAGTGCTACCTTTCAATGGGAAGAGTACTTGTTTTGTTCAGTAAGGTTTGAAATTCAAACTTAGGCCATCAAAAGTTTGAACAAAGTTTCAAAACAAAATAAGTAAATAAAACCAATATTATGCCTATTGTATATATCACATAAACGCTTGGTTTTATTTTTATTTTTATTTGATCAAAGTGTTTTGATTGAACAATAGTGTTTGACACACATTTGAGTGCAAGGTTTGCAGTATAAAAACCTAGAGAAGATTTGAATTCAAACTCATTTGGTTTGGAGTTGAAATTCATTTCAGAAAAACCAAACAGAAAAAGAAAAAGGTTAAAAGGAAAAAAAAAATAAGCCTTCAGTCGAATCTGGCCCAACTGGCCCAGCTAAGCCCAACACCCCCACCCCGCGAACCGTTTTCCTTCACTCACCCCCGCACCCGCTGAGTGACTGACAGACAGGACCCACTCCCTCTCTGATTCTCTTGCTGACAGCCGCGGCCCACACGGCGTCGTCGTCTCCACCCCCACCGCGACGTGTTCTTCCCCAAATCACGCCGGGCGTTACCTGGTTGATTCGCTCGTCAATTCGCGTTGATTGCAGGAGTAATTCACGCCCCCGCCTTGCCTACTTAAACCCCCTCTGCCCCCTCTCCATTTCCCCCCAAACTCCGAGCCTAGAGCGCCCCCGGGCTGCCCGCATTCATCCTCGCACCGCCGCAGACAGAGAGCTCTTCGGCGACCAATTCCGGTGAGCCCCGTGCGCCTCTCTCCCTCTGGTTCATTCGAGCCGCTTCACAACTTCCTCGCGCACCTTCTGACCCCACTGGTTCGTCCTGTACTGCCCCAGGTCATCGTCTTCGACAAGCACCGCAAGCTCCCGACGACATCCTCAACTCCGGCGATCAAATTCGGTGAGCCCTTTGTTCCCCTTCTCCTCTGTTTCACACGAGCACGTTCACCGTAGTTTTGTGCGTCTCCTGATGCCGTTTATTCGCGCTAGGGTGACCAGGAGCGTCGCCAACGTCGTCGTCCACCGAAGCCCGACGCCGCTAGCAACTCCGACGAGCTCCCTCAGCCACTACAGAGCGCCCCTTGCCAAGCCATCGCCAGGTTGAGCATCAGCACATCGTCACGTTTCTGGTAAGCATCTCCGACGACCCCAGAGCCACCTGTAGCGCCACGCCGCCGTAGGACGAGCACGCCGCCGCCAGTAGCCACCACCAGCGCCGCCCAGCTATGGTCGTTTGATCTAGGACCGTTGGATCTGGATCCAACGCGTAGAATTAGATCACTTAGCGAAGTGGTATAGGTAGATCTGGGCCGTGCTATTAAGTCAGATCCAGCGGCTCAGAAGCATGATCCAACGCGAAGCGGTATGGGCCAATCGGAATAAGACGCGTGGCAGTAGTTTAGATTTAAAAACAGAATTTGTTTTGGCTATAACTTTTGATCCCCACGTTAGAATTTGACAAATTTTATATCAACGGAATCAGGAGAGCAAGCCCTTTCTAAATATGCAATGTGTTTAATGTTTTTCTTCTGTTAAAATGGTTTTATTTGCAGAAACTTGTGTAGGGCTAATTTGAGTATATGAATTGTTTAAGAAATGTTTTAGGGTTTAAATAATTGTTGTTTGGCAAGTTTTTAACTTGTTTATGAACTAGTACTGTACACTTTATTTGGTGAGTTTTTAAAAATCATCACATATCTTATTGCATGCATTCATATATTTTTGTTTGTATATGTTGTGTATGTGATTTTTGGCTATGATTTCTTTGTGTAGATTTTGGTGCTAGTGATTGTGATTGTGAGGAGTGTAGCTACTCTCCAAACTACCAAGGCAAGTGGTGCTTCATGAATATTTTTATCCCTATGTTTTCTACCAAGCATTAGAAATATTTTGCTAGTCTTGCATGCTATATTTTGCTTATATGCCATGTTGGGAAATCCTAGTAGTTGTAGAATTGCTAGAAATTTCTAAGTTAAGATGCTTATATATGCCATGCTTAGCCTAGCTAGTAGCAACCAAGGGTTGGTGAAATATACATGCTATGATGAAAATATTTCTAAGTCTTTGGACTTGTGTTTTGCCTAATAAAACAACTAAGTAAATTAAACACCTGGGTGGAATGGAAGGAATGGTTTATGTTGAGTGGTTACACAAGGCCCATTTCTATGGTTTACCTTGTGTATCTCACTTGTGGAAAGCCACCCAGGAACAAAGAGATTTTAGAGGCCAAGTGTTGAGAAGCTTCTAGTGCAGCCACTTGGCAATATGGGCTCTGCCTGGACCACATAGGTTGCTAGAACTTAGCCATTTGGACAGTTGGTGGTAGTGGGATGATAGGTTGGAACGCGTCCATTTGGTCTAAGGGAAGGCTTCTGAAAGGTCCTGTCTTGGTGAAAATCAAGTCTGGTGGGGAAAGTGCACAACCTCTGCAGATGGAAGAATCTAAGTACTTAGCCATGTCCCTAGAAAAGGACAACTTGAGCATCAAGACATGGAAGCTATCAAGAATCTCCTCATCCCAATTTCTAAGTAAAAACTTGTGGGTGAACGAGGGTGAAGGACCTCAATGTCTATTGGTGGTTCCTTGGGAAAAGTTTTGACAAAGAAAAACTTAGTGATTTCAACTAATGGGCAAAACCTATTTTGAGCAAAGCAAGCCAAGCTACACTTAGCCAAATTGCATATAGTAATATAGTCCACCTAAATTATACTAAGGTATCACTTGCCAATACTATTCCAATGTATTGACCCACTATGGCTGTAACTTGTGATGTTGCAGGTTACTCTGATGAGGATTAGGAGTCATGAGTCTACACTCAACATGTTTGCCTGTGGCACATGAAGATGAAGACTTTTATTTATTTACTTATTCAAACTCTTGTACTAGGCCTGTGGCCTTGGAGTTGTAAAGACTATGTTTGTCTCTGGAATGCCTGTAATAATGACCTTTGTTTCTGTGTACTTCATCTTAAACTGTGGATGCTAGCATTGATCCAGGGACTAGCATTGCAATCACAGGGATCCTTTTCCTTTATAAAGGAGGGATCTTACAATATATTCACTCCTTGATCTTGAGATGGTCGCACTCTTCAAAGTTCACTACAATTCAATCAAGCAAGGCACAAATTCAATCTAGCATTCAAACAATTCATCACATAAAATAAAGAAATCAAAACTATGCATGCAAGCATGCAAAAGATTGTTTTATTTGGAAAGGTGGTTTTTAATAGGCTATAAACATTTTAAAACACCTATTGGTCATTTATAAAAGTGGCAAGGTAATTTCAAAACAAGTTAGTGAAATGGCCATTTAAATCATTTTTGTTTTGCTAGAAATGATTTAAATCAAAGTAATAATTTCTAGTGTTTGACAAATATATTTTTAAACACAAATGTTAGTGTTTTAATGTCAAGTGTTTAATATTAAATCATTTGCAAAAGGTTTTACCTATAAACCATTTTTTTAAAATCAAAGCAATATTTTATTTTGTTGGAAATGCCTTCAAACAAATTAATAATTTTCTAGGGTTCAACAAATATATTCTTAAATCCTAAAACTTGGTTTTTAAGGTCAGAGAGTTCAAATCAAACCGTTTTGAAAAGTTTTTACTCAAGAAGCATTTTTAAACCATAATCTATATGTTTATTTAACTAGAAATGCTTTTATTCAAGGAATAATTCCTTACTGTCACAAAATTTACTTTTAAATCCACAAGTTGGTTTTTATGGTCAGTAGGTTCAAAACAAAACATTTGCAAAAGATTTTACTCAAAAATAATTTATAGAATAATTTGTATACTCTAAATAAGCCTAGAAAAGTTTCTATATAATCAACCAATTTTCTAGAAGCAAATCACTAAACAAAGGGAATGGTTGGTAATTATTATTTTTCCTGATTCCAATGATATAATGTTTGCAAAATTTGGACGTGTGGATCAAAAGTTATGAATTTTTCAAATCCAAACATCTAATAAAATGTTTCTGTCTATTTAAAACAAAACTGTGCCACGCGTCGCTTTCTTACTGGCGCGTACCGGTTCGCACGGATTGCGCAGCTACAGCTGTTGGATATAAAGAGATCTGTGCGGCTCAGATGAAATCGTACCCCTTCGGTTAAGTTCTAATCCTACTCCTTCGATCAAGATCCAACGGACCACAACATCTTGACCATGGACTAGCGGAGCTGTGGACGGTGGCGCGGCGGCGGCGCTCGGGCAGATGCGTTACCGTGAAACCAGGAAGCACGGGAGAGGGAGTATTAGCTCACCATATTTGCAGGAAGGTGACGATGCTCAACGTGTCCGTGGCTGGCGAAGGGGCGGACGAGGACGATGGTAATTCCTCGCCGGAGCTAGCGGCGGTGTTGGGCACGTACTGTTGTTGTCGGGGGTGAGCTCCTGAGGCATAAGAAGGCAAGGCAGCATGTCAGGGAGGTCTGCACGACTACAGAGGTTGTGAGGGGAACTACCTAAGGACAAGGGGCACGATGAATCGTCGGTAGCCTCTCGCCGGAGTTCAAGCAGTCGACGGTGGCGAGGAGGCGTCATTGTTGTCGAGCCACTATGGCATGCGCGGGCAAGTGGATGGTATAAGAAGATGCGGGGGACACTGGGGAACACTCTCGTAGATGCCAGGAAGCAAGGGGAGGTTGGATGTCGCCGGAATCGGCCGAAAATGGTCGTCGGGACAGTGGCGGTGCAAGGAAAAATCAGGGCAGCCCTGTGGCAGAGAGGGAGGGGCGAGCGAGGGGAAAGATAGAGGGAAGAGGGGCAATTAAATGGGCAAGGTTACTGGGCTGATTCAACGCGGCATTACGGTGAATTAAGTCTGCGTATTCAAAGCCAGAAATGGCGAGAGAGGGGGAGGAACGAGTCACGGGGGGAGGAAGACGATGACGCGGCAGTGGGGTCTATTGTCAGCGAGAGAGGGGGTACACGTGGGGCCTCGCGTTCGACTGAGAGGGTGCGTGTTTGAGTGAGAAAGAAAACGGTTCGGGGGAGGAGAGAGGTGGGCTTGCTGGGCCTGATGCTTTGCTGGGCTGGGTAGGTCTAGTTGGGCTGGTCTTTTCTTATTTTTTTTCTTTCTGCTTCTTTTTTCCTTTTTCTTTTCTAATTTCTGTTTTTATTTTTGTTCAAATAATTCAAACATAATTTGAATTCAGATCTTTACCAAACTTTTAGCAAGTTTTTCATAATGTTTATTATTGTATTTTAAAGACCATTTTGGAATAATTCTTTTATTCATTTATGGTTTATTATTTATTTAAAATAGGCACTTGCCTTTATTCAAATAAGATATTAATTATATTTTCAAACTCTTATTTAATTTCTAATTTTCACCAAACCTTTTTCAGTAGGTTTTATTTATTCATTAGTGCAAATAATTCACTTTTAATTATTTAAAATATTTTAATATGATTTATTAATCATTTAAATTGGGCAATTGTCTTTATTCAAATAAAATATGGTTTTAATCCCATTTAAATTTTATTCAAATAATTCTTTGATTTCATTTAAGTTAATTAAATAACTTTTATTCTACTTGGGCAAATTCCAATTTATTATTTTGTCTCCATTTAAATAGAATTGAATTTGGTTAATGCCATATAATTTTATTTGGATACTCTTTATCCCTTTATTTTATTTGAATTTTATTTATTCCAGTTGCTTATGGATCTAATTCAAGATTTTAAATTGTATTCTAAATAATTTACCTAGGTTTCATTATTTAGTTTTAGGCAAATTTGTCTTTATTTAAATAAAATTGGATATTGTTAATCCTTATGATTTTATTTAAATAATCCTTTTCTCCTTTTATTATTCAAAAATCTTTCATTTCATTTGTTTGGCCAAGTTTTAATTTGGCTTTTAAATATTCCTTATTTATTCTTTCTTTCTTTGTCTTATAAAATCCATATCTTTTTATTTATAGATCCAAAATTGGTGATTCCAATTTGTATAATTTTATTTAATATTTGTTTATACTTTGAAATCCTTTTAGGATTAATTTGCTCACAATTTGGTATGGATTTTAGCTAGAAGCTTTGGAAATTATTTCCTTTTATCTTAATAAATTCATAAGCTTTTATCCATGGCTCCATATGAAATGAAACCAATTTCTATGGTTTTATAATATTTTTGTTTATCATTTTATAAATGTTTGTTGACAAATTTTTATATGGATCAAATACATAGTCTTTGAGAGATCTTGAATATGATTTTCTTCCATTAGGGTTTTAGGGTTTTGGTTTAACTTTTCCAAGTGTTTAAATTTCAAGATACCTTCATTGATGAATGCATTTCACTTGATTGAAATTTATTGGATTCCATTTTATTCAAAATTTGTTCAAGAAGGGTTTTGGTGTCTCCATTTGGAATTTAAAAAGTTTCTTTTCACCCTAAATTTCAACAATTATTTCTTTTGTTTATTTATATTTCACATTACAAAATTTGGAAAATTTTGGGATGTGACATATGTCAAAATGGCGTTCCTCAATGGAGACATTGATGAAGAGTTGTATATGGTACAACCCAAAGGTTTTGTCGATCCTAAAGATGCTAACAAGGTATGCAAACTTCAACGGTCCAATTATGGATTGAAGCAAACATCCCGAAGTTGGAATCAACGTTTTGATAAGGTGATCAAAAGTTTTGGTTTCATACAAACTTATGGAGAATCTTGTATTTACAAGAAAGTGAGTGGGAGCTTTGTAGCATTCCTAGTACTATATGTGGATGAGATATTGTTGATTAGGAATGATGTAGACCTTCTTAATAGTGTCAAAGATTATTTGAATAATAGTTTTTCAATGAAGGATCTTGGCGAAGTTGCTTACATATTAGGCATAAAGATTTATAGAGATAGATCGAGACGCCTAATATCATTGTCATAGAGTACATATTTGGACAAAGTTTGAAAGAGGTTTGGAATGGAAGATAGCAAGAAAGGGTTCCTACCCATGTTGCCCAATACGACCTTGAGTAAAACTCAAAGTCCAGCTACGGCAGAAGATAGAGAAAGGATGAGTAAGAATCTCTATTCCTTAGGCATATGATCTATCATGTATGCCATGCTATGTACTAGACCCGACATTGCATATGCTGTTAGTTTAACTAGAAGATATTAATGTGATCCAGGAGTGGATCATTGGACAGCGGTCAAAAACATCCTTAAGTACTTGAGAAGAACTAAGGATATGGTTCTTTCTTATGGAGGTGATGAACAGCTCGTTGTAAATGGTTACACCGATGCTAGTTGGAACACCGATTCGTATTATTCCAAATCTCAATCTGGATACGTATTTACTTTGAATGGTGCAGCAGTAAGCTGGAGGAGTGCAAAGAAAAGCGTTGTGGCAAGATCTTCAACTGAATCGGAATACATAGCTGCTTCGGAGGCTTCAAAAGAGGCAATATGAATGAAGGAGTTCATTACAGAGCTCGGTGAGGTTCCTAGTGCGCTGGACCCAACGTCTATCTACTGTGATAACATGGGCGCCATAGCCAATGCGCAAGAACCAAGGTCACACAAGAAGCTGAAGCATATCAAGCTGCATTTTCACGCTATTCGAGAGCCTGTCCAAGATAGTGACATAAAGATTTGCAAAGTACACACATATCTGAATGTGGCGGATCCGTTGACTAAACCTCTCCCTAGGGCAAAACATGACTAGCACCAAACCGCCATGGGTGTTCGGTATATTACCATGTAATCTAGATTAGTTGACTCTAGTGCTAGTGGGAGACTGTTGGAGATATGCCCTAGAGGCAATAATAAAAGTAGTTATTATTATATATTTGTGTTTATGATAAATGTTTACATTCATGATATAATAGTATTAACCAGAAACATTAATACTTGTGTGATTTGTAAACTAAATTAGAGTCCTTAGTAAAGCCTCTTTATAATACTAGCTTGTTGGTTGATAAATGATCATAGTTTCCTGATCATGAACATTGAGATGTTATTAACAACAAGCTCATATCATTAGGAGAATGATGTGGTGGACATACTCCTATATATAAGCGTAGCATAAAGATCAAGTCATTTCATTTGTACGTTTGCTGTAAGTTTTCTGATACATAGTAACCTAATTCCTTCGAATATGAGATCATGCTAATCACCATCACCGGATGGATGCTTTGATGACATCAAACACCACTTCATAACTAGGTGGTTATAAAGGTGGCATTGAGTGTTCGGAAAGTATGTGTTGAGGAACATGGATCAAGAGTGGGATTTGTCCATCCATATGATGGATAGATATACTCTAGGCCCTCTCGGTGGAATGTCATCCAATTAGCTGAAGGGAATATGCCCTGAGAGGCAATAATAAAGTGTTTATTATGTGTATTCCAAGTATATGATAGATGTTTATTTTGCATGCTATATTTGTATTAATACGGAAATGTTAATACATGTGTGTTTTATAAACAAACAGAAAGTTCCTAGTTATGCCTCTCTCATAAACTAGCTCGTTGATTAACAAGATGATCAAGGTTTCCTGATCATGGACATTGGATGTTGTTAATAGAGAGGTTACAACATTAGTGTAATGATGTGATGAACATTCATCCGAAGTATAGCATTACGATCAAAATCATTGAGTTTATATTGCTATAACAACTTACGAAGTGATCCTAATCCTTAGACCATGAGATCATGTCAATCACTAACACCAGAAGAGTTTCTTGATAACATCAAATGTCACACCGTAACTGGGTGATTATAAAGATGGGTTTAGAACTACTAAAGTGTTATGTTGAGGCCCATGGAGCGAGAGTGGAATTTGTTCATCCCAATGATGGATAGATATGCTGTGGGCCCTCTCGGTGATATCACATTGGTTAGCTTGCAAGCAAGTGATTTGATCACTAGAATGTTATATCACGGGAACAATAAAAGAGTGCATGTTAGTAACGAGATCAAACTAGGTATGGACCGATGATCGAATCTCGGACATGTAATATATCGCGAAACAAAAGGATTAAGATACTAGCGTAAAAGGTTCCGACGATCACAAGAAAGTCATCGTTGAATGTGTGGGAGTCAGTATGGGTCTCCGGATCCCGCTTCTGATTATTGATCGGACAAGGGTCTCGATCATGTCCGCATTATTCACAAACCGTAGGGTGGCACACTTAAGAGACACCGACATCCATTTGGATCAGAAGTTTCATGGCAGAAAGAATAACAAGCGTAGGAATTTATTTCACTAGATACCGAAACAGGTTTTCGCGTGAAATTGCAGAAAGTGTTTGTGCATGTGAAATGAAATACTAGCAAGGGGTTATATGTGAATATTTGTCATTAAAGTAATGAGAGTTTGCATTAAATTTGGCCCTATGCAAGTTTCAGCGATCCCCGCCAAACCCGCATAGAAACGATTCAAAGGTGCCCACCAGGCACTTTCGTGCGGGTGGAAAACGAAGTAATACCATTACATAATAGTCCACGATGGAACCCCCAGAACAGATATATACAAAAATGACTCAAAGAGTCAAGAATACAGGCATACAATACAAAGATCCAAATCACATTTAAAACGATACAGCGTCCGAGTATGGACAAGATGCAAATTGAGCTAAGAGCCCTGAAGAATAACCAATGGCGTCCATAACCCTGCCCAGGCCAAGCCGGAAGGGTAACCCTGCTAATGACGTCAATCTCAAAACCTACTTAAACAAAAGGGGTGCCGACAAAGGGCAAAGGAAAAAGAGAGCGGGCAGTACTGAGGCTAGTACACAGCGAGACTAGAATTCGGGCGGTCCTCGCCTACATAGGTATGGTGGACTGAAGCGGCAGCGAAGCATGCACTAAACAACCTATAGAGACTCGATACAACTGGCGACTATCTGAGAGGGAGGAGAAAGCCCTATTCAGTACCAACCTAAAACTATCACCAAGCATACCCATCCTGATATTTCCCCCTCCAGACCAAACGAGGAAGTTAAACCGAGGAACTCACACAGTTGGTAGTTTTATTTATTCAGTTATCGTTGCAGCAATTACTAGTCAGGTATAGATAGCAAGAGCCATCCTGATATAATAAGCAGTGGGCACTTTTAGTTAGCCATTCCGTTGTAGTTGTGACACTTACTAGTCAGATACAAATAGCATGAGATATCCCAGGGTGTGTGGCGACGGCTGTAAACGACTGAGAACCCGAGAGTGTGACTAGGCTTGTCGATACAGCGAAAACATGGCACGAGGTTCCTAAACAGTACAGGCGCTCCACGCGCAATCGTAAATAAAGCAGTAAAACATGGCATAAGTACAGGATAGTAATAAAGCCCCAAACTAGTTTGTGGCCCCAAGAAATAATATATGACTCAAGCTCTGGCTAGGGGGATTCTTGGTCCCACCTGCGGATAGTGCGAATATTCAAAGAACAGGTATCAAGTACTCGGGGTCCTACAGGACACAAGTGGACGGTTAAAAAACCAAATAACATCTATTGCCCACCTGTGCCTCTGCATTATTTACCTACTTTCAATTTTAGTCATTAAACGATAATTAAATCCATGATCATCTCCAACATTAAACTTGCAGCATTACTCTAACAACTGTGGATCATCGACGGTGCGACACATCACCTATGCAAGAAACTACGACTCGCAAGGCCGACTATCTACCAAAACAACAGGTAATAGGATGTGTCCATGGCAATATAAGGGCTGCAGGGAAGTATAACAGGGTACGGAATCTATAGCATCGCAACCCAGATAGCAATAGATCAACAGGAGGAAGTAAAGACTAGAAATGTAAAATAGGTAGAAAGAGGGAGAATGCTCGCCTGAAAACATTGCCGAAGGATCGGGTCAACACTCGCATCAACTCATCGGCTTAATCCGTGAATAAGCAAAGCACTAGAGGAAACATCGGATACACTATTTAATACTACGGCAAAAGATCGGGCATGATGCATGTATGATGTATGGCATGGCAAGGATGCGATGCAATTAGGTAATATTAACCGGAACCGGGGCCCCGACAATTAATTATTAAGTTCATGTTGTTTAGATACCCCGCAATTTAAATGTTGCCTTAACATGGCAAATATATCACCGGTTCGCTACACAATTTTGAATGGGACCAATATTAGACTAGATTTGCCCGCATATGGTCTCTATATTTAATTATTAGATGAGTCGACAAAATATCCCCATACAAATAAATATGTATGCGATCATGAACAATTTATATGCAACAAGTCATAATAACATATTATAAAAATATTGGTCTTGGATAGGGTTCACACATGCCGGATCGAAGATCTTGGGGGTTCGATGGGGTTCAGGTCTCAACAGGATCGGTCTTCGAGATCAGGGCTTCGGGTCCGGGTATCAAGGCGTGGGCTCTGAGGGTCTTGGTGGTCTTGGGGTCTGGACATCGAGCTACTATACTGACGATGCTCTGCAGGCTCGCTCACTCACTTGGAGCATACAAGAGCGTGGGATCTGAACCAAAACAAGATAAAAGGTAAGGATTAAATTCGCATAGCCTGTTAATTGATCTCAGGATCTCATACAGGAATTTAACGGGTACAAGACATAGTGCTACAGATGCCTTTAGACATAACGAGGGACGCATGGAATTTGTAGAAGGAAAAGGCCATGCCTTGGAGGTTGCTGGTTGTTCCCAACAGACAGAGAGGCAGGTGGGGTCGTGGCCGACGCGGCGAGGAGGAAGGAGCCGACGCAGGGAGGCGGCCGAAGGTTGCAGGGGATGCGTCTGAGAGAGGCGGCGAGGAGGGCGCGGGACAGGGTGGAGGCACCAGAGGGCCTGTGAGGGCGCCGGCGAGGTCTTTCCTGCGTGGTCGACGCCGGCTTGCAGAGGCGCGGAGCACGCGCATGGGGAGGTGGTACGAAGACGGCGGGCTAGCGGCGGAGCATGGCAAGGCCGAGGAAGCGAGGCGAAGGGGAGGTTCCTGTAGGGACAGTGGCAGGGACGCGGGCGGAGGGAACCCTGGTGGCGGCGGCGGAACTCCGGGGAGAGGGCGGCCGGTGGCTCTGCGGGCGAGGGAGAGGGAAGGCGAGGCCAGTGCCAAGGGGAGCTCGCTGGACGGCGCTTGCTTGAGGGGCAGGCAATGACGGAGGGCACCTGGCGGCGGGGAGCGCGCAGGAAGGGGCGGCTCGAGCGAGGGGAAGAGGAGAGAGCGAAGTCTGGGTGGGGAGTCGTGAGCGGGCTGACCGAGGTGGGGCCAGGACACGTACATGGGGTGGGGTGCAGGCGATGTTGGCTTGGCTGCCTCAGGATCATGGGTGGTGGGCCAGGGTGAGTGTGTGGGTGTGTTGTGGTGTACAAGGGTGCGTGCGTGAGTTGAGTGCTGCCGCTGCGCGCGCTGTGTGAGTTGCCAAGGGTGCGGCGGCTAGGAGGAAAAGGTGGGGTTGGGGTAGATTAGGGTTTGGTTATCTGGGGTGGTAGGTGGTCTTTCGATTGTTTCTTGGGGCCTGGTCGTTTGATTGCCGGCACCACTAAAAATATTTTTATTTTATTTTTTTATTTTAAAACATTCTTGTAAATAGTTTTTAGGAAAATAAAATATTTAGATATGACTGGAGCTTTAATTTGAATAGGCGAGGAATATTGTAGGAAATAAAATAGGGTTTAGTAAAATATTTTTAGGTGCAAATATGCATGATGTCATGATGATGAACAAAGTAGAATTAACATGCGATTTTCTAGTAGTGGTTTTACCCGGGGTGCTACAATTCGACACCACTAACAATGGATCTCGCCCTCGAGATCCGCCTCCTGGTACGGGGAAGAAAGCCGATGACCTGAATCTTCTTGCTTCGTGTAGATCCTTGCGACATCACTAAAAAGGGTTCTTTCTCCACCTTGAAAATGACGACACCACCAACAAGGGTCGATGCTCTCGTTCATCGAAAGAACGCTCCGGTGAACAAAGGACGAAGGTAAAGGTATCAAGAAATAAGACCACCTCTAACTTCTATGGAAGGAGTAAAATTTCTTGATCCACCGATTCAATGTACATGAGCGAATGATAAGAGTATTCGGATGGTGATCAGTCCATCGCGCACCCAAAGCATTACTCTGCACATGAATAGGAGAATTATGCAACCAACTCTCAGAATCAGACTGAGGATCTCGACAAGCGAGGTTTGGAAACAAAGGAGGGATGGCGATTCTCATCAGATATGATGTAGATTACTTCGTCATATCGAAAAACACCGGAGGATATAAAGAAAAATTTTAGTGAATATTCGGTCCACTAAAAGGTACAACAGATGAAAGATTCATCAGATAGCGTGAAGGTCGGATGTCGAAGCACCGTTACAAAAGGAGGAAGTGAAACCCTAAAGGTACGACGGAAACCCAACCGCAAGAATTCCTGGACTCGAAAAAAAGATAAGAGAGCAGATTCAAAACACGCATAGGTAAGAGGAGAAAAGTAGAGGGGCAAGGAGTAAAATCAGACCTAATCAGATCTATCCAACCGATTTGGCAAAATAGTTTTGACACTCTACAACGTCCGTTAGCTAGGTTATCCTACAGGCTGGACCAATGGGGTATCGTAACTGCTGAGCTCTTATACGACTCTGTAACACCCTCAGAATCGGCCCTATGAAAGTTTCAGCGATCCCCGCCAAACCCGCATAGAAACGATTCAAAGGTGCCCACCAGGCACTTTCGTGTGGGTGGAAAACGAAGTAATACCATTACACAATAGTCCACGATGGAACCCACAGAACATATATATACAATAATGACTCAAAGAGTCAAGAATACATGTATACAATACAAAGATCCAAATCACCTTTAAAATGATACAGCGTCCGAGTACGGACAAGATGCAAATTGTGCTAAGAGCCCTGAAGAATAACCAATGGAATCTATAACCCTGCCCAGGACAAGCCGGAAGGGTAACCCTGCTAACGACGTCGATCTCAAAACCTTCTTAAACAAAAGGGGTGTCGACAAAGGGCAAAGGAAAAAAAGAGCGATCAGTACTGAGGCCAGTACACGGCGAGACTAGAATTTGCCGGTCCTCGCCTACATAGGTATGGTGGACTGAAGCGGCAGCGAAGCATGCACTAAACAACCTATAGAGACTCGATACAACTGGCGACTATCAGAGAGGGAGGAGAAAGCCCTATTCAGTACCAACCTGAAACTATCACCAAGCATACCCATCCTGATATTTCCCCCTCTAGACCAAACGAGGAAGTTAAACCGAGGAACTCACACAGTTGGCAGTTTTATTTATTCAGTTATCGTTGCAGCAATTACTAGTCAGGTATAGATAGCAAGAGTCATCCTGATATAATAAGCAGTGGGCACTTTTAGTTAACCATTCTGTTGTAGTTGCGACACTTACTAGTCAGATACAAATAGCATGAGATATCCCAAAACCCAGCAGTTGTTGGTACTTTTAATTAGCCATTCTGTTGTAGTTGCAATACTTACTAGTCAGATACAATGGTAACAGGTGAAAACCCAAAACCAGCAGTTGTTGGCACTTCTATTTAGCCATTCTATTATAGTGAAACTGATTACTAGTCATTATAAAGTCAAATTTATAGCACTACTTTAGTTATAGTTGTCTATGATCGAGATACTGTGCTCCAAGTCGTCCATAACCGCGGACATGGCTTTCAGAAAGTTTTACCCTGTAGGGGGGCACAAATAGCAACACACGCACGATCAACCTCGGGAAAAACCAAATGAAAACTCAACGAGGCATCACGACAGAGCAATTGCAAGATTCATATAATATTTCAGGGGTCCACCCCACTAAGCTACACGCAACAAAGTCGTCCGTCTTCGATATGGACCCAGGGTGTGTGGCGATGGCTGTAAACGACTGGGAACCCGAAAGTGTGATTGGGCTTGTCGATACAGCGAAAACGTGGCACGAGGTTCCTAAATAGTACAGGCGCTCCACGCGCAATCGTAAATAAAGCAGTAAAACATGGCATAAGTATAGGATAGTAATAAAGCCCCAAACTAGTTTTTGGCCCCGAGAAATAATATATGACTGAAGCTCTACCTAGGGGGATTCATGGTCCCACATGCGGATAGTGCGAATATTCAAATAATAGGTATCAAGTACTCGGGGTCCTACAGGACACAAGTGGACGGTTAAAAAACCAAATAACATCTATTGCCCACCTGTGCCTCTGTATTATTTACCTACTTTCAATTTTAGTCATTAAACGATAATTAAAGCCATGATCATCTCCAACATTAAACATGCAGCATTACTCCAACAACTGTGGATCATCGACGGCGCGACACGTCACCTGTGCAAGCAACTACGACTCGCAAGGCCGACCATCTACCAAAACAACAGGTAATAGGATGTGTCCATGGCAATATAAGGGCTGCAGGGAAGTATAACAGGGTACGGAATCTATAGCATCGCAACACAGATAGCAATAGATCAACAGTAGAAAGTAAAGACTAGAAATGTAAAATAGGTAGAAAGAGGGAGAATGCTCGCCTGAAAACATTGCCGAAGGTTCATCCGAAGATCGGGTCAACACTCGCATCAACTCATCGTCTTAATCCGTGAAGAAGCAAAGCACTAGAGGAAACATCGGATACACTATTTAATACTACGGCAAAAGATCGGGCATGATGCATGTATGATGTATGGCATGGCAAGGATGCGATGCAATTAGGTAATATTAAGCGGAACCGGGGCCCCGACAATTAATTATTAAGTTCATGTTGTTTAGATACCCCGCAATTTAAATGTTGTCTTAACATGGGAAATATATCACCGGTTCGCTACACAATTTTGAATGGGACCAATATTAGACTAGATTTGCCCGCATATGGTCTCTATATTTAATTATTAGATGAGTCGACAAAATATCCCCATACAAATAAATATGTATGCGATCATGAACAATTTATATGCAACAAGTCATAATAACATATTATAAAAATATTGGTCTTGGATAGGGTTCACACATGCCGGATCGAAGATCTTGGGGGTTCGATGGGGTTCAGGTCTCAACAGGATCGGTCTTCGAGATCGGGGCTTCGGGTCCGGGTATCAAGGCGTGGGCTCTGAGGGTCTTGGTGGTCTTGGGGTCTGGACACCGAGCTACTATACTGACGATGCTCTGGAGGCTCGCTCACTCACTTGGAGCATACAAGAGCGTGGGATCTGAACCAAAACAAGATAAAAGGTAAGGATTAAATTCGCATAGCCTGTTAATTGATCTCAGGATCTCATACAGGAATTTAACGGGTACAAGACATAGTGCTACAGATGCCTTTAGACATAACGGGGGACGCATGGAATTTGTAGAAGGAAAAGGCCATGCCTTGGAGGTTGCTGGTTGTTCCCAACAGACAGAGAGGCAGGTGGGGTCGTGGCCGACGCGGCGAGGAGGAAGGAGCCGACGCAGGGAGGCGGCCGAAGGTTGCAGGGGATGCGTCTGAGAGAGGCGGCGAGGAGGGCGCGGGACAGGGTGGAGGCACCAGAGGGCCTGTGAGGGCGCCGGCGAGGTCTTTCCCGCGTGGTCGACGCCGGCTTGCAGAGGCGCGGAGCACGCGCATGGGGAGGTGGTACGAAGACGGCGGGCTAGCGGCGGAGCATGGCAAGGCTGAGGAAGCGAGGCGAAGGGGAGGTTCCTGTAGGGACAGTGGCAGGGACGCGGGCGGAGGGAACCCTGGTGGCGGCGGCGGAACTGCGGGGAGAGGGCGGCCGGTGGCTCTGCGGGCGAGGGAGAGGGAAGGCGAGGCCAGTGCCAAGGGGAGCTCGCTGGACGGCGCTTGCTTGAGGGGCAGGCAATGACGGAGGGCACCTGGTGGCGGGGAGCGCGCATGAAGGGGCGGCTCGAGCGAGGGGAAGAGGAGAGAGCGAGGTCTGGGTGGGGAGTCGTGAGCGGGCTGACCGAGGTGGGGCCAGGACACGTACGTGGGGTGGGGTGCGGGCGATGTTGGCTTGGCTGCCTCAGGATCATGGGTGGTGGGCCAGGGTGAGTGTGTGGGTGTGGTGTGGTGTACAAGGGTGCGTGCGTGAGTTGAGTGCTGCCACTGCGCGCGCTGTGTGAGTTGCCAAGGGTACGGCCGCGGCTAGGAGGAAAAGGTGGGGTTGGGGTAGATTAGGGTTTGGTTATCTGGGGTGGTAGGTGGTCTTTCGATTGGGCCTTGGGGCCTGGTCGTTTGACTGCCTCCACCACTAAAAATATTTTTTTTAAACATTCTTGTAAATAGTTTTTAGGCAAATAAAATATTTAGATATGACTGGAGCTTTAATTTGAATAGGAGAAGAATATTGTAGGAAACAAAATAGGGTTTAGTAAAATATTTTTAGATGCAAATATGCATGATGTCATGATGATGCACAAAGTAGAATTAACATACGATTTTCTAGTAGTTGGTTTACCCGGGGTGCTACACTACAGAAATAGGTTCTTTGGCTAGAGAGTATATTTCTATCTAATCAGTAACTTCGTCTTCACTTGAGTTGATGTATATGTTGACTTCCTTGTCTTCGTTGAAGAGCTTTAGATTTAGATGATGATTCCTGGAGCATAACTTGATGTAGATGTTATCTATACTGGTTTCAGAATCTAGCAAGGGTTAAGAAGATACGTTGAGTACGAGCGTACTCAGCAAATTCACTAGAAAAGGAGTGTTTGATGCACTATATCTACAGCCACAGACCATAGGTCGTAGGCAATGCAGGTGTTCGTAAACATTTCTTCAAAGGTTTCTTTTATTCTAAAAAGCTATGTCCATCAGCCTTCACGGGTTTACTAGAACTTTCATGGAGTTCCTTTTCCGTCGCGTTCGCAGCTCCGTCCCTGAAAAAGGGAGTAACCAGTTACAGTTCTTACACTCTGCAGAGGTGCGTTCCTTTACCCATGAGAGACCTTAACCTTGTTGCACAACCAAGACATGAGCTTGTCCATACTTCCTTGGTATGGGGCCCAGTCTAAGATCCAAGCCAATCACTGCCCCCTTCACGATCCCGCATGTCTCCTTGGTGTACACCATGCCCACCCATTGAAGTACGGAAATGGTTTGTACAGACCGTTAGATGCCAGAACTATCGTGGGACGTTGAGGGTTCCCACCCATATGCTGCATATCCTCTATGAATTGCCAATTAATATGTACGCTATGAGTGATAACAGCCACGACCTGCACATCCGGCTACATGCGAGAGGAAGAAGATACAACTGACTTCTTCGTCCCATTCCAAATCTCATGTTTAACGCGCGATATACGGCGCAAGAATCACTGGCGACATTGGTTGTTAAGTCCTAGATAATATATTCCTTTACCACCAGAACTTTCATAATAGGTTGTTACCTCATGGTAAATAACCTATAGTCATAATATTATGAAAATAGTGTTTTTTGACCTTTTTCAAATGCATGTGATGACAACACTGGATTTGCAAAATACTTTACACAAAATAATCAAAGGACATGAGAAATTGTGAACTTGCCTTTTGTGATTGCAAGATTATGCACTCACGGTCTTCGAGACAATATAAAAGATCCAATATCTGAAATCAGCATCATTGGTTCGGTAAGGACTAATGTTTAAAGAAGCAAGATGCTATTATGCATAAGTAATGTAATGCAATTTCGTAAACTCGAATCCCGAGATAAACGTTGTTCTAGGGTTTGGATTCTGGAAATTGTTTCTTTGGAATGTGTTTCCCTTTTAGATTAAGTTTCACACTTGTGCTTCTTATTAAGGCTTGTGAGTGTGTGTGAACAACACATATTTATCCAACAATAAGATACACACACATGGAATGCAACTCAAGATTGTTTACACTATAATTGTTTATCTTCAAATTTTACTTTACAAGTAATGTGACCTATAAAGAACTTAAGTGTTATCAATCCTAAGTGTACAAGTAAAGTATAAAGTAAGGTGATTACGATTAATCGTCATTTGTTAACTTAAGTGGCAAAACGAATACTTTTGAAGAAAAGATTTCTTTATTAAGGTTTAAACAATTCTTGTGGTTAGTCAGAGGTGGTCGATGTTGTTTGTGCTTACTGGAACAGTTTGGATTTGAGATGCTTTATAACTTAATTATAACAAACCAAAGTTAACTATAAAACACATACTTAAAGTCTTGTAGAGTAAAGTTAACTTTAAAATTTAGATGGACTTTAGGTGTAATGCTTATTATATTTATATTTTGTTCACTTCATAATGTTTCCTTAAAATTATTTAAGAATAGTATTACTTCTATTTAAGTATTGGTTTCTTAATTTTATATTGGAATAGAAACTTTTATCTTTTTATAGATGAGTGGTTATAGTTTGTAAACAATGAGTAATGTTACTTAACTGCTTATGAGTTCACTATAGTGTTTTGGTATGTTGATAAACTTGTGGTTAAAGTAAAGGAATAGGTTTTATTTACTATAAATTATCCTTGGAGATTTTATATTGAATGAGGATCCTTTTATAAAATACTCTATTCTTATGGTTGAAGGATGATTCAATAAAATTTTATTTAAAGTGCGTTGAACCATTTTGACTTTATATTATAAACATTTAAGACTAATACTATTTATTAGATTGGCTAATTTCTAGAATTAGCAGCAATTTTTTACTTACCGTTATATGAATTATTCATTAAGGAAATAAGTTTAATTTCAATTTATTAAGTTTTAAATGTTTATTTATCTAAAAATGGAATATCATAATTTTAACATGTAGGTATTATTTTTGTGATCATTTTGGTATATTACAATTATTTTTGTGATTTATAAATAATAAGATAAGATTTTTATAAGGTTTATTACTTCATAAATACTTAATAAACAATAAATATTTAATTAAGTGAAATAATAATGCATGATTATAGTTTTAAATTATAGTCCTTATTTTTGTAATATTTTTGGTATTTTATTTATATTTTTAATATTTACCAATATTAAAATATGAATTATCTAAGTTTTATTACTTATAAAACCTTTATCAAATAATAATTATTTACATTATGAACATAATAATATAACTAGGTTATAGATTTTATTTTTCTAAAGATTTTCATATATTAAACATATTTTTCTGAATTATAAAACAAAAGTTATTAAATTTCTAACATTTAATCATTTTATTCAATTTCTCGAATTTATTTGTGTTTGAATGTATATTGTTTTATTTAATTTCTAAACAGGAAATACTTTTTATACCAAGCTAAACCTAGACATAGTCACTGACTGGTGGGGCTCTGGCCATGGTGGATGCCACGTTGGTATGGACGAGTCAACCCACTAACCAGGTCAAAGTTGGCGCATGCATGGCGTCATGCTGACGACAGCACGACCGCCACCGCTAGAGCATGGTCGCCAGCGGAAATCTATAGCGTTTCAACCCGCGTGGTTTGGTGGGTGGGAAAGAGGACGCAACAGGAATTCGATCAATAGTCGCGCCGCGCCGAAATGGTCACCGAAGCACTAGCTCCGATGAGCTCCGGCTGTGACCTGCTCTGGTTCACGCGTATGGGGTGCTACAGATGGCTAGGAGCAAATCAGAGAGGACTATCAGAAACATAAGCTCACCAGGAAACTTGTAGTGATGTCGGCGAGGAGAGGTGAGCTCAGACAGCGTCGCCATGGTCGACGGCGAGCGGCGGACAGACGCATTCGATGCACATTATTACGGGCTTCCCGGCTCGATTCCTCCTCTAAGCAGACGAAGTCCACTATAGTGGAGCTAGTGGTATCACCAGTTGGTCTTGGGGGTGGTCTCAAACGGCGACGACAAGCGACTCCGGGGAGTTAGGGTTTTAGGTTCTAGGCGAGAGAGAGATAGAGAGAACGAGAGGAGATGAGATAGGTATGAGAGGATAGAGGAGGACGCGGCGGTCTTATCTACACCCGTCAGGGTCGGCGGAGAGCATCACGGCGGTCGGATTTTGATGACGACGACGGACAACATCGACGATACACACACAGGTGCCTGTGTGCGTGAGGCTGACGACGTTGATCATTTTGCAAAAAAAACCCTGAGCTTCTTCGAAGAAAACCCGTGGTCCCTAGCAGTGTCCCACCTGTCAGTCAGAGAGTGAGATAATTCGGGATGGTTACTGGGCCGAGGTGGGCTGCTATGGGCTGCGCGTGAGCAGTGGATAAAGAGAAGGAAGTTGGGCCATGGACCAGATTTGATCTCCTTCTGTTTTTTCCTGGTTAATTCCTTTTTCTATATTCTGCTTTGTTTTCATATTTGAATTTGCATCTTTGATTTGAATTTTCTTTATGGGCTTTATTTGCTAAATAATTGTAACAATATTAAAAGGTATTTACTAGCATTTGATGAGCTTTTATTAAATAATGTTATATTTCTTTATTTTCTGTCCAGAACAAACCATGGATTTATATTATGATATTTCTTTATTTAATGATAGAATTTTATTCTATTTAACTTATATTATTAATAAAGAATTTTATATGGTGATCTTTCATTCTTATGTGATAAATAAAGTTCTAAGGAATTTAATATGATTAATATTACTCTCATAAATCTAGGAAATAACAAAATATACATTTTATCATAACTAATATAGGAGTTAGGGTTTGAATTGTAAATGCTTACCCTAGGGTTTATGGTTCTTAATGTACCTATTTTCTTTTGTTGATGTGAATAAAGTTTTATGGCTAAACATATTGTCTTTTTGTTTGTGATCTTTAATGATATCACCCTTTAAAATAGAAATTTATTATCTGGAATGCCTGATTGAAAATAATTGATAAAAATAACTCCTAAGCACATATGGTTATAATAATTGGAAATGACAGAGATGTTCTTACGTGATTTGCTATAGGAAAATATTCCTATAAAGCATTATGGAAATAAAATGATTTAACCAACAAATGAGATGGATGTTAATCTTGGTTATAGATTTAGGGTTTAATTCTTACCAAGAATTCATATCTTCCATAATTCACAATCCTGGACTTCTAATTAAGGAATTCCTTTCCTAGATATACTACTTCTGCATATCCATCATCATGTGCTAACATGATTAGCTTTGATTCACAAAGATATTACTATCCACCTTTAATTCTTCTAAATCCATTTATAAATCCAATAAGATTGACACTACAAACCTTTGCCAATCCTTTCATATCTATACTTGGTTATATCATCTACTCTATTGCTGATAACCTACAATCCAACAAGTATTTACTTCTAACTCCATACATACCCTTCCTTAATCCTCCACCACCAACAGTACTCTAATAGATTCATTTGTAATTAGATATATATCAAATCCTACTTCACCTCAAGTGTTTACTATTTTCCAAGAGGAAAATACTAACTCTATAATTCAATGCTGCTCTAACATCGTCCTAATCATACTACCTTATCTCTACTTAACTTCAGTATCTTATACTAGAGTTCAACCATGTTTTACCCACCAATGTTACTTATAATGGATATAAGCATTCAATCTTGGTGACTAAAGCATGATCATTATAATCCTTTGATCCTTTAGTGTTTAGGTTTCCAATTAGCTAGTCAAGGCTTCATCAATACAACATTATAGTTGTATTGAAATTATCTTCTTAATATCTCTAGTGGATCAGGGAATGTTATTCATGGACTATACCTACTTAGTCCCATAGGATTACTCTTTGTTCTCTATCTTCAATCTTCATCCTTATAATCCTATTTATTACCATATAATTATATCTTCCATATAACTCTTCTATTTATTCAGTAGTGAGTTAACTCCTTCAATTACTATATTGAGTTGATTCCTTTCAATCACTCCCATCCTATAGATGATATCAAAACAAGCATTACTACTTACCTCTTCTCATTATTTTATTTATAGACCTGAAGTGAATGCTTTGATATAGACAAGAGTTGATAGATTAATAATTAATGTATTAAGAATTGGTGAATCAATAGTTGATTACTCAACTTTGATGAACAACAAATATGAGAATAGGGTTTAATAGGGATGATAAGGATTGATATGGAAAGAAAGATATGTGGTGAATGGTCTTGGCTTAGTTTCCTTCCTAACTAAAGAGTTAGGGTGAAGTGTTACCATATTTCTCATGGTATAAATAGATAAGGATTGAATAGGTCAATAATTAGTTATTACATTCTTGTTACTTGGTATTCATGAGTTATTGCCATGATTACTAGGATGTGATCACCTGGGGATATAATTACAATCATTAATCAATGTGTAATGGTTTAGTTTCATTGTATTTGATCTACCCTTAGATCAAATCATGTTTACCCAAATTGGGGTTTTAGCAGAGGGCATATTGAAACTTATCGCAATCAACTTGATGATCTGCTTCAATTCCATCAAGTTGAGAGAAGCTTCAATTACTTTGACAAGTTTTGTTCAAAGCGCGAAAATTATTCGGATTTTCTATGCATGAATGCAATGCACACAACTGGGTTCAGCTTATTTCTAAGCGCCAATGCTGGATGTTACAGATTTTGAGTGGAGGGAATTGAAAGGCTTTTTGTGAGTAGAGTGTCCACCCACATGAATGAGAGGAGGGCAAGGGGGCAGCCCCCATACCCCCTCTCCTATAAAAGGCACCCCCTCCTCACTTCTCACTCACACCTCCTCGTGAAGGATCTCTCTCTCCCTCTAGTATTTATCCCCCATGGTCTCGGACTATCGAGATACATGTTCCCGGTGGCTATTCGGCAAGAAAGAGTTGTGCTTCCGCTACATCGCTAGAGCGAGGAGGCGGAGGTTGCTCGGTGCCTCGAACGTGTGTGCGAGCACGGATGCACTGCTAAGTTGCGTTGCTAAGGACATCCTCTCGATCTTGAGATCAGCAAGAGATCGTCTACATCAACCACGAGTTTGACTCGTTAAGCTTTGTCGGTCTTCAAGGGTATGTTCTCTACGGATATACATCCGCCCGTTGTTTGTACCTAGTAGATAGATCTTGGTACATAGTTGTTCCCATCGTAGGAATTTTTTTGTTTTCTATGCTGCGAACCCTACATTAGCTTGCAAGCATTGACTGGCTCACAAGAAATCACGTATCACAGGAACGAGTAAAGAGTACTTATCAGTGACGAGGTTAAACTAGGTATGTAGAGATACCAACGATCAGACTTCGGATAAGTAAAATATCGCGAGACAAATGGAAATTGGTATCGTATGTAAATTGTTCATTCGATCGCAAAGTAATCGTAGAAATATGTGGGAATCATATGAATTTCCAGATTCCTCTATTGGTTATTGATCGAAGAAGAGTCTCGGTCATGTCTGCATAATTCATGAACCGTAGGGAGACACACTTAAGAATTCGATGTTGTTTAGTAGATATGGAATGTAAGTAGGGAGACCCAATGTTGTTCGGAGTCTCGGATGGGATCCGGGATATCACGAGGAGATCCGGAATGGTCTGGGGCATAAGATTCATATAAGGAAAGTCCAATTCCGTAGTTCGGGAATGATTCCGGTGTTTTCACCGGAATGATTTAGAAGGGTCTAGAAGGTTCGCCGGACCGGAAGGGAAAGGGTGCATGAATGTGTAAAGACTAAGTGGAATGGTTGCATAATGTCCTAGGTCAAAGGGCTATGCAAATAAAGAGTAAAATCAAACTCCAAAATTGAAGGTCAAAAGACAAGTTTGAAAAGTCAAACTAGGACAATGTTTCCTGGTGGAGGAAGAAGAGAATAATTCTCTCCCTCCACCACAAGCCTAGAAGGAGAGAGAGTTGGGGTAGGATTCAAAGTCCCCTCTCCCTAGCTGCCCCTCCCTCTCATAAATAGAGGGGAGGGGCTTCCCCTCAACACACCACCACCACCCAAGCCGCCACCGCCGCCTCGCCACTGCCGGCTCCCTGTTGTCGGCCCCACATCCTCCTCTCCGGCTTCTAAACCCTAGATTGTCGGGAAACCCTAATACTCCACCATAACCCGCTCTGGCTTAGGAGAATCCCTACGGGATCTTCCCTCTACTTCTGACACCATGCCGTCGTGCTGCCGAAATCGCGAGGAGAGAACTACAACCTTCGCTGCCTACTGGATCAAGGGAGAGGAAGGTCTTCATCAAGTACCAAAAGTGTGACCGACTGTGGAAGCGCTGCCGAAACGCAGCACCGGAAGGATCGTCTACGCGATCTTGAGATTGGTTAGTGTACGACTACATCACCCACGAGAATCTGCTCTCGTTAACTGCTTTGGAATCTTCGAGGGTGAGTACACTAATCGACTCGTTGCTACAATATAGTAGATAGATCTTGGCTTGTGTGTGTTCATGCGGTAGAATTTTTTTGTTTTCCATGCTACGAACCCCTTCATCATAAGTTGGCAATCTCATGTCCCTTGAGTACGAGGGCCATTCCTCATGCTACTCAACTTTAGTCACAAGCAAGTTCTTGTCATTGTAAGTATATGTGTATCATAGAGAACCGCCAACAGGGTACCCATTGCCCCATGACACAGGAGCTATCCCATATCAAAATGACAAGGAAACAGACAATGAGCATCACAGCAATCTTTTTATTTGCTATTTGCATAGGTTTTTATTGAGGATGCTTCAGAGATTGCTCACTATGGTTATTCTGCAAGTTTCCACCATGATTAGGCATGTCCTAGGCTAGCCGCCCAGGCATTTCTCTAACACATATACAATAATCCATGGACTTACAAGCTCCCCTTTTATTTCACACCGCCGACATCCGTAAACAAAAGATCATGATATCAACTGGATAATATGTACAACTGTTGAAAGTGTTCCCCATGATAGCATGGTTCTGCTAATTCCCAACTTATAAGTGTAATCATATAAACAACATAGATGATACAATGGTTCAAGTTTATTAGGTGCAAGAAGTAAAGTGTGCTATCAAGTTTGTGAGAGCTTTAATCACTAATTTTCACATAACAAGTTTAATTTGGAAGATATATAAACACATAAATATACTTGGAATAGTGTAACACGCCATGCATAGGAATTTATAGTGGACTCTGTGGAATAACTTGGTTTCTTTGTAGTTGGATGCATGATTAGAGCTTACTCATTACAAGTGGAGGTTAGCAAAAGACTGGGAGCGACCAACTAAGAGAGCAATAATGGCTATAATCATGCAAAGCGACAAAACATTATCAATTAAAGCATAAAGTGGTATCACAAGTCAAAAACTAAATGATCATAGAGGTTAAGGTGATTGGTTCATAGTCCTAACATGGTGTAAGCATGTGCCAAGTCAACCCAAATAAAGCATCAAGGCACATTAAGCATGGTTCATAGTCTTAATATTATGCTTTTGTATGCTAAAAATGCATGATTCTTTCAAGGCACATTAAGCAATCTCAATTGTTTGAAACAAGTCATGCTACAGCAATAATTACTAAGCATAAGGTCAAAGAAACATCTAGCATTACATGATAAAGTCTAAGCCACAGTCAAAACAAGTTTCCTTTTGTACCACTATAAGCATGAAACTTTCTACTCTTTTCCAACACCAATCAACTTATTTGAAACAAAATATGAATGCGTGGGTCAAACTAATTTATTCAGAAAACCAAACAAAAAAAACTAAGACGCTCTAAGAACAACACAAAAGTGCATGAAACAATAAAAATCAAGTGTTTTGAAAGAAAACCTATGATTTTTATTAATGAAGAAGGGGATGCCTTGGGCATCCCCAAGCTTTGACGCTTGTACCTATTGAATATTTCTTGGGGTGAAACGGGTGGCATACCCAAGCTTGAGATTTTGTCCATTATTCATGTCATCACATCATTCTTCCCCTACACTTGAAAATTTCCTTCATACAAACCTTCACACAATCTTTATTATCAACATTAGTGAATTCAAGATAATAAACCTTTGGGTTTAGTTTAAACACAAGTAAAACTTTCATTAGAACACAAGCTAATGCATCAATTCCTTTTAAAAGCTCAAGTGATCAAAGAGAACTAAAAAAGAAACCGATTAAGAGGCAAATGCAAATAATGGCAGAAATCTGTCAAAAACAGACCAGCAGGTAAAATATGATTTTTTCGAACACCTTATGTTGCTCAAATGGAAAGGTTTTGAACTAAATAAAGTTATATAATAACCTGTGGAATAATCTCAGAAAATTACAGCTCAATCTGACATACTTGATTTTTTTACAAATTTTTACAATGAAGAATAAAAATCTGGTTTGGGACAACATCTTCCCCAAATCTTACTTCTCTCTCATTAGAGGTTATTATTGGCACAAAAACCACACAAAAAGGATAAGGAGAGTTTATTAAAGAAGCAAAAACTTCCAAGACTCAACAAAAGAAAAACCTACTGGAATTTGGGTTATCTCGCAATTAGTACTTTTCTTTAACGCATTTAAGTTAGGTATAGGAAGCAAGAATCAAGTATTTTCGAATGAAGAAGCATTAAGTTCAATTCCAGAAATTTCTTCAACAAGGCATGGTATCTCATCCAAATAAGTTCTAGAGGATCCTCTCTCAATACTCTTGGGTTCACTATTTTGATCAAACGGGTTTTCAGGAACAATCCAATCAAAATTCTTTTCTAAGGCTTCATGCATTCCTACAAGTTTAAAAGGTATTGGTCTTTTAATTTCTTCTCCATTTTTGGGTTTGGTTTTGTCCAACTTTTCTAGTGTACCCATAACATCTACACATGATCCTAGCATATTAAAAAGATCAAAGACCTTTTTAGCTTCTTTAGCAACATCATTGAATTCTTTTAGCAAAGTTTCCAAAATAAAATCCCTCTTTTTAGTATCCTCAATATCTTTAAGTTTAAGAAACATTACTTGCATCATGGGGTTAAGGTTAACAAACCTAGCCTCCAACATGTGAACTAAAGAAGATGCAACAATTTCATAATTTGGAGCAAGTTCTGCTAAGGATCTATCATCAATATCCTCATGCTTGGTAACATGATTGAATAATTCTTCAATATTGTCTTTCCCAAATATAGAGGCACTTCCTATTGAAATGTATTCCAGGGTGAACTTAGGGATCAACATGGTGAGCTAAGAACAAGGTGACAACTAAAGGAAAAACTAATTTTTTGTGTTTTTTGATAAGAAAAAGCAAGCCAAACAAAACTAATTTTTTTGTATTTTTGATAAAAAGAAAACAAGCAAAACAAACTAAGCAAAACAAAAACAAAGTAAAGAGATTGGTTGTGAGAGACTCCCCTTGCAAGAATCTTCTTTCTCCGTGAAAGGTGACTGACGAGGAGTAAGATATTGAAGTTGTCCTTAACTCCCCGGCAACGGCGCCAGAAAATCTAGATGTGGCTCGGTGATGATAGAGCCCGTTGGGAGACCCCAAGATCAAGGTGTGATGTGCACAGCAGCAAGTTTTCCCTCAGTTATGAAACCAATATTATCGAACCAGTAGGAGTAAGGAAACAACTCCAAGGTGTTTCTAACAACTTGGAACCTGCACAACACAAAGTCAATACTTTGCCCCAACTTACAGTGAGGTTGTCAATCTCACCGGTTTGCTGAAAACAAAGGATTAAACGTATAGTTTGGAAGATAGTAGTTGCTTGTAGAAAGTAAACAATAACACAGTAAACAGTAGATGGAATACCAATGATAAAGGAATGGATCGCGGTCCACGATTCACTTGAGGTTGATGGCGCTGCGTCAATGTGGAGCGCTTCGTCAGGAAACCCCAAGAGCAAGGTATGATGCAACACAGCAACAAGTCTTCCCTCAGTAAGAAACCGAGGTTATCAAACGAGTAGGAGGAAGGAAACGTCTCAAAGGTGTTGCAAGCAACGTGGAAACCTCCACAAAACAAACTCAAGACTTTGCCCCAACTAACAGTGAGGTTGTCAATCTCACCAGTTGCTGTAACTGAAGGAAATATGCCCTAGAGGAAATCATAGAGATGATTATATTTATTGTGTATCCATGAGTTATTGTAATGTTCCTTGAATATCCATATCAGGCAACTTGTATTGATTGGCAATTATGTGAATTGTTTGTGAAACTCTTTACTTGTATGGTTATCCAAATAGTTGTCCCTAGTCGGAGTTCATGTGAGGACACACGTGAATATTAGACTAGCACATAGATTGGTTGATGACTATATTTCGCAAGTCATAGACATGGAGATGTCAAACCAATGATGTGGACACATGTTATGAACATGGGGTTGGACTAACCCAACTTGAGACTGGCAATTAGACTTGCAGCTCTCTCTACACATCGTGTACGTTTTGTCCTTAGACCTGAGATTGTTGCATGTACTTGAGATGTGGATCAACCTACTTTGGGGCTATCAGATGCTACTCCGTAACTGGGTAGTTATAAAGGTAGCTTTCGGGTTTGTCCTGAAGCATGTTGCAAGGCATGGTCAAGATGGGATTTGCCCCTCTCTACTTGAGAGAGATATCTCTGGGCCCCTCGAGTGACCGGATCCAGAATTGCATGGTCGTGCTACATAAGGTTAAGAGTTAACCTAGTAAAGGGATTCCGAATCACAGTATTGAGAAAAGGGAGGTCATCTTGGAGCTAGACCAAATATCGTGAGGCAAAGGGAAAGACATGTACTAAACCTTGTGATGGTTCGTCCGATATGATCTTTGTATATGTTTAGGAGTTCGCACGTCTTGCCAGAGGCCGCTACCAACTATTGACAAAATAAGTGTATTCGTGTAATGTATATACGTATATGAACCTATAGGGTCACACACTTAAGGGGCTAGAAGCCTAATGAGGATTAGATCCGAATTAGACCAGGCTTAGGCTACTAATGGGCTGCTAATGTAGAAGCCCACTAGGGACGCCTATATAAGAGAGGGTGGGGCGAGCTGACCAGGGTTAGACCATTCCACCCAGCCGCCACTCCTCACGCCTGTCCTGCACGCGCGGACCTAGCAGTCCGACGTCTGACGCTTCCACCACGCACGTGTGGATACCTCGGAGGTGCTGCATTTGTGGCACTTGGACGAGCCACGCAAGGTGAGATGCTCGTGGGACGAGGACAAGGAGGAGACGTAGAACGTCTACACTACCTCGACGCGCTTCATCAAGTTCTGCAACTGCGCGTCTAGTGGTAATCCCGTGATCTATGACAATAGTATTCCTGGTTTACGCGGTAGAAAATTTTGATTTGTGCTAGTGTAGCCTACATGTATCCCTTCAGTGGTATCAGAGCCGATGCCGTTCAGTTATAGGTTCGGGAATTTTCATATGGTGATATGAAGATTGATATGAATGATGTGATCGTTTATATTGCGGTGGTTCAGGATTGATCTATGATCTTGCTTTCCGTGATCGTGATTCTGAGGTCGTCGAACGACTTACCCCTACCGGTCGGTTTATGACATCGGGGTAGATAGTGACACATAAATCCCGTTGAATCACGTGAAGATCAATATGATTGATCGAATCGGAACCTAGATCTAAAATCGATGTACCCTGATCAAAGGAGTTTGATCGAATCGGAACAATAGTTAGTTTATGGTAAATTTGATTTGCCGATCAAAATCCTTAAAGAAAATTGTGTACATTCGATCTCTCATTTTTCACAGTTGTCCGGAGGGGCGCTGCCCCTTCGAACCGCGCAGGGGGATACCCCCTAGAGCCCCCTTAATTGTAGCTCCTTTTGTATCTCGTTAAGGTAACTAGGTGCTGCGAGTTCACTTGATCCGGTAGAATGCGATTCTATGCATAACTTGTTTTTGCAGGATGTATGTGATCAGTATGGCCCATATATGTATGTGATGCATGTATGAAATTTTTCATGACCTGCGTGTCGTGAGTAGGGCAACATGGCTGGAGCCATATGTGTTGTCAATTATTGTAATGGCATGCGTGCCAACTTGTGATGATCCCAATACTATGTAATTTTGATTACTAGTTGTTAGGAGTAATAGCTTGTATTATTTCTTGGAGAACACAACACTTGGAGGATGGATCACATGGAACATGAAGATGGAGATCATCATGGTGGACAGGTTCTATGGCGATAGAGATCACCATGAGAAAATGGGCCATACTGTGTCACAACTATGTGAATGTTATTCTTATGGGTTTTACTCTATGCATGCTTAGATGATAGTAGTAGAATGATCCCTCAAAAAGTTTAAGTTAAACCATGCCCTCCCAACAAAACCTTGCACTGTCCTATGCCCTGTACAATCGTTGGTGGGCCTATGAAATTAGGGTGCCATGGTTTTCCTTGGCTGGATGGGTTTGTATTAGATACCTACACGCATAAGGGTTGGTGATCTTGACAAGGTCATCTTAACAGTTAAGGACCTTGGGGCATAAAGGTTGGGCGCCTAGTTTTGACATAGAGATATCACCCAACAACAAGAGTCATATGTGATATGATTAGCAAATGTTGTTTACCGATTTACCTTGTCTTCTAGCAGTGATGCTAAAGCTCACTAGTCGAATTGTTAATTGTAGATCTTGAATCACTTAGTATCAATAGAGGGATATTGATTTAAGTGGGAGTATATGCTATTAAATTGTTTAATATGTTTTACTCTTTCATGGTTACATGGCTTACTATTTTGCATGTTTTCTGTTGTAGATCAATGGCACCAAACACTGCATCATCTTTTTCTTTGCGTTCAATTCTTGACAAAGATAAACTAAATGGAACAAACTATTCGGACTGGGTCCATAACCTGAGAATTGTTCTCAGGTCTGATAAAAAGGAAAAGGTTCTGGATACCCCAATCCCCGATGAACCTGCTGATAATGCATCTGATACCCTTAAGAATGCCTACAAGAGAGCATGTGATGATTCTCTTGAGGTTAGTTGTCTTATGCTTGCATGCATGGAACTTGAACTCCAAAAGAAGTTTGAAGATCAGGAAGCATACGATATGATCGTCGTACTTAAGGACATGTTCCAGACTCAGGCCAGGACTGAGATGTACAATGTTGCCAAGTCCTTTGTGGAATGCAAGCTGGCAGAGGGAGCAGCTGTAGGCCCCCATGTGATCAAAATGGTTGGTTACAGTCAGACTTTGGAAAAGCTTGGTTTTCCACTAGGATAAGAGTTGGCTACTGATTTCATTTTGGCGTCTCTTCCATCTAGCTATGGGCAGTTCATTTCGAACTACCATATGCATGGGGTGGAGAAGGGCCTTAATGAGTTATGTGGGATGCTAAAAACAGCAGAAAGTGGCATGAAGAAGTGTGCAGTGCATAGCCATGTGATTGATGTGCAGAACAAGTCTAGCTTTAAGGAAAAGGATACTTATTGGAAGAATAAGGGCAAGGCTAAGGATACGATCCCTAAGCCTGAACCCAAGCAAAAGGCTGGACCTGTAGAAGACACTGAATACTTCTTTTGTCATGAACATGACCACTAGAAGAGAAACTGTAGCAAGTACTATGCTTCCTTGAATAAGAGTGGAAGTAAGAGTACTTCCAACTCAGTTACGCTTGTTGTAAATGTTGTGGACATTCTTCTCGCTGATTCCTATGTTAACTCTTGGGTATTTGATACCGGATCGGTTGCTCATATTTGTAATTCGATGCAGGGGCTAATAAGGACTAGAGAAGTGTAGAAAGGCGAAGTGGATTTTCGCGTCAGAAATAAAGCAAGGGTTGCTACATTGTTCGTCGGCGTCATGCAACTTCACCTTTTGTCAGGATTTATTATGGAGTTGATTTATTGTTACTACATTCCTAGTATGGGTCGAAACATTTTTTCACCTTCATGTTTGATGAGGGATGGTTATTCATTCGCGAGTGCAAACAATGGTTGTGTAACTCTAAGAATGCTATGTTTATGGCTAATGCTCCCATTGTGAATGGGTTATTTATTTTAAATCTTGATGATGCATCTGTTTACAATGTTAGTGCTAAAAGGATTCAGCCTAATGATTTGAGTCCTACCTATTTATGACATTGTTGTTTGGGGCATATAAGTGAAAAGCGCATGAAGAAGCTCCATGGTGATGGTCTTCTAACTTCGTTTGATTTTGAATCATATGAGACATGTCAGGCTTGTTTACTTGGAAAGATGACCAAGTCGCCTTTTTCGGGTTTACCCGAGAGAGCGACAGACTTGTTGGAACTCATACATACTGATGTATGTGGACCAATGAGCACGACAGCCAGAGGAGGATATCACTACTTCATTACTTTCACTGATGATTTCAGTAGATATGGTTATGTCTACTTGATGAAGCATAAGTCTGAAACTTCTGAAAAGTTCAAGGAGTTTCAGAGTGAGGGAGAGAATCAACATGGCAAGAAAATAAAGGCCTTGCGATCTGATCGTGGAGGTGAATATTTGAGTCACAAATTTAGCGATCATCTTAAGAGTTGAGGAATTGTTCCACAACTCACGCCGCCCGGAATGCCTCAAAGGAACGGGGTCTTCGAACAGTGCAATCGAACTTTGTTGGATATGTTTCGATCGATGATGAGCCAGTCGGATTTACCATTATCATTTTGGGGTTACGCTCGAGAAACAACAGCTTTCACACTTAATAGGGTACCATCTAAATCCGTAGTTAAGACACCATATGAGATGTGGACTGAAAAGAATCCCAGTTTGTCTTTTCTAAAGATTTGGGGTTGTGATGCATTTTTCAAGCGACTTCAGTCGGACAAGCTAACACCCAAATTGGATAAGTGCATTTTCGTGGGATATCCGAGGGAAACCTTAGGGTATTACTTCTACAACTGAGAAGAGGGCAAAGTGTTTGTCACTCATAGCGGTGTTTTCCTAGAGAAAGAGTTTCTCACAAAGGGAACGAGTGGAAGGTTGGTGCGACTTGAAGAAGTTCAAGATGAGCCAGTTGGGGATGCTTCTACAAGTGATGCTATTGTAGCAGAACAAGTTGACAAACACGTGGCAATAGAAGAACCATAAACACGAAGGTCGGCGAGGCTCCGCGAAACGCGAGAATTGTTATTATTAGACAATGATGAGCCTACTACCTATGCAGAAGTGATGGTGGACCCAGACTCTGAGAAATGGCTTATCGCCATCAGATACGAGATAGAGTCCATGGCTGACAATCAAGTTTGGAACTTGGTTGACCTGCCTGATGGTTTTAAAGCCATCGAGTGCAAATGGATCTATAAGAAGAAGATTGATATGGATGGAAATGTTCACATCCATAAAGCTCGACTTGTTGCAAAAGGTTTTCTACAAGTTCAAGGAGTTGACTACGACGAGACTTTCTCACCCATAGCGATGCTTAAATCTATACGGATAATTCTAGCCATTGCTGCACATTTCGACTATGAAATATGGCAGATGGATGTCAAGACGGCTTTCCTAAATGGAATCCTTACTGAGTACGTGTATATGATGCAACCCGAAGTTTTTTTCGATCCAAACAATGCTGGAAAGGTATGCAAACTTCTAAAGTCCATTTATGGGCTGAAGCAAGCATCTCGGAGTTGGAACATTCGATTTGATGAAGTTGTAAAGGAGTTTGGCTTCATAAAAAACGAACAAGAACCTTGTGTTTACAAGAAGGAAAGTGGGAGAGTGCTGGTATTTCTAATCTTATATGTAGATGACATATTTCTGATTGGAAATGACATTCCTATGCTCGATTCAGTTAAGACCTCGTTGAAAAGTAGTTTTTTGATGAAGGACTTGGGAGAAGCGGCATATATTCTGGGCATCAAGATCTATAGAGATAGATCAAGGAGGCTAATTGGATTAAGCCAGAGTGCATACATTGACAAAGTGTTGAAATGGTTCATAATGGAAGAGGCTAAGAAGGGGTTCTTGCCCATGTCTCACGACATAAAACTCAGCAAGACTCAGTGTCCTTCGATTACTGATGAGCATGAGCGCATGAGCAGGGTTCCATATGCTTCGGCTATTGGATCTATCATGTATGCAATGAAATGTACTCGCCCAGATGTTTCCTATGCTCTAAGTGTTATGTAACACCCTCGGTTCGTCCATATGCAAGTTTTAGCGATTCCCGCCAAACCCGCATAGAAACGATTCAAAGTTGCCCACCAGGCACTTTCGTGCGGGTGGAAAACGAAGTAATATCATTACATAATAGTCCACGATGGAACCCACAGAATATATATACAAAAACGACTCCATGAGTCAGGAATACAGATATACAGTACAAATATCCAAATCACCTTAAAAACGATACAACATCCGACTATGGACAAGATGCAAATGGGGCTAAGAGTCCTGAAGAATAAGCAATGGCGTCCATAACCCTGCCAAGGCCAAGCCAGAAAGGTAACCCTGCTAACGACGTCAGTCTCAAAAACCTGCTCAAACAAAAGGGGTGCCGACAAAGGGAAAAAGAAAAAGAGAGCGGTCAGTACTGAGGCCAGTACACGACGAGACTAGAATTCGGTGGTCCTCGCCTACATAGGTTTGGTGGACTAAAGCGGCAGCGCAACATGCACTAAACAACCTATAGAGACTCAATACAACTGTCGGCTATTAGAGAGGGATAAGAAAGAACTATTCAGAACAACCTGATACTACCACCAAACATACCCATCCTGGTATTTCCCCCTCGAGACCAAACGAGGGAGTAACTCCGAGGAAACTCACAGAGTTGGCAGTTTTATTCATTCATTCCATGGTAGTTATCCAACTTACTAGTCATATTAGATGCAATTCATATTATAACGGTAAACTTTAGTTATAGTTGTCTATGATCGAGAACTATGCTCCAAGTTGTCCATAACCGCGGACACGGCTTCTCGAAAAGATTTAACCCTGCAGGGGTGCACCAAAATTCCCACACGCACCTACACCCTTGTTGTCAGATCAGGTAGGTACAAGATCACAAAACATACACCCAACGGTATGTCGACGGGGTTTCCGACACGACGTTTCCCAGACCCAAAGCAAGCACGGGGGGACAACCCACTAAGCTACCCGCAACGAAGTCGGCCGGTCTTCGTGACGGACCCAGGGTTTGTGTCAATGGCTGTAAACGACTGGGAACCCGAAAGTGTGACTTTGCTTGTCGATACTGCGGAAACATTACACATTTGTTCCTAAACAGTATAGGAACTCCACGCGCAATCGTAAATAAAGCAGTAAAGCATGGCATAAGTACATGATAGTAATAAAGCCCCAAACTACTTTGTGGCCTACAGTACTTTGAAATCAAGTACTAAATCGATGGGGGTGCCCACACACTGATACGTCCAAAACATATCTACTTTCTCGAACACTTTTCTATTGTTTCTTCTCTAAACTTGTGTGATTTGGATACAACTAACATGGACTAACGTTGTTTTCAGCAGAATTACCTTGGTGTCTTGTTTTTGTGCAAAAAATGAACTATCAGGAAAATTCCCGGAAAATATGCCAAAAACTATTTCTCACCAGAAGATCCACGGATCCAGAAGGGGAGACAAAGGGGAGGCCTGGGGGGGCCAGACCCACCCCAGTTGAGGGCCCACTGACCCCGCGCCTGGGGGAGGTTTGGCCACCCCAGGCAACTTCTCGGCCTCCCTCCGCATCTATAAGTTTCCTTATGACCTAAAAACAGAGGGGGGTTCGATAGTTTTCTAGAAAGAGTTCCGCTCCGCCGCCGCCACCAGAAACCAAGATTCGGATCCTGAAACTCCGTTCTGGCACCCTGCCAGGACGGAGAATTTGGAGAGGATTATCGCCATCATCATCACCAACGCATCTCCATCAACCACCAATGTTTCCCTCATCCATGAGTGAGTAATCCCCCACTATAGGCTTGGGGATGATAGTTATTGGATGAGTTCTATCATGTAATTGAATAAGGTCTGTTAGGGGCATAGTGCCTAGTATCTCTATTAAGTGCTATTTGACTTTGTTGCAACTTGTTGTGGTTAATGCTTGTCACTAGGGCCCGAGTGCCATGATCTTAGATCTGAACTTAGAATCATTATGATAGTATTGTTTATGGTCTTATCTACAAGTTGTGTACACATATCATTGTCCGGATCCAAAGGCCCCAAAGTGACAATAATTGGGACAACCGGAGGGGATGGCTGTGGTGTGATGATCACATGTGTTCATGGAGTGTTAATGCTTTGCTCTGGTGCTCTATTAAAAGGAGCACCTTAATTGCCAGTAGTTCCCTAGAGGCCCCGCTGCAACGGGCCTGCTGGACAGAAGATGTTGTGCAAGTTCTCATTGCGAGCACGTATGACTATATTTGGAGCACATGCCTAGGATTGTTTAGTACTTGGATGCTTGTTATTATTTATATGCAATGCCCTAGTTCTTTGAAGTTACATGTTTAGACTCGTCCATGCAACGCCCGTCATCCATCCCTATGCCTACAGCACTCGAATCCTACTGTTACCGTTACTGTTACTACTGCTGCTGTTTCACTGTTGCTGTTGCTTTGCTGTTGCTACTACAAACTATTGCTACTGATGAACTTCTGTGAGCAAGAACTATTTCCAGGTGCAGCTGAACTGACAACTCAGTTGTTAAGGCTTGCAAGTATTCTTTGGCTCCCCTTGTGTCAAATCAATAAATTGGGGAATACTACCCGCGAAGACTTTTGCGATCCCCTATACTTGTGGGTCATCAAGACTATTTTCTGGCACTGTTGCCGGGGAGCATAGCTTTATTTGTAAGTTCACTTGGATCTATTATTGTTCACTGCTACTCCTTCCATCATGGGGAAGTTTCGTGATGGAAAGTTCCCTATTTTACGATCCACTACAAGAAGAGGTACAGTCCTAAACACCTCTGTTGCTCTTGATTCACCGTCTGTTATAAGTAAGCTTGTCACACCACCACCACATGCTCATTCTACACACATTGCTACTACTACTGAATCTGAAACTTCTTTTGATACTCATGATGTTACTTCTACTGTGCTTGATGCGAGTGGTTCATTAGGTCCTTTCCTAGATGCTACTATGGCTAGTCTAGGAAATACCAAAACTCCTAGTGAAGACACTGTTACACCTGTTAGCTCACCTGAGTCTAGTGAGAGTTTTGATATTAATGATGGTTACATAGAGCTCACTGATGAATTTGTTGAAGAGTGCCGAAATACACATGGTGCTAGTGCTATTAAGAGTCTCCTTGCTAGACATACTATTATACCTAAGAAGTCCTATGATCCTAGGTTTGCCACCTCTCCCATAGATATTAAAGATAAAGATTATGATTTCTCTCTTGATTTATCTTATTTAGATATTGTTGAGAAAGAAATTTTTGTGGTACTGAAAATGAGAGTGATGTGGCTCATATGAATGAGCTTTCTACTATGAGTGCTTTGGTCTCTGATGATTTTAAAATGCGCAAGTACTTTGTTGCTAAGATCTTCCCTTTTTCACTAAAAGGAGAAGCTAGGGCTTGGTTTAATAAATTACCTCCTGGTTCCATTGGTAGCCCTGATTGCTTGATTACTTCTTTCTTCCATAAATATTTTCCTCCGAGTGCTAGACATGCTGCTTTGTAGAGACATTTTTATTTTAAATAGCAAGAAGAAGAGAAATTGCCTGAGTCATGGAAAAGATTTTGTTCCTTGATTCATGCATATCCTGGATGTCCATTACCTACGAATGAGTTGCTTGATATTTATTATAATGGACTAACTGATGATTCTAGGACCTACCTAGATAGCTTTGCTGACTGTGTTTTCAGGAAAAGGACTCCTACAGATGCTGAAGAATTAATGAACAAGATAAGCAAGAATTATGATGATTGGACTTCAACTGAGCTAAATACACCTGAGCCTATTACTCCTGAACCAGATGTTCCTGAACCAGTTCCACCATCAACAACAAAGAAGAGCGGAGTTATTGCATTAGATGATGAAGTGATGAAGGAAGCTAAAAAGTGTCTAAAGGAGAAAGGTATTAGAGCTGAAGATGTGAAGAATCTACCTCCTATAGAAGAATTATGTAAGCCAATTCCCCACTCATCTACTATTGAGGTACACTCTCTCCAATTTAATGAAGGTGATATTCCTTATGGTAATCCTCGTGATCAATGCTTAGAGGAACTTGACACATTTATTGTTAAACAAGGTAATTTTAATAAACAAGTTCAGAATCAATTATTGGAAATCTCTAGAGCTATCCATGAGTTGAAAGATATTGTGGAAATAACTTCTAATGATAAATGCTCTGTAAACACTTTCAAATGGTTCAAACTCAACTTGATCAACGTGCTAAAGTATAAAACGATATGCTAGTTAATGCTTCAGGAAATAAACATGCTTATGGAATTAAAACTAGGAGTGCTGCAGCTACTCAAGATCCATTATATCCTGAAGGACACCCTAAAAGAATAGAGCAGGATTCTAAATAAGGTAAGGATAGTGGTAGTCCTCGTAAGAGGAAGAAAAAGAAACATAAGAAAGTTGAGGAACCACTTTAACCTGTTGTAGATCCTAATAGTATATCTGTCTCTGATGCTGAAACTGAGAGTGGTAATATTGATGAGTCTCCTGATAAGGAGGAAGTTGAGGAAGAACCTGAAAACACACTAAGAACACTAGGTACACAAAGGAAGATTTTATTGCTAATAAACATGGTAAAGAGAGAGAACCTTGGGTGCATAAACCTATGCCTTTTCCAGGTAAGAAACACAAGTCAAAGGAGGAGGAACACTACAACAAGTTTTGTGAGTGGATGAAACCTTTATTTTTGCAAATTACTTTGACTGATGCTATTAAATTGCCTCCTTATTCAAAGTATATGAAGGATATTGTCTCTAATAAAAGGAAGATTCCTAATGAGGAGATTTTTCTACTTTGCTTGCTAATTACTCCTTTAATGGTAAGGTTCCAAAGAAACTTGGTGATCCAGGTATACCAACTATTCCTTGCTCCATTAAGAATAATTATGCTAGAACTGCTTTATGTGATTTGGGAGCTGGAGTTAGTGTTATGCCTTTTTCTCTCTATAAGATACTCCAGCTAGAAAAGTTGATACCAACTGGTATATCTTTGCAAATGGCTGATAATTCAACTACTATTCCTGTTGGTATATGTGAGGATGTTCCTGTTCAAGTTGCTCATAATTGCATGGTCTTAACTGATTTTGTTGTGCTTGAAATGCCTGAAGATGATAATATGTGTATTATTCTTGGGAGACCTTTTCTTAATACTGCAGGGTGCTATCATAAATTGTAATCAAGGAAAAGTAACATTCAGTATTAATGACAAAGAGCACACTATCTATTTCCCCAAGAAGGTTGTTAAGAGCTATTGCCTGAATTCTATTGAAAATATTGAAGGCATCAAGGTTGGAGAAATATATTGTCCCATTTCACAAGAAAATATTGAAACTATTATGATTGGGACCATTGCTATCAAGTATGAGGTAACATAATCACCTTGTGGAATGCAAAGTTTTGTTTCACATAAGATTGTTTTGGTAACAAGACTTGATCAACCTTGTTAACAAAAGGATTTTAATGAACAAAATTATGTTTCCACTATGGTTATACTTGCTTTCTTTTTCCTTTCTCCTTCCTAGTCTTTGATTTAGTTTAGTTTTGCTAGTTGTTTGCTTGTTTGAGTTTCTTAGAGCTCCTATAGTTTGGCTTTTGGTTTGCTTTTTCTTCTTCTGAAAAAACTGTTTCTGCGAGAAAATCAATTTTCATACCCTGAAAATGGTCCAAAAATAAAGTTTCCCGAAAAATCCCAGAAAATTCAAAATAATTTTTTCCTTGAAAAAAGGGGCAGAGAGGTACCAGAGGTGACCCAGGGGGCCACCCCTAGGCCCCACACCTATGGTAGGCGCGGGCCCACCACTAGTGGCGCCTAGGAGGGCCTGACCCACCTGGGCCCCTCCAGGCTGCCTCCTCAAAGCCACCTTCTTTCTCTCTCCCAAAAAACACCGGAAAACTTTGTAAAGCTCGAGTTCTTGCTGTTCTTGCTTGCGATTTTCGATCTCCTTGTTCATCCCATCTCAAGTGCTGATTTTTGGAGGGATTGTTGCTTTGTATGTGCCTCCTCCACTTGTCCAATTAGATTTGTTATTGGTAGATTGTATCTTGAGTATTTTGCTGTTGTAGGTGATAGGTTGTTTGATCTTGCATGCGTGTTCTATGCTTAGAAACTTTGTTTTGATGCATGTGTAGTCCTCTAGCAAGTTCCTATAGTAGTTACTCATCATTTATCCACTTATAAATCACTTGGTTTGATGGTTGTTTAAAATTTCGGCAAAGGGAAGTCATGGACCACCACACCTTTGGTGACATTTTTGAGAGTGATGCACCTATAAGGGCAAGGCTTCCAAGGTCATCTAAAAGCTCCAGACCCTCATACAATGAGGATCTCATCATTCCATGGGTTGGTGACGAGGGGGTGAAGGGGATGCGCACCCCTCCACCTTTCCTTGTCAAACTTTCTTGCGAACTGCTGGGATTCTTAATGATTTCATGGCTTTGATTGAGAGGTCTGGTCTAACAAGTTTCATGCAGGATGAGAGTGCACAATATGCTTCACTTACTAAAACATTTGTGGAGAGTTTCTCCTTCACCAATAGTTTGTTCAATACTTCTGTGTCTTTCAAACTTTATGGCAGGGCTCATTCTATGACATTGAAGAATTTTTGCAAGGCCTTCGGACTTGGTACAAAGGGGTCATTAAAGAAGATTACAGCTCTTCCCGCTGATTTGTTGGAACTATACCGAGGAATAACCAATGATGATGACCACAGAGCTCAGCGAGGGAAGATAAAGAACATTCAACTACTAGCCATCAGGTACTTCACCTACTATCTTACCAAAAGTGTTCTTGGTAGGGAGAACACTAGTAATATATCCAACTATCAATTGGCCTTCTTAGCTGCTGCGCTCTACAGTGAGGATAAGTATAATCTTGGTTCCCTCATTGCTTGTCGTTTAGCTGCTAGGGGACCCATTTATGGGGGAATTATTGTTGCTCGTATCGCTGCTGCCTTGGGCATTGCTGTTGATCCACATGATACAGTTTTGGCTCCTCAGAGACTTGATCTTGCTGCCATGAAGGCGCACCACTTTGTCTCCTCTAGCTCTACTCTTGAGAACTTGGTTTATAGAATGCTGTTTACTGACGGGGAAGAGAGAGAGAGATCCCTCTACCCCAAACCACTTTGTTCAATATTTCTCAGGGACCTTGGTCACGCTCAAAGGCGGAGATGGATGAGTTGCTGCGTTCTCTTAACTTCCACGGGCACTATTAGGGGGGAGCGCTCGCTTATGACCCCGTTGTACACTACACAGGGGAGGCCTCAAGCTCGTATCAGGACGAGGAAGCTTCCTCGACATACTATGGAGGTGTATCTACTTGGGCACCATGGGATTGAGCCCCGCTTAGGCCAAAAGCCTAAGCTTGGGGGGAGGTATACCGACATCACACTCATATATATATCATGTTCGGTCGGTTCTTTGTATATCCATTGTTTCGCTTTATTTTGGTCCTTGTTGCTTCTTTCACAAAAACACAAAAATGCCAAAAATATTTTCGTTGTTTCTCTTGGTTTGTTTCTTTGCTTTGGTTTGCCTTAAAAGAAAAATCCAAAAAGATTTTGCTTTGTTTGGTTTGCTTTGTTTTTGTTTGTTTTTTCTTTGTTTGCTTGTTTCTAAAAAATCGAAAACACCAAAAATATTTGTTGTTCTTCTTTGGTTTTGTGAGTTCTTTGCAGGGTTCAGCCGTCCTCAGTGGATTTTGGTTTCATGTTATTATTCAAGTCACACGAGTGAATGGCAATAATGAATATTAAGACAACTCGAGGTGTGGTAAGAGGTTGGCAACAAACTCTATTTTTCTTCATTTTTGTACATATACTTGTCATGGGAATGACCACGACTGATGCTGCAATCGGCAGCTAGTAGTACAACATGGGGCAAGGGCGGCCAGCCATATGCGGTGCGAGATGAGGGTGGAGACACAAGGGTTTAACCAGGTTCGGCCCCCCGGAGGCTAAAGACCTACTCCTGCTAGATTTTATTATGGTGTGAGTACAAGGGGGCGAGCTCGAAGACTAGGCGGAGAGTCGCTTGATGTGTATGATGGAACGTGTCCTCTATGCATACCGTAGGGGGTTTATATAGGCTCACCTCGCTAGGGTTTACAGATTATAACCGAATTAGTTAAGGATTCAGAGGTTCTTTGACCTAGTCCGACTGGGCCTAGCTACGCTTCTGGGCCTCCAGCTTCCAGTCGCCTGAATCCTCGCCAAGTCTCGATCTAGTGGCCGTCCTGCAGGCCCACTCGCTGGCGGCTTGGGCCAATAGGAAACATCCTGCTGGGCATACCCCGGTAGGCATATCCCCATGAGTAGTCCCTGAGGCCGTCGTTGATTCGTCGCAGGCGTTTGCTGGCAGTCGGAGTATGTGGGTCCAATGCGGACTCCTAGTCAAATCGGCGGTGGACTCCTGAACAAAGGAAGGAACTAGTCATTTTAGTCGCAATAACGGCGACCAATCATATTGCAGCTCGGCGAGCGGGTCGGCGAGTAACTAGTCACTGTTATAGTGATCGGGTCGGCGAATCATCGAGTCGCTGGAGGCAGCAAGTCGAGTAGAGGAAGTTGGACCATCAGTTTTGGTCAAACTAGCCGTTGGGTAACGCAACGGTAATATTGGCGTAATTACCGCGCATTAACGGCTCCCGAAAATGGCGGGTAACAACCGCTATATAAGGAGAGTGAAGGGCGAAAGGGAAAAACGCTTCCCTCACTTCCTCCGATCTCGCGCATCCTCGTTTCCCCATTCCGCACAGCGACCAGAACGATCTAGAGCGATCCGAATCCCACGATCCTCTAGCTGATGGCTCCTCCCACCGAACAATGGGGCAGATCCAAGTGCACGAAGGCACTTCTAAAGTCATTCGAGGAGGCGGGGATCCTCCGCGCTAGGAGATGGCGCATCCCCGTGGCCGGAGAAGTAATTCCGGATCCGTGCGAAGGGGAATTCATCTGCTTCACTAGTCACTTGGAGCGGGGGCTTGGCTTCCCAACCTCCCTCTGCTTTCGGCGTTTCTGCGCCTACTACGGAATCTAGCCGTCGGATCTGGGTCCACACAGCAGTGAGCAGCTCGCCATTTTCGTGGGATTCTTCGAGTGCTACCTGGGCTGCAGGCCCTACTTCCCCCTGTGGCAAGATCTATTCCATGGGAGAATCAGCCGCGAAGAGACAGGCGGCCCAATGCTAGCCGCAAGCGGCCTGACTTTCTAGCTGAAGTCGAAGGCATCGTTCTTCGATTTGATGCTGCCCGCCAAAGCGGCGAACGAGTGGAAGAAGAGATGGTTCTACGTCACCGAGTCGACTCCAGGCAACGAAGTGGCGCTTCCAAGGTACTCCGCCGACCGGACCGATCCGCGTCGGCTCCAGGTTATCAATCTCCCATTGGAGCAGCAGATGGTCGTCGACGAGATGCTGCAGACCATTCGCAATTTGAAGAAGAAAGGCCTACAAACCATCAACCTCTACAATTGCTGGCCCGGGCGACGACTCTTGCCCCTGGCCAGCCGTGACCATTACATGTACGAGTATACGGGCAAAGATGACCCGACGAAATCCTGCCTCGTTGAGTGGAGACTCAATGACTACACCCTGGCCCTGAAGAAGATCACCTAGGCGGTGTATCTCGATGCGAAGGCCGGGGTCGCACCTTATACCACGAGGCGCCCAGCTCCAACGGTAAGCTGTTATTCCTTTTGCACTCGCAGTCGAAGTTTGTGCATTCGCGGTTGTGCTAATGTCGTTTGTTTTTGGTGTAGTTGTTTCAAGTGGTGGAAGGGTGTCTTCCGCCCGCAGACGACGAGAACTCGAGCTCGTCCACCCAGGATGGGAGCGAGTCGTCGCGCGACAAGGGAAACATCGAGAGTGACGAGGGCGGTAACGACAACGAGGAGGACGACGACCCCGTGGAGGTTGCTGCCCCCACTGTTCGCAAGACTCGCGGGTAGCACCAGCGTGAACTCAAGGCCAGCAAGAGCCTCGAGGACCATGATGATGATGACGACGAGCTCCCTGAGCACACCTCACACCGTGAGGCTATGCTGTCGAAGAAGAAGAAGCAAGCTCCACCGAGGAAGAAGGTGAAGCCGGCAAAGCCGGCGTCTCCGCCTCGGTCTGCGAGTATCTCTAACGCCGCCAGCTCGGCCAAGGATACAGCAGTCCACGCGGCCGCGGCTACTGGTGCCGCCGTCACAATGGACGAAGTGCCACTAGCGTCATTGCCACCGCCATTCGCCCCAGTCAATAGCTTGGGGGCCGCTCCAGTCGCAGGGGCCTCGCCGCCAAGGGGGGCTCCCACAACGATTGCTACGGAGGCTCCCACTGCGGCTTCATCTTCGAAGAAACCATCAGTGTCTTGGGTACACAATGTGTTCGAGGCGGGCCTCAGTCAGAAACTGACGCCAGAACTGGAAAAGCCGGCCAGCATCCGCACCGGCCTGCGATTTCTTTCGGTCGCCAAGTGAGTGCTCCTTGCTCTTTTACTCGTCTGCTTGCCTTGTGTTTTGATCGGAGAGCTTTATTGACAGAGTTGTTTCGCAGGACCGGAGTTAATAAGATAGGCCATCCTTCAGTGGCCAAGGTTCCGCCAGTTGCCACAGAGGTGCCAGCTGATCCCTCGCGGAAGAGGAAGGGCGATGAAATCATTGCTCCCGCCGAAGGTGCCAAAAGAACAAAGGGCGACGACGTCGTCACAATTTCTGATGAGCCGGCGACTGCCCCGAGCGAGCCACGAACCGCAGCGGACGTAGCTCTGAAGGCCACGGAAGATGCAGCGTCGCAACATACGGTTCATGCTGGCTCGACCGATGCGGCCGAGCCGACCTCTAGTAGCGCAGTGGCGACATTCCCTTGCTTCGTGGCGAAGGCCGCCGCGGCGAGTGCCTCAATGCCATCGAGCCAGCTTCCTGGGGACGCCGGCACGGAGGTTGAACAACGTTGTGTCCACACTCTGCTTGTGCTCGTGTCGGTGGATGCGATGGAACTTCATGGTATGCTAGGTGGTGCCATCCAGGTATGCCCATTCCCCGAGGATCTGGCCACTGAATTTCAGTGGTCGGATTCTTAATTTTTCTTTGATGTTATCCAATCCCCGAGTGCATAGTCGCTGAATTTCAGCGGCTGGGCACTTAGGAATTTCGTTGTCCAGTCCCCGAGTGCCTAGTCGCTAAATTTTAGTGGCTAGGCACTTAGGAATTCAAGCGGCTGCGGGTTAGTATGTACCTTAATTGGCACTCGTCACTTACTTGTCACGGTGTTGACCATTTTGTTCTGGAAACAGAGAGTAGTGCGTCTGAGGTGAAGGAGGCTCGCCAAGGCCTTGTCCCGGTAGGTGACTTGACAACAGCTCAGTCTGCTTTGAGCGTGGCCGAAAAGCGAATCGCCGATCTAGAGCGTGAGCTCAAGGAGGCGAAGGCGGAAGTGAGCTAGGCGGAAGGACGATCCAAGCCTGCCGTCACTTCTGCCGCTGAAGAACAGAAGGTATCTGATGTGCTCGTTGCTGGGTTGCATAATGATTTTCTTCTCTTCAAAGTTTCATCACGGGCCTCTGCTGCCCGCTGATTGGTAAGCTTTCCTTCAGCCGACTTCCGCTTGCATGTACCGTGTTGCGGTTTTGATGTTTTGCTTACTGTTCATTTGTGTGATGCAGGCCGGATCACTGATAACGCGGAAGAGGAGCATTCGTACGATGCGCGGCAGCATGTGACCACCCTGGTTGACTTAGCCGCGTTGTCAGCGACTTTCCTCTGTGCATACCTTCAGGAGATATTGCCCACGGAGGTGATTCCCAGCGACCTTGTCGAGGTATGGCGCTACCTGGAGAAGGCCCCGTCGGTCGTGGAATTCATGACGCGGTCGGCCTTCCGTCGTGGAGCGGCAACGGCGCTCAGCCTTGGGCTCGCCCACTTCCCGGATGACTTTGACCTCGACGATGTCATGAGCGGTTACCCCTCGTCGATGGGCTCGGTGGAGATTGCCGAAGTGTTGAACCTGACGGACCGAGCCGCGGTATACTCTGACCGCGTTTGGGCGATGGGCGACCTTACCCCCTACCAGGAGACGGTTGCCGCCCCCAACGACCCTGAGCCAAAGCACCATGACTTCAAGGTGGAGCAACCATTCCGTGCAGCGATGGCGGGAGAGCTGACGACGTACCCGTCGAACCCTTATGTGCCTTTTATCCACAGCCGCAGGGACGGTGGTGCGTCTTCATCAAAGCCTGCGGAGTACAATGTTTTGCCATTCGGCATTAGTATAGAATAACAATGTAACTCTCCTTGTACGCGAAACAGATTTTGCTGCTATAAAGGAATGCTCGTGTCATTTTGTCAGTCGTTTTGCGATTTGGATGTTGGTTGTGCGAGTCCCCGAGCGCGTCCGCCCTTTTTATGGGGTTTACCTTGTTTATATATGTTTTGTGAACTGTTAGTGAGTTCAGGTCGACTCGCCATGGCTCGGAAAGCCAGTGGCATGGCGACTCCCAGGGGTGCTCTTTACTTGACCGTTTTCCCGGGCGCGAACGGGGTCGGGTTGCCGAGTCCCCGAGCGTGGTACTTGGCCGTTCTAGTCGCAAGCGCGAGGTAGGTGATGACTAAGCGCGTTATGTTAGGCGCGTCACTCCTGCCTGATCCGTAAGATCAGTCACATGGCGAGTCCTGGGCGCACTCTCATACTTGGAGTTTTTCCCTAGCCGCTCGTCTTTGGTCGGGTGTCAGTCCCCGAGCGTGGTACTTTGCCGTTCGAGTCGCTGCCCGAGGATGCGGAGGACTTGGTCGCTGTGGGGAGCGAGTGCAGTTGTCTTGGCTCGGGGAGCTAGTCGAGCTAGGCGACTCCAATGGGGCTCCGGGTTAGCTTTTTTCGTGGACGGTACGAGGCCTGAGTTTTCCTAGTGCCCTCGTACCACACTACTTGGGCACGCCGGTCGCTTTTCTAAAGGTTGACTTCTGCGAATAGCGTAACGCTGTTATTACGAGTGCGAGTGGCACAAGACACGGAGAGTAGACGCAATTTTGCGGTAACCAATCTGTTTTATTTCATAGCAGGTAGGGGGTACATGTCTGGAGTTCTAAGAGTAGAACTTCCGTAGGAGGTTTACATTCCATGGCCTCCCGATGGCGAATGGTCCCTCCCAAGGGAGTGAGAGCTTGTGCATGCCTTTCTTGTCCTAGATTAGGCGCAGTACCAGGTCGCCTTCATGGAAAGGGCGAGTCCGTACTCACCGGTTGTGGTAGCGGTGGAGCCCTTGTTGGTAGATGGCGGTGCAGGAGCGACCTAGGTCGTGTGCTACGTCGAGATGGTCGACTCCGTCTTGGCATGCGAGCTCGTTGTTGGCCTCCGTGTAGTTGACCACCCTTGGTGAGTCGTGCTCAAGGTCGGTTGGCATGACTACCTCGGCACCATAAACCATGAAGAAGGGGGTGCTATTGACGGAGGTGCGGATGCCCCAGATGACAGAGGGGAGTTCCTCGACCCAGCACCCGGCGGTGCGCTCGAGAGGGATGTAGCACCCCCCGGGGTTAGGGTTAAACTAACCTCAGATCATCATCTAAGATAAGTTCAACTCTAAACACGGAAGATCACAGTATGATTTGGTAACATTACAGAACACAGGGATTCAACAGCATAAGTTTAAACTCTTAACAGAGTAAGATATTAGAGTTATTACAAACCAGAGGTCAATGACCCAACATTACATCACACAGTGAAAGCAAATTATGTTGTTCTACACAACAACTTAGCAAAAGTCCTAAGAGGCCATAAACAAAAGCGACGTCCATCCCATAGTCCTCAGGCTGCTACCTGGGACCCCCAACTAATCGTCGATGTCAACGTAGAAGCCACCTTCAGTTGCATCCAGATCCACTGTAGAAAAACAAAAATGGCACAAGTCTGAGTACAAGAATGTACTCCGCAAGACTTAGATAACCTAGTATCTACATGCTCAAGCCGGTACTTAAAGATGTGAGGCGAGGTTGGTTTACCAGGGGCACTATCTACCCAAAGCAACCCGGTCCACGCTTACCTACCTGTTATGAATGCACCAACTTCACCCGGCAAATCTTTCAAAAGATTTTCTATGCATATGTCGAATGGAACGCCGAACTATGTGACTCATGGAATCTACTAGGCAAGTTAGTCAGTCATGAGGTTGTCCAGGCCCCGTGTGGTTGCACGCTCGTCTTGGTTCCAAAGGTAAGAACTCAGTTCCTAGTGGTGGCGAGCATGGGACTACAAAAACCACACCCAATGTGGCCTCCCATACAAGCCTTAGCTGATTTAGTTAACTCCTTCGGGAATGACACCAACTCCTACCTTTCTAGATTCCTCGGCACCTCTGATTCATCGTTCGGATAGATCAGACATTGATACTATGCATGGCTAAGCTATCGATCTCAGAAGCTTTAGCAACGCTCAGATGCCAAACCTAGGTATGCTAGGAGCAGTGGATCAGGAGTATAAGGCTACAACAGGGAAACTATGCAGCAGATAGGTAACCCTGACCACTGACAAAATACCACATTGTAATCGTGTGCATCATAACGAGAAAGTAATATACTTTGTAAAAGTAGGTTCAGGATGAGAGGCTACACTTTCCTTGTCCGTCAGTAGACAGGTACGGATCTTCGGTGTTGTTGACTTCAACTTCGGGTTCGGATCCTATCGCAAAGAACCAAATACCGGAAAGGGAGAAGCAACATTCAATACATGGCATGTTCAATGCTCAATCAATATGGATGATATGACAAGTTAACTTGCATTGAAATGAAACCCTAAGGCATGCTTGACAACTTAAACGGGGTTCCGAGGGGTGAAAACCCTAATTCAAGGAAACTCCGGAATCACCTGTGAGGGGTTACTATGTTCTTCTAATTAAACTTGTCATGTAAGTTTCTTAACAATGCATGATTATAGCTCTATTGGATAGCTCTCATTTTTCTGAACATTTTCATATATTATTTGTATTTTTCTGATTTAAAATGAATTAGTTATGAATTTCTCAACTTTTAATTCATTTTAAATTATTTTTGGAATATTTAAATTATTTTCTAACTTGGGCCCACATGTCAGACTTTTATTAATTTCAGAAATGATTTACAAGAATGTTAAAACCCTGACACACAGGGCCCATCTATCAGCATTTTTATCTATTACAAAAATGATTTAAAGAAATAACAAAAACAAAATAAAAGAAATATGACGCTAGCATGACGCCTGGCTGACGTCATTAATGGGGAAGCCCCCAGGTCGAGCACGGATCTCTCGATCCCGTGCGCACCTGGATGCGTGCTTGGCGGCGTTTGAAAGAGGAGGCCGAGGCGGACGTTATAGTGGTGGCGCCGCCTCGGTATGGTCAACGGAGCTACGCTAGCAACAAGGAACAGCAACGGAGACGTCGGGTGCTCGTCGAGCCATCTGCACAGCGCGAGAGGGGGAAAACGAAGAGGTCCAGGAGGACCGCTGGCTCACCACGGTCACGTCGGTGAGGTTGTTGAAGCAAGGGGAGGCCGGAGGGGGAGGAATCGATGGATTGACTGCGGCGGCCGGCGTTGAGGTCGAGCTCGATTTCGGCCAGACGGCTCCCTTCCGGCTTGCGTGGCTTGGCGAAGACGACGATGGCGACGCTGCGCTTCTCCCAGGCCACTCCACGGTGCACGGGACGGCCGGGAACGGCGGGTCACGGCGGAGCCCGAGAACTAGGGTTTGGCAGGAGGAGAAAGACGAAGCGCGCGAGGGGGAAAAGAGGGTTAGGGTTCTTCACGGCGGCAGGGGAGGGTTCTTGTAGGCCTCCAGGGCGGCGGCGCGCATCTTGGCGCTCGCCGGCGGCGGGCGAGCGGCCACCGAGCTGCTTCCGACGATCCAGCGACGGAGACAACGACGAACATACGACGAAATGGTACCGGGCCAGGTGGGCTGCTACTTGGGCCAAGTGGGCCGCGGGAAAGGAAGGAAGGGGAGGGAGGCTACCGGGCTGCTCGGCCTGGGATGGTCCGACTCTGTTTTTTTCCAGTAAAATTCTTTTCCTTTTCTGTTTTTCTATTTTTCAAATTCAAACTATTTTGAATATTTTCAAAATACCAGGAGCTTTCATAAAACATATAAACTATTGTGGGGCCCTCATAACCAATTGGGCTTCACATTTTGGTACTTTCCAAAATTCAAACACCATTTGAATATAGTTTCAAAGAGAGGGAAGGTTTAGGGTTTTGAATTTGCATTTATACAACACACTTGATCACATGCATTACTTGGATGATTTAAATAGATGCATGCCATGCTTGAGTACTAAGCACATATATTACAAACATGGGATGTTACAGCTCTACCCCCTTAAAAGAATCTCGACCCGAGATTCCTAAGTTTTAGAAAAGAAGGCAGGGTACTCAGATCGAAGACGATCTTCTCGTTCCCAGGTTGGTTCATCCTCAGAGTGATGATACCACTGAATTTTCAGGAACTTGATGTTTTGACGACGGGTTTTGCGCTCGGTTTCATCAAGGATACGAACATGATACTCACGATAAGTCAGATCCTTTTGGAGATCAAGAGTTTGGTGATCAACACCACGGACAGGGTCTTTGAAGCAACGCTTGAGTTGGGACACATGAAAGACGTCATGCACCTCAGGAAAGTTTGCAGGCAACTCCAACTTGTATGCGAGGTTACCTTGCCTGGATAGAACACGAAAAGGACCAACATAGCGAGGAGCTAGTTTGCCTTTGATGCCGAACCGATGAAAACCCTTTAAAGGAGTGACCCGGAGATAAGCTTGATCACCGACTTCATATTCAATATGTTGATGATGACGATCATGATAGCTTTTCTGGCGAGACTGAGCAGTTTTCAAACGATCTCGAATGATACGAACTTGATCTTCTTCTTCCTGAATCATATTTGGACCAAAGAACTTTCTTTCGCCGGTTTTTGACCAGTTCAAAGGAGTACGACATGTTCTTCCATATAGAAACTGGAATGGTGCCATACCAATACTGGATTTGAAACTGTTGTTGTAGGAGAATTCAGCAAAAGGAAGGCATTTCTCCTAGTTCTTGCCAAAAGATATGACACACGCTCTAAGCATGTCTTCAAGGATTTGATTCACTCTTTCGGTTTGACCACCGGTACTAGGATGATAAGCTGTACTAAAAGACAAACGAGTTCCCATAGTAGCTTGGAAGGTTGTCCAGAACCTTGAGGTGAACAAACTCCCTCGGTTAGAGACAATTTTCTTTATAATCCCATGAAGAACAACTATTCGAGATATGTATAGATCTGCTAACTAACTAGCATTTATACTCTCACGAACAGGTAGAAAGTGAGCAACCTTGGACAGATAGTAAACGATTACCCAGATGGCATCATTTCCTTCCTGAGTCTTAGGAAGACCAGTGATGAAAACCATACCAACTTCATCCCATTTCCACTCAGGTATTTTATGTGGTTGCAGGAGACCAGCGGTCTTTGATGCTCAGCTTTGACGCGACGGCAAACGTCACATTCAGCAACAAAACGAGCGATATCCTTCTTCATACCAGACCACCAAAATCTTTGATGAAGATCCTGATACATCTTGGTACCTCCAGGATGGATAGAAATAGGTGATTCATGAGCCTCTTGGAGAATTAATACCTCAAATTTTTTCTCTTCGGCACTACCAGACGGTCACCAAAGAAAAAAGTACCTTGCTTATCAATAGAGAAACACTTAGAAACTCCGCTAGCAATGTTCCCTTTGATCTCAGCAATTTCGGAATCATGTTTCTGAGCAAGATTGATTTCATCCTCTAAAGAAGGCTTCACTTCAAGAGTAGAAAGGAATCCACGAGGAACTACTTCAAGATTCAATCGAGCAAATTCCTCATGAAGAGAAGGTTGAGATTGTTTGATCACCAAATTCTTGCAATAAGACTTACGACTTAGCGCATCAGCGACAACATTGGCTTTCCCAGGTTGATAGTTGAGACCCAAATCATAGTCCTTGATGAGTTCCAACCATCTTATTTGCCTGAGATTCAGATCAGGTTGTGTGAAAAGGTACTTCAGACTCTGATGATCCGAGTATAACTCACAACGGCTACCAAGAAGGTAATGTTGCCATTGCTTGAGAGCATGAACAACAGCTGCAAGCTCAAGATCATGAATTGGGTAGTTGTTTTCATGTGTTTTTAGCTGATGGGAGGCATAAGCCACCACATGCCCATCTTTCATCAACACACATCCAAGACCTTGGTGGGAAGCATCACAGAAGACAACAAAGTCTTTGCTAGTGTCTGGGCGAACTAACACCGGAGCAGTGGTTAACTTGGTTTTCAACATCTGGAAGCTTTCTTCAGCCTTATCAGACCATTCAAACTTCTTATCCTTCTTAAGGAGATCAGTCATCGGCTTTGCAATCCTGGAGAAGTTCTCAATGAACCGACGGTAATAAGCAGCCATCCCGATAAAACTTTGGACATCCTTCACGGATTTAGGAGATTCCCGGTCGAGGATAGTTTGAACCTTATCGGGGATAACAGCAACCCCTTTGGTGGAAACAACATGACCAAGAAATACGAGCTCTTGTAACAAAACTCACATTTGGAAAACTTGGCATAGAGACGATGTTCTCGGAGTTTTATTAACACCAAACGAAGATGTTCCGTGTGTTCTTCTTCAGTCTTGGAATAGACGAGAATACCATCGATGCAAACCACCACGAACTTGTCAAGATACTCCATGAAGACAGAGTTCATGAGCCGCATGAAAGTGGCTGGGGCGTTGGTAAGACCAAAGGACATGACTGTATACTCGTAAAGACCATAACGAGTGGTGAAAGCAGTCTTTGGAATATCCTCCTTACGGATCTTTATCTGGTGATACCCTGACCTTAGATCCATTTTGGAGAAGACAGTGGCACCACTTAACTGATCAAAGAGATCATTGTTCCTAGGAAGAGGATACTTGTTCTTGATAGTCACAACATTGAGTGGGCGATAATCCACAACCAGACGCGGTATATTGGTATCGCGCTTCTTAACAAAGATGGTAGGACATCCCCAAGAATATGTGCTAGGCTGAATGTATTCTTTTCCTTCTAACTCCTCTAATTGCTTCTTCAACTCCATAAGCTCATGAGGAGTCATACGATAGGGTCTTTTAGAAACAGGAGCAGTTCCAGGAACTAACTCTATGACAAACTCCACACTTCGATCAGGTGGCATGCCAGGCAAGTCCTCCGGAAAGACATCTGGGAATTCACAGACCATGGAGACATCTTGGATATCTAACGGAGGTAGAACTTCAAGAGAATACAACTCCACTTCCGGAATAGAAACAACTGAAGGAGATAGTGACCCTACGGTCCAATACTTGACTGTTATGCTAGCAGGACTAGTCAGAGTCACAGACTTGGTTGTACAATCGAGAACAGCTTGATAACGGGTCAACCAGTCCATGCCCAAAATGATGTCAATATTAGTTGACTTGAGGGCGATCAAAGAAGTGGGGAAAAGTTGAAATGCAACTTCGATTAGATTCCCATGACTGACCATGGTGGAACTCCACCTAGAACTAGGAGACTGAACTAGCAGAGGAACAGATAACCCCTCAAAGTTTATCCCATGCATTTGAGCAAAAGCTTGTGACAGGAATGAATGCGATGCACCAGAATCAAACAAAACTTTAGCTGGAATTTGATTGATACGAAGCGTACCCATAATGACGCTTGGATCTTCCTGATCCTCCTCAGCAGAGATATGGTTCATGCGTCCTTTTACAGCACCTAGATATTTATCATTCTTCTTTGGGGGTTGTGCCTTCTCAGCAGCACTCTTTTGAGGACAGTCTCTTGCATAACGGCCAGGCTATCGACAATTGAAACATATAAGGCCTGATCCAGTACCAGGAGCAGGATAATTTGATCCACCTGTATTGTTTGGAGTAGCGTTCGGAGGATGTGCATATCCAGAAGTCCTTGGAGTATAAGGAGCACGTGGCACCGCACTGTATGGCACGAAGACACGACGCTTCTTATTACCAGAACCAGCCTTGTTGTACCCCTCCCGAGGACGCTTACGAGTTTCTTCATACTCCACCTTTCCACTCTCGGCTTTCATAGCCTTGTTAACAAGACCTTGGAAGTTAACAAAGTCCATGAGATGGAGATCATGACGAACCTCAGGATCCAGTCCCTTGCGGAACAGAGCTTGCTTCTTAACATCAGTGGATACCTCTTCAGTAGCATAGCAGGAAAGACGATTGAAGTTGCGTTGGTAATCACAGACGGAACTAGTGCCCTGCTTAAGCTTGAGGAACTCCTCCCTCTTTTGATCCATCAGACCCTCCGGAATATGATAAGCTCGGAAGGCTTCAGTGAACTCTTGCCATGTAACAACATGTTGAGCTTCTTGCATAGCCAAGAAATTTTCCCACCAGGAGTTGGTTGCTCCCTCCAGATGATATGCAGCAAAAGTCACCCAATCAGCTTGAGCAACATGACCAACCTGAAGTTTGCGCTCCATGGTGCGAAGCCAGTAGTCCGCATCAAGTGGCTCAGTGGAATAGCTAAAAACTGGCGGTGTGAGACATGTGAAGTCCTTGATTCCAACTTGATTGTTCTGGCATTGAGCGGTGTTGCGATCAATCCTTTCAAGGAGCCTCATGTTGTCAGCACGGTTGGTTTCGTACATGACCATGAGTTGAACCATCGACGGCGGTGGAGGAAGATTGGAAGATTCACCCTCATTTGCAGCACCACGTGCATGAGCACGGGTACGGGCACGAGAAGTGTCACCCATACTGAAAGAGCAAAAGGAAGGTTAGACAAGGGATCCAAAGGGACAATATGGGAAGATGAGCAAGGAGTACTTGATATAAAGGTATCATCTTATCAGGCATGGTAGTACCAAAGCATACTAAAGTATACACTAACCAGCTCACTTACAATCCATGACAATGGAATGCTAAGATGTTACATACCAAGCAAAACTGAGATATCTTAGAACTCTGAGAATAGCATCCAAGTACAGAGTACTTTAGAAAAAAAAAGCCAAAACCACGATCCTAAAAGTTTTGAGATATAAGATAAGGAATGAAAACCTTTTCAAACCAAATAAGGTAAGAGAAACTCCAGCATCAGAAACACACCAGAAAAGGAGTAAAAAGAATCCTAGTCAGAGTTTCTGCAAATAGTTTTTAACTTTCAAATAGTTTTGTCAACTTCTAGGATCAACATCGACCAATAAAAGGGTTTCCTACAGGCAGTCCGGCTCTGATACCAAAACCTGTAGCACCCCCCGGGTTAGGGTTAAACTAACCTCAAATCGTCATCTAAGATAAGTTCAACTCTAAACACGAAAGATCATAGTATGATTCGGTAACATTACAGAGCACAGGGATTCAACAGCATAAGTTTAAACTCTTAACAGAGTAAGATATTAGAGTTATTACAAACCAGAGGTCAAAGACCCAACATTACATCACACACCGAAAGCAAATTATGTTGTTCTACACAACAACTTAGCAAAATGCCTAAGAGGCCATAAACAAAAGCGACGTGCATCCCATAGTCCTCAGGCTGCTACCTGGGACCCCCAACTAATCATCGATGTCAACGTAGAAGCCACCTTCAGTTGCATCTAGATCCTCTGTAGAAAAACAAAAATGGCGCAAGGCTGAGTACGAGAATGTACTACACAAGACTTAGATAACCTAGTATCTACATGCTCTGGCTAGAAAAGCTTTCTCTGGATTTTCTTTTGCGGAAAACAATCTTTATTTGTAAACAAGAGAGAGAATAGGCTCGCCTATTCAGAATCTTTTTAAAGGGATAAGATAGCGACTTCTTAATATTGTTCGTCACATCTCGATAACCACCAGCTTCATCAGAACCTCCTATCTAGGATCACCCCCTCAACCCGGAGGAAGCATCCTTAAGCACACGTGGATCAACAAGTTTTATAACGGTTAAAGTTATGTATGATCTTAAGTCTGGTTGCCAAGTCGTTCATAACCGTGAACATGGCTTTTCAACAAGATTTAACCCTACACGGGTGTACAACTTTACCCACACGCACCAAACAACTCTTAATGCCAAATTATTAACCCTCTTCCTTGGAAGGCCGGTAGAGGGTGGTTGACCACGACCTTTACCTTGCTTTCGCCGAGACCATGAGTCACGCAATAAGTATGATTCCGCCGTAATGGGTCAAATCCCGAAGCCGATACTTAAAGATGTGAGGCGAGGTTGGTTTACCAGGGGCGCTATCTACCCCAAGCAACCCGTTCCACGCTTACCTACCAGTGATGAATGCACCAACTTCACCCGGCAAATCTTTCAAAAGATTTTCTATGCATATGTCGAATGGAACGCCGAACTATGTGACTCATGGAATCTACTAGGCAAGTTAGTTAGTCATGAGGTTGTCCAGGCCCCGTGTGGTTGCACGCTCGTCTTGGTTCCAAAGGTAAGAACTCATTTCCTAGTGGTGGCAAGCATGGGATTACAAAAACCACACCCAATGTGGCCTCCCATACAAGCCTTAGCTGATTTAGTTAACTCCTTCGGGAATGTCACCAACTCCTACCTTTCTAGATACTCCGGCACCTCTGATTCATCGTTCGGATAGATCAGACGTTGATACTATGCATGGCTAAGTTGTACGTTGCTCAACTTTACCAGAGGTCATAGGCCCACTCGCTGGAGGCTTGGGTGTACAACTTTATTTGTATTTTTCTGACAACTTAAACGGGGTTCTGAGGGGTGAAAACCCTAATTCGGGGAAACTTCGGAATCACCTGTGAGGGGTTACTATGTTCTTCTAATTAAACTTGTCATGTAAGTTCCTTAACAATGCATGATTATAGCTCTATTGCATAGCTCTCATTTTTCTGAACATTTTGATATATTATTTGTATTTTTCTCATTTTTCAAAAACGTTTTGAATGCGTATGCCAAAGGGAAAGCCTGAACTATGTGGCTCATGGAATCTACTAGGCAAGTTAGTTAGTCGAGGGGTTGTCCAGGCCCCGTGTGGCTGTACGCTCATCTTGGTTCCAAAGGTAAGAACTCAGTTCCTAGTGGTGGCGAGCATGGGACTACAAACACCACACCCAACGTGGCCTCCCATACAAGCCTTAGCATATTTAGTTAACTCCTTCGAGAATGTCACCAACTCCTACCTTTCTAGATTCTCCGGCATCTCTGATTCATCGTTCGGATAGATCAGACATTGATACTATGCATGGCTAAGCTGTCGATCTCAGAAGCTCTAGCAACGCTCAGATGCCAGACCTAGGTATGCTAGGAGTAGTGGATCAGGAGTATAAGGCTACAACAGGGAAACTATGCAGCAGATAGGTAACACTAACTACTGACAAAATACCACATTGGAATCATGTGCACCATAGCGAGAAAGTAATATACTTTATAAAACATAGGTTTAGAATGAGAGGCTACACTTGCCTTGTCCATAAGTAGACACATATTGATCTTCAGTGTTGTTGACTTCAGCTTCGGGCTCGGATCCTATCGCGAAGAACCAACACCGGAAAGAAAGGCAACAATCAATACATGGCATCGATGCAATGCTCAAACAAATATGATGATATGGCAAGTTGAGTTGCATTGAAATGAAATCCTAAATGATGGGGATATGCCTACTGGGGTATACCCAGCAAGGCGTTTCCGACTGGACCGAGAGCTGGCGAGTGGGCCTGCAGAATGGCGAGTGGATTGAAGCCCAGCAAGGTACCGAGCGACTGGAAGCTAAAGGCCCAGGCGAGTAGATAGGCCCAGTCGGATTGGGTTAAACGACTGTTAAAGCTGTAACCGAATCGGTTGAGATATGTAAACCCTAGGGGAGGTGAGCCTATATAAACCTCCCTAAAGGGTGAGTAGAGATACGTTCCCTCATACACCCAAGCGACTCGCCGCCTAGCCGCCGAGCTCGCCCATTGTAACACCTCCATAATACAATCTAGCAGGAGTAGGTCTTTACCCTCCGGGGGGCCGAACCTGGGTAAAACCCTGTGTCTTTGCCCTCATCTCGCACCGCAGATGGCTGGCCGCCCTTGCCCCTCGTTCTACTACTCGCTGCCGATTGCAGCATCTGCCGTGACCATTCCCACGACAGTGGCGCCCACCGTGGGGCCTGGCCGGTCTTGCCGGTGTTCTGCGGCGAGATCCAATCTTCCCATCAACGAGACGGTCGCCACCGGCCGCATGATAGCGATCGGCGAGATGCTCCAGATCTTGCCGAGCAGCTATGTCCCGGCGGCGCGACCCGTCACGCACAGCATGATCCTGCCAATCGGCACGATCAGCCTCTTCGTCGGCCTCACCGACGTCATCGTCTCGGAGGACTCGGCTCACATCCGCGAGTCGCCGCCACGCGATCGGCTCTCCGAGAGCCAGGTCCGCACGATCCACCGCCTCGCCTCCGAGTACAACTCGGCCCACAGCAACATGGCCGGGAATTCAGCGGCCGCAGAAGATGCGGCCCTCACCGACGACGCCGACTCGGCGACCCCGGCGTCACTCGCCGGATCCATCACCGCGGCCTCGTCCGCGGGCTCCATCGCCCAGTTCTCCAACGCGGGAGACTTCGAGGACCCCTCCATCCTCGGGATCTTCGAATTCGACTCCGGGTCAGAGAACTCCGCCGACCTCCGCGATGGAGCCAGTCGCCACGCCGCGGCCTACATGGCCACCGGCGCCGATCCGCCGGAGGATCCTTTCTCCACCCCAATCCCTCCTAATGCCACGGCAACGGAGGTCGAGGAACTCCGCCTGAAACTGGCGGAGGCGGTGCGCAAGGAGCAAGCCGAGCGCGAAAAATTTCGCCTCGAGCAGGTGACGGCGCAGGAGCTGTCGCGCTACCACCAGCAGCGGATCAGGTCACGTTTGAACCCCACCGTTCAAGGGCATGCCCTGAACTTCGACGACGAAAACGACCCGGCCCGCATAGCCGAGCGCGCAATCTGCGAGAACGTGCCACCAGGAGGAAGCGCCCGGCCCCCGCCAGGATCGACGGCGATGGGTGCCCCACCACCACCCAACCGCACCCCTCCCAGGGACCAGCCGCGGATAGTTGTCTCCTCACGGGAGCGAGACGCAAACGGCCTCCCACTGTTCTCCACCCCGATGGACAACCTCGTGGCAGGCCGAGCAGCAGCCGACAGCATCACGGACACTGGCGACGGCGCCCTACAGATCCAGTACGTCAGGGCCCTGCTCGCGAAGGCCGTGGAGCAGCAAAAAGCGGGCGCCGACTCGCAAGGTCGAGTATACTCGCGTTCCTCGGGAAGCAGAGCGGCCTCCAGCGGCCGCCCAGCGGCGGCAAACACCCTCAATTGCCCGCCACCAGAGCCACTTCAGCTCCAACACCGACCCGCGAATGCGGCACTCTCCACCAACGACCCCAGGCCGGCGACCAACTTCGTCGCCGCTAACGGGCAACCCATCGACGCCCGCACCCACATCATCAACAACCAAAGCTGGCGCGCACGCCAGCCCGACGACTTGTGACGACTTGAGCCTATGGGGTCGCTCAGTCGACTCGGGCCCAAGTGCTTCGGACTAATGATCCGAGGCGAGAAGTACCCGCCAAACTTCAAGGCGCCAAAGGAGATAGAAAAGTACGACTCCTCGTACGACCCCGCAGTCTGGCTCGACACATACCTCATGGCAATGGGGATCGCGGGTCACACTGACCTACTCGCCGCCCGTTACCTCCCCCTGATGATGGAGGGGACGTGCAGGCAGTGGATCAACACTCTCCCCCAGGACAGTATCGACTCCTGGGAGGAAATGCGCGACGCCTTCGTCAGGCACTTCGAGTGCTCCTACACCCGCGCCACCACTATTGAGGACCTGGAACGATGCGTCCAGGGACCCCGCGAGTCGACCCGCAACTGGGTCCAACGGTGGCAAGAGCTTTGGTACAATGCGGTCGGCATCCACCCGGACACCGCGATCCATTGCTTCAAGACCTCGTGCCGCTACGAGCCTCTAGTCGCCAAGCTCAAGCGACACTCCCGCACACTCGACAACATCCCCGACCTCCTCGAGATCGCCAAACGGTACGCCGAGGAAGATCCAAACCAGGAAACTGACGACGAGTCAGGAGGGCAACGCCGCACGGGCGGCAACGACGGCGGACGCCGAACCGACCTAAGCTACAGCGGCACTCGCCTCACTGGCAAGCGCCGCCGTGACGGGCGAGTCGACTTCGTCGCCAACGCCGGGCACGCACAGCGCGAGCCCAAGAGCTACCGCCGCGACGGAGGGCAACGCCGCGATGGCGGCAATTACAAGAACAAGCCAAGGTTCGATCCCGCGGCCCTCCTTAACCAACCATGTGCGTTCCATAGCAGGGAAGGGAAGCCCACAACGCACACCACCGCCGACTGCCACACCCTCAGGGAAATCGAGAAGGCACGGCAAGCGCGGGAGGACACCGACAACGACCCGCCAAATGGAGGAAAATTCGGCAAAGTAGCCGGCTTGCTCCACACCTTCACAGGCTTCAACACGAAGCGCGAGAAGAAGGTCATCGCCCGCGCCGTCGCCGTCAATGCGGTGGCCCAAATAGACGTCCCCCAGTTCCTGAACTGGTCAGAACAGCCCATCACCTGGAGCCGGCAAGACCACTCGCCGCGCATCGAGTACCCAGGACGAGTCGCCTTGGTGGTCAAGCCCAAGGTTGGCGACTACGGGCTCCCCAAGACACTGATGGACGGCGGTAGCTCCATCAACATCCTCTACCTCGACACCTTCAGGCGGCTGCGGCTCCCGCAGTCGATGATCGAGACGACCCACACCACGTTCCACGGCATCGTCCCCGGTCGGAAGGCGTATTCGATCGGCAAGGTCACGCTGCCAGTCACTTTCGGCACACCGGCAAACTTCCGCACCGAGCGGATCGTCTTCGAGCTGGTGCCCTTCGACAACCCTTACCACTGCGTCCTGGGGCGCCAGGCGTTCGCTAAATTCATGGCAGCGCCCCACTACGCGTACACCGCGATGAAGCTCCCCGGGCCGTGCGGCGTCATCACCATCAACGGCGACCCCGACATGGCCGCCGAGTGCGAGGCCAAAGGAGCCGAGCTCGCCGACGCCGTCATCGCGGCAGAGACTAATCACGCCGACGAGCTCGCCAAATACGCGAGCGGGGTCAACAATGACGACCCCACAATACTCAAGAAGCCCAACTCAGAGGGCGCAAACACCTCAACCTTTGAGGCAACGACGCACACCCGCACCGTCGAGCTGGTCCCAGGCGACTCCAGCCAGACGGTGACGATCGGGACAGGCATGAGCCCAGCATAGGAAGGCGCGCTCATCGAGTTCCTCCGTGAGAACAGGGACATCTTCGCATGGAAACCCTCCGACATGCCCGGTGTCCCTAGGGAGCTCGCTGAGCACAAACTAAAACGCCGACCCCAAAGTGCGACCTGTCAAGCAGTCGCTACGACCTTTCAATGAAGAACGCCGTTGAGCAATCGCCGAGGAAGTGCAGCGTCTACTCGCTGCCGGCTTCATCCGGCCAATCAAGTACTCCAAGTGGCTGGCAAACCCAGTCCTGGTCGAGAAGAAAAACGGGACCTGGAGAATGTGTATCGACTACACAAACCTGAACAGCGTCTGCCCAAAGGAGCAGTTCGTCCTCCCGCGGATCGACCAGATAATCGATTCAACCGCGGGTTCGGAGTCGCTATGTTTCCTCGACGCCTACTCTGGGTACAACCAGATCAAAATGGCTGTCGAAGACGGCGTTCATCACGCCATTCGGAGCCTTCTGCTACACCGCCATGACCTTCGGCCTCAAGAACGCCGGGGCAACCTACCAGCGGTGCATGCAAGAATGCCTCGCGAGCCAAATTGGCCGCAACATCCACGTCTACATCCACGACGTGGTCGTGAAGTTCGCTCGCCAAGGCGACCTACTCGCCGACCTGGCGGAAACCTTCGCCAACCTGCGAAGGTACAAGATAAAGCTCAACCCAGGCAAGTGCACCTTCGGTGTACCCGCCGGACAACTACTGGGGTACGTCGTCTCCAAACGAGGGATCGAGGCGAACCCAACAAAGATCGACACGATCGCCCGGCTCGGCAAACCCGAGTGCCTGCGCGACGTCCAGAAGCTGGCCGGGCGAGTAGCGGCTCTCAGTCGCTTCATCCCCCGCCTGGGCGAAAAGGCGATGCCCCTATACCGCCTGATGCGCAAGAACCCCACCTTCCAGTGGGACAAGGAGGCGGACGACGCGCTCCGCGACCTCAAAAAGGTGCTACTCGCCGCACCACTACTCGCCGCCCCCGCCGACAAAGAACCTATGCTGGTTTACGTCGCGGCATCCGAGCGCGTCGTCAGCGCTGTGATGGTCGTCGAACGACCAGAGGAAGGAAAGGAGCGCCCGGTTCAGCGGCCGGTGTACTACATCAGCGAGGTCCTCACCGAGTCGCGCCAGCGGTACCCACAGTACCAAAAGCTAGTATACGCGGTCTTCAGGGCTCAGCGGCGCCTGCCGCACTACTTCCAGGAGCACCCGATCACGGTCGTCTCCTCAGCGCCACTTCAAGACATCATCCGCAATCGCGAGGCGACCGGGCGGGTCGCCAAGTGGGCCGTCGAGATCGGCGTCCACAACATCAAATACGATCCACGAAAGGCGATTAAGTCGCAGGCGCTGGCAGACTTCATCGCCGACTGGGAGGAGGCCCAGCAGCCAGAGAAGCTGCCGTACCTCCATTACTGGAGCCTGCGCTTTGACGGCTCCAAGAACGCGGACGGTGCAGGAGCAGGGATAGTGTTGACTTCACCAAAGGGCGACAAGCTCCGCTACATCCTCTGCCTCGACTTCACGCCCTGCACCAACAACATGGCTGAATACGAGGCCCTACTCCACGGCATGCGAGCCGCCAAGGAGATGAACGTCAATCGCCTCCGATGCTACGGAGATTCCGACCTCGTCGTGGGGCAAGTCGCCGGCACCTGCGACGCCGTCTCCCCTACCATGGCGGCGTACCTCCAAGCGGTGGACAAGTTGGGCGGCCACTTCACCGGCTACTCTGTCGAGTGGATTGACAGGCGGAAAAACGAGGAGGCCGACGCCCTCTCTCGCATCGGGTTGGCTCGACTCGCACCACCCGCCGGCGTGTTCCTCGACACAATCTCCAAACCATCAGTCTCTCCCCCGAGGGAGATCGACATCGGAGTCCCACTCCAACCAGAGGCAGCCTTGGTCGCACTCATCACCGAGCCAGACGATTGGACCAAGCCCTACATCGCCTACCTGGAAGCCGGCACCCTGCCAGCAGACGAGACAGACGCTCGAATGATCGCTCGCCGATGCAAGTACTACACCATCATCGACGGCGAGCTACACAAGCGCAGCGTCACCGGCGTGTTCCAACGCTGCGTCCAACCGACTGAAGGACGCAAAATCCTCCACGACATTCACTCAGGTGACTGCGGCCACCACGCCACCGCTCGCTCCCTGGTCGCCAAGGCTATGCGACACGGTTTCTACTGGCCCACCGCACACGCCGACGCTGTCGACATCGTCCAGCGATGCGCCGGGTGCCAGAAGTACGCCAATCAGACGCGCGTACCGAGCTCGGCGCTCAAGACAATCCCCATCACCTGGCCATTCGCCGTATGGGGCATGGACATGGTAGGCCCCTTCAAGAAAGCCCCCTCCGGCTACACCCACCTGCTAGTCGCCGTTGACAAATTCACTAAGTGGGTGGAGGCCAAGCCAGTCCGGAAATGCGACGGGAAGACCGCCACTAAATTCCTACGCGAGCTCATATATCGCTACGGGTTCCCAAACAGTATCATCACGGACAACGACACCAACTTCGCCAAGGGAGCCATGGCCGAATTCTGCGAAGAGCACCACATCCGGCTCGACCTCGCGTCAGTCGCCCACCCGGAATCCAACGGCCAAGCGGAACGGGCCAACCAAAGCATCCTCCATGGCCTGAAGCCGCGACTCCAAGTACCACTCGGGCGCACCGCCGGGTGCTGGGTCGAAGAGTTGCCCTCCGTCATCTGGGGAATCCGTACCTCGGTTAACAGATCGACGGGATTCACTCCCTTCTTCATGGTCTACGGCGCCGAAGCAGTCATGCCCACCGACCTCGAACACGACTCGCCGCGAGTCGTCCATTATACGGAGGCTGCAAACGAGCTGGCTCGCCAAGATGGGGTCGACCAGCTCGACGAAGCACGCGACCTTGCTCGGTCACGCACCGCCATCTACCAGCAAGGACTCCGCCGCTACCACAGCCGGCGGGTGAAAGCCCGGACCTTCCAGGAAGGCGACCTGGTGTTACGACTCATCCAGGACAAGAAGGGCATGCACAAGCTCTCCCCTCCGTGGGAAGGCCCATTCGCTATCGGGCGCGTACTCGGCAATGACGCCTACTACCTCATCGACGTCCGCGGGGACGGCGAGCTCGACGTCAAGCGACCATGGAACGTAAACCTCCTCCGGAAGTTCTACTCCTAGAACCCCACACATGTACTCTCTAGTCGCTATGAAATAAAAGAAACGGTTACCGCAAATTGCGCCTACTCTCCATGACTTGTGCCACTCGCACTCGTAATAACAGCGGTATGCTAAAATGCAGAATTCAACCTTTGGTACAGCGATCGGCACGGCTAAGTAGTGCGGTGTAAGAGCACTGAGTCCCTTCAGGTCTTGCATCGTCCACGAAAAACGCCAACCCGGAGCCCCATTGGAGTCGCCTAGCTCGACTGGTTCTACGAGCCAAGACAACTGCCCTCGCTTCTCACAGCGACCTTGGTCCTCCGCATCCTCGGCATAGCGACTCGAACGGCTAAGTACCACGCTCGGGGACTGAATACCAGTTCGTCAAGAGCGGTCAGGGAAAACGCCAAGTAAGAGAGCATGCCCAGGACTCGCCAAGTGACTGACCCTACGGGCCAGGCAGGAGTGACGCGCTCACACCAACGCGCTAAGTCCTCAACCACCCTCGAGTCGCGCCTAGAACTACCAAGTACCACGCTCGGGGACTCGGCCACCCGACTTCGTTCGCGTACGGAAAAACGGTAAAGTACAGAGCACTCAAGGGAGTCGCCTTGCGACTGGCTCTCCGAGCTCGGGCGAGTCGACCAAAGCAACAAAACACATGATAACAACACACATCATATACGAGGTAAACCCCACAAAAGGGCGGACGCGCTCGGGGACTCGTCCAAAATCAATCCAAAGCACACAAACAAATACCAAAATAGACACGACGTCCCATTCAATCGCATATTGCATTGTCTTATGTTACAAAATATGCCCGCGTGGCAGAACTGCTGCTAACGCTTCGAGGCAAACTACCCTACTCTGCAGGCTTCGATGATGACACGCCAGCATCCCGGCGATTGCGGATGAACGCGGTGTACGGGTTTGATGGATACGTCATCAGTTCACCGGCCATCGCCGCGCGAAAAGGCTGCTCGACCTTGAAGTCACGATGCGGCGGCTCGGGGTCGTTCAGCGCGACGACCGTTTCCTGGTAGGGAAGGAGGTCGCCCATCGCCCAGACACGCTCCGAGTACATGGCGGCACGCTCTTGCAACTTGAGAACCTCGGACAGATCCACCGCGCCAGTTGACGATGGGTACCCACTCGTCACATCGTCGATGTCGAAGTCTTCGGGGAAGTGGGCGAGTCCAAGGCTCAGGGCCGTCGATGCTCCACGCCGAAACGCCGATCGCGTCATAAATTCAACGACCGCGGGTGCCTTCTCCAAGTACTTCCACACCTCAACGAGGTCGCTGGGAATCACCTCCGTGGGTGATATTTCTTGGAGGTGGGCGCGGATGCAGGTCGCTGATAGCGTCGCCGAGTCGACAAGCATGCTTACGCACTGCCTTGCGTCGAGCGAGCTCGCCTCTTCGTCGCTATCAATGATGCGACCTGCGAAGAAAAAGACAATGATGAGTATAATGGGTACCACAAAAACCACAACCATAAGAAAGGGAGGAAGCACTCACCAAGCAGCGGGCGCGCGAGTCCCGTGATGAAGCACTGAAGCGACGTGTGGTCGTCCTGAAGCCCAGCAATAAGGACTTCCGACACCTTGCGATCCTCCTCTGCGGCCGCAATGGCGGCCTTAGCTCGCCCGTCCGCCAAGCTAGCTTCTTCTCTCGCCTCCCGCAGTTCGCTCTCGATGTCGGTGATCCGTTGTTCAGCGGCACCCAGAGCAGACCGCGCCGCCACTAACTCACCAGCGGGGACAAGCCCCTGGCGAGCTTGATCTTCCTTCTCAGCAACAGCCTGAAGACCTTTGTTCGCCTCCTGGACGATGGCCAGCTCCTTCTCCGCGCGCTGTTTCGCGGCCAATCGGTCCGCCGACTCAAGCTGCAGACCCTGCACATCACCGAAAAAGTCAGTTAAAACGAACTCCATAAGTGCCCACCCGCTGAAATTCAGCGAGTAAGCACTCGGGGACTGGCGATCAAGAAATTCCTAAGTGCCCACCCGCTGAAATTCAGCGAGTGCGCACTCGGGGACTGGCGATCAAAAAATTCCTAAGTGCCCACCCGCTGAAATTCAGCGAGTGCGCACTCTGGGACTGGCGATCAAAAAATTCCTAAGTGCCCACCCGCTGAAATTCAGCGAGTGCGCACTCAGGGACTGGCGATCGAGAAATTCCTAAGTGCCCACTCGCTGAAATTCAGCGAGTACGCACTCGGGGACTGGATACGAAAATAAAAGACGAGAAATTATAAGCATCACGCCGCTGCAAAACACCGACCTGATCCTCGGGGACTGGATGTACCTGGATGGCCGCGCCAAGCATGCTGTGGAGCTGGATCGCGTCCACGGACGCGAGTAACGCTGGCGTATGCCCACGACGCTGGTCGACTTCAGCATCGGCGGTCCCAGGAGCGTGGCTTGAGGGCGCAACCCCACTCGCCGTGGCCGCCTTGGTCACGAAGCGGGGGAAGGTAGCGATGGAGGCACCCGCTCCAAGGGAGGTCGCCTCCGCCGCGGGTTCCTTCGTAGACGCGGCTGCCTCCGCCGCGGGCTCGGCCGGCGCGGCCGCCGTATCATCAGAGATGGTGACGATGTCGTCGCCCTTGGCCTTCTTACTGCCATCCGCTGAGGCGACGACCTCGTACGCCTTCCTCTTGCGTGAAGGATCCTCCTTGCTAGCGGCGGAGGGCACCTTGGCCACGGTCGGATGGCCCATCCTTTTCACTCCGGTCCTGCGCATTAATTGAATCAACAAGGACAATCGAAATAGTTACGGAAAATAAGAAGGGGTGAGCACACTCACTTGGCGACTGGGATGAAACGTAGCCCCGTACGAAGGCCGGCCGGTTTTTCCAGTTCAGGGCCCAGTCGGCGGCTGAGCCCCAGTTCCAGGACATCGTGTGCCCAAGACACGAACGGCTTCTTCGTCGTTGAGGCTGTAGCCGGCGCCTCTGGGACATCCTCGGCGGGAGCTTCCTCGTGAATCGAAGCTGCTGCAGCTGGAGCCTCCTTGCGAGGTGAAGCCGCCGCAGCCGGAGCCTCCCTGCGCGGCGAAGCCGCCGCGGCCGGAGCCTCCCCCAGCCCGGAGAATGGGGCGAATGGCGGAGGCAATGAGGCCAGCGGCACCTCCATAGTCGCCGTGTCCAGCGCGGTCATCGCTGGTGGCGCACCGTCACCAGTTGGGCTGGGAGCATCGGAGCTGCTCGCCGAGTGTGGCGGTGAGGCCTCCTTCGACGGCTTCATTTTCTTCTTCAGGGGGGCCCTCGCCTCCCTCTTCTTCTCCTTCTTCTTCGACGGAGTGGCTTGACGGCGCGAGGTGGTCTCTGGGAGTTCGTCGTCATCGTCATGGCGCTCGAGGCTTCTGCTCGCTTCGATTTCGCGCTGACGTTGCCCGCGGGTCTTTCGGACCAGCGGGGCGACCTCTTCTTCGGACTCGTCCTCGTCGTCTTCGTTGCCCCTCGCGGGTGGTGATTCGCCTACGTCCTGGGCGGATGGGTCCGGGCTCTCATCGTCCGAAGGTGGGAGCCACCCTTCCACCACCTGGAATAGCTGCGATGGATACAAACAGGATCAGGATTACCGCGACTGCATACACTGCGACTGCGAACAAGGTTAAGAAATTACCGTTGGAGCTGGACGCTTCGCGGTGTAGGGGGTGATCCCGGCCTGCGCATCCAGGTACACCGCCTGGGTAATCTTCTTCAGTGCTGAGAGGTAATCTTCCAGCCTCCACTCGTCGAGGCAGGCCTTCGTCGAGTCCCCCCGGCCGGTGTATTGGTACATGTAGTGGTCGCGCTGGGCGAGTGGAACAAGCCGCCGCCCAAGCCAGCAATTGTACAGATTTATCGTTTGGAGGCCCTTCTTCTTCAAACCACGGATGGTATGGAGCATCTCGTCAATGACCATCCGCTGGTCGTCGGGAAGCTTGCCGACTTGGAGATGGCGCGGCTCCGAACGGCTAGCGGAGTACCGCGGGATCGCCGCCTCGCCCTCCGGGGTCGCCTCGGTCACGTAGAACCACGACTTTTTCCAGTCGCTCGCTGCCTTGGCGGGTAGCATCAGGTCGAAGAAGGAGGCTTTGGACTTGAGCTGGAACGTCAAGCCGCCCGCGGCTAGCATTGGGCCGCCTGCCTCCTCGCGGCTGATCCGTCCATGGAACAGATCCTGCCACAAGGTAAAGTAGGGCCGGCAGCCCAAGTAGCATTTGCAGAATGCCACGAAGATGGCGAGCTGCTCGATGCTGTGGGGACCCAGATCTGAAGGCTGGATCCCATAGTAGGCGCAAAAGCGCCGGAAGAACAAGGACGTGGGAAACCCTAGCCCTCGCTCAAGATGACTTGTGAAACAAACGAACTCCCTCTCTCGCGGGTTTGGGGTCGTTTCTCCGGCTGCGGGGATACGCCAATAGCCGGCTCGCAGGATCCCGGCCTCCTCGAAAGAGGCCAGCTGCGCCCTCATGCACTTGGACCTGCCCCATGGTTCGGTGGAAAGGGCCATGGCCGAGAGGTTGGTTGGAGATCGGAGGGTTTCGGGTCGATTGGATCGCGGAGCAAAGGAAGGAAAATGCGCGCACTCGGAAGAAGTGGTGGGCAGTTGCCTCTACGATTGCCTGCCATTCCTCTTATATAGCGGGAGTTACCCACCAAATCAGGGGGCCGTTACCGCGCGATGATTACGCTGAAAGTTACCGTTGGATTACCCCAACGGCTAGTTTGACCACGCCTGACGGTCCAACTCCAGCCACTCGGCTCGCCAGGTCAATCACCATGACCGCGTCCCGCCGACTCGACTCGCCCAAGCCGCGACTTGGTTCACCGGATTTCCTCCTTTATACAGGAGCCCGCCGACGATTCGACTGGATTCCTACTCTGAAGCCGTATACTCCGACTACTAGCAGCCACTTACACCCAATCGACGACGGCCTCGGGGACTACTGATGGGGATATGCCTACTGGGGTATACCCAACAAGGCGTTTCCGACTGGACCGAGAGCTGGCGAGTGGGCCTGCAGAACAGCGAGTGGATTGAAGCCCAGCAAGGTACCGAGCGACTGGAAGCTGAAGGCCCAGGCGAGTAGATAGGCCCAGTCGGATTGGGTTAAACGACTGTTAAAGCTGTAACCGAATCGGTTGAGATATGTAAACCCTAGGGGAGGTGAGCCTATATAAACCTCCCTAAAGGGTGAGTAGAGATACGTTCCCTCATACACCCAAGCGACTCGCCGCCTAGCCGCCGAGCTCGCCCATTGTAACACCTCCATAATACAATCTAGCAGGAGTAGGTCTTTACCCTCCGAGGGGCCGAACCTGGGTAAAACCCTGTGTCTTTGCCCTCATCTCGCACCGCAGATGGCTGGCCGCCCTTGCCCCTCGTTCTACTACTCGCTGCCGATTGCAGCATCTGCCGTGACCATTCCCACGACACTAATACATGCTCGGCAATTTGAACGGGGTTCCGATGGGTACAAACCCTAACTCGGAAAAAACTCCGGAATCACCTGTGAGGGGTTACTATGTTCTTGTAATTAAACTTGTCATGTAAGTTGCTTAACAATGGATGATTATAGCTCTATTAGATAGTTATCATTTTTCTGAACATTTTGATATATTAATTGTATTTTTACGACTTATATATAATTAGTTATTGATTTTACAATATTTAAACCTTTTCTGAAATTAATAAAACATTTTAAATTGATTTACTGCATCATATGACGCCAGGGCCCTAACCCTAAACATTTCTCACCAAGTCAGAGGCTAGACCCAGCCACTAACTGTTGGCCCCAAGGCCACGTGTGCAACCACGTTGGATAGGTGGGTCAGCGCTAAGGTGGGTTGATTTTTTACCAGGGCAAAGCCTAGCCCCAGAAGCTGACGGGTGGGGCCGAGGCCACGTCGGTTTCCACCTCAGCGCCACGCGGAACTTGCAGGAGAACATCCAGATGGTGGCGGCAGACGGTGACAGGGGACGCGTGGGGCTAAGGGACCTAGCCCGCTCGAATGAGGGCATTGCGGGCTACCTATTAGTGGCGGCGCCGCTTGCTAAAGGTCACCGGAGCAACGGTGGTGACAACGGATGGTGGCGGCAGAGGCGACGCACAGCGCAGAAGCGAGCCAGAGCAAAGGAGGGGAAACGCAGGGGTCCATTAGGACTAGATGCTCACCGGGAACGCGCTTGTGGGGTCGTTGTCGTGAGGGGAGGTTGAACGTCGTCGGCAATGTCGATGGAGACGGCGGCCTGAGTTGGAGAAGATGACCCGATGCGGTCGATTCATAGTGCCCCGTCTTGATTCCTTCTGCGGGGATGATCCTCAAGGAACGGCGGAGCTTATGGAGACATTAGCAGGGCACGGGGAGGCCGGACGGCAGGGATCATCGGAGCTAGGGTTTCGGGTCTGCGCAAAAAGGGGCAAGGGAGAGCTCTAGAGAGAGGGAGTGACCAGGGGAGAGAGGTAGAGGCGTCCGGGTGCTCCTTATCCTCTCCTCCAAGCGGCGGCGTGCATCGCAACGACAGGGCGGCATCGGGTGGCCGCGGCGGTGACAGCGAGCTACCTGCCGTCATCGGGGAAGACGACAGGAGAGAGGCGAAGGGGTACCGGGCCGACTTCTGGGCCCCGGGTGGGCCGACCTGGGCTGCTGGCTGCTGCTCGCGGTGGTAGAGAGATGGAAAGGAGAGATGGGCCAAGGCCCATCGGCTGTTAGCTCTATTTTTTTCTGCTGGAACAATTTTACTTTTTATGTTTTTCTCTTTTTCATTTATGAAACCATTTCAAAACTATTTTAAAGTATTTCAGAAATACCAGAAGGTTTAGAATATTATTTGAAACACATAGGGCCCTTATAATCCATTTGGGCTCCACTATTTTTGTACATTTCAAATTCAAAACTATTTGAATTGCTTTCAAATAGAGGGGAGGATTAGGGTTTAGGGTTTATACTTTTATTTAAATCAACACACTTGGTCTTATGCATATAGTTCATTAGGTTTAACACATGCATGCAATGCTTTAAGTACTAAGGACATATATTACAAGCTTGGGCTGTTACAGATACCCCGCATTCTAGTGTTGTATTAACAAGGCAAAATATATAACCGGTTCGCTACACAATTTTAAATGGGACTAATATTAGACTAGATTCGCCCGCATATGGTCTCCATATTTAATTATGAGGTGACTCGGCATAGCCCCGAAACCACACAATATATGCAAGTATGAACAATTTAATATGCAAAAATTCATATAGATGGCATTTATAAAATAGGGGTCTCGGATAGGAATCACACTTCTCGGATCGAAGATCTTGGAAGTTAAACGGGGTTCGGGTTCGGCGGGGTTCGGGCGCGCCGGGATCGGTCTTCGGATCCATGTCAAACTTGGATCGGCGCCGAGTCTTCGAAAGAACTTGACATTAGACGGTTCTTATCGGGGTTGGAATAACCAAACATCATCCATCCGCATCATACATCACCACACAATCACAACACCATCACCACAACACCACTTCACCTTCAAATCCACGCCAGCTTTCCTTCGTTTCTTCACCATAGAAGAATACCACCAGAGTTCAAAGCACTACTACAAACCCAAAGCATACCAAAACAGCACCGTGTTGTGATGGCGTACTCATCCCGCAACATCTATAACCAACATGAATAAGACTGGTGTGTCACATACCAAGATTTTCCAAATCTTGTAATGTGAAAAATAAATAAACAAAATAAATAATTGTTGAAATTTTGGGTGAAAAGAAACTTTTGTTTCTGAATGAAAACTTAAAATCCCATCTTGAACAAACTTTGGTTAACATTTGAATCCGACTAAATTCAAATCAAGTGGAATGCATTCTTCATAAATGCATCTGGAAAATTTAAACACTTGAGAAATAAACCAAAACCCTAAAACCCTAATGGAAGAAAATCATTTCCAAGTTATCTCCAAGCCTATGGATTTGATCCATATAAAAATTTGTCAACAAACATTTACAATTGATCAAGAATGACTATTAGAAATATTATAATACCCTAGAAATTGGTTTCACTAAATTTGGAACCATAAATAAAATCTTATGAATTTAATAAGATAAGGGAATTGAATTCCCAAAGCTAAAAAAGCACTTATCTAAAAACCATACCAAATAGTGAGCAAATAATCCTAAGGATATTTAAAAAGATAAACAAATATTAAATAATATTTTACAAATTGCAATCACCAAGTTTGGACCTTTAATTAAAAAGATATGGATTTTATAAGGTAAAGAAAGAAATGTTAAATGAGGAATATTTAAAGGCCAAATTAACTCTTGACCTAATCCATAAGCAAATGGAATAATTTTGATCCAAATCCAAATAAAATAAAGGGTAAAGAATTTTCAAATGAAATAAAATGGCATTAACCATTCTACCCCTATTTTAATAAAGACAAATCTCTAATAAGAATGATTATTTAATTCATGAGAAAATAGTATTTTGGAATTTACCCAAGTAGGAATAAAAATTGTTTAATTAACTTAAATAAGATTAAAGAAATCTTCCAAAACAAAATTTAGGGAATTAAAACTATATTTAATTCCATTGGAAATAAAACAAATACCCAATTCAAATGATTTATGAATTATATTAAATATTTTTTCCAAATAATTCTAGGTGAATATTTTGACACCCTATTAAATAAATAAAACCTACTGAAAAGATTTGAAAATATTTACGTTTCAAATGGAGATTGAAAATCTCTATTAAAACTTATTTCAATAAATGTTAGAGCCTATTTTAAATAATTAAAAGACCCTAAAAAGAATAAATATATTATTCTAAATTTGACTTTGGAATGTGTTATTAATCAGTATATGAATCTAAACACATTTTGGTTGAGGTTTCAAATCAAATTGATGTTTGAAATAATTAATCAAAATCAAAACAAAATTAAAGAAATGGAAAAAGAAAAAGAAACAGGAACAAAAAAATATATAAAAAGGACTCAACCCAACTAACCTAGCCCATTAAGCCCATCAGCAGCCCACCTGCTCACCCCTGTAGTGAAACGTTTTCACTCAGAATAGAACCCGCAAGGTCACTGAGCAGTGGACCCACTCCCCCTCCCCCACTCTCGCTGACGCCAGACCCCACAGCCAAGTCATCATCTTCTTCACCCCACGATGAACTCGCCTGACAGTTTCCTCCGCGTTTAATCTGATTCAATACGAGTTATTTGGTGAATAAATCTTCCCCGCGATCATGCTTACTAAGTCGCCTGCTCCCCCTCTCTCTTTCCCCTCTCTCGCACGGCCCTCTCTGCCCCCAGGCTGTCCCCAATTCCACCAGGACCGCCACTGTCTCCGACGAGTTCCGGTGAAGAATCCGGCCAGCCCACGCCTCCCCTTTCTCCCTGGCGCATACCAGCAGACTCCCTGGCCCCTGGCGCACCTCCCAGTGTCGCCCGTTCATCTGCGCGTGCTCTGATTCGTCGACAACATCATCACTGAGCAAGCGCTGCCGTCTGCTTCAACTCCGGCGACGCCTCCCTGTAAGCCACGTCTCCCCCTCCATCTCTGGATGACCCTCCTACACTCACCACTCTCCCACGCATCTAACCATGCTTTCCTTTTTCTCTGGCGCACTCTGTAGCTTCGCCATCAACGACGTCTGAGCGCAACCGACGGTGACCACGACTTCGTCGAGCAATTGTCGACCACCCCGTGCGCCCCTTGCCTCCTCGCGAGCACGTCGAGCATCAGTGAAACCACGCGAACCTGGTGAGATTCTCCCCACCCTCTCTTGCTTCCTGCATCACCGGCAACGCCACCGCCAGGCCGCTCCGCTGCCAGTCGCCGCGGCCAGCACCGCTAGTATATGGTCAGAGGTTGTGCGCCGTAGGATTTAGATCCAACGCACGCGATAGAAACTTAATCAAAGGGGTATCCTTTGATTTGTACCATGCGTAGTCATTTAAATCTGATGGCCTAGAAAGGTCGATCCAACCGAAGCGGTACCGCCCAATGAAATTGCTCCACGTGGCCCTGCCTGTTTATAAAAACCAGGATTTGATCTATTTGATGTTCCAATTTGAAAAATTCATAACTTCCAAACCACACGTCCAAATTTTGCAAATTTTATATCAATGGATTCAGCAAAACAAGTACTTTCTCACCATGCGCTTTGGTTAGTAAAATGTTTCTGTTAAATTGATTGTTTTTGCAGAAACTTATGTAGGCATATTTAGAATATAAAATTTGTTCTAAAATAATTTTTGAGATAAAATCTTTGGAAAATGGTTTGTTTTGAAACTACTGACCATAGAAATCAATTTGTGGTTTCAAAAATAAATTTGGTGAAGCAAAAGAATAAACCTTTGATTTAAACCATTTCTAGTCAAATAAAAATATTGTTTATTTGTTAAAAATGCTTTTTGAAGAAAACCTTTGGGAAATGTTTTGGAATAAACTCTCTGACCCTATACGCAAGGTTTTTATGGTTTGAAAACATATTTTGTGAACCCTATAGATTGTTGCCTTATTAAAAGCATTTCTTCACCACATAAAATAATACTTTGGTTTAAAAATGGTTTATAGGTAGAATCTTTTGCAAATAGTTTTGCCACTTTATAAAATGACCAATAAGTGTTTTAGAATGTTTATAACCTATTATAAAACACTTTTGTAAATAAAACAAAGTTTGGCATGCTTGCATGCATTGCTTTTTTACTATTATTTTATGTGATGTTGCTTGAATGGTAGATTGAAATATTGCTTGCTTGATTGGATTGTAGTGATTGAAGAGTGTGAATATTGCAAAGATCAAGGAGTGAACTTATATTATCTACCAAAAAGGCAAGTGATGCTTCATACTTTTGTCCCATTATTTTCACTATGCATTAGTGATATTTCTAAGTAGGACTTGCATGGAATTTTGCTAAGTGTAAACTATGCCATGGGAAATCCTAGTAGATGAAACCTTAGTAGAAATTTCCTAAGTTAAGATTCCTACTACTATCATGCTTAGCTTAGCTAGTAGAAAACAAGGGTGGATTATATTCATTCTATGGAATATTTCTAAGTCAAGAACTTGTGTTTTGTTTAATAAAACAACTAAGTGAATGAATCACCTGGGTGGAATGGAAAGAATGGTTTGTGTTGAGTGGTTATGCATGTCCAGTATGCTGGGGATAACTTGGGCATCACCAAGTCCAGTATACTGGGGAAAACTTGGTATATCACTTGTGGATGGCCACCCAGGAATAAAGAGATTTGAGATGTCAAATGTTGAGAAGCTTCAAATGCAGCCACTTGGCATTATGGGCTCTGCCGAGATCATATAGGTTGCAATAACTTAGCCAAATGGACAGTTGGTGGTAGGGGTTTGATAGGTTGGAGCGCGTCCATTCTGGTCTAAGGGAAGGCTTCTGAAAGATCTTGTCTTGGGAAACCAAGTCTTGTGGGGAAAGTGCACCACCTCTGCAGAGTGTAAAATCTAAGTACTTAGCCATGTCCCTGGTAAAGGACAATTTGAGCATCAAGACAGGAAGCTATCAAGAATCTCCTCATCCCAATTTCTAGGTTAAAACTTTGTGGTTGAACAAGGGTTGAAGGATCACCAATTTCTATTGGGAGATGCCTTGGGTGATTTTGTCAAGCAAAAACTTAGTGTTTTCAAATGATAAGGAAAAACTATTTCTAGCAAAGCAAGCCTAAGCTCCACTTAGCCAAATGCATATAGATGATAGACTCCACTATCCTACCATAGTATCACTTGCCAATACAATTCAAATGTATTAACCCTTGTGGATGTAACTTGTTATGTTGCAGGTTTTTTTGATAATAGTGAAGTATGTTGAAATAGGATTACAAGTCTACAACCAACATGTTTGCCTGTGGCACTTTGAATATGAAGGACCCCATGCTATTGTTATATTCTGCTACATTGTAATGAGATAGCCAAATGAGCTATATAAGATGTAATAAATTGTTTTATTCCTGGTTATAAAGTTGTATTATGACCTTTGTTTCTTGATATTACATCTTAACTCTGGATGCTAGCTATTGATCCAGGGACTAGCATTGTAAACACAAGGATCTCTCCCTTATTAAAGGTTGGGAACCTTACAGATGGTATCAGAGCACTGTGTTGCCTGTAGGATTTGTAACCCTGGGATTGGACAAAACCCCTTAGAATAATAGGAGCTGTATTTGTTCCAAAACTTATTTACAAACAATCTTGTAAACTCGTTCCTCAAACATTTTGGTTTTGACTCTACATCTCTTCTATTTCAACTTGATGGATAAAGCCTTCCATGGCCAAATACTTCACCATGTGCAAAGGACTTCATCAACTCTAATGACTTCAACATCTTCAAGTAATTTCAACCTTATTCTCAACAAGGACTTCAACCTTGGATATCACTAAGGACTAAAAGTGAGACAAGAAATGTTTCTCAAGACTTGAAGACTAAGGAAACAAAACTTGGGAATCATCATCACCTTTGAAGTTTTTGTGACCAAGAATTTTCCCAAGGAAACCATGATCTCATTCAAGAAGAATCCACCAAGAAGGATGGAATGATCTCAAGTGAACCTTATAGATGGACCACCATATTTAGTTTAAGTCAAACCCACCAACTTATGTGGTGTAACAAAAATATTTTTGTTGCCTAAAAATGTGCTTGAAAAATTGTTGTTTGAGTGGAATGTTTGTTGGTGATTGCTTGCACATTGCTTGAGTGAATTGTGATGTGTATGATTAGAATTGATTCCTTAGAAATCTTTTGCCTATTCTAATCCCAATCCAACCTAAAAAGATGACTACTCCAAGAAACTCCAACATCAAGGATGCTGACAACAACAACAACCAAGAGACCAACATGAGAGAACTCATAGTGACCCAAACCCAGTTGAACCAAGTGACAGCTCAATTTTTAGCCAACACCAGTGAGCTAGATCCAACCATGCAAAGGTTTTTGGAAACCCAAACCCAATTGTTGCATAAGGTGACAGATCAAATGATCAACATGGGAGACAACTCTTCCCAAGGAGTTTGTGACAACAAGGATGTCAAGGATGATATTCTAGATGGAACCAGAGCTTGCAATATTTGTGGAGACAAGGATCACACTTCCAAAGAGCATGAAGATCAATGCCCCAATTGTGAAGAGAAACATCCAAATAATCAATGCCCAACATCTCAAGCTACTTGTTTCCTATGTGAAGGAAATAATCATGTCCCTATCCAATGCCCCATCTATTCTATAGTTCAACAAAGGAAACAAGGTGGAGTGCAACAACTCATTGCAGATTATGTAGGGTTTCGTAGCATGGAAAACAAAAAATTTCTACCGCATACAAACAAACAAGCCAAGATCTATCTACTAGATTGTAGCAACGAGTCGATAGAATAACTCACCCTCACAGATTCCAAAGTGTTTAACGAGAGCGGATTCTCGTGGGTGATGTAGTCGTACTCTTCCCGATCTCAATATCGCGTAGACGATCCTTCCGGCGCTGCGTTCTGGCAGCGCTCCTGCAGTCGGTCACACATTCGGTACTCGACGAAGACCTTCCTCTCCCTTGTTCCAGCAGGCAGTGGAGGTTGTAGCACTCTCCTCGCGATTCCGGCAGCACAACGGCGTGGTACCGGAAGTAGAGGGGAGATCTCGCAGGGCTTCGCCTTAAGCCGGAGCGAGTATGGTGGAGTATGAGAGAGTCCCTCGACGATCTAGGGTTTAGACACGCCGAGGAGGGGGCTACGCCGGCGGCTAGGGTTTCACCTAGGCGGCGGCGGCGAGTGCCCTAGGGCCGGCGGCGGCTATGGAGGCGGCGGCGGCTTGGTACTAGGGTTTAGAGGTAGGAACTTGTGTGTATAGGAGGGGAGCCCTGCCCCTCCTTTTATAGGTGGAGGGAGCCGGCCAAGGGGAGGGGAGTCCCTCCCCTACTCGGCTTGGTGGTGCGCCGGCGGTGGGGAGGAGGGACTCCTCCCCAACTCGGTTTCCTCCTCCTTTTCCACTTCCCAAAAATAGTCGTTTGACTTTCAAACTTGGCGTTTGACTTTTCAAACAAGGATTTGATTTAATCCTTTATTTTGTTCAGCGATGACACCTAGTACATGATGCAATCATTCCAACTTGGTATGACACATTCATGTACCCTTCCCCTTCGGAGTGCCGGACATTCCGGAACCTTCTAGAACATTCCCGATGAAAACACCGGAATCATTCTCCAACTCCGAAACGGGACTTTCCTTATATGAATCTTATTCTCCGGACCATTCCGGATCTCCTCGTGATATCCCGAATCCCATTCGAGACTCTGAACAACATTCGAACTCTTTCTCATCATTCCATAACTACTCAAACAACGTCGAATCCTTAAGTGTGTCTCCCTAAGGTTCGTGAATTATGCGGACATGATCGAGACACTTCTCCGATCAATAACCAATAGAGGAATCTGGAAATTCATATGGCTCCCACATATTTCTACGATTACTTTGCGATCGAATGAACCACTTACATACGATACCAATTTCCCTTTGTCTCACGATAGTTTACTCATCCGAGGTTATGATCGTCGGTATCTCTGCATACCTAGTTCAACCTCGTTACCGATAAGTACTCTTTTCTTGTTCCCGTGATATGTGATCCCTTGTGAGCCAGTCACATGCTTGCAAGCTAATTGGATGACATTTCACCGAGAGGGCCCAGAGTATATCTATCTGTCATATGGATGGACAAATCCCACTCTTGATCCATGTGTTTCAACCAATACTTTCCGAACACTCAATGCCACCTTTATAGCCACCCAGTTACGGTGTGGTGCTTGATGTCATCAAAGCATCCATCCGGTAAAGGTGATATGCATGATCTCATGGTCGAAGGAATTAGGTTACTATGTATCAGAAAGCATATAGCAATTGAACTATTAAAATGACTTGATCTTTATGCTACGCTTATCTATAGGAGTATGTCCACCATATCATTCTCCTAACGATATGATCTTGTTGTTCATAACATCTCAATGTTCATGATAGGGAAACCACAATCATCTATTAACCAACAAGCTAGTATTATATAGAGGCTTTACTAGGGACCTCAAATTAAGTTTACAAATCACACAAGTATTAATGTTTCCTTGTTAATACTATTATAGCATGAATGTAAACATTTATCATAAACACAAAGATATAATAATAACTACATTTATTATTGCCTCTAGGGCATATCTCCAACAGTCTCCCACTTGCACTAGAGTCATCTAATCTAGATTACATGGTAATATACTGAACACTCATGGCAGTTTGGTGCTGGTCATGTTTTGCCCTCGGGAGAGGTTTAGTCAACGGATCCGCCACATTCAGATCTGTGTGTACTTTGCAAATCTTTATATCCCCATATTGGATATGTTCTCGAATAGCGTGAAAACGTAGCTTTATGTGCTTCAGCTTCTTGTGTGACCTTGGTTCTTGTGCATTGGCAATGGCGCCCATGTTATCACAGTAGATAGACATTGGGTCCAGCGCACTAGGAACCACACCCAGCTCTGTAATGAACTCTTTCATCCATATCGCTTCTTGTGAAGCCTCCGAAGCAGCCATGTATTCCGATTCAGTTGAAGATCTCGCCACAACGCTTTGCTTTGCACTCCTCCAGCTAACTGCTGCACCATTCAAAATAAATACGTATCCAAATTGTGATTTAGAATCATCCGGATCGGTGTTCCAACTAGCATCGGTGTAACCATTAACAACGAGTTGTTCATCACCTCCATAAGAAAGAACCATATCCTTAGTTCTTCTGAAGTACTTAAAGATGTTTTTGACCGCTGTCCAATGATCCACTCCTGGATCACTTTGATATCTGCTAGTTAAACTAACAGCATATGCAATGTCGGGTCTAGTACATAGCATGGCATACATTAGAGATCCTATGGCTGAGCCATAGGGAGTCTTACTCATACTTTCTCTATCTTCTGCCGATGACGGACTTTGAGTTTTACTCAAGGTCGTATTGGGCAACATGGGCAAGAACCCTTTCTTGCTATCTTCCATTCCAAACCTCTTTAGAACTTTGTCCAAATATGTACTTTGTGACAATGATATTTGGCGTCTCGATCTATCTCTATAAATCTTTATGCCTAATATGTAAGCTGCTTCGCCAAGATCCTTCATTGAAAAACTATTATTCAAATATTCCTTGACACTATTAAGAAGGTCTACATCATTCCCAATCAACAATATGTCATCTACATATAGTATTAAGAATGCCATAGAGCTCCCACTCACTTTCTTGTAAATACAAGCTTCTCCATAAGTTTGTATAAAACCAAAACTTTTGATCACCTTATCAAAACGTTGATTCCAACTTCGGGATGCCTGCTTCAATCCATAGATGGACCGTTGAAGTTTGCATACCTTGTTAGCATCTTTAGGATCAACAAAACCTTTGGGTTGCATCATATACAACTCTTCATCAATGTCTCCATTGAGGAATGCTGTTTTGACATCCATATGCCATATCTCATAATCATAATATGTAGCGATTGCTAACAGAATCCTCACAGACTTTAGCTTCGCTACTGGTGAGAAAGTATCATCGTAGTCAACTCCTTGAATTTGTCGAAACCCTTTTGCGACAAGTCGAGCTTTATAGACAGTAACATTACCATCAGCATCTGTTTTCTTCTTGAAGATCCATTTTTTCTCGACAGCCTTCCGGCCATCCGGTAAGTCCACCAAAGTCCATACTTGGTTTTCGTACATGGATCCAATCTCGGATTTCATGGCTTCTTGCCATTTATTGGAATCTGGGCTCATCATCAATGTCTCAGGGTCATCGGTGTTGTCCACCAACATGACACTCATAACGGGATCATACCAATCTGGAGTGGTACGAGTTCTCGTTGACCTGCGAGGATCTGTAGCAACTTCAACCGAAGTTTCATGATCATCATCATTAGCTTCCTCTCTAATTGGTGCAGGCACCACAGGAAATTCTTCCGGCGCTACGCTACTCGCAATTTCGAGAGAAGGTTTGACAACCTCGTCGAGTTCTACTTTCCTTCCAGTCACTTCTTTCGAGAGAAATTCCTTCTCTAGAAAGGATCCATTCTTGGCAACGAAGATTTTGCCTTCGGATCTATGATAGAAGGTATACCCAATAGTTTCCTTCGGGTATCCTATGAAGACGCATTTTTCCGCTTTGGGTTCAAGCTTGTCCGGCTGTAACTTCTTTACGTAGGCTTCGCATCCCCAAACTTTAAGGAACGACAATCTAGGTTTCTTCCCAAACCATAATTCATACAGTGTCGTTTCAACGCATTTAGATGGTGCCCTATTTAAAGTGAATGCGGCTGTTTCTAATGCATAACCCCAAAATGATAGCGGTAAATCTGTAAGTGACATCATAGAACGAACCATATCTAAGAGAGTTCGATTACGACGTTCGGACACACCATTACGCTGTGGTGTTCCCGGCGGTGTCAATTGTGAAAGTATTCCGCATTTCTTCAAATGCTCGCCAAACTCGTAACTTAGATATTCACCTCCACGATCAGAACGTAGAAATTTAATCTTCTTGTTACGTTGATTCTCTACCTCACTTTGAAATTCCTTAAACTTCTCGAAAGTTTCGGACTTATGTTTCATGAAATAGATATACCCATATCTACTCAAGTCATCCGTGAAGGTAAGAACATAACGATAACCACCGCGCGATGCTACACTCATTGGACCACACACACGTCGGTATGTATGATTTTCAATAAGTCCGTAGCTCGCTCCATCATACCAGAGAATGGAGTCTTAGTCATTTTACCAATCAGACATGCTTCGCATCTTTCAAGTGATTCGAAATCAAGTGATTCAAGAAGTCCATCAGAATGGAGTTTCTTCATACGCTTCACTCCAATGTGACCAAGACGACAGTGCCACATATAGGTCGAGTTATCGCTCGATTTCAAACGTTTAGCCTCAATGTTATTAATATGTGTATTTCCACTATCGAGATTCAACAAGAATAGACCATCTATTAAAGGTGCATGTGCATAAAACATATTACTCATATAAATCGAACAACCATTATTCTCGGACTTAAACAAGTAACCGTCTCGCAATAAACAAGATCCCGATATAATGTTCATGGTTAACGCAAGCACCAAATAACAATTATTTAAGTATAAAACTAATCCCGATGGTAGATGAAGGGGTAGCGTGCCGACCGCGATCACATCAACCTTTGATCCGTTTCCCACGCGCATCGTCACCTCGTTCTTCGCTAGCTTCCGTTTATTCTGCAGCACCTGTTTCGAGTTACAAATATGAGCAACCAAACCAGTATCAAATACCCAGGCACTACTACGAGTACTAGTGAGATACACATCAATAACATGTATATCAGATATACCTTTCTTCTTGATGTTGCCGTTCTTCAAATCCTCCAAGTACTTTGGGCAATTTCGCTTCCAGTGACCTTCTCCCTTGCAGTAAAAGCACTCAGTATCAGGCTTAGGTCCAGCCTTGGTCTTCTTCGTCGGCGTGGTAACTTTCTTACCACCCTTCTTGAAGTGTCCCTTCTGCTTAGACTTGCCTTTCTTGAATTTGGTGGTCTTATTGACCAACAACACTTGGTGCTCTTTCTTGATCTCCACTTTTGTAGATTTCAACATGGCAAAGAGTTCTGGCAACGTCTTGTTCATGTTTTGCATGTTGTAGTTCATCACAAAGTTCTTGTAACTTGGTGGTAGTGATTAGAGGACACGGTAAATCCCCAAAGCATTAGGAATCACAATACCCAAGCTTTGAAGTTTGTTTGCGTGCCCAGACATCTTAAGCACATGCTCACTGACGGAGCTGCCCTCTTCCATCTTGCAGTTAAAGAACTTTTCAGAAGCCTCATAGCTTTCAATTGCCGCATGAGTCTCAAAGATCAATTTGAGATCCTCGACAATATCATATGGGTCTGAATTCTCAAACCTTTTCTGAAGCTCCGATTCTAAACCATACAAGATAGCACACTGAACTGTGGAGTACTGAGTCTTCTGAGTGAGGTAAACATTCTTTACTTCATCGGCAGCATCAGCTGCAGGTGGGTCACCCAGCGGTGCATCCAGCACATAGGTCAAATAACCAGCTGTGAGGACAATCCTCAAATTGCGGAACCAATCCGCGAAGTTGCTTCCATTGTTTTTCAACTTTTCTTTCTCTAGGAACGCATTAAAATTGATGGTAGGGGCTGCCATTGATCTACAACATATTTGCAATAGTTTAGACTAAGTTTATGACAATTGAGTTCAAATTAATAATAAAATTAATCTAGGTGAAATCCCACTCAAAACAATATCCCTCACATTGTTTTAGTGATCACACGAACAAAATCCACCACATCAACACCGATCATCACGAGAGTCGATATAGTTTCAATGGCGAACAATCGTCATGTTCATCATATCTACTATATGATTCATGCTTTACCTTTCGGTGATCCGTGTTCCGAGACCATGTCTGTACATGCCAGGCTCGTCAAGATCAAACCTTAGTTTCCGCATGAGCAAATCTGGCTTGCTCACGTTGTATACACTTGTGGAATCTAACACACCCGATCATCACGTGGTGCTTCGAAACAACAAGCTTTAGCAACGGTGCTAACTAAGGGTGAACACTTTATGACTTGAAATTCATGTGCATGAGGAATCATCTTATAATGCTACCATCGTCTACTAAGCAATACAAGATGCATAAAGGATTAACGTCACATGCAATTCATAATATGTGATATGATATGGCCTTTCTTCTTTGTGCTTCCGATCTCCATCTTCTAGCACGAATATGATCTCCATCATCACCGGCATTGCATTAAGGTCAATGACGCTTCTCCATGGTTGTCGTCCACCGGCTTAAACTATTACAACTACTTTGAATAGACACGCGGGTCTTAACATAAATTAAAGACAACCATATGGCTCCTGCCGGTTGCCAACTTACAATAAGGAACATTGCATACATCAAATATAATCACAATCATGGCCATATCACATCACAGCACACCCCTGCAAAACAAAGTTAGACGCCTCTACTTTCTTTGCATGTTTTACGTGGTTTGGGGCTTTCAATAAGTGTCGATCTAACTTACGAACATGAACCACAACATTGATACTAGTATTGTTAATCACCCGTTGTAAATTGGATCTTCACTATGCTAGGAGAAACAGGCACCCGCAAAGCCACTTATGCAATACAAGTTGCATGTCAAGCGTGGAGCAAGTCTCATGAACGATGTCATGTAAGGTTAGCCCGGGCCGCTTCATCCCAACATCCCGCAAGATGCAAAGTACACAAGAAGCAATCGACAATAAAAGCATCAACGCCCATAATGACCATTGTGTTCTACTCGTGCAACAGATCTACATATAGACACGGCTCTGATACCACTGTAGGGTTTCGTAGCATGGAAAACAAAAAATTTCTACCGCATACAAACAAACAAGCCAAGATCTATCTACTAGATTGTAGCAACGAGTCGATAGAATAACTCACCCTCGAAGATTCCAAAGTGTTTAACGAGAGCGGATTCTCTTGGGTGATGTAGTCGTACTCTTCCCGATCTCAAGATCGCGTAGACGATCCTTCCGGCGCTGCGTTCCGGCAGCGCTCCCGCAGTCGGTCACACGTTAGGTACTCGACGAAGACCTTCCTCTCCCTTGTTCCAGCAGGCAGCAGAGGTTGTAGCACTCTCCTCGCGATTCTGGCAGCACAACGGCGTGGTACCGGAAGTAGAGGGGAGATCTCGCAGGGCTTCGCCTTAAGCCGGAGCGAGTATGGTGGAGTATGAGAGAGTCCCTCGACGATCTAGGGTTTAGACACGCCGAGGAGGGGGCTAGGCCGGTGGCTAGGGTTTCACCTAGGCGGCGGCGAGTGCCCTAGGGCCGGCGGCGGCTATGGAGGCGGCGACGGCTTGGTACTAGGGTTTAGAGGTAGGAACTTGTGTGTATAGGAGGGGAGCCCTGCCCCTCCTTTTATAGGTGGAGGGGGCCGGCCAAGGGGAGGGGAGTCCCTCCCCTACTCGGCTTGGTGGTGCGCCGGCGGTGGGGAGGAGGGACTCCTCCCCAACTCGGTTTCCTCCTCCTTTTCCACTTCCCAAAAATAGCCGTTTGACTTTCAAACTTGGCGTTTGACTTTTCAAACACGGATTTGATTTAATCCTTTATTTTGTTCAGCGATGACACTTAGTACATGATGCAATCATACCAACTTGATATAACACATTCATGTACCCTTCCCCTCCGGAGTGCCGGACATTCCGGAACCTTCTAGAACATTCCCGATGAAAACACCGGAATCATTCTCCAACTCCAAAATGGGACTTTCCTTATATGAATCTTATTCTCCAGGCCATTCCGGATCTCCTCGTGATATCCTGAATCCCATTCGAGACTCCGAACAACATTCAGACTCTTTCTCATCATTCCATAACTACTCAAACAACGTCGAATCCTTAAGTGTGTCTCCCTACGGTTCGTGAATTATGCGGACATGATCGAGACACTTCTCCGATCAATAACCAATAGAGGAATCTGGAAATTCATATGGCTCCCACATATTTCTACGATTACTTTGCGATCGAATGAACCACTTACATACGATACCAATTTACTCATCCGAGGTTATGATCGTCGGTATCTCTGCATACCTAGTTCAACCTCGTTACCGATAAGTACTCTTTTTTCGTTCCCGTGATATGTGATCCCTTGTGAGCCAGTCACATGCTTGCAAGCTAATTGGATGACATTTCACCAAGAGGGCCCAGAGTATATCTATCCGTCTTATGGATGGACAAATCCCACTCTTGATCCATGTGTTTCAACCAATACTTTCCGAACACTCAATGCCACCTTTATAGCCACCTAGTTACGGTGTGGTGTTTGATGTCATCAAAGCATCCATCTGGTAAAGGTGATATGCATGATCTCATGGTCGAAGGAATTAGGTTACTATGTATCAGAAAGCATATAGCAATTGAACTATTAAAATGACTTGATCTTTATGCTACGCTTATCTATAGGAGTATGTCCACCATATCATTCTCCTAACGATATGATCTTGTTGTTAATAACATCTCAATGTTCAAGATAGGGAAACCACAATCATCTATTAACCAACAAGCTAGTATTATATAGAGGCTTTACTAGGGACTTCAAATTAAGTTTACAAATCACACAAGTATTAATGTTTCCTTGTTAATACTATTATAGCATGAATGTAAACATTTATCATAAACACAAAGATATAATAATAACTACATTTATTATTTCCTCTAGGGCATATCTCCAACAGATTACCATAAGGGAACAACTTCTACCAAGAAGGATGAAGACAAAGGAAAATCTCAGCTTGCACCTCCATGCAATATGACTCAATTTAAAGGACCAAAGAGGAGACATATGTATTATCCAAGGAAAAGTTCAAGGAGACCAGGAAACTTTCCTACCTTTGAGATAAGATATGAAGAGCATGAACTAGAAGCACTCCTAGCTTTGGAGAAACCCAAGAAGAAGAAGGACAAAAGCCAAGTGCAATGTTTCCATTGCAAAGAAATGGGACACTATGCCAATGAATGTCCAGATAAGAAGAAAAAGTATAAGGGGATTAGCCAAGTATGGTGCAACAACTGTAAAGAGTTAGGACATTATGTGTCAACTTGTCCATAGAAGATACGTGAAGAACTCAATCTTATCACATGTTACAATTGTGGTAACCAAGGACATTATGCAAGAAATTGTCCAGAAAAGATGAAGCACAAGATAAAGCCTATGAAGGATCTCAGCCTTGTCACATGTTTCAAGTGTGGAAACAAAGGACACTATGCAGATGTTTGCCCAGAGAGATTTCAACAAGATCCCAAGCAAGCCAAGATGTAGTCTAGTTGGAAAATTTTTAAGGGTGGTAGTACCCTAGTTGCTTTGAGCCAACTTGTAACCCCTGGCCTCCCCAAATCTCGGGACGAGATTTATTTTAAGGGTGGTATCCTGTCACATCTCAAGATTTTCCAAATCTTGTAATGTGAAAAATAAATAAACAAAATAAATAATTGTTGAAATTTTGGGTGAAAAGAAACTTTTGTTTCTAAATGAAAACTTAAAATCCCATCTTGAACAAACTTTGGTTAACATTTGAATCCAACTAAATTCAAATCAAGTGGAATGCATTCTTCATAAATGCATCTGGAAAATTTAAACACTTGAGAAATAAACCAAAACCCTAAAACCCTAATGGAAGAAAATCATTTCCAAGTTATCTCCAAGCCTATGGATTTGATCCATATAAAAATTTGTCAACAAAAATTTACAATTGATCAAGAATGACTATTAGAAATATTATAAAACCCTAGAAATTGGTTTCACTAAATTTGGAACCATAAATAAAATCTTATGAATTTAATAAGATAAGGGAATTGAATTCCCAAAGCTAATAAAGCACTTATCTAAAATCCATACCAAATAGTGAGCAAATAATCCTCAGGAGATTTAAAAAGAAAACAAATATTAAATAAGATTTTACAAATTGGAATCACCAAGTTTGGACCTTTAATTAAAAAGATATGGATTTTATAAGGTAAAGAAAGAAATGCTAAATGAGGAATATGTAAAGGCCAAATTAACTCTTGACCTAATCCATAAGAAAATGGAATAATTTTGATCCAAATCCAAATAAAATAAAGGGTAAAAAATTTCCAAATAAAATAAAATGGCATTAACCATTCTACCCCTATTTTAATAAAGACAAATCTCTAATAAAAATGATTATTTAATTCATGAGAAAATAGTATTTTGGAATTTACCCAAGTAGGAATAAAAGTTGTTTAATTAACTTAAATAAGATTAAAGAAATCTTCCAAAACAAAATTTAGGGAATTAAAACTATATTTAATTCTATTGGAAATAAAACAAATACCCAATTCAAATGATTTATGAATCATATTAAATATTTTTTCCAAATAATTCTAGGTGAATATTTTGACACCCTATTAAATAAATAAAACCTACTGAAAAGATTTGAAAAGATTTAGGTTTCAAATGGAGATTGAAAATCTTTATTAAAACTTATTTGAATAAATGTTAGAGCCTATTTTAACTAATTAAAAGACCCTAAAAAGAATAAATATATTATTCTAAATTTGACTTTGGAGTGTTTTATTAATCAGTATATGAATCTACACAAATTTTTGTTGAGGTTTGAAATCAAATTTATGTTTGAAATAATTAATCAAAATCAAAACAGAATTAAAGAAATGGAAAAAGAAAAAGAAAGAGGAACAAAAAAATATATAAAAAGGACACAACCCAACTAACCTAGCCCACTAAGCCCATCAGCAGCCCACCTGCTCACCCCCGCAGTGAAACGTTTTCACTCAGAATAGAACCCGCAAGGTCACTGAGCAGTGGACCCTACTCCCTCTCCCCTTCTCTCGCTGACGCCAGACCCCACAGCCAAGTCATCATCTTCTTCACCCCATGATGAACTCGCCTGACAGTTTCCTCCGTGTTTAATCCAATTCAATACGAGTTATTTGGTGAATAAATCTTCCCCGCGATCACGCTTACTAGGTCTCCTGCTCCCCCTCTCTTTTTCCCCTCTCTCGCCCGGCCGTCTCTGCCCCCAGGCTGTCCCCAATTCCACCAGGACCGCCAGTGTCTCCGACGAGTTCCGGTGAAGAATCCGGCCAGCCCACGCCTCCCCTTACTCCCTGGCCCCTGGCGCACCTCCTAGTATCGCCCGTTCATTCGCGCGTGCTCTGATTCGTCGACAACATCATCACTGAGCAAGCGCCGCCGTCTGCTTCAACTCCGGCGACGCCTCCCCGTAAGCCATGTCTCCCCCTCCATCTCTGGATGACCCTCCTACACTCACCACTATCCCGCGCATCTAACCATGCTTTCCTTTTTCTCTGGCGCGCTCTGTAGCTTCGCCATCAACGACGTCTGAGCGCAACCGACGGTGACCACGACTCCGGCGAGCAATTGTTGACCACCCCGTGCGCCCCTTGCCTCCTCGCGAGCACGTCGAGCATCAGTGACACCACGCGAACATGGTGATATTCTCCCCACCCTCTCTCGCTTCCTGCATCGCTGGCAACGCCACCGCCAGGCCGCTCCGCCGCCAGTCGCCGCCGCCAGCACCTCTAGTATATGGTCAGAGGTTGTGCGCCGTAGGATTTAGATCCAACGCACACGGTAGAAACTTAATCGAAGGGGTATCCTTTGATCTGTACCGTGCGTAGTCATTTAAATGTGATGGCCCAGAAAGGTCGATCCAACTGAAGCGGTACTGCCTAATGAAATTGCTCCACGTGGCCCTGCCTATTTATAAAAACCAGGATTTGATCTATTTGATGTTCCAATTTGAAAAATTCATAACTTCCAAACCGCACGTCCAAATTTTGCAAATTTTATATCAATGGATTCAGCAAAACAAGTACTTTCTGACCATGAACTTTGTTTAGTAAAATGTTTCTGTTAGATTGATTGTTTTTGCAGAAACTTATGTAGGCATACTTAGAATATAAAATTTGTTCTAAAATGAGTTTTGAGATAAAATCTTTGGCAAATGGTTTGTTTTGAACCCACTGACCATAGAAATCAATTTGTGGTTTCAAAAATATATTTGGGGAAGCAAAAGAATAAACCTTTGATTTAAACCATTTCTAGTCAAATAAAAATATTGTTTATTTGTTAAAAATGTTTTTTGAAGAAAACCTTTGGGAAATGTTTTGGAATAAACTCTCTGACCATAAACACATGGTTTTATGGTTTGAAAATATATTTTGTGAACCCTATAGATTGTTGCCTTATTAAAAGCATTTCTTCACCACATAAAATAATACTTTGGTTTAAAAATTGTTTATAGGTAGAATGTTTTGCAAATAGTTTTGCCACTTTATAAAATGACCAATAAGTGTTTTAGAATGTTTATAACCTATTATAAACCACTTTTGTAAATAAAACAAAGTTTGGCATGCTTGCATGCATTGCTTTGTTACTATTATTTTACATGATGTTGCTTCAATGGTAGATTGAAATATTGCTTGCTTGATTGGATTGTAGTGATTGAAGAGTGTGAATATTGCAAAGATCAAGGAGTGAACTTATTTTATCTACCAAAAAGGCAAGTGATGCTTCATACTTTTGTCCCATTATTTTCACTATGCATTAGTGATATTTCTAAGTAGGACTTGCATGGAATTTTGCTAAGTGTAAACTATGCCATGGGAAATCCTAGTAGATGAAACCTTAGTAGAAATTTCCTAAGTTAAGATTCCTACTACTATCATGCTTAGCTTAGCTAGTAGAAAACAAGGGTGGATTATATTCATGCTATGGAATATTTCTAAGTCAAGGACTTGTGTTTTGTTTAATAAAACAACTAAGTGAATGAATCACCTGGGTGGAATGGAAAGAATGGTTTGTGTTGAGTGGTTATGCAAGTCTAGTATGCTGGGGAAAACTTGGGCATCACCAAGTCTAGTATACTGGGGAAAACTTGGTATCTCACTTGTGGATGGCCACCCAGGAATAAAGAGATTTGAGATGTCAAATGTTGAGAAGCTTCAAGTGCAGCCACTTGGCATTATGGGATCTGCCGGGATCATATAGATTGCAATAACTTAGCCAAATGGACAGTTGGTGGTAGGGGATTGATAGGTTGGAGCGCGTCCATTCTGGTCTAAGGGAAGGCTTCTGAAAGATATTTTCTTGGGAAACCAAGTCTTGTGGGGAAAATGCACCACCTCTGCAGAGTGTAAAATCTAAGTACTTAGCCATGTCCCTGGTAAAGGACAATTTGAGCATCAAGACATGGAAGCTATCAAGAATCTCCTCATCCCAATTTCTAAGTTAAAACTTTGTGGTTGAACAAGGGTTGAAGGATCACCAATTTCTATTAGGAGATGCCTTGGGTGATTTTGTCAAGCAAAAACTTAGTGTTTTCAAATGATAAGGAAAAACTATTTTGAGCAAAGCAAGCCTAAGCTCCACTTAGCCAAATGCATATATATGATAGACTCCACTATCCTACCATAGTATCACTTGCCAATACAATTCAAATGTATTGACCCTTGTGGCTGTAACTTTTTATGTTGCAGGTTTGTTTGATAATAGTGAAGTATGTTGAAATAGGATTACAAGTCTACAACCAACATGTTTGCCTGTGGCACTTTGAAGATGAAGGACCCCATGATATTGTTATATTCTACTGCATTGTAATGAGATAGCCAAATGAGCTATGTAATATGTAATAAATTATTTTATTCCTGGTTATAAAGTTGTATTATGACCTTTGTTTCTTGATATTACATCTTAACTGTGGATGCTAGCTATTGATCCAGGGACTAGCATTGTAAACACAGGGATCTCTACCTTATTAAAGGTTTGGAACCTTACATGGTGGTTCCCATCAGGGCGAGGGCACGGCTAGGTGAACCTGTGAGGACGAGGAGGACATGGATTCGAGGACGTCACTGGACCAAGGAGGGTTGCGTCCCGGTGGGCATGGAGGCAGAACCGGTCGATGTTGGAAGATACAGAGGGGAAGGAGGGGTCCAGCGGGGTCGCAGAGGATGCGACCGGGCCCGTGCTGCGGAAGGGCGGCCGACGGCGCTCGCGCGGGTGGAGGACGGACGAGGCCGATGGGGCGAGGATGAAGGTGGTAGGGCCTGGACGCGAGGGAGCCGAGGCGACGGAGGCGGCCGCTGGGCCTGGACACGGACAGAGGACGGCGGTGTCGACGATGCTACGGGAGGGTGCTCGCGATGACCGCCAGAGGAGGAGGCGATGGAGAGACGTGTGGTGGCGGGCGTGGTCTTCGCGGCGAGGAGCGCTCGCGCGGGAGGATAGAAGCAGAGGTCAGGCCTGAGACCAATAGCTGGCAGAGGGAGGAAGGAGGCGGGGCTCTGGGGCTGGTGATTCTTGCAGAGAGCAGCGGCGGAAGGTGAGGGATGAGGGGAAACATGGGAGAGAGAGGGGCTTCGTGCGTGGTGGGTCCAGGACAGGCGATGGAACCAAGGAGAGGCGGTTTCAAACGGGAGGGCGTGCGCTGGGTGCGAGCGGGCATGCGAGGTGGGGTGCGAGGGAAGCTTGCGTGCGTGGGGGTTTGACCAGGGTTGGCGGGCTGGTTGGGTTGAGGCAGAGAGTGGGGTGAGTGGCGGCGGCAGGTGGAGGGAGTGGTGGTGGGGATGGGATTAGGGTTTGACTATAGGATTAGGTTTGGAAGGGGAGGTTCCAGTTGGGCCTTGGGCTATAGGTAGCTTGGCCCGATTGGCTGGGCTGCCTCCCAGGATTATAAAACATTTTTACATATTTTGTTTATCTAATTTTTTTTAAATAGTTTTAGACAAAAATATCCGAGAGAGACCGGAGTTTCAGTTGAATTAAAGAAGGGGTTTTTAGAAAACAAAGGTAGCCTTTTGGAAAATAGTTTTAGACAAATAATATGCATGCTAACATGAGGATTCTCAAATGCAATGTGGCATGATGACATGAGCAATGTCGTCATGATGATGCACAAAACAAGCACCAAGCAATTTTCTAGTAGTGGTTTTACCCGGGGTGCTACAATTCAACACCACTAACAATGGATCTCGCCCTCGAGATTCGCCTCATGGTATGGGGAAGAAGGCCGACGGTCTGAACATTCCCGCTTCATGTAGATCCTCGCGACACCACTAACAAGGGTTCTTTCTTCATCTTAGAAAACGGGGACACCACCAACAAAGGGTGTGGCTCACGTCCGTTGCGAGAACACTCCGGAAAACAAAGGACAAAGGTAAAGGTATCAAAAGATAAGGACACCTCTAACTTCTGTGGAAGGAGTAAACTTGCTTGATCCACCGATTCAATGTACAAGAGCGAATGATAAGAGTAGTCGGATGGTGATCAGTCCATCACGCACCCGAAGCATTACTCTACACATGAATAGGGGAATTATGCAACCAACTCTCGGAATTTAGATTAAAGATCTTGACAAGCGAAGTTCAAAAACAAAGCAGTGATGCAGACTCTTCATCGGATCCGATGCAGATGATGTCGTAGTGAAGGAAAACACCGGAAGATACAGAGAATTTTTTTAGTGAATTTTCGATCCACTGAAAGGTACAACACAAGATGATTCCTCAGATAGCATGAACACCAGATGTCGAAGCACCGTTACAAGAGGATGGAAGCGAAACCCTGAAGGTACGACAGAAACCCAACCACGAGAAATCCTGGACTCAAAGAAAAGATAAGAGAGCAGATTCAAAACACGTCGAGATAAGAGGAGAATAGAAGAGGGTTAATAAGTAAAAGCAGACCTAATCAGATCTATCCAACCGGTTTTCCAAAATAGTTTTGACACTCTACGACGCCCGTTAGCTAGGTTATCCTACAGGCTAGACCAGTGGGGTATCGTAACTACTGAGCTCTGATACCACTCTGTAACACCCTCGGACCGTCCCTATGCAAGTTTTAGCGATTCCCGCAAGGCACTTTCGTGCGGGTGGAAAATGAAGTAATATCATTACACAATAGTCCATGATGGAACCCACAGAATATATATACAAAAACGACTCCATGAGTCAGGAATACAGATATACAGTACAAAGATCCAAATCACCTTAAAAATGATACAACATCCGACTACAAACAAGATGCAAACGGGGCTAAGAGCCCTGAAGAATAACCAATGGCGTCCATAACACTGCCCAGGCCAAGCCGGAAGGGTAACCCTGCTAACGATGTCGGCCTCAAAAACCTGCTCAAACAAAAGGAGTGCCGACAAAGGGCAAAAGAAAAAGAGAGCGGTCAGTACTAAGGCCAGTACACAGAGAGACTAGAATTCAGCGGTCCTCGCCTACATAGGTATGGTGGACTAAAGAGGCAGCGCAACATGCACTAAACAACCTATAGAGAATCAATACAACTGTCGCTATCAGAGAGGGATAAGAAAGACCTATTCTTAACAACCTGATACTACCACCAAACATAACCATCCTGCTATTTCCCCCTCGAGACTAAACGAGGGAGTCACTCCGAGGAAACTCACACAATTGGCAGTTTTATTCATTCATTCCATGGTGGTTATCCTGAAGGGTTTTGGAGCATAGTAAATCAAAAAAATTCTACGGATGCGAACAAGAAATCCCAGATATAATCTAGGAGATGCAATCAACGAGAGAGATAGATGAGATGTTCATACCCTTGAAGAAATCGCACAGCGGAAACGTTCAACAGGATGTGGTTCATGTAGTCGTACTAGCCGTCTCCTCCTCGAGATCAGAGATGCACACGTACGGTGCCGCGATGTCTCCTCCCTCCTTGGTCCAGCAAGAATGGTGGAGAGATAGATTGGATTTGCAGCACGACGGCATGGTGCTTATGGTGGAGAATTTCTGCAGCAGGGCTTCGCCTACGCGCAGTCGGGAGAGAGAGAGAAGGAGAGCAGCAGTTGGCGGCTAGGGTTGAGGAGGTGTAGGGGGGAGGCTGCGCCCTGCCCTCCATATATAGGGGGCTGGACGGCCCCCCTTGGCCCCTCCTCCAAGCCCTAGGGCGGCGGCCCCAAGGGTGGAGTGGGGGGCAAGTTTCCCCCCTCCTTCTAGAAGATCTCCCCTAGGGTTTCCCCTAGGGCTGGCCGGCTGGGCCTATGGGGCCTTGTGCCCCTGGCCCAAAGCAGCCAGGGCACTCCCCCTTAGTCCCACGTAGGCCTCCGACAAGTAGGACCACGTTGGTCCCACTCCGGAAGCTTCTAGAACCTTCCGGTACAATACCAATAAACTCCGAAACTATTCCGAAATCCAAAAACTGCTTTCCTTTATATGAATCTTATTCTCCGGACCATTCCAGAACCTCATGTGACGTCCTGGATCTCATCCGAGACTCCGAACAAAAACTCATAAACCAATTATCCATTCTATCCTAGAATCGATGCACGTTAAGTGTGTGACCCTACGGGTTCGAGAATATGCAGACATGATCTTCTATCAATAATCAATAGCGGGATATGGAAACCCATATTGACTCCCACATATTCATCGATGATCATATCGGATGAACCACGATGCCAGGATTCAATTAATTCCATATATGTATTCCCTTCGTCACGCGATATTTTACTTGCCCGAGATTCGATCGTTGGTATCGGCATACCTAGTTCAATCTCGTTCACAGCAAGTACTTTACTCGTTCCGTAATCCGATATCACTTTGTGATTAACTCCTTAACCATGTGCTTGCAAGCGGTGTTGATATCGATTACCGAGTGGGCCCGAAGTATATCTCTCCGACTCGGGAGGGACAAATTCCATCTCGATACAAAGAACCCAACAAGTACTTTCCGATCACCTGAGAGACACCTTTATGATCACCCTCACATAGGATGAAGTTTGATGACCTCAAAGCTTTCTTCCGATACCAGGTAGTTGTATTATCTCATGGTCTAAGGAATACAATACTTGACATAGGAAAAAGCTTCGCAAAGATGAACACGATGACACGATATAATTGCTCTGCTTAATTTGGGTCTGTCCATCATATCGTTCTCCTAATGACATGATCTCATTATTAATCGACAACTCATGTCTATGGTTAGGAAACCTTAACCATAATTAATCAATGAGCTAGTCCATAGAGGCGTACTAGGGACACGGTGTTGTTCATAAACCACACAAGTATCAAAGTTTCCGCTTAATACAATTCTAGCATGGAATATAAACTTTATCATGAACAAGAATTATAATAATAACATCTTTATTATTGCCTCTAGGGCATAATTCCAACAGTCTCCCACTTGCACTAGAGTCAATAATCTAGTTTACATCTGGCAACAATCTAACACCCATGGCATTAAGGTGCTGATCATGTTTTGCTCGTGGAAGAGGTTTAGTCAACGGATCTGCGACATTCAGATCCGTATGTACTTTGCTAATCTTCATATCTCCATCTGCTATATAATCTCAAATTATATGAAAACGACAGTTGATGTGCTTGGTCTTTGGATGATATCTTGGTTCCTTAGCCAGTGCTATGGCGCCAGTGTTGTCGCACAATATCTCCAGTGGGTCCAAGGCACTTGGAACCACACCAAGCTCAGTGATGAAGTTCCTGATCCAAACTCCTTCACTTGACGCTTCTGAAGCAGCCATGTATTCCGCTTCTGTTGTAGATCCCGCGATCACGCTTTGCTTGCAGCTTCTCCAGCTCACAGCTCCTCCATTCAAAATATAAACGTATCCTGTCTGAGATTTAGAATCATCCGGGTCAGTGTCAAAACTAGCGTCGACGTAACCTTTTACAACGAGCTGCTCATCACCTCCATAGACCAAGAACATTTCTTTAGTCCTATTTAAATACTTTAGGATGTTCTTTACGGCTGTCCAGTGTTCCACTCCTGGATCACTTTGGTATCTGCTCTTCAAACTAAGAGCATTGGACACATCCGGTCTAGTACATAGCATGGCATACATGATAGAACCTATGGCCGAGGCATATGGCACTTTGCTCATCGTGTCTCTATCATTTACCGTAGCTGGACACTGAGCCTTGCTCAATATCTTACCTGACAACATGGGCAATGAACCTTTCTTTGCTTTATCCATTCTGAACCTTTTCAGAACATTGTCTAGATATGTACTTTGGCTTAAAGCTATTAGGCGTCTTTGTCTATCTCTATAGATTTTGATGCCTAATATATAAGCAGCTTCTCCTAGGTCTTTCATTGAAAAAACATTTGTTCAAATAACTCTTCACATCGTTAAGCATACCAATGTCATTTCCAATAATCAATATTTCATCAACATATAGTACTAAAAATGTCACCGAGCTCCCACTCACTTTCTTGTAGATACAAGCTTCATAGAAATTTGGAACAAATCCAAAGCTCTTGATCACTTGATCAAAACGAAGGTTCCAACTCCGAGATGCTTGCTTCAGTCCATAAATGGAACGCTGAAGTTTGCACACCTTATTAGCATCCTTAGGATCGACAAAACCTTCGGGCTGCATCATATACAACTCTTCATCAATGTTGCCATTGAGGAACGCAGTCTTGACATCCATCTGCCATATTTCATAATCATGAAATGCAGCAATTGCTAATAAAATCCAAATGGACTTAAACATCGCTATGGGAGAGAAAGTCTCATCGTAGTCAACACCTTGAACTTACCAAAACCCTTTTGCGACAAGCCGTGCTGTATAGGCAGTAACATTACCATTCGCGCCCGTTTTCTTCTTGAAAATCCATTTGCACTCAACGGCCTTACGGTCGCTAGGAGGGTCCACCAAAGTCCATACTTGGTTTTCCCTCATGGATCCCAATTCGGATTTCATGGCCTCTAGCCATTTCTCAGAGTCTAGGCTCATCATTGCTTCCTCATAGTTCGCAGGTTCATTGTTGTCTACCAACAAGATGGTTAAGACAGGGTTGCCGTACCATTCAGGAGTGGCACGTGACTTTGTCGACCTGTGAAGTTCAGTAGTAGCATCGTTCAAAGTTTCATGATCCTCGTCATTAGCTTCCTCTCTTGTTGGTGCAGATGGCACTGGAACAATTTCAGGTGCTGCGCTACTCTCCAACTCGAGAGAAGGTTCAATAACCTCGTCTAGCTCTACCTTCCTCCCACTCACTTCTTTCGAGAGAAACTCCTTCTCAAGAAAGGATCCGTTCTTTGAAACAAATACTTTGCCTTCGGATCTGTGGTAGAAGGTATACCCAATCGTTTCCTTAGGGTATCCTATGAAGACGCATTTCTCCGCTTTGGGTTCGAGCTTGTCCGGCATCAACTTCTTGACGTAAGCTTCGCATCCCCAAACTTTAAGAAACGGCAACTTAGGTTTAGCACCAAACCATAGTTCATACGGTGTCGTCTCAAAGGATTTAGATGGTGCCCTATTTAAAGTGAATGCAGCGGTTTCTAATGCATAACCCCAAAATGATAACGGCAAATCTGTAAGACACATCATTGATCGCACCATATCTAATAGAGTTTGATTCCGGCGTTCAGACACACCATTGCGCTATGGTGTTCCGGGTGGCGTGAGTTGGGAAACGATTCCGCTTGCTTTAAGATGCGTGAGAAAATCATAACTCAAATATTCACCTCCACGATCGGATCGTAGAAATTTAATTTTCCTGTTACAATGGTTTTTCACTTCGTTCTGAAATTCTTTGAACTTTTCAAATGTTTCAGATTTATGTTTCATTAAATAGATATACCCATATCTACTTAAGTCATCAGTAAAAGTGATAAAATAGCGATATCCACCGCGCGTCGATACACTCATTGGTCCGCATACATCGGTATGTATGATTTCCAACAAGTCTGTTGCTCGCTCCATTATTCCGAAGAACGGGGTTTTGATCATCTTGCCCATGTGGCACGACTCGCACGTGTCAAATGATTCAAAATCAAGAGACTCCAAAAGTCCATCAGAATGGAGTTTCTTCATGCGTTTTACACCAATATGACCTAGACGGCAGTGCCACAAATAAGTTGGATTATCACTATCTACTTTGTATCTCTTAGCCTCAATGTTATGGATGTGCGTTTCATTGCTTTCGAGATTCAGAAGAAATAAACCATTCACAACAGGTGCATGACCATAAAAGATGTTATTCATATAAATAGAACATCCATTATTCTCCAATTTAAATTAATAACCGTCTTGCAATAAACACGATCCAGATATAATGTTCATGCTCAACGCAGGCACATAATAACCTTTATTAAGGTTTAAAACTAATACCAAAGGTAAAACTAAGGAGACCGTGCCGATAGCCATCACATCAACTTTTGATCCATTGCCAACGCGCATCGTCACCTCATCCCTTGCTAGCCGCCGTCTATTCCGTAGCTCCTGTTTCGAGTTACAAATATTACCAACTGAACCAGTATCATATACCCAGGCATTACAATGAGCGCTAGTAAGGTAAACATCAATAACATGTATATCAAATATACCTTTAATGGTGCCATCCTACTTGTCCGCTAAGTACTTCGGACATTTGCGCTTCCAGTGACCCTTGTCCTTGCAATAGAAGCACTCAGTGTCCGTCTTAGGTCCAGACTTGAGCTTCTTCTCAGCAGGGGCAACGAGCTTGCCGCTTCCTTTCTTGAAGGATTTCTTTGCATCCTTACCTTTCTTAAAGCTAGGGGTCTTGTTGACCATCAACACATGATTATCTTTCTTAATGTCCACCTCCGCAGCTTTCAGCTTAGCGAAGAGCTCAGTGATCGTATTAGTGGAACCAATCTGATTGTGAGTAACTACAAAACCTTTGTAGCTAGGAGGGAGTGATTGCAGAACTCTGTCAATCTTGAGATCTTCTGGAATCTTGCAGTCCAGTTGCTCAAGACCTTGAGTGTAGCCCGACATCTTAATGGCGGGCTCACTAACGGAACTCCCTTCCTCCATCTTGCAGTTAAAGAACTTCTCAGAGATCTCATATATCTCAGAACAGGCCTGAGTCTGAAACATGGTTTTCAGTTCCTCAAGTATCTCAAAGGGCCCGGCGAACTCCTCAAAATGATTTTGAAGGTCCGGTTCCATAGAAAACAACATGGTACTCTTAATCACTCCATAATCATCTTTGCGTGACTGATACAGAGCCTTTTCATCAGCCGGCACATCAGTAGCAGGGGCGTCACCTAGCGCTTTCTCTAGTACATAGTCCTTTTGTCCGCCAGCGAGAATGATTCTCAAATTGCGGAATCAGTTGGTGAAGTTAGACCCATTGTTCTTAAGCTTTTCTTTCTCAGCAAAAACGTTGAAGTTGAAGTTGGCCTTAGCCATTTGATCTACAAAATTTGCAAATACAATTTAGACTATGTTCATGATAACTAGTTCAACTTAATCAAATTACTAGATGAACTCCCACTAAATTCAACATCCCTCAAGTTGTTTAGTGAAAACGATCCAAATTCACCACAACTAATCCGATCTTCATGAGGAGAGATGTGGTTTCAATGGTGGACAACAAAGTGTCGATCATATCATTCATCTGACTCATGCTTAACCTTTCGGTTCATGTGTTCTGAGGCCATGTCTGTACATGCTAGGCTCGTCAAGTCAAACCCAAGTATTTCCGCATGTGCAAAACTGGCTTGCACCCATTGTATGTGAACGTAGAGTTTATAGCACCCGATCATCACGAGGTGCTTGAACACGACGAACTTTCGCAACGGTGCATACATGGGGAGAACACAATTTTATCTTGATCTTTAAGTGAGGAATCATCTTATAATGCTATCGTCGCAATCTAAGCATAATAAGATACATAAAAGGATAAACATCACATGCATATAATTTTATGTGACATGGTATAGCCAATCTCCGCGCAATGATCTCCATCTTGTGCGCGCCAGCATGATCTCCATCACTCCACCATGATTGCCTCAACCACGAATAGCAACTAAAACTATTGATAACTACTTAACGATAAAGTAAAGCTATTACATGGCGTATAAGAAGTTGACACGCAGGTCATACACTGTTATAAAGACAACCATATGGCTCCTGCCGGTTGTGTACTCATCGACATGCAAGTCGTGAAATATTACAAAACATGATCATTGCATACATCATACACATCATGTCTTGGGCCATACCATATCACAAAACACTCCCTGCAAAAACAAGTTAGACGCCTCTACTTTGTTGTTGCATGTTTTACGTGGCTTATGGGAGTAACAAGCTAAGAACGATTCTTACATACGGAAAGCCACAACAGTGATATTATGGTTGCTAACATCCGGTGTAAATCACATGACTACTATAGTGAGAGAAACTGGCATCCACCAGTCGCATGTGTGGAAAAAGCCACACGTCAAGTGCGGAGCCAGTCTCGCGAACGAGGTCGCGTAAAGTTGGCCTGGACCGCTTCGATCTCACTATGCTGCGCCATAAGAAGTATACAACAAGAGGCTTGCAACAGAAAACATCAACGCCCGCAACAAGCATGTTGCGTTCTACTCGTGAAACACATCTACGCATAGATCTAGCTTTGATACCACTGAAGGGTTTCGCGGCATAGTAAATCAAAAAAATTCTACGGATGCGAACAAGAAAGCCAAGATCTAATCTAGTAGATGCAATCAACGAGAGAGATATGAGATCTTCATACCCTTGAAGAAATCGCACAGCGGACACGTTCAACAGAACGTCGTTGATGTAGTCGTACTAGCCGTCTCCTCCTCGCGATCCGATCCGATCCTACGCCGCAAGTGGCGGCGCCTCCGAGAGATGCACACGTACGGTGCCCCGACGTCCCCTCCCTCCTTGGTCCAGCAAGAATGGTGGAGAGATAGATTGGATCTGCAGCATGACGGCGTGGTGCTTATGGTGGAGAATTTCTGCAGCAGGGCTTCGCCTATGCGCAGTCGGGAGAGTGAGAGAGAGAGAGAGAGAGAAGGAGAGCAGCAGTTGGCGGCTAGGGTTGAGGAGGTGTAGGGGGGAGGCTGCGCCCTGCCCTCCTTATATAGGGGGCTGGCCGGCCCCCCTTGGCCCCTCCTCCAAGCCCTAGGGCGGCGACCCCAAGGGTGGAGTGGGGGGCAAGTTTCCCCCTCCTTCTAGAAGATCTCCCCTAGGGTTTTGTAACATCCCTAAAATCATGATTTCAAAGTTTGCATATCATTCATGCATGCATATAGATTTGAGATCAATTTCAAACTCATTTCAGAAAAACAGAAGCACTTAGTGCTATGATTTTATGTGAGCAGATTTAAATCAAATGGCCATCCCCATTTGAGAGTTTGAATGATTTTTAAACCTAGCTTGTTTGTCTTCTTTATAGAAAGGTTTGAGTGTGGTTTGGACCAAGTTTTACAATTTGGGAATGGTTTCAAAAACCCTTTTTCAAACTTTTGCAAATCAGATGCAAGCCTCTGATATTTTGTTCTCCAAGCTTGACCAAGCCCTTGCAAAGCAACCATATGATTTTGTGCCTATATTTGAGACCACTGCTCACTGCAAAAATCCCAAGAAGATTTGAATTCAAATGGAACTTGAATTCATTTGAAAATCAATTCAGAAAATAGAAACAGAAAAACAAAAACGAGAAAGAATTAGAAAAGGGCCGGCGCCAGGATTCCAGCCCAGCTACAGAACAGGCCCAGCTAGCCCACCCGGGCCATTTCTCTCTCTCACACACGCGCCAGCGCACCCACACAGCCGCTGACAGCCAGACCCCACCTCCTCTTCGCGTGTTTTGCTGACGAGCGGGCCCTCTCCACGTCGCCCTCGTCTTCCCTTAACCGCGCCCGCGACCACGTCGCCGCTGCTGTCAAGGCCGGTAATGGCGCGGCGTAATTAGACTTAATGCCGCAGGCGTTTCCTGTCGCGCCTGGGCCTATTTAATCCCCTCTGCACCGCGAGCTTTTCCCCCCACTCTCCTCGCTCACTCCGCCACCAGGCTGCGCGCATTTGCTCTCGAAGCCCCGCGGTACCGACGACTCCGGCGATCGATTTCGGTGAGCCTCGACTGCCCCCCTCTCTCTGGTTCAAACGATGATGCCCAGCTTGATCTTGGGCATACGCTGACGCCTTCCTTTTGCCTGCTCGCGACCCAGGTCGTCGCCTCCGTTCACGACCGAAACCACCTGGGCCGCCGACAGACTCCGGCGACCAATTAAGGTAAAATCCGAGCGCCCCTTGCCCCCTCCTTCACGCGAGATTGTTCGCCTGCGTCTTGCGCAACTACTAACCCTTCTGGTTCGTGCTAGGGCGACGCCAAACCTCGCTAGTGACCACGTCTGCAAGCGACCGACGCCGCCCGCAACTCCGACGAGCTCCAGAGACCATTCCCGTGCGCCCCTCCGCAAACCAGCGCCACGTTGAGCTTCAGCACGCCACCGCGGTTCTGGTAAGATCCTTCTCCCTCTCGCGCACGACCTAGAACGCCAGCGCCGCCGCTGACTGAGCGCTCCGCCGCTCGCTGACGCCGCGCGCCGTTAGAACATGGTCGCATGCTTGAGCGCCGTTGGATCTAGATCCAACGCTTACGATAGAATCACTAATCGAACCGTTCTGCTAGATCTGGACCGTGCGATTTAAATAGATCCTACGGCTCGCGAGCGTGATCCGGAGCGAAGCGGTACGCGCCAATAGAAACATGACGCATGGCTAGGGTTTGAATTAAAACAGAATTTGAAAACAGATTTAGATCCAAATTTCAAATGTCTATAACTTTTGATTTCCACGTTAGATTTTTGCAAATTTTATACCTTTGGAATCAGTGAGACAAGACCTTTCTGAATCTGCAATGTGTTTAACAAAGTTTCTGTTAAAATAACTTTTTATGCATAAACATATTTAGGACCATTTTGAGTTTAGAATTTGTTTAGCAAATGATTTTGGTGCTAAATAAGTTTAGTTAGCAAGCTTTTTGACTTGGTTATGTTTCTGTATCATGCACTTGCTTGGTGGAGTTTTCAAAAATCATCACTTAGCATTTTCTTGCATGCATGCATTCATATTTTTGTTTGTATATGAATTGTGTGTAATTTTGTGCTACAAATTTTTGTGTAGATTTTGCTAGTGACTGTGATTGTGAAGAGTGCTACTCTCCCCATTACCAAGGCAAGTGGTACTTCATGAATATTTCCATCCCTATATTTTTCAAGCATTAGAAATATTTTGCTAAGTCTTGCATGTTGTTACTATTTTGCCAAATGCTGTGTTGGGAAATCCTAAGTAGTTGTAGAATGGTAGAATTGCTAGGGAATCTCCTAAGTTAAGTTACTATGCCATGCTTAGCCTAGCTAGTAGAAAACAAGGGTTGGTAAAGTATATACATGCTATGATGAAAATATTTCTAAGTCTTTTGGACTTATTTTTTCTTAATAAAACAACTAAGTCAATGAACCTCCTGGGTGGAATGGGACTTGAATGGTGGTTTTTGGTTGAGTGGTTACACAAGGCCCATGGATATGGTTTACCTTGTGTATCACACTTGTGGTATGCCACCCAGGCACAAAGGGATTTGGAGGCCAAGTGTTGAGAAGCTTATAGTGCAACCACTTGGCAATATGGGCTCTGCCTTGATCATATAGGTTGCTAGAACTTAGTCATTTGGACAGTTGGTGGTAGTGGGATGATAGGTTGGAACGCGTCCATTTGGCTAAGGGAAGGCTTCTGAAAGGTCCTGTCTTGGGAAACCAAGTCTGGTGGGGAAAGTGCACAACCTCTGCAGATGGAAAATCTAAGTACTTAGCCAAGTCCATGGCAATGGACAACTTGAGCATCAAGACATGGAAGCTACAAGAATCTCATCACTCCAACTTCTAAGTAAAACTTGTGGGTGAACAAGGGTGAAGGACCCCAATGTCTATTGGTGGTTTCTTGGGAAAGTTTTTGACAAAGAAAACTTAGTATTTTCAACTAATAGGAAAAACCTATTATGAAGCAAAGCAAGCCAAGCTACACTTAACCAAAATGCATATAGTAATATAGTCCACTTAAAATTTACTAAGGTATCACTTGCCAATACTATTCCAAAGTATTGACCCACTGTGGCTGTAACTTGTGATGTTGCAGGTTACTCCGATGATGATTAGGTGTCATGAGTCTACACTCAACATGCTTGCCTGTGGCACATGAAGATGAAGACTTATGTTTATTTACTTATTACAAAACTCTTGTATTAGTCCTGTGGCCTTGAATTGTAAAAGACTATGTTTTATCTCTGGAATGGATGTAATAAATGACCTTTGTATCTGTGTACTTCATCTTAAACTGTGGATGCTAGCAACGATCCAGGTACTAGCATTGCAATCACAGGGATCCTTTTCCTTTACAAAGGAGGGATCTTACAGATGGTATCAGAGCACTGTGTTGCCTGTAGGATTATGACCCTAGGATTGGAAAACCACTAAGGAAAAATTTTCAACTACTTCTACACTTGTCTATTCTTCTCGTAAACTTTTCTAATCTTCTCATTCTCATCTCTATTTGTAGATGAACTCCATCAATGAAGCCGTGAAGAAAGGACCACTCATGACCATGACCTTGGAGTGTGAAACTGAGTTTCCCAAAATTCTCAAGGACCTCATGGTGGTAATGGAAGCACATGGTGCAGCTGTTTACAAAGGCTTTCCAGTAATGGATGAAGGAGTGGAGTACTGGTGGGTGCAACTTCACTTGTACAAAAACAAGGAAGACAACCACAAAGAAAGAGGATTCTGCATGTACACCAACACTGTGATGCACACCACATTCTTTGAGTCAGCAAGAGAAGAAGCTTGGAGGACTATCAAAGAACTAAGTGCTAGAGTCAAGTGCAGAATGCTCAACCTCCAAAAGGACTTAGAGAAAGAGAAGGAACATACCCAAGAGTGGGAAGCCACCAACCAAACCTTAAGGGGAGATATTATAGACTTAGTGATGGAATCATGTGAACAAGATAGGCTGATTGCCTCTAGGAACATTGTGTTAGCCAACAGATCAAGTGAGATAGGATTGTAAACGCACTTCGTTAGTCGGACCACCACCTATCACCTTATTTTCCAAATGATAACTTAAATAAGTTTGGACCTTGATTGATGTAATGGATTCATGTATGCATGACTTGTGTGATTTTGTGTTCCAAGGATGTGTATGTGATGTTTGTCTTTGTTTTATCTTAAATAGTGTTGTTCTAACTTTTCTATCTTATAAATAGATGCCTATTACCATCAGCACTGTTGAGGAGTTCCAGGTTACCCGCTTTGGTCCTCGTATCGTTGAGCTTACCACTTTGCTCGATCTCCCTCTTCCCACCATCATGGTGCATCCACTCACCAAGTTCGAGAGGAAGGACCTCTGGGGCTTCAAGGTGAACCAGCCAGGACGCCAGACAGAGCCTGCTACGGAGGCCATCGTATTCAAGCTTATGCACGATGACAGGGAGAGAGGCATGGAGGTAGTCATGCAGGACCTGATAGGACGTCTGCTAGGCCGTCAATCCCGACAGGTTAGAGGCACCCACTTTCACGTCTTCGGAAGACATGCTGAGGATGGAGAGTCCATCGACTTCGAGGACGACTCGAGGGACGCAGCCGAGTCGATACGTATCTATCTCCAGGACTTAGAGTCTCTCATTAGGCACGTGGACACGGACAGGACCAATGTCATGCTCAATAATGACGAGCTCCAGGTGCAGCTTCGCGAGAAGGACAAGCTTTTCGCACAGCAGGACGAGATAGTCAAGGAAATGGAGGCGAAGTTCGAGACCCAGGACCGGAAGTTCAAGAGTCAGGGGAAACGTGTCCAGGATAGGAACAAGAAGATCCGGGACATGACTGAAGAACTAAAGTCCAAGGATTTCGAGCTAGAGCAGCAGCAGATGGTGATCGAGAGGCTTCGCTCCCAGAAGAGGGATCTCAAGACCAAGATTGAGTCCTTGACCACTACTATTGAGGAGAACAAGACCGCGATGGAGAACGCAGGTCTTACCTTTGTCGAGGAGGAGATTGATGCTGATGAGTAGAATTGACTACTCGTTTATCTTTTATTATCGTACTTGCTATTTGTGAACTTGTTATTGGACCATCCGACATGTGGATGGCTTGCCACTTGTGTGTTTTACTTCGTAAACTTGTTATCTGGTTGATTGAACTTTTATCTTTGTGTTGCATGCTATGTGTTTGCTTGTGATGTAATGTGCATAAAACATCTATGGGTATCTCATTCTTATCTCTATTTGAACAAACCATAGATGCCTCCCCGTCGCGCAAACCCCAACCCCAACAACAACAACATAACACCAGAAATGCAACAAATGATGAATGCTCAAACACAGCTCATGCAGATGATGACAACATTCATCCAGAACCAGAATAACAATAACAACAACAACCCCAATAACAACAACAATAACAACAACAACAACAACAACAACCCTCCGGGCTTTGATATGCTCACCAGATTTCTGCGTTTGAGGCCAGCTAAGTTCTCGGGGAAGACTGATCCCATGGTGGCCAATGATTGGCTACGTTCGGTAAACAAGGACTTAGTGACCGTGGGCTGCACGGACGCTGAAAAGGTCAGATTTGCAGCACATCTGCTAGAAGGGCTAGCCGCCACATGGTGGGACAACTTCCAAATCACCACTCCTATAAATGAGGTGACTTGGGCTATCTTTGAAGATGGCTTTCGCACTGCTCATATCTCATCGGGAATAATGAGCCTGAAAAAGAAGGAGTTCCACAACCTGAAGCAGCGCCACCGCAGCGTGGCTGAATACATTGAAGAGTTCAACAATCTGGCGCGTTATGCACCGGATGAGGTTGGCACAGATGCCAAAAGAAAGGAAAAATTTCTGGAAGGCTTGAATGATGAGCTAAATCTACAGCTGGCTGTGGCATATGTTCCCACTTATCAGTCGCTCTGTGACAAGGCTGCTATATTGGAGAACAAAATGAAGCAAGTCGAGAGTAGGAAGAGGAAACACTACGACAAGCACAGCTCGGGATCGTCTCACAAACGATCTCACTATGATGACAGTGGAAGCTCAGGATCCCATAAGCATGGGAAATTCAACAAGCACCACAACCACAACCGTCATGACAACAAGCATCACCGCAGTCATGACAATGACAAGTACAAGAACCACAAGAGTGGACATAAGAGCCACCATAGTGGGAATGGTAGTGGAAGTGGAAGTCAGCCTGCTAAAAGGGACATCAGTCAGGTTGAATGCTTCAAATGCAAGAAGATGGGACACTATGCAAATGAGTGCCCGAAAATAAAGTTGAAGGACCTGTCAAGCCCAATCCTTTCTAGAAAGGTCAGGTGAACCACATTAATGTGGAGGAGGTCTATGAGAAGCCTGACGCTGTTGCTGGTAAGTTCAGACTCAATTCCATTCCAGCATTTGTACTCTTTGATACTGGTGCATCTCAGTCATTCATATCAAGAGCATTTGTTGAAAGAAATGAACTACCGGTAGAAACTATTGGGTGTCCTATAAAAGTAAGTTCTCCTGGTGGAGAAATGATAGTGAATTCAGGATGCCATGACCTAGTCACAGAATTTGGGAAGTATAAGTTTCCCGTTAACTTGATAATATTAAACTCCCAAGGTTTGGATGTCATTCTGTGAATGGACTGGATGACTAAGTACAAAGGAGTGATAGATTGTGCCAGCCATACTGTCTCACTCACAACTCCGGAAAATAAAAGGATCAGATTCAAGACCAGCTTTGGAGCAAAGAGGAGTATGCTTAATTCTCTTAAGGGGGTTAGCATGGAGAGTGTGCCAATTGTGTGTGAGTATCCGGATGTATTTCCGGAAGAATTACCAGGAATGCCACCAGATAGAGATGTGGAGTTTCTGATAGATTTGGTACCAGGTTCTGGACCAATAGAGACCATACAAAATGTCAGTTGATGAACTGAAAGAGCTCAAGAAGCAACTAGGAGAACAGTTGCAGAAAGGATTTATACAACCAAGTTCTTCATCTTGGGGAGCCCCAGTTTTGTTCGTGGAGAAGAAAGATAGAAGCCAAAGGTTATGCATAGATTACCGTTCACTCAACGAGGTAACTATCAAGAACAAATATCCTTTGCCTAGAAACAATGACTTGTTTGATCAGCTAGAGGGAGCATGTGTGTTCTCGAAGATTGATCTCCGGTCAGGCTATTTTCAACTCAAGATAAGAGAGCAAGACATACCTAAAACAGCATTCACCACAAGGTATGGATTATATGAGTATACCGTAATGCCTTTTGGCTTGACCAACGCTCCAGCATACTTCATGAATATGATGAACAAGGTGTTCATGGAATTTCTTGACAAGTTTGTTGTCGTATTCATCGATGACATCTTAGTCTACTCCAAGAGCAAAGAAGAGCATGAAGGACACTTGCGTTTGATACTTGAGAAGTTGAGAGAGCATAAACTATATGCCAAATTTAGCAAGTGTGAGTTCTGGTTAGAGGAAGTTGGATTTCTTGGTCATGTTATGACAAAAGATGGAGTAGCAGTTGATCCTGCTAAGGTTTCAGCTGTGATGGAATGGGAATCTCCCAAGAATGTGAAAGAAGTTCGTAGTTTCCTTGGCTTAGCAGGTTACTACAGAAGGTTTATTGAGAATTTCTCAAAGGTAGCTAAGCCCATGACTGAATTACTAAATAAAGACAAGAAGTTTGCTTGGTCTGAAGGTTGTGAAGTCAGCTTTCGGGAGTTGAAGAAGAGACTTGTGACAGCACCAGTTCTGTGTCTGCCAGATTTGGATAAGGATTTCCAAGTATATTGTGATGCATCTCATCAAGGTTTGGGTGCCGTACTTATGCAAGACGGTAAAGTTGTGGCTTATGCCTCGAGACAACTCAAAACTCATGAGGTAAACTATCCTACTCATGATTTGGAGTTAGCCTCTATTGTCCATGCACTCAAAACTTGGAGACATTACCTTTTGGGAAAGCGTTGTGAAGTGTTCACGGACCACAAAAGTTTGAAGTATATCTTCACCCAAAAGGAAATCAATATGAGACAAAGAAGATGGTTAGAACTTATCAAGGATTATGACTTAAGTTTGCAATACCACCCCGGTAAAGCAAATGTTGTAGCAGATGCTCTAAGTCGTAAGGTATTCGTGAATGGCCTTACCAAAGGAGAATTACCAGATGATTTGTGTACCCAATTCCGAGAACTCAGATTGGAGATTGTGCCTGAAGGACATCTCATGTCTTTGGACGTTCAACCCACTTTGTTGGACAAGATCCGAGAAGCTCAGAAGACCGATAAGGAAATTGAAGAGATTAAGAAAAATATTGGCCTAGGGAAAGCTAAGAATTTCCATGAAGACGAACAGGGTACTTTATGGCATGGGAAACGTATCTGTGTTCCACAAGATCCGGAGTTACGGAAACTGATTTTACAGGAAGCACACAACTCTCCGTATTCTATTCACCCGGGTAACACCAAAATGTACATGGACATGAAAGAAAGATTTTGGTGGAACAATCTCAAGAGGGACATCGCCGAACATATTGCCTTGTGTGATGTGTGTAGTAGAGTAAAAGCGGAGCATCAGAAACCAGCGGGTTTACTTCAACCACTACCTATTCCTGATTGGAAATGGGACAAAATTGGTATGTATTTCATCACCGGATTACCAAGGACCAGATCAGGTTATGATTCCATATGGGTAGTAGTGGATCGCCTAACTAAAGTGGCTCATTTCATACCCGTGAAGACAACCTATACAAGTGCCAAGTTAGCCAAAATCTACATGAGTAGAATCATATGCCTTCATGGTGTGCCTAAGAGTATTGTGTATGATAGGGGAACTCAATTCACTTCCCATTTTTGGAGACAGCTACATGAGTCATTGGGAACGAGGTTGGAATTCAGTACTGCTTTTCATCCTCAAACCGATGGACAAACAGAAAGGACAAATCAAATTCTGGAAGACATGTTGAGGGCATGTGCCCTAGACTATGGAGCCAGTTGGGATGAAAGTTTGCTTACGTAGAATTTTCTTATAACAACAGCTATCAAGCCAGCATTGAGATGGCACCATTTGAGTTTCTCTACGGAAGAAGGTGTCCCACCCCGTTGTTATGGAATGGTGTGGGAGAAAGAAGTTTATTCGGGCCAGATCTTATCAAAGAAGCCGAAGAGAAAGTCAAATTGGTTAAGGACAGGTTGAATATAGCACAGTCCCGACAGAAAATCTACGCAGATCCTAAGCGTAGAGAAGTCACCTACGAAGTTGGTGATAGAGCCTATCTTAGAGTATCACCACTCCGTGGAGTGAAAAGATTCGGAGTCAAAGGAAAGTTGGCACCAAGATATGTTGGGCCATTCAAGATTCTGAGTCGCAAAGGAGAAGTTGCTTATGAAATTGAACTGCCAGCATCTCTATCAGCAGTCCATAATGTGTTTCATGTGAGTCAACTTAAGAAATGTCACCCAGAAATGGAAGAAACTTCTTTGAAGGATACTATACCTTTGGAATAGGTTCAACTAGAAAGTGACCTCACATATGAGGAGAAGCCTATCAAGATTCTTGAGACTGCGGAAAGAGTCACAAGGACAAAGACTATCAAGTTTTGCAAAGTACAATGGAATCATCATACCGAAGAGGAAGCAACATGGGAAAGAGAGGATGATCTTCGGAAAGACCACCCTCACCTATTTGCTAGCCAATCCGAATCTCGAGGGCGAGATTCACCTTAAGGGGGTTAGATTTGTAACATCCCTAAAATCATGATTTCAAAGTTTGCATATCATTCATGCATGCATATAGATTTGAGATCAATTTCAAACTCATTTCAGAAAAACAGAAGCACTCAGTGCTATGATTTTATGTGAGCAGATTTAAATCAAATGGCCATCCCCATTTGAGAGTTTGAATGATTTTTAAACCTAGCTTGTTTGTCTTCTTTATAGAAAGGTTTGAGTGTGGTTTGGACCAAGTTTTACAATTTGGGAATGGTTTCAAAAACCCTTTTTCAAACTTTTGCAAATCAGATGCAAGCCTCTGATATTTTGTTCTCCAAGCTTGACCAAGCCCTTGCAAAGCAACCATATGATTTTGTGCCTATATTTGAGACCACTGCTCACTGCAAAAATCCCAAGAAGATTTGAATTCAAATGGAACTTGAATTCATTTGAAAATCAATTCAGAAAATAGAAACAGAAAAAGAAAAACGAGAAAGAATTAGAAAAGGGCCGGCGCCAGGATTCCAGCCCAGCTACAGAACAGGCCCAGCTAGCACACCCGGGCCATTTCTCTCTCTCACACACGCGCCAGCGCACCCACACAGCCGCTGACAGCCAGACCCCACCTCCTCTTCGCGCGTTTCGCTGACGAGCGGGCCCTCTCCACGTCGCCCTCGTCTTCCCTTAACCGCGCCCGCGACCACGTCGCCGCTGCTGTCAAGGCCGGTAATGGCGCGGCGTAATTAGACTTAATGTTGCAGGCGTTTCCTGTCGCGCCTGGGCCTATTCAATCCCCTCTGCACCGTGAGCTTTTCCCCCCACTCTCCTCGCTCACTCCGCCACCAGGCTGCGCGCATTTGCTCTCGAAGCCCCGCGGTACCGACGACTCCGGCGATCGATTCCGGTGAGCCTCGACCGCCCCCCTCTCTCTGGTTCAAACGATGATGCCTAGCTTGATCTTGCGCATATGCTGACGCCTTCCTTTTGCCTGCTCGCGACCCAGGTCGTCGCCTCCGTTCACGACCGAAACCACCTGCGCCGCCGACAGACTCCGGCGACCAATTAAGGTAAAATCCCAGCGCCCCTTGCCCCCTCCTTCACGCGAGATTGTTCACCTGCGTCTTGCGCAACTCCTGACCCCTCTGGTTCGTGCTAGGGCGACGCCAAACCTCGCCAGTGACCACGTCTGCAAGCGACCGACGCCGCCCGCAACTCCGACGAGCTCCAGAGACCATTCCCGTGCGCCCCTCCGCAAACCAGCGCCACGTTGAGCTTCAGCACGCCACCGCGGTTCTGGTAAGATCCTTCTCCCTCTCGCGCACGACCTAGAACGCCAGCGCCGCCGCTGACTGAGCGCTCCGCCGCTAACTGACGCTGCGCGCCGTCAGAACATGGTCGCATGCTTGAGCGCTGTTGGATCTAGATCCAACGCTTACGATAGAATCACTAATCGAACCGTTATGCTAGATCTGGACCGTGCGATTTAAATAGATCCTACGGCTCGCGAGCGTGATCCGGAGCGAACCGGTACGCGCCAATAGAAACATGACGCGTGGCTAGGGTTTGAATTAAAACAGAATTTGAAAACAGATTTATATCCAAATTTCAAATGGCTATAACTTTTGATTTCCACGTTAGATTTTTGCAAATTTTATACCGTTGGAATCAGTGAGACAAGACCTTTCTGAATCTGCAATGTGTTTAACAAAAAGTTTATGTTAAACTAACTTTTTATGGAGAAACATATTTAGGACCATTTTGAGTTTAGAATTTGTTTAGCAAATGATTTTGGTGCTAAATAAGTTTAGTTAGCAAGCTTTTTGACTTGGTTATGTTTCTGTATCATGCACTTGCTTGGTGGAGTTTTCAAAAATCATCACTTAGCATTTTCTTGCATGCATGCATTCATATTTTTGTTTGTATATGAATTGTGTGTAATTTTGTTCTACAAATTTTTGTGTAGATTTTGCTAGTGACTGTGATTGTGAAGAGTGCTACTCTCCCCATTACCAAGACAAGTGGTACTTCATGAATATTTCCATCCCTATATTTTTCAAGCATTAGAAATATTTTGCTAAGTCTTGCATGTTGTTACTATTTTGCCAAATGCTGTGTTGGGAAATCCTAAGTAGTTGTAGAATGGTAGAATTGCTAGGGAATCTCCTAAGTTAAGTTACTATGCCCTGCTTAGCCTAGCTAGTAGAAAACAAGGGTTGGTAAAGTATATACATGCTATGATGAAAATATTTCTAAGTCTTTTGGTCTTATGTTTTTCTTAATAAAAAAACTAAGTCAATGAACCTCTTGGGTGGAATGGGACTTGAATGGTGGTTTTTGGTTGAGTGGTTACACAAGGCCCATGGATATGGTTTACCTTGTGTATCACACTTGTGGTATGCCACCCAGGCACAAAGGGATTTGGAGGCCAAGTGTTGAGAAGCTTATAGTGCAACCACTTGGCAATATGGGCTCTGCCTTGATCATATAGGTTGCTAGAACTTAGTCATTTGGACAGTTGGTGGTAGTGGGATGATAGGTTGGAACGCGTCCATTTGGCTAAGGGAAGGCTTCTGAAAGGTCCTGTCTTGGGAAACCAAGTCTGGTGGGGAAAGTGCACAACCTCTGCGGATGGAAAATCTAAGTACTTAGCCAAGTCCATGGCAATGGACAACTTGAGAATCAAGACATGGAAGCTACAAGAATCTCATCACTCCAACTTCTAAGTAAAACTTGTGGGCGAACAAGGGTGAAGGACCCCAATGTCTATTGGTGGTTTCTTGGGAAAGTTTTTGACAAAGAAAAACTTATTATTTTCAACTAATAGGAAAAACCTATTTTGAAGCAAAGCAAGCCAAGCTACACTTAGCCAAAATGCATATAGTAATATAGTCCACTTAAAATTTACTAAGGTATCACTTGCCAATACTATTCCAAAGTATTGACCCACTGTGGTTGTAACTTGTGATGTTGCAGGTTACTCCGATGATGATTAGGTGTCATGAGTCTACACTCAACATGCTTGCCTGTGGCACATGAAGATGAAGACTTATGTTTATTTACTTATTCCAAAACTCTTGTATTAGGCCTGTGGCCTTGAGTTGTAAAAGACTATGTTTTATCTCTGGAATGGATGTAATAAATGACCTTTGTATCTGTGTACTTCATCTTAAACTGTGGATGCTAGCAACGATCCAGGGACTAGCATTGCAATCACAGGGATCCTTTTCCTTTACAAAGGAGGGATCTTACAGGTTTCCCCTAGGGCAGGCCGGCTGGGCCTATGGGGCCTTGTGCCCCTGGCCCAAAGCGGCTAGGGCACTCCCCGTTAGTCCCAAGCAGGCCTCCGACAAGTGGGCCCACGTTGGTCCCACTCCGGAAGCTTCTAGAACCTTCTGGTACAATACCGATAAACTCCGAAACTATTCCGAAATCCAAAAACTGCTTTCCTTTATATGAATCTTATTCTCCGGACCATTCCGGAACCTCTCGTGACATCCTGGATCTCATCCGAGACTCCGAACAAAAACTCATAAACCAAGTATCCATTCTATCCTAGCATCGATGCACGTTAAGTGTGTGACCCTACGGGTTCGAGAATATGCAGACATGATCTTCTATCAATAATCAACAGCGGGATCTGGAAACCCATATTGACTCCCACATATTCATCGATGATCATATCGGATGAACCACGATGCCAGGATTCAATTAATCCCATATATGTATTCCCTTCGTCACGCGATATTTTACTTGCCCGAGATTCAATCGTTGGTATCGGCATACCTAGTTCAATCTCGTTCACAGCAAGTACTTTACTTGTTCCGTAATCCGATATCACTTTGTGATTAACTCCTTAACCATGTGCTTGCAAGCGGTGTTGATATCGATTACCGAGTGGGCCCGAAGTATATCTCTCCGAATCGGGAGGGACAAATTCCATCTTGATACAAAGAACCCAACAAGTACTTTCCGATCACCTGAGAGACACCTTTATGATCACCCTCACATAGGATGACGTTTGATGACCTCAAAGCTTTCTTTCGATACCAGGTAGTTGTATTATCTCATGGTCTAAGGAATACAATACTTGACATAGGAAAAAGCTTCGCAAAGATGAACACGATGACACGATCTAATTGCTCTGCTTAATTTGGGTCTCTCCATCATATCATTCTCCTAATGACATGATCTCATTATTAATCGACAACTCATGTCTATGGTTAGGAAACCTTAACCATAATTAATCAATGAGCTAGTCCATAGAGGCGTAATAGGGACACGGTGTTGTTCATAAACCACACAAGTATCAAAGTTTCCGCTTAATACAATTCTAGCATGGAATAAAAACTTTATCATGAACAAGAATTATAATAATAACATCTTTATTATTGCCTCTAGGGCATAATTCCAACATATCCAACTTACTAGTCATATCAGATGCAAGTCATATTATAACGGTAAACATTAGTTATAGTTGTCTATGATCGAGAACTGTGCTCCAAGTCGTCCATAACCGCGGACACGGCTTCTCGAAAAGATTTAACCCTACAGGGGTGCACCAAAGTTCCCACACGCACCTACACCCTTGTTGTCAGATCAGGTAGGTACAAAGATCACAAAACATACATCCAACGGTATGTCGACGGGGTTTTGGTCATGACATTTCCCAGACCCAAAGCAAGCACGGGGGCCCACCCCACTAAGCTACCTGCAATGAAGTCGGACGGTCTCCGAGACGGACCCAGGGTTTGTGTCAATGGCTGTAAACGACTGGGAACCCAAAAGTGTGACTGGGCTTGTCAATACCGCGAAAACATTCCACATTTGTTCCTAAACAGTACAGGCGCTCCACGCGCAATCGTAAATAAAGCAGTAAATCATGGCATAAGTACAGCATAGTAATAAAGTCCCAAACTACTTTGTGGCCCCTAGTACAGTACTTTGAAATCAGGTACTAAATCGATGGGGGTGCCCACACACCCCACCTGTGGTTAGCGCGCTCGATCTCGGAACAGGTGTCAAGAACTCGGGGTCCTACAGGACACGAGTGAGCGGTTAAAAACCAAATATTGTCTATTACCCACCGGTGCCTCTGCATTATTTACCTACTTTCAATTTTAGTTATTAAACAATAATTAAATCGATGATCCTCTCCACCATTAAGCAAATGACAACCCCCAACATTAGTGGAACATCGACGACGCGAAGCAGCATTTGAGCAAGCATCTACAACTCGCAAGGCCGACTGTCTATCAAATAACAGGTAATAGGATGGTCCATGGCAATATAAGGGCTGCATGGGAAATAAAGGGGTAAGAAATCTATAACATCGCAACACAGATAGCAATAGATCAACAGGAGGAAATAAAGACTATAAAGACAAAATAAGTAGAAAGGGGAAGAATGCTCGCCTGAAAACATTGCCGAAGGTTTATCCGAAGATCGGGTCGACACTGGCATTAACTCATCGGCCTAATCCGTGAAGAAGCAAAGCACTAGAAGAAACACCAGATGCACTATTTAATACTACAGCAGAAGATTGGGCATGATGCATATATGATGCATGACATGGCAAAGATGCAATGCAATTAGGAAATATTAAGCGGAACCGGGGTCCCGACAATTTATTAGAAGGTTCGTGTTATTTAGATACCCCGCATTTTAATGTTGTATTAATAAGGCAAAATATATAACCGGTTCGCTACACAATTTTAAAATATTGGTCTCGGATAGGAATCACACTTCTCGGATCAAAGATCTTGGAAGTTCAACGGGGTTCAGGCGCGCCGGGATCGGTGAGGGACGAGGGGAAATAGGGGAGAGAGAGGGACTTCCCGCGTGGTAGGGCCGGGACAGGCGATGGAACCGAGGAGAGGCGGTTTCGAATGGGAGGGCGTGCGCTGGGTGCGAGCGGGCACGCGAGGTGGGGTGCGAGGGAAGCTTGCGGGCGTGGGGGTTTGACCAGGGTTGGCAGGCTGGTTGGGTTGAGGCAGGGATTGGGGTGAGTGGCAGCGGCAGGTGGAGGGAGTGGTGGTGGGGATGTGATTAGGGTTTGACTATAGGATTAGGTTTGGAAGGGGAGGTTCCGGTTGGGCCTTGGGTTGTAGGTGGCTTGGCTCGATTGTCTAGGCTGCCTCCCAAGATTATAAAACATTTTTATTTATTTTGTTTATCAATTTTTTTTGTAAATAGCTTTAGACAATTAAAATATCCGAGAGAGACCGGAGTTTTAGTTGAATTAAAGAAGGGGTGTTTAGAAAACAAAGGTAGCCTTTTGGAAAATAGTTTTAGACAAATAATATGTATGCAGACATGAGGATGCTCAAATGCAATGTGGCATGATGACATGAGCAATGTCATCATGATGATGGACAAAACAAGCACAAAGCGATTTTCTAGTAGTGGTTCTACCCAGGGTGCTACATGTTATGAGCAGATACTAGGCTGATCCAGGTGAAGGTCACTGGACAACGGTAAAGAACATCCTTAAGTACTTGAAAAGGACTAAGGATGTGTTCCTAGTTTATGGAGGTGAGGATGGACTCAGTGTAAGGGGTTACACAGATGCGAGTTACCTTAACGACTCAGATGACTCCAGATTGCAATTTGGTTATGTGTTTGTCATGAATGGTGGTGCTGTGAGTTGGAAAAGTTCCAAGCAGGATATGGTGGCCTCCTCTTCAACAAAAGCTGAATATATTGCTGCCTCGGAGGCTGCAAAGGAAGCTGTTTGGATTAGCAATTTCCTGATTGCTCTTGGTGTGGTTCGGGGCGCGTCCAATTCCATGGACGTTTATTGTGACAACAATGGTGCTATTGCACAAGCCAAGGAGCCTAGACAGCACTAGAAGAACAAACATATTCGCATGTGTTACCATCAGATTCGAGAGTTCGTTGAGGATGGTAGTGTCATGATATGCAAAATACATATGGACTCAAATGTTGCCGATCCATTTACAAAGCCACTCCCGCAGCCTGCGCATGAGGCGCACGCACGAGCAATAGGTGTTAGATACAATCTAGATTGACTCTAGTGCAAGTGGGAGGCTAAAGGAAATATGCCCTAGAGGCAATCATAGAGATGATTATATTTCTTGTGTATCCATGAGTTATTGTAATGTTCCTTGAATATCCATATCAGGCAACTTGTATTGATTGGCAATTATGTGAATTGTTTGTGAAAATCTTTACTTGTATGGTTATCCAAATAGTTTTTCCTAGTCGGAGTTCATGTGAGGACACACGTGAATATTAGACTAGCACATCGATTGGTTGATGACCATGTTTCGCAAGTCATAGACATGGAGATGTCAAACCAATGATGTGGACACATGTTATGAACATGGGGTTGGACTGACCCAACTTGAGACTGGCAATTAGACTTGCAGCTCTCTCTACACATTGTGTACGTTTTGTCCTTAGACCTGAGATTGTCGCATGTACTTGAGATGTGGATCAACCTACTTTGGGTCTATCAGACGCTACTCTGTAACTAGGTAGTTATAAAGGTAGCTTTCGGGTTTGTCTTGAAGCATGCTGCAAGGCATGGTCAATCAAGATGGGATTTTCCCCTCTCTACTTGAGAGAGATATCTCTTGGCCCTTCGAGTGATCGGATCCAGAAATGCATGGCCGTGCTACATAAGGTTAAGAGTTAACCTAGTAAAGGGATTCCGAATCACAGTATCAACAAAAGGAGGTCATCTTGGAGCTAGACCAAATATCGCGAGGCAAAGGGAAAGACATGTACTAAACCTTGTGATGGTTTGTCCGATATGATCTTTGTATGCGTTTAGGAGTTGGCACGTCTTGCTAGAGGCCGCTACCAACTATTGACAGAATAAGTGTATTTGTGTCATGTCTATATGTATATGAACCTATAGGGTCACACACTTAAGGGGATGGAAGCCTAATGAGGATTAGATCCAAATTAGACCAGGCTTAGGCTACTAATGGGATGCTAATGTAGAAGCCCACTAGGGACGCCTATATAAGAGAGGATGGGGCGAGCTGACCAGGGTTAGACCATTCCACCGAGCCGCCACTCCTTATGCCTGTGTTGTGCGCGTGGTGTTGGAGATATGCCCTAGAGGCAATAATAAATATAGTTATTAATATATCTTTGTGTTTATGATAAATGTTTACATTCATGCTAATAATAGTATTAACAAGGAAACATTAATACTTGTGTGATTTGTAAACCTAATTTGAAGTCCCTAGTAAAGCCTCTTCATAATACTAGCTTGTTGGTTAATAAATGATTGTGGTTTCCCTATCATGAACATTGAGATGTTATTAACAACAAGATCATATCGTTAGGAGAATGATATGATGGACATACTCCTATAGATAAGCGTAGCATAAAGATCAAGTCATTTTAATAGTTCAATTGCTATATGCTTTCTGATACATAGTAACCTAATTCCTTCGACCATGAGATCATGCATATCACCATCACCGGAAGGATGCTTTGATGACATCAAACACCACACCGTAACTGGGTGGCTATAAAGGTGGAATTGAGTGTTCGTAAAGTATTGGTTGAGACACATGGATCTAGAGTGGGATTTGTCCATCCATATGACGGATAGATATACTCTGGGCCCTCTCGGTGGAATGTCATCCAATTGGCTTGCAAGCATGTGACTGGCTCACAAGGGATCACATGTCACAGGAACGAGAAAAGAGTACTTATCAGTAATGAGGTTGAACTAGGTATGCAGAGATACCGACGATCAAAACCTCGGATAAGTAAACTATCGTGAGACAAAGGGAAATTGGTATCGTATGTAAGTGGTTCATTCGATCGCAAAGTAATCGTAGAAATATATGGGATCCATATGAATTTCCAGATTCCTCTATTGGTTATTGTTCGGAGAAGTGTCTCAATCATGTCCGCATAATTCATGAACCGTAGGGAGACACACTTAAGGATTCGACGTTGTTTGAGTAGTTATGGAATGATGAGTAAGATACCGAATGTTGTTCGAAGTCTCGGATGGGATCCGGGATATCACGAGGAGATCCGGAATGGTCCGGAGAATAAGATTCATATAAGGAAAGTCCTGTTTCGGGGTTGGAGAATGGTTCTGGTGTTTTCATCGGGAATGTTCTAGAAGGTTCCGGAATGTCCGGCACTCCGGAGAGGAAGGGTACATGAATGTGTCATAACAATTTGGAATGGTTGCATCATGTACTAGGTGTCATCGCTGAACAAAATAAAGGGTTAAATCAAATCCTAGTTTGAAAAGTCAAACGCCAATTTGAAAAGTCAAACGGCTATTTTGTTTGGTGGAGGGAGAGTAGGAAACCTACTTGGGGAGGAAGTCCTTCTCCCTCCACCGCCCACCTTGGAAGCCGAGTTGGGGAGGAACTCCCCTCCCCTTGGCGCGCCCCCTCCACCTATATAAGGAGGGGCAGGGCTGCCCCTCCAAGACACACACCTAGCCCCTCTAAACCCTAACCCTAGATGCCGTCGCCCACCATAGCCGCCGCCCTAGGGTTTCTCCCAAGCCGCCGAGTTGGGGCTTCTAGTTGCCCTAGCCGCCGGCCTAGATCCTTCTACTTGGTGTGTCTAAACCCTAGATCACGGAGGCTCTCACATAGTCCACCATACTCGCTCCAGCTTAAGGCGATGCCCTGCGAGATCTCCCCTCTACTTCCGGTACCACGCCGTCGTGCTGCCGAAATTGCGAGGAGAATGCTACAACCTCCGCTGCATGCTGGAACAAGGGAGAGGAAGGTCTTCGTCGAGTACCGAACGTGTGACTGACTGCGGAAGCGCTGCCAGAACGCAGTGCTGGAACGATCGTCTACGCGATCTTGAGATCGGGAAGAGTACGACTACATCACCCACGAGAATCCGCTCTCGTTAAACACTTTGGAATCTTCGAGGGTGAGTTATTCTATCGACTCGTTGCTACAATCTAGTAGATAGATCTTGGATTGTTTGTTTGTATGCGGTAGAAAAATTTTGTTTGCCATGCTACGAACCCCTACAGTGGTATCAGAGCCGTGTCTATATGTATATCTGTTGCATGAGTAGAACACAATGGTCATTGTGGGCGGTGGTGCTTTTATTATCAATTGCTTCTTGTGTACTTTGCATATTGCGGTATGATGGGATGAAGCGGCCCGGGCTAACCTTACATGACATCGTTCATGAGACTTGCTCCACGCTCAACATGCAACTTGTATTGCATAAGTGGCTTTGCGGGTGTCTGTCTCTCCCATTATAGTATAGATCCAATTTACAACGGGCACTTGATAGTTCAAACATCAACGTTGTGGTTCTTGTTCGTAAGTTAGATCGACACTTATTGAAAGCCCCAAACTACGTAAAACATGCAAAGAAATTAGAGGCGTCTAACTTTGTTTTTGCAGGGGTGTGCTGTGATGTGATATGGCCATGATTGTGATTATATTTGATGTATGCAATGTTCCTTATTGTAAGTTGGCAACCGGCAGGAGCCATATGGTTGTCTTTAATTTCTGTTAAGACCCGCGTGTCTATTCAAAGTAGTTGTAATAGTTGAAGTCGGTGGACGACAACCATGGAGCAGCGTCATTGACCTTGATGCAATGCCGGTGATGATGGAGATCATGTTCGTGCTTGAAGATGGAGATCGGAAGCACAAAGAAGAAAGGCTATATCATATCACATATTATGAATTGCATGTGATGTTAATCTTTATGCATCTTGTATTGCTTAGTTAACGATGGTAGCATTATAAGATGATCCCTCATGCACATGAATTTCAAGTTCTATAGTGTTCACCTTAGTGAGCACCGTTGCTAAAGCTTGTTGTTTCGAAGCACCACGTGATGATCGGGTGTGTTAGATTCTGCAAGTGTATACAACGTGAGCAAGCCAGATTTGCTCATGCGGAAGCTAAGGTTTAATCTTGACGAGCCTAGCATGTACAGACATGGTCTCGGAACACGGATCACCGAAAGGTAAAGCATGAATCATATAGTAGATATGATGAATGTCACATCCCAAGATTTTCCAAATCTTGTTATGTGAAAAATAATTGAATAAAATAAAACTTTGTTGATTTTCAGGGTGAGAAGAAACTTTTTGAATCCATTTGGAAACTTTCAAACCTATTTTGATCAAATAAAATCCTAAAGGGATTTAAAAAGTTAAATAAACAATAAACTTAAAAATATTTAAAATTACTATTTTGGATCTTTTAATAAAAGATTTAGTTATCAAAAGAAAAGGTAGATTTATAAATAAGGATTACTTTATGGAGCCAAAATAAACCTTGGCCAAGCTTTTGAAATAAAACATTTTGTTTTGATAAAAATGGTAAAGGTTTATTTAAATAAAATAATAAGGATTTAATATCCAATTTTATTTAAGTAAAGGCTTTTCCCATTTTAAATAAACACTAAAACTTATTTATTTTAAATAAGTTTTCCAAATATTTTATATTCCCAATTAAAACCTACGGAATTGTTTTTAGTTTTATTTTTAGATTTCAAAATAAAGATTTTAATAAAACAAATCCTATTTGATTTAATAACTAAGGCCCATTTTATTTAAATTATTAATGGACCCTAAAATAAAAATGTTATTTTATTTTAAACAAGTTTTCCAAGTATATTTATTTTCAAATAAAACCTACTTCTTTGGTTTTGAAAATATTTAGATTTCAAATGGAGTTTTTAAATAAACTAAAACCCATTTGATTTATTAACTAGTGTCCATTTTATTTAATTATAAATGGACTCTAAAATAAAAAAAAATTATTTTATTTTGGATTTTGGTTTATGTTGTTAAACAGAACCAAAATCAAATGCAAAGTGTGTTGAATGTTTGAATGTGATTTGAATGAATGAATGTTGTTTGAAATTTCAAAACAGAAATTGAAATTAGAAAAAGAAAAAGGTTTCAGAATAGGAAAAAAAATAGAATTGGACTCGACCCAGCCCAGCAGCCCAGCAAGGCCCAACTCGCAGCCCACCTTCTTTCCCCTCAGCGAAACGTTTTTCACTCGAACACGCACCCATACAGACGATGACAAGTGGACCCATTCCCCTCTCCTCTCTCTCTCTTGCTGACCAGCCGACCCCACCCCTCCTGTTCATCGTCCTCACCACCGCGACCTCTTCTCCCCCAAACCTCGTTGCCGTTTCTGTCAAATAACTGCGCGCTTGATTCCTCTTAACCACGCGTTGAATCAGCCCCGTGACCGCGCGCATTTAAGCGTCCCTCTCCCTCTCTGATCTCCCTCACACGCCAGACCTCCCTTGCCCCCAGGCTGCCACGATTTGAGCTAGCACTCCCTCTGTTCCGACGACGCTCCGGTGCAAATTCCGGTGACCCAGCGCCGCCCCTTGCCTCATCGACCACGCACACATACTCCACACATCCTGGTGCATCTCCCCGTGCCACTGGTTCGCCCGTGAGTGCCCTGTAGCCTCGGCTTCGTCGACACCGAGCGTGCGCCGCCGCCTGCCATTACTCCGTCGAGCACCCCAGGTGAACTCCGACCGCCCTAAGCTCTCTCGGTGATGCACACATCTTCCCCAGATCATCCTGCGTCTAACCATGCCTCCACTTTGTCTTAGCACGGTCCTAAACGATGCCAGCAACGACGCCTGAGCACAACCAACGCCGTTGCACACTCCGGCGAGAGATTACCGCCGTACCTGAGCGCCCCTTGCCAAGCCGACCATGCGTTGAGCATCTCCTCGACCTCGTGAGCACGGTGAGCCACCCCACTCCTCCTCTAGCTCCCTGTATCACTGGAACCATCGCGGGCAGAGCCGCGCCGCCAGTCGCCGCCGCGCAGCGCCGCCAGTTACTGGTCAAGCGGCTATGCATCGTTGGATTGTCATCCAGTGGCTGAGATTAGATTAGGTCGAAGGGGTATGCGTTGATCAGAGCCGCACAGATCCCTTTTAATCGAACGGTCTGCAGCACGTGATCCAGACGAACCGGTACCGCCCAATAGGAACATGACGCGTGGCCAGTTTCTGTTTAAAAACAAAATTTGAATCTGATTTAGATGCAGATTTGAAACTCTTGTAACTTTTGAACCACACGTACAAAATTTGCAAATTTTATATCAATGGAATCAGTAAAAAGCTTCTGGAAAAATGTTTGTTTTTGCAGAAACATTTGTATGCTTGTTAAGGATGTGAAAATTGTTCAAAAATGATTTTGGGGATAAAATCTTTGGCAAATGGTGTGATTTGAACCTACTGACCATAGGAAACACTTTGTGGTTTCAAAAATGTATTTGGTGAAACAAAATAATGATTCTTTGATTTAAAACCATTTCTAGTCAAATAGAAATGTGGTTTATTTATTAAAAATGGTTTTGGAAGAAAACCTTTGGGAAATGTTTTGTTTTAAACTCTCTGGCCCTAAACACCAATTTTTATGGTTTGAAAATGTATTTGGTGAACCCTATAGATTAATGCCTTAGTAAAAATATTTCTACACCATATAAAATGATACTTTATTTTGAAAATGGTTTTTAAAGTGAAACCTTTTGCAAATGACCTTGCCACTTTACAAAATGACCATTAGGTTCTTTCAAATGTTCATGACCCATTAGTAACCACTTTTTCAAATAAAACAAAGCTTGGCATGTTTGCATGCATTACCTTGACTTTGTAATTTTATGTGTTGTTTTGCGTGATTGGTGGATTGAGTTTGTGCCTTGCTTGATTGAATTGTAGTGACTTGAAGAGTGTGATTGTTGCAAGGACAAGGAGTGAACTTATACCCTCTACCAAAAAGGCAAGTGATGCTTCATACTTTTTGTCCCATTACTTTCACTATGCATTAGTGATTTTTCTAAGTAAAACTTGCATGGAATTTTGCTAAGTATAAACCTTGCTATAGGAAAACCTAGTAGATGAAACCTTAGTGAAATTTTCCTAAGTTAAGATTCCTACTACAATAATGCTTAGCTTAGCTAATAGAAAACAAGGGTGGAATATACATTCATACTATGGAAAATTTCTAAGTCTGAGGACTTATGTTTTTCTTAATAAAACAACTAAGTCAATGAATCACCTGGGTGGAATGGGACTTGCTTGGTGGTTTTTGGTTGAGTGGTTCACAAGGCCCATGTCTATGGTTGATCTTGTGTATCTCACTTGTGGATTGCCACCCAGGAACAAAGAGATTTGAGATGTCAAATGTTGAGAAGCTTCAAGTGCAGCCACTTGGCATTATGGGCTCTGCCTGGATCATATAGGTTGCAAGAACTTAGCCATATGGACAGTTGGTGGTAGAGTTTGATAGGTTGGAGCGCGTCCATTTTTGGTCTAAGGGAAGGCTTCTGAAAGATCTTGTCTTGGGAAACCAAGTCTTGTGGGGAAAGTGCACCACCTCTGTAGAGTGTAAAATCTAAGTACTTAGCCATGTCCCTGGTAAAGGACAATTTGAGCATCAAGACATGGAAGCAATCAAGAATCTCATCATTCAAATTTCTAAATTAAAACTTGTGGTTGAACAAGGGTTAAAGGATCTTCAATCTTTGATTGAGAAAAATGATTTTGTCAAGCAAAAACTTAGTGTTTTCAAAATGATAAGGAAAATCTATTTTGAGCAATGCAAGCCTCAACTCCACTTAGCCAAATGCATATAGATGATAGACTCCACTATACTACCATAGTATCACTTGCCAATACAATTCAAATGTATTGACCCTTGTGGCTGTAACTTGTATGTTGCAGGTTTGATTGATTTAGTGAAGTGTGTTGATTAGGATTACAAAGTCTACAACCAACATGTCTGCCTGTGGCACTTTGAAGATGAAGGACCCCATGCTTATAGATATTCTGCTGCAATGTAATGTAATAGCCAAATGAGCTATGTAAGATGTAATAAAATTATGTTATTCCTGGTTATAAAGTTGTATTATGACCTTTGTTTCTTGATATTACATCTTAACTGTGGATGCTAGCTATTGATCCAGGGACTAGCATTGTAAACACGGGGGACTCTACCTTATTAAAGGTTGGGACCCTTACAGATGGTATCAGAGCATTGTGTTTCCTGTAGGATTTGTAAACCTAGGATTGGAGAAAACCCCTTAGAAAAATAGGAGTTGTATTTGTTCCAAGACTTATTTACAAACAATCCTGTAAACTCTTTCCTCAACCATTTTGGTTTCAACTCTACATCTCTTCTACTTCAACTTGATGGAAAAACCTACCCCATGACCAAAGACTTCACCATGTGCAAAGGACTTCATCAACTCTAATGACTTCAACATCTTCAACTCTAATGACTTCAACATCTTCAGCATATTCACCAAGGACCTCAACCTTGGATATCACTAAGGACAAGTGAGACAAGAATCTTACTCAAGATTTGGAAACTAAGGAAACACAACTTAGAAGGAGCCATCATCACCCTTGAAGTTTTGTAACCAAAAGTTTTTCTCAAGGAAACCATGATCTCATGCAAGAAGAATCAACCAAGAAGGATGGAAATATCACAAGTGAACCATATAGATGGACCACCATACTTTATTAAGTCAAACCCACCAACTTGTGTGGTGTAACAAAAATATTTTTGAATGCCTAAAAATGTGCTTGAACTTTGTTGTTTGAGTGGAATGTTTGTTTGTGATTGCTTGCACATTGCTTGTGTGAATTGTGATGTGTGTGATTAGAATTATTTCCTTAGAAATCTTTTGCCTATTCTAATCCCAATCCAACCCAAACAGATGACTTCTCCAAGAAACTCCAACATCAAGGTGGATGACAACAACAACAACCAAGAGGACAACATGAGAGAACTTATAGCAAACCAAAACCAGTTGAGCCAAGAGACAACTCAGCTTTTAGCCAACAACAATGGACTAGACCCAGCCATACAAAAGATTTTGAAACTTCAACCCCAATTGTTGCAAGGATTAGTTACTCAAATGATCAACATGGGAGAAAACTTTTCCCAAAGAGCTAATGACAACAAGGATGACAAAGATGTTAATCTAGAAGGAACCCAAGCTAGCAATATTTATGGAGACAAAGATCATGCATCCAAGGAACATGAAGATCAATGCCCCAAGAAGTGAGAAAGATTTCCCACCTCTGAGGTGAGATATGAAGAACATGAACTAGAAGAACTCCTAACTTTGTAAAGACCCAAAAAGAAGAAGAAGGATATAAGCCAGTTGCAATGTTACAATTGCAAAGAGAAGGGACACTATGTCAATGAATGCCCAGAAAAGAAGAAGAACCAAGGAAATAAACAAGAAGAATTGTTACCCAAGGAAAAAAAGATATTAGCCAAGTGTGGTGCAACAACTGCAAAGAGCTAGGACATTATGCAAGCAACTGTCCAGAAAAGATTAAACACAAGATAAACAAGCCTGTGAGGGATCTCAGCATTGTCACATGTTTCAAATGCAAGGAACTAGGACACTATGCAAACTTCTGTCCAGGAAAGTTACATCAAGATCCCAAGCAAGACAAGATGTAAATTAGTTGGAAAAATTTTAAGGGTGGTAGTACCCTAGATGCTTTGAGCCAATTTGTAACCCCTAGCCTTCCCAAATCTCGGGACGAGATTTATTTTAAGGGTGGTAGCCTGTCACATCCCAAGATTTTCCAAATCTTGTTATGTGAAAAATAATTGAATAAAATAAAACTTTATTGATTTTCAGGGTGAGAAGAAACTTTTTGAATCCATTTGGAAACTTTCAAACCTATTTTGATCAAATAAAATCCTAAAGGGATTTAAAAAGTTAAATAAACAATAAACTTAAAAATATTTAAAATTACTATTTTGGATCTTTTAATAAAAGATTTAGTTATCAAAAGAAAAGGTAGATTTATAAATAAGGATTATTTTATGGAGCCAAAATAAACCTTGGCCAAGCTTTTGAAATAAAACATTTCGTTTTGGCAAAAATGGTAAAGGTTTATTTAAATAAAATAATAAGGATTTAATATCCAATTTTATTTAAGTAAAGGCTTTTCCCATTTTAAATAAACACTAAAACTTATTTATTTTAAATAAGTTTTCCAAGTATTTTATATTCCCAATTAAAACCTACTGAATTGTTTTTAGTTTTATTTTTAGATTTCAAAATAAAGATTTTAATAAAACAAATCCTATTTGATTTAATAACTAAGGTCCATTTTATTTAAATTATTAATGGACCCTAAAATAAAAATGTTATTTTATTTTAAACAAGTTTTCCAAGTATCTTTATTTTCAAATAAAACCTACTGATTTGGTTTTGAAAATATTTAGATTTAAAACGGAGTTTTTAAATAAACTAAAACCCATTTGATTTAGTAACTAGTGTCCATTTTATTTAATTATAAATGGACTCTAAAATAAAAAAAATATTATTTTATTTTGGATTTTTGTTTATGTTGTTAAACAGAACCAAAATCAAATGCAAAGTGTGTTGAATGTTTGAATGTGATTTGAATGAATGAATGTTGTTTGAAATTTCAAAACAGAAATTGAAATTAGAAAAAGAAAAAGGTTTCAGAATAGGAAAAAACAAATATAATTGGACTCGACCCAGCCCAGCAGCCCAGCAAGGCCCAACTCGCAGCCCACCTTCTTTCCCCTCAGCGAAACATTTTACACTCAAACACGCACCCATACAGACAATGACAAGTGGACCCATTCCCCTCTCCTCTCTCTCGCTGACCAGCCGACCCCACCCCTCCTGTTCATCGTCCTCACCCACCGCGACCTCTTCTCCCCCAAACCTCGTCGCTGTTTCTGTCAAATAACTGCGCGCTTGATTCCTCTTAACCACGCGTTGAATCAGCCCCGTGACCGCGCGCATTTAAGCGTCCCTCTCCCCTCTCTGATCTCCCTCACACGCCAGACCTCCCTTGCCCCCAGGCTGCCACGATTTGAGCTAGCACTCCCTCTGTTCCGACGACGCTCCGGTGCAAATTCCGGCGACCCAGCGTCGACCCTTGCCTCATCGACCACGCACACATACTCCACACATCCTGGTGCATCTCCCCGTGCCACTGGTTCGCCCGTGAGTGCCCTGTAGCCTCGGCATCGTCGACACGAGCGTGCGTCGCCGCCTGCCATTACTCCGTCGAGCACCCCAGGTGAACTCCGACCGCCCTAAGCTCTCTCGGTGATGCACACATCTTCCCCAGATCATCCTGTGTCTAACCATGCCTCCACTTTGTCTTAGCACGGTCCTAAACGACGCCAGCAACGACGCCTGAGCACAACCGACACCGTTGCACACTCCGGCGAGAGATTGCCGCCGTACCTGAGCGCCCCTTGCCAAGCCTACCATGCGTTGAGCATCTCCTCGACCTCGCGAGCACGGTGAGCCACCCCACTCCTCCTCTAGCTCCCTGTATCACCGGAACCATCGCGAGCAGGGACGCGCCGCCACTCGCCGCCGCGCAGCGCCGCCAGTTACAAGTCAAGCGGCTATGCGTCGTTGGATTGTCATCCAGTGGCTGAGATTAGATTAGGTCGAAGGGGTATGCGTTGATCAGAGCCGCACAAATCCCTTTTAATCCAACGGTCTGCAGCACGTGATCCAGACGAACCGGTACCGCCCAATAGGAACGTGACGCGTGGCCAGTTTCTGTTTAAAAACAAAATTTGAATCTGATTTAGATGCAGATTTGAAACTCTTGTAACTTTTGAACCACACGTCCAAAATTTGCAAATTTTATATCAATGGAATCAGTGGAACAAGCCCTAGCCAACCATGCCATTTTTTTAGTAAAAAGCTTCTGGAAAAATGTTTGTTTTTGCAGAAACATGTGTATGCTTGTTAAGGATGTGAAAATTGTTCAAAAATGATTTTGGGAATAAAATCTTTGGAAAATGGTGTGATTTGAACCTACTGACCATAGGAAACACTTTGTGGTTTCAAAAATGTATTTGGTGAAACAAAATAATGATTCTTTGATTTAAAACCATTTCTAGTCAAATAGAAATGTGGTTTATTTATTAAAAATAGTTTTGGAAGAAAACCTTTGGGAAATGTTTTGTTTTAAACTCTCTGACCCTAAACACCAAGTTTTATGGTTTGAAAATGTATTTGGTGAAACCTATAGATTAATGCCTTAGTAAAAATATTTCTACACCACATAAAATGATACTTTATTTTGAAAATGGTTTTTAAAGTGAAACCTTTTGCAAATGACCTTGCCACTTTACAAAATGACCATTAGGTGCTTTCAAATGTTCATGACCCATTAGGAACCACTTTTTCAAATAAAACAAAGCTTGGCATGTTTGCATGCATTACCTTGACTTTGTTATTTTATGTGTTGTTTTGCTTGATTGGTGGATTGAGTTTGTGCCTTGCTTGATTGAATTGTAGTGACTTGAAGAGTGTGATTGTTGCAAGGACAAGGAGTGAACTTATACCCTCTACCAAAAAGGCAAGTGATGCTTCATACTTTTTGTCCCATTACTTTCACTATGCATTAGTGATTTTTCTAAGTAAAACTTGCATGGAATTTTGCTAAGTATAAACCTTGCTATAGGAAAACCTAGTAGATGAAACCTTAGTGAAATTTTCCTAAGTTAAGATTCCTACTACAATCATGCTTAGCTTAGCTAATAGAAAACAAAGGTGGAATATACATTTATACTATGGAAAATTTCTAAGTCTGAGGACTTATGTTTTTCTTAATAAAACAACTAAGTCAATGAATCACCTGGGTGGAATGGGACTTTCTTGGTGGTTTTTGGTTGAGTGGTTCACAAGGCCCATGTCTATGGTTGACCTTGTGTATCTCACTTGTGGATTGCCACCCAGGAACAAAGAGATTTGAGATGTCAAATGTTGAGAAGCTTCAAGTGCAGCCACTTGGCATTATGGGCTCTGCCTGGATCATATAGGTTGCAAGAACTTAGCCATATGGACAGTTGGTGGTAGAGTTTGATAGGTTGGAGCGCGTCCATTTTTGGTCTAAGGGAAGGCTTCTGAAAGATCTTGTCTTGGGAAACCAAGTCTTGTGGGGAAAGTGCACCACCTCTGTAGAGTGTAAAATCTAAGTACTTAGCCATGTCCCTGGTAAAGGACAATTTGAGAATCAAGACATGGAAGCAATCAAGAATCTCATCATTCAAATTTCTAAATTAAAACTTGTGGTTGAACAAGGGTTAAAGGATCTTCAATCTTTGATTGAGAAAAATGATTTTGTCAAGCAAAAACTTAGTGTTTTCAAAATGATAAGGAAAATCTATTTTGAGCAATGCAAGCCTCAACTCCACTTAGCCAAATGCATATAGATGATAGACTCCACTATACTACCATAGTATCACTTGCCAATACAATTCAAATGTATTGACCCTTGTGGCTGTAACTTGTATGTTGCAGGTTTGATTGATTTAGTGAAGTGTGTTGATTAGGATTACAAAGTCTACAACCAACATGTCTGCCTGTGGCACTTTGAAGATGAAGGACCCCATGCTTATAGATATTCTGCTGCAATGTAATGTAATAGCCAAATGAGCTATGTAAGATGTAATAAAATTATGTTATTCCTGGTTATAAAGTTGTATTATGACCTTTGTTTCTTGATATTACATCTTAACTGTGGATGCTAGCTATTGATCCAGGGACTAGCATTGTAAACATAGGGGACTCTACCTTATTAAAGGTTGGGACCCTTACAATGAACATGTCAATTGTTCGCCATTGAAGCTACATCAATTCTCGTGATGATCGGTGTTGATGTGGTGGATTTGGTTCGTGTGATCACTAAAACAATGTGAGGGATATTGTTTTGAGTGGGAGTTTACCTAGATTAATTTAACTATTAATTAGAACTCAATTTGTCATAAACTTAGTCTAAACTATTGCAAATATGTTGTAGATCAATGGCGGCCCCTACCATCAATTTTAATGCGTTCCTAGAGAAAGAAAAGTTGAAGAACAATGGAAGCAACTTCGCGGATTGGTTCCGCAATTTGAGGATTGTCCTCAATGCTGGTAATTTAACCTATGTGCTCGATGCACCGCTGGGTGACCCGCCTGCAGCTGATGCTACCGATGAAGTAAAGAATGTTTCCCTCGCTCGGAGGAATCAGTACTCCACAGTTCAGTGTGCTATCTTGTATGGTTTAGAATCGGAGCTTCAGAAAAGGTTTGAGAATTCAGACCCACATGATATTGTCCGTGAACTCAAACTGATTTTTGAGACTCACGCGGCAGTTGAGAGCTATGATGCTTCTGAAAAGTTCATTAACTGCAAGATGGAAGAGGGCAGCTTCGTCAGTGAGCATGTGCTTAAGATGTCTGGGCACGCAAACAAACTTCAAAGCTTGGGTATAGTGATTCCTAATGCTTTGGGGATTTACCGTGTCCTCCAATCACTACCACCAAGTTACAAGAACTTTGTGATGAACTACAATATGCAAAGCATGAACAAGCAGTTGCCAGAAATCTTCTCCATGTTAAAATCTGCAGAAGTGGAGATCAAGAAAGAGCACCAAGTGTTGATGGTCAATAAGACCACCAAATTCAAGAAAGGGAAGTCTAAGCAAAAGGGACACTTCAAGAAGGGTGGTAAGAAAGTTACCGCACCGACGAAGAAGACCAAGGCTGGACCTAAGCCTGATACAGAGTGCTTTTACTGCAAGGGAGAAGGTCACTGGAAGCGGAATTGCCCAAAGTACTTGGCGGATTTGAAGAACGGCAACATCAAGAAGAAAGGTATATCCGATATACATGTTATTGATGTGTATCTCACTAGTACTCGTAGTAGTGCCTGGGTATTTGATACTGGTTCGGTTGCTCATATTTGTAACTCAAAACAGGTGCTGCAGAATAAACGGAAGCTAGCGAAGAACGAGGTGACGATGCGCGTGGGAAACAGATCAAAGGTTGATGTGATCGCGATCGACAGGCTACCTCTTCATCTACCATCGGGATTAGTTTTATACTTAAATAATTGTTATTTGGTGCCTGCGTTAATCATGAACATTATATCGGGATCTTGTTTATTGCGAGACGGTTACTTGTTTAAGTCCGAGAATAATGGTTGTTCGATTTATATGAGTAATATGTTTTATGCACATGCACCTTTGATAGATGGTCTATTCTTATTGAATCTCGATAGTGGAAATACAGATATTAATAACATTGAAGCTAAACGTTTGAAATCGAGCGATAACTCGACCTATATGTGGCACTGTCGTCTTGGTCACATTGGAGTGAAGCTTATGAAGAAACTCCATTCCGATGGACTTCTTGAATCACTTGATTTCGAATCACTTGAGAGATGCGAAGCATGTCTGATGGGTAAAATGACTAAGACTCCATTTTCTGGTATGATGGAGCGAGCTACAGACTTATTGGAAATCATACATACCGATGTGTGTGGTCCAATGAGTGTAGCATCGCGCGGTGGTTATCGTTATGTTCTTACCTTCACGGATGACTTGAGTAGATATGGGTATATCTATTTCATGAAACATAAGTTCGAAACTTTCGAGAAGTTTAAGGAATTTCAAAGTGAGGTTGAGAATCAACGTAACAAGAAGATTAAATTTCTACGTTCTGATCGTGGAGGTGAATATCTAAGTTACGAGTTTGGCGAGCATTTGAAGAAATGCGGAATACTTTCACAATTGACACCGCCGAGAACACCACAGCGTAATGGTGTGTCCGAACGTCGTAATCGAACTCTCTTAGATATGGTTCGTTCTATGATGTCACTTACAGATTTACCGCTATCATTTTGGGGTTATGCATTAGAAACAGCCGCATTCACTTTAAATAGGGCACCATATAAATCCGTTGAAACGACACCGTATGAATTATGTTTTGGGAAGAAACCTAAATTGTCGTTCCTTAAAGTTTGGGGTTGCGAAGCCTATGTAAAGAAGTTACAGCCGGATAAGCTTGAACCCAAAGCAGAAAAATGCGTCTTCATAGGATACCCAAAGGAAACTATTGGGTATACCTTCTATCATAGATCCGAAGGCAAAATCTTCGTTGCCAAGAATGGATCCTTTCTAGAGAAGGAATTTCTCTCGAAAGAAGTGACTGGAAGGAAAGTAGAACTCGATGAGGTTGTCGAACCTTCTCTCGAACTTGCGAGTAGCGCAGCACCGGAAGAAGTTCATGTGGTGCCTACACCAATAAGAGAGGAAGCTAATGATGATGATCATGAAACTTCGGTTGTAGTTGCTACAAAGCCTCGCAGGTCAACGAGAACTCGTACCACTCCTGATTGGTATGATCCCGTTATGAGTGTCATGTTGGTGGACAACACCGATGACCCTGCGACATATGAGGAAGCGATGATGAGCCCAGATTACAATAAATGGCAAGAAGCCATGAAATCCGAGATTGGATCCATGTACGAAAACCAAGTATGGACTTTGGCGGACTTATCGGATGGCCGGAAGGCTGTCGAGAATAAATGGATTTTCAAGAAGAAAACATATGCAGATGGTAATGTTACAGTCTATAAAGCTCGACTTGTCGCAAAAGGGTTTCGACAAATTCAAGGAGTTGACTACGATGAGACTTTCTCACCTGTAGAGAAGCTAAAGTCTGTGAGGATTATGTTAGCAATCGCTGCATATTATGATTATGAGATATGGCAGATGGATGTCAAAACAGCGTTCCTCAATGGAGACATTGATGAAGAGTTGTATATGATGCAACCCAAAGGTTTTGTCGATCCTAAAGATGCTAACAAGGTATGCAAACTTCAACGGTCCATATATGGATTGAAGCAAGCATCCCGAAGATGGAATCAATGTTTTGATAAGGTGATCAAAAGTTTTGGTTTTATACAAACTTATGGAGAAGCTTGTATTTACAAGAAAGTGAGTGGGAGCTCTGTAGCATTCTTAATACTATATGTAGATGACATATTGTTAATTGGGAATGATGTAGACCTTCTTAATAGTGTCAAGGAATATTTGAATAATAGTTTTTCAATGAAAGATCTTGGCGAAGCAGCTTACATATTAGGCATAAAGATTTATAGAGATATATCGAGACGCCTAATATCATTGTCACAAAGTACATATTTGGACAAAGTTCTAAAGAGGTTTGGAATGGAAGATGGCAAGAAAGGGTTCTTGCCCATGTTGCCCAATACGACCTTGAGTAAAACTCAAAGTCCAACAACGGCAGAAGATAGAGAAAGGATGAGTAAAACTCCCTATGCCTCAGCCATAGGATCTCTAATGTATGCCATGCTATGTACTAGACCCGACATTGCATATGCTGTTAGTTTGACTAGCAGATATCAAAGTGATCCAGGAGTGGATCATTGTACAGCGGTCAAAAACATCCTTAAGTACTTGAGAAGAACTAAGGATATGGTTCTTTCTTATGGAGGTGATGAACAGCTCGTTGTTAATGGTTACACCGATGCTAGATGGAACACCGATCCGGATGATTCTAAATCACAATCTGGATACGTATACTTTGAATGGTGTAGCAGTTAGCTGGAGGAGTGCAAAGCAAAGCGTTGTGGCGAGATCTTCAACTGAATCAGAATACATGGCTGCTTAGGAGGCTTCGCAAGAAGCGATATGGATGAAAGAGTTCATTACAGAGCTCGGTGTGGTTCCAAGTGCGCTGGACCCAATGTCTATCTACTGTGATAACATGGGCGCCATAGCCAATGCGCAAGAACCAAGGTCACACAAGAAGCTGAAGCACATCAAGCTACATTTCACGCTATTCGAGAACATGTCCAAGATGGTGACATAAAGATTTGCAAGGTACACACAGATCTGAATGTGGCGGATCCGTTGACTAAACCTCTCCCGAGGGCAAAACATGACCAACACCAAACTGCCATGGGTGTTGGTATATTACCATGTAATCTAGATTAGTTGACTATAGTGCAAGTGGGAGACTGTTGGAGATATGCCCTAGAGGCAATAATAAATATAGTTATTATTATATCTTTGTGTTTATGGTAAATGTTTACATTCATGCTAATAATATTATTAACAAGGAAACATTAATACTTGTGTGATTTGTAAACCTAATTTGAAGTCCCTAGTAGAGCCTCTTCATAATACTAGCTTGTTGGTTAATAAATGATTGTGGTCTCCATATCATGAACATTGAGATGTTATTAACAACAAGATCATATCGTTAGGAGAATGATATGATGGACATACTCCTATAGATAAGCGTAGCATAAAGATCAAGTCATTTTAATAGTTTAATTGCTATATGCTTTCTGATATATAGTAACCTAATTCCTTCGACCATGAGATCATGCATATCACCATCACCGGAAGGATGCTTTGATGACATCAAACACCACACCGTAACTGGGTGGCTATAAAGGTGGCATTGAGTGTTCGGAAAGTATTGGTTGAGACACATGGATCTAGAGTGGGATTTGTCCATCCATATGACGGATAGATATACTCTGGGCCCTCTCGGTGGAATGTCATCCAATTGGCTTGCAAGCATGTGACTGGCTCACAAGGGATCACATGTCACAGGAACGAGAAAAGAGTACTTATCAGTAACGAGGTTGAACTAGGTATGCAGAGATACCGACAATCAAAACCTCGGATAAGTAAACTATCGTGAGACAAAGGGAACTTGGTATCGTATGTAAGTGGTTCATTCGATCGCAAAGTAATCGTAGAAATATGTGGGAGCCATATGAATTTCCAGATTCCTCTATTGGTTATTTTTCGGAGAAGTGTCTCGATCATGTCCGCATAATTCACGAACCATAGGGAGACACACTTAAGGATTCAACGTTGTTTGAGTAGTTATGGAATGATGAGTAAGAGACCGAATGTTGTTCGGAGTCTCGGATGGGATCCGGGATATCACGAGGAGATCCGGAATGGTCCGGAGAATAAGATTCATATAAGGAAAGTCCTGTTTCGGGGTTGGAGAATGGTTCCGGTGTTTTCATCGGGAATGTTCTAGAAGGTTTCGGAATGTCCGGCACTCCGGAGAGGAAGGGTACATGAATGTGTCATAACAAGTTGGAATGGTTGCATCATGTACTAGGTGTCATCGCTGAACAAAATAAAGGGTTAAAGCAAATCCTAGTTTGAAAAGTCAAACGCCAATTTGAAAAGTCAAACAGCTATTTTGTTTGGTGGAGGGAGAGTAGGAAACCTACTTGGGGAGGAAGTCCCTCTCCCTCCACCGTCGGCCTTGGAAGCCGAGTTGGGGAGGGACTCCCCTCCCCTTGGCGCGCCCCCTCCACCTATATAAGGAGGGGCAGGGCTGCCTCTCCAAGACACACACCTAGCCCCTCTAAACCCTAACCCTAGCTGCCGTCGCCCACCATAGCCGCCGCCCTAGGGTTTCTCCCAAGCCGCCGAGTTGGGGCTTCTAGTTGCCCTAGCCGCCGGCCTAGCCCCTTCTAATTGGTGTGTCTAAACCCTAGATCACTGAGGCTCTCTCATAGTCCACCATACTCGCTCCGGCTTAAGGCGAAGCCCTGCGAGATCTCCCCTCTACTTACGGTACCACACCGTCGTGCTGCCGGAATCGCGAGGAGAGTGCTACAACCTCCACTGCATGCTGGAACAAGGGAGAGGAAGGTCTTCGTCGAGTACCGAACGTGTGACTGACTGCGGAAGCGCTGCCAGAACGCAGTGCTGGAACGATCGTCTACGCGATCTTGAGATCGGGAAGAGTACGACTACATCACCCACGAGAATCCGCTCTCGTTAAACACTTTGGAATCTTCGAGGGTGAGTTATTCTATCGACTCGTTGCTACAATCTAGTAGATAGATCTTGGCTTGTTTGTTTGTATGCGGTAGAACATTTTTGTTTTCCATGCTACGAACCCCTACACGTGGACCTAGCAGTCCGGCGTCTGACGCTTCCACCACGCACGTGTGGATACCTCGGAGGTGCTGCATCTGTGGCACCTGGATGAGCCGCGTAAGGTGAGCTGCTCGTGGGACGAGGACAAGGAGGAGACGTAGAACGTCTACACTACCTCGACGCACTTCATCAAGTTCCACAACTGCGCGTCTAGTGGTAATCCCGTGATGTATGACAACAGTATTCCTGGTTTACGCGGTAGAAAATTTTGATTTGCGCTAGTGTAGCCTACCTGTATCCCTTCAGTAACAAAGGATTAACTGTATGGTGTGGAAGGTGAAAGTGGTTTACAGCAAGTAAATAGTAACAGTGGAAGATGTATCAATGGTAAAGATTGGACCGAGGTCCATAGTTCACTAGAGGTGTTCTCCTTAGATAAACAAACATGGCATGCAGGGTAAACAAATTACAGTAGGGCAATTGACAGGACTGAGCAAGGCATAACAATGCAATACTAGACATAAAGATCCTACGACATTCGATTGGGCAATACAACAATATACATAGACCGCCATCCAACTACATCTATGACTAGAAGTCCACCTTCAGGATATCATCGGAACCCCCTTCAGTATTAAGTTGCAAGCAACAGACAACTGCTTTAAGCAAAGTGTGTAAGGTAAACAATCCACTTGTTCCATGAACAAGAGACCGTTGTTTTCTCCCTAGTGGCAACAACACATCTACAACCGTAGAGATTTATGTCACTTCCCTTGATTAAGTAGAGGCATGAACCACTATCAAGCATAAATACCCCCTCACGGAGTCACTAGCAATTACTTGGCCAAGATAGCTACTAACAACGGAGAGCATGCAAGATCACAAACAACGCAGACATGATAGAATCAATAAGACAAAACCATTAATCAATCTGACTTAGTAATATCAATATCCATCGGATCCACGCAAACACAACATGCATGATTACAAATAGATGAGATCTTGATCATGAACGGAGCTCACAAGATCAAGACATGAAAGCACAAGGAGGAGATACAACCATCTAGCTACTATATGGACCCGTAGTCCAAGGTGGAACTACTCACGCTTCATACCGGAGGCTGGCATGATGAAGAAGAAGGCCTCTGGGATGATCTCCCCTCCGGCAGGGTGCCGGGAAGAGCTCCATATCCCCCCTCTCTAATCTAGGGACGATGGTGGCGGCGGCTACTGACAGTTTCATGGAATATTGATCTAGTTCTTAGGGTTTATGCATCAGGGGCTTCTTATAGGCAAAGAGGCGAGGCTGTGTGGCGCCCCGCAAAAACCACTACTAGAAAATCGCGTTGTTTTTGTGCATTGCATCATCATGACCGCATGCTCATGTCATCATGCCACATTGCATTTGAGCATCGTCATCATCATGTATTTGTTTGTCTGAAACTATTTCCGAAAAACATATTTTGTTTTCTAAATACCCCGCCTTTATTTCAAAGTCCAAAACCCGGGTCTCCGGATTATTTTGTTTCGTCTACCAATGGATTTCAAAAACCCCGTTTTAAAATAATAAAATATTTACTTTATTTTTAGGGGCAGCCGTACCGGGCCGATCCGACCCAGTCGGCCACCCCCAGTACCAACAACCAGACTACCTAAACCCTTTTCCTACCCCAACCTAATCTACCCAGCCCCCTCCACCTCACCCCCTCCAATCCCATGTCGACACCTCACCTCTCCCTTTCCCCCATCCAATCCCGGCTTGCCACCTCACCGAGCCCCTCTACCTCATCTCTCCTCCTGGCCCCACCTTCCCTCACCCACGCACACACCACACCAACCCCGCCACCACGCCTGGTCAACCACCCATCCCGCCTGCACCCTGGCCCCACCTCCCTGCCTCACTCGCCGCTCCCCCTCTCCTTCCCCGCCTCGCCACGCATGCCACCACCCACCCCACGTCTCTCTCCTGGCCGCCGCCTCCCGCTCATGTCCCCGAGCCCAACGTCGCCGGCCTCCCCCCCCGGAACGGCTCACCCTGGCGTCGCCCCTCCCGGACGAGCCTCCTCCGCACCCCGGCACCTCCCGGCCAAGCTCGCAGGGCCCGCCGCTGATCTCCCCTCTGCAGCGCCTCGGCCTCCTCCCCCGCGACTCCCACCGTCTGGCCTGCGTCCTCCATCGCCAAGAGCGATGCTCCTCCCTGCCCCCAGGTCGACCTCGCCTCCCCGCTGCCAGAGCCCCTCCGGTCGCCTCGCCTCGGCCACGACCAACCAGCTGCGTCCACAGCTCCTCCCCACCTCGCGTAGACCCGCCTCCCTCTTGCTCCGCTCTGCCACCATCTCCCTTCCCACGATCAGGCGCCCTTGCCGGCCGCGGGCCCATGCCCGTCCCCGGCCTCCCCAAGGTCCACCAAGCCCCTGTCGCCACCAGGGCTCGCCTCGTCGTTGGTCGGCCCTTCCTCCGCAGCGCAGGCCGCCTCCGACTCCCCTCCTCCTGGCCGCCCTTCCACCTCCGGGCCGCGCAACCCCGTCCGAGCCGAACCCCTCTGCTCCGAGCTCGCCGGCCCGCCTCACAGCGCCGTCCTGCGTCCGGGCGCCATCATCATCAATCCTCTGGCCGCAACCGCCGTCGTCGCGGCGTCGCCTCCCCGACTCAGGCTACCGCGTCCGCTCTCCTCGTATCTGCATCGAGCCAGCACCACCGCCGCGGGTGCTCGGTCGCTGCCGCCAAGAGCTTCGGTTCCCGCCCGTCACGACCGCACCCTATGCTGCAATTCAGTACCCACCTTGGTGACCTTGGAAGCTCCTGCCTCCACGTTGTCGGCTCGGCCTCTCCTCACCGAACCTGCAGCACAGTGCGCTGCCCGTTTTGCTGATGGTCTGTGCGTTGACGCCATTATGCCTTGTCCCTGCAGCACGCCTCCCTCATCCTAGAGCTTAGCTTCAGATCGTGGCATGTAGCAGTTTTGAGGACCAAGTCATCCAGTTGAGCGTGTCTCTGAAATTCTGCTTGTCGTGGAACCTTGATCCATTCGGCACTCCCTCTGGTTCGTCAGAACTCGCCACTGACAAAGACGGACGCCAAGACCTCCTCCTCGGAACCGAAGACCCTGGTCTCGAAGTCCGAAGGCCAATCCCTCCAGACCGCCAAGTTCTCCTTCACCGATCCGATGGCCGAGACCCTGAGACCGACCCCGAACCCCTCGGAGCCCAAGTTCGCCAAACCCTATGTGTGACCCCTTTCTCGAGCCCTATTTTTATAAATGTAATATCAAACTGTTGCATACTTAATTGTCATACTCGCATGCATAATGTGGTTGTTGGGGGTATTTAGGCGATTCACCTAAATTAAATATGGAGTGTTTATGCGGGATATCTGCGTCTCATTCCGAACTCCATTTAAATTGGTGTAGCAAACCGATGCCATGTTTTGTCCTATTAAGACAACAATTAAATTGCGGGGTAGTTAAATAACTTGAACCACCTAATTAATTGTCGGGACCCCGGTTCCGCTTAATATGGCCTAAACGCATCGCACCTTTGCCATGCCATACATCATACATGCATCATTCCCGATCTTTTGCCGTAGTATTAAATAGTGCATCCGGTGTTTCTGCTAGTGCTTTGCTTCTTCACGGATTAGGCCGATGAGTTGATACGAGAGTCGACCCGATCTTCGGATGAACCCTCGGCAATGTTTTCAGGCGAGCACCTCCCCCTTTTCTACCTATCTTACTCTTATAGTATTTATTCCCTCCTGTTAATCTATTGCTATCTATGTTGCGGTGCTCTAGTTTTCGTACCCGTGATATCCCTTGCAGCCTTATATTGCCTTGGACACATCCTATTACCTGTTGTTTGGTAGATAGTTGGCCCTGCGCGTCGTAGTCGCTTGCTCAAGTGCTGTTGCGTGTCGTCAAGTACCACAGTTGTTGGAGTATTGCCGCATGTTTAATGTTGGAGATGGTCATGGCTTTAATTATTGTTTAATAACTAAAATTGAAGTAGGTAAATGCAGAGGCACCGGTGGGCAATAGATGTTATTTGGTTGTTAACCGCCCACTAGTGTCCCGTAGGACCCCGAGTTCTTGACACCTGTTCCGAGATCGAGCGCGCTAACCACAGGTGGGGTGTATGGGCACCCCCATCGATTTAGTACCTGATTCCAAGTACTGTACTGGGGGCCACAAGTAGTTTGGGGCTTTATTACTATTCTGTACTTATGCCATGCTTTATTGCTTAATTTAAATTGTGCGAGGTACTGCACTTGTACTGTTTAGGTAAGAGGAGTGTTTTCGCGGTATCGACAAGCCCAGTCTCATTTTCGGGTTCCCAGTCGTTTACAGCCACTGACGCAAACCCTGGGTCCGTTTCGGAGCCGGCCAACTTCGTTGCGGGTAGCTTAGTGGGGTGGCCCCCCGTGCTTGCTTTGGGTCTGGGAAACGTCGTGTCCGAAACCCCGTCGACATACCGTTGGGTGTATGTTTTGTGATCTTGTACCTACCTGATCCGACAACAAGGGTGTAGGTGCGTGTGGAAACTTTGGTGCACCCCTGCAGGGTTTAATCTTTTCGAGAAGCCGTGTCCGCGGTTATGGACGACTTGGAGCACAGGTCTCGATCATAGACAACTATAACTAAAGTTTACTGTTATAATTTGACTTGTATCCGATATGACTAGTAATCAGCTCCACTACAACGGAATGGCTAAATAAAAGTACCAACAACTGCTGGGTTTGGGATATCTCATGCTAATTATATCTGACTAGTAAGTGTTGCAACTACAACGGAATGGTTAACTAAAACTGCCCACTGTTTATTATATCAGGATGACTCATGCTATCTATATTTGACTAGTAACTGCCGCCACTATAACGGAATGAATAAAACTGCCAACTGTGTGAGTTCCTCGGTTGACTTCCTCGTTTGGTCTCGAGGGGGAAATACCAGGATGGGTATGTTTGGTGGTAGTATCAGGATGGTCCCGAATAGGTCTTTCTTATCCCTCTCTGATAGCCGACAGTTATCTCGAGTCTCTATAGGTTGTTTAGTGCATGCTGCGCTGCCGCTTCAGTCCACCATACCTATGTCGGCGAGGACCGCCGAATTCTAGCCTCGCCGTGTACTGTCCTCAGTACTGACCGCTCTCTCTTTTTCCTTTGCCCTTTGTCGGCACCCCTTTTGTTTAAGCAGGTTTTGAGATCGACGTCGTTAGCAGGGTTACCCTTCCGGCTTGGCCTGGGCAGGGTTATGGACGCCATTGGTTATTCTTCAGGGCTCTTAGCTCAATTTGCATCTTGTCCGTACTCGGACGCTGTATCGTTTTCCAGGTGATTTGGATCTTTGTATTGTATATCTGTATTCTTGACTCTTTGAGTCGCTGTTGTATATATATGTTTTGTGGGTTCCATCGAGGACTATTGTGTAATGATATTACTTCGTTTTCCACCCGCACGCAAGTGCCTGGTGGGCACCTTTGAATCGTTTCTATGCGGGTTTGGCGGAAAGAGCTGAAACTTGCATAGGGCCGATTCTGAGGGTGTTACAGGCTGGGACGAGGCCAGGGGGCCCACACCCTTCACAGGCGCGGGCCCACCCTAGGCCACGCCTAGGGGTGTGGCCACCCTGTGGCGCCCCTCCGTCTCTTCTATGGACTCCATGTTCTCCTCGGTGAAATATTGACTTTGGCTTTTGTCCCGTCCAATTCTGTGAATATTTCCTTACTAGCTTTTCTGGAACCAAAAACAGCAGAAAACAGGCAACTAGCACTTTGGAAACTTGTTAATAGATTAGTACCAGAAAAAATATAAAAAGCACCTCAAAGTGTTGACAAAGCAAAGCAAAGTAATCTAAACAAGCATGGAACATAAAAAATTATAGATGCGTTTCCGACGTATCAAGCATCCCCAAGCTTAACTCCTGCTCGTCCTCGAGTAGGTAAGTGATAAAAAAATAATTTTTGGGGTGATATGCACCATCAAAACCAAGATCAAACCTTGCAAGCATTGAAAGCTGGGATCAAAGAACTCTAAACATGTGCATGAAAGATGGAGTTCTAACAATAAGACAAAGTAACTATGCATGTAACATGAAAGGCTACAAACAAAGATCATGAATAACATGCATTGAAAAATGTTTGTTTGTTTCACATACAGAAAACATGGCATAGTGGCATTCAGCTTGTCCATCATAGAGTTGCAAATAGATGCATTGGACACCTTTAAAGTTCATAAGAGTGACTAGATACAAATAGCACAAGAACAAGTAATACAACACTATGCTTCAATCAATAAGTTTTGGGACAATGCACATAGAACTAAGAATGGCAACTATGCTCTCTTAACTAGTACCTAAGGGTAGAAGGTGGAGACCCAATGTAATAGTGGAAGAAAGGACCTTCATAAAGGGAAGCAGGGATTTCAAGTTTCAAAAAGAGCTTCCAAAAATTATGGTACTTGTTAGCTTTCAGACCTCATTGCCCCTATCATAAGCATCTTGAAGTGATTAAGGTTAAAGTGAACAAACTATGGAGTATATGCTTGACGAAGTATAAGTTGGCAATCTCATGTCCCTTGAATACGAGGTCCGCTCCTCATGCTACTGTTGGCTGGCGCATGGTTGATGTGGGAGTTTCTTCTTCTTCTTCATTCCCCGGCAACGGCGCCAGAAAACTTGTTGATGGCTCAGTTGATGTGGAGCCTGTTGGGAACCCCAAGAGCAATGTGTGAAGCAGCAAGCAGCAAGTCTTCCCTCCGTAGAGACCGAGGTTATAGAACCAGTAGGAGGAAGGAAACGTCACATAGGTGTTGCAAGCAACGCGGAGACCTGCACAACACAAACTCAAGACTTCGCCCCAACAAATCAGTGAGGTTGTCAAGCTCATCGGTTTGCTGTAACAAAGGATTAAACGTATGGTGTGGAAGGTAATGGTTTGCAACAAGTAAACAAGCAACAGTGGAAGATGTATCAATGGTAAAGATTGGACCGGGGTCCATAGTTCACTAGAGGTGCTCTCCTTAGATAAACAACATGGCATGAAGGGTAAACAAATTATAGCAGGGCAATTGACAGGAACTGAGCAAGGCATAACAATGCAATTACTAGTCAGAAATATCCTATGAGATTCGATTGGGCAATACAACAATATACATAGACCGCCATCCAACTACATCTATGACTAGAAGTTCACCTTCAGGTTATCATCCGAACCCCCTCCAGTATTAAGTTGCAAGCAACAGACAACTGCTTTAAGCAAAGTGTGTAAGTTAAATAGTCCACATGTTCCATGAACAAGAGACCGTTGTTTTCTCCCTAGTGGCAACAGCACTTCTACAACCGAAGAGATTCTGTCACTTCCCTTGGAAACTACAGGCATGGACCCACTATCGAGCATAAATACCCCCGCTTGGAGTCACTAGCAACTATTTGGCCAAGATAGCTACTAACAACGGAGAGCATGCAATATCACAAACAACACATACATGATAGAATCATAAAGACAAAATCATTAAGCAAACCAACATAATAATCTCAATATCCATTGGATCCCGGCAAACACAACATGCATGATTACAAATAGATTAGATCTTGATCATGAATGGAGCTCACAAGATCTATACATGAAAGCACAAAGGAGGAGATACAACCATCTAGATACTACATGGACCCATAGTCCAAGGTGGAACTACTCACGCATTATACCGGAGAGAAGGACTTCGTGATGATATCCCCTTCGGCAGGGTGCCGGGAAGAACTTTAGATCCCCCCGATCTAGAGACGATGGTGGCGACGGCTACATACGGTTTCGTGGAGATTTGATCGGGTGTTTAGGGTTTCTGCATCGATGTCACATCCCAAATTTTAGATTTGGTACTGTATATCATTCATGTCATTGCATCATGATCATCCATGTGAAAATTCAGTTTGAAAAGATTTTGGCAAATCAAACCACTTGCATTTGCATTTTGACGCCTACACTTGAACGCTTGGTTTTACCATTCCTCTGTCAAAAACTATATATTTGGAGTGTATGGATGGCCCAGGTGCATAAAGGGTTCCTCCACGAACCCGGAGCACTTTGAATCACTCGATTCGGAGCCCCGTAGCAAAAGATATGCAAATCTGAATTTTGGACATGGTTCTAGACAGTTTCAGAAAAGAAATTCAGATAAGAAAATTGTCAGGAAAAAGAAAAAAGGAAAAGAACAAAAAAAGGAAACGGCGCGCAGCCAGCCAGCCTGCTGGGCCGCGCCGGCCCAGCCACGCCAGCAGCCGCAGCAGTGCGCACGCGCGTGGCAGATAGTGCGCGCCGCCGCCGCTGCCGGGCCCCGCTCGCCAGCCGCACGCTAACCACTGACAGGTGGGGCCCACCTGTCGTCGCCGCCGCCGCCACCCGCCGTATCCGCCCCGGACTCCCGCAATCGTCGCCACGGAGTCCGCGTCGACCCCGCGTGGGCCCCCTCCCCTTCTTAGCCTCGCGCAGCCGCCCCCTCTCCCTATCGCACCCCGCCTCGCCCTCGCACACACGTGCGCCGCCGATTCGGCGACGCCGACGCCGCCCCCGGTAAGCGCGCTGCCACCACCGTGCCTTCCCCTCGCCTTGCCCTCGAGCTCCCCCGACCTCGCCGCCGCCGCTGACGCCCTTCCCCTTCACTCCCCGGCAAGCGTGCCCGCACCGCCGCCGTCGCCCGCCACCGACGCCGCCACCGCTTCGGCCGCCCGCCGCCGACGCCCCCGTGCTCGCCCAAGGCCGCCCCCGCGCCGACGACCCCCACCCCAAAGATCCCGACGCCGTGCCGCCCTCGCTCGTCGCCGGAGACCGCCAGCACCGCCGCCTCGAGCCCGCCGCCGCCACCCCTCCCTGCTGTCGGATCGTGATCCAACGGTCCAGATCGGACCATTGATCAGTCAACGCGGGCAGCTAACTGGTCAACTGCTAGTCAGCGCCACGTCAGCCGCCACATGGGCCGGTCAAACAATCAAAGTTTGACTGGGTATTTTCTAAATTGAATTAATTGGCAGAAAATTCTATAAACTTGTAAAATTCATATCTATAGATCTACTGGGCCGAAAATTACAGATAAAATATGTGTAGATTCAGTAACTCATGTAGAATCTTGCTATACATTTGTTTTACACTTTTGTAGCAAGGTTTTGTCCAGAATAATTAAGTGAGTTAATGGCCTTTTTAGGGTAATTAATTCGTAGAATAAGTTCTGTAACTCCAAAAATTGCTAATAATATGTCCCTGGAATCAGTAGAACAAGGGGAATCTCAAAGTGAATTAAAAGGTTAGGCTTATAGTAATAAATTTTGCAGAATTCATTTAAAGGCTTACTGCAGTATTTTAATTACTCAGGGAGTTATATAAATCCTTTTTGAGAAATTCCAATTGGTACTGTTCCTATTTAGTATTGCCTACACAGTAGAATTTTTCCAAGATTTTACAAACAGTATGTTAACAGTAGCAAATTATTTAGTTTCTAGCTCTATTATTGAGCATTATAAATTGCATACTTGTTTTCCTTGCGCTAAAAATAATTTCCATGCATGCATACAGTAGCTTTACTGAATAAGATTATGTGATTCTGCTGTAGCATCAATCCACTTGTCATGCATGCATCTTGCATCATCTTTGTTTGCATATGATTGTGGATGGTTTGTTTATGATTGCAATTGTATCGTGTAGATTGTGACGAGTGCAACGCTTGCTTGTGTGTGGATTGTTCTTCCGACCGCTACAACCAAGGCAAGTAGATGGTACCTTGTTCATGATGTTGTCCTACTATTTTCAATGCATTGTCGTGTATTTTGTAGATGCATGTGTAGGATATTACTATCGCTATGGTATGTCCTATTATGTGGTAGGGCTCTCGTTGTAGATGAACTACCGTTGGTAGATGTGCTTAGCCATGCTATGATGAACGAGGGCTGGGTTATCACTGAAAGTTGTTTCTAAATGTGTTGGTTTGTGAAAACTAAAACAACTTAATCAATGAATCTCCTGGGTGTGATGGGATTGCTAATTTTTGGTGGTATCATTGCGGAAAGGCACCCAGGTATCGAGAGAAAATGATTGGCTTCTTTATTTTGTAGCTTACGTGTACAACCATGTGCCAATAATGAAATGGGCGGTTGGTTGGACTTAGTAGGTTGTGGTAACTCGAACCCGCGTATCCAGAGATGTAGAATTTTGGTAGGTTAGACCGGTGCGCGTCGGGATTGGGGAGCTACTTCCCGAACGGTCTCTTCTTGGACTTCGCCCTATCATCACCCAAAATGAGAGTGATGGTACGAGCTGGGCTGGCCAAGTCACATGGGTAAAGTGTACTAACCCCTGCAGGGTGTATAATCTAATCGATTAGCCATGTCCCCGGTTATGGACATCTGAGTTGCTTGATATTGATTCCATGACTTGTTTCTCGCTCATTCTAATTTCATAATTGCTTTAATATTGTTGGGATAACTTAACTGGGATCTTTTCAAAGAAAATCAAAAACTGATTATGAAAGTAGGACAAAGGTATTTTGCAAATGCAAGCTAGCCACAGCTCCACTTGCCAAATATGCATGTAGATGTTAGCATTATTGTCTCCTTTAATAGCTCTACTTGCCATACATTCCATGTATTGACCCTTCGGGGCTGCTACGTTTCATGTTGTAGGATATTCCGATTCTGAGTAATCGATTTAGGCCACGGTACTCCACTCGGCACTTGTTCACTTGTGGGCAATTTGAAGAATGGAGGTTTTGCTTTATTTATGTTGCTACTTGAATAATTTGAGCTAGCCTTGAGCTAAGCTTTTATTGTAATAATGGTACTCTGGATCTTCGTCATTTATGATACACGGATATTTTGCTATGTTATTCATCTTATTCTATTGTGGGCCAATGAACCAATCCAGGGATTGGCATGTCACATAGAAGCTACGGTCTTTTCAGAACCGTGGTGTTACAAGATGGTATCAGAGCCCGTGTGTCGACTGTAGGACCATGACCTAGGATTGTAATAGGAAGCCATAGAATTATTAAAGCCTATATTAACTCTGTCTTTCATCTTATGCCTTTCACTCTCGTAAATTCTTACCATATGCTATTCTCACACTTTCCTCTTTTAATTAATAGATGGGAGAAGTCAGGACTGAGTATGCAACCATGGAGTCACCAAGGCCCTTTGCAAGACAGTTAGCACAGCTCTCGCAGTCATTGGGATTGCCACTGCCCATGTTCAAGGGAAGAAGGCTGTACACCTATGGATATGGCGAGGATGCATGGGAGATCACCACCTTCATCTTCAGGGATTCCGCCTTGCCAAACCCTGTGCATCTGATCTACACCAAGACCTACTGCAACTGGGGACTTGGAATAAACTTGGCCCTGCATGAAGCCCTGTCTCGCCAGTGCCATCTTGTCCGACACCTACTGCCAGCAGACTCACCCTACCATGACTATGGGAGGCGTGATGAAGATGGGAACATTGTGGTTACCCCGGGCGACAGGAACAACATGCCATCCCGTTAGAGGCACATAGAGGATATGGAAAGGGAGAATGGAGCTCTAGCTGAGAAAGTGATGATGGTAAAGGAGATATCAGATTTTGCCAGCAATGGTATGGTGGTCCAAGGACTGGAGATAGAGACCTTGCATGAAGCTGTGGGAGTTCTGGAGAATGCCCTGGTAGGCAGGGATGCAACCATAGCTCAGCTTAATGGAACTGTGCAGGAAAACAACCAGACCATACAACAGTTGCAAGGGACCGTCCAGGAAAGGGATCAAACTATTGAAGATATGGCAGCCCAGATTGCCGCTCTCCAAGCACAGCTGAATCCACCCTCTGATGACAATGGAGATGATGGCAACAATGGTGATGATGATGACAGTGGGAATGATGATGATGATGAGGACGAGGATGATGATGATGGAGACGACGATGGTGGAGGAGATGAAGTTGTTGCAGCTGCAGCAGAGAATGAAGAAGAAGATGAGGATCCAGAAGAGGTGGAGTTTGAGATTTCAAGTGATGACACAGGAGAGGTATATACTCCGCCGCCATGGTTGGATCGTGGACAGAAGCGCCAACGCATGAGTGCAAGGACCTACCGCAATCTCTTCAAGAAGTAGATAGAAGTCCACCAATTAGCCTTCGTTAGGTAAAAATCGTTAGGATGAGTCTCGATCGATGTAAAACTTAATTACTGTTAGTTTAAGAGTGTTTAGTTGCTTATTTGTGTACTCCAATATCCCAGGATTATTTGTGCGAATTTTATGGAAGAGTTATGGCAAGCTTGGTTAATATCTGAGTTATTTCTGTTGCAGTTTTCTGCTGATACAGCAGTACTGTGCGAATTTTCATATTTTACTCGTATCTGGTAAAAATCTAAAAAAATAGAGATGGTTCGAAACTCTCTGTACTGTATGCACAAAAATCAGCTAAAATTTTTGACGAGTCTAAGTCAGGTAGAAAAATTCGTGAATACTGCTGGACTGTTCTGGCAGATTACTGTTTTTAATGCTTTGATGATTTATTGTGTAGATAACCATTGTCAACTCTTCTAAAAACTATTTCAGTAGGTATATACTGCTAGGATAAGCCCTGGGATGTTGCTGGATCACTTGTTTGTTGATGTGTTGCTTGCTTGAGATTGTCTGCAATTGTTTTGTTGTTGTTTGATCATAATGCATGGGTAGAATCCTATTTTCGTAGTCGATTCTTTCTAAGCTTATCTGTGCTGAACCGCAGATGCCTCCCCGCCGTCAACCCACTGAGCTGGAGAAGCTCATGGCAGTTCAGGCACAGCTGACCCAAGTTATGACCCAGTTCATGGAAGCTCAGAACAACAACAACAACAACAACAACAACAACAACAACAACAACAACAACAACAACAACAACAACAACAACCAGCCTCAGGGAGATGCTCTCACCAGGTTTCTGAGGCTAAGGCCGGCTAAGTTCTCTACTGCAATGGAGCTGATGGTTGCTCTCGACTGGTTGCGTTCAGTCAACAAGGATCTGGTAACTGTTGGGTGCACTGATGCTGAGAAGGTGAGGTTTGCCGCTCACCTACTAGAGGGACCAGCCGCTTCTTGGTGGGACACTTTTCAGATCACCCACCCGCTGGACACTGTGACTTGGGAAATGTTTGAGGAAGGTTTCAGGACCAACCACGTGTCTTCAGGAGTTCTGAGCCTGAAGAGGAAGGAGTTTCGCAACTTGCGCCAAACCAACCGCACCGTGGATGAGTATATTGAGGGGTTCAACAACTTGTCTCGTTATGCACCAGAGGACGTTGACACTGATGCGAAGAGGAGGGAGAGATTCCTGGATCGCCTCAGTGATGAGCTTTCAGTGCAGCTACTAGTGGTTTATTGTCCCACTTTCCAGGAGCTTATGGACAAGGCCAGGATCTTGGAAGGGAAGCACAAGCAGGTGGAAAACCGCAAGAGAAAGAGCAGCAATCACCACTCTGGTTCTCACCACAAGTCTCGCACTTCTTATGATGGATACTCCAAGCATGGAGGGAGTGACCATGGGCACCATGGGAGCCATGACCGCCACCACCATGGAGGCGATGGACACCGCCATGATAACCACAAGAGCAACCACCACAGCCACAAGGGAGGAGGACACTCTCACCATTCTGGAGGACACGGTGGACATGACCGCAACCGTGATCGCAGCTTCGTGAAGAAGGATCTGAGTGAGGTGACATGCTTCAAGTGTGGTCAGAAGGGACATTATGCAGACAACTGTCCGGAGAAGAAGGTGCTGAAGCCAACCAACAAGCAGAAGGCCACAGTGAACCACATGAATGTGGAGGAGATCCCAGATGATCCTGACCTTGTGATTGGTAAGTTTCCAATCAACACTCACCCTGCACTTATACTTTTCGATACTGGTGCATCGCATTCATTCATATCAAGGGCATTTGTGGATAAGTATAAGTTACCTACGGAGTCTATGAAAGAGTCTATTAGAGTGAGTTCACCTGGAGGGGATATGATAGCTAGCGCGGGATGCCGCGACATAACTGTGATGATTGGAGCACACAATTTCATTGCACATCTGGTAGTTTTGGAATCACAAGGTCTAGATGTAATACTGGGCATGGATCGGTAAGATAATTAGGTTCAAGTCGGTTGTGCGACCGGGAAGGTGTAAGCTGAATTCTCTTAAGGGGGTTAGCATGGATACTGTGCCTGTGATTAAGGAGTATCCCGACGTGTTTCCGGAAGAGCTGCCAGGGATGCCACCTGACCGGGAAGTGGATTTTCTCATCGATCTGATGCCGGGAACAGGACCAATAGCCAAGAGACCATATAAAATGGATGTGGATGAGCTGAAGGAATTGAAGAAGCGGTTAAAGGAGCAGTTGGACAAGGGATTCATTCAGCCTAGTTCGTCGTCATGGGGTGCACCTGTTCTGTTTGTGGAGAAGAAAGACAACAGCAAGAGATTAGTGGTGGACTATCGCTCGCTGAATGAAGTGACCATCAAGAACAAATATCCCCTGACGAACATAAATGATTTGTTTGATCAACTGGAAGGAGCAAAGGTGTTTAGCAAAATTGATCTACGATCGGGCTACTTCCAATTGAAGATCCGGGAGGAGGACATACCAAAAACTGCTTTCACTACTAGGTATGGTTTATATGAGTATACAATTATGTCTTTTGGACTAACGAATGCTCCGGCATATTTCATGACCATGATGAACAAGGTATTCATGGAGTACTTGGAAAAGTTCGTGGTTATGTTCATTGATGACATATTGATATATTCCAAGGATGATGCTGAGCATAAGAAACATATGCGACTGATTATGGAAAAGCTGAGGGAACACAAATTGTATGCCAAATTCAACAAGTGTGAATTCTGGCTTAACACTGTTGGATTTCTTGGACACGTGGTGTTAGGAGAAGGAGTCGCAGTTGATCCAAGCAAAGTGACTGCAGTGACTGAGTGGGAAGCGCCCAAGAATGTGGGTGATATTCGTAGCTTTTTGGGACTTGCTGGATATTACAGGAGGTTCATTGAAAACTTCTCCAAGATTGCTAAGCCGATGACAAAACTTCTGAAGAAGGAGAGGAAGTTTGAATGGAAGGATGCTTGTGAAGCCAACTTTCAGGAACTGAAGCGTCGACTAGTGACCGCACATGTTATGTGTTTACCAGATCTTCAGAAGGATTTCCAAGTGTATTGTGATGCTTTTCGACAGGGACTTGGGAGTGTACTGATGCAAGATGGGAGAGTGGTGTCATATGCCTCACGGCAACTTAAACACCATGAGAGGAATTATCCCACGCATGACTTGGAATTAGCATCGGTTGTTCATGCGCTCAAAGTATGGAGGCACTACTTAATGGGGAAACACTGCGATGTGTACACTGACCACAAGAGCCTGAAGTACATATTCACACAAGAGTGGACATAAGAGCCACCATAGTGGGAATGGTAGTGGAAGTGGAAGTCAGCCTGCTAAAAGGGACATCAGTCAGGTTGAATGCTTCAAATGCAAGAAGATGGGACACTATGCAAATGAGTGCCCGAAAATAAAGTTGAAGGACCTGTCAAGCCCAATCCTTTCTAGAAAGGTCAGGTGAACCACATTAATGTGGAGGAGGTCTATGAGGATCCTGACGCTGTTGCTGGTAAGTTCAGACTCAATTCCATTCCAGCATTTGTACTCTTTGATACTGGTGCATCTCAGTCATTCATATCAAGAGCATTTGTTGAAAGAAATGAACTACCGGTAGAAACTATTGGGTGTCCTATAAAAGTAAGTTCTCCTGGTGGAGAAATGATAGTGAATTCAGGATGCCATGACCTAGTCACAGAATTTGGGAAGTATAAGTTTCCCGTTAACTTGATAATATTAAACTCCCAAGGTTTGGATGTCATTCTGTGAATGGACTGGATGACTAAGTACAAAGGAGTGATAGATTGTGCCAGCCATACTGTCTCACTCACAACTCCGGAAAATAAAAGGATCAGATTCAAGACCAGCTTTGGAGCAAAGAGGAGTATGCTTAATTCTCTTAAGGGGGTTAGCATGGAGAGTGTGCCAATTGTGTGTGAGTATCCGGATGTATTTCCGGAAGAATTACCAGGAATGCCACCAGATAGAGATGTGGAGTTTCTGATAGATTTGGTACCAGGTTCTGTACCAATAGAGACCATACAAAATGTCAGTTGATGAACTGAAAGAGCTCAAGAAGCAACTAGGAGAACAGTTGCAGAAAGGATTTATACAACCAAGTTCTTCATCTTGGGGAGCCCCAGTTTTGTTCGTGGAGAAGAAAGATAGAAGCCAAAGGTTATGCATAGATTACCGTTCACTCAACGAGGTAACTATCAAGAACAAATATCCTTTTCCTAGAATCAATGACTTGTTTGATCAGCTAGAGGGAGCATGTGTGTTCTCGAAGATTGATCTCCGGTCAGGCTATTTTCAACTCAAGATAAGAGAGCAAGACATACCTAAAACAACATTCACCACAAGGTATGGATTATATGAGTATACCGTAATGCCTTTTGGCTTGACCAACGCTCCAGCATACTTCATGAATATGATGAACAAGGTGTTCATGGAATTTCTTGACAAGTTTGTTGTCGTATTCATCGATGACATCTTAGTCTACTCCAAGAGCAAAGAAGAGCATGAAGGACACTTGTGTTTGATACTTGAGAAGTTGAGAGAGCATAAACTATATGCCAAATTTAGCAAGTGTGAGTTCTGGTTAGAGGAAGTTGGATTTCTTGGTCATGTTATGACAAAAGATGGAGTAGCAGTTGATCCTGCTAAGGTTTCAGCTGTGATGGAATGGGAATCTCCCAAGAATGTGAAAGAAGTTCGTAGTTTCCTTGGCTTAGCAGGTTACTACAGAAGGTTTATTGAGAATTTCTCAAAGGTAGCTAAGCCCATGACTGAATTACTAAATAAAGACAAGAAGTTTGCTTGGTCTGAAGGTTGTGAAGTCAGCTTTCGGGAGTTGAAGAAGAGACTTGTGACAGCACCAGTTCTGTGTCTGCCAGATTTGGATAAGGATTTCCAAGTATATTGTGATGCATCTCATCAAGGTTTGGGTGCCGTACTTATGCAAGACGGTAAAGTTGTGGCTTATGCCTCGAGACAACTCAAAACTCATGAGGTAAACTATCCTACTCATGATTTGGAGTTAGCCTCTGTTGTCCATGCACTCAAAACTTGGAGACATTACCTTTTGGGAAAGCGTTGTGAAGTGTTCACGGACCACAAAAGTTTGAAGTATATCTTCACCCAAAAGGAAATCAATATGAGACAAAGAAGATGGTTAGAACTTATCAAGGATTATGACTTAAGTTTGCAATACCACCCCGGTAAAGCAAATGTTGTAGCAGATGCTCTAAGTCGTAAGGTATTCGTGAATGGCCTTACCAAAGGAGAATTACCAGATGATTTGTGTACCCAATTCCGAGAACTCAGATTGGAGATTGTGCCTGAAGGACATCTCATGTCTTTGGACGTTCAACCCACTTTGTTGGACAAGATCCGAGAAGCTCAGAAGACCGATAACGAAATTGAAGAGATTAAGAAAAATATTGGCCTAGGGAAAGCTAAGAATTTCCATGAAGACGAACAGGGTACTTTATGGCATGGGAAACGTATCTGTGTTCCACAAGATCCGGAGTTACGGAAACTGATTTTACAGGAAGCACACAACTCTCCGTATTCTATTCACCCGGGTAACACCAAAATGTACATGGACATGAAAGAAAGATTTTGGTGGAACAATCTCAAGAGGGACATCGCCGAACATATTGCCTTGTGTGATGTGTGTAGTAGAGTAAAAGCGGAGCATCAGAAACCAGCGGGTTTACTTCAACCACTACCTATTCCTGATTGGAAATGGGACAAAATTGGTATGGATTTCATCACCGGATTACCAAGGACCAGATTAGGTTATGATTCCATATGGGTAGTAGTGGATCGCCTAACTAAAGTGGCTCATTTCATACCCGTGAAGACAACCTATACAAGTGCCAAGTTAGCCAAAATCTACATGAGTAGAATCGTATGCCTTCATGGTGTGCCTAAGAGTATTGTGTCTGATAGGGGAACTCAATTCACTTCCCATTTTTGGAGACAGCTACATGAGTCATTGGGAACGAGGTTGGAATTCAGTACTGCTTTTCATCCTCAAACCGATGGACAAACAGAAAGGACAAATCAAATTCTGGAAGACATGTTGAGGGCATGTGCCCTAGACTATGGAGCCAGTTGGGATGAAAGTCTGCCTTACGCAGAATTTTCTTATAACAACAGCTATCAAGCCAGCATTGAGATGGCACCATTTGAGTTTCTCTACGGAAGAAGGTGTCCCACCCCGTTGTTATGGAATGGTGTGGGAGAAAGAAGTTTATTCGGGCCAGATCTTATCAAAGAAGCCGAAGAGAAAGTCAAATTGTTTAAGGACAGGTTGAAGATAGCACAGTCCCGACAGAAAATCTACGCAGATCCTAAGCGTAGAGAAGTCACCTACGAAGTTGGTGATAGAGCCTATCTTAGAGTATCACCACTCCGTGGAGTGAAAAGATTCGGAGTCAAAGGAAAGTTGGCACCAAGATATGTTGGGCCATTCAAGATTCTGAGTCGCAAAGGAGAAGTTGCTTATGAAATTGAACTGCCAGCATCTCTATCAGCAGTCCATAATGTGTTTCATGTGAGTCAACTTAAGAAATGTCACCCAGAAATGGAAGAAACTTCTTTGAAGGATACTATACCTTTGGAAGAGGTTCAACTAGAAAGTGACCTCACATATGAGGAGAAGCCTATCAAGATTCTTGAGACTGCGGAAAGAGTCACAAGGACAAAGACTATCAAGTTTTGCAAAGTACAATGGAATCATCATACCGAAGAGGAAGCAACATGGGAAAGAGAGGATGATCTTCGGAAAGACCACCCTCACCTATTTGCTAGCCAATCCGAATCTCGAGGGCGAGATTCACCTTAAGGGGGTTAGATTTGTAACATCCCTAAAATCATGATTTCAAAGTTTGCATATCATTCATGCATGCATATAGATTTGAGATCAATTTCAAACTCATTTCAGAAAAACAGAAGCACTCAGTGCTATGATTTTATGTGAGCAGATTTAAATCAAATGGCCATCCCCATTTGAGAGTTTGAATGATTTTTAAACCTAGCTTGTTTGTCTTCTTTATAGAAAGGTTTGAGTGTGGTTTGGACCAAGTTTTACAATTTGGGAATGGTTTCAAAAACCCTTTTTCAAACTTTTGCAAATCAGATGCAAGCCTCTGATATTTTGTTCTCCAAGCTTGACCAAGCCCTTGCAAAGCAACCATATGATTTTGTGCCTATATTTGAGACCACTGCTCACTGCAAAAATCCCAAGAAGATTTGAATTCAAATGGAACTTGAATTCATTTGAAAATCAATTCAGAAAATAGAAACAGAAAAAGAAAAAGGAGAAAGAATTAGAAAAGGGCCGGCGCCAGGATTCCAGCCCAGCTACACAACAGGCCCAGCTAGCCCACCCGGGCCATTTCTCTCTCTCACACACGCGCCAGCGCACCCACACAGCCGCTGACAGCCAGACCCCACCTCCTCTTCGCGCGTTTCGCTGACGAGCGGGCCCTCTCCACGTCGCCCTCGTCTTCCCTTAACCGCGCCCGCGACCACGTCGCCGCTGCTGTCAAGGCCGGTAATGGCGCGGCGTAATTAGACTTAATGCCGCAGGCGTTTCCTGTCGCGCATCGGCCTATTTAATCCCCTCTGCACCGCGAGCTTTTCCCCCCACTCTCCTCGCTCACTCCGCCACGAGGCTGCGCGCATTTGCTCTCGAAGCCCCGCGGTACCGATGACTCCGGCGATCGATTCCGGTGAGCCTCGACCGCCCCCCTCTCTCTGGTTCAAACGATGATGCCTAGCTTGATCTTGCGCATATGCTGACGCCTTCCTTTTGCCTGCTCGCGACCCAGGTCGTCGCCTCCGTTCACGACCGAAACCACCTGCGCCGCCGACAGACTCCGGCGACCAATTAAGGTAAAATCCCAGCGCCCCTTGCCCCCTCCTTCACGCGAGATTGTTCACCTGCATCTTGCGCAACTCCTGACCCCTCTGGTTCGTGCTAGGGCGACGCCAAACCTCGCCAGTGACCACGTCTGCAAGCGACCGACGCCGCCCGCAACTCCGACGAGCTCCAGAGACCATTCCCGTGCGCCCCTCCGCAAACCAGCGCCACGTTGAGCTTCAGCACGCCACCGCGGTTCTGGTAAGATCCTTCTCCCTCTCGCGCACGACCTAGAACGCCAGCGCCGCCGCTGACTGAGCGCTCCGCCGCTCGCTGACGCTGCGCGCCGTCAGAACATGGTCGCATGCTTGAGCGCTGTTGGATCTAGATCCAACGCTTACGATAGAATCACTAATCGAACCGTTATGCTAGATCTGGACCTTGCGATTTGAATAGATCCTACGGCTCGCGAGCGTGATCCGGAGCGAACCGGTACGCGCCAATAGAAACATGACGCGTGGCTAGGGTTTGAATTAAAACAGAATTTGAAAACAGATTTAGATCCAAATTTCAAATGGCTATAACTTTTGATTTCCACGTTAGATTTTTGCAAATTTTATACCGTTGGAATCAGTGAGGCAAGACCTTTCTGAATCTGCAATGTGTTTAACAAAAAGTTTATGTTAAAATAACTTTTTATGGAGAAACATATTTAGGACCATTTTGAGTTTAGAATTTTTTTAGCAAATGATTTTGGTGCTAAATAAGTTTAGTTAGCAAGCTTTTTGACTTGGTTATGTTTCTGTATCATGCACTTGCTTGGTGGAGTTTTCAAAAATCATGAATTGTGTGTTCATATTTTTGCATGCATGCATTCATATTTTTGTTTGTATATGAATTGTGTGTAATTTTGTTCTACAAATTTTTGTGTAGATTTTGCTAGTGACTGTGATTGTGAAGAGTGCTACTCTCCCCATTACCAATACAAGTGGTACTTCATGAATATTTCCATCCCTATATTTTTCAAGCATTAGAAATATTTTGCTAAGTCTTGCATGTTGTTACTATTTTGCCAAATGCTGTGTTGGGAAATCCTAAGTAGTTGTAGAATGGTAGAATTGCTAGGGAATCTCCTAAGTTAAGTTACTATGCCCTGCTTAGCCTAGCTAGTAGAAAACAAGGGTTGGTAAAGTATATACATGCTATGATGAAAATATTTCTAAGTCTTTTGGTCTTATGTTTTTCTTAATAAAACAACTAAGTCAATGAACCTCTTGGGTGGAATGGGACTTGAATGGTGGTTTTTGGTTGAGTGGTTACACAAGGCCCATGGATATGGTTTACCTTGTGTATCACACTTGTGGTATGCCACCCAGGCACAAAGGGATTTGGAGGCCAAGTGTTGAGAAGCTTATAGTGCAACCACTTGGCAATATGGGCTCTGCCTTGATCATATAGGTTGCTAGAACTTAGTCATTTGGACAGTTGGTGGTAGTGGGATGATAGGTTGGAACGCGTCCATTTGGCTAAGGGAAGGCTTCTGAAAGGTCCTGTCTTGGGAAACCAAGTCTGGTGGGGAAAGTGCACAACCTCTGCGGATGGAAAATCTAAGTACTTAGCCAAGTCCATGGCAATGGACAACTTGAGAATCAAGACATGGAAGCTACAAGAATCTCATCACTCCAACTTCTAAGTAAAACTTGTGGGCGAACAAGGGTGAAGGACCCCAATGTCTATTGGTGGTTTCTTGGGAAAGTTTTTGAGAAAGAAAAGCTTAGTATTTTCAACTAATAGGAAAAACCTATTTTGAAGCAAAGCAAGCCAAGCTACACTTAGCCAAAATGCATATAGTAATATAGTCCACTTAAAATTTACTAAGGTATCACTTGCCAATACTATTCCAAAGTATTGACCCACTGTGGTTGTAACTTGTGATGTTGCAGGTTACTCCGATGATGAGTAGGTGTCATGAGTCTACACTCAACATGCTTGCCTGTGGCACATGAAGATGAAGACTTATGTTTATTTACTTATTCCAAAACTCTTGTATTAGGCCTGTGGCCTTGAGTTGTAAAAGACTATGTTTTATCTCTGGAATGGATGTAATAAATGACCTTTGTATCTGTGTACTTCATCTTAAACTGTGGATGCTAGCAATGATCCAGGGACTAGCATTGCAATCACAGGGATCCTTTTCCTTTACAAAGGAGGGATCTTACAGGTTTCCCCTAGGGCTGGCCGGCTGGGCCTATGGGGCCCTGTGCCCCTGGCCCAAAGCGGCTAGGGCACTCCCCGTTAGTCCCAAGCAGGCCTCCGACAAGTGGGCCCATGTTGGTCCCACTCCGGAAGCTTCTAGAACCTTCTGGTACAATACCGATAAACTCCGAAACTATTCCGAAATCCAAAAACTGCTTTCCTTTATATGAATCTTATTCTCCGGACCATTCCGGAACCTCTCGTGACATCCTGGATCTCATCCGAGACTCCGAACAAAAACTCATAAACCAAGTATCCATTCTATCCTAGCATCGATGCACGTTAAGTGTGTGACCCTACGGGTTCGAGAATATGCAGACATGATCTTCTATCAATAATCAACAGCGGGATCTGGAAACCCATATTGACTCCCACATATTCATCGATGATCATATCGGATGAACCACGATGCCAGGATTCAATTAATCCCATATATGTATTCCCTTCGTCACACGATATTTTACTTGCCCGAGATTCAATCGTTGGTATCGGCATACCTAGTTCAATCTCGTTCACAGCAAGTACTTTACTTGTTCCGTAATCCGATATCACTTTGTGATTAACTCCTTAACCATGTGCTTGCAAGCGGTGTTGATATCGATTACCGAGTGGGCCCGAAGTATATCTCTCCGAATCGGGAGGGACAAATTCCATCTTGATACAAAGAACCCAACAAGTACTTTCCGATCACCTGAGAGACACCTTTATGATCACCCTCACATAGGATGACGTTTGATGACCTCAAAGCTTTCTTCCGATACCAGGTAGTTGTATTATCTCATGGTCTAAGGAATACAATACTTGACATAGGAAAAAGCTTCGCAAAGATGAACACGATGACACGATCTAATTGCTCTGTTTAATTTGGGTCTCTCCATCATATCATTCTCCTAATGATATGATCTCATTATTAATCGACAACTCATGTCTATGGTTAGGAAACCTTAACCATAATTAATTAATGAGCTAGTCCATAGAGGCGTACTAGGGACACGGTGTTGTTCATAAACCACACAAGTATCAAAGTTTCCGCTTAATACAATTCTAGCATGGAATAAAAACTTTATCATGAACAAGAATTATAATAATAACATCTTTATTATTGCCTCTAGGGCATAATTACAACATATCCAACTTACTAGTCATATCAGATGCAAGTCATATTATAACGGTAAACATTAGTTATAGTTGTCTATGATCGAGAACTGTGCTCCAAGTCGTCCATAACCGCGGACACGGCTTCTCGAAAAGATTTAACCCTACAGGGGTGCACCAAAGTTCCCACACGCACCTACACCCTTGTTGTCAGATCAGGTAGGTACAAAGATCACAAAACATACATCCAACGGTATGTCGACGGGGTTTTGGTCATGACATTTCCCAGACCCAAAGCAAGCACGGGGGCCCACCCCACTAAGCTACCTGCAACGAAGTCGGACGGTCTCCGAGACGGACCCAGGGTTTGTGTCAATGGCTGTAAACGACTGGGAACCCAAAAGTGTGACTGGGCTTGTCAATACCGCGAAAACATTCCACATTTGTTCCTAAACAGTACAGGCGCTCCACGCGCAATCGTAAATAAAGCAGTAAATCATGGCATAAGTACAGCATAGTAATAAAGTCCCAAACTACTTTGTGGCCCCTAGTACAGTACTTTGAAATCAGGTACTAAATCGATGGGGGTGCCCACACACCCCACCTGTGGTTAGCGCGCTCGATCTCGGAACAGGTGACAAGAACTCGGGGTCCTACAGGACACCAATGAGCGGTTAAAAACCAAATATTGTCTATTACCCACCGGTGCCTCTGCATTATTTACCTACTTTCAATTTTAGTTATTAAACAGTAATTAAATCGATGATCCTCTCCACCATTAAGCAAATGACAACCCCCAACATTAGTGGAACATCGACGACGCGAAGCAGCATTTGAGCAAGCATCTACAACTCGCAAGGCCGACTGTCTATCAAACAACAGGTAATAGGATGGTCCATGGCAATATAGGGGCTGCATGGGAAATAAAGGGGTAAGAAATCTATAACATCGCAACACAGATAGCAATAGATCAACAGGAGGAAATAAAGACTATAAAGACAAAATAAGTAGAAAGGGGAATAATGCTCGCCTGAAAACATTGCCGAAGGTTTATCCGAAGATCGGGTCGACACTGGCATCAACTCATCGGCCTAATCCGTGAAGAAGCAAAGCACTAGAAGAAACACCAGATGCACTATTTAATACTACAGCAGAAGATTGGGCATGATGCATATATGATGCATGACATGGAAAAGATGCAATGCAATTAGGAAATATTAAGCGGAACCGGGGTCCCGACAATTTATTAGAAGGTTCGTGTTATTTAGATACCCCGCATTTTAATGTTGTATTAATAAGGCAAAATATATAACCGGTTCGCTACACAATTTTAAAATAGGGGTCTCGGATAGGAATCACACTTCTCGGATCAAAGATCTTGGAAGTTCAACGGGGTTCAGGCGCGCCGGGATCGGTGAGGGACGAGGGGAAATAGGGGAGAGAGAGGGACTTCCCGCGTGGTAGGGCCAGGACAGGCGATGGAACCGAGGAGAGGCGGTTTCGAATGGGAGGGCGTGCGCTGGGTGCGAGCGGGCACGCGAGGTGGGGTGCGAGGGAAGCTTGCGGGCGTGGGGGTTTGACCAGGGTTGGCAGGCTGGTTGGGTTGAGGCAGGGATTGGGGTGAGTGGCAGCGGCAGGTGGAGGGAGTGGTGGTGGGGATGTGATTAGGGTTTGACTATAGGATTAGGTTTGGAAGGGGAGGTTCCGGTTGGGCCTTGGGTTGTAGGTGGCTTGGCCCGATTGTCTAGGCTGCCTCCCAAGATTATAAAACATTTTTATTTATTTCGTTTATCAAATTTTTTTGTAAATAGTTTTAGACAATTAAAATATCCGAGAGAGACCGGAGTTTTAGTTGAATTAAAGAAGGGGTGTTTAGAAAACAAAGGTAGCCTTTTGGAAAATAGTTTTAGACAAATAATATGTATGCAGACATGAGGATGCTCAAATGCAATGTGGCATGATGACATGAGCAATGTCATCATGATGATGGACAAAACAAGCACAAAGCGATTTTCTAGTAGTGGTTCTACCCAGGGTGCTACATGTTATGAGCAGATACTAGGCTGATCCAGGTGAAGGTCACTGGACAACGGTAAAGAACATCCTTAAGTACTTGAAAAGGACTAAGGATGTGTTCCTAGTTTATGGAGGTGAGGATGGACTCAGTGTAAGGGGTTACACAGATGCGAGTTACCTTAACGACTCAGATGACTCCAGATTGCAATCTGGTTATGTGTTTGTCATGAATGGTGGTGCTGTGAGTTGGAAAAGTTCCAAGCAGGATATGGTGGCCTCCTCTTCAACAAAAGCTGAATATATTGCTGCCTCGGAGGCTGCAAAGGAAGGTGTTTGGATTAGCAATTTCCTGATTGCTGTTGGTGTGGTTCGGGGCGCGTCCAATTCCATGGACGTTTATTGTGACAACAATGGTGCTATTGCACAAGCCAAGGAGCCTAGACAGCACTAGAAGAACAAACATATTCGCATGTGTTACCATCAGATTCGAGAGTTCGTTGAGGATGGTAGTGTCATGATATGCAAAATACATATGGACTCAAATGTTGCCGATCCATTTACAAAGCCACTCCCGCAGCCTGCGCATGAGGCGCACGCACGAGCAATAGGTGTTAGATACAATCTAGATTGACTCTAGTACAAGTGGGAGGCTGAAGGAAATATGCCCTAGAGGCAATCATAGAGATGATTATATTTCTTGTGTATCCATGAGTTATTGTAATGTTCCTTGAATATCCATATCAGGCAACTTGTATTGATTGGCAATTATGTGAATTGTTTGTGAAACTCTTTACTTGTATGGTTATCCAAATAGTTTTTCCTAGTCGGAGTTCATGTGAGGACACACGTGAATATTAGACTAGCACATCGATTGGTTGATGACCATGTTTCACAAGTCATAGACATGGAGATGTCAAACCAATGATGTGGACACATGTTATGAACATGGGGTTGGACTGACCCAACTTGATACTGGCAATTAGACTTGCAGCTCTCTCTACACATTGTGTACGTTTTGTCCTTAGACCTGAGATTGTCGCATGTACTTGAGATGTGGATCAACCTACTTTGGGGCTATCAGACGCTACTCTGTAACTAGGTAGTTATAAAGGTAGCTTTCGGGTTTGTCTTGAAGCATGCTGCAAGGCATGGTCAATCAAGATGGGATTTTCCCCTCTCTACTTGAGAGAGATATCTCTTGGCCCTTCGAGTGATCGGATCCAGAAATGCATGGCCGTGCTACATAAGGTTAAGAGTTAACCTAGTAAAGGGATTCTGAATCACAGTATCAACAAAAGGAGGTCAGCTTGGAGCTAGACCAAATATCGCGAGGCAAAGGGAAAGACATGTACTAAACCTTGTGATGGTTTGTCCGATATGATCTTTGTATGCGTTTAGGAGTTGGCATGTCTTGCTAGAGGCCGCTACGAACTATTGACAGAATAAGTGTATTTGTGTCATGTCTATATGTATATGAACCTATAGGGTCACACACTTAAGGGGATGGAAGCCTAATGAGGATTAGATCCAAATTAGACCAGGCTTAGGCTACTAATGGGATGCTAATGTAGAAGCCCACTAGGGACGCCTATATAAGAGAGGATGGGGCGAGCTGACCAGGGTTAGACCATTCCACCGAGCCGCCACTCCTTATGCCTGTGTTGTGCGCGTGGTGTTGGAGATATGCCCTAGAGGCAATAATAAATATAGTTATTAATATATCTTTGTGTTTATGATAAATGTTTACATTCATGCTAATAATAGTATTAACAAGGAAACATTAATACTTGTGTGATTTGTAAACCTAATTTGAAGTCCCTAGTAAAGCCTCTTCATAATACTAGCTTGTTGGTTAATAAATGATTGTGGTTTCCCTATCATGAACATTGAGATGTTATTAACAACAAGATCATATCATTAGGAGAATGATATGATGGACATACTCCTATAGATAAGTGTAGCATAAAGATCAAGTCATTTTAATAGTTCAATTGCTATATGCTTTCTGATACATAGTAACCTAATTCCTTCGACCATGAGATCATGCATATCACCATCACCGGAAGGATGCTTTGATGACATCAAACACCACACCGTAACTGGGTGGCTATAAAGGTGGAATTGAGTGTTCGTAAAGTATTGGTTGAGACACATGGATCTAGAGTGGGATTTGTCCATCCATATGACGGATAGATATACTCTGGGCCCTCTTGGTGGAATGTCATCCAATTGGCTTGCAAGCATGTGACTGGCTCACAAGGGATCACATGTCACAGGAACGAGAAAAGAGTACTTATCAGTAACGAGGTTGAACTAGGTATGCAGAGATACCGACGATCAAAACCTCGGATAAGTAAACTATCGTGAGACAAAGGGAAATTGGTATCGTATGTAAGTGGTTCATTCGATCGCAAAGTAATCGTAGAAATATATGGGATCCATATGAATTTCCAGATTCCTCTATTGGTTATTGTTCGGAGAAGTGTCTCAATCATGTCCGCATAATTCATGAACCGTAGGGAGACACACTTAAGGATTCGACGTTGTTTGAGTAGTTATGGAATGATGAGTAAGATACCGAATGTTGTTCGAAGTCTCGGATGGGATCCGGGATATCACGAGGGGATCCGGAATGGTTCGGAGAATAAGATTCATATAAGGAAAGTCCTGTTTCGGGGTTGGAGAATGGTTCTAGTGTTTTCATCGGGAATGTTCTAGAAGGTTCCGGAATGTCCGACACTCCAGAGAGGAAGGGTACATGAATGTGTCATAACAATTTGGAATGGTTGCATCATGTACTAGGTGTCATCGCTGAACAAAATAAAGGGTTAAATCAAATCCTAGTTTGAAAAGTCAAACGCCAATTTGAAAAGTCAAACGGCTATTTTGTTTGGTGGAGGGAGAGTAGGAAACCTACTTGGGTAGGAAGTCCTTCTCCCTCCACCGCCGGCCTTGGAAGCCGAGTTGGGGAGGAACTCCCCTCCCCTTGGCGCGCCCCCTCCACCTATATAAGGAGGGGCAGGGCTGCCCCTCCAAGACACACACCTAGCCCCTCTAAACCCTAACCCTAGCTGCCGTCGCCCACCATAGCCGCCGCCCTAGGGTTTCTCCCAAGCCGCCGAGTTGGGGCTTCTAGTTGCCCTAGCCGCCGGCCTAGATCCTTCTACTTGGTGTGTCTAAACCCTAGATCACCGAGGCTCTCACATAGTCCACCATACTCGCTCCGGCTTAAGGCGAAGCCCTGCGAGATCTCCCCTCTACTTCCGGTACCACGCCGTCGTGCTGCCGAAATTGCGAGGAGAATGCTACAACCTCCGCTGCATGCTGGAACAAGGGAGAGGAAGGTCTTCGTCGAGTACCGAACGTGTGACCGACTGCGGAAGCGCTGCCAGAACGCAGTGCTGGAACGATCGTCTACGCGATCTTGAGATCGGGAAGAGTACGACTACATCACCCACGAGAATCCGCTCTCGTTAAACACTTTGGAATCTTCGAGGGTGAGTTATTCTATCGACTCGTTGCTACAATCTAGTAGATAGATCTTGGCTTGTTTGTTTGTATGCGGTAGAAAATTTTTGTTTGCCATGCTACGAACCCCTACAGTGGTATCAGAGCCGTGTCTATATGTAGATCTGTTGCATGAGTAGAACACAATGGTCATTGTGGGCGGTGGTGCTTTTATTATCAATTGCTTCTTGTGTACTTTGCATATTGCGGTATGATGGGATGAAGCGGCCCGGGCTAACCTTACATGACATCGTTCATGAGACTTGCTCCACGCTCAACATGCAACTTGTATTGCATAAGTGGCTTTGCGGGTGTCTGTCTCTCCCATTATAGTATAGATCCAATTTACAACGGGCACTTGATAGTTCAAACATCAACGTTGTGGTTCTTGTTCGTAAGTTAGATCGACACTTATTGAAAGCCCCAAACTACGTAAAACATGCAAAGAAATTAGAGGCGTCTAACTTTGTTTTTACAGGGGTGTGCTGTGATGTGATATGGCCATGATTGTGATTATATTTGATGTATGCAATGTTCCTTATTGTAAGTTGGCAACCGGCAGGAGCCATATGGTTGTCTTTAATTTCTGTTAAGACCCGCGTGTCTATTCAAAGTAGTTGTAATAGTTGAAGTCGGTGGACGACAACCATGGAGCAGCGTCATTGACCTTGATGCAATGCCGGTGATGATGGAGATCATGTTCGTTCTTGAAGATGGAGATCGGAAGCACAAAGAAGAAAGGCTATATCATATCACATATTATGAATTGCATGTGATGTTAATCTTTATGCATCTTGTATTGCTTAGTTAACGATGGTAGCATTATAAGATGATCCCTCATGCACATGAATTTCAAGTTCTATAGTGTTCACCTTAGTGAGCACCGTTGCTAAAGCTTGTTGTTTAGAAGCACCACGTGATGATCGGGTGTGTTAGATTCTGCAAGTGTATACAACGTGAGCAAGCCAGATTTGCTCATGCGGAAGCTAAGGTTTAATCTTGACGAGCCTAGCATGTACAGACATGGTCTCGGAACACGGATCACCGAAAGGTAAAGCATGAATCATATAGTAGATATGATGAATGTCACATCCCAAGATTTTCAAAATCTTGTTATGTGAAAAATAATTGAATAAAATAAAACTTTGTTGATTTTCAGGGTGAGAAGAAACTTTTTGAATCCATTTGGAAACTTTCAAACCTATTTTGATCAAATAAAATCCTAAAGGGATTTAAAAAGTTAAATAAACAATAAACTTAAAAATATTTAAAATTACTATTTTGGATCTTTTAATAAAAGATTTAGTTATCAAAAGAAAAGGTAGATTTATAAATAAGGATTATTTTATGGAGCCAAAATAAACCTTGGCCAAGCTTTTGAAATAAAACATTTTGTTTTGATAAAAATGGTAAAGGTTTATTTAAATAAAATAATAAGGATTTAATATCCAATTTTATTTAAGTAAAGGCTTTTCCCATTTTAAATAAACACTAAAACTTATTTATTTTAAATAAGTTTTCCAAGTATTTTATATTCCCAATTAAAACCTACGGAATTGTTTTTAGTTTTATTTTTAGATTTCAAAATAAAGATTTTAATAAAACAAATCCTATTTGATTTAATAACTAAGGCCCATTTTATTTAAATTATTAATGGACCCTAAAATAAAAATGTTATTTTATTTTAAACAAGTTTTCCAAGTATATTTATTTTCAAATAAAACCTACTGCTTTGGTTTTGAAAATATTTAGATTTCAAATGGAGTTTTTAAATAAACTAAAACCCATTTGATTTATTAACTAGTGTCCATTTTATTTAATTATAAATGGACTCTAAAATAAAAAAAATATTATTTTATTTTGGATTTTGGTTTATGTTGTTAAACAGAACCAAAATCAAATGCAAAGTGTGTTGAATGTTTGAATGTGATTTGAATGAATGAATGTTGTTTGAAATTTCAAAACAGAAATTGAAATTAGAAAAAGAAAAAGGTTTCAGAATAGGAAAAAAAATAGAATTGGACTCGACCCAGCCCAGCAGCCCAGCAAGGCCCAACTCGCAGCCCACCTTCTTTCTCCTCAGCGAAACGTTTTTCACTCGAACACGCACCCATACAGACGATGACAAGTGGACCCATTCCCCTCTCCTCTCTCTCTCGCTGACCAGCCGACCCCACCCCTCCTGTTCATCGTCCTCACCACCGCGACCTCTTCTCCCCCAAACCTCGTTGCCGTTTCTGTCAAATAACTGCGCGCTTGATTCCTCTTAACCACGCGTTGAATCAGCCCCGTGACCGCGCGCATTTAAGCGTCCCTCTCCCTCTCTGATCTCCCTCACACGCCAGACCTCCCTTGCCCCCAGGCTGCCACGATTTGAGCTAGCACTCCCTCTGTTCCGACGACGCTCCGGTGCAAATTCCGGCGACCCAGCGCCGCCCCTTGCCTCATCGACCACGCACACATACTCCACACATCCTGGCGCATCTCCCCGTGCCACTGGTTCGCCCGTGAGTGCCCTGTAGCCTCGGCTTCGTCGACACCGAGCGTGCGCCGCCGCCTGCCATTACTCCGTCGAGCACCCCAGGTGAACTCCGACCGCCCTAAGCTCTCTCGGTGATGCACACATCTTCCCCAGATCATCCTGCGTCTAACCATGCCTCCACTTTGTCTTAGCACGGTCCTAAACGACGCCAGCAACGACGCCTGAGCACAACCAACGCCGTTGCACACTCCGGCGAGAGATTACCGCCGTACCTAAGCGCCCCTTGCCAAGCCGACCATGCGTTGAGCATCTCCTCGACCTCGTGAGCACGGTGAGCCACCCCACTCTTCCTCTAGCTCCCTGTATCACCGGAACCATCGCGGGCAGAGCCGCACCGCCAGTCGCCGCCGCGCAGCGCCGCCAGTTACTGGTCAAGCGGCTATGCGTCATTGGATTGTCATCCAGTGGCTGAGATTAGATTAGGTCGAAGGGGTATGCGTTGATCAGAGCCGCACATATCCCTTTTAATCGAACGGTCTGCAGCACGTGATCCAGACGAACCGGTACCGCCCAATAGGAACATGACGCGTGGCCAGTTTCTGTTTAAAAACAAAATTTGAATCTGATTTAGATGCAGATTTGAAACTCTTGTAACTTTTGAACCACACGTACAAAATTTGCAAATTTTATATCAATGGAATCAGTGGAACAAGTCCTAGCCAACCATGCCATTTGTTTAGTAAAAAGCTTCTGGAAAAATGTTTGTTTTTGCAGAAACATTTGTATGCTTGTTAAGGATGTGAAAATTGTTCAAAAATGATTTTGGGGATAAAATCTTTGGCAAATGGTGTGATTTGAACCTACTGACCATAGGAAACACTTTGTGGTTTCAAAAATGTATTTGGTGAAACAAAATAATGATTCTTTGATTTAAAACCATTTCTAGTCAAATAGAAATGTGGTTTATTTATTAAAAATCGTTTTGGAAGAAAACCTTTGGGAAATGTTTTGTTTTAAACTCTCTGGCCCTAAACACCAAGTTTTATGGTTTGAAAATGTATTTGGTGAACCCTATAGATTAATGCCTTAGTAAAAATATTTCTACACCATATAAAATGATACTTTATTTTGAAAATGGTTTGTAAAGTGAAACCTTTTACAAATGACCTTGCCACTTTACAAAATGACCATTAGGTTCTTTCAAATGTTCATGACCCATTAGTAACCACTTTTTCAAATAAAACAAAGCTTGGCATGTTTGCATGCATTACCTTGACTTTGTTATTTTATGTGTTGTTTTGCGTGATTGGTGGATTGAGTTTGTGCCTTGCTTGATTGAATTGTAGTGACTTGAAGAGTGTGATTGTTGCAAGGACAAGGAGTGAACTTATACCCTCTACCAAAAAGGCAAGTGATGCTTCATACTTTTTGTCCCATTACTTTCACTATGCATTAGTGATTTTTCTAAGTAAAACTTGCATGGAATTTTGCTAAGTATAAACCTTGCTATAGGAAAACCTAGTAGATGAAACCTTAGTGAAATTTTCCTAAGTTAAGATTCCTACTACAATAATGCTTAGCTTAGCTAATAGAAAACAAGGGTGGAATATACATTCATACTATGGAAAATTTCTAAGTCTGAGGACTTATGTTTTTCTTAATAAAACAACTAAGTCAATGAATCACCTGGGTGGAATGGGACTTGCTTGGTGGTTTTTGGTTGAGTGGTTCACAAGGCCCATGTCTATGGTTGATCTTGTGTATCTCACTTGTGGATTGCCACCCAGGAACAAAGAGATTTGAGATGTCAAATGTTGAGAAGCTTCAAGTGCAGCCACTTGGCATTATGGGCTCTGCCTGGATCATATAGGTTGCAAGAACTTAGCCATATGGACAGTTGGTGGTAGAGTTTGATAGGTTGGAGCGCGTCCATTTTTGGTCTAAGGGAAGGCTTCTGAAAGATCTTGTCTTGGGAAACCAAGTCTTGTGGGGAAAGTGCACCACCTCTGTAGAGTGTAAAATCTAAGTACTTAGCCATGTCCCTGGTAAAGGACAATTTGAGCATCAAGACATGGAAGCAATCAAGAATCTCATCATTCAAATTTCTAAATTAAAACTTGTGGTTGAACAAGGGTTAAAGGATCTTCAATCTTTGATTGAGAAAAATGATTTTGTCAAGCAAAAACTTAGTGTTTTCAAAATGATAAGGAAAATCTATTTTGAGCAATGCAAGCCTCAACTCCACTTAGCCAAATGCATATAGATGATAGACTCCACTATACTACCATAGTATCACTTGCCAATACAATTCAAATGTATTGACCCTTGTGGCTGTAACTTGTATGTTGCAGGTTTGATTGATTTAGTGAAGTGTGTTGATTAGGATTACAAAGTCTACAACCAACATGTCTGCCTGTGGCACTTTGAAGATGAAGGACCCCATGCTTATAGATATTCTGCTGCAATGTAATGTAATAGCCAAATGAGCTATGTAAGATGTAATAAAATTATGTTATTCCTGGTTATAAAGTTGTATTATGACCTTTGTTTCTTGATATTACATCTTAACTGTGGATGCTAGCTATTGATCCAGGGACTAGCATTGTAAACACGGGGGACTCTACCTTATTAAAGGTTGGGACCCTTACAGATGGTATCAGAGCATTGTGTTTCCTGTAGGATTTGTAAACCTAGGATTGGAGAAAACCCCTTAGAAAAATAGGAGTTGTATTTGTTCCAGGACTTATTTACAAACAATCCTGTAAACTCTTTCCTCAACCATTTTGGTTTCAACTCTACATCTCTTCTACTTCAACTTGATGGAAAAACCTACCCCATGACCAAAGACTTCACCATGTGCAAAGGACTTCATCAACTCTAATGACTTCAACATCTTCAACTCTAATGACTTCAACATCTTCAGCATATTCACCAAGGACCTCAACCTTGGATATCACTAAGGACAAGTGAGACAAGAATCTTACTCAAGATTTGGAAACTAAGGAAACACAACTTAGAAGGAGCCATCATCACCCTTGAAGTTTTGTAACCAAAAGTTTTTCTCAAGGAAACCATGATCTCATGCAAGAAGAATCAACCAAGAAGGATGGAAATATCACAAGTGAACCATATAGATGGACCACCATACTTTATTAAGTCAAACCCACCAACTTGTGTGGTGTAACAAAAATATTTTTGAATGCCTAAAAATGTGCTTGAACTTTGTTGTTTGAGTGGAATGTTTGTTTGTGATTGCTTGCACATTGCTTGTGTGAATTGTGATGTGTGTGATTAGAATTATTTCCTTAGAAATCTTTTGCCTATTCTAATCCCAATCCAACCCAAACAGATGACTTCTCCAAGAAACTCCAACATCAAGGTGGATGACAACAACAACAACCAAGAGGACAACATGAGAGAACTTATAGCAAACCAAAACCAGTTGAGCCAAGAGACAACTCAGCTTTTAGCCAACAACAATGGACTAGACCCAGCCATACAAAAGATTTTGAAACTTCAATCCCAATTGTTGCAAGGATTAGTTACTCAAATGATCAACATGGGAGAAAACTTTTCCCAAAGAGCTAATGACAACAAGGATGACAAAGATGTTAATCTAGAAGGAACCCAAGCTAGCAATATTTATGGAGACAAAGATCATGCATCCAAGGAACATGAAGATCAATGCCCCAAGAAGTGAGAAAGATTTCCCACCTCTGAGGTGAGATATGAAGAACATGAACTAGAAGAACTCCTAACTTTGGAAAGACCCAAAAAGAAGAAGAAGGATATAAGCCAGTTGCAATGTTACAATTGCAAAGAGAAGGGACACTATGTCAATGAATGCCCAGAAAAGAAGAAGAACCAAGGAAATAAACAAGAAGAATTGTTACCCAAGGAAAAGAAAGATATTAGCCAAGTGTGGTGCAACAACTGCAAAGAGCTAGGACATTATGCAAGCAACTGTCCAGAAAAGATGAAACACAAGATAAACAAGCATGTGAGGGATCTCAGCATTGTCACATGTTTCAAATGCAAGGAACTAGGACACTAGGCAAACTTCTGTCCAGGAAAGTTACATCAAGATCCCAAGCAAGACAAGATGTAAATTAGTTGGAAAAATTTTAAGGGTGGTAGTACCCTAGATGCTTTGAGCCAATTTGTAACCCCTAGCCTTCCCAAATCTCGGGACGAGATTTATTTTAAGGGTGGTAGCCTGTCACATCCCAAGATTTTCCAAATCTTGTTATGTGAAAAATAATTGAATAAAATAAAACTTTATTGATTTTCAGGGTGAGAAGAAACTTTTTGAATCCATTTGGAAACTTTCAAACCTATTTTGATCAAATAAAATCCTAAAGGGATTTAAAAAGTTAAATAAACAATAAACTTAAAAATATTTAAAATTACTATTTTGGATCTTTTAATAAAAGATTTAGTTATCAAAAGAAAAGGTAGATTTATAAATAAGGATTATTTTATGGAGCCAAAATAAACCTTGGCCAAGCTTTTGAAATAAAACATTTCGTTTTGACAAAAATGGTAAAGGTTTATTTAAATAAAATAATAAGGATTTAATATCCAATTTTATTTAAGTAAAGGCTTTTCCCATTTTAAATAAACACTAAAACTTATTTATTTTAAATAAGTTTTCCAAGTATTTTATATTCCCAATTAAAACCTACTGAATTGTTTTTAGTTTTATTTTTAGATTTCAAAATAAAGATTTTAATAAAACAAATCCTATTTGATTTAATAACTAAGGTCCATTTTATTTAAATTATTAATGGACCCTAAAATAAAAATGTTATTTTATTTTAAACAAGTTTTCCAAGTATCTTTATTTTCAAATAAAACCTACTGCATTGGTTTTGAAAATATTTAGATTTAAAATGGAGTTTTTAAATAATCTAAAACCCATTTGATTTAGTAACTAGTGTCCATTTTATTTAATTATAAATGGACTCTAAAATAAAAAAAATATTATTTTATTTTGGATTTTGGTTTATGTTGTTAAACAGAACCAAAATCAAATGCAAAGTGTGTTGAATGTTTGAATGTGATTTGAATGAATGAATGTTGTTTGAAATTTCAAAACAGAAATTGAAATTAGAAAAAGAAAAAGGTTTCAGAATAGGAAAAAACAAATATAATTGGACTCGACCCAGCCCAGCAGCCCAGCAAGGCCCAACTCGCAGCCCACCTTCTTTCCCCTCAGCGAAACATTTTTCACTCAAACACGCACCCATACAGACAATGACAAGTGGACCCATTCCCCTCTCCTCCCTCTCGCTGACCAGCCGACCGCACCCCTCCTGTTCATCGTCCTCACCCGCCGCGACCTCTTCTCCCCCAAACCTCGTCGATGTTTCTGTCAAATAACTGCGCGCTTGATTCCTCTTAACCACGCGTTGAATCAGCCCCGTGACCACGCGCATTTAAGCGTCCCTCTCCCCTCTCTGATCTCCCTCACACGCCAGACCTCCCTTGCCCCCAGGCTGCCACGATTTGAGCTAGCACTCCCTCTGTTCCGACGACGCTCCGGTGCAAATTCCGGCGACCCAGCGCCGACCCTTGCCTCATCGACCACGCACACATACTCCACACATCCTGGTGCATCTCCCCGTGCCACGGGTTCGCCCGTGAGTGCCCTGTAGCCTCGGCTTCGTCAACACGAGCGTGCGCCGCCGCGTGCCATTACTCCGTCGAGCACCCCAGGTGAACTCCGACCGCCCTAAGCTCTCTCGGTGATGCACACATCTTCCCCAGATCATCCTGTGTCTAACCATGCCTCCACTTTGTCTTAGCACGGTCCTAAACGACGCCAGCAACGACGCCTGAGCACAACCGACACCGTTGCACACTCCGGCGAGAGATTGCCGCCGTACCTAAGCGCCCCTTGCCAAGCCGACCATGCGTTGAGCATCTCCTCGACCTCGCGAGCACGGTGAGCCACCCCACTCCTCCTCTATCTCCCTGTATCACCGGAACCATCGCGAGCAGAGACGCGCCGCCCCTCGCCGCCGCGCAGCGCCGCCAGTTACTGGTCAAGCGGCTATGCGTCGTTGGATTGTCATCCAGTGGCTGAGATTATATTAGGTCGAAGGGGTATGCGTTGATCAGAGCCGCACAGATCCCTTTTAATCCAACGGTCTGCAGCACGTGATCCAGACGAACCGGTACCGCCCAATAGGAACGTGACGCGTGGCCAGTTTCTGTTTAAAAACAAAATTTGAATCTGATTTAGATGCATATTTGAAACTCTTGTAACTTTTGAACCACACGTCCAAAATTTGCAAATTTTATATCAATGGAATCAGTGGAACAAGCCCTAGCCAACCATGCCATTTTTTTTAGTAAAAAGCTTCTGGAAAAATGTTTGTTTTTGCAGAAACATTTGTATGCTTGTTAAGGATGTGAAAATTGTTCAAAAATGATTTTGGCGATAAAATCTTTGGAAAATGGTGTGATTTGAACCTACTGACCATAGGAAACACTTTGTGGTTTCAAAAATGTATTTGGTGAAACAAAATAATGATTCTTTGATTTAAAACCATTTCTAGTCAAATAGAAATGTGGTTTATTTATTAAAAATGGTTTTGGAAGAAAACCTTTGGGAAATGTTTTGTTTTAAACTCTCTGACCCTAAACACCAAGTTTTATGGTTTGAAAATGTATTTGGTGAACCCTATAGATTAATGCCTTAGTAAAAATATTTCTACACCACATAAAATGATACTTTATTTTGAAAATGGTTTTTAAAGTGAAACCTTTTGCAAATGACCTTGCCACTTTACAAAATGACCATTAGGTGCTTTCAAATGTTCATGACCCATTAGGAACCACTTTTTCAAATAAAACAAAGCTTGGCATGTTTGCATGCATTACCTTGACTTTGTTATTTTATGTGTTGTTTTGCTTGATTGGTGGATTGAGTTTGTGCCTTGCTTGATTGAATTGTAGTGACTTGAAGAGTGTGATTGTTGCAAGGACAAGGAGTGAACTTATACCCTCTACCAAAAAGGCAAGTGATGCTTCATACTTTTTGTCCCATTACTTTCACTATGCATTAGTGGTTTTTCTAAGTAAAACTTGCATGGAATTTTGCTAAGTATAAACCTTGCTATAGGAAAACCTAGTAGATGAAACCTTAGTGAAATTTTCCTAAGTTAAGATTCCTACTACAATCATGCTTAGCTTAGCTAATAGAAAACAAAGGTGGAATATACATTCATACTATGGAAAATTTCTAAGTCTGAGGACTTATGTTTTTCTTAATAAAACAACTAAGTCAATGAATCACCTGGGTGGAATGGGACTTGCTTGGTGGTTTTTGGTTGAGTGGTTCACAAGGCCCATGTCTATGGTTGACCTTGTGTATCTCACTTGTGGATTTCCACCCAGGAACAAAGAGATTTGAGATGTCAAATGTTGAGAAGCTTCAAGTGCAGCCACTTGGCATTATGGGCTCTGCCTGGATCATATAGGTTGCAAGAACTTAGCCATATGGACAGTTGGTGGTAGAGTTTGATAGGTTGGAGCACGTCCATTTTTGGTCTAAGGGAAGGCTTCTGAAAGCTCTTGTCTTGGGAAACCAAGTCTTGTGGGGAAAGTGCACCACCTCTGCAGAGTGTAAAATCTAAGTACTTAGCCATGTCCCTGGTAAAGGACAATTTGAGCATCAAGACATGGAAGCAATCAAGAATCTCATCATTCAAATTTCTAAATTAAAACTTGTGGTTGAACAAGGGTTAAAGGATCTTCAATCTTTGATTGAGAAAAATGATTTTGTCAAGCAAAAACTTAGTGTTTTCAAAATGATAAGGAAAATCTATTTTGAGCAATGCAAGCCTCAACTCCACTTAGCCAAATGCATATAGATGATAGACTCCACTATACTACCATAGTATCACTTGCCAATACAATTCAAATGTATTGACCCTTGTGGCTGTAACTTGTATGTTGCAGGTTTGATTGATTTAGTGAAGTGTGTTGATTAGGATTACAAAGTCTACAACCAACATGTCTGCATGTGGCACTTTGAAGATGAAGGACCCCATGCTTATAGATATTCTGCTGCAATGTAATGTAATAGCCAAATGAGCTATGTAAGATGTAATAAAATTATGTTATTCCTGGTTATAAAGTTGTATTATGACCTTTGTTTCTTGATATTACATCTTAACTGTGGATGCTAGCTATTGATCCAGGGACTAGCATTGTAAACATAGGGGACTCTACCTTATTAAAGGTTGGGACCCTTACAATGAACATGTCAATTGTTCGCCATTGAAGCTACATCAACTCTCGTGATGATCGGTGTTGATGTGGTGGATTTGGTTCGTGTGATCACTAAAACAATGTGAGGGATATTGTTTTGAGTGGGAGTTTACCTAGATTAATTTAACTATTAATTAGAACTCAATTTGTCATAAACTTAGTCTAAACTATTGCAAATATGTTGTAGATCAATGGCGGCCCCTACCATCAATTTTAATGCGTTCCTAGAGAAAGAAAAGTTGAAGAACAATGGAAGCAACTTCGCGGATTGGTTCCGCAATTTGAGGTTTGTCCTCAATGCTGGTAATTTAACCTATGTGCTGGATGCACCGCTGGGTGACCCGCCTGCAGCTGATGCTACCGATGAAGTAAAGAATGTTTCCCTCGCTCAGAAGAATCAGTACTCCATAGTTCAGTGTGCTATCTTGTATGGTTTAGAATCGGAGCTTCAGAAAAGGTTTGAGAATTCAGACCCACATGATATTGTCCGTGAACTCAAACTGATTTTTGAGACTCACGCGGCAGTTGAGAGCTATGATGCTTCTGAAAAGTTCATTAACTACGAGATGGAAGAGGGCAGCTTCGTCAGTGAGCATGTGCTTAAGATGTCTGGGCACGCAAACAAACTTCAAAGCTTGGATATAGTGATTCCTAATGCTTTGGGGATTTACCGTGTCCTCCAATCACTACCACCAAGTTACAAGAACTTTGTGATGAACTACAATATGCAAAGCATGAACAAGCAGTTGCCAGAACTCTTCTCCATGTTAAAATCTGCAGAAGTGGAGATCAAGAAAGAGCACCAAGTGTTGATGGTCAATAAGACCACCAAATTCAAGAAAGGGAAGTCTAAGCAAAAGGGACACTTCAAGAAGGGTGGTAAGAAAGTTACCGCACCGACGAAGAAGACCAAGGCTGGACCTAAGCCTGATACAGAGTACTTTTACTGCAAGGGAGAAGGTCACTGGAAGCGGAATTGCCCAAAGTACTTGGCGGATTTGAAGAACGGCAACATCAAGAAGAAAGGTATATCCGATATACATGTTATTGATGTGTATCTCACTAGTACTCGTAGTAGTGCCTGGGTATTTGATACTGGTTCGGTTGCTCATATTTGTAACTCAAAACAGGTGCTGCAGAATAAACGGAAGCTAGCGAAGAACGAGGTGACGATGCGCGTGGGAAACGGATCAAAGGTTGATGTGATCGCGGTCGGCAGGCTACCTCTTCATCTACCATCGGGATTAGTTTTATACTTAAATAATTGTTATTTGGTGCCTGCGTTAATCATGAACATTATATCGGGATCTTGTTTATTGCGAGACGGTTACTTGTTTAAGTCCGAGAATAATGGTTGTTCGATTTATATGAGTAATATGTTTTATGCACATGCACCTTTGATAGATGGTCTATTCTTATTGAATCTCGATAGTGGAAATACAGATATTAATAACATTGAAGCTAAACGTTTGAAATCGAGCGATAACTCGACCTATATGTGGCACTGTCGTCTTGGTCACATTGGAGTGAAGCTTATGAAGAAACTCCATTCCGATGGACTTCTTGAATCACTTGATTTCGAATCACTTGAGAGATGCGAAGCATGTCTGATGGGTAAAATGACTAAGACTCCATTTTCTGGTATGATGGAGCGAGCTACAGACTTATTGGAAATCATACATACCGATGTGTGTGGTCCAATGAGTGTAGCATCGCGCGGTGGTTATCGTTATGTTCTTACCTTCACGGATGACTTGAGTAGATATGGGTATATCTATTTCATGAAACATAAGTCCGAAACTTTCGAGAAGTTTAAGGAATTTTGAAGTGAGGTTGAGAATCAACGTAACAAGAAGATTAAATTTCTACGTTCTGATCGTGGAGGTGAATATCTAAGTTACGAGTTTGGCGAGCATTTGAAGAAATGCGGAATACTTTCACAATTGACACCGCCGAGAACACCACAGCGTAATGGTGTGTCCGAACGTCGTAATCGAACTCTCTTAGATATGGTTCGTTCTATGATGTCACTTACAGATTTACCGCTATCATTTTGGGGTTATGCATTAGAAACAGCCGCATTCACTTTAAATAGGGCACCATATAAATCCGTTGAAACGACACCGTATGAATTATGTTTTGGGAAGAAACCTAAATTGTCGTTCCTTAAAGTTTGGGGTTGCGAAGCCTATGTAAAGAAGTTACAGCCGGACAAGCTTGAACCCAAAGCAGAAAAATGCGTCTTCATAGGATACCCAAAGGAAACTATTGGGTATACCTTCTATCATAGATCCGAAGGCAAAATCTTCGTTGCCAAGAATGGATCCTTTCTAGAGAAGGAATTTCTCTCGAAAGAAGTGACTGGAAGGAAAGTAGAACTCGATGAGGTTGTCGAACCTTCTCTCGAACTTGCGAGTAGCGCAGCACCGGAAGAAGTTCATGTGGTGCCTACACCAATAAGAGAGGAAGCTAATGATGATGATCATGAAACTTCGGTTGTAGTTGCTACAGAGCCTCGCAGGTCAACGAGAACTCCTACCACTCCTGATTGGTATGATCCCGTTATGAGTGTCATGTTGGTGGACAACACCGATGACCCTGTGACATATGAGGAAGCGATGATGAGCCCAGATTACAATAAATGGCAAGAAGCCACGAAATCCGAGATTGGATCCATGTACGAAAACCAAGTATGGACTTTGGCGGACTTATCGGATGGCCGGAAGGCTGTCGAGAATAAATGGATTTTCAAGAAGAAAACATATGCAGATGGTAATGTTACAGTCTATAAAGCTCGACTTGTCGCAAAAGGGTTTCGACAAATTCAAGGAGTTGACTACGATGAGACTTTCTCACCTGTAGAGAAGCTAAAGTCTGTGAGGATTATGTTAGCAATCGCTGCATATTATGATTATGAGATATGGCAGATGGATGTCAAAACAGCGTTCCTCAATGGAGACATTGATGAAGAGTTGTATATGATGCACCCCAAAGGTTTTGTCGATCCTAAAGATGCTAACAAGGTATGCAAACTTCAACGGTCCATATATGGATTGAAGCAAGCATCCCGAAGATGGAATCAATGTTTTGATAAGGTGATCAAAAGTTTTGGTTTTATACAAACTTATGGAGAAGCTTGTATTTACAAGAAAGTGAGTGGGAGCTCTGTAGCATTCTTAATACTATATGTAGATGACATATTGTTAATTGGGAATGATGTAGACCTTCTTAATAGTGTCAAGGAATATTTGAATAATAGTTTTTCAATGAAAGATCTTGGCGAAGCAGCTTACATATTAGGCATAAAGATTTATAGAGATATATCGAGACGCCTAATATCATTGTCACAAAGTACATATTTGGACAAAGTTCTAAAGAGGTTTGGAATGGAAGATGGCAAGAAAGGGTTCTTGCCCATGTTGCCCAATACGACCTTGAGTAAAACTCAAAGTCCAACAACGGCAGAAGATAGAGAAAGGATGAGTAAAACTCCCTATGCCTCAGCCATAGGATCTCTAATGTATGCCATGCTATGTACTAGACCCGACATTGCATATGCTGTTAGTTTGACTAGCAGATATCAAAGTGATCCAGGAGTGGATCATTGGACAGCGGTCAAAAACATCCTTAAGTACTTGAGAAGAACTAAGGATATGGTTCTTTCTTATGGAGGTGATGAACAGCTCGTTGTTAATGGTTACACCGATGCTAGATGGAACACCGATCCGGATGATTCTAAATCACAATCTGGATACGTATACTTTGAATGGTGTAGCAGTTAGCTGGAGGAGTGCAAAGCAAAGCGTTGTGGCGAGATCTTCAACTGAATCGGAATACATGGCTGCTTCGGAGGCTTCGCAAGAAGCGATATGGATGAAAGAGTTCATTACAGAGCTCGGTGTGGTTCCAAGTGCGCTGGACCCAATGTCTATCTACTGTGATAACATGGGCGCCATAGCCAATGCGCAAGAACCAAGGTCACACAAGAAGCTGAAGCACATCAAGCTACGTTTCACGCTATTCGAGAACATGTCCAAGATGGTGACATAAAGATTTGCAAGGTACACACAGATCTGAATGTGGCGGATCCGTTGACTAAACCTCTCCCGAGGGCAAAACATGACCAACACCAAACTGCCATGGGTGTTCGGTATATTACCATGTAATCTAGATTAGTTGACTATAGTGCAAGTGGGAGACTGTTGGAGATATGCCCTAGAGGCAATAATAAATATAGTTATTATTATATCTTTGTGTTTATGATAAATGTTTACATTCATGCTAATAATATTATTAACAAGGAAACATTAATACTTGTGTGATTTGTAAACCTAATTTGAAGTCCCTAGTAGAGCCTCTTCATAATACTAGCTTGTTGGTTAATAAATGATTGTGGTTTCCATATCATGAACATTGAGATGTTATTAACAACAAGATCATATCGTTAGGAGAATGATATGATGGACATACTCCTATAGATAAGCGTAGCATAAAGATCAAGTCATTTTAATAGTTTAATTGCTATATGCTTTCTGATATATAGTAACCTAATTCCTTCGACCATGAGATCATGCATATCACCATCACTGGAAGGTTGCTTTGATGACATCAAACACCACACCGTAACTGGGTGGCTATAAAGGTGGCATTGAGTGTTCGGAAAGTATTGGTTGAGACACATGGATCTAGAGTGGGATTTGTCCATCCATATGACGGATAGATATACTCTGGGCCCTCTCGGTGGAATGTCATCCAATTGGCTTGCAAGCATGTGACTGGCTCACAAGGGATCACATGTCACAGGAACGAGAAAAGAGTACTTATCAGTAACGAGGTTGAACTAGGTATGCAGAGATACCGACAATCAAAACCTCGGATAAGTAAACTATCGTGAGACAAAGGGAAATTAGTATCGTATGTAAGTGGTTCATTCGATCGCAAAGTAATCGTAGAAATATGTGGGAGCCATATGAATTTCCAGATTCCTCTATTGGTTATTTTTCGGAGAAGTGTCTCGATCATGTCCGCATAATTCACGAACCATAGGGAGACACACTTAAGGATTCAACGTTGTTTGAGTAGTTATGGAATGATGAGTAAGAGACCGAATGTTGTTCGGAGTCTCGGATGGGATCCGGGATATCACGAGGAGATCCGGAATGGTCCGGAGAATAAGATTCATATAAGGAAAGTCCTGTTTCGGGGTTGGAGAATGGTTCCGGTGTTTTCATCGGGAATGTTCTAGAAGGTTTCGGAATGTCCGGCACTCCGGAGAGGAAGGGTACATGAATGTGTCATAACAAGTTGGAATGGTTGCATCATGTACTAGGTGTCATCGCTGAACAAAATAAAGGGTTAAAGCAAATCCTAGTTTGAAAAGTCAAACGCCAATTTGAAAAGTCAAACAGCTATTTTGTTTGGTGGAGGGAGAGTAGGAAACCTACTTGGGGAGGAAGTCCCTCTCCCTCCACCGCCGGCCTTGGAAGCCGAGTTGGGGAGGGACTCCCCTCCCCTTGGCGCGCCCCCTCCACCTATATAAGGAGGGGCAGGGCTGCCCCTCCAAGACACACACCTAGCCCCTCTAAACCCTAACCCTAGCTGCCGTCGCCCACCATAGCCGCCGCCCTAGGGTTTCTCCCAAGACGCCGAGTTGGGGCTTCTAGTTGCCCTAGCCGCCGGCCTAGCCCCTTCTAATTGGTGTGTCTAAACCCTAGATCACTGAGGCTCTCTCATAGTCCACCATACTCGCTCCGGCTTAAGGCGAAGCCCTGCGAGATCTCCCCTCTACTTACGGTACCACGCCGTCGTGCTGCCGGAATCGCGAGGAGAGTGCTACAACCTCCACTGCCTGCTAGAACAAGGGAGAGGAAGGTCTTCGTCGAGTACCGAACGTGTGACCGACTGCGGAAGCGCTGCCGGAACGCAGCGCCGGAAGGATCGTCTACGCGATCTTGAGATCGGGAAGAGTACGACTACATCACCCACGAGAATCCGCTCTCGTTAAACACTTTGGAATCTTCGAGGGTGAGTTATTCTATCGACTCGTTGCTACAATCTAGTAGATAGATCTTGGCTTGTTTGTTTGTATGCGGTAGAACATTTTTGTTTTCCATGCTACGAACCCCTACACGTGGACCTAGCAGTCCGGCGTCTGACGCTTCCACCACGCACTTGTGGATACCTCGGAGGTGCTGCATCTGTGGCACCTGGATGAGCCGCGTAAGGTGAGCTGCTCGTGGGACGAGGACAAGGACGAGACGTAGAACGTCTACACTACCTCGACGCACTTCATCAAGTTCCACAACTGCGCGTCTAGTGGTAATCCCGTGATGTATGACAACAGTATTCCTGGTTTACGCGGTAGAAAATTTTGATTTGCGCTAGTGTAGCCTACCTGTATCCCTTCAGTAACAAAGGATTAACTGTATGGTGTGGAAGGTGAAAGTGGTTTACAGCAAGTAAATAGTAACAGTGGAAGATGTATCAATGGTAAAGATTGGACCGAGGTCCATAGTTCACTAGAGGTGTTCTCCTTAGATAAACAAACATGGCATGCATGGTAAACAAATTACAGTAGGGCAATTGACAGGACTGAGCAAGGCATAACAATGCAATACTAGACATAAAGATCCTACGACATTCGATTGGGCAATACAACAATATACATAGACCGCCATCCAACTACATCTATGACTAGAAGTCCACCTTCAGGATATCATCGGAACCCCCTTCAGTATTAAGTTGCAAGCAACAGACAACTGCTTTAAGCAAAGTGTGTAAGGTAAACAATCCACTTGTTCCATGAACAAGAGACCGTTGTTTTCTCCCTAGTGGCAACAACACATCTACAACCGTAGAGATTTATGTCACTTCCCTTGATTAAGTAGAGGCATGAACCACTATCAAGCATAAATACCCCCTCACGGAGTCACTAGCAATTACTTGGCCAAGATAGCTACTAACAACGGAGAGCATGCAAGATCACAAACAACGCAGACATGATAGAATCAATAAGACAAAACCATTAATCAATCTGACTTAGTAATATCAATATCCATCGGATCCACGCAAACACAACATGCATGATTACAAATAGATGAGATCTTGATCATGAACGGAGCTCACAAGATCAAGACATGAAAGCACAAGGAGGAGATACAACCATCTAGCTACTACATGGACCCGTAGTCCAAGGTGGAACTACTCACGCTTCATACCGGAGGCTGGCATGATGAAGAAGAAGGCCTCTGGGATGATCTCCCCTCCGGCAGGGTGCCGGGAAGAGCTCCATATCCCCCCTCTCTAATCTAGGGACGATGGTGGCGGCGGCTACTGACAGTTTCATGGAATATTGATCTAGTTCTTAGGGTTTATGCATCAGGGGCTTCTTATAGGCAAAGAGGCGAGGCTGTGTGGCGCCCCGCAAAAACCACTACTAGAAAATCGCGTTGCTTTTGTGCATTGCATCATCATGACCGCATGCTCATGTCATCATGCCACATTGCATTTGAGCATCGTCATCATCATGTATTTGTTTGTCTGAAACTATTTCCGAAAAACATATTTTGTTTTCTAAATACCCCGCCTTTATTTCAAAGTCCAAAACCCGGGTCTCCGGATTATTTTGTTTCGTCTACCAATGGATTTCAAAAGCCCCGTTTTAAAATAATAAAATATTTACTTTATTTTTAGGGGCAGCCGTACCGGGCCGATCCGACCCAGTCGGCCACCCCCAGTACCAACAACCAGACTACCTAAACCCTTTTCCTACCCCAACCTAATCTACCCAGCCCCCTCCACCTCACCCCCTCCAATCCCATGTCGACACCTCACCTCTCCCTTTCCCCCATCCAATCCTGGCTTGCCACCTCACCGAGCCCCTCTACCTCATCTCTCCTCCTGGCCCCACCTTCCCTCACCCACGCACACACCACACCAACCCCGCCACCACGCCTGGTCAACCACCCATCCCGCCTGCACCCTGGCCCCACCTCCCTGCCTCACTCGCCGCTCCCCCTCTCCTTCCCCACCCCGCCACGCACGCCACCACCCACCCCACGTCTCTCTACTGGCCGCCGCCTCCCGCTCATGTCCCCGAGCCCAACGCCGCCGGCCTCCCCCCCCGGAACGGCTCACCCTGGCGTCACCCCTCCCGGACGAGCCTCCTCCGCACCCCGGCACCTCCCGGCCAAGCTCGTAGGGCCCGCCGCCGATCTCCCCTCTGCAGCGCCTCGGCCTCCTCCCCCGCGACTCCCACCGTCTGGCCTGCGTCCTCCATCGCCAAGAGCGATGCTCCTCCCTGCCCCCAGGTCGACCTCGCCTCCCCGCTGCCAGAGCCCCTCCGGTCGCCTCGCCTCGGCCACGACCAACCAGCTGCGTCCACAGCTCCTCCCCACCTCGCGCAGACCCACCTCCCTCTCGCTCCGCTCTGCCACCGTCTCCCTTCCCACGATCAGGCGCCCTTGCCAGCCGCGGGCCCATGCCCGTCCCCGGCCTCCCCAAGGTCCACCAAGCCCCTGTCGCCACCAGGGCTCGCCTCGTCGTTGGTCGGCCCTTCCTCCGCAGCGCAGGTCGCCTCCGACTCCCCTCCTCCTGGCCGCCCTTCCACCTCCGGGCCGCGCAACCCCGTCCGAGCCGAACCCCTCTGCTCCGAGCTCGCCGGCCCGCCTCACAGCGCCGTCCTGCGTCCGGCCGCCATCGTCGTCAATCCTCCGGCCGCAACCGCCGTCGTCGCGGCATCGCCTCCCCGACTCAGGCTGCCGCGTCCGCTCTCCTCGTATCTGCATCGAGCCAGCACCACCGCCGCGGGTGCTCGGTCGCTGCCGCCAAGAGCTTCGGTTCCCGCCGTCACGACCGCACCCTATGCTGCAATTCAGTACCCACCTTGGTGACCTTGGAAGCTCCTGCCTCCACGTTGTCGGCTCGGCCTCTCCTCACCGAACCTGCAGCACAGTGCGCTGCCCGTTTTGCTGATGGTCTGTGCGTTGACGCCATTATGCCTTGTCCCTGCAGCACGCCTTCCTCATCCTAGAGCTTAGCTTCAGATCGTGGCATGTAGCAGTTTTGAGGACCAAGTCATCCAGTTGAGCGTGTCTCTGAAATTCTGCTTGTCGTGGAACCTTGATCTGTTCGGCACTCCCTCTGGTTCGTCAGAACTCGCCACTGACAAAGACGGACGCCAAGACCTCCTCCTCGGAACTGAAGACCCTGGTCTCGGAGTCCGAAGGCCAATCCCTCCAGACCGCCAAGTTCTCCTTCACCGATCCGATGGCCGAGACCCTGAGACCGACCCCGAACCCCTCGGAGCCCAAGTTCGCCGAACCCTATGTGTGACCCCTTTCTCGAGCCCTATTTTTATAAATGTAATATCAAACTGTTGCATACTTAATTGTCATACTCGCATACATAATGTGGTTGTTGGGGGTATTAAGGCGATTCACCTAAATTAAATATGGAGTGTTTATGCGGGATATCTGCCTCTCATTCCGAACTCCATTTAAATTGGTGTAGCGAACCGATGCCATGTTTTGTCCTGTTAAGACAACAATTAAATTGCGGGGTAGTTAAATAACTTGAACCACCTAATTAATTGTCGGGACCCCGGTTCCGCTTAATATGGCCTAAACGCATCGCACCTTTGCCATGCCATACATCATACATGCATCATGCCCGATCTTTTGCCGTAGTATTAAATAGTGCATCCGGTGTTTCTGCTAGTGCTTTGCTTCTTCACGGATTAGGCCGATGAGTTGATGCGAGAGTCGACCCGATCTTCGGATGAACCCTCGGCAATGTTTTCAGGCGAGCACCTCCCCCTTTTCTATCTATCTTACTTTTATAGTATTTATTCCCTCCTGTTGATCTATTTCTATCTGTGTTGCGGTGCTCTAGTTTTCGTACCCGTGATATCCCTTGCAGCCTTATATTGCCTTGGACACATCCTATTACCTGTTGTTTGGTAGATAGTTGGCCCTGCGCGTCGTAGTCGCTTGCTCAAGTGCTGTTGCGTGTCGTCAAGTACCACAGTTGTTGGAGTATTGCCGCATGTTTAATGTTGGAGATGGTCATGGCTTTAATTATTGTTTAATAACTAAAATTGAAGTAGGTAAATGCAGAGGCACCGGTGGGCAATAGATGTTATTTGGTTGTTAACCGCCCACTAGTGTCCCGTAGGACCCCGAGTTCTTGACACCTGTTCCGAGATCGAGCGCGCTAACCACAGGTGGGGTGTATGGGCACCCCCATCGATTTAGTACCTGATTCCAAGTACTGTACTGGGGGCCACAAGTAGTTTGGGGCTTTATTACTATTCTGTACTTATGCCATGCTTTATTGCTTAATTTAAATTGTGCGAGGTACTGCACTTGTACTGTTTAGGTAAGCGGAGTGTTTTCGCGGTATCGACAAGCCCAGTCTCATTTTCGGGTTCCCAGTCGTTTACAGCCACTGACGCAAACCCTGGGTCCGTTTCGGAGCCGGCCAACTTCGTTGCGGGTAGCTTAGTGGGGTGGCCCCCCGTGCTTGCTTTGGGTCTGGGAAACGTCATGTCCGAAACCCCGTCGACATACCGTTGGGTGTATGTTTTGTGATCTTGTACCTACCTGATCCGACAACAAGGGTGTAGGTGCGTGTGGAAACTTTGGTGCACCCCTGCAGGGTTTAATCTTTTCGAGAAGCCGTGTCCGCGGTTATGGACGACTTGGAGCACAGGTCTCGATCATAGACAACTATAACTAAAGTTTACTGTTATAATTTGACTTGTATCCGATATGACTAGTAATCAGCTCCACTACAACGGAATGGCTAAATAAAAGTACCAACAACTGCTGGGTTTGGGATATCTCATGCTAATTATATCTGACTAGTAAGTGTTGCAACTACAACGGAATGGTTAACTAAAACTGCCCACTGTTTATTATATCAGGATGACTCATGCTATCTATATTTGACTAGTAACTGCCGCCACTATAACGGAATGAATAAAACTGCCAACTGTGTGAGTTCCTCGGTTGACTTCCTCGTTTGGTCTCGAGGGGGAAATACCAGGATGGGTATGTTTGGTGGTAGTATCAGGATGGTCCCGAATAGGTCTTTCTTATCCCTCTCTGATAGCCGACAGTTATCTCGAGTCTCTATAGGTTGTTTAGTGCATGCTGCGCTGCCGCTTCAGTCCACCATACCTATGTAGGCGAGGACCGCCGAATTCTAGCCTCGCCGTGTACTGGCCTCAGTACTGACCGCTCTCTCTTTTTCCTTTGCCCTTTGTCGGCACCCCTTTTGTTTAAGCAGGTTTTGAGATCGACGTCGTTAGCAGGGTTACCCTTCCGGCTTGGCCTGGGCAGGGTTATGGACGCCATTGGTTATTCTTCAGGGCTCTTAGCTCAATTTGCATCTTGTCCGTACTCGGACGCTGTATCGTTTTCCAGGTGATTTGGATCTTTGTATTGTATATCTGTATTCTTGACTCTTTGAGTCGCTGTTGTATATATATGTTTTGTGGGTTCCATCGAGGACTATTGTGTAATGATATTACTTCGTTTTCCACCCGCACGCAAGTGCCTGGTGGGCACCTTTGAATCGTTTCTATGCGGGTTTGGCGGAAAGCGCTGAAACTTGCATAGGGCCGATTCTGAGGGTGTTACAGGCTGGGACGAGGCCAGGGGGCCCACACCCTTCACAGGCGCGGGCCCACCCTAGGCCACGCCATCGGGGTGTGGCCACCCTGTGGCGCTCCTCCGTCTCTTCTATGGACTCCATGTTCTCCTTGGTGAAATATTGACTTTGGCTTTTGTCCCGTCCAATTCTGCGAATATTTCCTTACTAGCTTTTCTGGAACCAAAAACAGCAGAAAACAGGCAACTAGCACTTTGGAAACTTGTTAATAGATTAGTACCAGAAAAAATATAAAAAGCACCTCAAAGTGTTGACAAAGCAAAGCAAAGTAATCTAAACAAGCATGGAACATAAAAAATTATAGATGCGTTTCCGACGTATCAAGCATCCCCAAGCTTAACTCCTGCTCGTCCTCGAGTAGGTAAGTGATAAAAAAATAATTTTTGGGGTGATATGCACCATCAAAACCAAGATCAAACCTTGCAAGCATTGAAAGCTGGGATCAAAGAACTCTAAACATGTGCATGAAAGATGGAGTTCTAACAATAAGACAAAGTAACTATGCATGTAACATGAAAGGCTACAAACAAAGATCATGAATAACATGCATTGAAAAATGTTTGTTTGTTTCACATACAGAAAACATGGCATAGTGGCATTCAGCTTGTCCATCATAGAGTTGCAAATAGATGCATTGGACACCTTTAAAGTTCATAAGAGTGACTAGATACAAATAGCACAAGAACAAGTAATACAACACTATGCTTCAATCAATAAGTTTTGGGACAATGCACATAGAACTAAGAATGGCAACTATGCTCTCTTAACTAGTACCTAAGGGTAGAAGGTGGAGACCCAATGTAATAGTGGAAGAAAGGACCTTCATAAAGGGAAGCAGGGATTTCAAGTTTCAAAAAGAGCTTCCAAAAATTATGGTACTTGTTAGCTTTCAGACCTCATTGCCCCTATCATAAGCATCTTGAAGTGATTAAGGTTAAAGTGAACAAACTATGGAGTATATGCTTGACGAAGTATAAGTTGGCAATCTCATGTCCCTTGAATACGAGGTCCGCTCCTCATGCTACTGTTGGCTGGCGCATGGTTGATGTGGGAGTTTCTTCTTCTTCTTCATTCCCCGGCAACGGCGCCAGAAAACTTGTTGATGGCTCAGTTGATGTGGAGCCTGTTGGGAACCCCAAGAGCAATGTGTGAAGCAGCAAGCAGCAAGTCTTCCCTCCGTAGAGACCGAGGTTATAGAACCAGTAGGAGGAAGGAAACGTCACATAGGTGTTGCAAGCAACGCGGAGACCTGCACAACACAAACTCAAGACTTCGCCCCAACAAATCAGTGAGGTTTTCAAGCTCATCGGTTTGCTGTAACAAAGGATTAAACGTATGGTGTGGAAGGTAATGGTTTGCAACAAGTAAACAAGCAACAGTGGAAGATGTATCAATGGTAAAGATTGGACCGGGGTCCATAGTTCACTAGAGGTGCTCTCCTTAGATAAACAACATGGCATGAAGGGTAAACAAATTATAGCAGGGCAATTGACAGGAACTGAGCAAGGCATAACAATGCAATTACTAGTCAGAAATATCCTATGAGATTCGATTGGGCAATACAACAATATACATAGACCGCCATCCAACTACATCTATGACTAGAAGTTCACCTTCAGGTTATCATCCGAACCCCCTCCAGTATTAAGTTGCAAGCAACAGACAACTGCTTTAAGCAAAGTGTGTAAGTTAAATAGTCCACATGTTCCATGAACAAGAGACCGTTGTTTTCTCCCTAGTGGCAACAGCACTTCTACAACCGAAGAGATTCTGTCACTTCCCTTGGAAACTACAGGCATGGACCCACTATCGAGCATAAATACCCCCGCTTGGAGTCACTAGCAACTATTTGGCCAAGATAGCTACTAACAACGGAGAGCATGCAATATCACAAACAACACATACATGATAGAATCATAAAGACAAAATCATTAAGCAAACCAACATAATAATCTCAATATCCATCGGATCCCGGCAAACACAACATGCATGATTACAAATAGATTAGATCTTGATCATGAATGGAGCTCACAAGATCTATACATGAAAGCACAAAGGAGGAGATACAACCATCTAGATACTACATGGACCCATAGTCCAAGGTGGAACTACTCACGCATTATACCGGAGAGAAGGACTTCGTGATGATATCCCCTTCGGCAGGGTGCCGGGAAGAACTTTAGATCCCCCCGATCTAGAGACGATGGTGGCGACGGCTACATACGGTTTCGTGGAGATTTGATCGGGTGTTTAGGGTTTCTGCATCGATGTCACATCCCAAATTTTAGATTTGGTACTGTATATCATTCATGTCATTGCATCATGATCATCCATGTGAAAATTCAGTTTGAAAAGATTTTGGCAAATCAAACCACTTGCATTTGCATTTTGACGCCTACACTTGAACGCTTGGTTTTACCATTCCTCTGTCAAAAACTATATATTTGGAGTGTATGGATGGCCCAGGTGCATAAAGGGTTCCTCCACGAACCCGTTGCACTTTGAATCACTCGATTCGGAGCCCCGTAGCAAAAGATATGCAAATCTGAATTTTGGACATGGTTCTAGACAGTTTCAGAAAAGAAATTCAGATAAGAAAATTGTCAGGAAAAAGAAAAAAGGAAAAGAACAAAAAAAGGAAACGGCGCGCAGCCAGCCAGCCTGCTGGGCCGCGCCGGCCCAGCCACGCCAGCAGCCGCGCGGCAGCAGCCGTAGCAGTGCGCACGCGCGTGGCAGATAGTGCGCGCCGCCGCCGCTGCCGGGCCCCGCTCGCCAGCCGCACGCCAACCACCGACAGGTGGGGCCCACCTGTCGTCGCCGCCGCCGCCACCCGCCGTATCCGCCCCGGACTCCCGCAATCGTCGCCGCGGAGTCCGCGTCGACCCCGCGTGGGCCCCCTCCCCTTCTTAGCCTCGCGCAGCCGCCCCCTCTCCTTATCGCACCCCGCCTCGCCCTCGCACACACGCGCGCCGCCGATTCGGCGACGCCGACGCCGCCCCCGGTAAGCGCGCTGCCACCGCCGCACCTTCCCCTCGCCTTGCCCTCGAGCTCCCCGCGACCTCGCCGCCGCCGCTGACGCCCTTCCCCTTCACTCCCCGGCGAGCGTGCCCGCACCGCCGCCGTCGCCCGCCACCGACGCCGCCACCGCTTCGGCCGCCCGCCGCCGACGCCCCCGTGCTCGCCCAAGGCCGCCCCCGCGCCGACGACCCCCACCCCGAAGATCCCAACGCCGTGCCGCCCTCGCTCGTCGCCGGAGACCGCCAGCACCGCCGCCTCGAGCCCGCCGCCGCCACCCCTCCTGCTGTCGGATCGTGATCCAACGGTCCAGATCGGACCATTGATCAGTCAACGCGGGCAGCTAACTGGTCAAATGCTAGTCAGCGCCACGTCAGCCGCCACATGGGCCGGTCAAACAATCAAAGTTTGACTGGGTATTTTCTAAATTGAATTAATTGGCAGAAAATTCTATAAACTTGTAAAATTCATATCTATAGATCTACTGGGCCGAAAATTACAGATAAAATATGTGTAGATTCAGTAACTCATGTAGAATCTTGCTATACATTTGTTTTACACTTTTGTAGCAAGGTTTTGTCCAGAATAATTAAGTGAGTTAATGGCCTTTTTAGGGTAATTAATTCGTAGAATAAGTTCTGTAACTCCAAAAATTGCTAATAATATGTCCCTGGAATCAGTAGAACAAGAGGAATCTCAAAGTGAATTAAAAGGTTAGGCTTATAGTAATAAATTTTGCAGAATTCATTTAAAGGCTTACTGCAGTATTTTAATTACTCAGGGAGTTACATAAATCCTTTTTGAGAAATTCGAATTGGTACTGTTCCTATTTAGTATTGCCTACACAGTAGAATTTTTCCAAGATTTTACAAACAGTATGTTAACAGTAGCAAATTATTTAGTTTCTAGCTCTATTATTGAGCATTATAAATTGCATACTTGTTTTCCTTGCGCTAAAAATAATTTCCATGCATGCATACAGTAGCTTTACTGAATAAGATTATGTGATTCTGCTGTAGCATCAATCCACTTGTCATGCATGCATCTTGCATCATCTTTGTTTGCATATGATTGTGGATGGTTTGTTTATGATTGCAATTGTATCGTGTAGATTGTGACGAGTGCAACGCTTGCTTGTGTGTGGATTGTTCTTCCGACCGCTACAACCAAGGCAAGTAGATGCTACCTTGTTCATGATGTTGTCCTACTATTTTCAATGCATTGTCGTGTATTTTGTAGATGCATGTGTAGGATATTACTATCGCTATGCTATGTCCTATTATGTGGTAGGGCTCTCCTTGTAGATGAACCACCGTTGGTAGATGTGCTTAGCCATGCTATGATGAACGAGGGCTGGGTTATCACTGAAAGTTGTTTCTAAATGTGTTGGTTTGTGAAAGCTAAAACAACTTAATCAATGAATCTCCTGGGTGTGATGGGATTGCTAATTTTTGGTGGTATCATTGCGGAAAGGCACCCAGGTATCGAGAGAAAATGATTGGCTTCTTTATTTTGTAGCTTACGTGTACAACCATGTGCCAATAATGAAATGGGCGGTTGGTTGGACTTAGTAGGTTGTGGTAACTCGAACCCGCGTATCCAGAGATGTAGAATTTTGGTAGGTTGGACCGGTGCGCGTCGGGATTGGGGAGCTACTTCCCGAACGGTCTCTTCTTGGACTTCGCCCTATCATCACCCAAAATGAGAGTGATGGTACGAGCTGGGCTGGCCAAGTCACATGGGTAAAGTGTACTAACCCCTGCAGGGTGTATAATCTAATCGATTAGCCATGTCCCCGGTTATGGACATCTGAGTTGCTTGATATTGATTCCATGACTTGTTTCTCGCTCATTCTAATTTCATAATTGCTTTAATATTGTTGGGATAACTTAACTGGGATCTTTTCAAAGAAAATCAAAAACTGATTATGAAAGTAGGACAAAGGTATTTTGCAAATGCAAGCTAGCCACAGCTCCACTTGCCAAATATGCATGTAGATGTTAGCATTATTGTCTCCTTTAATAGCTCTACTTGCCATACATTCCATGTATTGACCCTTCGGGGCTGCTACGTTTCATGTTGCAGGATATTCCGATTCTGAGTAATCGATTTAGGCCACGGTACTCCACTCGGCACTTGTTCACTTGTGGGCAATTTAAAGAATGGAGGTTTTGCTTTATTTATGTTGCTACTTGAATAATTTGAGCTAGCCTTGAGCTAAGCTTTTATTGTAATAATGGTACTCTGGATCTTCGTCATTTATGATATACGGATATTTTGCTATGTTATTCATCTTATTCTATTGTGGGCCAATGAACCAATCCAGGGATTGGCATGTCACATAGAAGCTACGGTCTTTTCAGAACCGTGGTGTTACAAGATGGTATCAGATCCCGTGTGTCGACTATAGGACCATGACCTAGGATTGTAATAGGAAGCCATAGAATTATTGAAGCCTATATTAACTCTGTCTTTCATCTTATGCCTTTCACTCTCGTAAATTCTTACCATATGCTATTCTCACACTTTCCTCTTTTAATTAATAGATGGGAGAAGTCAGGACTGAGTATGCAACCATGGAGTCATCAAGGCCCTTTGCAAGACAGTTAGCACAGCTCTCGCAGTCATTGGGATTGCCACTGCCCATGTTCAAGGGAAGAAGGTTGTACACCTATGGATATGGCGAGGATGCATGGGAGATCACCACCTTCATCTTCAGGGATTCCGCCTTGCCAAACCCTGTGCATCTGATCTACACCAAGACCTACTGCAACTGGGGACTTGGAATAAACTTGGCCCTACATGAAGCCCTGTCTCGCCAGTGCCATCTTGTCCGACACCTACTGCCAGCAGACTCACCCTACCGTGACTATGGGAGGCGTGATGAAGATGGGAACATTGTGGTTACCCCGGGCGACAGGAACAACATGCCATCCCGTCGGAGGCACATAGAGGATATGGAAAGGGAGAATGGAGCTCTAGCTGAGAAAGTGATGATGGTAAAGGAGATAGCAGATTTTGCCAGCAATGGTATGGTGGTCCAAGGACTGGAGATAGAGACCTTGCATGAAGCTGTGGGAGTTCTGGAGAATGCCCTGGTAGGCAGGGATGCAACCATAGCTCAGCTTAATGGAACTGTGCAGGAAAACAACCAGACCATACAACAGTTGCAAGGGACCGTCCAGGAAAGGGATCAAACTATTGAAGATATGGCGGCCCAGATTGCCGCTCTCCAAGCACAGCTGAATCCACCCTCTGGTGACAATGGAGATGATGGCAACAATGGTGATGATGATGACAGTGGGAATGATGATGATGATGATGAGGACGAGGATGATGATGATGGAGATGACGATGGTGGAGGAGATGAAGTTGTTGCAGCTGCAGCAGAGAATGAAGAAGAAGATGAGGATCCAGAAGAGGTGGAGTTTGAGATTTCAAGTGATGACACAGGAGAGGTATATACTCCGCCGCCATGGTTGGATCGTGGACAGAAGCGCCAACGCATGAGTGCAAGGACCTACCGCAATCTCTTCAAGAAGTAGATAGAAGTCCACCAATTAGCCTTCGTTAGGTAAAAATCGTTAGGATGAGTCTCGATCGATGTAAAACTTAATTACTGTTAGTTTAAGAGTGTTTAGTTGCTTATTTGTGTACTCCAATATCCCAGGATTATTTGTGCGAATTTTATGGAAGAGTTATGGCAAGCTTGGTTAATATCTGAGTTATTCCTGTTGCAGTTTTCTGCTGATACAGCAGTACTGTGCGAATTTTCATATTTTACTGGTATCTGGTAAAAATCTGAAAAAATAGAGATGGTTCGAAACTCTCTGTACTGTATGCACAAAAATCAGCTAAAATTTCTGACGAGTCTAAGTCAGGTAGAAAAATTCGTGAATACTGCTGGACTGTTCTGGCAGATTACTGTTTTTAATGCTTTGATGATCTATTGTGTAGATAACCATTGTCAACTCTTCTAAAAACTATTTCAGTAGGTATATACTGCTAGGATAACCCCTGGGATGTTGCTGGATCACTTGTTTGTTGATGTGTTGCTTGCTTGAGATTGTCTGCAATTGTTTTGTTATTGTTTGATCATAATGCATGGGTAGAATCCTGTTTTCGTAGTCGATTCTTTCTAAGCTTATCTGTGCTGAACCGCAGATGCCTCCCCGCCGTCAACCCACTGAGCTGGAGAAGCTCATGGCAGTTCAGGCACAGCTGACCCAAGTTATGACCCAGTTCATGGAAGCTCAGAACAACAACAACAACAACAACAACAACAACAACAACAACAACAACAACAACAACAACAACAACAACAACAACAACAACAACAAAAACAACCAGCCTCAGGGAGATGCTCTCACCAGGTTTCTGAGGCTAAGGCCGGCTAAGTTCTCTACTGCAATGGAGCTGATGGTTGCTCTCGACTAGTTGCGTTCAGTCAACAAGGATCTGGTAACTGTTGGGTGCACTGATGCTGAGAAGGTGAGGTTTGCCGCTCACCTACTAGAGGGACCAGCCGCTTCTTGGTGGGACACTTTTCAGATCACCCACCCGCTGGACACTGTGACTTGGGAAATGTTTGAGGAAGGTTTCAGGACCAACCACGTGTCTTCAGGAGTTCTGAGCCTGAAGAGGAAGGAGTTTCGCAACTTGCGCCAAACCAACCACACCGTGGCTGAGTATATTGAGGGGTTCAACAACTTGTCTCGTTATGCACCAGAGGACGTTGACACTGATGCGAAGAGGAGGGAGAGATTCCTGGATCGCCTCAGTGATGAGCTTTCAGTGCAGCTACTAGTGGTTTATTGTCCCACTTTCCAGGAGCTTATGGACAAGGCCAGGATCTTGGAAGGGAAGCACAAGCAGGTGGAAAACCGCAAGAGAAAGAGCAGCAATCACCACTCTGGTTCTCACCACAAGTCTCGCACTTCTTATGATGGATACTCCAAGCATGGAGGGAGTGACCATGGGCACCATGGGAGCCATGACCGCCACCACCATGGAGGCGATGGACACCGCCATGATAACCACAAGAGCAACCACCACAGCCACAAGGGAGGAGGACACTCTCACCATTCTGGAGGACACGGTGGACATGACCGCAACCGTGATCGCAACTTCGTGAAGAAGGATCTGAGTGAGGTGACATGCTTCAAGTGTGGTCAGAAGGGACATTATGCAGACAACTGTCCGGAGAAGAAGGTGCTGAAGCCAACCAACAAGCAGAAGGCCACAGTGAACCACATGAATGTGGAGGAGATCCCAGATGATCCTGACCTTGTGATTGGTAAGTTTCAAATCAACACTCACCCTGCACTTATACTTTTCGATACTGGTGCATCGCATTCATTCATATCAAGGGCATTTGTGGATAAGTATAAGTTACCTACGGAGTCTATGAAAGAGTCTATTAGAGTGAGTTCACCTGGAGGGGATATGATAGCTAGCGCGGGATGCCGCGACATAACTGTGATGATTGGAGCACACAATTTCATTGCACATCTGGTAGTTTTGGAATCACAAGGTCTAGATGTAATACTGGGCATGGATCGGTAAGATAATTAGGTTCAAGTCGGTTGTGCGACCGGGAAGGTGTAAGCTGAATTCTCTTAAGGGGGTTAGCATGGATACTGTGCCTGTGATTAAGGAGTATCCCGACGTGTTTCCGGAAGAGCTGCCAGGGATGCCACCTGACCGGGAAGTGGAGTTTCTCATCGATCTGATGCCGGGAACAGGACCAATAGCCAAGAGACCATATAAAATGGATGTGGATGAGCTGAAGGAATTGAAGAAGCGGTTAAAGGAGCAGTTGGACAAGGGATTCATTCAGCCTAGTTCGTCGTCATGGGGTGCACCTGTTCTGTTTGTGGAGAAGAAAGACAGCAGCAAGAGATTAGTGGTGGACTATTGCTCGCTGAATGAAGTGACCATCAAGAACAAATATCCCCTGACGAACATAAATGATTTGTTTGATCAACTGGAAGGAGCAAAGGTGTTTAGCAAAATTGATCTATGATCGGGCTACTTCCAATTGAAGATCCGGGAGGAGGACATACCAAAAACTGCTTTCACTACTAGGTATGGTTTATATGAGTATACAATTATGTCTTTTGGACTAACGAATGCTCCGGCATATTTCATGACCATGATGAACAAGGTATTCATGGAGTACTTGGACAAGTTCGTGGTTATGTTCATTGATGACATATTGATATATTCCAAGGATGATGCTGAGCATAAGAAACATCTGCGACTGATTATGGAAAAGCTGAGGGAACACAAATTGTATGCCAAATTCAGCAAGTGTGAATTCTGGCTTAACACTGTTGGATTTCTTGGACACGTGGTGTTAGGAGAAGGAGTCGCAGTTGATCCAAGCAAAGTGACTGCAGTGACTGAGTGGGAAGCGCCCAAGAATGTGGGTGATATTCGTAGCTTTTTGGGACTTGCTGGATATTACAGGAGGTTCATTGAAAACTTCTCCAAGATTGCTAAGCCGATGACAAAACTTCTGAAGAAGGAGAGGAAGTTTGAATGGAAGGATGCTTGTGAAGCCAACTTTCAGGAACTGAAGCGTCGACTAGTGACCGCACATGTTATGTGTTTACCAGATCTTCAGAAGGATTTCCAAGTGTATTGTGATGCTTTTCGACAGGGACTTGGGAGTGTACGGATGCAAGATGGGAGAGTGGTGTCATATGCCTCACGGCAACTTAAACACCATGAGAGGAATTATCCCACGCATGACTTGGAATTAGCATCGGTTGTTCATGCGCTCAAAGTATGGAGGCACTACTTAATGGGGAAACACTGCGATGTGTACACTGACCACAAGAGCCTAACGTACATATTCACACAAAAGGAACTGAACATGAGGCAAAGGAGATGGTTGGAACTTATCAAGGATTATGATATGAATCTGCAATACCACCCAGGAAAGGCCAATGTAGTGGCAGATGCTCTGAGCCGGAAGGTCTATGCCAATGGATTGACTGTTGGGGAATTGCCCGAGGATTTGTGCAAGAAATTCAAGGACCTTAGACTGGAGGTAGTGTCAGAAGGATATTTGGCAGCAATGGAAGTCCAACCAACGCTACAGGACAGAATCAGGAAGGCTCAAGTAGGAGATAAGGAGATGGATGAAGTAAAGGAAAAGATGAAGGAGGATTGAGCAAAAGAATTCCGCGAGGATGGGCAAGGAACCTTGTGGTATGGAGATCGTTTGTGCGTTCCCAACGACCCGGAGTTAAGGAAGTTGATTCTGCAGGAAGCTCATGACTCGCCGTATTCCATACATCCGGGCAATACGAAGATGTATATGGACCTAAAGGACAGATTTTGGTGGAACAACATGAAGGGAGACATCGCTGAGCATATTGCCCTATGTGATGTATGTAGACGAGTGAAGGCGGAACACCAGAAGCCAGCAGGACTGCTACAGCCATTGCCCGTGCCGGATTGGAAGTGGGATAGAGTGGGAATGTATTTTATCACAGGATTGCCCAGGACCAGGTCAGGATATGACTCCATTTGGGTAGTGGTCGTCCATTTGACCAAGGTAGCCCACTTTATACCGGTGAAGACAACCTATACGAGTGCAAAGTTGGCCAAGATTTATATGGACAGGATTGTGTGCCTACATGGAGTTCCTAAGAGTATTGTATCTGACAGAGGCACCCAATTTACCTCACACTTTTGGTGCCAGCTGCACGAGTCATTGGGGACCAGGTTGGAGTTTAGCACAGCGTTTCACCCCCAGACTGATGGACAGACCGAGAGGGTAAATCAGATTTTGGAAGATATGCTGAGATCTTGCGCTTTGGCTCATGGTTCTAGTTGGGATGAGAATTTGCCGTATGCCGAGTTTTCCTACAACAACAGCTATTAGACCAGCATCAAGACGTCACCGTTCGATGTGCTGTACGGGAAACGGTGCCGGACACCATTGTTATGGGATGGAGTAGGAGAACGTCAGCTGTTTGGACCTGATTTGATCAAGGACGCTGAGGAGAAGGTCGCCTTGATTAGGGACAGGCTGAAGGTAGCACAATCAAGGCAGAAGAGCTACACTGACGCCAAGCGCAAGGAAGTTGTGTATGAGGTAGGTGATAGGGCATACCTCAGAGTGTCGCCACTTCGTGGAATCAAGAGATTTGGAATCAAGGGTAAGCTGGCACCTCGGTTTATTGGACCATATCGGGTCTTAGCATGCAAGGGAGAAGTTGCTTATCAGTTGGAGTTGCCAGAGGCTCTATCCGCTGTCCACAATGTGTTCCACGTGTCCCAACTGAAGAGGTGCCATCCGAAGATGGTGGATACACCATTGAGAGACACTGTGCCACTAGAAGAGGTTCACCTTGAGAATGACTTGACCTATGAGGAGAAGCCGGTTAAGATTCTGGAGACATCGGAGAGTATTACCCGTACTAAGATAATCAGGTATTGCAAGGTGCAATGGAGCCACCACACCGAAGAGGAAGCCACTTGGGAGCGTGACGATGACATCCGAGAAGACCACCCACACCTATTTGCTAGCCGCGCCGAATCTCGGGGACGAGATTCATCTTAAGGGGGTTAGTCTTGTCACATCCCAAATTTTAGATTTGGTACTGCATATCATTCATGTCATTGCATCATGATCATCCATACAAAAATTCAGTTTGAAAAGATTTTGGCAAATCAAACCACTTGCATTTGCATTTTGACGCCTACACTTGAACGCTTGGTTTTACCATGCCTCTGTCAAAAACTATATATTTGGAGTGTATGGATGGCCCAGGTGCATAGAGGGTTCCTCCACGAACCCGTAGCACTTTGAATCACTCGATTCAGAGCCCCATAGCAAAAGATATGCAAATCTGAATTTTGGACATGGTTCTAGATAGTTTCAGAAAAGAAATTCGGATAAGAAAATTGTCAGGAAAAAGAAAAAAGGAAAAGAACAAAAAAAAAGGAAACGACGCGCAGCCAGCCAGCCTGCTGGGCCGCGCCGGCCCAGCCACGCCAGCAGCCGCGCGGCAGCAGCCGCAGCAGTGTGCGCGCGCGCAGCAGATAGTGCGCGTCGCCGCCGCTGCCGGGCCCCGCTCGCCAGCCGCACGCCAGCCACCGACAGGTGGGGACCACCTGTCGGCGGCGCAGCCACCACCCGCCGTATCCGCCACGGACTCCCGCAACCGCCGCCCCCTCTCACTATCGCACCCCGCCTCTCCCTCGCACACACGCGCGCCGCCGCCGATTCCGCGACGCCGACGCCGCCCCCGGTAAGCGCGCTGCCACCGCCGCCGCGCCTTCCCCTCGCCTTTCCCGCGAGCTCCCCGTGACCACGCCGCCGCCGCTGACGCCCTTCCCCTTCACTCCCCGCAGGAGCGCGCCCGCGCCGCCACCGTCGCCCGCCACCGACGCCGCCACCGCTTCGTCAGCCCGCCGCCGACGCCCCCGTGCTCGCCCAAGGCCGCCCCCGCGCATACGACCCCCACCCCGAGGATCCCGACGCCGTGCCGCCCTCGCCCGTTGCCGGAGACCGCCAGCACCGCCGCCTCGATCCCGCCGCCGCCCTCCGGTGAGCTCTCGCCGCCACCCCTCCCTATCGTCTGATCGTGACCCAATGGTCCAGATCGGACCATTGATCAGTCAACGCGGGCAGCTGACTGGTCAACTGCCAGTCAGCGCCACGTCAGCCGCCACGTGGGCCAGTCAAACAGTCAAAGTTTGACTGGGTATTTTCTAAATTGAATTAATTGGCAAAAAATTGTATAAACTTGTAAAATTCATATCTATAGATCTACTGGGCCAAAAATTACAAATAAAATATGTGTAGATTCAGTAACTCATTTAGAATCTTTCTGTACATTTGTTTTACACTTTTGCAGCAAGGTTTTGTCCAGAATAATTAAGTGAGTTAATGGCCTTTTTAGGGTAATTAATTCGTAGAATAAGTTCTGTAACTCCAAAAATTGCTAATAATATGTCCCTGGAATCAGTAGAACAAGGGGAATCTTAAAGTGAATTAAAAGGTTAGGCTTACAATAATAAATTTTGCAGAATTCATTTAAAGGCTTACTGCAGTATTTTAATTACTCAGGGAGTTATATAAATCCTTTTTGAGAAATTCCAATTGGTACTGTTCGTATTTAGTATTGCCTACACAGTATAATTTTTCCAAGATTTTACAAATAGTATGTTAACAGTAGAGAATTATTTAGTTTCTAGCTCTATTATTGAGCATTATAAATTGCATACTTGTTTTCCTTGCGCTAAAAATAATTTCCATGCATGCATACAGTAGCTTTACTGAATAAGATTATGTGATGCTGCTGTAGCATCAATCCACTTGTCATGCATGCATCTTGCATCATCTTTGTTTGCATATGATTGTGGATGGTTTGTTTATGATTGCAATTGTATCGTGTAGATTGTGACGAGTGCAACGCTTGCTCGTGTGTGGATTGTTCTTCCGACCGCTACAACCAAGGCAAGTAGATGCTACCTTGTTCATGATGTTGTCCTACTATTTTCAATGCATTGTCGTGTATTTTGTAGATGCATGTGTAGGATATTACTATCGCTATGCTATGTCCTATTATGTGGTAGGGCACTCCTTGTAGATGAACCACCGTTGGTAGATGTTCTTAGCCATGCTATGATGAACGAGGGATGGGTTACATCACTGAAAGTTGTTTCTAAATGTGTTGGTTTTGTGAAAACTAAAACAACTTAATCAATGAATCTCCTGGGTGTGATGGGATTGATAATTTTTGGTGGTATCATTGCGGAAAGGCACCCAGGTATCGAGAGAAAATGATTGGCTTCTTTATTTTGTAGCTTACGTGTACAACCATGTGCCAATAATGAAATGGGCAGTTGGTTGGACTTAGTAGGTTGTGGTAACTCGAACCCGCGTATCCAGAGATGTAGAATTTTGGTAGGTTGGACCGGTGCGCGTCGGGATTGGGGAGCTACTTCCCGAACGGTCTCTTCTTGGACTTCTCCCTATCATCACCCAAAATGAGAATGATGGTACGAGCTGGGCTAGCCAAGTCACATGGGTAAAGTGTACTAACCCCTGTAGGGTGTATAATCTAATCGATTAGCCGTGTCCCCAGTTATGGACATCTGAGTTGCTTGATATTGATTCCATGACTTGTTTCTCGCTCATTCTAATTTCATAATTGCTTTAATATTGTTGGGATAACTTAACTGGGATCTTTTCAAAGAAAATCAAAAACTGAATATGAAAGTAGGACAAAGGTATTTTGCAAATGCAAGCTAGCCACAGCTCCACTTGCCAAATATGCATGTAGATGTTAGCATTATTGTCTCCTTTAATAGCTCTACTTGCCATACATTCCATGTATTGACCCTTCGGGGCTGCTACGTTTCATGTTGCAGGATATTCCGATTCTGAGTAATCGATTTAGGCCACGGTACTCCACTCGGCACTTGTTCACTTGTGGGCAATTTGAAGAATGGAGGTTTTGATTTATTTATGTTGCTACCTGAATAATTTGAGCTAGCCTTGAGCTAAGCTTTTATTGCAATAATGGTACTCTGGATCTTCGTCATTTATGATACACGGATATTTTGCTATGTTATTCATCTTATTCTATTGTGGGCCAATGAACCGATCCAGGGATTGGCATGTCACATAGAAGCTACGGTCTTTTCAGAACCGTGGTGTTACAATCGAGGGTTTATTATAGGCGAAGGGGGAGGCCGAGGCGGCGGCCAGGGGCGCCAAACCCTAGCCAGGTGTGGGGTAGGGCCCACCCGCGCCTGGGGTGGGTCTGGCCACCCTGGCCGGCTCCTCCGGCTCTCCTCTAGACTTCTTGTTCCCACGAGAAGTAATTGACTTTGACGTTTGTCCCTTACAATTCTGAAAATATTTCTTTACTAACTTTTCTGAAACCGAAAACAGCAGAAAACATGCATCTGGCACTGTTGCAACTTGTTAATAGGTTAGTACCAGAAAACATGTAAAAAGCACCTCAAAGAATAGACAAGCAAAGCAAAGTAGATACTAAACAAGCATGGAGCATCAAAAATTATTCATACGTTTCCAACGTATCAGCTACTCAAGTTTAGTTACTTGCAAGTTCTTGTCATAGTAAGTACATGTGTATCATAGAGAACCGCCAACGGGGTACCCCTTGCACATGGTATAGAAGCTTTCCCATAACCAAAATGACAAGGCAAGCAGACAATGAGCATCTCAGCATTCTTCTTATTTACCATGGGATATGGTGCTTTTCTCTCTTTCCTCTTATCACAATATGTCTCTTTTTTCTCAATCTATTTTTTTATAAGAAGAATGCTTCATAGATGTCACTATGGTGATGCTGCAAGTTTCCACCATGATTAGGCATGGCTTAGGCTAGCGGCCCAAGCGTTTCTCTAACACAAAATACATAACTCCATGGACTTACAAGCTCCCCTTTCATTTCACACCGAAGACATCCATAGACAAAAGAGCATGGTATCAACTAGGTAAATATTTACAGGTGTTGAAAGCGTTCTGCGTGACAACATGGTTCTGCTAATTCCAACGTATAAGTGCAAGCATATACAACATAAATGACACAATGGTTCAAGTTTATTAGGGGCAAGGAATATAAAGTGTGCCATCAAGTTCGTGAGAGCTTTAATCACTAAGTTTTCACATAACAAAATACTTTTAAACTGGAAGATAGCTGAAAACAAGAATATACTTGGAATGGTGTAACACACCATGCATATGAATTTATAGTGGACACTTTGGAATAACTTGGTTTCTTGGGAGTTGGAAGCATGAGTAGAGCTTACTCATACACGTGGAGGCTAGCAAAAGACTGGGAACGACCAACTAAGAGAGCAATAATGGCCATAATCATGCAAAGCAACAAAACATTACTAATCAAAGCATAGAGTGGTACTACAAGTCAAGTACTAAATGATCATATAGGCTATGGTGACTTGTTCATAGTCATAACATGGTGTGAGCATGTGCCAAGTTAACCCAAACAAAGCATCAAAGGAGAAAACCACAATACTATGATTTTGTATGCTAAAACAATGCATGATTCCTTCAAGGCACACTAAGCAATCCCAATTGTTTGGAATAAGTCACGCTATAACAATAATCACTAAGAATAAGGTCAAAACAACACTAGCATGACATGCTAAAGTCTAAGTCACAGTCAAAGCAAGCTCCTCTTGCACTATCAAGCAAGAACTTTCTACTCCTTTCCAGCACCAATTGACTTATTTGAAACAACACAGCGAGAACATGGGTCCAAAATACTTGATTCAAGCAAACTAAACAAACTAAGCAAAGCAAACGAAAACTAAGATGATCCAAGAACAACACAATAGTGCATGAAACAATAAAAATGAAGTGTCTAGAAAGACCTGAGCTTTTTATTGATGAAGAAGGGGATGCCTTGGGCATCCCCAAGCTTTGACGCTTGTACCTCTTGGATATTTCGTGGGGTGACACCGGAGTGGAATCCCCAAGCTTGAGCTTTTGTCCATTCTTCATCTTATTACATCATTCTCTCTCTACACCTGAAATTTTCCTTCATACAAAACTTCACACAATCTTCATTAGCAACATTAGTTTATTCAAAAGATAATAGACCTTTGGGTTTAGCTTGAGAACAGCAAAACTTTTCACTAATAACACAAGATATTGTAGCAACTCCTTCAAAAAGCTCAATTTCCCAAAAAGAACCCAAAAAGGAATCAATAAGAAGCAAATGCAAATAATGGCAGAAATCTATCAAAACAGACCAGCTGGTAGTAACCGATTTTTTCGAAGACCTTCTGTTGCTCAAATCAAAAAGTGTTGAACTAAGAAAGTTAGCTAACATACTGGAGGATTTATTCGTAAATTTTCAGCTCAATCTGAGTTACAGAGACTCCTTACAAATTTTTTTGGTGGAGGACAGAAATCTGTTTCGGGACAGCAACTCCCAAATCTTACTTCCCTCTCATTAGAGGTCATTCTTGGCACAAAAAGCAAACAAAAAAGGATAAGGAGCAAGTTCTGCTATAGATCTATCCTCAATCCAATCAAAATTCTTTTCAAAGGCTTCAAGCATCCCAACAAGCTCAAAGGGTATGGGTATCTTAAATTCCTCTCTAGGTTTGGTTTTATCTGAAGTACCCACAACATCTACACATGAGCCTAGCATATTAAAACGCTTAAAGACTTTTTTGGCATCCTTGGCAACATCATGGAACTCTTTTAGTAAAGTTTTAAGGATAAATTATCTCTTTGCAGCATTCTTTTCTTCTTTTAGTTTAAGGAACAAAATTTGCATCATGGGGTTAAGGCTAACAAACCTAGCCTCCAACATATGAACTAAAGAAGCTACAGCAATTTCATAATTAGGAGCAAGTTCTGCTATAGATCTATCCTCAATATCCTCATGCTTGCTAACATGATTAAAGAACTCTTCAATGTTATCTTTCCCAATTATGGAGCCACTACCTATTGAAAGGTCCTTCAGGGTGAACTTGGGGAACACCATGATGAGCTAGAGCAAGGTGACAACTAGAGCATGGACTAATTTTTTTTGTGTTTTTGATAAAACAAATCAAACCAAACTAAACTAATTTTTTGGAGTTTTTGATAAAAAGAGGCAAACAAAACCAAACAAAAGAAACTAAGCAAACCAAAAACAAAGTAAAGAGAAAGGTTGAGGAGGACTCCCCTTGTGAAGATGTCCTTAGCCTCCCCGGCAACGGTGCCAGAAAATCTTGATGGCGTTGTGTCAACGTGGAGCGCTTTTTCGGGAAACCCCAAGAGCAAGGTATGATGCAACATAGCAGCAAGTCTTCCCTCAGTAAGAAACCGAGGTTATCGAACTAGTAGGAGGAAGGAAACGTCTCAAAGGTGTTGCAAGCAACATGGAAACCTGCACAACACAAACTCAAGACTTTGCCCCAACTAACAGTGAGGTTGTCAATCTCACCGGTTGCTATAACAAAGGATTAACTGTATGGTGTGGAAGGTGAAAGTGGTTTGTAGCAAGTAAACAGTAACAGTGGAAGATGTATCAATGGTAAAGATTGGACCGGGGTCCATAGTTCACTAGAGGTGTTCTCCTTAGATAAACAAATATGGCATGCAGGGTAAACAAATTATAGCAGGTCAATTGACAGGACTGAGCAAGGCATAACAATGCAATACTAGACATAAAGATCCTACGAGATTCGATTGGGAAATACAACAATATACATAGACCGCCATCAAACTGCATCTATGACTAGAAGTCCACCTTCAGGTTATCATCCGAACCCCCTTCAGTATTAAGTTGCAAGCAACAGACAACTGCTTTAAGAAAAGTGTGTAAGGTAAATAATCCACTTGTTCCATGAACAATAGACCGTTGTTTTCACCCTAGTCGCAACATCACATCTACAACCGTAGAGATTTCTATCACTTCCCTTGATTAAGTAGAGGCATGAACCCACTATCGAGCATAAATACCCCCTCTTGGAGTCACTAGCAACTACTTGGCCAAGATAGCTACTAACAACGGAGAGCATGCAAGATCACAAACAACACAGACATGATAGAATCAATAAGATAAAACCATTAATCAATCTGACATAGTAATCTCAAGATCCATCGGATCCCCGCAAAGACAACATGCATGATTTCAAATAGATGAGATATTGATCATGAACGGAGCTCACAAGATCTAGACATGAAAGCACAAGGAGGAGATACAACCATCTAGCTACTACATGGACCCGTAGTCCAAGGTGGAACTACACACGTTTCATACCGGAGGCTGGCATGATGAAGAAGAAGGCCTCCGGGATGATCTCCCCTCCGGCAGGGTGCCGGGAAGAGCTTCAGATCCCCCGATCTAGGGACGATGGTGGCGGCGGCTACAGACGGTTTCGTGGAATATTGATCGGGTTCTTAGGGTTTAGGCATCGGGGGCTTCTTATAGGCGAAGAGGCAAGGCTGGGAGGCGTCCAGGGGGGCCACACCCTGCCCATGCGTGGGCCCACCCTAGGTCGCGCCTAGGGGATGTGGCCACCCTGTGGCACCCCTCCGTCTCTCCTTTGGACTTCGTGTTCTCCTCGGTGAAATATTGACTTTGTCTTCTGTCCCGCCCAATTCCGAGAATATTTCCCTACTAGCTTTTCTGGAACCAAAAACAGAAGAAAATAGGCAACTAGCACTGTAGCAACTTGTTAATAGGTTAGTACCAGAAAACATATAAAAATCACCTCAAAGTGTGGACAAAGAAAATCAAAGTAGATACTAAACAAGCATGGAATATCAAAAATTATAGATACGTTTCTGACGTATCAGAGGTGTTCTCCTTAAGATAGATAACATGCTGGGTGAACAAATTAAAGCGAGGCAATTGATAGATTGAGAAAGCATAACAATTCATATAATAGACATCTTGACTGCTATGAGATTTTATTGGGCATTACAACATAATACATAGACCATAATGCAACTGCATCTATGAATAATAATCCACCTTCAGGTTATCATCCGAACCCCTTACAGTATTAAGTTGCAAGCAACAGATAATTGCATTAAGCAATGTGTGTAAAGTAAACAATACAATTGCCCCATGGACAAAGGATTGTTGTTTTCTCCCTAGTAGCAACATCACATCTACAACCTTAGAGATTTCTGTCCCTTCCCCAGATTACTAGAGGCATGAACCTACTATCAAGCATAAATACTCCCTCTTGGAGTTGCAAGCATCTACTTGGCCAAAGCATCTACGAACAACGAAGAGCATGCAAGATCACAAATAACATAGACATGATAGAATCGATAATCAATATGACATAGTATCTCAACATCCATCGGACCAACGCAAACACAATATGTAGTATTACAAAGAGATGATCTTGATCATGAACGGATCTCACAAGATCTAAACATGATAGCACAAAGGAGGAGAAACAACCATCTAGCTACTGTATGGACCCATAGTCCAACAGTAAACTACTCATGCATCACTCCGGAGGATGGCATGGTGATAAAGAAGGCCTCTGGGATGACCTCTCCCCTCCGACAGGGTGCCGGGAAGAGCTTCAGATCCCCCCGATCTAGGGACAATGGTGGCGGCGGCTACAGATTGTTTCATGGAGATTTGATCGGGTTCTTAGGGTTTCTGTATCGGGGTGCTTTTATAGGCGAAGGGGCAAGGTCGGTGGGCGCTCGAGGGTCCCACACCTAGGGTTGGCGCGTCCCCTGGCTGCGCCGCTATCAGGTGTGGCCGCCTCATGGACCCACTTCGGCTGCCCTCCAAACTACGTGTTCCTTCTGGTAAAATATCGACTTTGGATTTTTTCCCGTCCAATTCCGAGAATATTTCCTTATTAGCTTTTCTGAAACCAAAAACAGCAGAATACAGGCAACTGGCACTGCGGCATCTTGTCAATAGGTTAGTTCTGTAAGATGTGTAAACATACCTCAAAGTGTAGACAAAACATAATAAAGTTGATACAAAACAAGCATGGAGCATAAAAAATTATAGATACGTTTTCGACGTATCAGGCTTGAGTATAATTTTACTTGCACTTGATGAAAGAAATAGGAGTCTTCCACACCATTGGTATTAATGGAACATATAAATATAATTTAGTAAATATGTTGTAAGGTGATGGTTTGATTTACAAAAGGAAAAATAATCTAACTAGTCAAGTTGAGAAAGAAACCTTGAACAAAGGAAAATTAGAAGTGCTATCAAATCAGAGTGAGAACAAGTCGAGGTAGATTATTCAAGACATAAAGATGCTCCGTATACAATTGGAATTTAGTAATTGAGATTGTTAAACTTTGAATCCCTACATGAATTGGAATGTATGGCTAGCTCCTTTGCACAACACTTAAACAAAAGTGTGAGCATATATATATATATATATAACAAAGAAAAGAAAGAAGAAAAAGAGCGAATGTGCAAAGAGCAAATAGGCATACACCATTGTATTGTAGTAAAACAAAGAAGCGTTTGAGATTTTTAATCCCAAATGAATATGTTAATCCTAACAACCCTTGGGAATACATCACTAACTCATTCGGTCGAACCGAAACACTTTACATCATATTGATATTCATCTTTTGTGAATTATTGATCACTAAGGTGTGGAAGCATGCTAGTATTATTCGGATGGTTCGAGTAATGTACTATTCATGAACTTATTCCTATGTATCATCTATGACAATCGCATGCTGCAATTGCCTCATTTATTTTATCGACTCAGCTTCATGAATATGAGGATCACATCCATTAAAGCTAAACTTGCTCGGGACGAGCAAGAGTATAAGCTTGGGGAAATTGATGAGTGCATATTTGCATCATGTTTTATATTATTATTTTGCATTGTAGTGGTAGGATCTTGGTATTTTACGGCATTCGCACGCACCTTTTATGTTTACTTTTACCAGGATCAGGACGGATGATGGATCTGATGGACACAATTCTTGGACCAATTATATTGGAGTGAAAATGAGCCAAAAACAATGTAAATCGCTTATTTGGGAAATATTAATAACACCAGAAGAAAACTCGAAGCGATTGGAGGATACAGAAGGGATGACGACCAACTATACGGCGGGAGTATTTTCTCTGGCCGTATAGTTCTCGCCGACACCGCCTCCTCAAATAGTTTCACCCTGTGCAACTCAATCAGGGAGACGACATATAGAACACCCATAAATCACCGAAAACCTCACCTCCGGAAGGGATCTGGAGGAGGAACTAGCCCTAGGGAGCCATCTTCGCCCTATGCAGATCTGGGAGGCCAAGGAATCGATCTTCATCTTCATCAACCACTGCACCACCATCATCTCCACCATTTTCATCCATCCCATCTAGATCTTGTTATAATTCTAGCACTAGTTGTGGATTTATACAAAAACTATTCATCTATAATTGTTTCCATTACCACTATCATGATGCTGCTTGCCTCCATGTCTGAGTAGATCATTAGTTCTTGGGGAGATAGAGAAACCCTAGTATATGATTGAGATGAAATAGAGATTATTATGTTATACATCATTATTTATATATATATGTTAATTGTCTTCATTTGAAATTGGGAGTTGTGCACCTATTTAATATTTGCCTCTTACGGGGACTTGATGAAGGGGATTACTTGTTGGTAGACGGAAGGATGATAGTACTTATTGTGATTATAAAGTAGTTGTCATTCTTTACGTACTAACTTGGGGAAGCAAGGAGAACTTATTAAGCATGTCCATGCTGCGGGAAAAATCCCTTAATAGCGGGATAATACGATTGATGTCGTTTATCTGTCAGCTATGATTATGAAGGATGACATGTGTAGTAGTTGTTGTCTATTCGTCCATATATGGAGCTCCTCCCACCTACATACATATCATTAAAATATTCGTTATAATAATCTTTATTACTCAGTCTAAATTGCTAGCGGTATAGCCACCACTCTCCAAGGACGCATTTTTTCCTATTGTAGTTCCAAGCTTTCATACAAACGCGATTCTCATTTTCTGCATTAAGTTTACTTTACTTTACTTTTTTTTGTAAACTTTACTTTACTTTATTGCTTCGCTCAACCAAAAACCCCAAAACAATTCCACTTTACTTGCAGCTTATAATTATTCATTAAGTACTTCGTTTAGTTTTAGTTAAAAGCATTCTAGTTTTTCGCCTACTGCTTCTTGTGGGATCGGTATCTTTATTTTAAAACTAGCTACAAATGATCTGTACACTTACAGTCATCAGCTTCACACATCGCGATTCGAAGGCGCATGCCGAGAAGAGGAGGATAAGACCGAAGAGACGTGAAGCCAGCTGCTCTAGAACCAAGATAAGAAGCTCAGCCTGCTCAAGGACAACTTTACCGCGAAGAAGAGGAACACAGATGTGTAATTCCTCTTGGGCTCTGAAGACACCTCGACAATGAGCTCCCAGGTCAAGGCCTGATACATGGTGCGCCGTAACGCCATTCTAGACGAGGACATCCCCGCCTCGGCACGCCGGGCACTGTGTCAACGCTCTCCGCCACCAAAGCATCGCCGAGCTCTGCCTCCACCTACTAGAACCCGTTGACGAGCTCTGTCGCAGCCGTTACAGTGGAGGCTTCACCTGCTGCGGATGAGCCCATCCCTGTCAACGAGTGATTGCCGAATTTCATGATTTTTTTAATAATCTGTTGGCCGAACATGGGCTGCTTGCCATTGACGAACCATTTTGAACGACTTTCTGTTGAACTGTTTTGGATGATTTTTTGTCGAACACATTTGGGCGTGTTTCCGCCGGCGGGAAACAATTTTCAAATATATCGCCGGATTCTGGATTTGATTGGGAACACGACTAGAAAATTGGTCATTCCTAGGCCAAAATGTTCATCCATCCGCGCTATTAAACACCGGATTTCGGTCTGGGAACACCCAACGAGTAGAGATACTCCTACCATGGCGGTTTGAAATGCCTCTTAACTAAAATACATCGGAGATTTTAATGTCATAATTAATAGAATTGCGAAGGTACTCTAGTCAAATAGTACCTCCGTTTATATTTTTTCCAAAAGTTAATAAAGTTTGACTAAGATTTTAGAGAAAAATATCAATATTTACACCATGAAATTCATATATTTTGTTACATCATGAAACATATTTTCACATAGTATCTATATAGTATCATAGTTCTCGATATTTTTTTAAAAATATTTTGTCAAACTTTTCATAACTTAACTTTAAAAAATATATATAAGCCTTAAAATCTGGGACAGAAGGAGTATACGTATATAGTACTCCCTCTGTTTCAAAATATAAGATGTTTTAGGTTTGTAAAGAAAATGAATCTAGACTTGTTTTAGTGTGTAGATTCATCCTAAAGTTGAGTGAACCTACGTATTAAAACAAGTCTAGACACATTTTCTTCACAAATCTAAAACATCTTATATTTTGAAACGGAGGGAGTAGTATCGATATACGTATCATTGCATTGGAGTATCCTTTATTCAGTATCAGCATTAAAAACATTAATTACATTGGTAATACATTAATACTCCATACATGTACGTATCAATGCATTGGAGTAACATCGAATCATATCTGGAACTAAATCAATATATACTACGTATCAGCATTTAGAGCAATGCATTGATACACCGAGTCAGAATTGGAAGTAAATCAGTATACGTAATAAATCTGCCAGCACCCCTGATACCCTCATCTGCCATATATATTCCACAGTGGACGCACAAACGGAGCAGACGAGATCGAATCCACCATCGAACAAACAATGGCTCCCGCCTCAACCTCTTCTACTAGCCAGATAAGCGTCGTGGCTGTCCTCTTGCTGCTCTTTCCCGTCGCGCCTGCGCTTTCGCCACCCCAAGGGATAATGGCCGTGTGCAAGACCGTCGGCGGAGGGAGCACGTACTTTGACGTCCAGTTCTGCGAAGATGCCATCAGCTCCGTCGCCGGAAGCGGCGACGTGGGTCTCGACTACCAGATTTTCGGCGGTCTCACCGTGGGCCTTCTCGCAGTCAACGCCACCAGCACGAAGGCCAAGATCGATCGCCTGCTCCGGGGTGGCGGCGGCGTCGGCGTGATGTTTAAGGCAGTGGTCGACGTCGCTGTGGGCCGGTGCCTCCTGTCGTGCCAGTCACTGTACAGTGGAATACTAGACGGCAGTCCTGCCTGCACCGCCGCCGTCAAGGCAGGGAAGTATGCCGAGGCGAGGGCCATCCTAGAGAAGGCGGCGACCGCTGCCAAGGGGTGCGAGGATGGATTCGGGAAGAATAACGCGGTTTCGCTGTTGTCGGCGGAGAATGACGACGCGTTCAAGCTCGCAAAACTCGGCGTCGCATTGGTGACAGATCTTTGAGAGGCCGAAAATAACTATTGTTGCTACCACTGTTTCAAATAAAATGAATAGTTCTGTTTATTTTGTAATTATCTTAAGATTTTTTTTTCGGTGTTAATTGGCCGGCCTTCAAACTCAACAAAATCACCTACTGATGGGATGCATCTCGGTGTAATTCGAGATAACCAGGAGGAGGTTGTGTTGGTGCCACACCACACCACGTAATCTTCATGGGAGACTAGCTAGCTGAAGGAACGGGAAAAGAAATTCTATAAAATCCTCGGAGCGGATCTCAAAGATGCTCCTAAATCCCCTAATCAATTGATAGTACAATAGAAAATCTGTTTGCGTGATGAGGCCGAAAAATCAGGCTCACAATCAGCCGCCTGCACCTCATGCATGTTTCATATCCGCCTGCCGCTTCTACCTGTGTTGGTGAAGGACGGCGAGTCAAGAACCTGGATCTGCTTCGTACCATTTCCCCACTGCTCGCGATCTCTTCGTGGATTTATCATCCTCACGGAAGCAGGTTGTTAAACTTTCTGTTTCAAGACCAGTTTTTCACATTTCTTCAAGTTCATTTGAAGATATGGATGACACGTGTGTCAGCTCCTTTTTTGTGAACTACGTGTATGTCAGCTCAATGGTGCAAAATACTGACTGTTTCTAAATTGAGAAACATCTAGCTGTTCAATATAGTCAAGTCCCTAATAATATAGATTTGTCATCTCAAAAGAAAAATATAAACTTGAAACCAAGAAATCAATTACTATCGAAGAAAGATAGAATAACATTACAAACAGAATGTGCCTCATAAGGAATCAAACTAACTTACATGGAAACGAATGCTGGAAAAGTAACATACACTACAGGACGCGCGATACGCCGAGGGCTAAAGGCTGTCGACGTAGGCCAAAAAACATCGACGTATGCTATGCTGACGGCTGCCTTTGGCGTATTCCCCTCAGCCAAGATCTCCCTCGGCAGAGCACCCGGAGGCTGTCAGCATAGCAAAAAGCCATTGGCGTAGGCTACGCCGACGGCCGCCCTCGGCATAGCCCAACGGCCACTGCAAAAATAATTAAAAAAAATTCTCAACTTTTGTTAATCCACTAGTAGAAAAAGGCCCTTTCATACAGAGCATTAGTCCCGGTTCCGCCAAAAACCGGGACTAGTGCTCGCGTTCGAGCGGCCGACGCGTTGCTTGGGAGGTGGGGGGTCTCTGTCCCGGTTTATATGGGAGCATGTGTCCCGATTTTTAACACAAACCGACACTAAAGGTATGCGGCAAGTTTGTGTTATAAATCGGGACGCATGCGTCCTACCTATAAATATGCCGCCCTAGCCCTTTGCCTCTCCTCCTTTGTTTTTTCTTGGTGGAAGGTGTGAGAGGTGTGTGCTAGTTTATTTTTTTCCTATGCAGGGGAGGTGTTTGATGAAATGTTTGAGTGAATGATCCCGTTTGATTTCTCACAAAACAAAAATATAGGAGGTGCCCGAGCCACACTTGAGCTTTCTCCTCTTTATTTCCTCCTCGGTCGAGGTTAGCAACCTTATCTTTTCATCTGTCAGTGATATAATGCGTGTGTCGATGTGAATTGGTCATTTCACCATTTATGATGTTCTGTAATAGTATTTGATAAACTTAATTAAATGATGCAGATGAACAGTCGGGAATGGATGTACGGTGACCGGCTTGAACCTGGGTACATTAAGGACATGGATAAATTTATCGATATGGCTATGACAAACAAATAGAATGGTTTTATGTGTTGTCCATGTGTTCAATGTCGGAACGACAAAGAGTACTCTTTCTCGAAAATCATTCACGACCACCTGGTTATGAAAGGTTTCATTCCCATCTATAATTGTTGGACCAAGCATGGGGAAAGAGGGGTTATGATGAAAGACAATGAATAAGAAGAGGATGATGATAACGACTATCATCATATGTTTCCTGAATATGGTGATACTGCAATGGAAGACAATGAAGTGGAAGGAGGTGAAGAACAAACATCAGATGAGCCCGCTGATGATCTTGGTCGGGTCATTTCTGATGCAAAGCGATACTGTAAAACAGAAAAGGAGAAGTTGAAGTTGGAGGGCAAGTTATAAGATCACAAAAGATTGTTGTACCCAAATTGCAAAGATGGCAGCACAAAGCTCGGTACCACACTGGAATTGCTGTGATGGAAGGCAGAGTGTGGTCTAGCTGACTCCGCATTTGAAAAGTTGCTGAAAATAATGAAGCCGAAGCTTCCAAAGCATAAAGAATTTCCCGAGAGTACATACGGAGCAAAGAAGACTCTCTGCCTACTAGGAATAGATGTGTAGAAGATACATGCATGCATTAATGTGTAACGCCCTCGCCTGATAAGGCTGAGTTCATGTGTATAGTACCAATCCCTGGATCGGTTCACTGGCACATAGTACAAAATGATACCAAATATAACTGTACATCATAAATATAATATAACGAATATGATCTAGAATTAACATTATTTATTAAAGTACATAGCGGAAACATATACAAGGTAGATCTCCATCCTTCAAATGTACCACAGGCGAACAATGTTGGGTGGAGTCTCACAACCTATAATGATCACTTAGAAACGATACAACCTGTAACATGAAACGTTGCAGCCACGAATGATCAATACTTTGAATGTATTGGCAAGTACAACTAATGAGTACAAAGGATCTATCAACTATATGCATATTTGGCATGGTGGAGTTCAGGCTCACTTGCTAAAAGCAATATAACTTTTCCCTACTTTTAAATTAGTTTTCTTTCTTCAAAACAATCTTCTAAGGACATACCAGCATAAACCCATGTAGAAACAAGAGAGTTCAGCTTTCGTATGCTCCTAAAACCATGTTCACCCATCAAGTTTTAGTAATTAAGAAATTGGGATGAGTGACATCTTCCAAACAGTTCCATGCCTAGTTGCTCATAGTTGTCCATAACCGGGGACACGGCTAAGTACTTAGTTTAGACACCCTGCAGGGGTTGTGCACTTTACCCGCACGACCCAGTCAACCCGCTCTTACCATTACACTCATTTTGTGCCATGGTAGGGAGAAAACCAAGACGAAACCTTTCAGAAGAAGAACCCTGAGCCCTTAGGACGGAGCCATGCCAACCTACATCCCCTACATCTGCTAGTCACGTCGGGTCAGGTTCCCACAACATACTTAGTCAAGACAAATAATGACATGCGGCTGTACTGGAAGCTACTACACAAGAAACCTGTCCAATCTCTAAAGCCTAGGTGTGCTTTCCGTAATAAACCATCCAAAAACATTGATCCATCACACCCAGGAGATTTATTAAATTCCAGTTGTTTTCATTATAACAAAACATAACTTTTCCATAACATAATCAATCATGAATTCCATTTTATGCATCTAATAAGCATTGATAAGCAACTACAATACGATGGTCAAAGAAAATCAAGTCATGGATATATGGAAATCATGCCTGTGTGTCATAGCATAGCATAGTAGTAAAACACCTACACATGCATCACTAGTGAAAATCATACTACATGCATAAGAAAAATAGTAGGACATTTATGATAGCTCTACTTGCCTTTGTTGTAGATGATGTAGTCGTTCAGATAATCCTCACAATAGAGAAGGCTACACTCGTCACAATCAAAAACGTTGCACTCCTCGCAATCTATCGATTAAAACAAGTGCACAACAAACACACCATTCAAAACAATGCAATTATGCACAATAAAATAAAACAATGATGAACAAATGCATGCATGACAATTTTATATCTCACAACGTTTGTAATTAGTTCTCTGAACATTACTAGATCATATGATGCATGTGGCAAACCATTTAATACAATATATTATTTATTATTAAATCCTAGTTGCCAATATAGGGGTTTTAATAGTTCTGTTACAACTCTTATATTAACTGTCTAATTAAATTTGTTTCTGGGTTGTACTGGATAGGGGACGTTAATATGAACCAGTAGGAATTGGATTCACCTTAATCGGAGTTATAGATCTTTTCTTATGATTTAATTGCTATTTAATATAGATTAATTCACTTAAATAATTTACATTGTCTAAAATTGGAACTAAAACCATATCTGTAATCTACACGAGATTCTGATTCCAGGGACATATTAATCATAATTTTACAATCTATAAATTATTTACTATGAATTTTATAGTCAAAAAGGCCATTAAAACTATTTTACGATCTATAAATTATTTACTATGAATTTTATAGTCAAAAAGGACATTAAAACTATTTAAATCACTACAGTAATTATACACTGTAAAAGTTGGATCCAACAGTTTATTAATGTTTTATAAGTAATTAGAAATCCATAGACACCTTATCTCCATTTTTATGATATACACATATCTTACTATGATTTATTATGTCTAAAAGGTCCACTAAATAATTTAAATTATTACAGTAAATATATACTGTAAACATTATATAATCTCATATTAATATTCTACACAATTTTATGAATCCAATGGTATATTATTTATAATTTTTGGACAAATATTCTATTTTCTATGAATTTTACGAGATATGCCTATTTTTTGCAAATTTTAATTAAATTTTTAAATGATTAAATTGACGCTGACTGTGCTGACTTGCTGACTCATTGTTGACGTGGCGTTGACTGGGACGACGACACGACGTTGTTGACTTCGTGACATGTGGCCCTTAGCAATTGGCGGGTACCGGTTCGGCTGGGCTTCTAATCGGGGCCCTCCAGATGCGATCCAACGGCTCCTGTTGATCTGGATATCGGTGGCGGTCAATGGCGACGGGGACGGTGGATTTGGCGGCGGCGGAGGTGCTCTGGCATCGACGGTGGAGGCGGTGCTGGTGGTCACCGGAGATGTAGGGCTAGACGACGAGGTGCGGAGCGTCGAGTTGGGCTCGATTATGACCACGACATCGTCTCGTTCTTCCCTAGGAGACAGCATGGTGCGGATGGAGTTAACGGTCACCGGCGGAACTCCGGCGACAAATCACGCTCGCTCTGATCATCTATAGGGAGGTAAAATACGAGTATCAATTCGATGCAAGGAGGGGAACAGGTTCGGAGGGAGAAAAGGGAGAGGGGCGGTTTTTGTCGATCTCGAGCCTGACCTGCAGCTTGCCTTCGATAATGGTGGCGACGAATCAGAGAAGATCGATTGGGGTGCTAGGGTTTTTCAAAACACGAAAAGAAACAAGGGGGTGGATGTCGAAGATTTATGGGGGCGGTTCGCGTGGAGGAGGGGGAAGGAGATCGGAACCGAGACGGCGGGGGAAATCGATCGGCAGATGCAGGAGTTTGTCCCGGACACGCTCGAGACGGGAGGTGGGGGATGACGAGTGGTCCCCACCTGTCAGCGGCACTGGGAGAGAGAAAAAAACATCAGGGGAGGGCGGGCTGGCGGCTTCTCCTAGTTGGACTCTTGGCGGGCCGTGGCTGCTGCTGCGCGCTGTGCGCGTGCGGTAGATAGTGGGCTAGTTGCGGGCCGGTGTGGCTTGCTTGCGTGCTGCTCGCGGGAGGAGGCGCGCGGCAGATGCGGTAGGGCAAGGCGGGCTGGGCTAGCTCGCGGGTTAGGCCAGGTTTAGTTCTTTTTTTTCTGTTCCTTTTCCTTTTTCTTTTCTATTTCCTGATTTCTATTTCTTTAATAACTTTTTCTCTATAACTCCAAATGAGCTGAAATTTGTTCCTAAAATTTTATAATATTCAGTAGATAATTTTAGGACTATTTTTGTATCCTTTTAATGAGTTCAATTATATTGGATTTATAAAATCCATATTTATTCCTTATAGGAATATTTGCAAAACCTATTAGGGTTAGGGTTTTCGAATAAGATTCTTGCAATTTTTGCATGGATGCAATGCAATGCTTATGAATGACATGTAAATTTTTTTTCTAATCCAATTTCTAAAATCTTGGGATGTGACATAATGACTGCATCCTCTACTGCGGTAATACGAGAATTTAGATAAATGCCCGGTATGCACTACATTGCGGTATAACATCAGACGAGATGATCCTGGTGATATTGAGGGAGAGCTCCCCGGAAGAGGGTTCCTGCTAAGGTTATGTGGTATGCTCCTATAATACCACGGTTGAAATGCATGTTCAGAAACAAAGAGCATGCCAGGTTGTTGTGATGGCACAAAGAAGATCGTAAGAAAGACGGGAAGTTCAGACACCCCGCTGATGGGTCGCAGTCAAGAAAAATTGAGAGAGACTTTCCGGACTTTGTAGGTGATGCAAGGAACTTATGGTTTGGTTTAAGTACGGATGACATGAATCCTTTTAGGCAGCAGAGCTGCAGTCACAGCACATGGCTTGTGACTCTATGTATCTACAACCTTCCTCCTTGGTTGTGTATGAAGCGTAAGTTCATTATGATGCCAGTGCTCATCCAAGGCCTGAAGCAACCCGGCAACGACATTGATGTATACCTAAGGCCATTAGTTGAAGAACTCTTATAGTTGTGAGGCAAACCAGGTGTAAATGTGTGGGATGAGAACAAACAAGAGCCATTTGACCTACGAGGGTTGCTTTTCGTAAACATCAATGATTGGCCTGCTCTTAAAAACCTTTCAGGACGGACAAACAAGGGATATAAGGCATGCACGTACTATTTAGATAAGACTGAAGGTACATATTTGCGTAAATTCAAGAAGGTTGTGTCCTTAGGGAATCGACGATTTCTTCCGACCAATCATCATGTAAGAAAGAAAGGCAAGCCTGACCTCCCTGCTGGTGATGATGTATTTGGTATGGTCAAAGACATAGAAGTAATATTTGGAAAGGGTCCTGGCGATCAATCTGTTCCGAATGACGTCGCTACTGGACACGCACCCATGTGGAAGAAGAAATCTATATTTTGGGAGCTACCCTATTGGAAAACCCTACATGAACGCTCTTGAATCGACGTGATGCACGTGATGAAGCATCTTTGCGTGAACCTTCTAGGATTCCTGGTCGTGTATCGGAAGACAGAAGATACACCAGAATCACGGGAGGACCAGCCACTTATGAAATACCCAAAGAACATGCATACACAGAACAATACGGATAAAGGGCGTCACTTAAGTCGTGCCATCGATGCTCTTACCAAAACAGAGTAGGAAATCTTTTTTGAAGTCCTTTATAGTATCAAGGTGCCGTCTAGCTTCTCGTCTAATATACAGGGGATAATAAATGGCAGAGAAAAAATTCCAAAACCTGAAATCTCATGACTGTCACGTGATTATGACGCAGTTGCTTCCGGTTGCATTGAGGGGGCTTCTACAAGAAAATGTTCGAGTACCCATTGTGAAGATGTGTGCATTCCTCAATGCAATATCTCAGAAGGTAATCAATCCATATATTCTGACAAGGTTACAGAAGGATGTGGTACAATGTCTTGTTAGTTTTGAGTTGGTGTTCCCATCATCCTTTTTTCAATATTATGACGCATCTCCTGGTTCACCTAGTGGAATATATTGCCATTCTTGGTCGTGTATTTCTACACAATATGTTCCCCTTTGAGAGGTTCATGGGAGTCTTAAAGAACTATGTTCATAACCATGCTAGGCCAGAAGGAAGCATCTCCAAGGGCTATGGAACAGAGGAGGTCATTGAGTTTTGTGTTGACTTTATTCCTAACCTTGTCGGGTCATCTCCAAGGGATATGGAACCATCAAGTTCTTTAGCTGCATGATGGAAGAGCACAGCTCCGTTAGTGAGCATGTACTCAAGATGTCGGGTTACACTGATAAGCTTATGTCCTTGGGAATATCGATTCCCATTGACTTAGGCATCCATTGTGTTCTACAGTCTCTGCAACCTAGCGATAAGAGCTTTGTGATGAACTATAATATGCAAGGCATGAAGAAGTATCTCCCTGAGCTTCTGTCAATTCTTAGAACTGCAGAAGTGGAGATCAAGAAGGAACATCAAGTGTTGATGATCAATAAGAACACTGGTTTCAAGAAAGACAAGAAGGGAAAACGGAAGGGAAGCAAGGGCGGCAAGTCGATTACCGTGCCTAAAAAGAAACCCCGAGTTGGACCTAAGTCTGATACCGAGTGCTATTATTGTAAGGGGACTGGCCACTGGAAGCGCAACTGCCCCAAGTATTTGGGAGACAAGAAGGCCGGCAAGGCAAACAAAGGTATATATGATATACATGTTATTGATGTGTACTTGACTAGTACTCGCAGTAGCACCTGGGTATTTGATACCGGTTCAGTTGCTAATATTTGTAACTCGAATCAGGGGCTGTGGAACAAGCGACGGTTATCAAGGGGTGAGGTCAAGATGCGTGTCGGCAATGGATCAAGTGTTGATGTGATCGCCATCGGAACGCTACCTCTCCACTTACTGTCGGTATTATTAATAAACTTGAATAATTGTTATCTAGTGCCTGCACTGAGCATGAACATTGTATATGGATCGTATTTGATGCGAAGTGGTTATTCATTTAAATCCGAGAACAATGGTTGTTCTATTTATATGAATGAAATCTTTTATGGTCATGCACCGATGATGAATTGTTTATTTCTGTTGGATCTCGATAATAGTGATACACATATTCATAATGTTGATGCTAAAAGAATTAAACTTAATGATGATATATCCGCATATATGTTGCACTGCCATCTAGGTCATATTGTCGTTAAACTCATGAAGAGGCTCCATTCGGATGGACTTTTGGAATCACTTGATTTTGAATCATTTGATACATGTGAGCCATGCCTAATGGGCAAGATGACTACAACGCTGTTTTCCGATTCAATGGAACAGGCGACAGATTTATTGGAAATCATAGATGTATGTGGTCCAATGAGTGTGTCGGCGCGAGGTGGATATCATTATTTTGTTACTTTCACGGATGATTTGAGTAGATACGGTTATATCTACTTGATGAAACACAAGTCTGAAACCTTTGAAAAGGTCAAGGAATTTCAGAGTGAAGTGGAAAATCATCGTAATAGAAAGATCAAATTTCTACGGTCCAACCATGGAGGTGAGTATCTAAGTTACGAATTTAGCACTCACATGAAAGAGTGTGGAATTGTTTCACAACTCACACCTGTCGGAACACCACAGCAAAATGGTGTGTCGGAACGTCGTAATCGTACTTTATTGGATATGGTTCGATCTATGATGTCTCTGACGGACTAGCCATTGTCATTTTGGGGTTATGCATTAGAAACTGCTGCATTCACATTAAATCGGGCACCATCTAAATCCGTTGAAAAGACACCGTATGAATTGTGGTTTGGAAACAAACCTAAGCTGTCATTTCTTAAAGTTTGGGGATGCAATGTTTATGTGAAGAAACTTCAACCGGATAAACTCGAACCCAAAGCTAAAAATGCGTCTTCATAGGATACCCTAAGGAAACAATTGGGTATTCCTTCTATCACAGATCTGAGGGCAAGGTTTTTGTTGCCAAGAATGGATCCTTTCTAGAGAAAGAGTTTCTCGCGAAAGGTGTGAGTAGTCGGAAGGTAGAACTCGAAGAAGTTATTTAACCTTCTCTTCAAAGTATGGCGAGTAGCGCAGTGCCGGAAGTTGTTCCAGAGTTGGCTTCACCAGTTGAAGAAAGAACTAATAATAATGATCCTGAAACTCCGAAAGAGAGTAATACCGAACCTCGCAGGTCTAGCAGGACGCGTGCAGCTCCCGAGCTGTACGAAAACCCTGTCATGAATTTCATGGTTGATGAAAATGATGACCCTGCGACGTATGAAGAAGCGATGATGAGCCCGGATTCCGACAAATGGTTAGAATCCATGAAATCCGAGATGGAATCCGTGTATGAAAATCAAGTTTGGAACTTGGTGGACTTACCTCATGTAAGATCCCTCCTTTATAAAGGAAAAGGATCCCTGTGATTGCAATGCTAGTCCCTGGATCATTGCTAGCATCCATAGTTTAGGATGAAGTACACAGATACAAAGGTCATTTATTGCAGCCATTCCAGAGATAAACATAGTCTTTACAACTCCAAGGCCACAGGCCTAATACAAGAGTTTGAATAAGTAAATAAATAAAAGTCTTCATCTTCATGTGCCATAGGCAAACATGTTGAGTGTAGACTCATGACACCTAATCCTCATCAGAGTAACCTGCAACATCACAAGTTACAGCCACAGTGGGTCAATACTTTGGAATAGTATTGGCAAGTGATACCTTTGTAAAAATTTAAGTGGACTAGATACTATATGCAATTTGGCTAAGTGTAGTTTGGCTTTCTTTGCTTAAAATAGATTTTGCCTATTAGTTGAAATCACTAAGTTTTTCTTTGTCAAAACTTTCCCAAGGAACCACCAATAGACATTGAGGTCCTTCACCCTTGTTCACCCACAAATTTTTACTTAGAAGTTGGGATGAGGAGATTCTTGATAGCTTCCATGCCTTGATGCTCAAGTTGTCCATTGCCATGGACTTGGCTAAGTACTTAGATTTTTCCATCTGCAGAGGTTGTGCACTTTCCCCACCAGACTTGGTTTCACCAAGACAGGACCTTTCAGAACCCTTCCCTTAGACCAAATGGACGCGCTCCAACCTATCAATCCCACTACCACCAACTGTCCAAATGGCTAAGTTCTAGCAACCAATATGGTCCAGGCAGAGCCCATATTGCCAAGTGGCTGCACTAAAAGCTTCTAAACACTTGGCCTCTAAAATCTCTTTGTTCCTGGGTGGCTTACCACAAGTGAGATACACAAGGTAAACCATAGAAATGGGCCTTGTGTAACCACTCAACATAAACCAAACTTTCCATTCCACCCAGGTGTTTCATTAACTTAGTTGTTTTATTAGGCAAAACACAAGTCCAAAGGACTTAGAAATATTTTCATCATAGCATGTATATTTCACCAACCCTTGTTTGCTACTAGCTAGGCTAAGCATGGCATACATAGTAACTTAACTTAGAGTTTCCCTAGCATTTCTACAACTACTAGGATTTCCCAACATGGCATATAAGCAAAATAATAGCATGCAAGTCTAACAAAATATTTCTAATGCTTAGTAGAAAAACATAGGATAAAAATATTCATGAGTACCACTTGCCTTGGTAGTTGGGAGAGTAGCACTCCTCACAATCACAATCACTAGCACCAAAATCTACACAAGAAATGGTAGCCACAATTACACACAAAACATATACAATCAAACATATATGCATGCATGCAAAATGCTAAGTGATGATTTTCAAAACTCAAACAAGCAAGTGCATAGTACTGAGTCCTAAACAAGCCAAAAACTTGCCAAACAACAATTATTTAACCTTTAAAACAATTTCTAATCATTCCATATACTCAAATAAGCCCTACACATGTTTCTGCAAATAAAACCTTTTTAACAGAAACTAAACATTAAACACATTGCATATTTTGAAAGAGCTTGCTCTCCTGATTCCAACGGTATACAATTTGTCAAATTCTAACATGGGGATCAAAAGTTATAGCCAAATCAAAATTAAATATAAATCAGATTCAAATTCTGTTTTAAACCTAACTCACTGCCACGCGTCTTAATCCTACTGGCCGATACCGCTTCGTGTCGGATCGAGCTTCCGCACCGTGGGATCAACTTAGATCCAACGCGCCAGATGTAAAGAAAACGATTCGTCCTCGTTCTAATCTAATCCCTACGATGCAGATCTAACGGCTGCTGTTGCTTTGACCAAAGTCGAGCGGCGCTAGCGGCGGCGACTGGCGGCAGCGCCTCTGTCAGTGGCGGAGCTGGTGTTACAGGTCACGCGGGAGAGGGAGAAGGGGTTTACCAGAATCGCAGGGGGCTGCTGATGCTCAAGGTGGCGATGGTTCGTCAAGGGGCGCGCAGACACGGCGGGGATTCCTCGTCGGAGTAGGGGCAGACGTCGGGCAGGCCTTGGCGTCGACGGAGGCGAGGTTCTGGGGCGAGCTAAGACAAACCAACGGTGCCGTTAGATGAGCAAGACACTGGGGATCTTAGGCGTATCAAACAGAGGGCAAGGGGCGGCTGGTACTTACGGGGAGAGGTCGCCGGAGTTCGAGCAGAAGGCGGGACGCTCAGTCGTTGACGTTGCCTGGGCTACAGGCCATGCGCGAGCAAATGGAAGATGTCAGTAGATGCGCACGGAGCTGCAGAGCATGATAGCATGAACCACGGATAGAGGGGGGTGCGGTGCTCACCGGAATTCGTCGGCGAGGTCATCGGAACAGCGGCGGTGTCTGACGAGTTGTGAGCAGCCTGGTGGCATGGAGAGAAAATTGAGTGAGGGGAAATGGCCGCGAGGGGAAGGGGTTTAAGTAGGCAGGGGCTCGACAAGAAATGCCTGGTGAACCAATGGCAATTACGCCGCGGAATCAACGCAGCAACGGCCAGCGGCGACGTGTTCATGCGCGGGATTTGGGGAAGACGACGGTGACGTTGACGGGGCCCAGCTGTCTGCGAGAGAACCAGAGAGGGGGTGGGGTCCTGGCATCAGCGACTCCGTGGGTGCGTCTGCGAGTGAAAGAGAGAGAGGGAAAACCCGGGTGGGCTAGCTGGGCTGGATCTGCTGATGGGCTCAAACCCTGGCGCCGACCTTTTTCTATTTCCTTTCTCTTTTTATTTTTCTAAATTGATTTTCTGGAATGATTTTCAAATGAATTCAAACTCTATTTGAATTCAAATGTTTTCAGGATTTTTGAAGTGTGCAATAGTCACAAATCTGGGTATAAAACCAAGTGGTCACTTTGAATTGGCTTGGTCCTTTGAAATAAAATAGAATAAGCAGTGACATAGCACTTGTTTTAAATTGGTTTTCAAATTGTATTCACTTTGAAATTTTGGTTTAAACCTTGGCAATCTAGCAAAACAACCTGAGATCAATAAGACAACAAAGTTTGGTTTCATGAACAACAATCTCTATTGGAGAGTAGCATTTGTTTCAAATGCTGATCACATAAAATAATGAGCTCATATGCTCCTATTTTTGAAGTGTTTTGTTTGAAATGAAAAACATATGATCATGGATGCATGGATGATATGCATAAGTTTGAAACATGATTTTAGGGATGTTACACCTCACGACCGAAAGACCATGGAGAATAAATGGATTTTCAAAAGAAAAACTAATGTTGATGGTAATGTGACCGTCTATAAATCTCGACTTGTCGCAAAGGGGTTTTGAAAAATTCAAGGAGTTGATTACGATGAGACATTCTCTCCCGTAGTGATGCTAAAATCAGTTAGGGTAATGTTAGCAATTGCTGCATATTTCGATTATGAGATATGGCAGATGGATGTCAAAACCGCTTTCCTCAATGGCAATATTGAAGAAGAGTTGTATATGATACAACCAAAGGGTTTTGTCGATCCTAAGGATGCTAACAAGGTGTTGGATGTCAAAACCACGTTCCTCAACGATCCATCTATGGATTGAAGCAAGAATCACGAAGTTGGAATCTCCGCTTTGGTGAGGTGTTCAAAGAGTTTGGATTTTTCCAAACTTATGGAGAAGGATGGCATTTCTGATATTATATGTGGATGATATATTATTGATCGGAAATGATATAGATCTTTCAAACAGTGTTAAAAGTTATCTAAACAGCAAATTTTGAATGAAGGACCTAGGTTAAGAGTCATACATATTTGGCATAAAGATCTATAGAGATAGATCTAGGCGCCTAATAGGGATATCACAAAGTACATACCTTGATAAGATTTTAAAGAAGTTTATAATGGACGAAAGTAAGAAGGGGTTCTTACCTATGTTGCAAGGCAAGACATTGAGTAAGACTCAAAGTCCGGCTACGGTGGAAGAAAGAGATATAATGGACAAACTCCCCTACGCTTCATCCATAGGCTCTATAATGTACGCCATGCTATGTCCAAGACCGGATGTGGAACATGCTATTAGTTTGACTAGTAGGTACCAATCGGATCTAGGTTCGGAACACTGGATAGGGTTCAAGAATATCCTTAAGTACTTGCAAAGAACTAAGGATATGTTTCTTGTATACGGAGGTGAAGAAGATCTCATCGCTAAGTGTTATGACGATGCTAGCTTTGACACCGATCTGGATGACTCTAAGTCTCAATCCGGATACGTATTTCTCATGAATGGTGGAGCGGTTAGTTGTAGGAGTTCCAAACAACCCGTGGTGGCGGAATCAACAACGGAGGCCGAATATGTTGCTGCTTCGGAAGCGGCTCAGGAAGCAGTTTGGATGAAGGAGTTCATATCCGAACTAGGTGTGGTTACAAGCGCGTTGGACCAATGGTGATCTATTGTGACACCAATGGTGCCATTGCCAATGCCAAAGAACCAAGGTCTCACAAGTATTCCAAGCATATTAAGCGCCGGTTTCACTCCATCCGTGAACATGTCAAGGTTGGAGATATAATGATTTTTAAAGTACATACGAATCTCAATGTAGCAGATCTGTTGACTAAAACTCTCCCTAGAGCAAAACATGATCAACACCAAAACTCCATGGGTGGTACATTCATCACTATGTAACTAGATTATTGTCTCTAGTGCAAGTGGGAGACTGAAGGGAATATGCCCTGAGAGGCAATATTATTATGTGTATTCCAAGTATATGATACATGTTTATTTTGCAAGCTATAATTGTATTAATACGAAAACATTAATACACGTGTGTTTAATAAACAAACAGAAAGTTCCTAGTTATGCCTCTCTCATAAACTAGCTCGTTGATTAACAAGATGATCAAAGTTTCCTGATCATAGACATTGGATGTTGTTAATAACGAGATCACAACATTAGTGTAATGGTGTGATGAACATTCATCCGAAGTATAGCATTACGATCAAAGTTATTGAGTTTATATTGCTATAACAACTTACGGAGTGATCCTAATCCTTAGGCCATGAGATCATGTCAATCACTAACACCGGAAGAGTTTCTTGATAACATCAAACGTCACACCGTAACTGGGTGATTATAAAGATGGATTCAGAACCACTAAAGTGTTATGTTGAGGACCATGGATCAAGAGTGGAATTTGTTCATCCCGATGACGGATAGATATACTATGGGCCCTCTCGATGATATCACATTGGTTAGCTTGCAAGAAAGTGATTTAATCACTAGAATGTTGTATCATGGGAACGAGAAAAGAGTGCATGTCAGTAACAAGATCAAACTAGGAATGGAGATACCGATGATCGAATCTCGGACATGTAATATATCACGAAACAAAAGGATTAAGATACTAGCATAAAAGGTTTCGATGATCACAAGGAAGTCATCGTTCAATGTGTGGGAGTCAGTATGGGTCTCCAGATCCCGCTTTTGATTATTGATCGGAGAGGGGTCTCGATCATGTCCGCATTATTCACGAACCGTAGGGTGGCACACTTAAGAGACACAAACATCCAAATGGAGCAAAAGTTTGATGCCGAAAAGAATAACAAGCGCAGGAATTTATTTCACTAGATACCAAAACAGGTTTTCGGGTGAAATTGCAGAAAGTGTTTTTGCATGTGAAATGAAATACTAGCAAGGGGTAATATGTGAATTTTTGTCATTAAAGTAATTGACAAAATTCTGAATAAATAAAAGGAGTTTTATTTAATGGGAGTTTGCATTAAATTTGGTGGAAATTTAATGGGAATTTGAGTGGGATTTTGAGTGGAGGAATTGAAAGGATTCTTGTGTGGAGTGTCCACCCACATGAATGAGGGGAGGGCAAGGGGGCAGACCCCACGTGCCAGCCACCCCCTTGGGGTTCCCCCCTCTCCTATAAAAGGCACCCCCTCCTCACTTCTCACTCACACCTCCTCGTGAAGGATCTCTCTCCCCCTCTAGAATTTATCCCCATGGTCTCGGACTAGCGAGATACATGTTCCAAGTGGCTTTTTGGCAAGAAAGTGTTGTGCTTCCGCTGCATCGCTGGAGCAAGGAGGCGGAGGTTGCTCAGTGTCTTGTACGTGTGTGCGAGCATGGATGAGCTGCTGATTTGTGGCGCTAGGACTTCCTCTTGATCTTGAGATCGGCAAGAGATCGTCTACATCAACCACGAGTTTAACTCGTTAAGCTTTGTCGGTCTTCAAGGGTATGTTCTCTACGGATATACATCCGCCCGTTGTTTGTATCTAGTAGATAGATCTTGGTACATAGTTGTTCCCATCGTAGGAATTTTTTGTTTTCTATGCTGCGAACCCTACACTTGAGTCATGGACAAGGTTCTGTGCCTTGATTCATGCACATCTTGGATGTCCAGTTCCTAAAAATGAGCTTCTTGATATTTATTATAATGGACTAACTAATGATTCTAGGACATACCTAGATAGTTTTGTTGATTGTGTTTTCACGAAAAGAACTCCTATAGATGCTGAAGAATTAATGGCTCAAATAAGCAAGAATTATGATGATTGGACTTCAACTGAGCTAAATACACCTGAGCCTACTACTCCTGAACCGATTCCAACACTAACACGAAGGAAGAGGAGAGTGATTGCATTAAATTATGAAGTGATGAAAGAAGCTAAGAAATGTCTTAAGGAGAAAGGTATTAGAGCTGAAGATGTGAAGAATTTACCTCCTATAGAAGAATTATGTAAGCCAATTCCCCACTCATCCACTATTGAGGTACACTCTCTCCACTTTCATGAAGGTGATATTACCTATGGTAAACCTCCTGATCAATGCTTAGAGGAACTTGATACTTTTATTGTTAAACAAGGTAATTTTAATAAACAAGTTCAGAATCATTTATTGGAAAACTCTAGAGCTATTAATGAGTTGAAATATATTGTGGAAAGAACTGCTAATGATGTTAAAATTCTTTGTAAATACTTTCAAATGGTTCAAACCCAAATTGATCAACTTGCTAAGGTACAGAAGGATATGCTAGCTAATGCTTCAGGAGATAAACATGCTTCTGGAATTAGAACTAGGAGTGATGTAGCCACTCAAGATCCTTTATATTCTGAAGGACACCCTAAAATAATTGAGCAGGATTCTCAGCAAGGTGAAAGTAGTGGTAGTCCTCATAAGAAAAAGACAAAGAAACATAAAATAGTTGAGGAACCACCTGAACCTGCTGTAGATCCTAATAGTATATCTGTCTCTGATGCTGAAACTGAAAGTGGTAATAAAATTGATTTTCCTGATAAGGAAGAAATTGAGGAAGAACCTAAGAAGCACACTAAGAACACTAGGTACACTAAGGAAGATTTTATTGCTAATAAACATGGTAGTGAAAGAGAATCTTGGGTGCAGAAACCTATGCCTTATCCCAATAAGAAACACAAGTCAAAGGAGGAAGAACACTATAAAAACTTTATTCTTGAAAATTCCTTTGACTGATGCTATTAAGTTGCCTTCTTTTTCAAAGTATATGAAGGATATTGTCTCTAATAAATGGAAGATTCCTAATGAGGAAATTTCCACTTTGCTTGCTAATTATTCCTTCAATGGTAAGGTTCCAAAGAAACTTGGTGATCCAGGTATACCAACTATTCCTTGCTCTATTAAGAATAATTATGTTAGAATTGCTTTATATGATTTGGGAGCTGGAGTTAGTGTTATGCCTTTCTCTCTCTACATGAGACTCCAGCTAGAAAAGTTGATACCAACTGATATATCTTTGCAAATGGCTGATAAGTCAACTACTATTCCTATTGGTATATGTGAGGATGTTCCTATTCAAGTGGCTCATAATTGCTTGGTTTTAACTGATTTTGTTGTGCTTGAGATGCCTGAAGATGATAATATGTCTATTATTCTTGGGAGACATTTTCTTAATACTGCAGGTATTGTCATCAATTGTAATCAAGGAAAAGTAAATTTTAATATTAATGACAAAGAGCATACTGTATTTTTCCCAAAGAAGATTGATAAGAGCTATGGCCTGAATTCTATTGAAAATATTGAGAGCATCAAAGTTGGAGAAATATATTGTACCATTCCAAAAGAAAGTTTTGAAACTATTATGATTGGGACCATTGCTATCAAGTTTGAGGTAACATAATCATTTTGTGAAATGCAACGTTTTATTTCATATAAGATTGTTTTGGTAACAATACTTGATCAACCTTGTTAACAAAGGGATTTCAATGAACAAAACAATGCTTTCACAATGATTATACTTGTTCACTTTTATTTTTCTCCTTCCTAGTCTTTGCGCTTTGTCTTGTTAGTCTTAGTTTTGCTAGTTGTTTGCTTGTTAGAGTGTCTTAGAACTTCTATAGTTTTGGTTTTTGTTTGCTATTGCTTCTTCCAAAAAAATATTTTTTTGCGAGAAAATCAATTTTCATACCCTGAAAATTGGCCAAAAATAAAGTTTCCAGAAAAATACCAGAAAATTCATATTAAAATTTTCCACGAAAAAAGGGGCAGATGGACACCTGGAATGGCCCAGGGGGACCCACCAGGCCAGCACACCCCCTGGGGACTCGCCTGGCCTGGGTGGGGCCCACCTGTGGCGCTCCAAAGTGTCTCCTTCCAGCCACTTCTTTCTCTCTCCCGAAAAACACCGGAAAAATTTCTCAAGCTCGAGTTCCTGTTGTTCTTGCTCACGATTTTAGATCTCCTTTCTCAGCCCATCTTTGATGTTGATTTTTGGAGGGATTGCTCCTTGGTATGTGCCTCCTCCGATTTTTCAATTAGATTTGTGATTGATAGATTGTATCTTGAGTATTTTTCTACTATAGGTGTCAGGTTGTGTGAGCTTGCATGCTTATTCTATGCTTAGATATTTCATTTTGATGCATGTTTATGCCTCTAGCAAGTTCCTATAGTAGTTCCTCATCATTTATCAACGTGGAAATTACCTTGTTTGATGTTTGTCTAAAATTTTAGAAAAAGGGGTCATGGACAACCACACCATTAGAGAAGTGTTTGAGAGTGATGCACCTAGGATGACAAGGCCTTCAAGATCATCCTCCCGAGCTAGGCCATCATACAATGGGATCTCATTACACCGTGTTTTGGCAACGAGGGAGATGAGGGGGATGTGCACTCTTCTACCTTCCCTTGTCTTACCTTTTTGCAGGTTGTATGGATTCTCAATGATTTCCTAACCTTGGGTCGAAAGGTTGGACTAACTAGTTATATGCAGGATGAGAGTGTGCAATATGCTATGCTCACTAAAACTTTTGTGGAGAGTTTCTTTTTTTTCTAACAGCCCTTTCACGTCAGATGAGTCGTTCAAAATCTATAATAGGCCTATCTCCATGACATTGAAGAAATTTTGCGAAATCTTGGGTATTGGCACGGCTGGGACGGTGAAGAAGATTCTAGCTCAACCCGCTGATTTGTTGGAGCTCTACCGCGGGATAACCAATGGTGATGACCGCAGAGCCCAGCGCGGAAATATAAGAAATATTCAACTCCCAACTATCAGATATTTTGCTTATTATCTTACCACTAGTATTCTTGGTAGGGAGAACACTAGCAATAGTTCCAACTATCATTTGGCCTTTCTAGCTGCTGAACTCAACAATGAAACCATGTATAATCTTGGTTCTCTCATTGCTCGTCGCTTAGCCGCTAGAGGACCCATTTATGGGGGTATTATTGCAGCACATGTTGTTGCTGCCTTAGACCTTTCTATTGATCCAAATGATACAATTTTGACTCTTCAGAGGCTTTATTTAGCTGCCATGAAAGCGCATCACTTTGTTACTGCTAGCTCTACCCTTGAGAGTTTGGTTTATAGGATGATGTTTACTGACGGGGAAGAGAGAGAAATTCCTTTGCCAAAAACCACTTTGTTCAGTATTTGCCAGGGAACATAGTCATGCTCCAAGGAGAAGATGGAGGAGAAGCTACGCATTCGTGGTTTCCACAGAAACTACCAGGGGGACGCGCCCTCTTATGGCCACTTTTGTGCACTACACATGGGCGTCCTCGAGCTCATACCAGGACGAAGGTGCCTCTTCGTCGTATTACAGAGGTGCACCTTCTTGGTCACCATGGGGTGGAGCCTCACTTAGGCCAAAAGCCTATGCTTGGGGGAGGTACATTGACATCACACTCATCTATATATCATGTTTCGTCGATTCTTCGTATATCCATGTTCGCTTTATTTTTGGTTTTTTCTTCTTTCCCAAAACACAAAAAAGACCAAAAATATTTTCGTTGTTTCTCTTCGCTTGTTTCTTTGCTTTTCAACTTTGGTTTGCCTTAAGAAAAATCCAAAAATATTTTGCTTTGTTTATTTTTGCTTTGTGTGCTTGCTCTAAAAAATCGAAAACACCAAAAATATGTGTTGTTCTTATTTGGTTTTGTGAAGTTCTTTTCAGGGTTTAGCAGTCCTCAGTGGAGTTTGGTTTCATGTTATTATTCAAGCCACATAAGTGAAGGGCCATAGTGAAGATTAATACAACTTGAGGTGTGGTAAGAGGCTGGTAACGAACTCTATTTGTTTTCATTTTTGTACATATACTCATCATTATGGGCATGCTTAGTCTGTTCATGTAAGGTGTATGTTATTTATGGATGCTGAGTAGTTCTTTCTCTCTTATGATTAGCTCCAGCTTGCTAATAGTTTGTAGCATGTCATATGAATGTTTTGCTTGCATTGTTATATTCATAACTTGGTATGATATTGTGGTATCCTCCTCTAAATGTTTCATGTGAATCGACTTGGCACATGCTCACGCATGCATATGACTGAACAATAGTCAGTAAGCCTCGATGATTTATTTTGCCTCATAGTTCTTGTATCACTTTCACACCATAATTAGTCATGTTTTGCTGCAAGCATGATTATGATAGTTATTGCTCTCTAGTTAGTCGCTCCCTCTCTATTGCTAGCCTTCACCTGCACTGAGTATGAGCTCTACTCGTGTTTCCAACTCCCTAAAACCAACATTGCCAAAGTGTCCACTATACCTACCTACTAGCATCATTTTCTATTCCATGCATATTCATTATGCCTTGTTTTCTTCCAAATAAAATGTTTGATTGTTTTGAGAAAGTTATCTAGTAAAGCTCTCATGAACTTTATGGCACACTTTATTCCTGGCACTTAATAAACCTGAACCATTGTGACTATCCATGAAAGTTATATGCTTGCAAATTATAGGCTGGGAGTTAGAAGAACCGTGCTGTCATGGGGAACGCTTTCAACATTGCACCTGTACATTGTATCCAGTTGATATCATGCTCTTTTGTTTACGGATGTCGTCGGTGTGAAATAAAAGGGGCGCTTGTAAGTTCATGGAGTTATATATATGAGTTAGAGAAATGCCTAGGCCGCTAGAGTAAGCCATTCCTAATCATGGTGGAAACTTGCAGCATAACCATAGTAAGCAATCTGTGAAGCATCCTCAATAAAAACCAATGCAAATAGCAAATAAAAAGATCGTTGAGATGGTCATTGTCTGCTTGCCTTGTCATTTTGGTTATGGGATAGATCCTGTACCATGTGCCAGGGGTACCCCCTTGGAGGTTCTCTATGAGACGCATGTATTTACTTTGACAAGAACTTGCCGGTAACTTAAGTTGAGTAGCATGAGGAACGGCCCTCGTACTCAAGGGACATGACATTTCCAGTTTATGGTCTGTCAAGCATATAACTCATATTGGACCTCACTTTCACCTTAACCATCTAAAGATTCCTACCAAAAGGGCAATGAGAGCTCAAAGCTAATGAGTACCATACTTTCAGCATTTGGAATCCTTTCAAACTTTTCAAAACCTTTTCACTTCTTTGTTGAGTCACCACGTATTCTATGAGCACCTTCTTGAGAGCATAGTTGTCCTTCTTAGTTTAATGTGCTTGTATCAAAACTTGGTTAATTATGTCATGACTTTGATGCTTGTATCTTTGATATCTTTACTTCTAGTCTTCACTTGAACTTCAGAGGTTCCTTGGCATTTATTTATGCGCTCCACCATCAAAGGCAAGAGAGATACCACTCTATCATACCTTCTTATGAGCATTGCAATGTGATGCAGCGCTAAGTTGATGTAGGAGCGCTTCGTTGGGAACCCCAAGAGCAAGGTGTGAAGCAGCACAACAGCAAGATTTCCTATAGTAAGAAACTGAGGTTATCGAACCAGTAGGAGGAATGAAACGCCACACAGGTGTTGCAAGCATCGCGGAGACCTGCACAACACAAACTCAAGACTTTGCACCAATGAATCAGTGAGGTTGTCAAGCTCACCGGTTTGCTGTAACAAAGAATTAAACGTATGGTGTGGAAGGTAATGGTTTGCAGCAAGTATACAAGTAACAATTTAAGATGTATCAATGGTAAAGATTGGACCGGGGTTAGTTCACTAGAGGTGCTCTCCTTAGATAAACAACATGGCATGAAGGGTAAACGAATTACAGCAGGGCAATTTATAGGAACTGAGCAAGGCATAACAATTCAATACCAGACAAAAAGATCCTATGAGATTCGATTGGGCAATACAACAATATTCATAAACCGCCATCCAACTGCATCTATGACTAGAAGTCCACCTTCAGGTTATCATCCGAACCCCCTCTAGTATTAAGTTGCAAGCAACGGACAACTACTTTAAGAAAAGTGTGTAAGGTAAACAATCCACTTGTTCCATGGACAAGAGACCGTTGTTTTCTCCCTAGTAGCAACAGCACATCTACAACCGAAGAGATTTCGGTCACTTCCCTTGGAAACTAGAGGCATGAACCCACTATCGAGCATAAATCCCCCCTCTTGGAGTCACTAGAAACTACTCGGCCAAGATAGCTACTAACAACGGAGAGCATGCAAGATCACAAACAATATAGTAACCATTAATCAATCCATAGTAATCTCAATATCCATCGGATCCCCGCAAACACAACATGCATGATTACAAATAGATTAGATCTTGATCATGAACGGAGCTCACAAGATCTATACATGAAAACACAAGGAGGATATACAACCATCTAGCTACTACATGGACCCATAGTCCAAGGTGGAACTACTCATGCATCATACCGGAGAGAAGGCCTCCGGGATGATCTCCCCTCTGGTAGGGTGCAGGGAAGAAATTCAGATCCCCCCGATCTAGGGACGACGGTGATGGCGGCTCAGAAGGTTTCGTGGAGTTTTGATCAGGTACTTAGGGTTTATGCATCGGGGGCTTCTTATAGGCGAAGAGGCAAGGCCGGGAGGCGACCAGTGGGGCCACACCCTGCCTAGGCGCGGTCCCACCCCAGGCCGCGCCTAGGGGGCGTTTGTCCGCCCTGGCTCGCGTCTCCGTCTCATCTTCTGGATTCGTGTCCTTCATGGTAAAATATTAAATTTGGCTTTTGTCCCATCCAATTCCGAGAATATTGATTTTTTGCCTTTCTGGAACCAAAAACAGAAGAAAACAGGCAACTAGCACTGTGGCAACTTGTTAATAGGTTAGTTCCAGAAAAGATATAAAAACACCTCAAAGTGTAGACAAAGCAAAGGAAAGTAGATACTAAACAAGCATGGAGCATCAAAAAATTTAGATACGTTCCGACGTATCAAGCATCCCCAAGATTAACTCCTGCTCGTCCTCTAGTAGGTAAGTGATAAAAAGAATAATTTTTGAGGTGACATGCACCATCAAAACCAAGATCAAACCATTTGCAAGCATTGAAAGCTGGGATCAAAGAACTCTAAACATGTGCATGAAAGATGGAGTTCTAACAATAGGATGTAGTAACTATGCATGCAACATGAAAGGCTACAAACAAAGATCATGAATAACATGCATTGAAAAAGTTTGTTTGTTTCACATACAGAAAACATAGCATAGTGGCAATCTGCTTGTCCCTCATAGAGTAGCAAATAAATGCATAGGACACCTTCAAAGTTCACAAGGGTGACTAGAAACAAATAGCACAAGAACAAGTAATATCACCATATGCATCAATCAATAAGTTTTGGGACACTGCACACAGAATGACAACTATGCTCTCTTAATGGTGCCTAAAGGTAGAAGGTGGAGACTCAAATAATGGTGGAAGAAAGGCCCTTCATTAAGGGAAGCAGGGATTTCATGTTTCAAAAAGAGCTTCCAAAAATTATGGTACTTGTTAGCTTTCAGCCCGCATTGCCCCTATCATAAGCATCTTGAAGTGATTAAGGTTAAAGTGAACAAACTATGTAGTATATGCTTGACAAAGTATAGGTTGGCAATCTTAAGTCCCTTGAATACGAGGGCCACACCTCATGCTACTCAACTTCCGTCACCTATAAGTTCTTGTCATTGTAAGTACATGCGTATCATAGAGAACCGCCAACGGGGTACCCCTTGCACATGGTCCAGGAGCTATACCATAACCAAAATGACAAGGCAAGCAGACAATGAGCATCTCAGCGATCTTTTTATTTACTATGTGTATAGCTTTTTATTGAGGATGCTTCATAGATAGCTCACTATGGTGATGCTGCAAGTTTCCACCATGATTAGGCAAGGCTTAGGCTAGCGGCCCAAGCGTTTCTCTAACACAAAATACATACTCCATGGACTTACAAGTTGCCTCTTTATTTCACACCGGTGACATCCATAGACAAAAGAGTATGATATCAATTGAGTACAAAGTACAAGTGCAATGTTGAAAACGTTCCCCGTGACACCACGGTTCTACTAATTCCAACGTATAAGTGCAGGAATATACAACATAGATGACACAATGGTTCAAGTTTATTAGGGACAAAGAATATAAAGTGTGCCATCAAATTTGTGAGAGCTTTAATCACTAAGTTTTCACATAACAAAATACTTTTTAATTGGAAGATAGCTGAAAACAAGAATATACTTGGAATGGTGTAACACACCATGCATAGGAATTTGTAGTCGACACTTTGGAATAACTTGGTTTCTTGGGAGTTGGAAGCATGAGTAGAGCTTACTCATACAAGTGGAGGCTAGCAAAAGACTTGGAGCAACCAACTAAGAGAGCATAATGGCCAAAATCATGCAGAGCAACAAAAAATTACTAATCAAAGCATAGAGTGGTACTACAAGTCAAGGACTAAATGATCATAAAGGCTATAGTGACTTTTCATAGTCATAACATGGTGTGAGCATGTGCCAAGTCAACCCAAACAAAGCATCAAAGGAGAAAACCACAATACTATGCTTTTGCATTCTAAAACAACGCATAATTTGTTCAAGGCACACTAAGCAATACCAATTGTTTGGAACAAGACATGCTACAGCAATAATCACTAAGCATAAGGTCAAAACAACACCTAGCATGTCATGCTAAAGTCTAAGTCACAGTCAATGCAAGCTCCTCTTGCACTTACAAGCAAGAACTTACTACTCCTTTCCAACACCAAGTAACTTATTTGCAAAACAACACAACGAGAACGGGGGTCCAAACTACTTTATTCAAGCAAACTAAACAACTAATCAAAGCAAACGAAAACTAAGAAGCTCCAAGAACAACACAACGGTGCATGAAACAATAAAAACGAAGTGTCTAGACAGACCTGAGCTTTTTATTGAAGAAGAAGGGGATGCCTTGGGCATCCCCAAGATTTGATGCTTGTACCTCTTGGATATTTCTTGGGGTGACACCGGGGTGGCATCCCCAAGCTTGAGCTTTTGTCCATTCTTCATCACATTACATCATTCTCTCTCTACACCTGATATTTTTTCCTTCATACAAAACTTCACACAATCTTCCTTAGAAACATTAGTGTATTCAAAAGATATTAGACCTTAGGCAAAGCTTTGGAACAGCAAGACTTTTCACTAAAAACACATGATACTGTAGTAACTCCTTCAAAAATCTCAATTCACCTAAAGAGAACTCAAAAAGGAATCAATAAGAAGCAAATGCAAATAATGGCAGAAATCTGTCAAAACAGAACAGCAGGTAGAAACCTATTTTTTTGAACATCTTGTGTTGCTCAAATCAAAAAGTGTTGAGCTAAAGAAAGTTATCTAACATACTGGGGGATTTGTCCAAAAATCTTGAGCTCAATCTGAGTTATAGAGACTCCTCACTAATTTTTTTGGTGGATGATAGAAATCTGTTTCAGGACAGCAACTCCCTAAATCTTACTTCCCTATCATTAGAGGTCATTCTTGGCACAAAAAGCAAACAAAAAGGATAAGTAGAGGTCATTACTGAAGTAATAACCTCCAAGACTCAAGGAAACTCTTGGGTTATCTCCCAACAAGTACTTTTCTTTAACGCCTTTAAGTTAGGCACAAGAAGCAAGAAGAATCAAGTACTTTCAAATGAGGAAGCATTAACATCAATACTTGCAAAGTCTTCAACTATGAAAGGTATCTCATCCAGATGGGTTTTGGAGGATCCCTTTTATTCTCTCTTTGGTTTACTACTTTCATCAAAAAGATTTTCAGGAGCAATCCAATCAAAATTCTTTTCAAAGGCTTCATGCATTCCAACAAGCTTAAAGGGTATGGGTATCTTAAATTCTTCTCTAGGCTTAGTTTTATCAGAAATACCCAGAACATATACACTTGAGCCTAGAATATTGAAATGCTCAAAGACCTTTTTGGCCTCCCTAGCAACATCATGGACTTCTTTTAATAAAGTTTCAAGGATGTATTCTCTCTTTTCAGCATTCTCTTCTTATTTTAGTTTTAGGAACAAGAATTGTATGAAGGGTTTAAGGCTAACAAACCTAGCCTCCAACATATGAACTAAAGAAGCTGCAGCAATCTCATAATTAGGAGCAACTTCTGCTATAGATCAATCCTCAATATCCTCATGCTTGCTAACATGATTAACGAATTCTTCAATATTATCTTTCCCAATTATGGAGCCACAGCCTATTGCAAGATCTTTCAGGGCGAACTTGGGGAACAACACGGCGAGCTAGAGCAAGGTACCAACTAGAGTAGGAACTAATTTTTTTGTGTTTTTGAGTAAAGCAAGCAAACCAAAATAGACTAATTTTTTTGGGTTTCTTGAAAAGAGGCAAACAAAACCAAGCAAAAGAAAATAAGCAAACTGAAAACAAAGTAAAGAGAAAGGAAGTGAAGGACTCCCCTAGTGAAGACGTCCTTAGCCTCCTCGACAACGGCGCCAGAAAACTTGTTGATGTCGCCTTGTTGACGAGGGAGCTTCTTTCTTTATTCCCCGGCAACGGCGCCAGAAAAGACTTGATGCAGCGCTGAGTTGATGTAGGAGCGCTTCGTTGGGAACCCCAAGAGCAAGGTGTGAAGCAGCACAACAACAAGTTTTCCCTCAGTAAGAAACCGAGGTTATCGAACTAGTAGGAGGAAGGAAACGCCACACAGGTGTTGCAAGCAACGTGGAGACCTGCACAACACAAACTCAAGACTTTGCCCCAACGAATCAGTGAGCTGGTCAAGCTCACCGGTTTGCTGTAACAAAGGATTAAATGTATGGTGTGGAAGGTAATGGTTTGCATCAAGTAAACAAGTAATAATGGAAGATGTATAAATGGTAAAGATTGGACCAGGGTCCATAGGTCACTAGAGGTGCTCTCCTTAGTTAAACAAGATGGAATGAAGGGTAAACAAATTACAGCAGGGCAATTTATTGGAACTTAGCAAGGCATAATAATTCAATACCAGACAATAAGATCCTATGAGATTCGATTGGGGAATACAACAATATACATAGACCACCATCCAACTGCATCTATGACTAGAAGTCCACCTTCAGGTTATCATCCGAACCCCCTCCAGTATTAAGTTGCAAGCAACAGACAACTGATTTAAGCAAAGTGTGTAAGGTAAACAATCCACTTGTTCCATGAACAAGAAACTGTTTTTTTCTCCCTAGTAGCAACAGCCCATCTACAACCGAAGAGATTGCTGTCACTTCCCTTGAAAAATAGAGTCATGAACCCGTTATCAAGCATAAATACCCCCTCTTGGAGTCACTAGCAACTACTCGGCCAAGATAGCTACTAACATCGGAGAGCATGCAAGATCACAAACAACACAGACATGATAGAATCATAAAGAAAAAACCATTAATCAATCTGACATAGTAATCTCAATATCCATCGGATCCCCGCAAACACAACATGCATGATTACAAATAGATTAGATCTTGATCATGAACAAAGCTCACAAGATTTATACATGAAAGCAGAAGGAGGAGATACAACCATCTAGCTACTACATGGACCCATAGTCCAAGGTGGAACTACTCACGCATCATACTGGAGAGAAGGACTCCGGGATGATCTCCCCTCCGGCAGGGTGCCAGGAAGAACTTCAGATCCCCCTGATGTAGGGACGACGATGACGGCGGCTACAGAAGGTTTCGTGGAGTTTTGATCGGGTACTTAGGGTTTCTGCATCGGGGGCTTCTTAAAGGCGAAGAGGCGAGGCCGGGAGGCGACCAGTGGGGCCACACCCTGCCTAGGCGCGGTCCCACCCCTGGCCGTGCCTAGGGGCGATTGGCCGCGCTGGCTCGCGTCTCGTCTTCTGGATTCGTATCCCTCATGGTAAAATATTAAATTTGGCTTTTGTCCCGTCCAATTCCGAGAATATTGATTTTCTGCCTTTCTGGAACCAAAAACAGAAGAAAACATGCAACTGGCACTGTTGCAACTTGTTAATAGGTTAGTTCGAGAAAAGATATAAAAACACCTCAAAGTGTAGACAAAGCAAAGAAAGTAGATACTAAACAAGCATGGAGCATCAAAATTATAGATACGTTTCCGATGTATCACAATGTTGCTTATGTTTATGTTTCATGCTACTTATTGTTATTGAGTTGGAATTTCTTTATAGCTTGCAATGACTATTAAGTAGACTTAGTTGCATAATCATTATTATGAATTGTCGAAGTATCTACTCATGTGCTAAGAATATATACATCATATGAACCAAATGTGTTCGTGAAAGTTCTTTTATCGCACTATGTTTTCAACTGAATTGCTTGAGGACAAGCAATAAGCTAAGCTTGGGGGAGTTGATACGTCCAAAACATATCTACATTCCCGAACACTTTTGCTATTGTTTCTCCTCTAAACTTGTGTTATTTGGATACAACTAACACGGACTGACGCTGTTTTCAGCAGAATTACCTCGGTGTCTAGTTGTTGTGCAGAAAATCAACTATCAGGAAAAATCCCAGAAAATATGCCAAAAGTCCTATTTCACCAGAAGACTCACAGAAACAGAATACGAGAGGGAGTGGGACACCGAGGGGCCCACACCCCCTGCCGCGCGGGCCAGGCCTGGCCACGCCTGGAGGGGTTGTGGCCGCCTCAGGCACCCCCTCGGCCTCCCTCTTTGCCTATAAGTTTCCTTCTAACCTAAAAACTTAGGGGGTCGAAGTTTTCCAGAAGGAGTTCCGTTGTGCCGCCACCACCAGAAACTGCGATTTGGAACCAGAAACTCCTTTCTAGCAACCTGCCGGGACAGGGAATTTGAAGAGGATCATCGCCATCATCATCAACAACGCCTCTCCATTAACCATCCATGTTTCCCTCATCCATGAGTGAGTAATCCACCGCTGTAGGCTCTAGGGATGGTAGGGATTGGATGAGTTCTATCATGTAATCAAATAAGATTGTTAGGGCATGGTGCCTAGTATCTCTATTACTGCTATTAGAATTTTTTGCAACTTGTTGTGCTTAGTGCTTATCACTAGGGCCCGAGTGCCATGATCTCAGATCTAAAATTATTATTGAATCATGATGATAGTATTTTTTGTGATCTTATCTGCAAGTTGTGTACACATATCATTGTCCGGATCCAAAGGGCCCAAAGTGACAATAATTGGGACACCCAAAGGGGATGATTGTGGTGTGAGGATCACATGTGTTCATGTAGTGTTAATGCTTTGCTCTGGTGCTCTATTAAAAGGAGCACCTTAATTGCCAGTAGGTCCCTAGAGGCCCCGCTGCCATGGGCTTGCTGGACAGAAGATGTTGTGCAAGTTCTCATTGCGAGCATGTATGACTATATATGGAGCACATGCTTATGATTGTTTAGTACTTGGATGCTTTATCTTATTTATCTGCAATTTCCCTAGATCTTGAAGTTACATGTTTAGACTTTCCATGCAACGCCCGTCCATCCATCCCTGTCGTGGGAATGGTCACGGCAGATGCTGCAATCGGCAGCGAGTAGTAGAACGAGGGGCAAGGGCGGCCAGCCATCTGCGGTGCGAGATGAGGGCAAAGACACAGGGTTTTACCCAAGTTCGGCCCCCCGGAGGGTAAAGACCTACTCCTGCTAGATTGTATTATGGAGGTGTTACAATGGGCGAGCTCGGCGGCTAGGCGGCGAGTCGCTGGGGTGTATGAAGGAACGTGTCTCTACTCACCCTATAGGGAGGTTTATATAGGCTCACCTCCCCTAGGGTTTACATATCTCAACCGATTCGGTTAAGGCTTCAGTAGCCGTTTAACCTCGCCCGACTGGGCCTATCTACTCGCCCAGGCCTTCAGCTTCCAGTCGCTCAGTTCCTGGCTGGGCTTCGATCCACTCGCCGTTCTGCAGGCCCACTCGCCGGGTCTTGGGCCAGTCGGAAACGTCCTGCTGGGTATACCCCGGCAGGCATATCCCCATCAGTAGTCCCCGAGGCCGTCGTCGATTAGGCGTAGGTGGCTGCTGGCAGTCAGAGTATACGGCTTCAGAGTTGGCACCCAGTCGAATCGTCGGCGGGCTCCTGTATAAAGGAGACAACCAATGATCCAGGTCGCAGCTTTGGCGAGTCGAGTCGGCGAAAACACTGTCTTAGTGATTGGGTCGGCGAGCCGAGTGGCCGTAGTTGGACCGTCAGGCGCGGTCAAACTAGCCGTTGGGGTAATCCAACGGTACCTTTTGGCATAATCACCGCGTGGTAACGGCTCCCTGATTTGGCGGGTAACTTCCGCTATATAAGAGGAATGGCAGGCAATCGTTGAGCCATCTCCTCACCACTTCTTCCGAGTGCGCGCATTTTCCTTCCCTCGCTCCGCGATCCAGTTGACCCGAAATCCTCTGATCTCCAACCAATCTCTCGGCCATGGCCCTTTCCACCGAGCCGTGGGGTAGGTCCAAATGCACGAGGGCGCAGCTGGCCTCTTTCGAGGAGGCCGGGATCCTGCGAGCCGGCTGTTGGCGTATCCCCGCAGCCGGAGAAACGACCCCAAACCCGCGAGAGAGGGAATTCGTCTGTTTCACCAGTCATCTCGAGCGGGGGCTAGGGTTCCCTACGTCCTTATTCTTTCGGCGCTTCTGCGCCTACTACGGGATCCAGCCTTCAGATCTGGGTCCCCACAGCATCGAGTAGCTCGCCATCTTCGTGGCGTTCTGCGAATGCTACTTGGGCTGCCGGCCCTACTTCCCCTTGTGGCAAGATCTGTTCCACGGACGGATCAGCCGCGAGGAGGCAGGCGGCCCAATGCTAGCCGCGGGCGGCTTGACGTTTCAGCTCAAGTCCAAAGCTTCTTTCTTTGATCTGATGCTACCCGCCAAGGCAGCGAGCGACTGGAAGAAGTCGTGGTTCTACGTGGCTGAGGCGACCCCGGAGGGCGAGGTGGCGATCCCGCGGTACTCCGCTAGTCGTTCTGAGCCGCGCCATCTCCAAGTCGGCAAGCTCCCCAACGACCAGCGGATGGTCGTTGACGAGATGCTCCAGACCATCCGTGGTCTGAAAAAGAAGGGCCTTCAAACGATAAACTTGTACAATTGCTGGCTTGGGAGGCGGCTCGTTCCACTCGCCCAGCGCGACCACTACATGTACCAGTACACGGGCCGGGGAGACTCGACGAAGGCCTGCCTCGACGAGTGGAAGCTGGAGGATTATCTCCCAGCATTGAACAAGATTACCCAGGCGGTGTACCTGGATGCGCAGGCTGGGGTCGCCCCCTACACCGCGAAGCGTCCGGCTCCAACGGTAATTTCTTTACCTTGCTCGCAGTCGCAGTATATGCAGTCGCGGTAATTCTGATTCCGTTTTGTATTCGTTGCAGCTGTTCCAAGTAGTGGAAGGGTGACTCCCACCTTCGGATGATGAGAGCTCGGGCCCATCCGCCCAGGACATAGGCGAATCGCCGCCTACCAAGGGCAACGAGGACGACGAGGACGAATCCAAAGAGGAGATCGCCCCGCTGGTCCGAAAGACCCGCGGGCAACGACAGCGCGAGATCGAGGCAAGCAGAAGCCTCGATCGTCATGACGACGACGACGAGCTCCCAGAGACCACCTCACGCCGTCAAGCCACTCCGTCAAAGAAGAAGAGGAAGGAAAGGGAGGCGAGGGCCCCCCCGAAGAAGAAAACGAAGCCGTCGAGGACGGCCTCACCGCCGCACTCGGCGAGCAGCTCCGATGCTCCCAGCCCAGCCGGTGACGGCGCGCCGCCAGCGACAGCCGCGCTGGACGCGGCGACCGTGGAAGTGCCGCTGGCCTCAATGCCTCCGCCGTTCGCCCCAGTCTCTAGGCCGGGGGAGGCTCTAGCTGCGGCGGCTTCGCCTCGCAAGGAGGCTCCGGCTACAGCGGCTCCAACTCGCGAGGAAGCTCCCGCCGAGGATGTCCCAGAGGCGCCAGCTGCGGCCTCAACGACGAAGAAGCCATCCGTGTCTTGGGCACTGTCGTGGGAATGGCCACGGCAGATGCTGCAATCGGCAGCGAGTAGTAGAACGAGGGGCAAGGGCGGCCAGCCATCTGCGGTGCGAGATGAGGGCAAAGACACAGGGTTTTACCCAGGTTCGGCCCCCCGGAGGGTAAAGACCTACTCCTGCTAAATTGTATTATGGAGGTGTTACAATGGGCGAGCCCGGCGGCTAGGCGGCGAGTCGCTTGGGTGTATGAGGGAACGTATCTCTACTCACCCTTTAGGGAGGTTTATATAGGCTCACCTCCCCTAGGGTTTACATATCTCAACCGATTCGGTTACAGCTTTAACAGTCGTTTAACCCAATCCGACTAGGCCTATCTACTCGCCTGGGCCTTCAGCTTCCAGTCGCTCGGTACCTTGCTGGGCTTCAATCCACTCGCCGTTCTGCAGGCCCACTCGCCAGCTCTAGGTCTTTACCCTCCGGGGGGCCGAACCTGGGTACATCGTGTGCCAATCTCGCTCCCGGATTCTCCTACGTCGCCTTGCTCCCTCTACGTAAGCTACCCCCAGTAGCATCTGCCGTGCAATACCACGACAGTTGGCGCCCACCGTGGGGCTAGCGATGCTTGGAGGGTGATAATCCGGGCGGGATCCCTTTATCATCGACAACAGCCAGATCACACGTGACAAGCTAGGCTCGAGAGTCGGAGGCCGATCGGTCTCGTTCGGCAGCCGCCTGGCGCGATCGATTTGAGAAGCCTTGCATGAAAACGTACAAGATCGACATGGCAAACAGGTCGCAGATACCAATCTCCGTGAGTCGATCCGAGGACTAATCCAAGTACACAGGACGGTATTGGCCGCCACGGCCGGCCGGCCGGCCGGCGGCGATCGCCGGAGCTACACGGAATCTATTTCTGATAAATTAATCATAATCTTTTCGTTGTCCTATTTAATTATTTTATTCAGATCTAACCTGGCATGCATGTTCGTTCGTTCATGTGCACCGTTTGGTCAATCCATGGATCAGACTAAGATTATTTGTGGACTTCGTGAACTACTCCATCTACAAATTGCGGGCATGTGTCCGAGCGAGTACGGCGAGCAGCGGATCAATTTGCCCTGCGCGCAATTACTAGCTAGCATTGCACCTTCCGATCGTATCTCTTCGTGGCTATTGGGATTTTTTCCATCCAATTTCATATTTCTTATACACTAGTTATTGAGTTATTGTCTAAATCAACTATTATTTTAGAACTAATGCTTCCGCTTGCACGATTTTTGTCATACATGCACCATGCGACATGGATTTGATCGTGGAAACAAGACAGAGAGCAACGTATACTACCTGAGTCCGCCGCCGCGACTTCGAAGTCCCGACCGGAGTCGAGGTCCCGTCCGAAAGCTTGGTCAACCATGACCCGGCTATGGCTAACAATCTCTTTCCTCTCAAACTTGTTTAAATTTCTATATTTTATCATATCTACTAATTGTTTGGTCTCTCTAAGTACGAGGAAAACCAAGACGCAATGTGCAGTTTGCCGAGCGCCGCGCCAATCATTTGCAGGGTCACTCGCTCCTGGCTCGGCTTCCGTTGCTCGCCACCCTTGCGAACTCGCCCGCGGCAAACTCGCCACGCTCCGGGCCTCGCCTAAACGCGGACACGCTTAAACGCGGACTCAATAGGCTCGGGGACTCGCCCGTTGTGGACTCGTCCGCCGCGTCGACTCCGTGTCCGCCGCGTCGACTTCGCCATAGCGCGACCTCCGTCCGCCGCGTCGACTCCGTGTCCGCCGCGTCGACTTCGCCATAGCGCGACCTCCGTCCGCCGCGTCGACCCGTGTCCGCCGCGTCGACTTCGCCATAGCGCGACCCCCGTCCGCCGCGTCGACTCCGTGTCCGCCGCGTCGACTTCGCCATAGCGCGACCTCCGTCCGCCGCGTCGACTCCGTGTCCGCCGCGTCGACTTCGCCATAGCGCGACCTCCGTCCGCCGCGTCGACTCCGTGTCCGCCGCGTCGACTTCGCCATAGCGCGACCTCCGTCCGCCGCGTCGACCCGTGTCCGCCGCGTCGACTTCGCCATAGCGCGACCTCCGTCCGCCGCGTCGACTCCGTGTCTGCCGCGTCGACTTCGCCATAGCGCGACCTCCGTCCGCCGCGTCGACTCCGTGTCCGCCGCGTCGACTTCGCCATAGCGCGACCTCCGTCCGCCGCGTCGACCTCCGTCCGCCGCGTCGACCCCGTGTCCGCCGCGTCGACTTTTTCCGGCTAAACGTCGTGCGACCCTGTCCGCTATGACAAATGTGTACGCCGCACCTGCTAAGGGACCTTCATCGTCCGAGTCACCAGAGAGGGTCGCTTGCCACGCTGCATGGACTCACCACTGGGCGTCTCTTTCCCTCGGAACAAATCTATTCGCCTTTGTCAACCTTTGAAAGAGCGACTCGCAATGGCCAAGTAGTGCGGACGAGGACTCGCAAACCGAGCCTCGGATCGTCCACGAAAAACGCTAACCGAGAGCCATCATTGGAGTCGCCTTGCTCGACTGGCCTCCCGGGCCAAGAAAAATGGTAGTGCTACACAAACAGCACCAAGTACTGCGGACGAGGACTCGCAAACCGAGCCTCGGATCGTCCAGGAAGAACACCAAGTCGAGAGCCATCTTTGGAGTCGCCATGCGACTGGTCCCCCGGGCCAAGACGAGAGACTCTCTAACAAAACAGCGCAATCAACATCATCGCGGACTCGCAATCATCGCGGACTCGCCACACTCGAGGACTCTCCCCTCGCGGGCTCGCAATCATCGCGGACTCTCCGCGCTCGGGGACTCTCCCCTCGCGGACTCGCAGTCATCGTGGACTCGCCACGCTCGGGGACTCTCCCCTCGCGGACTCGCCGCACTCGGGGACTCGGCGCATAATCGGTCGCTCGGCCTCGACGCTCACCGGTCGCTCGATCTCGCCACTCGCCGCGCTCGGGGACTCGGCGCCCGTCGGTCGATCGACCTCGCCGCTCGCCGTACTCGGGGACTCGGCGCATAATCGGTCGCTCGGCCTCGACGCTCACCGGTCGCTCGATCTCGCCACTCGCCGCGCTCGGGGACTCAGCGCTCGCCGGTCGCTCGACCTCTCCACTCGCCACGCTCGGCAACAACCACTACTATTTTCAAAATATGAGCCTCGAGTCGCCTCTACAAGCCAACTCGAGCCTCGGGGACTACTCCTAGGCATGCTGCATGTACGCGTGGTTGCACGACCGCGGCTCTCCCTCTCCACTCGCCACGCTCGGCAACAACCACTACTATTTTCAAAATGTGAGCCTCGAGTCGCCTCTACAAGCCAACTCAAGCCTCGGGGACTACTCCTAGGCATGCTGCATGTACGCGTGGTTGCACGACCGCGGCTCTCCCTCTTCGATTCGTCACCACGGACTATCCCTCGCGTACTCAACACGCTCGGGGACTCGCCGTCGCGGACTCGCCCTCGCGTACTCGACGCGCTCGGGGACTCGGCGCGCTACAGACATCGGCACTCGCCGGTCGTTCGACCTCGCCGCTCTCCGCGCTCGGGGACTCGGCACCCGTCGGTCGATCGACCTCGCCGCTCGCCGCGCTCGGGGACTCGGCGCCCGTCGGTCGCTCGGCCTCGCTGCTCTCCGCGCTTGGAGACTCGTCGCCGAGGACTCGCCCTCGCGTACTCGACGCGCTCGGGGACTCGGCGCGCTACAGACAGCGGCACTCGCCGGTCGATCGACCTCGCCGCTCTCCGTGCTCGGGGACTCGGCGCCCGTCGGTTGCTCGTCCTCGATGCTCGCCGGTCGCTCGACCTAGTCGCTCTCCGTTCTCGGGGTCTAGACGCTTGCCGGTCGCTCGACCTCGCCCCTCGCCGCGCTCGGGGACTCGGCGCCTGCCGGTCGCTCGACCTCGCCGCTCGTCGCGCTTGGGAACTCGGCACTCTACGGTCGCTCGACCTCGCCGCTCGTCGCGCTTGGGAACTCGGCACTCTACGGTCACTCGACCTCGCCCCTCGCCGCGCTCGGGGACTCGGCATGCTCCATGTTCGGAGAATCGCCACAACTGGCGGCTTCACCGACACCCTACGTCTTTCGCCAACTGGTCATCACAGACTGGCTCACGCCGACTGCCTCCCGCTTCATGATTCTTTTCTATGTTCAGGAGCTCGTCGCCGATTTGCCACGACCCATCGTCAAGACTCTTCGCGCCCTGCCTCAAGCCCGCGTCGAATCGACAACGCGCTCGGGGACTACTGATGGGGGAATACCAATCGGGGTATACCCACGAAGCGGATTCGCCAGCTGGATCGAGCCGACTGAAGCCAAGCCCAGAGCGGGTCGACTCGCCCAATACGGCGAGTGGCGCGTGCTGGACCCAGACGACTGGCGCCGACTGGAGGCCCAAGGCGGCGACTCCAATAGAAAGCCCACTAAAGCACTTGTCAACCCTAACTGGCGGCATATATAAAGCCACCAAGGGCACCCCCAAGGGGTACGTCAGATTAGATCTAGTCTCCCTCCGCCTACGGCGGCTCCCATGTAAACCAATCTATGATCATATACTGGATTGATAGCAGGACGTAGCGATCCTCCACCGAGGGGACGTGAACCTGGGTACATCGTGTGCAAAATCTCGCTCCCGGATTCTCCTATGTCGCCTTGCTCCCTCTACGTAAGCTACCCCCAGTAGCATCTGCCGTGCAATACCACGACAGGCACGGGACGTCCTTGAACTGGGGCTCAGTCGCCGACTGGGCCCTGAACTGGAAAAACCGGACGGCCTTCGTACGGGGCTACGTTTCATCCCAGTCGCCAAGTGAGTGCGCTCACCCCTCCTTATTTTCCATAACTATTTTGATTGTCTTTGTTGATTCGATTGATGCGCAGGACCAGAGTGAAAAGGATGGGCCACCCGACCGTGGCCAAGGTGCCCTCCGCCGCTAGCGAAGAGGATCCTTCCCGCAAGAGGAAGGCGGACGAGGTCGTCGCCTCAGCGGATGGCAGTAAGAAGGCCAAGGGCGACGACGCCGTCACTATCTCTGATGACACAGCGGTCGCACCAGCCGAGCCCGTGTTGGAGGCAGCCGCGTCTACGAAGGAGGGTGCTTCCTTGCCTGGGACGGCGGAGGCGACCTCTCTCAGAGCGGGTGCTTCTATTGCTACCTTTCCGCGCTTCGTGACCAAGGCAGCCACGGCGAGTGGGCCTACGCCCTCGAGCCACGCTCCTGGGACCGCCGATGCTGAAGTCGACCAACGTCGCGGGCACACGCCAGCACTTCTCGCGTCCGTGGACGCGGTACAACTCCACGGCATGCTTGGCGCGGCCATCCAGGTACGTCCAGTCCCCGAGGATCAGGTCGGTGCTTTGCAGCGGCCTGATTCTTATAATTTCTCATCTTTTTGTTTGTCGCATCCAGTCCCCGAGTGCGCACGCGCTGAATTTCAGCGGGTGGGCACTTAGGCATTTTTTGATCGCCAGTCCCCGAGTGCGCACTTGCTGGATTTCAGCGGGTGGGCACTTAGGAATTTCTTGATCGCCAGTCCCCGAGTGCGCACTCGCTGAATTTCAGCGGGTGGGTACTTAGGAATTTCTTGATTTGACTAACCTTTTTTGGTGATGTGCAGGGTCTGCAGCTTGAGTCAGCGGACCGATTGGCCGCGAAACAGCGCGCGGAGAGGGAGCTGGCCATCGTCCAGGAGGCGAACAAAGGGCTTCAGGCTGTTGCTACGAAGGCAGAGGAAGCCCGCGAGGGGCTTGTCCCCGCTGGTGAGTTGGTGGCGGCGCGATCTGCTCTGGGTGCCGCTGAACAGCGGATCGCCGACCTCGAGCGCGAACTGCGGGAGGCGAGAGAAGAAGCGAGCTCGGCGGACGGGCGAGCTAAGGCCGCCATTGCGGCCGCTGAGGAGGATCGCAAGGTGTCGGAAGTCCTTATTGCTGGGCTTCAGGACGACCACACGTCGCTTCAGTGTTTCATCACGGGACTCGCCCGCCCGTTGCTTGGTGAGTACATCTTCCCTTTCTAATAATTGTGGTTTTTGTGGTGTCCGTCGTACTTCTCATTGTCTTCTACTCGCAGGTCACATCATTGATAGCGAAGGAGAGGCGAGCTCGCTCGACGCGAGGCAGTGTGTAAGCATGCTCGTCGATTCGGCGACGTTGTCGGCGACGTGCATCCGTGCCTACCTCCAAGAAATATCGCCCACGGAGGTGATTCCCAGTGACCTCGTTGAGGTGTGGAAGTATTTGGAGAAGGCGCCCGCGGTCGTTGAGTTCATGACGCGGTCGGCGTTTCGGCGTGGAGCATCGACGGCACTGAGCCTTGGACTCGCCCACTTCCCCGAAGATTTCGACGTTGACAATGTGACGAGTGGGTATCCATCGTCGACTGGCGCGGTGGAGCTGTCTGAGGTGCTCAAGTTGCAAGAACGTGCCGCCACGTACTCGGAACGTGTCTGGGCAATGGGCGACCTCCTGCCGTACCAGGAGATGGTTGTCGCGCCGAACGACCCGAGCCGCCGCATCGTGACTTCAAGGTCGAGCAGCCTTTTCGCGCGGCGATGGCGGGTGAACTGACGATGTATCCATCAAACCCGTACACGGCGTTCATCCGCAATCGTCGGGATGCTGGCGAGTCATCGTCGAAGCCTGCAGAGTAGGGTAGTTTGCCTTGTGGCGTTAGCAGCAGTTCTGCCACACGGGCATATTTTGTAACATGAAACAATGCAACATGCGATTGAATGAGACGTCGTGTCTATTTTGATATTTGTTTGTGTGCTTTTGACTGATTTTGGACGAGTCCCCGAGCGCGTCCGCCCTTTTGTGGGGTTTACCTCGTATATGATGTGTGTCACGGAGAGTAGGCGCAATTTGCGGCAACCGTTTCTTTTTATTTCATAGCGACTGGAGAGTACATGTGTGGGGTTCTAGGAGTAGAACTTCCGGAGGAGGTTTACATTCCATGGTCGCTTGACGTCGAGTTCGCCGTCCCCGCGGATGTCGATGAGGTAGTAGGCGTCGTTTCCGAGTACGCGCCCGATAGCGAATGGCCCTTCCCACGGGGGGGAGAGCTTGTGCATGCCCTTCTTGTCCTGGATGAGGCGTAACACCAGGTCGCCCTCCTGGAAGGTGCGAGCTTTCACCCGCCGGCTGTGGTAACGGTGGAGTCCTTGCTGGTAGATGGCAGTGCGTGACCGAGCGAGGTCGCGTGCTTCATCGAGTTGGTCGATCCCGTCTTGGCGGGCAAGCTCGTTTGCAGCCTCCGTATAGTGGACGACCCGCGGCGAGTCGTGTTCGAGGTCGGTGGGCGTGACTGCTTCGGCACCATATACCATGAAGAAGGGAGTGAATCCCGTCGATCTGTTGACTGAGGTGCGGATCCCCCAGATGACAGAGGGCAACTCCTCGACCCAGCACCCGGCGGTGCGCTCGAGTGGTACTTGGAGTCGCGGCTTCAGGCCGTGGAGGATGCTCTGGTTGGCCCGTTCCGCCTGGCCGTTGGATTCCGGGTGGGCGACTGACGCGAGGTCGAGCCGGATGTGGTGCTCTTCACAGAATTCGGCCATGGCTCCCTTGGCGAAGTTGGTGCCGTTGTCCGTGATGATGCTGTTTGGGAACCCGTAGCGATATATGAGCTCGCGTAGGAATTTAGTAGCGGTCTTCTCGTCGCATTTCCGGACTGGCTTGGCCTCCACCCACTTCGTGAACTTGTCGACGGCGACTAGCAGGTGGGTGTAGCCGGAGGGGGCTTTCTTGAAGGGGCCTACCATGTCCATGCCCCATACGGCGAATGGCCAGGTGATGGGGATTGTTTTGAGCGCCGAGCTCGGCACGTGCGTCTGGTTGGCGTACTTCTGGCACCCGGCGCATCGCTGGACGATATCGACAGCATCGGCGTGTGCGGTGGGCCAGTAGAAGACATGTCGCATAGCCTTGGCGACCAGGGAGCGAGCGGCGGCGTGGTGGCCGCAGTCACCGGAGTGAATGTCGTGGAGGATTTTGCGTCCTTCAGCTGGTTGGACGCAGCGTTGGAACACGCCGGTGACGCTGCGCTTGTGGAGCTCGCCGTCGATGATGGTGTAGGACTTGCATCGACGAGCGATCATTCGAGCGTCTGTCTCGTCTGCCGGCAGGGTGCCGGCTTCCAGGTAGGCGATGTAGGGCTTGGTCCAGTCGTCTGTCTCGTTGACGAGTGCAACCAAGGCTGCCTCTGGTTGGAGTGGGACTCCGATGTCGATCTCCCTCGGGGGAGAGACTGATGGCTTGGTGATCGTGTCGAGGAAGACGCCGGCTGGAGGCGCGAGTCGAGCCGACCCGATACGGGAGAGTGCGTCGGCCTCCTCATTCTTTCGCCTGTCGATCCACTCGACAGAGTAGCCGGTGAAGTGGCCGCCCAACTTGTCCACCGCTTGGCGGTACGCCGCCATGGTAGGGGAGACGGCGTCGCAGGTGCTGGCGACTTGCCCCGCGACAAGGTTGGAATCTCCGTAGCAGCGGAGGCGATTGACGTTCATCTCCTTGGCGGCTCGCATGCCGTGGAGTAGGGCCTCGTATTCAGCCATGTTGTTGGTGCAGGGCGTGAAGTCGAGGCAGAGGATGTAGCGGATCTTGTCGCCCTTTGGTGAAGTCAACACTACCCCTGCGCCTGCACCGTCCGCGTTCTTGGAGCCGTCGAAGTGCAGGCTCCAGTAGTGGAGGTACGGCAGCTTCTCTGGCTGCTGGGCCTCCTCCTAGTCGGCGATGAAGTCTGCCAGTGCCTGTGACTTGATCGCCTTTCGTGGCTCGTATTTGATGTTGTGGACGCCGATCTCGACGGCCCACTTGGCGACCCGCCCGGTCGCCTCGCGATTGCGGATGATGTCTTGCAGTGGTGCTGAGGAGACAACCGTGATCGGGTGCTCCTGGAAGTAGTGCGGCAGGCGCCGCTGAGCCCTGAAGACCGGGTATACTAGCTTTTGGTACTGTGGGTACCGCTGGCGCGACTCAGTGAGGACCTCGCTGATGTAGTACGCCGGCCGCTGAACCGGGCGCTCCTTTCCTTCCTCTGGTCGCTCGACGACCATCACGGCGCTGACGACGCGCTCGGACGCCGCGGCGTAAACCAGCATGGGTTCTTTGTCGGCGGGGGCAGCGAGTAGTGGTGCGGCGAGTAGCACCTTTTTGAGGTCGCGGAGCGCGTCGTCCGCCTCCTTGTCCCACTTGAAGGTGGGGTTCTTGCGCATCAGGCGGTATAGGGGCATCGCCTTTTCGCCCAGGCGGGGGATGAAGCGACTGAGAGCCGCTACTCGCCCGGCCAGCTTCTGGACGTCGCGCAGGCACTCGGGTTTGCCGAGCCGGTCGATCGTGTCGATCTTTGTGGGGTTCGCCTCGATCCCTCGTTTGGAGACGACGTACCCCAGTAGTTGTCCGGCGGGTACACCGAAGGTGCACTTGCCTGGGTTGAGCTTTATCTTATATCTTTGCAGGTTGGCGAAGGTTTCCGCCAGGTCGGCGAGTAGGTCGCCTTGGCGAGCGGACTTCACGACCACGTCGTCGATGTAGACGTGGATGTTGCGGCCAATTTGGCTCGCGAGGCATTCTTGCATGCACCGCTGGTAGGTCGCCCCGGCGTTCTTGAGGCCGAAGGTCATGGCGGTGTAGCAGAAGGCTCCGAATGGCGTGCTGAACGCCGTCTTCTCCTTGTCTTCGACAGCCATTTTGATCTGGTTATACCCAGAGTAGGCGTCGAGGAAACATAGCGACTCCGAGCCCGCGGTTGAATCGATTATCTGGTCGATCTGCGGGAGGACGAACTGCTCCTTTGGGCAGGCGCTGTTTAGGTTCGTGTAGTCGATACACATTCTCCAGGTCCCATTTTTTTTCTCGACCAGGACTGGGTTTGCCAGCCACTTGGAGTACTTGATTGGCTGGATGAAACCGGAAGTGAGTAGACGCTGCACTTCCTCGGCGATTGCTCGACGGCGTTCTTCGTTGAAGGGCCGCAGCGACTGCTTGACAGGTCGCACTTTGGGGTCGGCGTTTAGCTTGTGCTCAGCGAGCTCCCGAGGGACACTGGGCATGTCAGAGGGTTTCCATGCGAAGAAGTCCTTATTCTCATGGAGGAACTCGATGAGCACGCCTTCCTATGCTGGGCTCATGCCCTTCCCGATCGTCACCGTCTGGCTGGAGTCGCCTGGTACCATCTCGACGGTGCAGGTGTGCGTCGTGGCCTCAAAGGTTGAGGTGTTTGCGCCCTCTAAGTTGGGCTTCTTGAGTATGGTGGGGTCGTCGTTGTTGACCCCGCTCGCGTACTTGGCGAGCTCATCGGCGTGGTTGGTCTCCGCCGCGATGACGGCGTCGGCGAGCTCGGCTCCTTTGGCCTCGCACTCGGCGGCCATGTCGGGGTCGCCGTTGATGGTGATGACACCGCATGGCCCGGGGAGCTTCATCGCGTTGTACGCGTAGTGGGGCGCTGCCATGAATTTAGCGAACGCCTGGCGCCCCAGGACGCAGTGGTAGGGGCTGTCGAAGGGCACCAGCTCGAAGACGATCCGCTCGGTGCGGAAGTTTGCCGGTGTGCCGAAGGTGACTTGCAGCGTGACCTTGCCGATCGGGTACGCCTTCCGTCCGGGGACGATGCCATGGAATGTGGTGTGGGTCGTCTCGATCATCGACTGCGGGAGCCGCAGCCGCCTGAAGGTGTCGAGGTAGAGGATGTTGATGGAGCTGCCGCCGTCCATCAGTGTCTTGGGGAGCCAGTAGTCGCCAACCTTGGGCTTGACCACCAAGGCGACTCGTCCTGGGTACTCGATGCGCGGCGAGTGGTCTTGGCGGCTCCAGGTGATGGGCTGCTCCGACCAGTTCAAGAACTGGGGGACGTCTATTTGGGCCACCGCGTTGACGGCGACGGCGCGGGCGATGACCTTCTTCTCGCGCTTCGTGTTGAAGCCTGTGAAGGTGTGGAGCGAGCCGGATACTTTGCCGAATTTTCCGCCGTTTGGCGGGTCGATGTCGGGGTCCTCCCGCGCTCGCCGTGCCTTCTCGATTTCCCTGAGGGTGTGGCAGTCGGCGGTGGTGTGCGTTGCGGGCTTCCCTTCCCTGCTATGGAACGCACATGGTTGGTTAAGTAGGGCCGCAGGATCGAACCTTGGCTTGTTCTTGTAGTTGCCGCCATCGAGGTGTTTCCCTCCGTCGCGGCGGAAGCTCTTAGGCTCGCGCTCCCTCCTGGTGGCGCGTTCTCGCAGATCGCGTGCTCGGCCGCGCGGGCCGGGTCGTTTTCGTCGTCGAAGTTCAGGGCGCGCCCCTGGACGGTGGGGTTCAGGCGCGTCCTGATCCGCTGCTGGTGGTAGCGCGATAATTCCTGCGCCGTCACCTGCTCGAGGCGAAATTTTTCGCGCTCAGCTTGCTCCTTGCGTACCGCCTCCGCCAGTTTTAGGCGGAGTTCCTCGACTTCCGTGGCCGTGGCGTTAGGAGGTATCGGGGTGGAGAATGGATCCTCTGGCGGGTCGGTGCCGGTCGCCATGTAGGTCGCGGCGTAGCGACCGGTTCCGTCGCGGAGATCGGTGGAGTTCTCCGACCCGGAGTCAAATTCGAAGATCCCGAGGATGGAGGGGTCCTCGAAATCTCCCGCGTTGGAGACCTGGGCGATGGAGCCCGCGGATGAGGCCGCGGTGATGGATCCTGCGAGTGACGCCGGGGTCGCCGAGTCGGCGTCGTCATTGAGGGCCGCGTCCTCTGCGGCCGCTGAGTTCTTGGCCTCGTTGTTGTGGGCCGAATTGTACTCGAAGGCGAGGCGGTGGATCATGCGGATCTGGCTCTCGGAGAGCCGATCGCGTGGCGGCGACTCGCGGATGCGAGCCGAGTCCTCTGAGGCGATGACGTCGGTGAGGCCGACGAAGAGGCTGATCGTGCCGATAGGCAGGATCACGCTGTGCGTGACGGGTCGCGCCACCGGGACGTAGCTACTCGGCAAGATCTGGAGCATCTCGCCGATTGCTATCATGCGACCGGTGGCGACCGTCTCGTTGATGGGCAGATTGGATCTTGCCACAAAACACCGGCCAGACCGGCCAGGCCCCACGGTGGGCGCCACTGTCGTGGGAATGGTCACGACAGATGCTGCAATCGGCAGCGAGTAGTAGAACGAGGGGCAAGGGCGGCCAGCCATCTGCGGTGCGAGATGAGGGCAAAGACACAGGGTTTTACCCAGGTTCGGCCACCTGGAGGGTAAAGACCTACTCCTGCTAGATTGTATTATGGAGGTGTTACAATGGGAGAGCTCGGCGGCTAGGCGGCGAGTCGCTGGGGTGTATGAAGGAACGTGTCTCTACTCACCCTATAGGGAGGTTTATATAGGCTCACCTCCCCTAGGGTTTACATATCTCAACCGATTCGGCTAAGGCTTCAGTAGCCGTTTAACCTCGCCCGACTGGGCCTATCTACTCGCCCGGGTCTTCAGCTTCCAGTCGCTCAGTTCCTGGCTGGGCTTCGATCCACTCGCCGTTCTGCAGGCCCACTCGCCGGGTCTTGGGCCAGTCGGAAACGTCCTGCTGGGTATACCCCGGCAGGCATATCCCCATCAATCCCTATGCCTACCACACTCATATCCTACTGTTTGCTACTATTGTTACTACGGCCTTTGTTTTACTGCTGTTGTTATTTTTCTATTGCTACTACAAAACTGTTGCTACTGATAAACTTCTGTGAGCAAGACTATTTCTAGGTGCAGATGATTTGACAACTCAGTTGTTAAGGCTTATAAGTATTCTTTGGCTCCCCTTGTGTCGAATCAATAAATTGGGTGATACTATCCTCGAAGACTATTGTGATCCCCTATACTTGTGGGTCATCAGCCCCCGCTACCGTGCTGTGAGCTCCCGCCGGCGTGACATCATGCTGACATCACCCAAGCATCATCGTCCCTAGTGAAAATGAACCCCCACCCCGAGTTTAATTAGAGAACAAAGTGACCCCTCTCATATGCCCTTGCCAAATTCAATATTTCACCGAGGAGAACACGGAGCCAGAAGACGAGACGGAGGAGGGCCGCGAGGGGCCCACACCTCCTGGCCGCACGGCCAGGACTGACCTGTGCCTAGGGGGTGGGGCTGCCTCGGGCACCCCCTCGATCTCCCCCTTCGCCTATAAGAAGACCCCGATACCTAAACCCTAAGTACCCGATCAGATCTCCATGAAAAAGTACGTAGCCGCCACCGCCATCCTCCCTAGATCGGGGGGATCTGAAGCTCTTCCCGTCACCCTGTCGGAGGGGAGAGATCATCCCGGTGGCCTTCTTCATCACCATGAAAGCCTCTGGTATGATGCGTGAGTAATTCCACCTTGGACTATGGGTCCATATAGTATCTAGATGGTTGTTTCTCCTCCTTTGTGCTACCATGTTTAGATCTTGTGACCTCCGTTCATGATCAAGATCACATATTTGTAATCATGCATGTTGTGTTTGCGGGGATCTGATGGATATTGAGATTACTATGTCAGATTGGTTAATGATTCTATCCTATTGATTCTATCATGTCTGTGTTATTTGAGATCTTGCATGCTCTCCATTTCTAGTAGCTATCTTGGCCAAGTATATGCTAGTGACTCCAAGAGGGAATATTTATGCTCGATAGTGGTTTCATACCTCTACTGAATCTGGGGTAGTGACAGAAATCTCTAAGGTTGTAGATGTGCTGTTGCCACTAGGGAGAAAACAACAATCTTTTGTTCATAGAACAATTGTATTGTTTACTTTACACACCTTGCTTAAAGCAGTTATCTGTTGCTTGCAACTTAATACTAGATGGGGTTTGGATGATAACCTGAAGGTGGATTACTAGTCATAGATGCAGTTGGATGGAGGTCTATGTATATTATTGTAATGCCCAGTCAAATCTCATAGGATCATGAATGTCTAGTATTGCATTGTTCTGCCTTGCTCTGTCCTGTCAATTGCCCTGCTGTAATTTGTTTACCCAGCATGTTATGTTATTTATCTTAAGGAGAACACCTCTAGTGAACTATGGATCTCGGTCCAATATTTGCCATTGATACATCTTCCACTATTACTGTTTACTTTCTGCAAGCCACCATTACCTTCCACACCATATAGTTAATCCTTTGTTTTCAGCAAACCAGTGAGATTGACAACCTCATTGTTCATTGGGGCAAAGTCTTGAGTTTGTGTTGTGCAGGTTTCCAAGTTGCTTGTAACACCTTTGAGTCATTTCCTTCCTCCTACTGGTTTGATAACCTTGGTTTCTTACTGAGGGAAAACTTACTGCTATGCTCATCATACCTTCCTCTTGGGGTTTCCCAACGAAGCTCTACAGTGATGTGAGCTACGCAATCAACAAGCTTTTCTGGCGCCATTTCCGGGGAGGATAAGGACGGCTTCACAAGGGGAGTCCTTCTCAACCTTTCTCTTTACTTTGTTTTTGTTTTGCTTAGATTCTTTTGCCTTGTTTTGTTTGCTTCTTTTTATCAAAAAATCCAAAAAAACAGTTTCGTTTGGTTTGCCTTTTCTTATAAAAAAACACAAAAAAATAGTTCCTACTCTAGTTGCTGGTCTGTTATTGCCTTGGTTTGTCATGCTTTCTATCAATGGATGGTTTCTTTGAAACTAGTTCTTATTGGAAAGGTGGGTTCACGGAAGAACAAAAGTATTATTATAAGGAACACCGTTTGTCACAAAAAGGGAAACACTTATGGGAACAAATTGATAAATTGAATACTATTGCTAGGGAGGTGTGCTCTACTTATAATGTTACTTATTGCTTTGATAAATCTTGTTGCTGTAGGAGGTATAAACACCTACCTTTTCAATGTGAGTATAATGATAATGTTACCATATCTTCCTATGTTAAAGGAAATTATGACTTGTGATGTGGAAAAAATTGAAGAATTTATTGCTTTCAATGGTGCATTTGAACTTGCTAGTTTGCTTGAAAATACTGATGATGCACCTTATAAATATGAGGTTTTCGATATATACATAAATTTTTCTTTGATAATTACAAGGAATAAAATGGCTATATTCTTGAATATATTAATATATGCTTTCCACAAACGGAAGAGACTAATGCCTTGCAGGAGCCTATGGAAGACGAAAATGCTGAACCTGAAGGCTCATTAGATGAAAAAGAGGAGGAGAGTGATGGTAAAGAGGAGGAAGAATGGATCTACCCATGCCTACCTTCTAATGAGAGTAACTCTTTACCTCTTACATTATATGATTGTCCCCCATGCTTACCAAAGGAGGATGAATGTTATGTTCCTGTGGATTCTTTTGAAATATCTGCTATGGGTAAACCTTGTGATAATAGTTATGCTCCTGTTATCTATGATAATCCTATATTTGTGCCTAACTTCGAAATGCATGGTACTAAAGAGTTTTGCTTAGAAAATGTTTATAATAAATCTCTAGATGATGGTCCTATATTGAATGATCAGTCTTCTTGTTATAAAATTGTTAAAAGTGGGTTTGAAGGTTTTAATCCCACTATTTTTGAGCTTGATAAAAATTATGTGTTTGTAGATCATGAAAAGCATGCTTTATGTGATAGTTATATTGTTGAGTTTATTCATGAGGCTACTGAAAATTATTATGATAGAGGAAAATATGGTTGTAGAAGTTTTCATGGTACTGAAACACCTCTCTATGTGCTGAAAGTTTTGAAGTTACTCTTGTTTTATCTTCCTATGCTTGGCACTTTGTTCTTTGTGAATTTATTTGCGTACAAGATTCCCATGCATAGGAAGTGGGTTAGAATTAAATGTGTTTTTAATTTGCTTCTTGATGCTTTATTTTACTTCAATTCATATTTATTATGTGAGCATCTTCTCAAATTATCATGCCTAACTTAAAGGCGTTAAAGAAAAGTACTTCTTGGGAGATAACCCAATTGTTTTCTTGAGTCTTGGAAGTTATTACTTCTGTAATAACCTCACCTTATCCTTTTTGTTTGATTTTTGTGCCAAGAATAACCTCTAATGAGAGGGAAGTACAATTTGGGGAGTTGATGTCCCGAAACTATAGAGGTCCCAACCTTTAATAAGTAGAGATCCCTGTGTTTACAATGCTAGTCCCTGGATCAATAGCTAGCATCCACAGTTAAGATGTAATATCAAGAAACAAAGGTCATATTACAACTTTATAACCAGGAATAAAATAATTCATTACATCTTACATAGCTCATTTGGCTATCTCATTATAATGCAGCATGCAAGCATGCCAAAGATTGTTTTATTTACAAAAGTGGTTTCTAATAGGTTATAAACATTTTGAAACACTTATTTGTCATTTATAAAGTGGCAAGGTCATTTATAAATGTGGTAAAACCATTTGATATTAAGTTAGTGAAAAATGGTCACTTTAAATCATTTTTGTTTTGCTAGAAAGGATTTAAATCCAAGTAATATTCTCTAGTGTTTGGCAAACACATTTCTAAACACAAATGTTAGTGTTTTATGGTCAAGTGTTCAATATTAAAACCATTTGCAAAAGGTTTCACCTATAAACCATTTTTACACTAAATCAATATTTTATGTTGTTGAAAATGCCTTTAGCAAAGTAATAATTTATAGGGTTCATCAAAATACATTTTTAAATTCTAAAACTTGGTGTTTAGGGTCAGAGACTTTAAATCAAAACATTTCCCAAAGGGTTTCCTCCAAAAGCATTTTTAACATATAAATATTATTTTTATTTGACTAGAAATGTTCTAAATCAAAGATTTATTCTTTTGCTTCACAAAATATGTTTTTTAATCCACAAGTTGGTTTCTATGGTCAGTAGGTTCAAAACAATTTATTTGCCAAAGATTTTACCATAAAAATATTTCTAGAATAAATTTTATATCCAAAATATGCCTACACAAGTTTCTGCAAAAACAACCAATTTAACAGAAGCAATTTACTAAACAAAGTGCATGGTTGGAAAGTACTTGTCTTTCTGATTCCATTGATATAAAATTTGAAAATTTGGATGTGTGGATCAAAAGTTATTAATCTTACAAACTCTAACCTCTAATAGAACCTTTTCTATTTTTAAAACAAAACTCAAGCCACGTGGAAGGTTCTGATTGGCCCATACTGTTTCCTTTGGATCAGGCAATGTGGAACGTAGGATCTAAACATCGCACGGCACAGGACGTACGATACCGCTTCGCTGCTCGTTCTATCCTATCCGCCAGATCTACATCCGACGTTCCAGATCGTATCGACCAAAGAAGGGCGGCGCAACGACGGTGGACTGCGGCGGCGCATTCTGGCCACGGTGTTTCCGGCGAAGCTATGGTGCGCGGGGGAGGGATAAGGGGCTTACCAGACTCGCCGCGAAGCGCTGACTCTCGGGGTAGTCTTTGCCGAAGGAGGGGCGCACGGTAACGGGTTTAATCGCTCGCCGGAGAAGTTCCTGGCAACGGATGCTCACTGCCGAAGATGGTGGCGATGCTACGGTGTGAGCTAGGACACGAAAACGTTGGTGTTAGTTGCGGACGAGGTCACTAGTCATACGCGTGTCATCGGAAGGAAGAGGGGCGGTCAGAATGTTCCTAGGGGTGTCGCCGAAGAGGAGACAGACGGCGGCGCTGCTCTGGGAAGACGTTTCCGAGCTTACGGTGCTCGTGGAGGCGAGCTGGCGCTATGGAGAGGTTCGCGGGGAGATGGGGAATGTCCCCGTGGAGGCCAGGGACAGGGGGCGGGCTGGCGTCGTCGGAATCGACTGAAAACGGTCGCCGGAGACAGTGCGAAGCTGAGAGGAATTGGCGCAGCCTGTGGGCTCTCGAGATGTGGTGTCTGGGGGAAAATGGAGAGGGGAGGGAGGAGTTTAGCAGGGCGTGATCACGGTGAGTAACGGCCTCTGTGTTAATGCGAATTGAAGCCATGAAGATCAAGCCAGAAACGGGAGGGAGAGAGGAAGAACTGGTCGCTGGGGGTGGAAACGACGACTGACGTGTGGGCCTGGTTAGTCAGTGAGAGGGAGAGAGGAGAGGTTGGGCCTAGCCGTCATAGACTTCGCGGGTTCAACTGCGAGTAAGAGAAAACGTTTCGGGGAGAGAGAGTGGGAGTGGGCTACTGGGCCAGTTAGGCTTTGCTGGGCTGGGCTGGCGTTGTTTCATTTTTTTAATACAAAAACTTTTTCTTTTTCTATTCCCATTATTCTTTTTTGATTTTTATTTAAATAATTCAAGCACTATTTGAATTCAAACCTCCACCAAACTTTGTGTAGATTTTAATACTGTTATTTAACATATTCTAAAGTCAAAGTTAGAATATTTCTTTCATTCTTTTTAGGGTATATTAATTATTTAAAAATAGGCCCTTGTCTTAATTCAAACAAGATTTTTAAATATAATTTCAATTCATATTTGAATTCAAATTTTTACCAAACCTTTTTCAGTAGGTTTTATTTATTTATTTATCAGGGTGTCAAATAATTCACTTTGAATTATTTGGAATATTTTTAATATGATTTATTAATCATTTAAATTGGGTATTTGTCTTCATTCCAATGAAATCAAATATGGTTTTAATTCCAAAAAATTTATTTACAAGATTTCTTTGATCCCATTTAAGTTAATTAAATAACTTTTATTCCACTTGGGTAAATTCTAAATATTATTTTCCCATGATTTAGTTAATCATTCTTATTAGGGATTTTGTCTTAATAAAATGGAATAGAATTTGGTTAAGGTCATATTATTTTATTTGAATATTATTTATCCATTTATTTCATTTGAACTTGGATTATGTTTATTCCATTTTCTTATGGTCTTGGCCAAGTTTTATTTGGCTCTCATAAAATAGTCCTTATTAATTATTTCTTCTTTGTCTTTTAAAAACCATATCTTTTTATTTATAGATCCAAACTTGGTGATTCCAATTTGTAAAATCTTATTTGATATTTATTTATCCTTTTAAATATCTTTAGGATTAATTGCTCACCATTTGGTATGGAGTTTTAGATAGGTGCTTTATTAGCATTGGAAATTCAATTTCCTGATCTTATTAACTTCATAATATTTTATCCCTGGCTCCAAATTAAGTGAAACCAATTTCTATGGTTTTATAATATTTTTATTTATCATTTTGATCATTCATAAATGCTTGTTGCTAAATTTTCATATGGATCAAATCCATAGTTTTTAGAGAGATCTTGGTAATGACTTTCTTCCATTAGGGTTTTAGAGTTTTGGTTTGTTTTCCAAGTGTTTAATTTCAAGATGCATTTTACTTGATTTGAAATTAGTTGGATTCAAACATTACTCAAGTTTGTTCAAGATGGGATTTTTAGGTTACCATTTAGAAACAAAAAGTTTCTTTTCACCCTAAATTTCAACAATTATTTATTTTGTTTATTTATTTTTCACATTACAAAATTTGGAAAATTTCGGGATGTGACAGAAACAGATTTTTGTGCACCACTGTAAAAATTCTTGAACATTCTCTGTAAGTCGGATTGAGCTGTAATTTTATGAATATATCCCCCAGGTTGTTATCTAACTTTAGTTAGTTTAACACTTTTTGATTTGAAAAACAGAAGGTCTTCACAAAAATCGGTTTCTACCTGCTAGTCTGTTTTGACACATTTCTGCCATTATTTGCATTTGCTTCTTATTGATTCCTTTTTGGGTTCTTTTTGGTAAATTGAGCTTTTTGAAGGAATTTATACAGTAGCTTGTGTTTTTAGTGAAAGTTTTGTTGTTTTGAAACTAAACCCAAAGGTTTATTATCTTTTGAATGCACTAATGTTGCTAATGAAGATTGTGTGAAGTTTTGTATGAAGGAAAATTTTCAGGTGTAAGGAAAGAATGATGTAATGAGATGAAGAATGGACAAAATCTCAAGCTTGGGGATTCCACCCCGTGCCACCCCAAGAAATTTTCAAGAGGTACAAGCGTCAAATCTTGGGGATGCCCAAGGCATCCCCTTAATCATCAATAAAAATCTCAGGTCTTTCTAGACACTTCGTTTTTATTGTTCCATGCACTGTTGTGTTGTTATTGGAGAGTCTTAGTTTTTGTTTGCTTAGTTTGCTTGAATAAAGTAGTTGGACCCCCGTTTTCGCTGTGTTGTTTCAAATAAGTTGAAAGGTGTTGGAAAGGAGTAGGAAGTTCTTGCTTTAGTAGTACAAGGAGGAGCTTGTTTTGACTATGACTTAGACTTTATCATGTCATGCTAGATGTTGTTTTGACCTTATGCTTAGTGATTATTATTGTAGCATGACTTGTTCCAAACAATTAGGATTGCTTAATGTTCCTCGGAAGAATCATGCGTTGTTTTAGCATACAGAAGCATAGTATTGTGGAATTATCCTTTGATGCTTTGTTTGGGTTGACTTGGAACGTGCTCACACCATGCTATTACTATGAACCAGTCATCTTAGCCTCTATGATCATTTATTTTTTGACTTGTGTTACCACTTTATGCTTTTATTAGTAATCTTTTGTCGCTCTGCATGATTATGGCCATTATTGCTCTCTTAGTTAGTTGCTCCCAGTCTTTTGCTAGCCTCCACTTGTATTGAGTAAGATCTACTCATGCATCCAACTCCCAAGAAACCAAGTTATTCCAAAGTGTATGTTGGGAATATGCCCTAGAGGCAATCATGTATGATGATATTTCCCATTGTATTCATAAAGATATTAAGTTGTCCTTGTATAAACATCTGATGTGTATCATTGAATATGTGATTCGGTTGTGGAACTATACATTCATGTTGTTTGTACTAAATATCCTTGGTCATCGAGGTTGTGCTGGACACACGACTTAGACCAATGTGAAAGTCGGCTTGATGACTCGGTTCCACTTGTCATGAGTATGGAGATGCTATTTCAAAATACACAGATTCGGCTAAAGAGTTTAGCGAGTCGGATTGATCCATATTGAGGTACAATGAACAAGTTGTCATTTGTATATCTCAATCAATGTAATCCTTAGACCTGAGGTTGTTGCATAGTCCGAGTTGAGGATCACCGACTTAGGTTCTGTCAAACGTTGATCCGTACCTAGGCAGTTATAAAGGCAGAGTTCGGGTCGACTGAGAATCAAGCTGCGTGATGTGAATAACCAAGATGGGATTTTGCCCCTCCACTTGGAGAGATATTCTCTGGGCGCTCTCGGATGATATGATTCGAAAAGCATGGCCATGCACGACTCAGTTAAGTGTTAACCGAGGCGATCGACTAGGATTTAGTCGGATGAATCACTTATCTCGGATCGAGAAGAGAGTCAGACTATTTAAGGGATGACAATTATTCACCTATAGTCTGACAAGGTATACCGTGAGGCAAAAGGGACTCGGACGTAAGTCACATTGGAAAGGCAAGTCTTCATGACTCTTTGGTACTTGGGAGTCAGCATGTTCTGCTAGGAGCCGCTACTGACTGATCGATTGAGAGTCGGACTCTAATCGTGTCCAAGTAGCCATGAGCCTGCGGGGTCACACACTTAAGAGCGGGAGCAAGTTCGGATTGGATCTGAACCGGAAATTTGGTTGGGTTGGACCCAAGACGGATTAGGACTGAGTCAGTGAGTCGGACTCACGGTGACTAGTGTTATATGGGATTTAGTGAATGAGCCACAAGAGTGGAGCCCACATTCACTCCCTTTATATAGTAGAGCACAGTAACCCAGAAAGGTTAATCGTTGATCGGTTAGGTCATTCCATGTGTTGGAAACCCTAGCTCAACAGCAGTCCTGCCGACATACCGAACCTAGCAGTTCGCCGCCGGTGCTCCGCCTTGCATGTGTGGATACTAGCAGAGGTGTTGTACGATCAGCACCAGGACGAACGGTTCGCAAAGGACTGCACTACATCAACTGACGCGCTTTATCAGTAATCCACAACTACGCGTCTAGTGGTAAACCTCGTGGCCTTCTACCTCAGCTGGATCTTGGGATCACCACATTAGAGGAAAAGGTTTTGTTTTATCTCTACGTGGCCCAACTGTGGTATCAGAGCGATAGCTTCTGGTTTTAGGCTCGAGATCTCGCATATGTGATATGCGGTTGGCTGTAGATGAGATCTATGTGCTATTTTGGTGGTCGATCTATGAGATAGATTGGTTTTGTACGAGGTTGATTGGATCAACTGTACTCGGGGAATGGTAGATCTGATTTCCGTGGTCATACTGCTGAGGTCGTGGAACGACATACCCCTATCTGTCGGCTTCCGCCATTGGGGTAGACTGTGACAAGTAAATCCAGAGGCGGTGATCGAAGATCAAAAAGTTTGATCGAATCGGAACAATGGTCAGAATCCATGTCCGGATCATAGATGAGATCTACGTTTTCGGAATAATCGTCGGGCGCTGCCCGCACCCGCGAGGGGCGCTGCCCCTTCGATCCCCGCCCGCTATTCGGCTAGCGTGACCTTCGGCTTCGCCCTATCGTAGCGCCTTAGATGTCGTTGTGAGTTTCACAACGCCGGTAGATAGCGTATCTTTGCATAACTTGTTTTTGCAGGAAGTTGTGAATAGTATGGTTCATGTGCATGTGATGTATGTGTGTAATCTATACGTGATCTGCGAATCACGGTTTTGTCAGCCGGTTGGAGCCTAGGTGCTGTCATTTTATTGTATAACGACCTGCGTGTTGGATTCTCTATGTAATTTATTTTACTAAGCTAGTGTAGCTATATGGATAACCCGGATGGCATGCAAGGCGTTGTACATGTCGGCGACATGGAGTAAGACGGCAAGTGACAAGAGTTGGCATGAGTCGGATTACAGGCTTTGTGGAGATGGAGATCGCCATGAAGGGAGCCATACCATTTCACATTATAATTGCTTTATTTTGTGTTATTGTCATGTCTTTGTTTTACCTCTATTAGATAGTCGGTAAAATTTAATCCCTCAAAGAAGGTCTAGTCGGTTTTCCCGCCAGTGTTTGCACCATCACAAGTCATACATTTTTGGTAGTGGGCTCATAAAATTGAGGTGCTGCCAATTCTTTCCGACTAGGTGGGTTCGAGTCGGACTCTTACTGCGGAAACACTCGGTAAGCTAGACGGGTCTATCACAATGGTTGTGGGGCTCGGGGAAAAGTCGGATGGGAGCCGGGGCATGTGATGCCACCCGTCCAACATGAGTCGTATGAGATACGATTGACAAGGAGTTGTCTACCTAGATCACTTGGCGTCTAGCGGTGATGCTAAAGCTCACTAGCCGACTTGCTTACTTAGGATCCTGGATCACTAAGTAACCATCGGAGGGGTGTTGGTTCTAGTGGGAGCATGAAATATTAAAGTGTTTAATATGCTTGCTCTTTTATGAATACATGTCTTAAGTGTTTTGCATATTTTCTATTGTAGATCATGTCACCAAGTAGCAGTCACTCTCAGATATCCGGTTTTGCATTGAGAACTATCCTTGAGAAAGATAAACTAAACGACACTAATTTTACCAACTGGTATCGAAATCTGAGAATTGTTCTCAAACAAGAAAAAAAGGAACATGTCCTAGACAACCCACTTCCAGATGAGCCGAATGAGAATGCGACTGTCGCTGCCACCAATGCCTACCGTCGGGCTAAGGATGAGTCCATGGATATTAGTTGTCTTATGCTTGCTCGCATGGAACCGGACTTGCAAAAGCAGTTCGAGAATGTTGAGGCCTACGATATGATCGAAAGCCTCAAAAGTATGTTCCAGGCTCAGGCGAAGACTGAGAGGTATCAAGTCTCTCAGGCTTTGCTGAGTTGCAAGCTTAAGGATGGTGATCCATTGAGTCCGCATGTGATCAAAATGGTTGGTTATGTGCAGTCTCTGGAGAGGCTTGGCTACCCCATAAGTGAAGAGTTGGCTACGGATATAATTCTGAACTATCTTCCTAGTGCATATGGGAAGTTCATTTCGAACTACCACATGCATGGTATGGATAAGAAGCTCACTGAATTGCATGGGATTCTCAAGCAGGCAGAGGCGGATCTCAAGAAGGGCGCCAGTCAAGTGTTGATGGTGCAGAATAAGGCTAAGTTCAAGAAGAGTTCTTGGACTAAGAAGAAGTCTAAGTCGGGAGGAAAGCAGGCTCAGGACCCGGTCCCAAGCGCTTCCTCGGGGACTAAGCCATCTCCTTCAACCGGATCCACTTGCTTCTATTGCAAGGTGGATGGCCACTGGAAGAGGAACTGCAGCAAGTATTTGGCTGATAAAGACAAGAGTGGAGGTATGACTTCCGACTCAGGTACACTTGTTTGCAATGTTATAGACATATATCATGCTAATGCACATAATAGTTCTTGGGTATATGATACTGGATCAGTTATTCACATCTGCAACTCGTTGCAGGGACTGGTAAGAACTAGGAGCGTAGCAAGAGGCGAGGTTGATATTCGAGTCGGCAACAAAGCAAGAGTTGCTGCGTTGGAAGTCGGCACAATGCAACTTCATTTACCTTCCAGATTCATTATGGAACTGAATAATTGTTATTATGTTGTAGTGCTTAGTCGAAACATCATTTCTACTTCATGTTTGATGAGGCAAGGCTATGAGTCGAATATCAAGAATAATGGTTGTTCTTTGTATTTGAATGATATGTTTCACACCTTTGCACCCGTCCAGGACGGGTTATTTATTTTGAATCTTGATGGTGAGTCGGTTTATTAAATAAATGTTAAAAGGTTGAAACCAAATGATCTGAATATGACTTACTATTGGCATTGTTGGCTTGGTCATATAAGTTGGAAACGCATGAAGAAGCTCCATGATGATGGACTCCTAACTTCGTTTGACTTGGATTCGTTCGAGACATGCGAATTTTGCCTACTCGGCAAAATGACCAAGACACCTTTTGCAAAGAGTTGTAAAAGGGCGTCCGACTTGTTGGGACTAGTACATAGTGATGTATGTGGACCAATGAGTACGATAGCCAGAGGTGGTTATGAGTACTTCATTACCTTCACTGATGATTTGAGTAGGTATGGATATATCTATTTGATGAAACATAAGTCGGAAGCCTTTGAAAAGTTCAAAGAATTCCAGAATGAAGCACATAATCAACTCAGCAACAAAATAAAGTTTCTTCGGTCGGACCGAGGAGGCGAGTACATGATCCATGAGTTTGATGACCATCTAAAAAGTTGTGGAATAGTTCCCCAACTTACTCCGCTAGGAACGCCGCAAAGGAACGGTGTTTAGGAATGGCGGAATCAGACCTTGTTGGACATGGTACGATCAATGATGAGTCGGACAGATCTGCCTTTATCATTTTGGGGTTATTGCCTAGAAACAGCGACGTTCACAATAAACAGATTACCATCAAAATCAGTAGAGAAGACACCGCATGAGATTTGGATAGGCAAAAAGCCGAGTTTGTCTTTTCTTAAGATTTGGGGTGGTGAAGCATTTGTCAAGAGACTTCAGTCGGACAAGCTTACGACCAAGTCAGATAAGTGTATTTTCATGGGGTATCCGAGGGAAACCTTGGGTTACTACTTCTACAACCGAGAAGAGGGCAAAGTGTTTGTCCCTCGGAACGGTGTCTTCCTTGAGAAAGAGTTTCTCAGTCGGGGAGTAAGTGGGAGCACGGTGCAGCTCAAAGAAATTCGAGAGGAACCGGCTAGTAGAGAGTCGGAAAAAACCTTGGAGGTTGAGCCGGTCATGGTAGCTGAGCCGGCAGCAGCACCTGTACTATGAAGATCGGCGAGATTACAAAGTGTTCGTGATGTGTTACTGTTAGACAGTGATGAGCCGGAAAATTATTCGGAAGCGATGGTGGGATCGGATTCCGAGTCATGGCTTGTAGCCATGAGATCCGAGTTAACGTCCATGGATGAAAATCAAGTTTGGAACTTGGTTGATCTGCCAGACAGTGCAAGACCCGTCGAGTGCAAATGGCTCTTTAAGAAGAAAACTGATATGGATGGAAATGTTTCCGTCTATAAAGCAAGCCTTGTCGCGAAGGGGTTCCGACAAGTTCAAGGAGTTGATTACGACGAGACTTTCTCGCCCGTAGCGATGCTTAAATCAGTTCGGATCATGTTAGCGATAGCAGCCTATTTCGACTATGAGATTTGGCAGATGGATGTCAAAACGGCTTTCCTTAAAGGAAATTTAACCGAGGACGTTTATATGATACAGCCCGAGGGTTTTGTCGATTCGGCTAATGCTAACAAAGTATGTAAACTTCAGAAATCCATTTATGGGTTGAAGCAAGCATCTCGGAGTTGGAATATTCTCTTTGATGAGGTAGTCAAATCGTTTGGCTTCATCAAGAGTGATCATGATTCTTGTTTATACAAGAAGTTTAGTGGGAGCAAAGTAAACTTTCTTATCTTATATGTGGATGACATATTATTGATTGGAAATGATGTCCAGATGTTGCAAGAAACCAAGGAATCATTGGAAAGGAGTTTCTCAATGAAAGACTTGGGTGAGGCAACATATATCCTCAGAGTCCATATCTATAGAGATAGATCAAGACGGCTCATTGGATTGAGTCAGAGTACTTATTTGGACAAAGTGTTGAAGAAGTTCAACATGGAATCTTCTAAGAAGGGGTTCTTACTGATGTCCCATGGTGTAAAACTTAGCAAGACTCAGTGTCCCTAGACAACTGATGGGCGAAGTCAGATGAGTGCGATTCCGTATGCTTCTGCAGTCGGATCCATAATGTATGCCATGATTTGTACTAGGTTGGATGTTTCCTATGCTCTAAGTGTTGTGAGCAGATACCAGGCTGATCCTGGAGAAATCCACTAGACAGCGGCTAAAAATATCCTAAAGTACTTGAGAAGCACTAAGGATATGTTTTTGGTTTATGGTGGTGAAGATGAACTCAGTGTAAACGGTTACAGGGATGCGAGTTATCTTACCGACTCTGATGATTCTCGTTCGCAATCCGGATACGTGTTTACTATAAACGGAGGTGCTGTGAGATGGAAGAGTTCCAAGCAAGAGACTGTGTATGCATCTACAACAGAGGCTGAGTATATTGCCGCCTCGGAGGCAGCAAAGGAAGCTGTTTGGATGAGGAATTTCCTCATGGATCTTGGTGTGGTTCAGGGCTCGACCAATCCGTTAGACATGTATTGTGACAACAATGGTGCTATTGCACAAGCCAAGGAACCTAGACAACACCAGAAGAACAAGCACATACTCATGCGGTACCATCTGATTTGCCAGTTGGTGGATCAGGGTGATATCAAGTTATGCAAGGTACACACGGATGCAAATATTGCGGATCCATTGACAAAGCCGTTACCGCAGCCGAAGCATGAGGCACACCTGAGAGCCATGGGCATTAGATGCTTAGACATGTGATGTCGAAAGATTGACTCTAGTGCAAGTGGGAGACTGTTGGGAATATGCCCTAGAGGCAATCATGTATGATGATATTTCCCATTGTATTCATCAATATATTAAGTTGTACTTGTATAAACATCTGATGTGTATCATTGAATATGTGATTAGGGTGTGGAACTATACATTCATGTTGTTTCTACTAAATATCCTTGGTCATCGAGGTTGTGCTGGACACAGAACTTAGACCAATGTGAAAGTCGGCTTGATGACTCGGTTCCACTTGTCATGAGTATGGAGATGCTATTCCGACTTACACAGATTCGGCAAAATAGTTTAGTGAGTCGGATTGACCCATATTGAGGTACAACGAACAAGTTGCCATTTGTATATCTCAATCAGTGTAATCCTTAGTCAAGAGGTTGTTGCATAGTCCGTGTTGAGGATCACCGACTTAGGTTCTGTCAAACGCTGATCCGTAACTGGTCAGTTATAAAGGCAGAGTCCGGGTCGACTGAGAATCAAGCTGCGTGATGTGAATAACCAAGATGGGATTTTGCCCCTCCACTTGGAGAGATATTCTCTAGGCCCTCTCGGATGATATGATTCGGAAAGCATGGCCATGCACAACTCGGTTAAGTGTTAACTATGGCGATCAACTAAGAGTTAGTCGGATGAATCACTTATCTCGGATCGAGAAGAGAGTCGGACTATTTAAGGGATGACAAATATTCGCCTATAGTCTCACAAGGTATATCGTGAGGCAAAAGGGACTCGGACGTAAGTCACATTGGAAAGGAAAGTCGTCATGACTCTTTGGTACTTGGGAGTCGGCATGTTCTTCTAGGAGCCGCTATCGACTGATCGATTGAGAGTCGGACTCCAATAGTGTCCAAGTAGCCATGAGCCTACGGGGTCACACACTTAAGAGCTGGAGCAAGTTCGATTGGATCTGAACTGGAAATCTGGTTGGGTTGGACCCAAGCCGGATTAGGACTGAGTCAGTGAGTCGGACTCACAGTGACTAGTGTTATATGGGCTTTCGTGAATGGGCCACGAGAGTGGAGCCCACATTCACTCCCTATATATAGTGGAGCACAGTAACCCAGAAAGGTTAATCGTTGATCGGTTAGGTCATTCCATGTGTTGGAAACCCTAGCTCCACAGCAGTCCTGCCGATGTACCGAACCTAGCAGTTCGCCGCCAGTACTCCTCCTTGCACGTGTGGATACTAGCAGAGGTGATGTACGATCAGCACCAGGACGATCGGATCGCAAAGGATTGCACTGCATCAACTGACGCGCTTCATCAGTAATCTGCAACTGCGCGTCTAGTGGTAAACCTCGTGGCCTTCTACCTCAGCTGGATCTTGGGATCACCACGTTAGAGGAAAAAGTTTTGTTTTATCTCTACGTGGCCCAACAGTGTCCACTATAAATTCCAATGCATGGTGTGTTACACCATTCCAAGTATATTATTGTTTTATCTATCTTCTAAATTAAACTTGTTATATGAAAATTAGTGATTAAAGATCTCACAAACTTGATGGCATACTTTATTTTTCTTGCCCCTAATAAACTTGAACCTTTGTGTCATCTATGTTGTATATGCTTGCACTTATAAGTTGGGAATTAGCAGAACCGTGCTGTCACAGGGAACACTTTCAACACCTATAAATATCTACCTAGTTGATAACAGTATCTTTTGTTTATGGATGTCGGCGGTGTGAAATAAAAGGGGATCTTGTAAGTCCATGGAGTTATGTATATGTGTTAAAGAAACGCCTGGGCCGCTAGCCTAAGCCATGCCTAATCATGGTGGAAACTTGCAGCATCACCATAGTGAGCAATCTATGAAGCATTCTTCTTATAAAAAAGAGAGATAGAAAAAAAGAGAAGAGAAAAGAAAAAAAGGAAAGAAGAGAAAAAAAGCACCATTTTCCCATGGTAAATAAGAAGATTGCTAAGATGCTCATTGTCTGCTTGCCTTGTCATTTTGATATGGGATAGCTCCTGTATCATGTGCAAGGGGTACCCCGTTGGTGATTCTTTATGATACACATGTACTTACTATGACAAGAACTTACCAGTGACTAAAGTTGAGTAGCATGAGGAGCGGCCCTCGTACTCAAGGGACATGAGATTGCCAACTTATACTTTGTCAAGCATATACTTCATAGTTTGTTCACTTTAACCTTAATCACTTCAAGATTCTTATGATAGGGGCAATGAGAGCTAAAAGCTAACAAGTACCATAATTTTTGGAAGCTCTTTATGAGACTTGAAATCCCTGCTTCCCTTTATGAAGGGACTTTCTTCCACTTTTATATTGAGTCTCCACCTTGTATCTTTATGAATCAACTAGGAGAGCATAGTTGTCATTCTTAGTTCTATGTGCATTATCCCAATACTTATCGATTGATTCACAATGTTTATATTGCTTGTTCTTGAACTACTTGTATCTAGTCACCCTTATGAACTTTGAAGGTATCCTATGCATTTATGTTTTGCTACTCCATGAGGGACAAGCTGAATGCCACTATGCTATGTTTTATACATGTGAAACAAACAAACGTCTTTCAATGCATTGTTATTCATGAATCTTTGTCTGTATCCCTTCATGTTGCAGCATAGTTGCTACGTCTTATTATTAGAACTTCATATTTCATGCTCATGTTTAGAGTACTTTGATCCCAGCTATCAATTCTTTGCAAATATTTTGATCAAGATTGCATGTCACCTCAAAAATTATTATTTTTATCAATTACCTACTCGAGGACGAGCAGGAGATAAGCTTGGGGATGCTTGATACATCGTAAACGTATCTATAATTTTTGATGTTCCATGCTTGTTTAGTATCCACTTTGCTTTGCTTTGTCTACACTTTGAGGTATTTTTATATGTTTTCTGGGACTAACCTATTAACAAGATGCCACAGTGCCGGTTGCTTGTTTTCTGTTGTTTTTGGTTCCAGAAAAGTCAAAAATGAATATTCTCATAATTGGACGAGACAAAAGCCAAAGTCAATATTTCACCGAGGAGAACACGGAGCCAGAAGATGAGATGGACGAGGGCCACGAGGGTCCCACACCCCCTGGCCGCACGGCCAGGCCTAGCCCGCGCCTGGGGGGTGCGGCCATCTCGGGCACCCCGTCGGTCTTGCCCTTCGCCTATAAGAAGCCCCCGATACCTAAACCCTAAATACCCGATCAGATCTCCACGAAAAAGTCCATACCGCCGCCACCATCATCCCTAGATCGGGGGATCTGAAGCTCTTCTCGGCACCCTACCGGAGGGGAGAGATCATCCCAGAGGACTTCTTCATCACCATGCCAGCCTCTGGTATGATGCGTGAGTAGTTCCACCTTGGACTATGGGTCCATACAGTAGCTAGATGGTTATTTCTCCTTCTTTGTGCTATCATGTTTAGATCTTGTGAGCTCCATTCATGATCAAGATCACATATTTGTAATCATGCATGTTGTGTTTGCGGGGATCCGATGGATATTGAGATTACTATGTCAGATTGGTTAATGATTCTATCTTATTGATTCTATCATGTCTGTGTTGTTTGAGATCTTGCATGCTCTCCATTTCTAGTATCTATCTTGGCCAAGTAGATGCTAGTGACTCCAAGAGGGAGTATTTATGCTTGATTGTGGGTTCATGCCTCTATTGAATCCGGGGAAGTGACAGAAATCTCTAAGGTTGTAGATGTGTTGTTGCTACTAGGGAGAAAACAAAAATCTTTTGTTCATGGAACAATTGTATTATTTACTTTACACACCTTTCTTAAAGCAGTTATCTGTTGCTTGCAACTTAATACTAGAAGGGGTTCGGATGATAACCTGAAGATGGATTACTAGTCATAGATGCAGTTGGATGGTGGTCTATGTATATTGTTGTAATGCCCAATCAAATTTCATAGGATCATGAATGTGTAGTATTGCATTGTTATGCCTTGCTCTGTGTTGTCAATTGCCCCGTTTTAATTTTTTTACCCAGCATGTTATGTTATTTATCTTAAGGACAACACCTCTAGTGAACTATGGACCCCGGTCCAATCTTTACCATTGATACATCTTCCACTGTTACTGTTTACTTTCTGCAAGCCACTGTCACATCCCAAGATTTTCCAAATCTTGTAATGTGAAAATAAATGAATAAAATAAAACTTTGTTTGATTTTCAGAGCCAGAAGAAACTTTTTGAATTCAATTGGAACTTCAAACCCATTTGAAATAAATAAAACCTAAAGGGATTTAAAAAGATAAAAATTTAATAAAAGGAAAAATAAAAACATTTGGAAATATTATTTTGAAACAATTAAATGAAAAGATTTGTTTTCAAATAAAATAGAAGTTTTACAAATAAGGGTTATTTTATAAAGCCAAATTAAACCTTGGCCAAGCTTTTGAATTAAAACATTTTGTTTTGAATAAAAATAGCAAGGGATTATATAAATAAAATAATAATGATTGAATATCCAAATTTTATTAAAGTAAAGGCTATTCCCATTTTAAATAAAAACACTAAAACTTAATTATTTAGTTTAAATAAGTTTTCTAGGTATTTTATTTTCTTAATTAAAACCGACTGAAGTGTTTTGGTTTTATTTTAGATTTCAAAATAAATATCTCAATAAAACAAATCCTATTTGATTTAATAATGAAAGTCTATTATATTTAATTAATAATGGACTCTAAAATAAAATGTTATTTTATTTTAAACAAGTATTTCAAGTATCTTATATTTTCAAATAAAATCTACTGATTTGGTTTTGAAAATATTTAGATTTAAAATAAAGATTTTATTAATAAAATCAAACTCTATTTGATTTAATAACTAAGGCCCATTTTATTTAATTATTAATGGACCCTAAAATAAAAGGTTATTTTGTTTTAAACAGATTTCCAAATATCTTTTATTTCCAAATAAAACCTACTGATTTGGTTTTTAAATATTTGGATTTCAAATGGAAATTTTATTAATTAAATCAAACCCTATTTGATTAAATAACTAAAGGGCCATTTTATTTAATTAATGAATGGATCCTCAAAAGAATGAAAATTATTATTTTATTCTGGAATTTGGGTATGTTGATAAACAGAATCAAATTCAAAATTACAAAGCTGAATGATTGTTTGAATTGTTTTGGTTGATGTTTGTTTGTTTGGAAATTCAAAACAGAAAAATAGAAATAGAAAAGGAAAAAGAATTCAGAAGAAAAAATATAGGAAATGGACCTGACCCAACCCAGCAGCCCAAACAGGCCCAGTAACCAGCCCAGTTTCCTCCCCGGAGAAAAACGTTTAGCACTCCGTTTCTGACCCACACCGAGACTGACCAGTGGACCTCCCCCTCTTCCCTTTTTCCACTGACGCAACGGCCCCACCTGCCACTGTTCTTCCTCCCCACCCGCACGACCCCTTCTCCCCCTCGCCGGCCGTTGCAGGCCTTGATTTCGCGGCATCAATTCTCCTTAACGCGGCCACCTTAACTCGCTGCGGTCAAGCACCTTTAAACGCCAGCGCATCCTCTCTCATTCCCCTCTGTCTTCTCCCCAAAGCACGCCCCCAGGCCGTCCCAATTTCTCCCCGAGCACCCTCTGTTCCGACGAAGCCTAGAGCCGATTCCGGCGACTCAACACCACCTCCTGCCTTCCCGAGCACACGAGCAAGCTCACCACACCCTGGCGCATCTTTCTGTGCCATTCATTCATCCGCGGGTACCCTATAGCGTCGGCAATGTCGACGACCCGCAGCGCCGCTGTCTGCAACCTCTCCGACGACCTCCCCTGGTAAACGCTGACCACCCCGAGCCTCCTTGTTCACGCTCCCTCACTCGCCTCGGTCTTGCGCAACTAACCATGACCTCTGTTTGTGTTTTCGTGATCAGTAGCCTCGTCTTCGACCACGGACAGAGCCGTCCGACGTTGTCTTCAACTCCGGCGAGCAATCCCTGTTGTTCTAGGACGCCCCACGACCAAACGACCACGCCCCGAGCATCGCCTCGTCCTCGCGATCACGGTGAGCATTCCCATCTCGATCCTTGCTTCCTAGAACCACCGCGAGCACCTCACCTGGCCGTGCGCCGCCGCTAAGCCGCCGTCGGCGCCGCTCACTTATGGTCGAGTGAATCAGTACCGTAGGATCTAGATTGAGCGAGCGAGATTAGATCACTTAAACTCGAAAAGGTACTCAGCCAGTGCCGTGCGATGCCACTTGATCTAACGGCCTGCAGCCCGCGATCCAACCGAACCGGTACCGTCCAACCAGAGTGTGCCGCATGTCACCTATTCCGTTTAAAAACAGATTTGAAAACAGAATAATTTGCAAACTTCAAACCCCTGTAACTTTCAAACCACACGTCCAAAAATTACAAATTTTATATCAATGGATTCAGTGGAGCAAGCCCTACCATGGTTTAGAAAATAGTATCTGATAGCTTGCTTGTTTTTTAGATTCTTTTGTGAGCTTGTTTAGAGTATAAAAATTGTTTAAAATTGATTTTAGAGTTAAAACTTTTGCAAATTGGATTGTTGTGACCTTACTGACCCTAGGAACCAACCCTTGGTGTTAAAAATGATTTTGGTAAGATTTAGGATGGATTACTTGACTTAGTCATTTTCTAGCCAAATAAAAAGAATGGTTTTTGTTATGAAAATGTTATGGAAAGAAAACTTGAAGAAAATGGTTTGATCAAACCCACTGACCCAAAACACCAAGTTTTGCAAATTAGCAACTCATTTGGTGAACAACTTAATATTTTTGCCTTGATAAAAACATTTTTCACCACATGAAATGATGAATGGATTTAAGAATGGTTTATGGATAAAACCCATTTGCAAATGACTTTGCCATTTTGGTAAATGACCAATTTGGAACTTACAAAGTTTACAAGACTAGTGGAGACCATCTTTACAAATAGAACCAACCTTTGCATACTTATGCATGACTTAGATTCCATTACTTTGTGTGTGAAAAATTGTTTGTTTGACTTTGGTTTGGAATGTGAATTGAATTTGTGTTTGCTTGATTGACTTGTAGTGAAGTGTGAGACTAGCAAGATCAACGAGTGAACCACCATTCCCTTCCAAAAGGCAAGTGATGCTTCATACTTTTGTCCCATTACTTTCACTATGCATTAGTGATTTTGCTAAGTAAAACTTGCATAAATTTTGCTAAGTATAGACTTTGATATAGTAAAACCTAATAGATGAATCCTTAGTAGGATTTCCCTAAGTTAAGATTCCTACTACTACCAATCTTAGCCTAGCTAATAGAAAACATGGGTGGAATATATATTCACACTATGGAAAAATATTCTAAGTCTGAGGACTTGTGATTTTGTCTAATAAAACAACTAAGTTAATGAATCACCTGGGTGGAATGGGATAGCTTGGTGGAGAATGGTTGAGTGGTTCACAAGGCCATGGACTTGGATTGTGTATCTCACTTGTGGATGGCCACTCAGGAAACAAAGGGATTTGAGATGTCAAATGTTGAGAAGCTTCAAGTGCAACCACTTGGCAATATGGGCTCTGCCATGATCATATAGGTTGCAAGAACTTAGCCATATGGACAGTGGGTGGTAGTGTTTGATAGGATGGAACGCGTCCATATTGGTCTAAGGGAGAGCTTCTGAAAGATCATGTCTTGGGAAACCAAGTCTTGTGGGGAAAGTGCACCACCTCTGCAGAGTGTAAAATCTAAGTACTTAGCCATGTCCCTGGTAAAGGACAATTTGAGCATCAAGACATGGAAGCAATCAAGAATCTCATCATTCAAATTTCTAAGTTAAAATCTTGTGGATTGAACAAGGGTTGTTTGAAATCTTCAATCTTTGATTGAGAGATGCCATGGGAAGGATCTTCAATCTTTGATTGAGCAAAAATGATTTTATCAAAGCAAAAACTTAGTATTTTCAAATGTTAAGGAAAAACCTATTTTGAGCAATGCAAGCCACAACTCCACTTAGCCAAATGCATATAGATGATAGACTCCACCATACTACCATGGTATCACTTGCCAATACAATTCAAATGTATTAACCCCTTGTGGCTGTAACTTGTAATGTTGCAGGTTTGATTGTCTTTAGTGAAGATTGATTGATTAGGATTACAAAGTCTACAACCAACATCTGCCTGTGGCACTTTGAAGATGAAGGGCCCCATGCTTATTGTTATTCCGCTGCAATGTAATGTAATAGCCATATGAGCTATGAAAGATGTAATAAAATTATGTTATTCCTGGTTATAAAGTTATATTATGACCTTTGTTTCTTGATATTACATCTTAACTGTGGATGCTAGCTATTGATCCAGGGACTAGCATTGTAAACACAGGGAGGAATCTACCTTATTAGGTCGAGACCCCTACAGCCACGATTACCTTCCACACCATACAGTTAACCCTTTGTTTTCAACAAACAGGTGAGATTGACAACGTCACTGTTTGTTGGGGCAAAGTCTTGAGTTTGTGTTGTGCAAGTTTCCAAGTTGCTAGCAACACCTTTGAGTCATTTCCTTCCTCCTACTGGTTCGATAACCTTGGTTTCTTACTGAGGGAAAACTTACTGCTGTGATCATCATACCTTCCTCTTGGGGTTTCCCAACTAAGCTCTATAGTGATCTGAGCTATGCAATCAACGCTTTACTCTACAGCCGCCATATTTAGGCTCCCCTCGTCGCGCTCGTTCGAACCCGTGCAATCCCTCTTACCAACTTGATGTATAGCGCCGTCCCCCGCCGCCACCCGACGTGCTATTTGTCCCGCGGTATTTTGTATGTAATATTGTGTATGTAATATTTGTAATATGAGGGTTTCTCCGAATAAGGGTTATATCTCTCGTCACCCGGCCCTAGCATCCTAACCTCCTCCCTTGGCCGCTTTTACTTATCCGCTTTTCCACCTATGTAGAAAATATGGAACCACATGTCAGAGACAAAGAAAAGGATGAGTTTATCCATGTTGTGATCCGCGGGGAATAAAATATGGATGTATCGACGTTTCTGAACAACTCCGGTGTGGGTGATCCTCTTTTCACCGGAAGAGACGACTTCATTGAGGGAGAAGGCAATGGCTTTCGTGATGGGGAAGGCGACGCCTTCTGTGAGGGAGAAGGCGACCACTCTAATCGAACATTAAATATTACAAACTGCTGCGAGGTGCATATAATATTAATTAATTAATCCGCCGCTGTCTATGTACATATATTAACTCTCTTTCTTCTTTTATCCCTCCGGATCGACCAAATATACTGCAAAGAGCAAACGAGGCCCAACCAAAAAGTTGGAAGACCATGAAAGGTACGGGATCGAAGAAGTCGCCGACGACGGCAAACCGACGGCTCCCCTTCATGTCACAAACAAATTTGTGGCACAATGCGGAGTAATTGTTAGGTACTTTGTCCCCATCACCATTCGAGATTGGAATAGGCCTGCTGATCAAGAAGAAGTTACACCTTATATGTCCCGGACAAAGCCAAAGATTTACTTTGGAGGAGGCTCATGCTTAATTTCACCCTACCGATGGTACAGGTGGATCCAAATGCGGAGAATCCAGATGAGGAGGCCAAGCAACATGCCGCTGCCATGTAGCAGAAGGTCAAGGAGTGAGCTCTTAAGAATATGGCCCAGCAATTCATCAACTGGAAGAAAAGATTGCACCTTGAATTTATTGTGAAAAAGAAGACTCTGGATTTCAAGGATCAGTATGAGAAGATAAAACCATTCTGGGATGAGTTTGTGGAGTACAGGAGATCAGCGATAGCTCACAAAAGGTCTGAAACGAATAAGAAAAATTCTGCTAACAAGAAGTATCACCATACTATGGGGCAAGGTGGCTACATGTCTGGAATTCCTAAGTGGAAGAAACTTGAGGATGACCTGCGTGCTAAAGGGGTCTTCCCATAGACAGTCGATTGGATCGAACACGCAAAGAATTGATTTTACGGGCACGGGGGCACATTGGACTCAGAAGGGAAGTGTATATATAACTGTAGGGGTTCGTAGCATGGAAAACAAAAAATTTCTACCGCATGCACACAAACAAGCCAAGATCTATCTACTAGATTGTAGCAACGAGTCGATAGAGGAACTCACCCTCGAAGATTCCAAAGCGGTTAACGAGAGCAGATTCTAGTGGCTGATGTAGTCGTACTCTTGCCGATCTCAAGATCGCGTAGACGATCCTTCCGGCGTTGTGGTCCGGCAGTGCTTCCGCAGTAGGTCACACGTTCAGTACTCGATGAAGACCTTCCTCTCCCTTGTTCCAGCAAGCAGCGGAGGTTGTAGCACTCTCCTCATGATTCCGACAGCATGACGGCGTGGTGTCGGAAGTAGAGGGAAGATCTCGCAGGGCTTCACCTTAATCCGGAGCGAGTATGGTGGAGTATGAGAGAGGCCTTGGCGATCTAGGGTTTAGAGTCACCAAGGGGATAGGTGTAGCAGGCGGCTAGGGTTTGGGGAAACCCTAACTCGGCGAGTTGGGAGATCCCTAGGCGGCGGCTGCAATTGTGGTGGAGGCGCCATGAGCTAGGGTTTAGGTGTGTGTGAGGGTAGGGGGCAGCCCTACCCCTACTTATATAGGTGGAGGGTGGCCGGTTGGGAGGAGGGAGTCCTCCTCCAACTCCTCCTCCTTGGCCGGCGGGTGGAGAGAGTGGGACTTCCTCCCCAAGTAGGTTTCCTACTCTCCCTCCACCAAGCAAACTTCGGATTTGACTTTTCAAATTGGCGTTTTACTTTCAAACTTGAATTTGATTTCTCTCTCCATATTGCACAGCCAAGTGACCTAGTACATGATGCAACCATTCCACATTGTTATGACACATTCATGTACCCTTCCCCTCCGGAGTGCCGGACCTTCCAGACCCTTCTAGAACATTCCTGGTGAAAACACCGGAATCATTTCCGAACTCCGAAACAGGACTTTCCTTATATGAATCTTATTCTTCGGACCATTCCGGATCTCCTCGTGATATCCTAGATCCCATCCGAGACTCCGAACAACATTCGGGCTCTTACTCATCATTCCATAACTACTCAATAACATCGAATCCTTAAGTGTGTCTCCCTACGGTTCGTGAATTATGCGGACATGACCGAGACACTTCTCTGATCAATAACCAATAGAGGAATCTGGAAATTCATATGGCTCCCACATATTTCTATGATTACTTTGCGATCGAATGAACCACTTACATACGATACCAATTTCCCTTGTCTCATGATAGTTTACTTATCCGAGGTTTTGATCGTCGGTATCTCTGCATACCTAGTTCAACCTCGTTACTGATAAGTACTCTTTTCTTGTTCCCGTGATATGTGATCCCTTGTGAGCCAGTCACATGATTGCAAGCTAGTTGGATGACATTCCACCAAGAGGGCCCAGAGTATATCTATCCATCATATGGATGAACAAATCCCACTCTTGATCCATGTGTCTCAACCCATACTTTCCGAACACTCAATGCCATCTTTATAGCCACCCAGTTACAGTGTGGTGTTTGATGTCATCAAAGCATCCTTCTAGTGATGGTGATTAGCATGATCTCATGGTCGAAGGAATTAGGTTACTATGCATCAGAAAGCTTATAGCAATTGAACTATTAAAATGACTTGATCTTTATGCTACGCTTATCTATAGGAGTATGTCCATCATACCATTCTCCTAATGATATGATCTTGTTGTCAACAACATCTCAATGTTCATGATCATGAAATCATGATCATCTATTAACCAACAAGATAGTATTATAAAGAGGCTTTACTAGGGACTCTAATTTAGTTTACAAATCACACAAGTATTAATGTTTCCGGTTAATACTGTTATAGCATGAATGTAAACATTTATCATAAACACAAAGATATAATAATAACTATATTTACTATTGCCTCTAGGGCATATCTCCAACAGTCTCACACTTGCACAAGAGTCAACTAATCTAGATTACATGGCAATATACCGAACACCCATGGCAGTTTGGTGTTGGTCATTTTTTGCCCTCGGGAGAGGTTTAGTCAACGGATCC